>CM031240.1:1004250857-1005679596 GCA_018340775.1 Taxus wallichiana var. yunnanensis | reverse complement strand
GATTTGCTTACATTTGTTTTATTCTCAATGATTGCCATGAATGGCATAGAAGGATTTATCGGCCTAATTTCATATTACTGTAGGGATTCAAAGCTGTTATGAGTATAAACCCATTAACAAAAGATATACGCTGTGAATATATATAGATTTATAAATGTTGTGATTTGGACGACTCGAGAGTCGATTGAATGATTTATATTATATTTGAGCCTAATATAATTAAGTAGTTGGTGAATGATGAACCAGTTGGCTTGAAGAAATAACACGTACTAAGACCTCTCGTTATTTTCTCTGGAATTACTTTGTGTTGCATGGATTTTTGTTCAACAGATTCTTGGGTGTATTTTTATGTTCATTCCTCAGTAATCTTGTAAAATTTGGCATGACTTAGTCGGGTTTCTTGAATTGAAATCGGTAATTAAAATTTCGCCCGAGTTTTAATATGTACACTATTTACTTGTCCAGAGGGAAACATCGGGCAATCATTTTTCATTCCACCGTTGTTCGGGTTTAGAGAATTGTGGAAGTCAACTTGTATCTTCTATTGTCCTAGTCGAAACTTGACTTGTTATACTGTTGTTGATATTGGACATTTTGTCTGAGTAATGGTCTGTATCAGGTAGCGTGACTCTGTATAAGTGAATCGTGAGTACTTTTGACCAACTCCGATTTAGCACGTATGTATATACAAAAAGGTGATGTGTTCCTTTTCGATAGGATGCGGTACTGTGTTAAAAAAAAAAAGACCTAGTATTGGGCTTAAGGTTGATACATGGATTATTGATGTGATAGTTGTCAGACAGAGTTTTGTCATGTTTCTATTTCTTGATTTAGAACAGCGATCTTTCTTGTGGCATGTCCGACTTGTTCATGTACAAACTGGTTGAAAGTTTTCATATGTGAAAGCGGCACAAAGAATGAACTAATGTGAATGAAATGATCCGACCAATGTTGTGATTTTGGTCAATGCTTGTTGTGGTATATTCGCTCCTTGATTTTTAATATTTGATGAAGTATTGAAAGTGATTAAGACTATTTTGTAACAATGTTAGAGTTACATATTTGTAATCATTTTGTATTACAAGGGCATAGTCTGAATATGTTTACTTATGTGAATATCTGATCTCATTTAAATAGGGTGTTTAATGAAAACAATTGATGGATTGCAATTGTTTTAAAAGTTAGTGCTTATCATGCTCGGCTCATCGAATCCTGACTCATGTTGACTATTTTTGCAGATGGTTACCGTAAGAGGTAAAAGAAATGCAGATCCGATTAAAGTCGATGAGATTGTTTATTTGATTTATAATGAATTACACTTGATTTTACGTATGTACTATATGTGAAAAGATGTTTCTTTTCCGTTGAGCATCAGATCAAGTATGTTGTTGCATAAAATGTAATTGTATAGTTTTCAAAGGAATGGAAATAAGTGTTCAAAACTTATGTGTTGTATTCTATTTCTCGATAGTTGACCTTCTTCGGTTTATGTAACGAAGGGGCATTGTTATCATTGTATAATATGAATGCTTTTGTGATTGACAATGAAAGCTTGCATGAAAATGAGATTGAATTCTTATGAGTGTTTAGTAGTTCTAATTTGTTCTAGCAAAAGCAATATTGGATTTAAATAATTGTCTTTCTAGAAGATAGGTTAAAAATGAGCCTAAAAGAGAACGCTAAACAAGCTGGATTAAATTACTAATCCCTAGTCCTAAGTATAACAGGACAATATTAAATTGGATTCTTAATCATTTATATCTTTATACCAAAAAGTATGATATAAATTCAGTTAAGAGAACTGATATACAATCAAATGGAGTTCAGTTGGCAATCTCAAGCAAAGGTTATGAGATATTGTCCGATTCTGTTGCTTTAGAATCAGGTGTATTCTAATGACTCCTTGATGAAGAACTTGACCTTAATATCTCTACCAAGTAATGGGTTTTATAGAGGAGGGTCGTCTTAAGACGAAGAATCCAGGGATCGGAAAGGCTAAACCTTAGGGAAAAGTCTTTAAAGTAATTTAAACTCAAGTGCGTAACGCTTGTTACTGAGTAGATCTTTTTGAGGCGGATTTAAAGGTTGACGACATAAGTCAACTGCAGAGTTGTACCTCCGAGAAGATTAGGATCTTCTCAAGTTACAATAATGCAGATGACTTATGGCTTACACCTCTTGCATTGATCGCTAAGATTTACACTTGATTTCGCACGAGTTACCCTCCCGGGACCGATTAAGAACGTGGTCATGTTATAAGGCTGCCTAGGAGATTTGGGGTATCATGACACACCGGTTGAACCGCAAGGTTGAACCAAAGATGTCATCATATCCCTAATCCTCGTGGGCATCCATATAACATTATCACCTTGTTAACTCGCCTTCCGAGTGATTCACCACAGAAGGGAAGGACCGACAAAGATCAAGATAAGACATTCTATATAACATATGAATGGGGTGAAGGACGTATTCCGCATTGACGAGTATGCGCGTTAAGGAATACGAGACATGAACAAATGATTCAAATCTTTGGCCAAAATATCGCGAAGCCGCTGATTGCGTTGTCCTAATTCACCTAGTCTAAGGGATGAGATGCCGATGAATAATAGTAACAATTATTCGGGCTTAGATTCTCGACAGAGCATTCTCAATCCCAGATTAGGGAAGAGAACCGCAAGAGTAATGTGTTAAATAAAAACACGACTCTTATTACTCATGAATAGATCGGTAGATTACCGAAGTCATGGAATGAATAGATTCGGAGGTACTCCGAGTCATTACACTGCATATGGTTGTCTCTGTTATATAAATGGTTATTTGAATTGTGAGTTCTAAATTATGTATTTAGAACCGTGATGCAATTATCAAAAAAAAAAAAAAAAAATTCACTTGTTCTAAAGTATAAAATGAGGATGTTACATCTTGGTATCGTAGTGAAGGTTTGCAGCTCTGGACCTATTGAGTCCATAACTGATAAAACCGAATTTTCTTGTAATGTAAAATGGTTAGAATAAGGGGAACGTGCATGAGTAATGCTCCACCCGAAGGAGGAGTGGCAACAACCTGCAAATCGGATGAGATCCTTCATCGCCTGCTGGACACAAGAGATCACTTAACGCTGTGCTTGAACAGCAGTGACGGAAATGAGGAGGATGAAGAAGTCGATAATAATAATCAAGAACCTCTCGAGGACAACCCCAAAATGGGTGTTGATGTTAATGCCTGAAATGCACTGCACAACCAGTAAAACAAAAAGGCCGATTGGCAAGCAGAACTCACTAATGATATAAAAGGATAAGTCCACCTAAGTATGATGGCGCCACACTAGGAGATGGGCCGAGAACTGCTCTGCAATAAATGGAGAAGTACTTTGCACAAGGAACTTCTCGAGAAGAAACCAAGGCTATTTGGGAGCCTATCAGCTTTCTCACGAAGCATCTTCGTGGTGGGATAGCCGAAAAGTTGAGCTAAACATCGATGAGACCAATATTACTTGGGATCAGTTTAAAGGCTATTTTAGGCAACGTTGGTCGCCACAACTTTTCTATGATCATAAAATGACATAATTCAGAACTTAGCTCAAGGGAAGCTAACAGTGGCGAATCGAATATCGGGAGCGGTTTACAAAACTCCTCAAGTATGTACCGCAAAGATCAAACTCGACGAAAAGTTCGTGGATACGGAAATTCATCATGGATCAATCTAGTGATAGGGGAGAGGTCGATGTTCACACCCAACCACTATGGAAGGAGTTGTTGAAAAGGCCATAAGGCAAGAAAGAAATTAAAGGCTATTTCGCTCATAAGGAGGAAGTGCGGAAGAAGACTGCAAACCCTTCTTCAACCTCTCGCACCTTAAAAGGACCATGGAAAAGTTCGAAACAAGAGTAAGTTTCGTGAGATAACAATAAGAAAGCGGCAAGAAATAAGCCTCATTGAAACGTAAGAGGATAATTTTGCTAAAAATTACAATGGGCGTAAGTCCTATGGAGGACAGCGTGACAATTATAAAACTGGAGGCAACTTTGAGTCTAAGAAGGGACCTGTAGGAGGCTGCTACAATTGTGGCAAGGACCACTATGCGAATCAATGTCCTTTGAAGAAGGATGATCGTAATCAAGCAAAGATAAGATACATGCCTGCAAAGAGCGCACAAGCAAGTCAAAAAAGCAAGTAACACCTATAGAAGTTCCTGTAAGTTATTCGGCATACCTGTCACTATTCTTTTTTTGATACAGAGCTACCGAATGTTTTATTTCTAATAAACTTGCTTCTAAACTTAAAAGAAAAGTGGGAAAATGGATAAATCTTGGACCGTAGAGTACGGTAATAATTTTGTTCATACAAAGTGAGTATGTGTCTCTTTGGAGCAAATCCTTGATTTACCTAATTTCTCCACGGAAGTTGATCTCTATGTTACACCTTTAGGATCATATGACATTATTATTGGTGTCAATTGGTTAGCTGAATTATAAAGCAAAGGTAGATTGCTATGAAAAGAACATAAAATGTTTAGATGATCACTGGAATCAGCAGAGATTCAAGGTGTGAAACGAGAAATTTCAGTTAGAAACTCGTCACCTATGCAACTTAAAAAGGCTAAGAATAAAGGATGTACTCTTTATGCAAGAAAGATATCTCGAATCTTCGAGAGAAGAAGATGGTGATTACATGAAGCAAATTCCATCTACATAAAGTTTCGTGGATGTTTTTCCGAAGAATTACCATGGTTACCACCCAAGAGAGAATTTGACTTCACCATTGAAATCAAACCAGAACTCGAACCTATTTCCAAAGCGCCTTATAGGATGACTACTAAAGAGTTAGTCGAGCTTAAGGCACAGTTGCATGAACTTTTGACAAAGGGTTTGATTAGACCAAGTGTGTCACCTTGGGGTGCGCCTGTAATATTTGTGAAAAGAAGGATGGAACACTAAGGCTGGTGTGTATTGATTATCTGATGTCGAACAAAGCAACAATCAAGAACCAATATCCACTTCCAAGGATAGATGATCTGTTTGATCAAATGCGTGGAGCAGCGGTTTATTCTAAGATAGACCTTCGATCTGGTTATCATCAACTAAGAATTAAAGAGGAAGATATTCATAAAACAGACTTTCCGAACAAGGTACTTGACACTATGAATTACGCCTACCCTTGGTTAACTAATGCACCAAATGGCAGCCTTTATGAATTTAATGAACAATATTTTTCAAGAATACCTGGACAAGTTTGTACTTGTATTCTTGGACGATATTCTCATTTATTCTAAAAGTGTTGAGGAGCACAATGAGCATTTGAAGATAGTTTTGGGAATTTTGAGAAAGAGAAAGTTGTATGGTAAGTTATCCAAATGTTCTTTCTTTGATTCAGAGGTTCACTATTTGGGTCATGTTATAAGTAAAGAAGGAATCGCTGTAGATCCTTCAAAAATAGTGGCAATAACTGAATGGCCTGCGCCAAAGAATGTACATGAAGTAAGAAGCTTCATGGGTCTTGCAGGTTACTATAGAAAATTTGTAAAGGATTTTTCTAAGGTAGCTGCACCAATAACTTCATTGCAAAAGAAGGATAAGAAATTCATGTGGAATGACAAGTGCGAAGCGGCTTTCAAAAGTCCGAAAGACCAATTGACTTCGCACCTATATTGGCTGTACTGCACCTAATGGGAATTTTAATGTGTAACGGATGCTTAGGGAAGGCCTTGGAGGTGTTTTGTTACAAAATGATCAGGTCATAGCTTATGAAAGTAGAAAACTTAAGTTACATGAGCTGAATTATGCCCTCATGATTTAGAACTTGCTTTGCCATTGTTCATGCGCTTCAAGTCCTGGGAGACACTATTTACTTGGAAAACCTTTGAGTTGAAACCCATCACTTGGGACCGAAATATATTTTTACTCACTCCCAATCAATGCCAGACAGAGAAGGTGGTTAGAATTTTTATCACAATATGACTTTGATATTAGCTATATCAAAGGGAAGGAGAATAGAGTAGCTGATGCTCTAAGTCGTAGGAGGCACATTTCTCGCTTCTTATAACATTAAGAACTCGGTTTAAAGATGAGGTAAAAAGTGCCTCTAATCGATGCATATTTTCAAGAAGTAAAAGCAAACTTGCTTACAGTAACCTAAAGATAAAAGGTATGAAGGTTTTCATTTTGATAATGAAGGAATCTTGTGTTATGAAAATAGGGTATATGTACTGCTTTGAATGATTTAAGAAAGAAGTTGTTAGTTGAATTTCATAATTCACCTTTCTCTCGACACCTGTATCACAAAAATGCTAGCTGATTTGAAAAACAGCAATACTTCCAAAAGGTATGAAAAAGGATGTGATTAATTTTGTGACTCATTGCTCGGAATGTCGCCGGTGAAGGCGAAGGAACATATGCACCCTGCTGGACTGTTATATCCTCATAGCATACCGCAGTACAAATGGCAAGTAATAACCATGGATTTTGTACAAGGACTACCTATGTCCAGGAATAAGCATGATGTTATCCTGGTAGTTGTAGATAAACTGACTAAGGTAGCTCATTTCATCACTGGAAATCTAAAGGATGATTCACCAGTGCTGGCCAAGAGGTTCGTACACAAAATTTTCAGATTGCATGGTGTACCAGAACTGATTATATCTGACAGGGATCCTAGAATGACGTCAAGGTTTTGGCAAACGCTTAACGCAGCCCTAGGAACAAAACTAAACTTCAGTTCTGCATATCATCCAGAAACGGATGGGCAAACTGAGAGGGTAAATCAAGTGTTGGAGGACATGTGCATAATGTATTGCATGGATCAACAAAGATATAAATGGGAAGAGTATCTTCCATTAGTTGAGTTCGCATACAACAACACTTATCACTCATCTCTTAAGATGGCACCATTTGAAGCACTTTATGGAAGAAAGTGCAGAACCCCTGTAAGTTGGGACAGTGTTGAGGATAGAGTGGTAATTGGACCAGAGATTCTCACGTAAATGGAACAACAAGTTAAGTGATTCGTGAACGATTAAAGAAGCAAAGCGGATAGTACGAGTAAGAGCTATGCTGACCTTAAGCGGGCCGAGTAAGGTTTGAGCTGGGTGATAAGGTTTTCCGCGTGTTAAACCCGTAAAGAGCTCTATAACTTTTGGCAAGGCTGCCAAGTTGTCACCCGATTTGTGGGACCTTTCGAAATTGTTGAAATAATCAATCGTAGCTTATCGCTTAGCATTGCCACCGCTTTATCTCGCATGCATGATGTTTTCCATATTTCTTTGCTTAAGAAATACGTTTCAGATCTGTCACATGTTTTAAATCGAATTCCTCAGCAGGTCCAAGACCCAGAATAATCGTGGTTAAACCCACACGAGTGCTTGGAAACTCGCCAATTGCATTTAAGAAATCGTGATATACAACAATGTAAGGTCCAAAGGGGACCAGTTTAGAGAAGAAAGTGCAACTTGGGAAAATGGAAGAGATGAAAATTGCTTTTCCTTCTCTTTTTGCAATGTAATGAAAACTGTTGACAAAAATATACTTTTATGAACTGATTGTTTTTAAGTATTTATGAAAGCCAGATTAAGGCAGACTTTATTCAGGTTGAATAAATGTGTTGTGACATTGATTTCTGGAACTATTTATTATGGAAGTAGTCACAGTGTTTGTGAACTAATAAATTGATTGACCTGAAGGTTAATTTAATATGTAATTCATCGGGACGATGAATCTTTTTAGGAGGGAAGCATGTAACACCCTGAACTGTTGTTACTTTCTCCTGGACATACAAGTGTTGATATGTGATTTCTGGTATAAGGATGTGTTCCTCGATTTAGAAATCATGCTTGATATGTATTGTAATTTCCTTGCAGATTTCAGATCTTGACTGAGTCAGAATATGATTAGACTCTTTTATTTATTCCATTTTGTGTCTGAATATTAATCTGATCACGGAATGAATTATAGAGACATTCATCTATAATATCTAGTCTTGGATCAGTGGAATTGATCCAAGTAATGCTTTAAGTTTGTTTGTGATGAATTAGATCACAGACCTTGAACAGTCATAAGGTATGGAAGCATTGATTAAGCTGGTCAGGAGTATGACTCAGGCTGATCTTGGTAAATGAATCGGTTCCCGATATCGAAGTATATCTGGAAGGTCTCGGACGTGGACCAAGTAATAATTCCGCCATGTATATTCCCTCGTGAGCCTAACGGCCGATAGGAGTGAATCCTATTCGGAGATGCATGATTTTGGGTCTTTTCTTGGCATATAAAATGTTATACCTTACTGGAATTATTAACGGTTAGTAACCTAAAACTAAAACCTAACCTAGGGGTTAGATTAGTGTTAATCTAACCTAGACCTAGGCTATGTGTTAATATCCTAAGTTAGTATCTATGTGTAAATTGGTTAGTATGGGTATTACCCTAAATTCTAACCTAAGATACTAACCTAACTAATGAGGAGATTATGAAGGGGCCTATGGAAGGGGGTGCGAACCATGGGCGGCGTTCTCTATGACATTTAATGCGTGGATAAGGATGAGGGACAGGTCATGGCGAAGGTTTAGGCAACGGCTAACCTGTGCAGACGTGGCAATTCGCTAAGTTTGGAAATGGACTTGAATTTTCATTGGACCACGCCAATTCGGCGGTTGGAAATTGAGTTTAAGCGGAAAGTTGGTTTAATGGCATTCAATATTCTCGTAAACGAGCCCGAACTCGTGAGAAGGCATGCAAACGGAAGTTTGAGGGTTTGTTTGTTTGTCGCGATTTTCGGTTTTTCTCTACTTGTTTACTGGTTCTTCGCACCAGTCCTCTTTGAGTTGCATGGCAAGTATGAACTGCTCTAGCTCTTTTCTCTGTCATGGAGGATATATATGTGATGGAGATAGCAAAATTTTGTTGGTCGCTTTATCTTGGAAAAAGAAAAGGAAGTTTGAGCTCTTCCTGTGGTCTGCTTCGGAAATTTGATCAAAAATCCATGCATGTTAGGCCCTAACCTTTAAATAGCTTGCTGTCTTTCAAGTGATTTCATTAGAACAACTCTGTTCAAATGGTTTGAGAAAATAGATGATTTTCTATGGAGATCTTGTTTGATTTTTGGTACTGTATCTCTTCTGGTTCGATTTTTCAATTTTCCTCTTGATGGGTGTTTATTAAAATCGAATTGTGGCTCTATTCCTTTGTGTATTCTTTCTGGTTTAAATATGTGAGATATTTATATGTAAAGAGCATGAAAGCTCGGCCTGTTTGGCGTGAGCCCATAGGATATACCTGTGTTGTTTATAGACCACTGTATGTTGTTGATTTGTGGTCGCTGTTTCTTGTTGTGGAAACTGTATGGAAGGATTCTGTTAGATACTGTATGTTTGATCAGTTCTACTGCTCCTTTGGAAACTCTGTCGTGGTTTTTGTTGACAGTGACTAATGGTACTTTATGGGTTTCATTTGTCTTCTAATTTTTGCTGGGAACAGGTAAACTGTTGTATTACCGTAGTCTTTACGACCCAGTGGAAGTTGTTCTTCCTTGTTATTGTGGTAACGGGATTATTGTTGACTGTGTACAATATTGATACATCTATACTTTATTTGGACGACTCAGAAGAGTCCTTGATTGAATCGTATATTGCTGTCCACCGCTGAGAATGTAGATTCATCCATGAGTTTTGTTATTTGTCTTCGTGGAAGCCTTGTAGAGGTAACAGGTCTTTTGTTCACTGCTATTTGTAATGATTAAGGATACAGATTTCCTGGGCATGCATTGCATTCTTTTGTGTAAGCTGTTCGAAAGTTTTGAAGAGGCTCAGTTGTTTTCCTTGTTTTGAAATGGGTATTCGATTTGCTTACATTTGTTTTATTCTGAATGATTGCCATGAATGGCATAGAAGGATTTATCAGCTAATTTCATATTACGCTGCTGTAGGGATTCAGCGGTTATGAGTATAAACCCATTAACAGTATACAGTGTGAATATATATAGATTTATAAATGTTGTGATTTGGACGACTCTGAGGAGTCGATTGAATGATTTATATTATATTTGAGCCGAATATAATTAAGTAGTTGGTGAATGATGAACCAGTGGCTTGAAGAAATAACATGTACTAAGACCTCTGTTATTTTCTGGAATTACTTTTGTGTTGCATGGATTTTTGTTGAACAGATTCTTGGGTGTATTTTTATGTTCATTCCTTGTAATCTTGTGCGAAAATTTGGCATGACTTAGTCGGGTTTCTTGAATTGAAATCGGTAATTAAAAGTTCTGCCTGAGTTTTAATATGTACACTATTTACTTGTCCAGAGGGAAACATTGGCAATCATTTGTCATTCCACTGTTGTTCGGGTTTAGAGAATTGTGGAAGTCAACCTGTATCTTCTATTGTCCTAGTTGAAACTTGACTTGATATACTGTTGTTGATATTGGACATTTTGTCTGAGTAATGGTCTGTATCAGGTAGCGTGACTCTGTATAAGTGAATCGTGAGTACTTTTGACCAACTCCGATTTAGTACAGATGTATATACAGGGTGATGTGTTCCTTTCTGATAGGATGCGGTACTGTGTTAAAAAAAAAAAAGACCTAGTATTGGGCTTAAGGTTGATACATGGATTATTGATGTGATAGTTGCTGTACAGGAGTTTTGCTGTGTTTCTATTTCTTGATTTAGAACAGCGATCTTTCTTGTGGCTTGTCTGACTTGTTCATATACAAACTGGTTGAAAGTTTTCATATGTGAAAGCGGTACAGTAATGAACTAATGTGAATGAAATGATCTGACCAATGTTGTGATTTTGGATTCAATGCTTGTTGTGTATATTCGTTCCTTGATTTTTAATATTTGATGAAGTATTGAAAGTGATTAAGACTATTTTGTAACAATGTTAGAGTTACATATTTGTAATCATTTTGTATTACAAGGGCATAGTCTGAATATGTTTACTTATGTGAATATCTGATCTCATTTAAACAGGGTGTTTAATGAAAACAATTGATGGATTGCAATTGTTTTAAAAGTTAGTGCTTATCATGCTCAGTTCATTGAACTGACTCATGTTGACTATTTTTGCAGATGGTTACCGTAAGAGGTAAAAGCAATGCAGATCTGACAGGCTGATCAGATTGTTTATTTGATTTATAATGAATTACAGCTTGATTTTACAGATGTACTATATGTGAAAAGATGTTTCTTTTCCGTTGAGCATTGTATCAAGTATGTTGTTGCATAAAATGTAATTGTATAGTTTTGAAAGGAATGGAAATAAGTGTTTGAAACTTATGTGTTGTATTCTATTTCTGATAGTTGACCTTCTTCGGTTTATGTAACGAAGGGGCATTGTTATCATTGTATAATATGAATGCTTTTGTGATTGACAATGAAAGCTTGCATGAAAATGAGATTAAATTCTTATGAGTGTTTAGTAGTTCTAATTTGTTCTAGCAAAAGCAATATTGGATTTAAATAATTGTCTTTCTAGAAGATAGGTTAAAAATGAGCCTAAAAGAGAACGCTAAACAAGCTGGATTAAATTACTAATCCCTAGTCCTAAGTATAACAGGACAATATTAAATTGGATTCTTAATCATTTATATCTTTATACCAAAAAGTATGATATAAATTCAGTTAAGAGAACTGATATACAATCAAATGGAGTTCAGTTGGCAATCTCAAGCAAAGGTTATGAGATATTGTCCGATTCTGTTGCTTTAGAATCAGGTGTATTCTAATGACTCCTTGATGAAGAACTTGACCTTAATATCTCTACCAAGTAATGGGTTTTATAGAGGAGGGTCGTCTTAAGACGAAGAATCCAGGGATCGGAAAGGCTAAACCTTAGGGAAAAGTCTTTAAAGTAATTTAAACTCAAGTGCGTAACGCTTGTTACTGAGTAGATCTTTTCGAGGCGGATTTAAAGGTTGATGACATAAGTCAAGCTGCAGAGTTGTACCTCGGAGAAGATTAGGATCTTCTCGGTTACAATAATGTAGATGACTTATGGCGACACCCTTCGTGCATTGATCGCTAAGATTTACACTTGATTTCGCAGTTACCGGGACCGATTAAGAATGTGGTCATGTTATAAGGCTGCCAGGAGATTCGGGGTATCATGACACACCGGTTGAACCGCAAGGTTGAACCAAGATGTCATCATATCCCTAATCCTCATGGGCATCCATATAACATTATCACCTTGTTAATCTGCTTCCGAGTGATTCATTTGTAAGGAAGGACTGATGAGTAAAGTATAAGACATTCTATATAACATATGAATGGGGTGAAGGACGTATTCGCATTGGACGAGTATGTCGTTAAGGAATACGAGACATGAACAAGATGTTTCAAATCTTTGGCCAAAGTATCACAAGTCGTTGATTGCGTTGTCCTAATTCACCTAGTCTAAGGGATGAGATGCCGATGAATAATAGTAACAATTATTCGAGCTTAGATTCCTCGATGAGCATTCGAATCCGAGATTAGGGAAGAGAACCGCAAGAGTAATGTGTTAAATAAAAACACAGACTCTTATTACTCATGAATAGATCGGTAGATTACCGAGTCATGGAATGAATAGATCGGAGGTACTCCGAGTCATTACAGCTGCATATGGTTGTCTGTTATATAAATGGTTATTTGAATTGTGAGTTCTAAATTATGTATTTAGAACCAGGATGCAATTAAAAAAAAAAAAAATTCACTTGTTCTAAAGTATAAAATGAGGGTCCTAGTGTCACTTACTACTATCACTCAATCTAGAGTTGCATCCATTTCATCACTTGCATCCACATATTTCCATGCATCAAGGCTAGGAGATCAGCATCAACACACACTTCATAGGGAGGGATTCTATTCTATTTCATGCACATATGTTATTACATTTTCTACATTTAGTTATTTCTTTCTACTTCACAAAGTGTGACTAGCACAAGAGCACTAGGGCATGATATGCACACATATACCATAACTAAATTTGGCTCTAAAATATAATGCAACACTCGGCTTAGTAAGCCCACTATTGTGGCAACTGAGGTTAGTCTAACCCATTCATTTACATATTTTATTTTTTAGGGTTTTGATACTTCTTTTGTCTCTTGTAGGTCTTCAATATCATCTTGCTATATTCAGTACATTCGGTGCAATCTAGTGAATCTAGTGCAAGAAGAAGAAAAGGTTACAACATATCTTCTAACCTAGAAAGAATCAGCTTCTGAGATTTTTTAGAGACCAGGCACCTATTATTCCATATCATGGCACCCCAAGGTACCCCAAGCACTTCTCCGGGTGCTTGACTGTTCGATTATCCAAATCCACACTTTTTGGACCCCTATGCAGTCATTCCTACTTCTTGAATCTCATGTCACACCCGTGACACTCTACGACAATTACTCGCAATCAATCTGAGTCCTTTCCTCACTTTACTCTTGCACATTAGGGTTTCATTTCTATTAATTCAACTATTTAATTATTTTATATTACTTTAGTACATTTATTTATAGCATTTATGTCCTCCTAGATTAGATTAACTATCACTATATTTCACCTAGTTTAGTTCATTTTAGTTAATCAACTACCAAAAAGATAAGATGCTCAAACAACTAGAAAGGACCCAAAAAGTGAGAGTAAAGTGTAAAGAGGACAAGGGCACCCAGAGGGGATGAGGTGCACAAGCGAGTGTGTCTGGTTGGGTGCACCAATCTAGAAAAGGTGAAATCAAGTATGAAAAGACAATGGGCCAATAAAGGTGTAAGACTGAAAGTAGCAATAGAAAGCAACAAAAAGATGGCCAAATACATGGGTTAATTAGTACTTTTCTTTCTTATGAACCATATGAATAGTAGTATGCAATCAAGACTAGATAATGACTCAAAGTGTGTGATTTTATATCTACATTCACCCAAGAGCATAAAGTGGCAGGAAATGTAGACACAAAATCTATGCACTTGGGTACATTTCTAGGTCCTAAAGCATACTAATGTATACATGATTCCTAATCAAGAAAACTAGTGGTTGAAAACTCCTTTTAGCTCTTTGATTGCTTTATCTTTTACAAACTTACTAGATTTACACATCTTACAGCTCATTTAGTACTTGATTGATTTATCCTTTGATGACCTAAGAGACTAGCGCTCGGTTAGGACACAAGCACCTAGGTGATCCTATCCCTCCCGGATTATCTTGCCCTTCTTTATCTTCTTTTTACTCTTTTGGGTCCTTTTCACTTCTTGGTCACCTTTTAACAACTTTGGTTTGGCCTTTTAGTTGTCAATTACAAAATTCAAATAAGGGAATCATATATATACTTAATTATTTCTCCGAAATAAAGGGGTCAACACTATAAGCATTCTTGATCATCACCTAAGCTTGTAAAAGGTACAAGATAACTACAAGGCATACATCTAGCACATACATACAAAGGGCAAGGGTTGTATCAATAAACATACACAACATAGGAGGGGAGATCATTTTATTCCATCACACACATTCTCCATACTTGGAGAAATCTAGATCTAGACCACTATCATCGTGTAACTTACGTAAGGGCAACGTAGGGAATCATTACACACACAAGCATAGAGAACTACATGGAGTTTGAGATGTAATGCAATTCTTAGTCATAATTTCACTCTTTGGGTGACCGTCGGGGTCATTCTGAATCCACACTCTACATATATTTTATTATATTTGATTTGGTTTGTGGCCATGTGCAACTAGCTATCTATTTTGTAAGCTACATGTGTGATCGGAACCCTAACAGAAAGTCGAAGAAACAAATCAAATATTGGAGTGAAGACCTTCTCACCTAGAAAACCTCAAATTCTAAACATTTGAGTAGACATATGCACCTAGACTAGTCACTAGTGCCCTGAGTGCTCATGTCCTCTTGTGGTTACTCTTTTCTCGACACATTTTTTATTTCTTAAAACCTCATCAAGATTGCTCGATACTATTTCGGATTGTTCCAGAGATACTTACTTAGTTCCAATTACTCCATGGTTGCATTTAATCAGCTAAGGCATCTTCCTCTCTCACTTGTTTAGGGTTTTACATCATTGAAATTTTATTACTTGTGCACTATTGTACTTACTTTTTTATATATCATTCATAACAAAGTAAGTTAATATAAAATAAAGGTTTATTTCAAATAAAATTACATCAATTGAAGTGATAAGTAATGGTTTGTTGATAAAGTAATAGTTTGAGCTTCGATTTTCAAACCATTAAATGTGTCATAAATCTTGTTTCCATATCTTTGCAATGCTACCAATGTTTATTTATTTCATTACATGATCTCGAAAATTTTTCTTAATTGATTTTGATGAAAAAAAAAAATGTTTTCTTTCCTTGTGATAAGATGTAGGGTTAAACATGGAAAAATCCTTGACTAATGAGATATATGCACTCAAAAAAAAATATCTCCATAAAGCTAACTACAAAATGATAAATAGTTACATCCATCCACAGGAGAAAACAACAAGCATATAACCTATTAAACAAACTAATCTTCCATTATTAAAAACCAAATCAATCGAGATCATTAACTTGACTTTGATACCAAATGTAGAAGACGGATCAAAGTGTTGTGAGAGAATAAATAAATAAAATTAGAAAAAATATTCAATACTTTTCTATTAAATTTTACAATATGTACATTCAAACTTATAGGAAATGGCTCCTCTATAATTTAGGAGGTAGCTATAACTTTTCTTCCCTATCTACGTGAGTTGTTAAAACCCACTCAACCGCATATTTGTTATAGTTGCTTTAATATAAAAATTATTCACTTACCATAATAATTACCATTGTAATTATTATTTACACACACATGTGGAGCACTAACCATATTTTATCTAACAAAAACAAGGGTATAAGTGTTTCAAACTCAAACATATGCAAGATTCTTTTCTACAGTGGTGGTGAAGGATACTTTTCAAAACCTCTAAAGTTGGGGAGAATGTTGATGGTAGGTTCAATTCCATGAGGATTTCACCCTTAGAACTAGTCATCTGCAGTCCTCGATAGCCTTTGTGTAGAGCTTGGATTTGGAATCAAGTTAGACATATCAAGATTATGTTGCCTCTTCTACTAGGTTTATGCATTGTGCGTGCATAAACATACATTCCTACTACAAACATATGTTCCTACTAGGCATATGAATTGTGTGTACAAACATGCATTGTGGAATGTTTGCAAGTTGATTCATAACATCTCACGGACTATGTGAGGTCCTATAATTACCTTGTGAGATAGTATCTCCGCTTCATGTTATTATATTACATGATTCCATATATCCATTTTAAGACCCATGCTACCATCCTCCTAGCTTGAGCAAAAGGGAATTTAGATTAGGTCATAGGAAACTATTGAAACTTAATAGATGGTGGATTCTATAGATGTAGTTGGTGTAGACACAAAATCATGCACTTGGGTACATTTCTAGGTCCTAAAACATACTAATGTATACATGATTCCTAAGCAAGAAAACTAGTGGTTGACAACTATCTTTGGCCTATTTTCTTTGTCTCTTGTTTTCTCTTTGGTCTTACACACCCTATAGCCCTGACGAAACCTGATTGATTTATATTTTATGGCCTCGGACACTAGCATCCAATTACGACACTTGTGCCTAGGAGATCATGTCCATATTGGGTTCCCTAACCCTGTCTTAACCTTACTTGCTTTTTTGGGTCTCTTTTATCTTTTGGACATCTTTTCACTTAGGGGTTGGTCTCCCCATTGTTCATTACGAGATTAAAATAAGGAAATCATATATATACTTAGTTACTTCTCAAAAATAAGGGACCAAAAACTAAGCATCACTTTTATTAACTAATTTTGCATCCAAAGGCACTAAATCACTCCTAAGGCATCCATCTAACATCCATTGAAGGGAAAATATCTGCATACTTCAGCATATACTTCATAAGAAGGGAAATTTTATTCTATTCCATCCACACATACTATTACATTACTACATTCTTAGTTATAGCTCACTATCAAGTGTAACTTGCACAAGGGCATCATAAGGCATCATTTATGGACACACACACATAAGAATTATATACAGTCTGAGATGTAGTGTAATTATTGGTTGTAATTTCACTCAAGGTGACCCCCTGGCATCATTCCGACTCCCATTCTATATTTTCCTTTTTAGGTTTGATGCGGTTTGTGTGAATGTACAACTAAACTTCTCTTCTTTCAGGTTATAGGTACCTTCGATGATCAAGGAGAAAACATTAGTTAACTAATAGAACCAATAGTGAATACCTTATGATATAGAATAAATAAGATTTTGAGCCTCTACACTATCACCAATGCCCAAATGCCTCTACCCGTGCTTTGGGCACCCATGTCTAGAATTATTCCGAGTTCTAGAATTTTTAGTGATTAGTAACGACCCTATCTACAGTATTTTTAATAATCACACCTTCCTAGATCACTTCATGTTCATTCAAAAACTAGTGAAGTCTTCTTATCTATGCTCTTTTCTTAGGGTTTCATACTTTACATGCTAGTTTACTTGTGTCGATATCGTATTTTACCATTTTTACATCATTTATTATAATATTTACTCTATAGTCATATTTAATTAATAAAAATTAAATTAAATCATTTGGTGAACCCATCACTCGAACCTAACCTTGTTTGTAAGCATTCTTTTCATCTTTCTACTATGGCTGAAACCTATGAACCCTTTATCGATGAAGACCTTCATGATCTCAAGATCATATTGTTGAACATGTGCAAGACTTAGATCTTATTTTATTTGCTACTCATGAGGAATCCACAAACCTAGATGAGCTCAACCCTCCTACCTCTAATACTACTTCCATTCCTATTGCAACATAACCTCTTAATTCTACCCTTCCACCTACCTCTATTGTTCCCATTTCCATTCCTACTCCTACCAACCATTTCACTCCACCTCTTATTTCTCACACATGGAAAGTCTCCTCTTCTAGAACTCAAGACCTAGCTTCCTTATACCATGACCTAAAAGTTCAAATCCATCGATTCTGCCAGAAGCTACTTCACGCTCCTCTCTCTCTCTGATTCCTTGTTACTCCTTCATACCCCTTTTACACCCACCATTTATTCTTATCCACTTCCTCCTAACTTTGTCACCCTTAAGCTTCCCACCTTCAATGGCCATAATGACCCTCAATATCCTCTCTGATATTTTTAGGTGGCATGCCTTGACTATGTGGATGATCATACATTGTTAGCTAAGTTATTTCCTAGAAGTTTGCAAGATTACGACATGCATTGGTTTTATGATCTACATGTTCATTCGAGAACTTCTTTTACATATTTATCTGATGTTTTCCTTTCTCAATTTTCAATAAATATCAACACCAAGATATCATATACACAAATTTCTCAAATCAAACAAGGATCTAATGATCATCTAGTTGACTATGTGTTCTTCGCGCTACACGAACAACCTAGCTAAGATGAATAATGTACTAGCTGATTCTAAATTTTAAGATCTTTTTGTTCAAATTCTTTTACCTCCATTACAAGACAACGTTGTCTTTTGGACCTCTTCATCCTTTGATAAATTATGTCATACACTTAATATGCATGAGTAAAGCTCTTATTTATGGGTGAATTGAAATACTATGACAATACTTCATCATCATATTCTAATTGGTTTCAAGCTAAATCTACTTTCAAGCCATCTACTAAGCCTAGTGAAGCAAAGGTAACTATTAATGCTATTACTCCACCTGAAAAGCTTAATTTACAACCTCCAAATCGTAATTTTACCAAATTTCCCTATGCACCTCAGTTTATATTTCTGCAACTTATTGAAATCAATCTAATGACTCTTACTCCACTGCTCAATCTTGATCCCTCTCACCCCGTGGCCGTAATTATGATGAAAATGCATGATGTGACTATCACCAATGCATTGGGATATTTACTAATCATTTTTAAAGATTAAACATCTCATTTAATATCTTATCGATAAGAATTTACTAGAGCTTCATGAGTGATCTACTTACATGTCGGTCAATGATAATAAAAAACTAAAAATATTTAATGACCCTTTACCTAAGCATGAAAAACAAGATCTTGATTCTTCTATTAATCATACACATCGAGTTGTGCCTCCTCCTTCATCGAGGACCCTTGAGTTCCTTTTCACTTTTTTTGATGCATCACCACCAACCATTATCCTTTCGATTACGTTTACCATGCTACATTTACTTCGATTCCTTCGCACGTCAATTCTTTTTTTGGTTCATATCCTATCAATAATACTATGATTTATCCAACTTCTCCTACGAAGTAAGGCTCCATTGCAATCCTCTTAGCTATCAATTATCCACTATCCAATGTCATATTTCTAGTTCCTAAGTCTTTTGGTTATGTCAAGCTTCCCATAACAGTTGATCCTCTTACCATGTTTGTTTCATTCACTATGGCATCTTCAATCAAAGGTTGTGATATACTCTTAGGTCTCTCTTGGATCTGTGCTACCCAAGACATCCCTTCCATGAATCATTTGTGCCTTAATTCCACTCACAATAAGTGAGTTTTCATTCTTAAAGGCATTCCATGTACACCATTTCCTTGACCTACTCTTGATGACATCTATACACCAGTCACAATATATAGGCCTCCCATGCCTATACATCTAAGTTATACTCTACACTTATTACTCCTATTCATACACAACCTTTTCATCCTCCTCAATTCACTAGTCCACCTCATCTTCCTAAGTCCCCTGCTCAGGCATCCCCTTCACATAGGTGTTCACCACCACCTTCAATGCATAGGTCTCCTTCACGTACACATAATTGCTCCCTACATCACCGATCTTATAACATCGTCACATGCCTTTATCTCCTTGGACATCGGGTGGAGGGCCCTTACCCTTCACTATCGTTGGATAGCCTATTATTCCTCACACACTTGGGGGAAATATTTCTTTCTTTTCCCCTCCATTCTTGTTAGTTGTCTCTCATATCTATTATCACACTTAACGATCCGCACTTCATGACTAATCTTTCTAACCACTTTCAAACCTTTTGATACACACATGGTATCTTCATTACCCTATGAAATACTCTAGTTCGACTATGCATTTGCGACTACCGAGGGTCTATTTTTGAAATAAACCTCACATCATTCACACTTCATGATTTGTGCTTCATGATACATATTTCTAGAATCTATTCACACACTCATTTACCCAATGACACACTCTTGTTCTATTGTTCATTCTTGATTGTTGAGGATTCCTATAAATGAACCTCATCTCATACACATTCATTGGGGCACATGTTGCTCCTATCATCTTCACATTTTCATATCATTCCATCACACTCATACATTGCATTTACATATCTTGGTTGCATTTACTCTTGCTAGCTTATTCTATCTACATGTTACACTTTGTTTTCTATGATAGACAAATTCTTAGTATGTCATTATCTTTCTATATATACACATGTGCATTCACTTGGTCTTTTAAGGTGAATGCAGATATCTTACAAGTTCTTACACATCGTAATAATGTTTATAACTGCATGTACCTTTTACCGACCACACCAAGGATCCTAGGGAATTTACTTTCTCTACTATCACATACTACACGAGTTCTATTATTACATTCTTTCAAGACTTCTCATTACGATTACTTCACCTTGCACTAATTTTTACATGCCTTGACATACTATTGATCTTTATAACATGTTAATGGGTACTTCATGTGTAGCGTTTTCCTTGCAAGATTATATACAACCATGGATATCTATCACTATTTACTTTTATTGCTTTTTATTATATGGTATTGTTTACGGGCTATGCCCTAATTCTGCATGATCATTGTATGCTTTTGACCACTTCGACTAGATTGTCTTATGACATTGTGAGTGATGTCCCCTATTTGAAACTTACTTTTCATGGTATTGTTATCCAAAATGTGCCCCTGCTCATTTTGGATGGCTAACTCCTTGTGTTCTTGCCTCTCTTGTGCCTTAGTCTCCATTTTTTGATTTTCAGGCACTCAAATCTTTCTAGAAATGGCACCATTGGATAGAGCTCTCTCTCATCTTTCTAGAAAGGTAAAGTTTTCCTCCTAACTCCTCATATTTTTCAAGTTATGGCTCAGCGGAATTTTTGTGGGAAATTTTCCCCTTGGAAGCCCGCAGCCAATAGGAAGCTGCCACATGTCCCAGGAGGTGGCGGAGCATGGGGATTTTTGAAAAAAAATTCCAAATGCAAAAAAGAAGTAAAATTCGAAAAAGTTTACCGCCGATCCGTTTTGGGCCTGTTTTTGCCATAAATCTTCAAACATGACCATAACTTTCGATCCAGAGCTCAGATTTTCACGTTCTTTATATCAATGGAAAGCTGGTGAAATTCTCTACATGATTCCATGGTCAATTTTAATTTTGGTTCAGTTTGGAGGAATAAAATCAAAAACACTTTTAGTACGTGCCCCCATGGATAACCGACATTTCAACAACCAATTTTAATGCAAAATGGGTCGGATTCTTCTCAAAGCATGGTCAAAAATGTCGAGGGATGGGTATGTCAGGTCACCCATGTTGTTTTTAATGCATTTTGGTCAATGAGGAATGGCTCCCACATTTTTCACATTTTCTCTCTCTTGGGTTCGATCCATGCCTTTGTAAAAGCTAGATTTGGCTCATTTTTCAAAGGGAAACACCTTTTTGCATAAAGCAAGCTTGTTTTCACTTTCAACAAGTGATTTTGGCAAGTATCGGACCTTCCAGGATTGTAATGAGGTTTTTCGCCTCTTTGGTGTTGGAATACAAGGATTTTGATGTTGAAAATCACAATGCGAGCTCTGTGAATGCTTTCAGTCCTTTGTATGTGTTGTTTGCTTCATTTCAAACCCTTGTTTACAACTTATCAACCTGTGCATGATGTTTTATGTTGCAATTTCTGATTTGTGTCAATTTGCATGAGCAAGAAGTGCTCACCACTCCTTTGGTGTATCACCCTTATCAGTTTAGTTTTAATTTTTACATTTCTTATCCCTATCTCCTTGCAAATTAGGATAAATTAGGATCTAAACCTCTGCAGTTGTGCAAATAATAGATATAATCAGAGGAGTTTGAGGAACCAGCCTCTAATCTGGAGATTCCTCTCTCATCTTGCAAGTCCCACACTTGGAGATAGGTTTCAATGTTGTGCAATCACACCTGGATGCCCTATTTACATCAACTTAGAACCTTGATTTGCATCCGGGGTGCTTTGCTTGATTTGCAACAATAGTTTTGGCACGCACGGTGGGACCTTAGAGGTCTCATTTTATTGCAAGCAAAGTTGATGTGCATTTGCTGCAATTTTCTTGCTTCAAAAGAGCTATAAGTTGCACATCTGGCGACTCAAAGAAGAAGAATCGCCTGGTTTTAGCGGTAAGGACACTGAAAACTCATGAGAAGAATCACTACAAGGTCAAGAGCTGGAGAAGAAGAGGTGCTATTTGAATATCTGTAGTTATCTCCAAGAGTAAGGCAAAGTGGGAGGAGAATCCAAAGGTCTCCATCTCCACCAAACAGAACTCTCTCAACTCCTCCACCTAGTAGGCCTTTCATTCAATCAACAAGGGTTCTAAGGCCAATTAGAATGGCACAAAACAACCCCTATGTCAATTTCACTGGCAGCAGCCCACTTGCTCTCAATGCACAACATCCAATTCCAATTGCAGCCTTGAAGAACATTCCATACTTCATTGGAGAGAATCAGACTACTCCAGGTGATCATGTTAAAGACATTGCCAACCTTTGTGCAATTCATGAAATCAATGAGATGCAAGTGGCTGTCAAATTGCTGGCATCTTCATTCAAGGGGAAAGCATTGCAATGGTTTAGAAGTCTTGCCTCGTGGTTATTCTGACCGATTGGAACCAGCTATGTATAGCACTTCATGAGCAATTTGAAGAGAAGGGAGACAACTTGTCTCTTTTGGAGCAGCTGACAACCATCAAGAGAGCTCCCAATGAGCAGCTGACTAATTTCAACTTCAGATTTCAAAGGACTTGGGAGAGAATTCCAGTGGCAGTCAGGCCAACAGCGGAAGGTGCTTTTCTCTACTACCTCAAAGCTCTAAATTCTGATATTTCTATGTTGATTCAGTCCATGGGAGGCATAACTATCCCTATGGCTTATAGCATTGCCATTAGGGCTGAAAATTGTTTGATCCAAGCTGGCAAACTAGCCCCTAGACCTCCCATGCCATTGTTTCCAAGTTTAGAGAGCCCAAACACTAATCAAGCACCTAATTTGGATCCTTCTCCCACTCCTAGAAATCAGAGTTCAAATGAAGCTTCTACTTCATCTCCAAGTGCCCCAAATGAGCTTCAAGAAGTCATGAAGCAATTGCAAAATTTAGGCAATGAGCTGGTTACTCTCAAGAGGCAACAAGCCCAAGGTTTTAGACCTTCTTATCAGCCCCAAGCTCAGCCTAACAAGCAGCCATACCAACCACAAAGACCTCCTAATCCAGCTGCAAATATAAATCAAACAAGGCCTCCTGCCAATAGACCATTTCAGCCCTATAATCCTAATGCCATATCTGCCTCTAAGGCATTGGTGCCAACACAAAACAACATTGCTCAGGAGTATGATTGGTGTTTTCCATGCAATGAACCTCATAACCAATCTATGTGCTTCAATGGTTTTTTGAATCAAGCATTAATGGTGACAACTTTGGTGTGGAGGGTGAAGGCGGTCGAGGAAACAACCAACAACAAGAAACATTCCAACAAAGCAATCAGCCCCAAATGACACCATATTGGTAAACGGCAAGCGTAAGATTTTGGCGTGGCATGAATCAAGCGAGTTTCTCAAGTGTGTTGCAGCCAACACAAGGTCAAAAAGAAGGAATTTGGGTGAAGAGCAGCCATTAGCTCTAACAAATCTCCAACCTTCTATGGCTCCACAAATGGTTGGCAAGCAAAATCCAATTTCAAATGCACAAGGGCAGCCAAGAACAGCTCTGAACCATCCCAAATACCGGTTGTTGCTGCCCACATGAAAGGAGTGAATGTGCCAACCAAGGGACAGCAAAATAGATCTCCATCACTATTCAAAATATATCAATGTGGGAAGCTAATCAGCAAAGATGTAAATGCTGCCCAAAAGGGAATCATGGAGGATAGCAAGGTAAAATGTTGAAGCCCCCCTCCTTTCTATGTTTCATTAATAATTGGAAATCACTTAGTGCACAATTGCATGATAGATTCGGGGCAAGTAGCTCGGTGATGCCTAAACAAATAGCTGATCACTAGGGCTCCAAAGATGAAACCATATCCAAAGGGGTAGTGCAACTAGATGGGATAAAGAAGAATAACAACTGATTGAAGTGATTAGAAACTTGAGTCTTACCTTGCATGCATGTCCAAATGTTGTTGTTTTACAAGATGTATCGATTATAGACCTTCCACCACTCTTTTCCTATGCTTGTCAAGGGACTTCACGCCCAAGATTGGAGGATATTTGTCTCGCTGATTGGTCACACATGTTGTTCGAGAATGAGGTATGGAACCAAAGCTACAATCAGGTCTCGAACCTATTGTAAAATTCCACATTGAGCCCTACGGTCCAAGTCGATCAATGCCAATTGTTTTGGCATTTGATCAAGAAGATCACCCAAGCACTGATGAAGCTGACACCAAGGTTGGAAGCATCCCGAATCTAACTCTTGATGAATGGGCAAACAAGGTACATGCTTTTGATCCTTATCAAGAAGTAGAAGAATCTGAGCTAGGGGTCTATTGCATACATGAAGAAGATCAGCCCATCCCTAGCATCACCAAGCCAAACTATAAGGATGACAATGAGGTATGGCAGCTGTTTTTTGATGGATCAAGGAGTAGACAAGGTGCAGGAGGTGGAGCCATGCTTGTTTCACCTCAAGGAGTAAAGTACTATTCAGCTTTTAGATTTCAGTTTGCATGCTCCAATAACATTGCTGAATATGAAGCCTTGGTGCAAGGGATGCATTGGGCAATAAAGAGAGGAATAAAGAATTTGCAAGTCTTTGGTGACAGTGAATTGATTGTAAATCAAGTCAAGGGACAACATGTTGCCAAGAATGATCTACTCAAGTGCTACAAGAACAGGGTATGGGACCTCATGGAAGATTTTGAGGGTTTTGGCATCAAATCCATTCCTAGGAAAGAGAACCAAGCTGCTGACAGGCTTGCAGCAGTAGGGGCAGCCTTTGACATTGTGGAAAGCATTCAACAAGACAAGGTACAGCCAAACATCCACGTGATTGTGAGGCCTTCAGTGCCGGATAACAATGTAAGTTGGCAAGTGTTTGAGAATGACCAGCAAATCATCCATTTCTTGCAAGAAGAAGCTGAGTTCTCAGCTAAGAATCAAGAAAAATTGGAACAAGATATGGTGACCAAGTGGTACAAGCTGAGAAGTAACAAGTTGCCCAAGGGACTTATCACTTTGGAGTCCATTTTTAATCCCAATGATCAGTTTAGGAAGGAGAAAGCAAACATTCAGGTCAAGAGAGAGGATTCAGTATCCATCTTGGTGGAAGAGAACAAACCATTACAAATTGGAAAGATGAGAACTGAACAAGAAAGGTATGAGTTCATGCAGCTGTGTCAAGAGTTCCCACGATGTGTTTGCTTGGCGCTATGAAGACTTGAAAGGTTTGATCCCAACTTAGCTCGACATACCATTGAATTGGATCCAAATACTAAGCTGTCGAGTGCAAAAACAAAGACCAGTCAATCCACATATGGAGCCTCTCATGAGGAAAGAATTGAACAAGTTGATTGAGTCAAGGATCATATTCCTAATCAAGCATTTTAGTTGGGTTTCCAACTTGGTTCCAGTCAGAAAGAAGAGTGGAGAGATCAGATTGTGTGTTGACTTTAGAGACTTGAATAGAGCATCTCTCAAGGACCATTACCCACTCCCTTCCATGGAGCAAATCTTGCAAGTTGTGGCTGGCTCGAGAGGTTTTCACTACTTGATGGCTACTCGTGCTAGTTACAATCAGATTATGGTGAAGGAACAAGACTAGTTCAAGACAGCCTTCACAACCAAATGGGAACTTATGCATACAGAAAATGCCATTTGGGCTGTCCACAGCCGGTGCTACCTTCCAAAGAGCAATGGACATGGCGTTCAAAGGTTTGATTAACAACATGGTGCTGATATACCTTGATGATATCATTTTTTTCCAAAATGCAGCAAACCACCTCTCTCATTTGAGACAAGGCTTCACGAGGTGTAGGAGATTTGGAGTGTCTTTAAATCCTAAGAAGTGTATCTTTCTTGCACATGAAGGAAAGCTCCTTGGCCATATTGTCTCCAAAGAAGGATTAGCAATTGATCTGAGAGAGGGTTAAAGCCATAAGAGCACTACCATTCGCAAGCCACAAGAAATCCCTTGAGTTTCTTGGGAGGATAAACTTTGTTTGGAGGTTTGTCCCAGATTTTGCAGCCCTTGTCAAACCTATCACCAAAATGTTAAAGAAAAGCATGGCTTTCAAGTGGACAGCAGAAGGCAAGGAGAGTTTTGAAGCAATCAAAGAAGCCATCTCTCAAGCACCAACTCTCATCAACCCGGACTTCTCCAAGGATTTCATCCTCTATGCCTTTGGAGGTAATGATACTATTTCTGCCATTTTGGTACAGCAGAACAAGGACAACGATGAGCAGCCAATTGCTTTCTTCAACTAGAGCCTAGATGACTATGAGGTGAGGTATTCTTTTATTGAGAAGCATGTACTTGTAGTAATCAGAAGCTTGAAGAAATTCAAGCATTTAGTCTCAAACAACAAGGTCCAGTTGCTGGTCTCTCATGTTGGGGTTAAAGACTTCCTCCTCAACAAGGATTTGAATGAGAAAAGGGCAGGTTGGATCACTCATGTCATGGAGTATGACATTGAGATCAAGGTCACCAAGCTGGTAAGAGGAAAAGGATTGTGTGAGCAACTGATTTTGGGGAAGCAAAAAGAAGTATGCAATGAAGAAGAGGTTGTTTTGATAGTTCAAGACAGCCATGAGCCAAGTGGCACTCAAGAAGAAAATAATGTTGTCCCCACTCCTTGCTGGACCCAAGGTATAATACACTTCCTAAGCACAGGCCTATGCCTCTCGGGGAGATGAACAAGACCCAAAGAAGATACTTCATATTGCAGGCTGTCCCATATGCCATTGTTGATGGAGTTTTGTTCAAGAAAGATGTGAATGGAGTGCTGCTTTGAGATGCATTAGCACAAATCAGATTCATAGGGATGTTGGAAGAGTTCCATGGTGGACCAGTGGTGGTCATTTTGCACTAAGAGTGACAACTCTAAAAATTATGAAAGGTTGGTTATTATTGGCCAAAGATTTTAGTGATTTCTTTGCATGGATCAAGAGGTGTAAGAATTGTGCCTTCTTCACGGGGAAAAGAAAGACTTGCTGCCCTTCCATTGCATCCAATCTCGGTTGACCAGCCATTCATGCAATGGGGTTTGGACTTCATTGGAGTCATTAATCCCAATTCAAGCCAAGGGCACAAATGGATTTCGACAAATGTGATACGACTACTTCACCAAGTGGGTCAAGTAGTAGTGCTCAAAGAGGTAAATGAGTCTAGCATCTTAGACTTCTATGAGAGCATAGTAACTAGATTTGGCATATAGCTACTACAATAATCTCGAGATAATGCATTGGCATTCATTGGATCAAGGTGTATCGAGTGGGCTTTGTCAAGAACAGGATCTACCTAAGTACTTCATCAAACTATTACCCTCAAGGTAATGGCCAGGCTGAGTCTACAAACAAGAACTTGTTGAGGATCATTAGGAGGACTCTTGATGAGAATCAGAGGTCTTGGCATACCAAACTGAAATTAGCCTTATGGGCTGATAGGATAACTCCCAAGAGATCCACGGGTAACTCTCCATTCGGGCTTGTCATGGAAGAGAAGCAATCTTGCCCATGTCTCTTGAGTTGCCAACATTGGAACTCATGAAACAGTTGGAGCTGTTGGAATTTGAGCCCATGGAGGTGAGATATGTAGAGTTGATGGAGCTTCAAGAGATCAGAGATCAGGCATCCCAAGTAATGGAGAAGGATCAAGCTTTGATCAAGAAGACCTTTGACAGGAAGGCCAAGAGTAGATCTTTCCAAGTTGGAGATCTAGTGTTAAAATGGGATGCAGATAGAGCAAAATCGGGAAGGCATTCAAAATTTGATGCCATTTGGAGTGGCCCATACATGGTCACAAAGTGCAAGAACAACAATGCTTTCAATTATCTTCATTGGATGGTGAAGAACTATAGATTCCAGTCAATGGAATATATCTCAAGCATTGCTTCTAAAGGGAAATTCTCCACCTTGTAAATATTAGCTTAGGTTTCCATTCCTTCAAGTGCTTGTGCACATTGTTTTGTTGTAGGTTAGTTTTTCTTTCCCTAAGTGCTTTGCACTTTTGACTTGTTGTCCCTGGATATGTTTTGTAGTCCTTCCTTCCATCAGGTGATATTCCATCTTCCTCCTTGCAACATTCTAAGTCAGTTGGGGTTCCAAATAGAAAATTTGATGACTCCATGCCCAATGGACTGCTTCAGGCAACTGGTATTTTCATCTAGCAGGTAGATGACCCCTCTGAGTCGCCAAAATTGTTATCCAAAATGTGCCCCTGCTCATTTTGGATGGCTAACTCCTTGTGTTCTTGCCTCTCTTGTGCCTCAGTCTCCATTTTTTGATTTTCAGGCACTCAAATATTTCTAGAAATGGCACCATTGGATAGAGCTCTCTCTCAGCTTTCCAGAAAGGTAAAGTTTTCCTCCTAACTCCTCATATTTTTCAAGTTATGGCTCGGCGGAGTTTTTGTGGGAAATTTTCCCCTTGGAAGCCCACAACCAATAGGAAGCTGCCACGTGTCCCAAGAGGTGGCGGAGTGCAGGGATTTTTGAAAAAAAATTCCAAATGCAAAAAAGAGGTAAAATTCGAAATTTTTTCCCGCCGATCCGTTTTGGACCTGTTTTTGCCATAAATCTTCAAATGGCCATAACTTTCGAGAGCTCAGATTTTTGCGTTCTTTATATCAATGAAAAGCTGGTAAAATTCTCTACATTATTCCATGGTCAATTTTGAATTTTGGTTTAGTTTGGAGGGAGAAAATAAAAACACTTCTAGTACGCACCCATGGGCGTAATGAATGCGTTCAACAACCAATTTTAATGCAAAATGGGTCGTATTCTTCTCAAAGCATGGTCAAAAATGTCAAGGGATGGGTCTGTCAAGTCACCCATGCTGATTTTAATGCATTTTGGTCAATGAGGAATGGCTCCCATGTTTTTTTTCATGTTTTTTTCTCTCCGGGTTCGAACCCCATGCAATGTAAAAGCCAGATTTGGCTCATTTTCAAAGGGAACACCTTTTGCATGCAAGCTTCTGTTTTCACTTTCAACAAGTGATTTTGGCAAGTATCGGACCTTTAGGGATTGTAACAGGTTTTTTCGCCTCTTTAGTGTTGGAATACAAGGATTTTGATGTTGAAAATCACAATGCAGCTATGTGAATGCTTTGAGTCCTTTGTATGTGTTGTTTGCTTCATTTCAAACCCTTGTTTCTGACTTATCAACTTTATGCATGATGTTTTATGTTGTAATTTCTGATTTGTGTCAATTTAAATGAGTAAGAAGTGCTCACCACTCCTTTGGTGTATCACCGTTATTAGTTTAGTTTTAATTTTTGCATTTCTTATCCTGTCTCTTGCAAATTAGGATAAATTAGGATCGAACCTCTATAGTTGTGTAAATAATAGATATAATAGAGGATTTTGAGGAACCAGCCTCTAACTGGAGATTCCTCTCTCATCTTACAAGTCCCACACTTGGAGAGAGGTTTTGATGTTGTGCAATCACACTGGATGCCCTAAACATCAACTTAGAACCTTGATTTGCATCGGGAGTGCTGCTGATTGCAGAATAACAGCGGTATATCTTGTATGCACACTTACTTGTTACATTGTATTCTCTTACTAGATTTTAATACTAACACATGTTACTAGCTACTTTGTTTGCATGTGCCTTGGTTTCTACCATGCACATCCTATACCCATGTAGGTATCCACTTCAACGCAACATCAAGTCCTCTCCTTCGGGCCATATTCTCCTACGAGACATCACATGCACCCCAAATGGGGGAATACATTAGGTTAGAAAAAACCCTTATAATAGCTTAGATCTACTATACAAATCCAAACAATACAAAATAAACATAGGAAAACATTCACAGAGCAAACCTAGAATTAGGCTATAGTCACAAAATCACGCACTTACTAATACATTAACACCGCCAGGTATGTTATTTTATATATGTATTTTGCATGGTAAAAGTATTGACTAATGACCCATCCTTTAGTCTTGTTGTTAGTTAGTCAAGTGTCATTGTTGTGTTGTATAGTTCAGTTGTCATTTGTCTCTATAATTTTGAGCATCTTTCATGGTGTCTCAAGTGTCGTAATTTCCTCATTTGTCATCTTTAGGTCTATGTTGGGGCACCTAGGGTTGTCTTAGGGTGCCCAGGAACCCCAAATCCGTGATTTTAGGTACCCATGTCATTATTATTTTTGGTCTTAATTTTTTTGTTTGAGGTTGGTCTTAACGGTTACCCCGTGCATTCCCCTAGGTTGTAGTTTGTAGTTTTAGGACACTATTGTCATAATTTGAACAAGAGATCCCTATATAAATGTATCATACTCACTACATTGGGCGCATACATCTTACTATCAAGGGCAACTATCTACTAAGGCAAGGGACTACATTTGGGCATCTTCTACATCTACATCACACAAACATAGGGGGAAAGGGTTGTATTCTTTTTATTCCATTTAACATTTGCATTTTTACATCTAATTATTTCCCCTACTACCACATCATTGGCACTAGGGAATCTTAGGCACAAAATTACGCACACATGCACATAGTACTACATGGGATCCGAAATGTAGTGCGGTGCTCATCGTAAGACCACTAGTTTGGTAGCTGAGGTCGATCGACCTATTCATATGCATTTTTATTTTTTAGGAATTGATGCTTTGAATAGGTTTTCAGTGTAACATTTACAATGACATAGGTGACATTATTGTGACACATGTGTGATAAGAGTGAAGGTATTAGAGATATATTGTGACATTACCGAATTCAATTTCGAGCTTTTTGTTGTCTACAATGCCCATATTACAGACCAGGGCACCTTGGGGTGCCCCAATATTCTCTTAGATTCCTCAGTACATGAAAACATTCAATTTTTCCCTTCTCGAGGTCATTTAGTCATAACTTTCCCAATCTCGCATACCATTATACTACATTTAAGCACACACCGTGAGGTAAGTTAACTTAAGGTTAGTACCATATCCCTCTTATTTCCATTATTTCAATATATTCAAATATTAAAATAAAATATTTAGATCTAGCATTTCAATATAGCATTTAGTTTCTATTTAGATTAACTCATAAAATAGATAGAAAACCCTATTTTTAGTTAATCATTTTGGTGAACCCTACATTTCAAACATTTTACTTTTTGATCCTCTTTCATACCCTAGTGGTTAGTCATAGTTTTTATTTTTTCTCATCATGTCTCATTTTAGTGTCAACCCTATCTATGATGAGGCTGTCATAGCTGAACTTAAGGCTTTATATAGTGCTCCTACGATATTATGTTATTCATATTTGGCCCCAGGAAAAATATTGGATCAGCCACGACCCCACATAGAAAGACCCTAACAAATCACATTCGAATATTGCAAACAAGTCACAAAAGGACTCAACAATGGAGTGGTAGGGCGGTGAAAGACTAAATGACCCTATGCAAGAAGAATGGCTCTATCAAGCCATTTCTATGTCTTAAATCTATTTAACGGAGTTACATGGGCTTAGAAATAGAATAGTAGGGTCAACAAAGGAGGAGCGGTGTCACAGAGAAGCCAGGAGCAAGAAAGAGAAGAAACGGTGAAGATTCGAAGTATTTGGGCTCAAAATAGTTCAGAAAGAGTCCAAAATCGACTAAGTATGGAGGAGCCAACGGAAAAAGCCACGTGTTAACATGGCGTTTCTCTAAAGATGAATCCAAAAAGGAGGCTCAAATGAGTGCCCGACTCGTCACGTAGTCCAAGGTCTGAAAAGGTAAGAGGGAGTTTGTTGAAAAGTCCAAAGACATATGGAGGCTTCCAAGTGTCAACCCGATGCTCCTTCAAAGGAAAATCTTGATCGGGATTTTAAGCGAGCATGGAGCCTCCACACATCCAGTCTCAAAAAGGGGACAAAGTCGAGTTGAATAGTCAATGCATGATGGTAGGCTAGCGGAGAGTGCTAAGTTTCCAAATGGTGCTAGTTCAAGAGAAAGATTGAAAGGGGTTTCAAGCAAGTGGAAGGCTGCCGCATGTCCCGATAGATATATGGCCCCGCCAAGCAAAGGACTTAGGCAAAAACCATAAGGAAATTGAGCAAGTCACGAAAGAAGCCATGTATCAGCCCCACACCACTCCAAGAGAAAAATATAGAGGCTTCCCTCAAACATGTGCTAGCCCTCCACGTGTCCCATATAAAAAAGGGGCCCACTTTTGAACTGGTTTCCCGCCTTTTTATACGGACCCTATACAAATTTTGAAGGGGCATATCTTTTGACTCAGGCTCGAAATATAACAAATATGACACTGTTGGAAAGATCTCGGCCTCATCTATGCCATGAAGATCTGAAACTTTAAGTTTGGGAGGTTAGGTGGGAAAAAATAGAGAAACATCTTTGGACCTTTAATGCAGGATCTATTTTTCCAACAAACGGATCGATTCGATCGATTCGCCATTTCCTCCTCCTTCGAGGCTCCAAATAAGAAATTGATGCAGTCAAGATATATTTGGGGGTAGATTTTTTGGAAGGCATTAATAGCGGTGGTTGAGCTTCGGACTATTTTTTCCCGGTTCTCTCTCTTTCTCCCCTTTGTGTTGAATCTATAAAAGCAGGGTCGAAACTCATAGTAAAGGGTTAGACATTCTTTTGTTTTTACAAGCTCCCCTTTCCTTACAGCAAAGGAATTCATAGAGTTTAGAAATTCCATTTAAATTGTAGTAGGTTTCCTTCCTTTGGTCATTTTTAATGTGTTATATCAATCTATAGAGCAATAAAACATGTTTGTGATCGATTTTAGATCCTTTCTTGTCTCCTTTGCTCTCATTTGGTCTTTCATTATAAATCTCGTTATACGTGCTTGATTATTGTATGTATTTTGTTGGTTTGTGTCTATCAAGCCAAAACTAATGTTCATCATTCCTTTGGTGCATCACCTTATAGCTTAGTTTTGATTTCTTGTATCCCTTTTATCCATGTCTCCTTGGTAAAACTTAGATTAGGATTAGAGATAGATCCTTTGCAATTTTTCATGCATTAACCTAAATAGAGGAATAGGAACCAACCTTTAATCTGGAGATTTTTCCCATTTGTAAAGTCCCACACTTTGGGGAAAACTCAATGTTATGTGGATTACACCAAATGACTCGCCTTAGAAAAGAAAATCGACAAATCATTTGGGGTGCTTTGTGATTTTCACTAACAGTTTTGCACGCGCGGTGGGACCAAGAAGTCTCCATCTTTATTATAGTAAGATTGATGTGCACTTGTTGTGATTCTAACTTTTAAGAATTTTTAAAATTGTGCATCTGGTGACTCCAAAAGAGACAAATCCATTGGTTTCAGCAGTCCAAGCTTGCCAAGTTCATGAGAAGAATACAAACAAGGTCAAGAACTAGAGAGGAGGGACAATTTGTGCATCTACATTTGTCTCCAGACAGAAGGAGAAGAGGAAAAATAGCCTAGATGTCTCCATCTCCACCAAACAGAGCCTTATCAACACCTCCTAGTAGGTTGTTATTTCAACCAAGAAGGGTTCACAAGTCAATCAGGATGGCATAGCCAAATCCTCATGTCAATTTCACTAGTAGCAGCCCACTCGCTCTTAATGCACAAAATCTAGTCCCAGTGGTAGCATTAAAGAGCATCCCATATTTCACTGGAAAAAACTAGACTTCTCCTAGTGACCGCGCTCAAGACATTGCAAATGTCTATACAATCCATGAGATCACTGAAATGGACATTGTAAGTCAAGTTGCTAGCCTCTTCACTCAAAGGTAATGTTTCACAATGGTTTAGGATCCTAGCAATGAGGCTCTATTCAAACTTGGGACCATCTATGTAGAGCTCTTCATGACCAATTTGGAGAAAAGGGAGATAACATGTCCTTGTTGGAACATCTGACAACAATCAAGAGATCTCCTAATGAGCGGTGACAGATTTCAACATCAAGTTTCAAAGGAAATGGGACAGGATCCCAGCAGTAGTAAAGCCCACACAAGAAGGTGCCTTCTTATACTTTCTTAGAGCTTTAAATTCTAATATTGCTTTAATGATTCAATCAATGGGAGGCACAACTTTACCTGCAACTTATAGCCTTTCCATAGGAGCTGAAAATTGTTTAATCTAGGTTGGAAAGCTTGCTCCTAGGCCCTCTATGCCTCTATACCCCGAATTAGGAAACCCAAGTACCATCCAGACACCCACATTAGCTCCTATACCTACTCCTAGGAATTAGAGTTCAGCTGAAGCCTCCACCTCATCCTCTAACACCTCAAATAAGTTCAAGAAGTTATGAAATAGCTTTAGAACCTAGGGAATGAGTTAGTAACTATCAAGAGGTAATAGGCTCGAGTTCTAGACAATATCAGCCTCAAGATCAGATCAAGCTAAACCCCGTATCGCAAAATAGACCACCATCTCGCATCAGTAAATCAAAGTCAAAACCAAGGACAACCTCAAGTTGCTAGACCTTTCAGGTCATATGATCCAAATACAACCTCAACATCAAGGGCATTGGTTCCAACACAAAACAACATGGCACAAGAATATGATTGGTGCTTCCCATGCAATCAGCCACATAACCAATCAATGTGCTTTAATGGTGCACTAACCTAGGCCTTGATGGTGCAAACCAGTATTGTGTCACAAGAACCTAGCCAAGAAGAAAATCAACAGCAAGGATCTCAGCAAGAGGCATCTCCAAGTGAAACCATGCTTGTCAATTGGCAAGCTGAGGACTTCTATGGAATGAATCAGTTCCCTTCTCAAAGTGTAGCTGCCAATACACGGTCCAAAAAGAGAAATATTGGAGAAGGACAACCACCGAACTCAGGTAACCCTCAACCTTCCATCACTCCACAAGGTTTTGGTGCTCTAAATTCAACTCCCAACATGCATAGTTAATCCAAGCCACCTTCCCAATCCACTCGATGCCGATTGTGACAATCCATGTGCAAGAAATAAATGTGCCGGTGAAGGGGAAACAAAAGGATATCTCATTCAATATCATTGAGAAAATGAAGAAAAAAGTGTGAACATTTCACTATGGGAGTCACTAGCCATTCTAGGCGGAGAGGGATCTATGCAGGACTATCATGGCCAATTGGTCAAGCTCAAATCAACCCCCTAAACAACAAGAGAAAGTACTTACCAATACAAATCAACTTGGGGGAAACCATCGAGAGCAACAAGGTAAGAACCTGAGACCTCCTCCGTTCTATGTTTCATTAATCATTGGGGAAAAATTGGTGCATAATTGCATGATTGATTCGGGGGCAAGTAGTTCTGTAATGCCCAAGCAAATAGTTGATCAACTAGGTCTCCAATATGAAGTCATCTCTAGAGGGGTAGTGTAATTGGATGGGATAGTAGTGAAAACTATTGGAGTCATCAAGGATTTGAGCCTCACTCTACATGCCTACCCCAATGTGACTGTATTGCAAAACATATCAGTCATAGACTTGCCACCACATTTTGCATTGTGTTTGTCTAGGGACTTCACTACCAAAATTGGAGGCTATTTATCTGCTGATTGGTCACATATGCTTTTAGAACAAGGTATGGAGCCAAGGCCACAATCAGATCTGAGCCCATTGTTGATTATCATATTGAGTCTTATGTGCCTAGCCCAATCAATGTCAATTGTTCATTTTTTTATCAAGAAGACCTCCTAAGAACTTGTGAAGAAGATACCAAGGTGGGTTGTATCCCAGACTTGACTCTCAACAAATGGGCCAACAAAAGACATGTTTTTGTTCCCTATAAGGAGATGGAAGAATCTGAGCTAGGATTCTACTATCTGCATGAAGAGAATCATCCTCTTCCTGACATCATTAAGCTAGAATACAAAGATGGCAATGAAGTATGGCAATTGTTCTTTGATGGCTTGAGGAGTAGACAAGGAGCTAGATGAGGGCTATGATTGTGTCCCCCCAAGGTATGAAATATTATTCAACCTTTAGATTTCAGTTTTCCTACTCAAATAACACTACTAAATATGAGGCTTTAGTCCATGGTCTTCATTGGGAAAGGAAACGAGGAATCAAAAAGTTACAAGTTTTGGTGTGATGAACTGTTAGGAAATAAGGGATAAAATATGTGAAATAATCCCTCACATAATCACAATAATAGAAACTAATATGTAGAAAATATTACTGGATCTTAAATAAAAAGGTAGAATAAAATAACACAAACACAAAGAAAAAAGATTTAAGTGGTTCACCCAATTTGGGCTACGCCCACCAAGAATCACTTGCTCGATTTTATTACAAGTCACCACTCTCTCAATACAATACCCGGATCTGTTTGGAGCTATGCTCAAAAACTCTACTGAGAATTCACACCCAAATTCAAAACACGTCTACAATTTACATCATCCTACCATATGCATAAAACCATAAATAGTAGACAATGCTAAGCAATTTTACAAAACCATGGGTATCAAAACCATGGGCCAAAACCATCCCATAAACCTATGGGTTGAAAATCCTACCCATATGATAAAAGAACGTTTCCGGTATATCGGGCACGTTTTAAGGCCAAAAATTCTCGGGGCTATTGGCCCCGAACCCTAAGTGAGACAAGCTGTGGAAAGTGTACAAGTACTCTTAGTGTACGGTCTCAACACTTTCTCACAAGAAAAGATAGGCTCCACAACCTAACATGAACTAGTTACTAATCAAGTCGAGGACTTAATGTTGTCAAGAATGACTTGCTCAAGAGCTACAAGAGTAGGGTATGGGATCTCATTGAGGATTTTGAAGCCTTGACATTGTGTCCATACCCGAGGAGAAGAATGAAGTTGTTGATAGGCTTGAAGTAGTTAGGGAAACATTTTATGTGGTTAACTACATCAAAAGATACAAAGGACAGATTACATATCCCTATGATTGTGAGGCCAAGCGGTGCAGGACAATAATACATACTTGCAAGTGTTTGAAAATGATCATCAAATCATCAATTTCTTGCAAGAGGAAGCTGAATTCTCAACTAGGAATCAAAACAACTTAAATCGGTATTACGGAGAGATCAAGTAGTGCAGCTGCATACAAACAAGCTTCCTAAAGGTTTGGTGACATTAGAATCTATCTTCAATCCTAATGATAGTTTCAAAAGAGAAGGCTAATATACAGATCAAAGGAGAAGATTCAGAGTCAATTCTAGTTAGAGAAGGAAAAATACTTCAAATTGGAAAAGTGGCCACCGAGAAAGAAAGGTATGAATTCATGTAACTTTTCCAAGAGTTTCAGATGTATTTTCTTGGAGCTATGAAGACCTAAGAGGGTTCAATCCAAAGCTAGCACAACACACAATTGAACTAGATCCAGATGCTAAGCCCATCAAGCAAAAACTAGAGACTAGTCAATCCACACATTGAACCTCTAATGAAGAAAGAGCTAAACAAGCTGATAGAGGCAAGTATTATATTTCCAATCAAACACTCAAGATGGGTTGCAAACTTGGTCCCAGTCAGGAAGAAGAATGGAGAGATTAGGTTATGTGTAGACTTTTGAGACTTGAACAGAGCATCCCTCAAAGACCACTACCCACTCCCCTCAATGGAGTAGATTTTGCAAGTGGTGTCTAGATTAGAGAGATTCTCCCTCCTAGATGGCTACTCAAGGTATAACCAGATAATGGTGAAAGAAGATGATCAGTTCAAAATGGCTTTCACCACCAAATGGGGCACCTATGCCTACAAAAAAATGCCATTTGGATTGTCTAATGCTAGAGCCACTTTCCAAAGGGAAATGGATATGGCATTCAAAGGGTTGATCAAAAAAATAGTACTGATATATCTGGATGACATCACTGTGTTCTCTAAAAATGTAGCGAGATCACCTTTTTCACCTAAGATAGGTATTTCAAAGATGTAGGAGATTTGGGGTATCATTGAACCCTAAAAATGCATATTTTTGGCCCATGAGGGAGGCTTCTAGGCCATATTGTGTCAAAGGAGGGTTTGGAAATTGACCCGAGAGGGTTGAAGTAATAAGATAATTTCCATTACCAAGCCATAAGAAATCTCTTCAAAGCTTCTTAGGAAAGATCAATTTTGTTCAAAGGTTTGTACCAAACTTTGCTGCCCTTGTCAAGCCAATAACATTGATGTTGAAGAAGAACTTGGCATTTAGGTGGACAAATGAAGGAAGAGCAAGCTTTGAGGCCATCAAAGAAGCTATATCACAAGCCCCAACTCTTATGAATCCAGATTTCTCTAAAGACTTCATATTGTATGCCTTTGGTGGTAGTGACACAATTTCTAAGCAATCTTAGTTCAGCAGAACAAAGAAGGTACATAACAACCAATTACTTTCTTCAATCAAGGTCTAGAAGACTATGAAGTGAGATACTCCTTCATCGAAAAGCACATCCTTGTAGTGATTAGAGGGTTAAAGAAGTTTAAACATCTGGTTTCAAATAATAAAATCCAATTGTTAGTCTCCCATGTAGGAGTTAAAGAATTCCTTCTCAGTAAGGATCTGAATGAAAAATGTGTAGGATGGATCACTCATGTCATGGAGTATGACATTGAGATCAAGGTCACTAAGTTGGTCTATGGGAAGGGATTGTGTGAACAACTAGCCTCAAGTCAACAAGATGAGGAAAATAGTGAAAAGGAAGTTGTTTTTGTTCTACAAAATAGTCAAGAGGAAGAAAATGATGATGTACCCACTCCTTGTTGGACTCAGAACATGGTGCACTTCCTTCAAATAGGCTTGTGTCCTCCATAAATGAGTAAAAAAAAAAAGGAGGCACTTCAAAATAAGGCCATCCCTTACGTGTTTATTGATGGTGTCTTCTTCAAAAGGGACATCAATGGCATTATGTTAAGATTCATTATGACAAATCAGATTGAGATCACATTACAAGAATTTCATGTTGGAGCAATCTGGAGGCCATTTTTCTCCATGGGTAACAACACTCAAAATCATGAAGGTGGGTTATTATTGGCCCAAGGTGTTTAGTAATTGTTATGCATGGATCAAAAAGTGAAAGAAATGTGCATTCTTCAAAGGAAAAGAAAGGCTAACAACACTTCCATTACACCCAATTTCAGTTGACCAATCATTCATGCAATGGGGATTGGATTTCATTGGAGTCATCAATCCAAATTCAAGCCAAGGCCACAAATGGATTTTGACAACAACATACTATTTCACCAAGTGGACCGAGGCAATGGCACTCAAAGAAGCTAATGAGTCTAGCATACTAGATTTATATGAAGGGATAGTGACCAGATTTGGAGTGCCAACCACCATTATATCAGACAATGCATTGGTATTCATAGGTTCCAAAATCACAGAATGGGCTGTTAGGAATGGGATTTACTTGAGAACTTCATCAAACTATTACCCTCAAGGTAATGGCCAAGCTAAGTCCACAAACAAGAACCTGTTAAAGATTGTTAGAAGAACTCTTGATGAAAATCAAAGAACCCGACACAAAAGCTCAAATCGGCCTTATGGGCTGATAGGAAAACAGAAGAGATCTATAGGAATCTCTTCATTCAAACTTGTCTATGGGAAAGAGGAAGTGTTGCCTATATCACTTGAGTTTCCAACATTAGAACTCATGAAGCAGTTGGAGATGTCTAAATTTGAACCAATGGAGGCCAGGTATGCAAAGCTGATGGAATTAGAAGAAACCAGAGAGCATGCACTTCAAACAATAGAGAAGGATCAGGCCTCAATTAAGAGATGCTTTGACAAGAAGGAAAGAACAAGGACCTTCCAAGAAGGAGACCTAGTTTTGAAATGGGATGCAGATCGGGCAAAACTAGGAAGGCATTCCACGTTTTATGCCATTTGGAGTGGCCCCTACATGGTCATAAGATGTAAAAGTAGAAAATTCTTTCCAATTGTCTACATTAGATGGTGAAGAGTTATAGATTCTAGTGAATGGAATCTATCTTGAACATTGCTACTAGAAGGAAAGTTCTCACCTTATACATATTAGTTTAATTTCTTTTTCCTCTAAGTGCTTGTGCACATTGCCTTGTTGTAGTTTAGGTTGCTTTTTTTCCTAAGTGCTTTGCACACTCTGCATGTTCTACTTGGAGCATGTATGATTTAAAATTTTGTATATAGTTGTGGTGTTATTTTGTTGCTCTTGCATAGTCCATTTAGAGACAGATGAAGCCTTGGGTCAAAGTAATTTTCTACTCTCAGAAACCATCGTTTCAAGATTTCTTATGAAAATTGAGAGTGCAAACAGTCGGGCTTGTGAATCAGAGGCAGGATCAGTATCAGACCATCATTCTCGACTCCATACCCAACGGATATGACAAGGCAATTGGTCTTTTCATCTAGCAGGTAGATGCCCCTGTGAGTCGCCAAATTGTTATCCATATTTTGCCCCTGGGCCAAATATTGGATCAGCCACGACCCCACATAGAAAGAACCTAAGAAATCACATTTGAATCTTGTAAACAGGTCACATAAGGACTCAACAATGGAGTGGCGGGGGTAGCAAAAGACTAAATGACCCTATGCAAGAATAAATGGCTCTGTGATCCGTTTCTATGTCTTAAATATATTTAACAAGTTACAGGTGGGCTCGGAAATAGAATAGCAGGGTCAACGAAGGAGGAGTAGTGTCACAAAGAAGCCAGGAGCAAGAAAGAGAAGAAACAGTGAAGATTCGAAGTCTTCGGGCTCATGTGATTTAGAAAGAGTCCAAAATCGACTAAGTTTGGAGGAGCCAGTGGAGAAAGCCATGTGTCAACACGGTGCTTCTCAAAAGATGAATCCAAAAAGGAGGCTCAAATGAGCGCCCGACCGCCACGTAGTCCAAGTTCTGAAAAGGTAAGAGGGAGGTCATTGAAAAATCCAAATACCTACGGAGGCTTTCAAGTGTCAACCCGATACTCCTTCAAAGGAAAATCTTGATCGATATTTTAAGTGAGCACGAAGCCTCCACATGTCCAGTCTTAAAAAGGGGACAGAATCGGGTTGAATAGTCAATGCATGATGGTGGTAGGGCGAAGAGTGCCAAGTGTCCAAATAGTGCTAGTTCAAGAGAAATATTGAAAGGGGGTTTCCAAGCAAGTGGCCAGGCCGTGTGTCCCCGGTCAGATATATGACCCCGCCGAGAAAAGGACTTAGGCAAAAAACATAAGGAAATTGAGTAGGTCACGGAAGAAGCTGCGTGTCATCTCTGCACCACTCCAAGAGAAAAATACAGAGGCCACCCTCAGACATGCGCTAGCCCTCCATGTGTCCCATATCAAAAATGGGCCCACTTTCGAACTGGTTTTCCCAACTTTTTGTATAAACCCGATACAAATTTCGAAGGGGCAAATCATTCGACTCAGGGTTCGAAATATAGCAAATCAGACACCGTTTGAAAGATCTCAGCCTCTAAATCATGGCATGAAGATCTAAAACTTTAATTTTGGGGAGGTTAGGTGGGAGAAAAATGGAGAAATATCTTTGGGCCTTTAATGTAGGATCTATTTTTCCCAACAACTAGATCGGATTCGATTTGATCCATTGTTTCCTCCTCCTTTGAGGTGCCAAATAAGAAATTGATGCAGTCAAGACAGATTTGGGGGTAGATTTTGTGGAAGGAATTAATAGCGGTGGTTGAGCTTTGGACTATATTTTTCCCGGTTCTCTCTCTTTCTCCCCTCTGTGTTGAATCTATAAAAGCAGGGTCAAAACTCATAGTAAAGGGTTAGACATTCTTTTGTTTTTTCAAGCTCCCCTTTCCTTCAGCAAAGGAATTCATGGAGTTCAAAATTCCATTTAAATTGCAATAGGTTTCCTACCTTCTGGCCATTTGTAATGCATTGTATAAATTTGTAGAGCAATAAAACACGTTTTTGATCGATTTTAGATCCTTTCTTGTCTCCTTTTCTCTTATTTGGTCTTTCATTGTAAATATCGTTATCTGTGTTTGATTATTGTATGCATTTTGTTGGTTTGTGTCTATCATCAAAACTAATGTTCATCATTCCTTCGGTGCATCACCTTGTAGCTTAGTTTTGATTTCTTGTATCCCTTTTATCCTTGTCTCCTTGGTAAAACTTAGATTAGGATTAGAGATAGATCCTTTGCAAGTTTTCACGCATGCACCTAAACAGAGGAATAGGAACCAGCCTTTAATCTGGAGAGTTTTCCCATTTGCAAAGTCCCACACTTTGGGGAAAACTCAATGTTATGCGGATCACACCAAATGACTTTGCCTTAGAAAAGAAAATCTGACAACTCATTTGGGGGTGTTGTGATTTTGCACTAACAATTACGATGATACTCAACAAGCCCTTTTGGAAGGCCAACAATGTGTGCCAACTAATCTTGTTGATTCTCCTATAGGCATATGCCTTGTTGATGACCCTGTTTCTTTCACTCGTTATATGTCATGCCATCCGGTTGCATGTGATCCTTCTTATCCTTCTTCTGATATGCCACCCAATGTTTTAGATCCTTCTATCATTGATTATTTATTAGGCATTAATTCATAATCGGTGTACCTCCTACCTCTCCTCTAACCACTCATATAGCTACTCCTATGTCTTCTATTGTTTGCAATAGTTCTCCCCATACATCTCCTTCCTTAGAGATTGAATTCTTCTTCATATTACATTGATGATCCTATTGATTCTTATGATGACCATAGCATTATTTCTGGGACCCCACCTTCTACTGATCCACATCATGGGTCTCCTTCTTTCCATATTGTTGCATGTGACTCTCTCACTCCATTGTTATCCTCTCCTGAAGTTGTATCTACTATTGCACATGAGTCACTCCCCGTCATTGCTTATTTTTATTCTATTCCACACCTTCACCTATTAAGGGTTATTCCTTTCTCACCACACCTACTAGGGTTTATGTTGATACTAGTCATACTACCACTCCTACATCCACATCTACCACCACACCTTTAGCATCGATTCTACTATATCACCTCTTGACATTCCCATGATCACCCATAATGGAAAACTTCAACCACTTAATACACTTTTTCCATCTCCTACCATCCCCTCACAAGATATTTTATCTCTCATGCATGTTGTAGGATAACTCCAATCACAAGTTCATACTCTTACTTTAGAAAGTAGAGCCTATTATGCCTCTATTGACAACAACTCTTTACATGGCAATCTCGTTCCTAAAAAGATTCATAATTCTACCTTCCCAAAAATATTTTTCATGCCTAATTTCACATGCTTCGATGGTACCAGGATGATCCTCATGCTCATATCCTACATTACCACACACTTATGGCCATTACTCTAATGATTGATTGTTTCTTAAGGCCTTCTATTATAGTCTTATTGATGAGGCACTATAATGGTACACCCACTTACCCTTTGGGTCCATTAGTACTTTTTATGACATGGAGGATGCTTTCCTCCATCGCTTTATTCTTAACAATGGCCCTAGGGTTACATATGACCACATTCCTACATTACATCAAGGCTCCTCTAAACCCATCAAGGATTATATTTTACGCTTCAATGCTTGTATACATCAACTCATTTTCTAGCCTAGTGACTTAGAAAATCAATTCATCTTTTTGTGGCCTTATTCCTCCACTTAAACAAAGGCTCCAATACGACACTTGTGATTCATTCATTCTCTTATGTTATAAGGTTATCGATCTAGAAAAATATCTTTCATCCTCACATGTCGTTGCACCCCTACATATTTCTCCCCTAGTTCCATCTGTTTCTCATCTACTCTCATCACCAGTTGAGCATCCAAAACAACCTCCACCTTTGTCTAAAGGGAATTCTGAGTAAGCTCCACCATCTTCTTCCCCACCATCACATTCTTCTCCAGTTCAAAAAAATCCTACTTCCACAACTCCACCTCCTTCATGCGAACCTTTGTACTTCTCTCCTCACACTGGCCACATGATGTACTTTGCATATTACTCAATGAGTGATTGATTTGGTTACCCTCTAACCAGCACCATCCTCCACACCGCTTACAACATTAGCATGACCAACACTATTTCAATTATCATCACATTTCTAGCCATAGGGACAATGATTGCCTTGCCTTACGTGAAAATATACAACTAGTGGATTATGATATCATCTCCTTTTCCTCTCGTGAGTGCTCATTGTCTCCTTCACCTCGTCAAGCGTAGGCATGTCCCACTTACGCATTCTTCATTAGATACTCATTTTTTCATCATTCTCCACCACCAAATTCTCATTTTACACCTCATCCATCATTTCCACCATCACATTCATTGCATCCATTACATTCACATTATCCACCACTTCATGTTGCTACATCTCATAGTTTTCCACCAGTCCTTGCATACCCCATTATCACTACACATGATATCCCATTAATTCCATATACTCATGCTCCATCTATCCCACATGTCTCCACCGCAACCCACCGTCTTGGTATTTGGTAGGTGATCTCTATCATCTTACCCCCCCCCATGATGCACTTGTGTTCTTACGATTCTTACATGACTGTTGAGGGTTTAGTTTTAAGAACCTTTCATCACGCACTCCATCATTCATCTAGTGCACCTCAATCATTTCCCGATGATGCACTCTTTCTTACGTGGCTCATAATTGAATCCGAGGGTCTTATTGCATGATCCTACTCATCCATATGTTGGGGGCATCTTTATTCTTCCCCCTCCCTCTTATTTTCATCACTTTATCCTATTACATTACATTTTCACATATTCATTATGATACATTTCTCTATGTCCACATTTATTCTATTTATCACCATTACGTTGCCTACGTGCTACATATTTTATTCATCTCATATTTCATCCATTACATTAGTTATCTACTACATCATTCACCATACATATTTTATCTACCATTACTAACATCATCATTCATCACATACAATACAATACACATGCTAGGACAATAACCATCGAAACATACCATATCCATTACATTGCAAATACCAAAACATCTCAACATCGATCTAATATATATCAAAAATAGGTGTCCATACATATATCGTTCATATAATCATCATCCCAAAAACATGTTTCATAAGCGGGGTAAGGCCCCTACATCATATACAATCATCACTATAAAACCTCATCATCACTATCACTCTCTTGTACTATGAGAGCCCTAGAACTAGATGCCTTACCACCAATGCGACATCACATTTTGTGGCCCCAAAAATTTTCCACCTACCTACATAACATAATGATCTTCGTGTTCTAATCCGAGAAGTGATGATGCAGATCTACATATTGTGCAAACATGTCCAGGACCAAGGGACCGCCACCTACTACCTCTTGGGCACGTCGAGTCTCCTCATGTGCCTCATCCCGCTTGCCAAGTTACATTATACATGTCGATCTTTCTATGGCCACTAGATCAAATATATGGGCATGCTCACCTGTAATATCATCCACGCACTCTAGTATCCCTCTGCAGAGCACATCACTCAACATATTCAGTGATAATGTGTAGATCGATGTGTTTACTATCAACGACCAATAGGCATCTCCTACCAACATAACATACAACCCCATGTTAGTAAAACATGTACACAAAACAACATAGAAATTTCATTAACCATAACATTAGCATACGAAATACTTACGTTTTCCACTACATGGTCAGGGACACCTCCCTCACCCACTCCTTCTAGTGTATAATAATATTGGTTAGGGAAAATACTAGATATAGTAATACCCACCAATGCACTACCCACCACGCTCGATAATCCTTCGTGCACCCCGTGTCATCTCCATCCACAACTACTATCATTGGGTCTACCACATCGCAATGGTGGTATCTACTCCTTTGTTATGGGCCCTGACCTAACACCTACCCTCCTAGGGGCTCTAATAGCTTACTAACCATATGTATGGCTCTGGGGGCACATCCTACACCATACCAAACTATTATGATACCCTCTCCACCTGAAATAACTCCACCACACCTAGAAAGCACTCCTCTAGCCACATAGTCCTCCAAATGCATCGCAACTCGCCCAGCATCCTCATGTTATCCCCCATAATCACGATATGACCTCCATATAACTAACTTCAGCCCCATCCTATTTATCAAGGACCTGAAACTATTTGTGTCCATCTTCCTACTGTGGATATTAACTTAACATCGAGAAAATATCTCAGGCTGAGCCCACTCTCCTCGTGGCCCTGAAACTGGTCTCAATACTGACTATATGCTCATATGCCCATACATGTAGCAGTGTGGTGGCCCATATACCCCCACCATGCTCATCTGCGTAAATCGATACAAGTCCTGTACAAATGGGCCAACACACACCGTGCCCACACATATCTCATCCCATCCTCCTCTATCCACTGACATATGTCATGCATCTTGTATAAGATACTAACACCTCCTCCCTCCATGTCTATACATGAGGCAATCACCACTGATAAATTTCTACAACTACGGAACCCTAGACTACAATATCACATCCAAACTGATATGGGCATCAGAAGATACTCGGGCCCCTATAAAATATCATCACACCAAGTGCATCTACCGCTCCATATCTACTACTTGCCATCACTCGTACCCTCTCCCCAACAACTAGAAATCATAATATGTGATATAAATCCTCCAACGTCACCGTCATCTCCCCTGTAGGCAACCAAAATGTGCACATATCAGCACACCACCTCTCACATAATGTAATCAACATGGGCATATTATGAGGCACATCCCCTATTTATGTTATATGTTGCAGGCCAACATGGTCCATCACATCCCACTCATCATCTGACAACCCCAATGCTAATAATGTACTTAAGTGATGGTCACTGTGGAACTCCCTCAAGTGGATATCCCTCTACACACCACCAAACAACAAAAATGCAGTGTTAGAACACCTTACAAAGTTAAATACAACCCTTCAACATACTAGAAACATATTCTCTAGCATTATTCACATAAACAAAAAACAATGGATCAAGGTGCCTAGATGTAGGGCCCAGGGCACCCCAGAGCAAGACACTAGCGCTCGATTATGGGTGCTCCGAGGGTCACTAACACCCTCACCGCTCTTTTCTGGGTCCCAAACGTTGAGAAAATTAAAAAAACCTAAATTTTCAAAATTCAACTAAAATGCCTAGTACACCCTACATTTTTACAAAAATAATACACTTACTAGCTCCACGTAGAAGTACGTGACGATATAGCGGTCACCACTCTCTCAAACCGGTTAGGATGTAATATGGTCTCACTTTAGGCATCTCTACTCACTCGGTACACACTTTGTGTAGAAGACAAATGAAGTGATAAGTTACCTTTTCACTTTACTATTTACTGATCACTTTTCAAATACTAATTTTACTATGGTCCATATTTCACACTTACTACCCCAATTAATACATGTTACACCATTTCGGTCATATCTTGAGCATTTTTACTCGATTTACACACCTGGTTGGGGCATTCTTTTTAGAATTTCACCTACCACCATATGGTACATGTTTTACATGCATTATATATCTGCACCGCACTCTTATATTCACCACATGAGTGTTTAACCTCTTGTAGTTACTTTGACTTAGAGTTCAACCTTTTCATCACTCCCTCTTTCACCGAAAGGGGGCATATTATTGGGGTCCCCTATAATCCCCCTTATATCACCACATATTCCAATATCGTGAATTCAATACATCAAAATTTATACCATGACATTTCACCATCATATTTCCCTAATGACCTAATATGGGGGTAATAATCATTTAACATTTCCCAAACATGATCACATGTTATAACCTATCAATTCCCCCTAATGACCTAACTTGGGGAAACAAGTGACTAAAAATCATTTACATGACATCTCATCAATTTCTAGCAACTTTCCCTAATGACCTAACCTAGGGGCAATTAGTGAAAAACCTCTCCACGAGTAACTAATCAAAACAATCAATCAACCAATCAAAATCAACATGTTCAAATCAAATCATTCAAATCCACGAGTGGTCTCCTAGATGACCTAACTTGGGAGTTACATTCACCACTTCTTTCCCAGATGACCTAACTTGGGATTTTATTCTATATTCCACATTTGCTTCAGATGACCCAACTTGGAAGTTGTCTCTTTCATTCTACATTTGCTTCCTGATGACGTAACCTGGAATCTATCTATTTCTATCGTGTGCACTTCTAGATGGCCTAACTTGGAAGCCATATCATTCTCTATCACGTTCACTTCCAGATGACCTAACTTGGAAGCCTTCACACTCTGAAACACCCATGGAGTGGGGGTAAGAATACCCTTCCTTTATCACTCCTATATGGGTTAAGCTGTTTAATCTACATCATTTAGATCCAAAAATCACAACATTTTGATCGAGTCCATCTCGCAAGTGACTAGATCTTGAGGATGTAGTTAAAGTTTGGAGAATAACACACTTTTCTCCCTACACTCTTCCTCTGGCGCAAGACGCCCAAATCCTCAATTATTCCATTCATATATAAGTGTTTGGGTGGGGCTGATCACTCCCTACCCACCTATTTGTTATTAAACCATGTTCAAAATCATCATTCTACATCCTAATCATCATTTTCATTTTCCACACTTCATCACAACACTTACACTTTTTGATACGTTGCATGGATCAACTCGTTGATCTATGGTTTGGCACGCTTTTATAGTTTTATCGGCATGCTTCTACTACACATCTATGCATTCTTCTATAGCATGGGATTCTCTAGCTTTTTCTTAGGTACACATCTCTATCTACTTTATGTTACCAAGATTTCCACTCACCAACATAAAGTGGGGGAAAATGTAGTCACAAAATCACACACTTACTATTACATTAATACCATCGGGTATGTTATTTTATATATGGATCTTGTGTAGTAAAAGTATTCACTAGTGACCCATCCTTTAGTCTTGTTGTCAGTTAGTCAGGCATCATTATTGTTTGTCTAGTTTAGTCGTCATTTGTCTCTACAGTTTTGGGCATCTTTCAGGGTGTCTCAGGTGTCGTAATTTGCTCAGTTGTCATCTTTAGGTCTATGTTGGGGTGCTAAGGGTTGTCTTGGGGTGCCCAGTCATGATTTTAGGTGCCCATGTCTTCATAATTTTTGGTCTTAATTTGTTTGTTCAAGGTTAGTCTTAACGATTACCTTGTGCATTCCCCTAGGTCATAGTCAGCAGTTTCAAGTCATTAGTGTCAAAATTTGAACAATATATCCCTATATAAACATATCATACTCACTACATTAAGGGAAAACATCTTATTATCAAGGGAAACTATTTACTAAGGCAATTGATTGCATTTTGGAATCTTCTACATCTGCATCACACAAGCATAGGGGAAAGGGTTGTATTATTTCTATTCCATCCACCATTTGCATTTTTACATCTAGTTATTTCCCCCTACTACTATGTCATTAGTGTTAGGGCATCCTAGGCACAAAATTACACACACATGCACATAAAACTACATGGGGTTCGAAATGTAGTGTAGCGCTCAGTCGTAAGACCACTAGTTTGGCAATTGAGGTCAATATGACCTATTCATATGCATTTTTTTTTTTAGGAATTGATGCTTTGAATAGGTTTTTTTGCTAACATTTACAATGACATAGGAAACATTATTGTGGCACTTGTGTGAAAAGAGTGAAGTTATTACAGAGATATTGTGACACTGCTGAATTCAAGTTCTAAGCTTTGTTGCGAGTCTATAGTGCCCGGATTATAGACAGTGCACCCCGGTATCCTCATAGGAACCTTAGTACAGGAAAACATTAGTTTCTACCCTTCCCGAGGCCATTCGGTCCACAACTTGCCCAATCCACATACCGTGCTCTACCCAACACGAGTGAGGTAAGTCAACTTAAGGTTAGTACCATATCCCTCTTATTTCCATTATTTCAATTTATTCAAATATTAAAATAAAATATTTAGATTTAGCATTTCAATATAGTATTTAGTTTCTATTTAGATTAACTCATAAAATAGCTAGAAACCCTTATTTTTAGTTAATCAAAAACTCGGGTCAAAGTAACAAAAGTAACCACACTGACTCAATATCAAACAACATTTCTTGGGTGCTTGTGTCCTCCCCTGAGTGCTAATGTCCTGGGGGAAGATACAGTCATTTTCTCAATACAACACAGTCTACATCAGTTTAGAGAGAAGTTTTACATTTACATGCACATACCTTCGATTCTGAGACTTCATTTTATCTCCTTGATCGAAAAACCAATATAATCGGAACTAATTTAGGACAGTCGAAATTAAATCGGGATGTACCATTTGAAGTGGTGCTTATGGGGCAGAGTCATGGAAGAAGAGTAAAACTAGACTTCTCTCCCCAACACTCGCTCTCGGTCGGCATGTGATCACCCAAAAACTCGTACTTTGCGTGAGATTACCTAAAAAACTCATACTTGGCGTGATATCACCCAAAAAACTCGTACTTGGCGTGAGATCGCCCAAAAAACTCATTCTTGGCATGAGATCACCAAAAAAATAGTTATTGGTGTGAGATCGCCCAAAAAAATTTCCCTTCACATGACATTTCAGACCATTTCTATCCTTTACTCTCTTATACATCAAGTGCACACTTTCCTTAAACACTCTATTACATACTTATATACATGTTTCTCTTATCTATCATATATAAAACTTTGAATACTTTCTTGCTCTTCTTTTGTAGGTCCATCTTTATACACAACAATAAGCATCTCACACAAGCTCCAACAAAGTATAACTATTATGCACACGTTTCATCCGTAGGGTCCACTTCCCTTTCCTAGTCTCCACTGATTCACTTTGCGATCACTTGTCCACTCGCCACACTCTCTACATGATCATAAGGTATGAATCTTCTATCTACTTTATGTTATCGAGTATTCACTCAACAATATAAAGTGAGGGAAAATGTAGACACAAAATCACGCACTTGGGTACATTTCTAGGTCCTAAAGCATACTAATGTATACATGATTCCTAAACAAGAAAACTAGTGGTTGAAAACTATCTTTAGCCTCTTTTATGTCTCTTGCTTTCTCTTTGGTATTACACAACCTACAACCTTGACGGAACCTGACTGAGTATTTTTTTATGGCCTCAGACACTGATGTCTGGTTAAGACACCGGTGTCCAAACACTCTTGTCCATATTGGGTGCCTTGACCCTTTCTTAGCCTTACTCACTCTTTTTGGGTCTCTTTTATCTTTTGGGCATATTTTTCACTTATGGTTCATCCTCCCAGTTGTCAATTAAAAAATTCAAACAAGGGAGTCATATATATAATTAGTGACTTCTTTAAAATAAGGGATCAAATACTAAGCATTATTATCATCACCTACTCTTGCATCCAAAGAAACTAAAGCACTCCAAAGGCATCCATCTAGCATCCATTCAAGGGACAAGATATGCATACTTATGCATACACTTCATAGGAAGGGGAAATTTATTCTATTCCATCCTCACATATTATTACATTGCTACATTCTAGCTCTGACCCCGCTATCAGTGTAACTTGCACAAGGGAAGTCTAGGACATCATTCCTATAAACACATAAGAACTATATGGAGCCTGAGATGTAGTGCAACACTCGGTTGTAAGTTTACTCTCTGGGGTAACTATGTGGGGTTAGTCCGAATCCCCATTCTACATTTTCCTTTTTAGGTTTGATGTAGTTTGTGGGCATGTGCAGGTGAAATTCTTTCTTACGGAGTTACAGGTACCTTCGGTGATCAATGAGCGGACATCGGGAGACCAATAGGAACCAACAACGAAGACCTTGTGACATAGAAGAAATCAAATTCCAAGCCTCTACATGACCACCAATGCCCAGATTCGATCCACCAACACCCAAGCACCTTTGTCTGCACTAGTGCTTTGTCGACATTATTCTTGAGTTGATAATTTGTAGTGAGTAGTAACACCACCTTGCCTATAGTCCTGCATTTAGTGCTCACACCTTCCCGGATCACTTCATATTCATTCGGAAACTAGCTAAGTCATCTTATCTCTCTTCTTTGCTTAAGGTTTCATACTTTACATCCTAGTTTGTTTGTGTTAATATTGTATGTTAGAATTTGTACAACATTTATTACAATAATTACTACGGAATCATATTTAATTAATATAAATTAAATTAAATCAGTTGGAAAGACCACATGTGCTAATATTTTGTTCCCAAGTTGTCACTTTGCCGTATAATAGAAACAAACCCATAATTCAAAATCCTCCATTGCATCGAAAAATGCAAATTGTAAAAGCAAACATCATCACTTATATATACAAAAAAATATTGGCCAACAACAAATTATCCACAAAAAATACAACACGATACTAGTTGTTGAATTTTTAATGTTAACAAGTAATTACATTAATAGGATTTTTTCAAACTAGATAGATGCAAGCAAAATATGGTAAGACACAAATGTTGGACAACTTTGGATTCTTTGGTTGTTTTCGTACATACATATCAGCGTCGTCCATGTGCATTTGGTTCTCTTGGGGCCCACCTAGTTCTTCTCACATTTATGTGTTGTGACTATCTGTCACGATGACGCGTTTACATCTAATGTTTTGAATGGAAAACAAGTCATAGGTGGCAAGATCTACTACTCCACCATCTTACATCATCTTAATTTGCATGATATCTACTCATTGGCTTCTACATGCCGGACTTAAGGTAGAGAATAATTGCACCTCTATAGAGTTGTTAATATTTGAAATTTAAAATACACGTGGCATGTGGAAGGTATATGATAATGTAAAATTGCATCACTTTGGCCAAAACAACATCCAAAATGGGAAGACCATTTCTTATTTAAATGTTTCGCTCCCTCAAGTTTAAATTCTTCAACACATCCCCTTTAACATTTTTATTGCACATTTCATGCAATTATTAGTAAACTAACTATGCTAGCTTTTTTAATATTAAATGAACTTAGAAATGTCGTCAAAGTGATCTAGTTTTCCATTTCCACATCGGATGTAAAATAAAAATATATTTACAAAATAACATGCTTTCTTATATAGGTGTTATACTTTGTGAGTTGGGTTTAACCACTTCATTGAATTATAGGGTAAAGCATTTATATTAAGGTTTATTTTTTTAAAGAACCAACCACTAAAAATATGTATTGTGTTTTTGTTATTATGTTATAGTTGACTCTTCTAGACTAAACTTAGTTTAATTGTATGGTTTGGGTTGTGCTTCCATACCACCCACTTTTTGTTAAATTATCTTGTATCAATTTACTTACTAATATAATATAATATTTTATTCATCAAAAAAATTATGTACTTGTGATGCATGTGTATATTAAGTATATTCTTTTTCCAAATTCGACATTAAATATATTGTCACATAATTAAATAATGTGGAAGGTTTTGGGTCGTTGAGAAAGAATAATGGACAATCAATTTTCGTGATGGATGAGGGATCAAAGGTAAGGCATAAATATACTTTAATGGCATCGACCATGCATAAAAGCAGATCGTGATGGCTTCCAAAATATCTACCAAGTATTAAGAAATATTATTATCCTAATTAAAAGGAATTTGTGGTGGAAGAGGAGTATTTATACGTAGCAAAAATACAAATAACGAGAATAGACGCCTAACTAACCTCGAAGATTCCCAAGATGCCAACATAAAGCCGCACAGGCTTGGGCCCCACACCTTGTAAAATATCTAATGACACGGTGAATGGTGTATATTCTAATGGAATAATCGGGAATGAAAATTCCAAACGGATCATTCCTATTGGGAATGCGTTCGATAAATACACCATTATTCCCGTCCTCTATGCACGTCGGAACAACGGTAGTTACTCCACCATTTGGGCATCTTCTACATCTGCATCACACAAGCATGGGGAAAAAGGGTGGTATTCTTTCTATTCCATCCACCATTTGTATTTTTACATCTAGTTATTTCCCCCTACTACTACATCATTGGCACTAGGGCATCCTAGGCACAAAATTACACACACATGCACATAAAACTACATGGGTCCGAAATGTAGTGCAGTGCTCAGTCATAAGACCACTAGTTTGGTAGCTGAGGTCAGTTCGACCTATTCATATGCATTTTTATTTTTAGGAATTGATGCTTTGAATAGGTTTTTGCATGCAACATTTACAATGACATAGGTGACATTATTGTGACACATGTGTGACAGGAACGAAGGTATTATAGAGATATTGTGACATTGTTGAATTCAAGTTCTAAGCTTTTGTAGTCTAGAGCACCCAGATTACAGACCTGGGGCTCCCAGGCGCACCCCAAGCACCTCAAGTCAAGAAAACATTGAGTTTCTTCCCTTCCCAGAGGACATTCGAGTCACTGACTTGCCTAGTCCATATACCACCTGCTATAACCCAACAAAGAGTGAGGTAAGTTAACTTAAGGTTAGTACCATATCCCTCTTATTTCCATTATTTCAATTTATTCAAATATTAAAATAAAATATATAGATCTAGCATTTCAACATAACATTTAGTTTCTATTTATATTAACTCATGAAATAGCTAGAAAACCCTACTTTTAGTTAATCACGAGACTTGGTTTGATAACACAAACAAACACCAACACCCAATATCAAGATAACATTTCTTAGGTGCTTGTGTCCTCCCCTGGGCGCTAATGTCCTAGGGGAAGATATAGTCATTTTCTCAGTACAACATAGTCTACATCGGTTTACAGAGCGATTTTACATGTACATGTGCATACCTTTAGTTCTGAGAATGTATTATATCTCCTTCAATCGGAACAACCAATACAATTGGAACTAATTTAGGATAGTTGGAATTAAATCAGGATTAACATCTACAGTGGTGCTTATGGGGCAAAGTCATGGAAGAAAATTAAAACTAGACCTCTCTCCCAACACTCGCTCTCGTTCAAATACGATCAATCACCCAAAAGAATCGTACTTGGCGTGAGATTGCCTAAAAAACTCGTACTTGGTGTGAGACCACCCAAAAAACTCATACTTGGCATGAGATCACCTAAAAAACTCATTCTTGGTGTGAGATCACCAAAAAAATAGTTATTGGCGTGAGTTCACCTAAAAAACTTTTTCCCTTCACAACATTTAGGACCACTTTCTATCCTTTACTCTCTTATACATCAGGTGCACATTGTCCTTATACACTCATTTACATACTTATATACATGTTTCTCTTATCTATCATACACAGAACTTTGAATACTTTCTTACTCTTCTTTTGTAGGTCCATCTTTATACGTGACAAGAAGCATCTCACACAAGCTCTAATAATATAACTACTATGCACATGCTTCATCCCTAGGGTCCACTTCCCTTTCCTAGTCTCCACACTTCACTTTGCAATCACTTGTCCACTCGCCACACTCTCTACATGATCATAAGGTATGCATCTTCTATCTACTTTATGTTATCGAGTATTCACTCAACAACATAAAGTGAGGGAAAATGTAGACACAAAATCACGCACTTGGGTACATTTCTAGGTCTTAAAGCATACTAATGTATACATGATTCCTAAACAAGAAAAATAGTGGTTGATAACTATCTTTAGCCTCTTTTATGTCTCTTACTTTCTCTTTGGTCTTACACACCCTCTGACCTTGTGAAACCTGACTGATTTATTTTTATGGCCTCAAACACGATGTTTAGTTAGGACACTAGTGTCCAGTGCACTCTTGTCCATATTGGGTGCCCCTAACCCTTTCTTAGCCTTACTCACTCTTTTTGGGTCTCCTTTATCTTTTGGGAATATTTTTCACTTGTGGTTCATCCTCCCAGTTGTCAATTACGAAATTCAAACAAGGGAATCATATATATACTTAGTTACTTCTTTAAAATAAGGGATCAAGCACTAAGCATTACTATCATCACCTAATCTTGCATCTAAAGACACTAAAGCACTCCAAAGGCATCCATCTAGCATCCATTCAAGGGACAAGAGATGCATACTTATGCATACACTTCATAGAAAGGGAAATTTATTCTATTCCATCCTCACATATTATTACATTGCTACATTCTAACTACTGACCCATTATCAGTGCAACTTGCACAAGTGCGATCTAGGACATCATTTCTACACACACACAAGAAATATATGGAGTCTGAGATGTAGTGCAATGCTCGGTCGTAAGTTTACTCTCAGGGTGATTTGTTGGGGTTGGTCTAACTCCCCATTTTACATTTTCCTTTTTAGATTTGATGCGGTTTGTGGGCATGTGCAAGTGAACTTCTTTCTTGCATGTTATAGGCACCTTCAGTGATCAAGGAGCGAACATCGGGAAAGCAACAAGAACCAACAATGGAGACCTTACGACACAAAAGAAATTAGATTCCAAGCTTCTACACAACCACCAATGCCCAAATTCAGTCACCAGCACCTGGGCGCCTCTGTCCTACACTAGGCGCCCTTGTCCCCATTATTCATGTGTTCGAGAATTTGTAGTGAGCAAGTAATGACCACAGGCTGTCTTTTTAGTGCTCACACCTTCACATATCGCTTCTATTCATTGAGAAACTAGTTAAGTTTTTTTATCTATCCTCTTTGCTTAGGGTTTCATACTTTACATGCTAGTTTGCTTGTATTAATATTGTATGTTAGCATTTGTACAACATTCATTACAATAATTACTCGGAATCGATTTAATTAATCTAAATTAAATTAAATTAGTTGGAAAGACCACATGTACTAATATTTTGTTCCCAAGTTGTCACTTGTTGTATAATAGAAATAAACCCACAATTCAAAAATCCTCCATTACATCGACAAAATACAAATTGTAAAAGCAAACATCATCACTTATATATACAAAAAAGATTGGCCAACAACAAATTATCCACAAACAATACAACACGATACTAGTTGTTGAATTTTTAACGTTAACAAGTAATTACATTAATAGGCTTTTTTCAAACTAGACAGATGCAAGCAAAATATGGTAAGGCACAAATGTTGGACAACTTTGGCTTCTTTGGTCGTTGTCATAGATACATATCAATGTCGTCCACATGCATTTGGTTCTCTTGGGGCCCACCAATTCTTCTCATATTCATGTGTTGTGACTATATGTCACGGTGACACACTTACATCTAATGTTTTGAATGGAAAACAAGTCACAAAGTGCAGAATCTCTTGCTCCACCATCTTACGTCATCTTAATTTGCATGATATCTACTAATTGGCTTCTAAATGCCCGACTTAAGGTAGAGAATAATTGCACCCTCTATAGAGTTGTTAATATTTGAAATTTAAAATGCACGTGGCGTGTGGAAGGTGTAAGAGAGTGTAAAATTGCATCACTTTGGCCAAAACAACGTCCAAAATGGGAAGATCATTTCTTATTTAAATGTTTCACTCCCTCAAGTTTAAAGTCTTCAACATATCCCCTTTAACATTTCTATCGCACATTTCACGCAATTACTAGTAAACTAACTATGATAGCATTATTTTACTATTAAATGAACTTAGAAATGTTTATCCATGATCTAGTTTTCCATTGCCACATCGGATGTAAGATAAAACCATATATTTACAAAATAACATGCTTTCTCATAAAGGTGTTCTATGTTGTGGGTTGGATTTAGCCACTTCATTGAATTATAGGGTAAAGCATTTATACTAAGGTTCATTTTTTTTAAAGAACCATGCACTAAAATTATGTATTGTGTTTTTTACTATTATGTTATAGTTGACTTTTCTAGACTAAACTCAGTTTGATTGGAGGATTTGGGTTGTGCTTCCATACCAACCACTTTTAGATAAGATTTTATTCATAAAAAAAAAAATAATGTAATTGTGATGTATGCCTATGTTAAATATATTCCGACATTAAATATATTGTCACATAATTAAATAATGTGGAAGGTTTTGGGTCGTTGAGAAAGAATAATGGACAATCAATTAGGTCGTGATGGATGATGAGGGATCAAAGGTAAGGCATAAATACACACTTTAATGGCATCAGGCATGCATAAAGGTAGATCGTGATGGCTTCTAAAATATCTACCAAGCATTATTATTATTATTACTGTCGAGAGAAATATTATTATCCTAATTAAAAGGAAGTTGTGGTGGAATTGGAGTATTTATACGTAGCAAAAATACAAATAACCAGAATAGACGCCCGACTAACCTCGAAGATTCCCAAGATGCCGACATAAAATATCTCGGGCCCCACACCTCCTAAAATATCTACTGACCTGGTGAACGGTGTATATTCTAATGGAATAATCAGGGAATGCTAAAATGCCAAACGGATCATTCCTATTGGGAATGCGTTCGATAAATACGCCATTATTCCCGTCCTCTATATCAGTCGAGAACAACAGCAGTTATAAGTCTTAGGGAATTTATCATGATGTAAGATGTGGCTTTGGAGTTTGGAATCCAGGGCTCGGCTTGGTAACCAGCCGGCTGATGAAGAAGAACTCAATGCAGATTTTTTGGGGAAAAATGGAGTAATTTGCTGCAACACTATGGTTTTCCTGTGCTTGTTATCCTCTATGGAATACATAGACGACGACTGAGGAGGGGGGTCTCGCTCTCGCCTTTTAAATCAGGTCAAATTTTCAGGATGGAGACTCCAAAACCCCATATTTTGATGGAGAAGTATGAAGTGGGGAAGCAATTGGGGCAAGGGACCTTCGCCAAGGTTTACCATGCCAGAAATCTCAAGACAGGCGACAGTGTCGCGATTAAGGTGATTGACAAAGAAAAAATCATGCAGATCGGCATGATTGAGCAAATCAAGCGGGAAATTTCTGTCATGAAACTGGTGCGCCATCCCTATATTGTTCAGCTCTTCGAAGTCATGGCGTCCAAAACAAAGATTTATTTCGTCATGGAGTATGTCAAAGGCGGCGAGCTCTTCAGCAAAGTTCAGAAGGGAAAACTGAAGGAGCCCGAGGCGAGGAAGTATTTCCAGCAGCTGATCAGCGCGGTGGATTTCTGTCACAGCCGTGGGGTTTACCACAGAGATCTCAAGCCTGAAAATCTGTTACTTGACGAAAACGGAGACCTCAAGGTCTGTGATTTTGGTCTCAGCGCCTTGCAGGCGCAGTGCCGCAAAGACGGGCTGCTCCATACGACCTGCGGGACGCCTGCCTACGTGGCACCCGAGGTGATTGTGAAGAAGGGGTACGACGGTGACAAGGCGGACATCTGGTCATGCGGCGTCATCCTATTCGTCCTCATGGCGGGGTATTTGCCCTTCCGCGGCCTCAATATGATGGTCATGTATAGGAAAATAAACAGGGGGAGTTCAAGTGTCCAACCTGGTTTTCCCCGACAGCTGTCAAATTAATTTCGAATCTGCTGAACCCTAACCCCAAGGCGCGGATAACCATACTCCAGCTCATGGAAGTTCCCTGGTTTAAAAAGGACTACAAGAAAGAACGCCCGGTTGTGCAGGAGCGTGAAATTTATCTCGCTGACGTGGCCTCCGCGTTCAATTTATCGCGGGACGAACCAGGGTCCACATCAGCAGCATCGAAGCTGACGTGTCTGAATGCCTTCGACATCATTTCCCATTCCTCGGGGTGGAATCTCTCGCGACTCCTGGAAAAGGAGACGGTGAAGAAGGCCGAGTCACGCTTCACGTCTACTAGGCCGGCGGCAATCATATTTTCCAGGCTGGAGGAAATTGCGAAGCGGTTTAGGTTCAGCGTGGAGAAGAGCGGGGAGTCCAGGCTGGAGATGAAGGGGTCCAAGCAAGGGAGAAAGGGCCACCTGGCAATAGCAGCGCAGATTTTCGAGGTGACCCCTTCGATGTTTGTTGTTGAGCTGAGCAAGGCGAGAGGTGACACGTTGGAATATAGCAAGTTCTGCACTAACGACCTCCGCCCAGGGCTCAAGGACATTGCGTGCACGTGGCACGTGGATGGCCAATACTAGTATTTGACTCGACCATAAAGTTATGCCCCTCTCGAACTTTTAAAATATTTTACAAGGTAGCAATGCATCCATAGTTGCGTGTGAAAGACCAACAGCCACATGTGTACATATATATATATGGTTAGGATTGATATAAATGAATTATAATGGAAATTTGTGATAAATTTGTGTCAATACATTTTAGATCATAATTATGATTTTAAAAATATTTTTAATTGGAATTATGAATAGGGCATGGAATATAAATACGAACTCGATAAACACTTTGGAAAAGGCATAAACATTCTCAAGAAAATAGTTATTAAAACAAGTTGTTAATATTAAGGAATCCACAAAATTATAAAGAAGAACGACATAGAATCGAGTAAAAATATAAAAACCTTCAACTTAAGGACATCATACTAACCATCTACAAAAACAAGGCAACATGAAAAGCCAACCCACAAGGAACAAAGCTACTAAAGCAATACAACTCAAAGAAACTAGTCATGATTAGTGACCAACTTTATCCTTATCAAGAATAGAAGGTCCTCCATCATCCACTAAAGTCTTATCTTTCACCATCTTCCTCACTTTCAATTTTACTCTATCAATCTTCAATCTTCATCCTTTATTTACAATTTTAGAAAGAAAGAGTCTTATCACAGAGATCTCAAGCCCGGATATACAATGAGATATACCCCGTAGTACAAAGCATTTGAAAACCCGGGATATGCAATGAGAGGAAAGTGGATTTTTGATAAGTGGGGGCCACACCCCAACTGCAAAAGCCTAGAAAGAGCTAGATATTATGATAAAGACAAAGGCGGGTACCAAATGTCTACAAGGTGCCCAACTACAAACATAAAACAACAAAACCACAACACCAAAATAGCAACACGGAACTAATTAAGAGACTTATTAAAAACTTTCGAGCAATCTACTGGGGCCTTATAAAGGTTGATGTTAGTTTGCATATCAAGGTCTGACCGCACTTAGCAACAATCTTCTTCTTGATTCACCCGTTCTTCCATGTCGTCCCTAGGATACCACAAACATCACAAAGTTAACATGGACTTGAATGAAATCCAACACATCCCTATGAATGGAAATTTGGTTGATTTGCTTGTCCACAACATGTTGAACTCTTTCCTCCAGGGCATTGAGTGATTGGTTAGACTTTCAATTTTCTCTTCCAAACTTGAAAGAGTGGAGGGGTCCAAATTGTTCTTGTTACCTTCCTTAAGAAGGAATTCCACATTATCCTCTATACCTTTTATAGCCTCGGCTTGCTACTTCAATTGAGTTGTTAAATCAAAGCTAGCGGGTGGGTCAGGGGACAATGTGACTGATATTTAAAAAGATTTTTGGCCCCCACAATTTTTGTCTTTAGTCTTGCTACGAAGGACTATTTTAACCGGGGAACAAAGGTGGATGCCTTGATGTTGGGGTTTATGAGAATATTTTTGGTGATATATAGAAGTTAAGATAAATGTCAAATATTAGAAGTTTATAATGTATAAATCAATTAGAATTAAATGTAGATAAATGTAAATATAACAAAGCGAAAATCTAGAAATCAAAACGAGTAATGCTTTATATAATATAATAAACCATAATGCATTATTGATGGAACAAATTTAAAATACATAAATCAAATAGAGTAATGTTTAATATCTTGTAATAAGCTATAATGTATTATTAATGGCTAACCACTTTTCAAATTTGTATATGTATAAAACACATCAATATATTATTCTTACAACCAATTTTAGTGATTAATGAATCACAAAGTTATTTAATTGTGGATTCAAAAATTACACGTTTTTAAGGACAATAATGGATTTAGAAATGGTCTCTTTGTCAATACTCACTCGATGTGGTGGTTGCTAGTTATCAACTTGACAATGTGCCTTTAGTAGAGGTCTCATGGGTGCACGCCTTCAAACTTGTAAGATGAGGGAATCCGCGGTGCAAGACATCCGTAGTCGACAACTCAATATACTTACGCTTTAGCGAAAAAGCTAAGATTAAATTCTCCTTAGCTAATGGTGACCAATATTCCTATCAAGGAATCATTGAAGCAATTTCAGATGACATGTCACACAAGATTGGGGTTATTTCCTCTAGGCCAAGGTGGACGGATTGGAATTGGCTTCTAAATACACCTTTTCACAATTACTTCGCCAATAAGGGCTATTGTCTATTGTCTCCCAAGCTTCCTTTTGAGGATAAACTCAACTCCCATTGGTCTCTCCGCTCTTCTAGTTTTTGTTAGCAACACAAATTTTCTACTATCTATTCGATCATTCTAGAGCCCAAACTTGCTCATTTTGTTTGGTGCATTCTTTACTGAGGATTGCCCATAGGCCATAGACTTATTCAATTAAGAGTTTTGGACCCTCATTGCCCATTTTGTAGGATAATTTAAAATCCCATGCATATTTTCTAGTTTCGTCAAAATACTCAAATCATTTGGGCTTTGATTCATTATTTTTTTGCCCATTTGACCCGAGCCTTTCCATTAGCAACATCTTTTATTAGGGGTTGGTTAGGCATACCCATGGCCTTTACCCATGTTTGACATGTTTTCGAGTGGAAATATTTTCTTTTGAAAAGAGAGAAATGCAACTATTTTTTCTCATTCTACTATTGATTACAATTTTTCGGCTTTTAACAATGTGATGATTGTGTTTTTTTCTACATATTCAAGTGCAAGCGTAGAAGGTCTTGTTGGAGGTGGCTCACATCCAAACCCCATTTGACCATTGGGGCAATACCCCTTGCAATATTGTTCGTGTTTTTCACCCCGTGTTGTTTAAGATCAATCTTTGAGGGCTAAGGATTATAGGTATAATCACCATCACAGATCACTCTCACAATCGCTTTGGATGGAGCTCACTACTACTCTCCTCCGCAAACTCAACGTAGAGGGTGGGGCTCAAGCCACCTCTATAACATCCCAAATTTCTAGTAAGTTAAATTAACTACGGTTACGTCTAATCAGGATTAGACGAGATCATCATTGTGTGTAAGAATTCATTTGGTTCGTCGTGTCATGACCCACAACTTTTGCACGGGGCATGACATTATTGAACAGGTAACCCCGCACCCACCTTGATGATCCTTCCTAAATGTGATTAGGCCTTGATCGTAGGTAAAATGGTTCATAAACGATAACGAATCTTTTGGTTATTTGTATTTCGGTTACTTTATTTTAATTAGTTTAGTCGTCTTTTGTTTTGTTCAACTTTTGCAATGACCGTAATAATAATTGCCTCTGTTTTATTTGACGATGCTATGTCAAGCCAACTTTATGAGAATATTTGAATTATTATTTACGGACTTGGTGATTTTCGTTTATTGGAATGTTTCATATGGAACGTGGAAATTCAAATAATTATTATTATAATATATTGTTGGTAATATGTGGACTTGTATTATGATGATTAATTTTAACTTAACCATTAAGTTGGATAACAACTTAAATAAAAATTTAAAAAATGCAATATTAATTTGTAAAATTAGTAATATATATTCTAGAAGGATTTGGCATGTAAGTCAAAATATATATATATATATATATATATATATATATATATATATATATATATATATATATATATATATAATTCGTGGGTTTAAGTAAAGCGAAACACCTTCACATAAACACAAGTATGTGGCATGCATTAATGCATGTGCCAACATTGGGAGACCGAAAATTCTCGAATATGTTGCCCAACTATATTTTCTTTCATTATATTTTTTTCTTTTATTTACGCTTGTCTATTTTCATTCTTCCCTTCTCGAGATACTGCGTGAGTTTTGGAGGAAGGATTCAATATTAGGAATATTCCTTGGATTAGTGCTCACATTATTGTTTGTAATAGTTAAATGTAATATTCTTATATTACATTAGTAAGTTTGAGTGATATTAGTTAATTTGTAAATTATTAATATTGAGTTAATATAACTCATATTAATAATATAGTGTGAGAGTATAAATAAATGTAAATGAGTTGTAATAAACAACTCATATAGATTATTGTAATAGTGAGTTGTGAGAACAACTCACGTAGATAATTGTGTGTGGAGATATTGGTGGGATATGTGAGAGAATAGTGGTGAGTGATTATAGGAGAGATATGTGGGAGTAAGACTAGGGATTAGAGGAGAGATATGGGGATAAGGTGATGAGACTTGACTCCATGATTATAGGAGAAAGCAATTGTATAAAATGCCCTCCAATATTCAATAGAAATTGCTCCATTCTATTTACATTTGGTTTCTCTCTTCTGTAGTTTTCATTTCTTGTGTTGATTTTAATTAATTATTGCTTAATTTATTTATGCAAATCTAGATATTTATCATCATTCAATTTGTTGGAGTGGAAGAGTAAGAGGTTGCTAATTTTGGGTTTACTTGAGGGCATGAATATCTTCTCCCTTCTCTACTACATTATTTGTAAAAAAATGAGGAAATACACACTCTGTTTTAATGGCAATCAAAGGAATTTGTGGACAGCTTTTGATTTAATTACTTGGAGATGAAATTTGAAAAGGAAATTGATGTATTTTGTATTCTCTTAAGTTTTCTTTGTGTGGTTTTAGCTAAACCAGAAAAAAAAAACGCACAGATGGGGTTTTGGGTTTTGATCTACAAAAATAAAAATAGAATGAAAGTTAAAATTTCTTCTCTGCATTAAAATGAATTGTACCCAAAAAGAAAAGAGTTGGGTTTTTCCTGTATTGGAAGAAGGAAAATGTTTTTGTGAATTTGTGTGTTTCAAATTGATTTGTGCTTGTGAATTTTCATTTTGTTAATAGAAATTTAATTGTGTTTTCTATAAACAAATTGATTTCCCAAATCGATTTACATAAATGAATCAATTTGGGTAACTAAATCGATATGGATATGCAACTGGTTATGGTTTTGTATTTTTTTTCCTTCTTGGTTGTTATATGCAGGTCTGATTTTTAATTTATTGAGATCTTTTGAAAGAAGATTTGTGGATGTCAAATCTATTGCATGGGGCTGCATTTTCTAAAAAAAAAAATATTATGGGTATCTAAATCGGTTCATGTATAAATGAGGGTGTGTTGTTATGTGTGAATAACTACAAAAAAATGGCATTTAGCCTGTAACTTCCAGCCTAGCAATATGACTTGGATTCTTGCATGACTGTGAAAAAGAAATTGTTTGTCTTGGTAAGGGCATGAAAGCCATGACAACTTGACCGAGTTGTACCAAGGAGTAATTGGTGGCATGATTGGGTTTAATATAATTATATTTTATGAAAGAAATTATTAGTTGTTCTTTTACTAGAAAGAGTATGTTTAAATGATGTAATCATGGTGTTGCTATATTGTTTTGTTGGGTTGTTCGTTTACCAGAAAGAACATGTTTAAATGATGTAATCGTGGTGTTTTTACATTATTTAATTTGGGTTGTTCATATATATAAGAAAAACATGTTTTGATTTTTTGGAAAGGAATATATTATACGTTTTATAGAGCTGCTCATTAACTGGAAATAATATGTTTTATTTCTCTTGTTAATGATGTTCTTTGACGTTTTATAGAGCTCCTCATTGACAGAGAATATTATGTTTTATTTTCTTTGTTAATGATGTTCTTGGATGATATGATGAGCTGCTCATTACCTATAGAGAATATGTTTAATTGGTATTTGGAAATGTTGATTTCAGACAATTTTGTTAAGTTGCTCGTTGATTAGAGGGTAAGTAAAATAATATTTAAATATGTACCATGTAAAACATGATTTGCTTGTGGTTATAATCTGAATTCGGATGTTGAATGATTATGGTTTGATTACTTTTTTCGTGATGGTAACTTATTAAAAATAAGAAGAAGAAAAATGTACTCTTATTAATCATATTGTTCCTCCGATTTATGTAAAATTTTACATGTCAAATATTTATTGTTTGAAGCTGAAGTAAGGATGTCTTGATCCTTGTGATTAAAGGAAACATGATCACTGAAATAGAAATTGGTTGTTCTATTTGTGTGCATTCATAAAGTTGTATCTTTATGGAAAACATTTAGTAATACATTCTCAAATTTGTATTACCTTGCGCTTGTTGATAAAACAACATTTATATCTTTCATATTTTATTAAATAATTGCATCAGAAAATGGAGGTAATATTCATGCCAGTTCATTTTGAACTGACATCATACCACTACTCCAGTCTTGCAAGACAATTAGCCGTCACATTCGGATATGCGGAAACTCATGTCTTGAGAAGTTTTATCGTAGCATGGATCTAAATGAGTTACTTGGATTTCAATTTGTAGAAGGATGATATCCTAGAATTTTGACTAAATTTATTGGGATCTTGGACCCATTGTTAATATTCAAACCTCACTATGTGAGAGTTACAGTATCAGTTATATATTTTGCCTTAACGGCATATGTAATTTATGTTTTTAATAAAGAGATGATTACTTTATATGTAATAATATCTCAATAAGATTAAATGATAAATACTATAATTAAGAAGTCTTACTTATCATAAATTGTTAAATATATTTATTTGATATTTACCAATGTATGAAGCCAAAAATTGGACAATTATTATAACATTCAATTGTCTTTTAATTTCTAAAGTAAATAGCTATTTAGTGGCGTAGTTGATCGGAGGAATAATTAAATATATATTAATATATATTTGATTCAGCCTTTCGGTAAACTTGACATAAATTTTTTAAGATTGTAAAGCCTAATTTTTAGAGGATGAAAGAGTATCGTTATAAAAAGGTAATTTAAGGTTAAAAATCAAACATCAAAGAAAAGAGAAACTAGATAGGAAGGTAAATGATGAAAAGATCCATTAGGCATATTAAGGGATAAACGATGCAAGATTCATTATAAAAGGTAATTTAAGGTTAAAAATCAAACATTAGGAAAAAGAAACTAGATAGGAAGGTAAATAGATGAAAAGATCCATTAGGCATATTAAGGGATAAGTACATGCGAAATGCTGAAATAGTTACATTTCAGCATAATGAATGTACTCATCTCATAATTATCCTAATTGGCCTTGGCATCTATCTCGATATAAACTCTTGCAAGATAAATTTAATTGGAAATAAAACAAATACAAACTATAAGATCGAGATAATAGTGAAAGGGATAGTTGTGAGGTGGCGGAAGACTTAAAAATCATAAGACTAGTGTGTTGTATTGAGTTTAGGCGTAATTTGACGGCGAATAACTTTGGCCAAAGTAAGGCATTGATGGATATGCATTGTCGATCACCTAGTCCTCTAATTAAAAAAATTGTCAGGAACTGATCATGGGAAGTTGAACATTGAACATGAGGTAGGAAATGGTTGGATACCAGAATACGAAGTCGGAAACTAACTTTGTGGTAGACCCAAGGACTTTCACATGGTTTCCATGACTGATAAAGGTTGAGCCGAAATGCTAGTAAGCATTTTCACTCAAAGTAGTGACGAAGGGAGATCGTGGAGATCTAGATACACCCTTCTCGGTTGCACGCACATGGCTTACATGGATGTTGTCAGATAAATAAAAAGAACAAATCTGATTTTATGAATTTGATTAAATTAATATGTATGATTGTATTTTGTGTAATTTGTTTTTATGTTTTTAAAAAAGTCCTCATTTTCTAGCACTTGTAATTTTGAGCGTCTACAACCTCACCATCAAAACTCATTGTCACCTCCTTGAGATGGGAAATTCCCTTAATTGGCCTTGGTGATTTCACTTCCCATGGGGTAGGAGAAAGAATCTAAAGAAAAGAACAAAGGAATTAAAACCATCACTCATTGGCTGGAATCCCATTCTTGATGGGCAAGACCTTCCAAGTGGTGGTGGGGAAAGCTTGATGACATAGACCCTCCACCTTCCATTCTCTTCATGCGGTCGCTACCTAATTATGTTCTTGTTTTATAATGTGATGTTGTAATATCATGTGGGCTTGTTTGTTTTTGGTTTCCCCCATGCCTTTGGGATAGTTTAGATTTCACATGTTTCCATACCACCAACATTTTGTGAATAGTTCTACTATTTTATTTTTAGTAATATAGCCTTTATTTCATTAAAAAATTACATGCTTTTAAAAAATATTTTGTCTTATTTAATTGATTATTCAATGTTTTTTTTTTTGCTTGTAAACTTGTGTGGTTATTATAGTCGCATTATGCATCTATATTTAATCGATACCTTGTGAAATTGTCCACTTAAGTTTAATGTAATCATTATATTTGTTTCCATTATACAATATATTGGCTCGTGATAATAGATAAATCTAAAATGTTAATGCCACAATAATAGCCCTCTTATTAATAAATTGTATATTTTGGTTATTATGTCGAAGCGTCTTGTGGTGGGAGACCTTGTTAGGAAATGTTAAACCTTTCCGATAAGGCATTTTCAAACATATGTTTCTAACATCGTCAACAAAATGGCATTTAGTGTGCCTAGAAGTAGTTGTCCCTTATTTATAACTTTTCGGGTTATTTGAAAAACTCTTTCAGTCTATTTGGTTTGTTTTATGAAGAGGAAAGTAGGGTTTGGTTGGAAAGTTTAGTTTTTAAGTTAAAGGAGGTCGGTTTGTGTTTTTAAGGGATTTGAAAAAGAAAGAAGAGAGGAGATAGTTGTAGTTAAAAATTGACTTTATAGAGGAGAAGAAGGAAATATTTGTAGTTGAAGAGGGGATTTGTAGTGCGAAGTAGAATTAGAATGAATCCACACAAGGACTTCTCATATGATTGTCGATTCCTAATAACAAGGACTTCCACCCTTAATTATGGTTTTTAGATTCTTTCCTCAAAGCTCTTTTTACATAGCTAAAGTATTGGGATTCTAGTTGGGCCCACTCCCATGAGTTTGAGAATATTCATGTTAGTTTTATCATGGTTCATAACATAATCATGTATAAAATAAGACATGGGCAGCCTCACAAAGAAATCTTGGAATTGTTTCACCAAATGCAACTAACAAGTGGCCAACCCTTTGAAAAGTTACTATTCACTAGTTGTTTTACACCATAATTTATTTTAATCTTATGGAAATTACACAACAATAAAGAGGACGTAAGGGTTTGTAATGTAGGATATTATTTTGACTGTTGATCAAATTAACAATTAACCATAAACAAACATAATAATACATTATTACTTGCAAAAATTAATAAAATGATTAAATATAGTGTTTGGGACAAATCTTACCTCTTCAACTGAATTCACAAGCAAGCTAGTAAAACTTACCAAACCTCACTATGGTGGGGTTTTCGTGATACCCGCTGATGTGATGGAAGATAATTGGATTGTTGCGCTTCGTGAAAGACGTAAAACTATCTACTCTACCGTAAGAAGACTGCGCAAATAACAACCACTAAACATAGAAGAATTAGTAATAAAGATAGGTGGGTTTCCTGAAAAAGGCTAGTTCCTAGAATCCCAAGGACTTCCTTGTATGGATGTCAACCCACTTTGAAACACTCAAGTTTATTTATGAAGATGAGATACAAGTATATGATATATGAAAATATGTGATCAAATGTTTACGATTTATTTAGCTTATTACAGATACTTAGTTGACGATGACAACATAGAAAGAAATATAACTAGGGATTAAAGTTAGAATCAAGATTGGTGTCCAGATTCTCACATAAATTTGAACCCATAGAGTAGTTTGGGTCATCCTCCTCAGAGAAGCATTAATCAGGGTCCTCAATATAGTTATCTCTAAAGAAGTCTGAATATTATTCTTCAGTGTTGTATTGTCATGCAAAATCTGAGTCAAAGTCTTCAAAACTAATTCACTTCCAAATTATGATTCAGACTCAGTATTCGGACCTTCAGGGATGTCTAATCTTGTCTTGTGTTGATACTCAAACCAATCTAGTTCGACTCGGATTCGTTACACCTCATAGTAATCCTCCCAAAACTTGTTGGTAGCTTCACGGATCCTTTAGGTGGATTCAAAAATGCTATCTAATCTGTTGATAAGGGATGAGTGGATAGTGCACAACTCGAGGTCATGCAAAAGATCATACTTCTCCTAATGAAGTGGATGAAGGATGATTGACAAATATTTAATACTCGTGATTGGGTGATTAGGTCCACCTATGGCCATCTAATAGAAGCCATTCTTGATAGAATATTAGTAACACAAGGGATAAAAGTAATTGATAAGAATTTTTGAATGAAATATGATTGTAAAAGAAACAGAATGCATAGGAAACGTAGGAAATTATAGGAATCGCAGGTGATTACGTGCAAGATTTTAATGATTGATAAAATGGGAGATTTGATTAACTGATACAAAATTATGGTCTTGTGAAGGCAAAAGTGAGTTAAGAAATGATCAGATAAGTATGCTTAAGATGAAAAATGGTGTTAAATTTTGATAATAGACCTTGGTTGATGATGAAGGGAGATAGGTTAATATGGATTATAGCCGAATGACAAGTGGGCCTTAGAATGGATCCAAGATACTTGATGATATTGAACGTGGTCTTCTTTGGATGTAGAATGACACCGATGAACTTTGAATGAAACTTGAAAATCCTTGAGAATGCTTGACAATTCTCCTAGATGATCCCAAGAGACACAAAGCTGGTTTATATAGATCAACGACGATCAAGGAAATTTCCAACATTTTTGTTAGTTAAAGTTTAAGAGAGATAAGGGTGATTATATTTCTAAGTTGAACTTTATTTGATTGGCGATTTCAAGGGATAATATATAGTAAGGTCTAGATTAGTTATATGAGTTTAGTTTAGGATTAAATTTGGTTAGAATAACTATGGGATGGTTTTCTGGAAGGTTTCTAAATTGGTTTCAAACTAGACCTAGTTTAGTGTGAAAGGGGAATTTCACATGGGGACGATATGGGAATATAGATTAATTAATTATTTGAATAAAATGGGGTAGGTTATGTCTTAGGATAGGTGGGCATAATTGATTAATTGATTGAAGGGTATTAGTGGATTACCTAGGTTGGAGGGAGGTGATGGAGTTTTTAATTGTCTATAACTTTGAATGAGCATTTTTAATCGAGATAAGTGAATGAGGACGGGAGAGGGTGCAAATTTTTAATGTCTACATTTTCCCCCTTTTGTCGGAAACTTGACAAATCGTTAGATAAAAATGAAAATTTTTATTCATATGGGTGACTCAACTACAATGTAATATAGTGAACACCAGTGTGTTTCATTTCAAAAGTTTCCCTAGTCCGAGGGGATGCCGAAATAGAATGTGCTACCAAGGAATCAAGTGATAGGGTGACCAAAGGGTTCGATACCTATAGACATATTGATCCTCGTCGGGTAAGTTGATTTGATGTCAAAGTCAAGTGAGGGGGACTAAAGGGCATGTGTTCCTTAGACATATGACAAGTCCCAAAATTGATTTTTTTGTTTGATTTAAATGTTCCAAGGAGCTTGGGTCCTTTGAAAGTGACACACTTGTGCAAAAGTGGTGTTTTGCTATGCTTAAGGGTGTAAATGATAATGGTTACTAAAAATAAGGTGAATCACTTTGGTAATTGAGTGAATTGCCTAGGATTATAGGCAGAAATTTCGATGATTAGATCGTGGTAAAAGTTGGGTATATAACTCCACAGCCCTATAGTTTTCATTTTCACCGCGGGGTAAAAACGGTCTAGTGAATAGTTTTGAGCATTTTCAAGTGATTTTGAGTGATTTGATTAGGATGATGACCTCCAACGGGCGAGAGAAACCGCCCATGGCGAGGTTAGCTAAATTTTTTTGTTTTGTGTGATTTTTGGGTAGATTTAGGTTTTTTTCCATTTTTGGGGCGTACGGGTGCCCTAACCAAAATCAGCGGCAATTGATGTAATCGATTGACGATTCAAAGCATAATCGTTGGTGCTTGAGATGAATCGCGATGATTCTGTGATTTTGATAGTTCTCATTTTTAATAAGGGGAATAAGAATTTTTGATGTTTTTGGATGTTGTTGGTGTTAAGCGAAAAGGATTTAGTGTTGATATGTGTATTTTTGACATGTTATTGATATTTTATTAATGATATTAATTATTGATTTGCTCATGTTTATAGGTGGATGCCAAGTTTTCCATTCACAACTACATTCCATTGATTTTAGAGGACATGAGGACTGATATGTCATACGGTGTTTGGGATCATGTAAAGGCTGTTGGTTTTGGTTCTATGAGATATTACGAGACAAATTCATAGATATGGGATTGATATTGTCATTGTTAAAGAGGTGTAACTCTTCCATGAACACTTTTTGGTTTCCCACGGGAGAGATTGCCATCACTCTAGAGGATGTTCACTGCATCTTGAGACTGCCGATTCGAGGGCGGTGGTGTACACTATTATTGAGGAAGAGAGAGATGATATGATGACCAGATTGTATGGGGAAGATGTCACAAAAATTAGATATGAGTCAATAGATTTTACTAATGGTTGTGTTTATTCACTTGAGAGAGAGGGTTGTGTACAGATGACCATGATGATGATGGCCATCATGTGTTATGCCTTTCTAGATTATGGGAGTGGTCACTTTCCATGGATGATGACCAGGGTTGTGGCTAAGATCATAGAGAAGCGTATTGTTTTTGAGTGGGGACCCACCCTACTCGCTCAGACGTTGGTTTACTCTTACATGCTTGGGATTTAGAGCATATTGCTATTGGTCAACTAGAAAGGTTTCCATGGGGCATTGGTGAACAACACCCTTATTTCATGAGGTGGAGGTCAGATAGGGGTCATGTAGGGAAGAGGATACGAACATGGTTTTATAGAGATTTATTGTCGGATTACATATGGGGGATGTTGTATGTAAGCCTTATTTGGATTTACCTTCTGGCCGAGTATCCTCGGGACTTACTTGGTTTATAATAGCCTATGTGGCTTTAATCCCATAGAGTGGGTGAGCATGAGTTTCTTTGTTTTAACCATGTTTGGAGGTAGTTCGGATTAGTGCAAGGATTACATGATAACCCCGTCCAATATAGGTGGGAGGAGATAGATGTAGATACTCGAGGCAAGCAAAGTGTCAAGACCCGCCATTATTGATGAGTTGTTGGGGGCTACATGCCCTAATGAGGAGGGGGAGATTATACAGATTGATGATGCGGGGTTACCCGAAGTATACTATATAGTGGTTTCCAACCTTTAGGAGTTTTGATAGAGCCCGAGTAGCACATAGGCCTACACATCGGGTGATGTGAGTACGTGCTTGGATAGAGGGAGGAGCACGGGTAGATGATGTAGAACTAGGTTCTAAGTATGAGGATGATGAGGGAGATGATGACTTAGTTGTAGATATTGTAGTGATGATGACCAGAGAAGGTCGTAGTGGAGGAGGAGAGAGACACAAATAGAAGAGAATGAGATAACCTTCTTGGTGTTCGGGATGCCCTCATTACAGAGAGAGATGGACTAATTATTGAGAGAGATACGGTGATAGTGGAGTGAGATAGTCTCCGTGTATAACTTGTATAGGTCTCTGCAGATAGAGACAAGTACAAGAGGCACAAGGATTCATTGAGGAAGGTCTTGGGGATCACATGGCCTTCTATATCTGGTGGGGATTTATTAGAAATGGCTCATTCTAGTAGGAAAAGGGAACACGACAACACCTCCTCCATATGGGATGATTTCAATGGCTCATTATGATGTTGTGCGGGAAGAGAGAGATTATTATGTTGATTTGATCATCAATAACTATCTAGATGCCACTTTGTATGTAGATTACATGGCTATCAAATGAGAGGCAGTAATAACAACGAGGCCTAGTGCGAGTGTAGTGAGCGTGGGATAGCCACCTCGGAGGCTAGAGAGAGTGGATGGTGGTGAGGGGGAGCCAAGAGGTGAGGTTGTGGCTACAAGTGCTCCTAGAGGGGGCAGAGACATAGGTTTTGTTGGAGGCACACAAGCTCCCGGAGGAGAGGGAGGTCCTAGTAAAGTGCTCGGAGATGTAGATTTTACCAGCTGATTCGATGCATATGATGACATAGGCTCATAGAATCCCATTTTTGTATGATGACAACATATATTGATTTTTTGGACATTTATTACAATGTATAACGAATTTCAATTTATATATATATGATGAGTTTTATGGCTTATATTGTATTTTAATTTGCATGTGTTATATGTTATATGTTTTTATTTGAAATGTGTTAGGGTTTAGATAGATATTGATGGATATTATGGTTTGTAAACATGTTTGGTTACATATGATTAGGTGTGGTTCAAATGAATTTAAAATGTGATCCTAATACATGGTATATCACGAGTGTAACTAAATAAAATGAGGTAAAAATGAAATGATTTCCCCATTATGGATTTGATATATACGTGACGGGTTTTGAAAAAGTTAAAACACTTGCACTTGTAGCCTTATCAAATGTTAAATAAGATTATCAATGGGTAGTTACACAAATCATGATAGAAATGTGGGTTTGAGTGAATGTACCTTGCTAAGATGATGAAAGGGATTTTGTGTATGTAGGCCGATGTGGGAGAAAGGGATATCCTTTTCAACAAAGTTCATAGGGAAGATGCCCAAAATTTACATATTATTTTGAAGCAAACTGATTGTGATGGGAAGCTTGCTATAATGGGAAAGTTGATCGATGTGGGAAGCTTTCTTGGATGCTTTTGATATTGATGTATTTTTGAAGGTTGATCAATGTGGGAATCCTTTTACATGAGTATCCATCCTTCGAGGGTATGGTCTACATTTTGAATTTTGACAAGATGGTTGTCCTTCAAGGGATCGGTCCATAATTTTGACTGTAGTAGCTATCCTTCGAGGGATCAGTCTACTTTTTAATATTTTTTTATAATAGATTCCTTGAGGATCGAGTCTATTATATTTTGACATTTTGATAAGAGGAGCATTCAAATGATTTTCACATACATTTTTATGGTGAGGAAAGACCTTAATAAACTATTTCGAGGTTGGGAATAAAATGTGTACATGACCTACACACATGCCCCATGTCATGTTTTTAGTTGGCACAAAATGGATGGATGTAATGATCTTAAGGGGTTCTTACGAATTAGGAACTTGTTCAAAATGAAATATGTAATGATCGAGCCATGATGATCATCGTAAGGTGTATTTAGGCTCGATGGATAGCCACATACTTTCGAACCATTACAACGGTATTATGAAGTGATAGGATTTAGATGTAGCTACTATAATGATGATTGATTATTTAACGGTACCACAAGTGTGAGGCATTCGAGAGGTTCCTTTATAGGTTCTCTATCAAAATAAGTGAGATGCTACACTTGTGACCCATACTTGTGGGTAATAACATATGGAACAATCCAATTAGGGGAAAAAATTCCACGTTTACTCTTGCTCCAATGTAGTGACATTTTTATTTTCTTTAAGTAAAAGATCACCAATTTTAAAGTCACACTCTTTGACATGTTTTTTATATGCTCTTCTAACACATTCTTGATAGAATTGATGGTGTTCGAGGGTGTTAAACATTTTCATCTAACAATTCAAGTTGTGCTAAGTGGTCTTGGTGATATTCTTCATCAAGGATGAAATATTTGAGAGATACATGAAGTGATGGAATTTTGACTTCGAGAGGTAAGACGACCTCTGAACCATAGATGAGTATATGGGGTGTAACATCGCGTAGGGGATGCTAGATCGATAATCCCAGAGATCAAACATGATTTGGAGATGCCAATTCCTGCTTACACCCTCTACTATTTTCATAAGGATTTTATTAAGTGTTTTGTTAGAGGCCTTGGCCTGTCCATTTTCTTGAGGATAATATGGTGATGAGAAACTGAGTTTGATGTTGAATGTATCACAAAGATTTTTAACTTATTTATTTTTAAAGGATTTTCCATTATCGTGATAAGTTTATGTGGGATACCGAAACGACATATGATATATTGATATATGAAGTTAGTGATAGGCCCTGATTTTTTCAAGGTTAAAGGGATGGCTTCAACCCACTTAGTAAAGTATTCGATGGTTGTGATAATGGAATGATGTTGTTGGGATGATTTAGGATTGATAGCACCAATGAGGTCTAACCCCATTGAGAAAAAGGCCATAAGTCCTAAGTAGGTTGTAATGTTAGGGATGTGAATGAGATCTGAGTGGAGTTGGCATTTAACACATTTCTTTACGTATGTAAAAAAATATTTGATGATGGTATGCTTTAGTGATGGCATTGCCACTGAAGTGACCACCACAAATGCCATCATGGACCTCTTCAATCACTTTGATTGATTCATGTGATTTAAGACATCATAATAGTATACCATTAAAGCTACATTTATAAAGAATGTCACCTATAATGATAAAGTGAGTGGTGCATTGAAGAAATGATCATTTGACACCATGTGATAAATCTAATGACAGTTTACATTCAGCGAGATAGTCATATATCTTAGTGTAGCATAGATCAGGTGTATTTTTGTCAATGAAATTAATAGGAGGAAGGTCTTTTTGATGTGAAGGATGGTCCAAGCATTGAATGGATACATACATTTTATTGTTATCCTTTGATTTTTCCATTTCTAATGGGATGAGGGATCCGAGAGATGCCATAGTGTCTGCAAACTTGTTAGAAGACTACGAGAATAGTTTGAATGGTATAATGATCGAATGTGTCAAGGAGGAAGTCGACAATAGATTTATATTTTTGGAGTATTTCAATTTTACATTGGTATTCTCCTTTAACTTGACTAAAAATAATATGTGAGTCTCCATAGATTTCTAAAATGTGGACACCTAAGAGAATGGCGTATTTAGACCCGTGATTAAGGCTTCATATTCTTCCATGTTATTAGTACATTCAAAATTAAGTTTGAATGATAACGGAAATGGAATATTCTAGGGACGTATGATAACTACTCCGACTCCCCCTCTTGGCATTTATAACCATCGAAGAAGAGAGTCATTTTAATGGGAATAAAATCATATTCTTCGAGGTTGTTAATGGATTCATCAGGAAAGTATTTGTGAGGGATTTTATTATCTGGAAGGGGTGTTTCAGTGAGTTTATCTACAATCGCATGGCCTTTAATAGATTTATGTGATATAATTTCGAGGTCAAATTCTAGTCATGAGCATAAGCCATCAAGTTATGCAATCATTGTGATAAGGTTTAGAGTAAATGGTTTTAAGTGGATTAAAACTGATGATGACATATGTCTTGTGATTGAGGAGATAATGTCGAATTTTAGAGGTGGAAAAATATAATGCACAACATAATTTTTTAGCTTCGATGTAACATGTTTCATACTCATGGAGTGTGTGACTAATGTAATATATGACCTGTTCACAACCTTGATTATCATGGTGGGTGAGCATAGATCCTAGAGCATGTTCTGAAGTGGATATGTATAGATAAAATGGCTCCCCTTCACGAGGTGGAGTAAGCACATGTGGTGATAATAGATACTATTTGATTTCGTCGAAGGCTTTTGGAAATCAGAATCCCAATGAAAGTCTATGTCTTTGTAGAGAAGATGGTGAAATGGTTGACAATGGTCAAAAAGTTGTGATATAAAACATCGAATTGAATGCAATTTACCTTGGAGGCTATGTAGTTGTTTAAGATTAGATGGTGGAGGCATTTCAATGATTTATCTAACCTTTACCAGGTCAACTTCAATGCCTCAGATGGATATGATGAATCCTAAAATTTTTCCAATGAGAACACCAAAAACACACTTTGTAGGATTAAGATGAAGACAAAACTAGATGAGATGAGTGAAGATTGATTCAAGGATGTCAAGATGGTCTTTCCATGATTTAGACTTTCTTAGAAGGTCATCAACATAATCTTCTACGGTCTTGTTGGTGAGGTTATGAAAAATGTACATCATGGTGCATTGATAAGTAGCCCTGCATTTTTAAGACCAAATGGCGTGACACGATAACAAAAGGTTCCCCAAGGGGTGATGAATTTTTTTTTGTGTTGATCGTCAAGGAAATGAGGATTTGGTTATAACTAGAAAAATCCATCCATGAGGGAAAGCATTTCATGGCCAACTATTAGGTTGACAAGCTGATCTATGTTTGGAAGAGGGAAATCATTTTTAGGATAGGAAAGATTGAGATCCTTGAAGTCTTTACATATGCGTAAATTTCCTAAAGCTTTAGTTATGAGGATGATGTTAGAGACCCATTTTGGATAGTCAATGGGTATGATAAAGTTAGTAGATAAAAGGTGTTGCAACTCTTCCTTAATAAGGAAAGCTATACGGGGATGCATTTTATGAAGTTTTTGTTTAACTGGCGTAACATCGAGATACATGATTATGTTGTGTATGTTGATGTTAGTATCAATTCCAGGCATATCACTATATGACCAAGGGAAGGCTTGGTAATATTTATCTAAGAATGAAGTGAAATCATCTAGTTCTTGTGGATTTAGAGATTGAATGACCTTAACTATGTGAGGATCCTGAGGGGTGCCTAAGTTAACGTCGAGGGTGGATTTGTTAAGGAGAGTTGGTGTGTCAGATGGTAGGGATTTATGAAGAAAATAGTCTTCAGATCCCATATGGGAAAGGATATCCTGGTCATCCTGACATTAGAGGATATCTCGGAGTAGGTGAATCTTCATCAACCATTTCTATCTAAACAAGGGGTAATGATTTAGTGGAGTGATTGGATTGATAAGTAAGTGGTCTTAAAGATATAGCATTGATTAAAAAAATTAGGTGGGATGGATACAAAGTGTCATCTATGTCCATAAGATCTTCAGGGTTTATCGGTGATGATGGTTCTAGTTTGGAAATAGACATGGATGTAGCAATTTCAGATGTAGTGGCTTCACATATTTCGAGCTGGAATTTTTATAACCTAAACCACTTTTATCATAGGCTTTATGAGAACATAGGGTGGTCAAGTCATGGGTTCCTTGTTCATAACAACCAAGACCAAAACCTCTCCATGCACAATGGTGAAGATACATATGAGTGAAGTTTGTATTGTCGAGGGATTTGAAGTCTAATGTGAATGGCATGACATGGTGTGGATTGATAACATGAGATGGAGGATTATCGAGTCCCCCATAGGCGAGGTTTGTTTTGAGATAAGTGTAGACAAAAAATATGCACATTAGAAATTATTTAGCTTAGTTTTATACTACTATTTAGAAGGTTTTCAAGTGGATAAAGTACCAATTAATCCCACCTTTTGGCCATCTTTATTTTATATTTTGTTTTTCATTCCTGCATATTTTATTGCACTTATCCACCCATTTCACAACTTCCCCGTCATTCTAGCCCAAAATCAGGGTGCCCCAACCTATATTGGGGCACCCTAGGGCACCTGGTCCCATCTTGGGTGCCCCAGTCTATGCACATCCTTTCCTACTTCTTTTTGGGGCCTTTCTAGCCATTTGTTGTCTTTATATTTTTCCCAGTCAGCCTTTTCGGGATTAATTATGAAATTAAGCTTGAGAGCCCTATAAATATAAATCTATAAGACCATAATAAGGGTCCTAGGTCATAGCGTCACATACTACTATCACTCCATCTAGAGTTGCATCCATTGCATCACTTACATCCACATAGTGTCATGCATCAAGGATAGGAGATTTGCATCACACACACTGCATAGGGGAGGGATTCTATTCTATTCCATGCAAACATGTTATTTACATTTTCTATAGTTCTTGTTCTACTTTACTTCAGAAAGTGTGACTAACACGAGAGCACTTAGGGCATGACATGCACACACACACTAGAACTACATCCGGGTCCGAAATGTAGTAAAATTCTTAGTGATAAGTCCACTAGTTTGGTGGCTGAGGTCATCGACCCATTCATTTGCATATTTTATTTTTCTAGGGTTTGATACTTCTTTTTGCATTGCAGGTCATTACATAGCTCATCCGACAGATCCAACACATCGACAGAAGTATTTGAAGATACCTTATGACCATATCAAATTTAGGTTTTGAGCATTTACATTTCTCAAAGCACCCAGATTGTAGACTGGGTGCCCCAGAGGCTCTCAAGACATTCCAGTCACCCCAGTCATCTCAGATCCTCCAGATTTGTCCTTCACATGGTCCCTGAGTGGTTTTCTGTAGTTCCTAATTTCATTTCCAGATCTGCAAAAACTTGTGATAATCACTTCTAATCAACTAAGTTATTTCTCTTCCCTCTCTTGCACATTTAGGGTTTTATTTCACTTAGAATAGTTTACTTACATTTATTCCATACTATTTTAGTCTATTTAATACAATGTTTTATTCCTTCTAATTAGATTAACATTAATACCCTAGTGTCCCCTTTTAGGCCATTAGATTCGTCATTTTTGTTAATCATTTTTTTCATCGTGGTTTTGATAACATCCCAAAACGTGTTTTAGGTATTGTCTAGTTACCCATTACCATTGGTCCATGTATGATTACCATCCCATGTCATGTCATGCCCAATGACCTTAACTATAACATCCTCCTTAGTAGGCCTTGGATCCATGCCATGCATGCAGTTCCCTCTACACTCCATGCACAACTCAAGTTCCATTACCAGGAACTATTTATGATGTACCCATTGACCCTTCCCCTTTTGAATATTGTAATTCTGTTGAACACCCTTTGGACTTCCCTACTTCCCCAAAAATTAACCCCGCTCTCTCCAAATATGGTTTAGGATATGACTACCTTTGTCACTTTGGTTTCTCTCACTACCAAGACCAAAAGTCACTCGAACTTTGGGACCTCCCTATACGTCCACATAAGTTTGGGCTCAGATATCAGCCTTCTCCCCCACTACCTTTAGAAGTAAAAACCACGTGTCATGTTACATCTCTCCCCTTACTACACCCAGACCTTATTAGTAACGACGCCCCTTTCTTTTGGGACAACACAGATACTTTTCCTACTAATGATGCACTACTAGATCATATGGGTGCTTATGATGATCTACCTTCTTTTCACCATAAATGACACCGATCTCTCCCATCTGTTAATATGGTTTTTCTAGGAGAATCTAATAACCTCGCAGATAATTCGATGCACTTGACATTATTCCCACTGAGCCATACATTGAGGATTTTTGCACTTATCAATGAAGAAACCATACAACATAATTTAGGAACATCGGACAATCCATGAATAGTCTTATTAGCTGCTTCCCTCACTCCTACTAAGCAAAAGGATATCAAACAATTCCTTCATGATTTTTCGACATAGTTGATTTGTTTCAACCGAGGTAAGATGTCCTTCATTTTTATGGTCCATTCATCAAGTGCTTCTCACTTCTTCTCTCAAATTACTCTACTAGCCTACATGGTTAATTATTCAAGAGGAGGCTTCTCACAATGTAGAGGGTCATATTTCTTCATCGAGAGTTCATCACATCACTCGGAGCATTACTAAAGAGGTCATCATGATCGGGAGTGGATTTTCATGATCGGATCTTCTTCATCCTTCTTCAATCAAGTTATCCTCTCTCTCTCTCTCTCTCTCTCTCTCTCTCTCTTATCCTCTCTCTCTCTCTCTTCTTTACACTCTTCTCCTATCTTTTTGTCTCTAGAATTCTATTTCTTTTTTAGGATAAAATTTTGTAAAAAGTTACATAAGTCACTTAAAGTTTCTATTTATTCATTGAGGATTGTAATTTAAGTTGAAAATTCACATGGGAATGTGAAGATCCATTTTGATTTGGCTATATATTGTAATGTTCTATCTATTCCAAAGTATATCAGTTTTTTTCTCCTCTTTAGCAAACTATGTTTCTTCTATTTCTTGCTTAATGTATTCCTCTCCATCTCAACTACTACTCAAATAGATAATTGTAATCTTGCACAACCAGGGAAAGAATGTATATTTTGATGAATATATTACAGCTTAAAATTTGTGTTAATTGTGTTCTTTTTCTTTCTTTACATATTGGTGTTTTCTCTTTGTTGACTTGGAAGTATTTTGGTTTTATGTCAACAAAATCAGATTTTTATTTGTTAATTAACCCCTTCTAACTTTATCCCATCTCTCCATACACATACATTTCCTCCACCTCCTTTTGCACATGGGTTTAGTGGATTATTATTTTGTGATCCTCGGTCGAAAGGCCATTGCCGATGGTTAGAGTGGTGTACTTATTTCCTTATTTTAAATAAATGGAGTAGCCCCATTCCTAAGCAGAGGGACTTAGTCCCAAAGTGTTGGTGAAATCCCCTAATTTTTCCTTGCAATAAATTATTTTGCCAACATGCAATGTAGGGATATTTGGGTGCCTTTTGTGTTAGATTTTGTAACAATATTCCATAGGGGTGTTAGGTTCTAAATGAGGTGAGTTTCACTTTCTTATATATGCTTCTGAAGGTAATTTAAGTTACAAAGGTCAAGTGAGGAGTAAATGACCCAAAGAATAATGTGTAATTGAAAGTTCGAGACCAAAGTGATAAAGTGAAAAACCCTACACTAGGTCGGGACCGTATGGATGTTCTTTCCCCATTGTTTTTACCCTATAGGGAAATTTGAAGTGTGAAGTTTGGAAGCTAACAAGTGGAGTTTCTAAATGGATTTCATGCATTCAATTCTTAGAAATTGTCAATAGATGAGTGTGTATGACCAAACAAGCTAGAAAAGATACCTAAAGATGTACTTGTACAAGAATTGGTAAAGTGCACTTGTTTGAGAAAGAGAGAAATGTCAAGACTAGTAGTGTCAAATAGTAGAATTACTAAATTTGAGTGTCTACATTTCCCCCTTTAAGTATGAAATGAAATTACATGTTTAATGGATAAGATACATGAGTGTGTGGACACATGTTGTCTTTGCTCACTATTTATTTTTCAATATCCCATTGTATTAGTTTTAGCATGCTTTATAATAAAACCTACCACACATGGTGTAGTCAATGTCCATGATAAAGAATTAAACTTTAAATCAAATAAATGAAAATGGTGTGATGTAAATAAATATGAAACTATAAATAGTGAAATAAATAAATGAAAAACATGGAAGGAATATACCTTTTTTATGGGTGGAAGAATTTCCCATTGTTTATTTATACTTGGAGACTAAGATTGTTGATTTTTTTAAAGGATTAGTGTAGTCATTTTTACCCCCATCACAAAGGAAAGAAATCCCATGCGCACTAGCCTATCACCCAACGGGTGCTGGGCGCTCACCCGAGGCATGCACGGGTGCCAAGTCTCTATTTTATGTGATTTTAGTGGGAAACATCATCTATGATCCAAGTTTAAGAGATTTAAAAGGAAATAAGACATACAAGCACCATAGAGCTCAGAATGGCTTCTAGATCCTTGTAGTCATTCCAGACATAAAGTGCTTAATGATTATAGAACTTACACCAAAACAGAAAGGAAGTTGTACAAGCATTCATACTTAGTTCATAAACATAAATGAAAAAGAACTATGAAGAAGGATGTATGCATCATAACCATTAATGCTCATATTCATATAAACTAGTAACCTCATTACATTCATTAGGCCCATTACTGCATCATCACAAAGAAAGGAAGACCGTAGTCATGCATTATAACTGGATTCATATAAATAGGCCCTCAAAAGAAAATTTATAACTCCTAAACCCTTGATACATCCTTTCCTACCCTTATTTACCCAAGCTAACAAAGTCTTTACAGTATTTCTACAAAGCTCCACCCTCTATATATATCTCTTACTTCTGCAGGAACTTGTATATATAGCCTTTTTGAACTACCAAATCCTTCTTCTACGGCCTCAGATATGTTGCCAAATGTCTGAATGTGGTCCTCCATGAGTGTATGCTCCTCCAGGCCTGAGCTCACCACTCCTTGCCATGATGTCCTTCTAGAAGCTTCTAACACAGGGTATATTCCTTCCGGGCCAACCTGTCACCAGGCTGGCACCTTATCCACTCTGCATGCGCAGTTGGGTCACGCTTTTCTCGTATCCTGCCAAATATGGCTAAGTCCTGAAACCTTGGCTCTGTCCACATGCACACCATAGGTTTCCTTAAACCCTTCCCTACATGCCTTCTCCTTGCGCGCCTTTCTTCAACTAGGCCTTGCGTGCCTACGCACCTTTTTACACTTAGCCAATATTTCAGGGGCCCAACATCACCCCACACTACACCTATTCTCCATCCATGGGAACACTTCTTAAATGGATAAGAAATCATAGTAGACTTACACCTTGGAAAAATAGTAAGGGGATGAATAATTTGGGGAAGAAGAAAGAATGGGACAGTGATGGCATTATTGCAATAAGCTAGGAAAATATTTTTACAAGTCACCTCCAACTTGTTCTAGGCATTGACTTCATTCTATGCTCTCTGGAAAAGATCACCTACTAAGGTGCTCACCTGATCAAAACCCAGTGCATCCCCTTGTACACTCATGGTGTCAATAATCTTCTCTAACTACTTGCCTATATCCTCCAGTGCATCCATCCTTCGTGTAATATGCGGGTATAGTTCCTTCAACCGGTTTTTGATTGAACCCCTTAAGGTTTCAATGGCCTCAGATTTATTTTTGACCTTGGCTAGTATATTTTCTCACTCCACTCTATTCCCCTTGTTCTTCTCATGTAGCTCTTTAAGTTCCTCTTCATAATTGGTGACCAACATGCTCGTCACTTTGTCTCTGTCTGCGTAGTTTTCGTATGTGGCCTCAGCAATCCAGAGGCAATCTTTACATCAGTAAGGACCTTTCTATATTCAGCTATGATTGCCATGACTTTTAATTTATCCTCCTTTTCTAAGTGTGTGGCCACTTCTTCTGTAGATTCCAAAGCTAGCAGGTTGCCTCTCCATGGTGAGGGTTCTTGTTAAGTCCTCTAGGCATTCCAGGGCATATGCATACTTCCGCATGGGAGGTGCTAGGTTTGGATGCTTCAACACTATGGAATCTGTAATGGACTCCACCTTTTTGTATACTTCACGTACTCTAGCCTTCTCATCCCTTAACTCACGTTGTAACTGGGCACTGATCAAATTTTCTTGATTTAGCTCCTTTGTCCTCGCAGCTAGCTCTTCCTCTTTCTTCTTCAGTTCATCCTCTAGATCTTTGATTCTATCATTCTACCCAAAGAGTCTAGCTTCAACCTCAACGGAGACCTTGTTGAGCACATTGCATAGTTGTTCATCTGAGAGCTGTGAGCATTCACCAATGGGTTATCTCCTTTTGATTCTGGCAATGTTATTATTTCCCTGTGGCTTACTTCGAATTCTAGATCATCAAGATGGGACTCAAATTCCCATGAGAGCATCTTCCTTGTCTACAGGTATGTAACCTCCTTATCAAAAGATGACATTTCCATGAGCTCCTCTGCTGGAATCATGCTTTGGAACTATGTGCACAACACTTTGTTAGGGTCATCAATATAACCCATCCTTGGCCTCTCCTCCTCCATGCACTTTCCTCCTATGTGCGTGCCCTTAGGAATAACTATAGTTAAAGTGGGGCCTCTAGTGCTGCCGTGGTCCTTTTCGTGCTCTCTTCCTTATCCTTATTCATCACCAACTCAGCGCTGCATTCCAACCCCTCTTCCACCAAGGTCTCAATGATCTTCATTGCTTCTCTTTTTGCCACCTTGTTTATCTATTCCTGCGTAAGGCTTGGAGCCTTCTACTTCTGCGTGCCAACCTCCTCACTTCTTCCCATGTCCTGGGTGCCTTCCCCCTCCTAACTACCCTTGCGCCACATGAAAAGGAACCCTATTCTTCTTCTCTACCCTCTTCTTCTGAATCATGCACATTGAAGACAAGTGGCTCTTGATCTCTTTTAGGATCATCTTCTTCACTTGTCATCTTCTTCATCGTCATCATCCTTTTCACCTATGTATCTCTCCAAAATCTTAGTTTCTTCCGAGGTGGTCTCCTCTTTTATCCTCTGCTTCTTCCTAACCGAGGATTTTGGTGTAGGTGAATTTGTCTCTTCTTCTTCGATGACTCCTTGTCTAATGGCTTCTCTAGCTCAAGTCTTCTCTTTGACTATGGAATTTTTCTTGCGTGAATACATACTTGTTATGGCACTTATCCTAGGGGTACCTATTACCTATGTATCCACTACACTTGGTACTTTCTTCTCTGGTTCTTTTTCCTCTTGTCTGGGCATGGGTCTTTTCCTGCCAGTTGGGTCCTCAAGTATGGACATCTCATTCTCTAGATACATTCCCTTCTCAAATTTGGGTCTTATGCGGAGGTATACTCGTGTTACGGATCCTCCTGTAATGGGAAAAGTCATGGGTCTCACCATTTGGACCTCATGCGACACGTACTTCTCCACGTACGCACGCTTGTTGGGGTAGACCAACCCTTTACGCATTTCTCTGTGGTCCGGTCCAGATTACCAAGGTCCAACTTCAACTTCTTAGATTCTTTGAACCTATTTACTCCCGCTTGGAAGTGTTGAGATGTGAAGGAAAAAGGGAGCTTGCACCATGGGCTCCATGTCTCATCTATCAGTTTAAATCTGCCAAGGCAGAAATGTTGGTACACAGCAAACTCGTCTTCTCCCTTGGTGGTCATTGGCAGTTGTTCAAGGATCCTCCATTCTACCCCGAATGTGTTCCTCGGTTTGTATACCACTTCTCCAGGTGCGCCTTGTGCACGGCTGTCATACTATCATAGGTGTATTTCTAAACTCTCTTCATGGGCGAAGGGTCTTCAGCAGGTACTCCCACATGAATTTGTCCATTGTATCCAACACTCCAATCTATGAGAACACAATGGTTAACATGACATTAACAAAAGGATTTTATCACCTTCCTTCATGCTACTGACAATCTCATCCGTGATGAATGCAGACAAGTTGTAGATGGTGCCCTCCGAAATTCTCTTGCAAACATTCAACTAGGACTTGTTTACCTGGGTCCATCTCTCCTAGCCATTTAACTTTGTCACAAGGTGCGCGACCATCTTCATCACCGGGTCCTTGATGTCTATGATATCAAAGTACCTCGACCCCTTTTTATACGCATAACCAACAACAATTTCCTTAATTGCTTCTTTTTTCTTAGGTCATCCTCCAAACTATCTCCTTCATAGATGAGGCCTGTGAAATGTGAAACAAGCTGAGGGGTAATGCACATCTTATGCCCTACAAAGTGAAAGTAATATTCATGCATGCATGACATCAACCATTGATATAGGTGCTCAGGCTTCAAGTAGGGCAACTCAAAGAGTTGCAATAATCTTGACTTCTCCAACTTGACTTTTACATCATCGTTATAGATGGGAAAACCCTCTAGTGTCCTTTTATTTGTTGGGTGCACTAACTCCAGTGCCATTTCCTTCTCGATTGTGCTTGAGCGATGATTGTAATCATTTACTGACATATTTCTTAAATGGGACTCCCACTCCTTTCCCAACAACACTCCATCTGGGTACTGCATTTCTGCGTACCACTCTTCATTGTACATGCGCGCAGTTTCTTGTTGCTTGCCCTTGCCCTTGCCCTTTCCCTTCTTAGGTGTGCCAACTGGTTTCTTGGGTGCCATTGTCTAGGTCCTCTTATCACTTCAATCACTTCTTGTTACTTTGTTCTTCCACTCCCTCCAACCTTAGATCTCGAACTTGTGAAGAAAAACCCTTTAAACCCATGCCCTAGTTCTTCAAACCCTAATTGGGATAGTTCCTTCACAAGATCGACACCTTCTCACAATTTCTCTTACGCCCGTGAAATCCCTTCCTTCGGTTTGTAAATCCAAACTAGTTACTCATGCTCAAACTCTTCAAATTTTTCTTCACACGGATCAGTTTTGGAAGCCCTAGTTTGCAAAGATGCAAAAGCACTTCTTTCTCCTTATACGCAAAGTGAATAATGAAATGCCCGAACCTTTATTTATAGTTTTTCCTATTTTTAAGCATTAAATGCTACTTCACCTACCACCATACTTTTAATGTTTAAAGCAGATTTTTTAAATAAAGTCTGACTTCTATGCCCTAACTCACGCGCCCAACCCTGCACGGATAATCTCCAACCTTCTCGGGTGTGTGTTGTCCTCTCAAAATTCCACTCTTTTGAAAGTTGAAACTTTTTGAAAATTTTGAGTTGGCACCCTTGATAATGTTCTAGTGAAATGAAAAATTGAGGAGATGGTGAAAATTCACATTTATTGGAGTCATTTTGGTGATTTATGGGCCTGTCGGACATTTTTGTCCCTCATGTCCCAAGTTCCTCTGGGCCTTTTGTTTGCCAATCACCCGAATTCCCAAAAATCCTTCACTTGTCGACTTTATTGGAACTTTTTGGCCCATTTGTCCCAAGTTTTCCCAGACTTTCCTTTTCCCGATCACCCGCATCGGGTTCTTTGTGTACTTTTGTCCCATCTGTCCCAAATGCGTTTAGGCTTTCTATTCACCGATTCCCACATCATCAGCCAAATCGCATCTTCGCGTCCCTCATGTTTTGCGTCTCGGACCGCCTGTGCTCATTTGGTCCACATTCTCTGCATCACCGCATCATCCAAATCACGTCTTCGCGTCCCATATGTCCCAATGTCCCAAAGACTGTCTGGGCTATTTTTTCCACTTTTCCCACGTCTCATCTTTTTGAGTCGGTGCAAGGTGTATTTAATGCTCATTAATGACATTCTCTCTCCTAAACGACTATTTAAAGGGACTACAACCTATGCATTTGTCACATTGCTTGCCTACTTTTTCTTGCCCAAATCCTTGTAATTGAATTCATTTGTTCGCTTCCCTGTATCTCTTCCCATATGTCCCAATGTCCCAAAGACTGCTGGGCCATTTTTTTCCACTTTTCCCATGTCTCATCTTTTTGAGTCGGTGCAAGGTGTATTTAATTCTCATTAATGACCTTCTCTCTCCTAAACGACTATTTAAAGGGACTACCACCTATGCATTTTTCACATTGCTCGCCTACTTTTTCTTTCCCAAATCCTTGCAATTGAATTCATTTTTGTTCGCTTCCTGTATCTCTTTACATTTTCATCATGAATTTGATCTTGGAAGGTTATCCCTTTGTGCATTGCAAAAATGAAGATCAAGTTTCAAGGGCAGGAACATCTATCACCTCTCGAGACCTTTGTACCTGATATTGGGGATAGTGAGGTTCGACACTTAGATTTTGGAGATTTTTGGGGCAGACTAACATGCACCAACCCTGCTCCCATGGCCCAAATGATTAGTGACAGTGGAATTGTGTATGCGGCTGGTTTTCCCATCTTTGTGCAGTGTGCCAACACCGTGCTCACTGCGGAGCCCATTTTAACTCAGATACCAAGGAGCTTACTAATGTGCATGGGGAATTAATTTCTAAACTAGATGCTTCCGCCATATCTCACGCCCTACACATTCCAAAGACTGAAGACTCCATAATTCTCACTCATGCTCAAGCTCAAGCCCTGTTTGACCAAGACAATGAAAAATACAAGGCACAAATAGCAAAATCATGGTTAGAGAACCCTAAGAAGGGAGTGTCCCGACTCTCCAAAGCATTATTCATGGTTGATTTTAATGAGGAGTTGTATGATTTTAACATTTTTCTCGCTTTCGTATCATGGGATTGCACTACACCAATGAATTTCATTTACGGATGTATCACTTAATAAACACCATCTGTGAGGGAAAACAGAACATAACCGGGCCGAAATTGTTTGTATGAATTTGACCAAGCAATTGTCAAGTGTTCGAGAGACTAAGAATTTTTATATGACTTCTTATCTCATGTATACCCTATTTGCATCCCGGGAGTGGTTTGGTTTCACCTACATGGAGGGCCGAAGGATGAGGTAATCTACACATATTGTCCTCGGTTCACCCTTGAAGCTAGCAATCACAATTTGGAAAGAGTCAATGATGTTTTCACCATGTATATTGTAAGACTCTTGGAGGGTGAAACTACTAGGAGATTTTCTGATGAATCTATGACTCGATATCTAAATATGGGGCTTTCTTCATCCAATTCATAAGGTTCTCATACATTAGGTTGGCTAGCTATGAAAGTACACCCCTCAAGCTTCCCATGTTTTACAATGATAAAATGGCTCTGGTTGAAGTGTGCAGGTAGCTTGATAAACTACACAGAACCTATAGAGACAAGAAAATCACTAGTCTTCATTTCCCTATCTCCTTGGGAAATTATACATGTAAATAGCCCTAGATCCCCAAAATGTAGAAAGGGCTATTACTCCTCTCACTATCCATTTCTTTAGACCTAGGACTTGTTTTGATCTGAAGAAGTTTATTGATCAGAACCTCAGGATAATTTATCATCATAAGCCAAATATTGAGGATTATTGGGTTGATTGTGCTGATGATTTTGAAGCCAGAAGGAGGCACTATGGCAGACTCTCTCTGCAACAAATTACAGATCTCAATCTCTACCAAGTTCTTGAAGGGTTTAAGGATGATGATGAGGACTTGCAATCCTTTGAATATGAAACATCAATCAAACACACTCCTTTAGAAAATCTGGATTGGTACAAGAAAGAGAGAGATGATTTGGTTGAGATTATTGCCCCTATTCTTGTAAGAACTAAGGTTTGGTTTGACAGGAAAGTTCGTGAGCTCAAGAAGAATCAGGGTAGATCTTCTTCCAGAGATACTTCCACACCAGGGAAGGAAGCACATACACCCAGCACTAAGGTACCTGAGCAAACCCCTCCTCCTTCCTCAATAAAAGATCTGAATTGTCTACTCCCTCTTCTTCTACTCAAGTGTATCAAAATAAGATTAGAGAGGTTAAGAAAGAACCAATTGAGGAATAATATCATTTGGAGCATTTAGAATTTCCCTCGGGATAAGATAATATTATTTTTCTTACTAAGAGTGATGACGGTGAAGTGCCAGATCCTGCAAGAGCGCTTGAAATCACTGTTGAAGAAGAAAAGGAGGTGCCAAGTACTAAACCTCCTAGTATAATAGAATCCTCTGCAAAGGAAGCTCTTGATGCTCCATTCACTTCTTTACTAGAGGCAACGGTGGTTAATACTTTAAGTGCCATGAGTTCACTTGCTCTTGGGCCTCTTGTTCCTTCCTCTTCTTCTTCTACCTTTGCCTAGGTGCAGCCCTTGGTTGATAGCAAGAAGAGAAAATATTCTTCTTGTTTGACAGGGCCAGATTTTGATGTTGTAGCAGCTCTGTTGGGTATTGCTCCTCCTCCTCCAAAGAAAGAGAGCCAAGACCACTTCAAGGTTAGTAATTGATGCTAAGGGCAGTAGTTCCTAGAGGTTGTAAAGCCCAAGGTTGATAAAGTAGAGAAGGATCTTTTGGTCTTTGATTTGGAGCTTTCTAGGATCCCAATGGGAGAATCCACTCCTAAGAGTGAAGTTCATAACCTTCAAGAAACAATAACAAGGGTTATTGAATGAGTGGAGAAGGGCAAGCAAACCATAGAATAGTTGGAAGAATAGAACCAAGTTCTTTCCAACTTTATCAAATCATTATTGGCCAAGGATAAGGTTTTGGATCCTGCCCCACTGGCTGCTCTTCCACCCCCATGATTCTCAGCTAGGATGAAGTTCAGAGCATCAAGGACATACATAGGTATTCCACTTATGGGAAGGCTGTGGAGGCTATGGTGGATGATATGACTATAGCAGGTTTGAAATTCATTGTGGAAGCCTTCAAAACCAATGAAAAAGTGATTAATTTGTAGTAGAAACTCTCCTCCTCAATTAAAGCTATGGACAAAGAGCTGAAGGTTTGGAGTAGTTGTATTACAGATCTTCACCTAATGGGCCAAATTGATGAGAAGATCCTGTTGGTCAACAATGTTTTTGATGATGCCAAGAACAACTTGTCAAAGGCATGGATTTTCAGTGTTGAATGGAAGATAAAGGTTCTGGAAGAAGCACTAGGAGAATTAAGGAATGTATGACAGAAAGAATAGTCTTTCAAAACTTGTGTTTCATCTATCTTTAAAGATATTCATTGCCATCTTCATGATGAAACTTCAGGTGTCCCCTTCTCTCTTCAAGAGATCAAAGCTCAGTTCAGAACATTTGTCAAAGAAGACTTGTTTAAAGAGGAGTCATTTACCAAAGAGAAGATGGAAGACATTTGTTCCCTCCATTCAGCTATTATGAAGCCAATAAGGAATATCTGGAGCATACTAAATTTGATAAGGATATGGAGAAATGTCTAGGAACATGGAATCATGCTACTGCTAACACAACAATTCCAAGAGGCATGGAAATAACCGAGGCATTAAAAATATTTAGGCATCGAATTCTCAAATCAGTGGGCCCTCCTCAGCCATAAATGAATGTTTCCTCTTCTAGCTTATTTTTCTCTTCTTCTATTCTTAGTGCCGAGCTCCTTGTAAATTAATTAAGGACATTGTATTGTGCATTTCCTTAATTAATCTTTTAGTTAAAAGAAATGGTTACCAAATGTAACCAATTTGTAAACTATATAATGAGCTCTCCACACCATTCTAAGGGGCTAGAACTCTGATTATTTTTGAAAGTGTAAAAGAGTCAAAAGCTATCAATACAAGAAGATTTCCTTTCTATTTCTATCTGTGTTTATTCATTCTTTCCTATCTGTTAAAAATTATTGAATCATTAATCTATTTTACATTAAGAAGCTTTGTATTCTTGTGGATGTCATCTCTGGAACTTTGTGTCTATGAAATAACATCTTATGGTTTTAATACGAATGATTATGTTCTATATTATCCTAGTTCAGCATTTATAAGGAATTATTTTGCTATCTATATTTCCTGAAAATGCTATTCTACCTTTTCCCATTTCTTAATTCTTATGTCCTTTTGTATTGATAATCTATCATTTAAAAACACTTTCATGATATCAGAGTTCCTCTTCAAAATAGAAAATTGTACATTTGTGAATAATTTTTGCTTTCAATAAGGAAACCTCTCCCATTAAAGAGGAGGGACTTTCTGTCCCCTAACTGTTGCTTTCATTAAAGTCCTTATTTGACAACCAACAGTTTTTTGTGACTCTACTGGGGATTCTTTTTTATGGATTCTAGTTTTAAGAACAATTTCTTGATCATTTTCTGATCTGGTGACTCTAAGATTTACCCATGGTAGGAGGGATCTTGGAATTGAAGATTCTCAGTTTCACCTCCTTGAGCGAAAGGTTTTCCTCTTCCTTCAACAAGGAAAAATAGAAGATCTCGCCCGAGAAGCACACCCCTGTTGAAGATAGAACCCTTGGAAGTGGTATTCCTCAAGAGCAACTCAGCCCTAATCTTTGTGCTTTGATTCTTACTGGTGTTTTGGTTCCCCTTCAAGTAGTTTTTCCAAGAATGGCGTTCCATTTCCCTAGAGCCAACATGTTGGGCCTCTTGCCCTCCCTCCACCTTTGCATGAGTTACCCATGGGTAATAGGAAGAAATTTCCCAAGTTTAGAGGGGATGGCAAGGTGCATCCTGATGAACATATGACATCCTTCATAGTTGCATGTGGAGTCCTCAGAGTTAAACATTAAGATGTCTCTGTGAGGCGTTTTGTGGAGACTTTGCAAGATAATGCGGTAGATTGGTTCTATCACCTTCTGTTGGGGCCTTTACTAATTGGATCACCATGAGAACAAGATTTGAAAACCATTTCAAACCTATAGAAGACATGCATGCTTCATGAGCCCATTTCTTAAATCAAGAAAGAACCACAATAGCCCATGAGAGAATTTGTGGCTAAATTCAATAAGCTGATTAACAAGATCCCACAAGACACCCGATCCATGGATCAAATTCAAAATTATTTTTTTCCTAAATGCTCAATTTCCTGAAGTAAGCTATGCATTGAGGAGAGATAATCTTGCAACATTGAATGAGGAATAGAGATTAGCCGTTAGTGTTAAGGATGACCGATCATGTCTAGCAAGTTGAAAAGAGATCCTTCCAAGTCTAAAGCTTCTTTTCCTCTTCCTCAAGTTCGGAGCTAATGCAGATCCTTTAGTACAAAAGCTTGCCAATGACCTCATTGCCATCAAGAAACAATTGGCTCAACATGCTCCTTATCAAGACATCCCAAGAAGGAACTTTCAACCTAAAAACCATTTTCCTTCTTCTCAGACAAGGTTGGAAATCAAAGGACCACCCATCAAGGTCCCTATCAATGCAACTTGTGAGGTTGAAGAACCTGATGAAGAGGTTAATGAAGAATTTGAAGAATCTAGAGAAGAGGCTGAGGAGGAATTGGAAGAACTTGATGGATCTCAAGTTAATTTTCTTACTACTGAGGGCATTGATGAAGAAGATGATTATGATGAAATAGTGGTAGAGATGAATAGTGAGTCATATGTTGTTATGACCGAGAGCAGACCAATAAGAAAGAAGATGATCCCTATTCCTACTACATCCACGCAAAAGGTCAATTCTGTTAATTCTTTTTCTCTTATTCTTGCTTCTAAAACTTATTTTTCTTCTCCATTCTCGAAACCCGATAAGCCTAAAATTCTTGGTGAAGATTCCCCATCCACCTTTGGATCTTTTGATATCATTGATCACCTTAAGAAGACAAAAATCAAAATTTCAGAGGCTGAGTATTATCAAACTCATCCAAAATCCTTTGCAAAAATTGTCTACTTTGTCAATTCCCATTCCAAAACTTCATCTAACATTTCTAAAGGCTTGTTGCCTACTCCATCTTTCACACCCCAACCAAATCTTGTGGCTACAATCACCTCACCTAATGAGAAAATCAAACCATTTTATGTGACCCTCCTTATAGTAGGTCATAAACTTAGCAACTGTGTCATAGACTCAGGAGCATCAGATAATGTAATGCCTGCCAAAGTGGCTCATTCTTTGGCTCTTACCCTCCCACACACTATTAGTTCATGTTATTCTATGGAGAGTAGGGAGGTGCCTTTGGTGGGAAGAATTAAAGATGCACAGGTAGCTTTTGCTGCCTTACCTGAGAAAAAGGTTTTAGCTACTATTCTAGTAGCTGATATCCCTCCTTCATATGGCATGTTGTTGAGTAGGAACTTTTGTAAGGACATGGGAGGAGAAATTCAAATGGATTGGTCACATGCCCTTATACCAATCAATGGAAAGATGAAGAAGTTTTTCCCGAGAATTATTACGAGTATATTGTGTAAAAGATGAATGATCCCAAAGCGCAAATACTTTATGAAGATATTGGACATGATAACTATATGATTATGTCTCGAGATGAAATGAAATGTCCCAAAGAAGTAATTCATGATCCTAATGGTGTTTGGAATTTGGAATTCGATGGAAGTTTCTCCTCGGCTAGTTCTGGGGCTGGCGTGGTATTGATATCTCTGGAAGGAAAGATTCATCCTTTCTCATTCAAACTACAGTTTGAGAATACCAATAATACAACAAAATATGAAGCTCTCATCATTGGACTTAATGTGGCAAAAGAGAAAGGTGTGAAGAATAATCTAGCTTGTGGAGATGTGGAACTGGTTGTTAAACAAGTCAGAGACCTTTTCAAGTAAAGAATAGAAGATTGAAGCATTATATGAATCTGGTTAGGTATTCTATTGAATTTATTGATGCCTTCTCCATCGAATTAGTGCCAAGAGGAAAGAACACCAGGGATGATTCCCTAGCTGTTTGAGGGTCTTTGTTGATACCTCACCCTAATTTTTCTCAAGATAAATTCACCATTGAAATGATCCATATACCAAGTGTACTAGATAATGCAAGCAACTGGAAAGTTTTCAATGATGACCAACATTTGCTTTCTTTCCTAGAGCTTAGGGATAACTTTGAACAACTGTATTTTGAAGGAAGTGACAATTTTCCTTGTGAGAGTGTATCTGTTGTCAAAATTTCACCCCCAGGGTAAATTTCGATAACATGCATCAAAAGTTGCAGAAAGGCAAATAGGTTGATCCAGGAAAAATCGTGAAAATCGGCTAAGTCCTAGCCCAAGGAGCAATCGGGACATCTGGGACAAAAGGCGCGAACCGGCCGAACCGGGCGAAAAAGGGCCAGACAGTCCAAAGCAAAATGGGACAAGCGGGCCAAAAAGGCGCGAACCGGCCGAACCGGGTGAAAAAGGGCCAGACAGTCCAAAGCAAAATGGGACAAGCGGGCCAAAAAGGCGCGAACCGGCCGAACCGGGCGAAAAAGGGCCGATACCCAAAGTAAAATGGGACAAGCGGGCGAAAAAAGCGCGAAGGCACGAAAGACTGCAGGGCCAAGAGCTAATTAGATCATGACACGTGTCTCAAGGAGAAAAGGTCAAAAAGTCAAAGGGTGAGTTTTGGGCACCGATCCGAACCAATGGGATAGTGCCACGTGTCCCAGCTAGGGCCCACAAAGAAATTTCAAAGGAAATCCCACCGAAAAGTAGAGGAGAGAGAATTATTCAGTGAATCAGAGCCTGCCACGTGTCATCCAGGTGGCAGAGCGCAGGAAGAAATTCAAAAATCCATTTTCACCTGTTCCGTGCCCTAAATCTTCAGATCGACATAACTTTCGATCCAGAGCTCGGATTTGCATGTTCTTTATATCAACGGAAAAGCTGATGAAATTCTATACACGTTTCCATGGTCAATATTACATTTTAGTTCAGATTGAGAGAGAAAATCTAGAAACACCTCTCGCACGAAAAACAAGCAAGTAATACGTCAACGAACAACTTTAATGCAGCAGACAGTTCGCCGCTTCTGTTAGGCAGCCCGCCATTTCGCCAGGATCCGCCGCTTCTACCATGATGAGATGAGTTAAGTGCATTCTGGAGGTGGTTGGGGCAGATTTCGAATTCCTCTCTCTTTTCTCTCTCATTCTTCCTATAAATTGTAAGGAGGGGCTTCTTTCTAATGTTGGACATTTTTGTTTTGCAACCCCTCCCTTCTCTCCTGCTTGCAAGAGAATTCATGGAGTTTTCAAGCCTCCCACATGGACTGTAATGCCATTGTTGCCTCTTGGCCATTGCAATGTATTGAATTGATCCTTTGAGCAATATATATGTCTGTGATTAAATTTAAATCCTCTCATGTATTCATTGTTGTCATTTTGATCTCTCATTACATTTCGGTTTACTGTGCATGGTGTGGTATTGCATCTATATGGTCTGTGTTTATTTTTGCAAAGCTTATGTTCTTCATTCCTCGGTGCATCACCCCCTTAGCTTAGGTTTATTTATATGCATTTCTCTCTCCCTGTCTCCTTGGTAGTTAGTTTAGGTTTTTTTGGGTAAACCTCTGCATTTCATTGGTGCATCTGGACAGAGGAATAGGAACTAGCCTTTCTTTGGAGAATCCTTTCTCATTTTTCAAGTCCCACACTTGGAGAAAGGATTCAATGTTATGCGATCACACCTGGATGTTCAAGTGATCAACCTAGAAACTTGATCTCGCATCCGGGGTGCTTTGTGATTTTACATCACAGTTTTGGCACACACTGGTGGGACCAGAGGTCTCATTTTATTGCAGCAAAGTTGATATGCATCTGCTGCAATTTTCTTTCTTAAAAAGAGCTATTATTTGCATATCTGGCGACTCCAAGGGGAAGAATCAACTGGTTTCAGCAGTACAGGCCTAAAATCTTATGAGAAGAATCACAAGGTCAAGAGTTGGAGAAGAAGAAGTCTTTGTTTGAATACTTGCAATTATCTCAAGAAGAAGGCAAAGAGGAAGAAGGATTCAAAGGTCTCCATCTCCACCAAATAGAACTCTCTCAACTCCTCCACCTGACAGGCCTTTCTTTCAATATACAAGGGTTTTAAGACCAATCAGAATGGCGCAACAAGTAAACCCCTATGTCAACTTCACAGTAGCAGCCCACTCGCTCTCAATGCACAAAATCCAATCCCAGTTGTAGCATTGAAGAACATTCCATACTTCACTGGAGAAAACCAGAGCACTCCTGGTGATCATGTCAAGGACATTGCTAACATTTGTGAAATCCATGAGATTGATGAGATGCAAGTAGCTGTCAAATTGCTGGCGTCTTCATTCAAGGGGAAAGCATTGCAATGGTTTAGGAGCCTTGGAGCTGGCTCTATCACAAACTGGAATCAGCTGTGTATTGCACTTCATGATCAATTTGGAGAGAAGGGAGACAACTTGTCTCTTTTGGAGCAGCTGACAACCATCAAGAGAGCCTCCAATGAGCAGCTAACTGACTTCAACTTCAGATTTCAAAGATCTTGGGATAGAATTCCAGTAGCAGTCAGGCCAACAGCAGAAGGTGCTTTTCTATACTACCTTAAAGCTTTAAATTCTGATATTTCTATGTTGGTTCAATCTATGGGAGGCACAACTATCCCTGCTACTTATAGTATTGCCATTAGAGCTGAAAATTGTTTGATTCAAGCTGGCAAGCTAGCTCCTAGGCCTCCAATGACATTATATCCAAGTTTAGAGAGCCCAAGTCACTTGGTCAAGCACCTGTCTTAGCTCCTATTCCTACTCCTAGGAATCAGAGTTCAAATGAAGCTTCTACTTCATCTCCAAGTGCCCCAAATGAGCTTCAAGAAGTTATGAAACAACTCCAAAATTTAGGGAATGAGCTGGTCACACTCAAGAGACAGCAAGCTCAAGGTTTTAGACCTTCGTATTAGTCTCAAGCTCAACCTAATAGGCAGCCATATCAGCCTCAAAGGCCACCTAATCCAGCTGCAAACATGAATCAAACAAGGCCTCCGTCAATAGACCTTTCCAACCCTATAATCCAAATGCCATATCGCCTCTAAGGCATTAGTACCAAAGACAAAATAACGTGGCACAGAGTACGACTGGTGTTACCCTTGCAATTTACCTCACAATCAGTCAACATGTTTCAATGGTGCACTAAATCAGGCCTTGATGGTGCAAACCATTGGTGTTGCTCAAGATCCAAGCCAGGAGGAGAATCAACAGAATAAACGCAACAAGAAGGACTTCCAACAGAAACCACATTGGCAAATTGGCAAACGGAAGACTTCTGTGGAGTTAACCAACAGCCTTTTCAAGGCGTGGCTGCCAATACACGGTCAAAGAAGAGAAGCATAAGAGGGACAACCGCCCAATCCAGTTGTTTCTCAACCCACTCTTACACAACAAGGGGTCAGTAGACCAAACGCAACTCCAAATGTGCAAAATCAACCCAAGGTCCCCACAGAAGCAACACACACACATGCTCAAGCTCGAGAAAAGGTTGTAGTAAAGTAAGCGGGCAGAAAAGAGAGTGCACCCCTTTCAACATCATCGATCAAATGAAGAAGACACATGTGAATATTTCCATGTGGGAATCACTGGCGATCCCAGGACAACGAGATTTATTGCAAGCTGCAATGACTAATTGGTCTGCCACGAATGTATCAAACCAGGGACATGAGAAAGTTCTCACTAATGCAGTGCAACATGATGGGGACCAGACAAGGAAAAATTTGAAGCCTCCGCCTTTCTATGTTTCATTGATTGTTGGAAACCACTTGGTGCACAACTGCATGTTAGATTCAGGGGCCAGTAGTTCAGTAATGCCGAAGCAAATAGCGGATCAGCTGGGTTTGAAATATGAGCCAGTGCTGAAAGGAGTAGTACAGCTAGATGGAACGGCAGTAGGGACTGTTGGAGTCATCAAGGGGTTAAGCCTAACACTACATTCCTGTCCTAATGTTACAGTTTTGCAAGATGTGTCTGTGATTGACCTTCCGCCACTCTTTGCGTTGTGTCTATCAAGAGACTTCACTGCGAAAATCGGTGGATATTTATCTGCAGATTGGTCACACATGATTTTTAGGACAAGGTATGGAGCCAAAGCAACAATCAGGTCAGAACCAATTGCCAATTTCCATATTGAGCCTTATGTACCAGCTCCTATTAATGCAAATTGCTCAGCCTTTGATCAGGAGGAGTGTTCAAGTGATCTAGAAACAGGTACTAAGGTCGAGGGAATTCCTGATTTAACGTTGGATGAATGGGCAAACAAGAGTCATGAATTCGACCCATACAAGGAAATTGAAGAATCTGAATTGGGCATGTATTGTATACACGAGGAAAATTCACCCATCCCCGACATCATTCAGCCTAAACAAAAGGATGAAAACAAAGTCTGGAGATTATTCTTCGATGGTTCGAGAAGCGAGCATAAGGTTACGAGGCGGCAAAGTGCGGTGTTGATTTCACCACAGACATCAAATATTTTTCAGCTTTTCGTTTCCAGTTTTCTGTTCGAACAACACAGTGAATTTGAATACGAAGCATTGATTCATGGACTTCATTGGGCGGGAAAAATGGCATAAAGAACTTACAGGTGTTTGGAGATAGCGAGCTAATCGTCAACCAAGTTAGGGGACAACATGCTACAAAGAACGACTTGCTAAGGAGCTACAAGAATAGGGTATGGGACCTCATTGAGGATTTCGAAGCTTTCAACATTGTGTCCATACCTAGGAAGAAAAATGAAGCCGCAGATAGGCTCGCAGCAGTTGGAGCAACGTTTGATGTGGTTGACAACATCAAAAGAGAAAAAACGCAGCCACACATCCATGTGGTTGTAAGGCCAGCAGTTCCAGATAATAACACAAGCTGGTAGGTGTTTGAGAACGATCAACAGATCGTCAATTTCTTACAAGAAGAAGCTGAATTTTCAGCTAGGAATCGGGAGATGATTAGAGCAGCAAGATGGGGATCAAGTGGTGCACTGCATGACAAACAAGCTTCCTAAAGGGTTGATAACATTGGAGTCTATATTCAACCCTAACGACCAATTCCATAAGGAAAAGGCAAACATACGAGTCAAGAGAGAGGATTCAGAGCCAATTCGGTTGGGAAAGCAAAACACTTCAAATTGGCAAAGTGGCCACCTTTGAACAGAGAAATCAGATTTCATACAACTTTGCCAAGAATTTCCAGATGTCTTCGCTTGGAGCTATGAGGACTTAAAAGGATTCGATCCAAATTTGGCGCAACATACCATAGAATTGGATCCAGATGCCAAGCCCGTCAGGCAGAAGCAGAGACCAGTCAACCCTCACATTGAGCCTCTAATGAAGAAAGAGCTTAACAAGCTAATCGAGGCAAGCATTATATTCCCTATCAAGCACTCAAGCTGGGTTGCAAACTTGGTTCCGGTCAGGAAGAAGAGCGGAGAAATCAGGTTGTGTGTGGACTTCCGAGACCTCAATAGGGCATCTCTCAAAGACCATTACCCGCTCCCTTCAATGGAACAAATATTGCAAGTAGTATCCGGTTCGGAGAGATTCTCTCTCCTAGATGGCTACTTAGGGTATAATCAGGTGATGGTGAAAGAAGATGACCAATTCAAGACGGCTTTCACCACCAAATGGGGGACCTATGCCTACAAGAAAATGCCATTTGGGCTATCAAATGCTGGAGCCACCTTCCAAAGGGCAATGGATATGGCATTCAAGGGTTGATCAATAAAATAGTTTTGATATATCTTGATGACATCACTTTGTATTCTCAAAAATGCAACGGATCACCTCTGTCATTCAAGGTATATTTCAGAGGTGTAGAAGATTTGGGGTATCATTGAATCCCAAAAAATGCATATTCTTGGCTCACGAGGGAAAACTCCTTGGCCATATTGTCTCCAAGGAAGGATTAGCAATTGATCCAGAGAGGGTTGAAGCCATAAGAGCTCTGCCATTGCCAAGCCACAAGAGGGCCCTTCAGAGTTTCCTGGGAAGGATAAACTTTATTCGAAGGTTTGTCCCAGATTTTGCGGTCCTTGTCAAGCCCATCACCAAAATGTTAAAGAAAAGCATGGCTTTCAAGTGGACGGCAGAAGGCAAGGAGAGTTTTGAAGCGATCAAAGAAGCCATCTCCCAAGCACCCACTCTCATCAACCCAGACTTTTCAAAGGATTTCATCCTCTATGCATTTGGAGGTGATGACACTATTTCTACCTTTCTGGTACAGTGAGAACAAAGCTAATGATGAGCAGCCGATTGCCTTCTTCAGCCAAAGCCTAGGTGACTGCGAAGTGAGGTACTCTTTTATAGAAAAGCATGTGCTTAGTAATCAGAAGCTTGAAGAAATTCAAGCATTTAGTCTCAAACAACAAGGTCCAGTTATTGGTCTCACATGCTGGGGTTAAGGACTTCCTCCTCAACAAGGATTTGAATGAGAAAAGGGCAGGATGGATCACCCGTGTCATGGAGTATGACATTGAGATCAAGATCACCAAGCTTGTAAGAGGCAAAGGTTTATGTGAGCAGCTCGCTTCCAAACAACCAGACAGCCCAGAAGATGAAGAAGACGCTGTCCTGCTATTACAAGATGATCAAAAACAGGAAAATGATGATGTGTCCACTCCCTGTTGGACTCAGAGTATGATACATTTCCTACAGACAGGCATGTGCCCTCCAGAAATGAGCAAAGCAAAAAGAAGGTACTTCAGATTGCAAGCAGTTCCTTATGTGCTTGTTGATGGTGTTTTGTCAAAAAAGATATCAACGGTGTTCTATTGAGATGCATTAGGACAAAGTCAGATTGAGAGGATCTTACAAGAGTTCCATGACGGGAGGAAGGAGGCCATTTCACCCCATGAGTATGACTCTCAAAATCATGAAAGCTGGTTACTATTGGCCTACTGTATTCGATGATTGCTACTCATGGGTTAAGAAATGCAAGAAATGTGCATTCTTCATAGGGAAAGGAAGGTTTGCAGCACTCCCCCTTCATCCAATTTCAGTAGATCATCCATTCATGCAATGGGGATTAGACTTCATTGGAGTCATCAATCCCAATTCGAGTCAAGGCCACAAGTGATTCTTACAACAACATACTATCTCACCAAGTGGACCAAGCAAAGAGCGCTCAAAGAGGCAAGTGAGTCTAACATACTAGACTTTTATGAAGGAATAGTAACTGTTTGGCGTGCCGCCACCATCATATCGAGATAATGCATTAGCATTCATAGGTTCAAAATTACAGAATGGGCTGTCAAGAATGGAATCTATTTGAGCACCTCTTCAAATTATTACCCCTGGGTAATGGATGTGCAGAGTCCACAAACAAGAATTTGCTAAAAATCATCGAGGACTCGGATGAAAATCAAAGAACATGGCATACAAGGCTAAAATCAGCGTTATGGGGTGGCTGAATAACACCAAAGAGGTCTATAGGTAATTCTCCCTATAAGTTGGTCTATGGGAAGGAGGCAGTATTACCTATATCATTAGAATTACCACCTTGGAGCTCATGAAGCCAGCTTGAGTTATCTGAGTTCGAACCAATGGAGGTCAGGTATGCAGAATTGATGGAATTAGAAGAAATCAGAGAACATGCGATTCAGATGATTGAAAAGGATCAGGCCGTAGTAAAAAGATGGTTTGATAAGAGAGCTAGAGCAAGGACCTTCCAGGAAGGGGACCTAGTTCTGAAATGGGATGCAGATCGGGCAAAACCAGGAAGGCATTCCAAGTTTGATACCATCTGGAGTGGTCCCTACATGGTCACGGGATGCAAAAATAGTAATGCCTTCCAATTGTCTGCATTGGATGGAGAGGAACTTCCGATTCCGGTTAACGGAATCTATCTTAAACATTGCTACTAAGAGAAATGTTTTACCCTTGTAAATATTAGTTTAGATTTTTCTTAATTCCTCTAAGTGCGTATGCACATTGTCCTGTTGTAGTTAGGTTTCTTTTTCCCTAAGTGCTTTAGCACATGTTTTCTGCTCTCAAAGTTGTTTTCACAGATTCAAAGTGGTGTCTTTGGAGAAGAAGTTGCGTGATGTGCTCGTTTGTGTTATTGCTTATAACTCCATGCCCAATGGATCGCTAAAAGGCCACTGATCTTCTACCAAGAGCAGTAACCCCACGAGTCGTCAAAACTGTTGTCAAAATTTCACCCCCAAGGTAAATTTCGATAACATGCATCAAAAGTTGCAGAAAGGCAAATAGGTTGATCCGGGAAAATCGTGAAAATCGGCTAAGTCCTAGCCCAAGGAGCAATCGGGACATCCGGGACAAACAGCGTGAACCGGCCAAGCCAAGGGCGAAAAAGGGCAGGCAGACCCAAAGCAAAATGGGACAAGCGGGCCAAAAAGGCATGAACCGGCCGAACCGGGTGAAAAAGGGCCGCATACCCAAAGCAAAATGGGACAAGCGGGCCAAAAGGCGCGAAACGGCGAACCAAGGTGAAAAAGGGCCGCAGTACCCAAAGCAAAATGGGACAAGCGGGCAAAAAAGGTGCGAACCGGCCGAACCGGGTGAAAAAGGGCCAGACAGTCCAAAGCAAAATGGGACAAGCGGGCCAAAAAGGCGCGAAAGGCACGAAAGAGCCGGCAGGGCCGAGAGCCAATAAGATCATGACACGTGTCTCAAGGAGAAAAGGTCAAAAAAGTCAAAGGTGAGTTTTGGGCACCGATCCGAACCAATGGGATAGTGCTTTATGTGTCCCAACTAGGGCCCACAAAGAAATTTCAAAGGAAAGCCCACCGAAAAGTAGAGGAGAGAGAATTATTCAGTGAATCAGAGCCCGCCACGTGTCATCCAGGTGGCAGAGCGCGGGAAGAAATTCAAAAATCCATTTTCACTGTTCCGTGCCCTAAATCTTCAGATCGACATAACTTTCGATCCAGAGCTCGGATTTGCACGTTCTTTATATCAACGGAAAGCTGGTGAAATTCTCTACACGTTTCTAGGGTCAATCTTGCATTTTGGTTCAGATTGGAGAGAGAAAATCTAGAAACGCCTCTGGCACGAAATAACAAGCAGAAGTAATGCGTCAACGAACAACTTTAATGCAGCATAATTCGGCGCTTACTGCTCAGTAGCAGCCCGCCATTTCACCAGATCCGCCGCTTCTGCCATGATGAGATGAGTTAAGTGCATTCTGGAGGTGGTTGGGGCAGATTTCGAATTCCTCTCTCTTTTCTCTCTCATTCTTCCTATAAATTGTAAGGAGGGGCTTCTTTCTAATGTTGGACATTTTTGTTTTGCAACCCCTCCCTTCTCTCCTGCTTGCAAGAGAATTCGTGGAGTTTTCAAGCCTCCCACATGGACTGTAATGCCATTGTTGCCTTTTGGCCATTGCAATGTATTGAATCGATCCTTTGAGCAATATATATATGTCTGTGATTAAATTTAAATCCTCTCATGTATTCATTGTTGTCATTTTGATCTCTCATTGCATTTCGGTTACCTGTGCATGGTGTGGTATTGCATCTATATGGTCTGTGTTTATTTTTGCAAAGCTTATGTTCTTCATTCCTCGGTGCATCACCCCCTTAGCTTAGGTTTATTTATATGCATTTCTCTCTCCCTGTCTCCTTGGTAGTTAGTTTAGGTTTTTTTGGGTAAACCTCTGCATTTCATTGGTGCATCTGAACAGAGGAATAGGAACCAGCCTTTCTCTGGAGAATCCTTTCTCATTTTTCAAGTCCCACACTTGGAGAAAGGATTCAATGTTATGCAATCACACTGGATGTTCAAGTGATCAACCTAGAAACTTGATCTGCATCCAGGGGTGCTGTGATTTTGCATCAATCAACAGTATCTTCCAATGAAGAAGGTGTCGAAGGGGAGACGGATCAAGATGGGTGCATCAAACTATGTTGGTCGAAAATCATCACTTGGGTAGATCTATGGATAAATGAGCCAACAGTGTGCAGGGCATAGCCCCTCTTTGAGTCAGCAAAGTGAAACTGGTTTATTGCTATTCTACCAGCAGGAATTTGTGCAAGTCTCACAATATTCTGCCTTCGGGGGTTTGGGATCTCATCCCAGTAGGATGTTTCTGACTGCGAAAAGAAAGGAATGAAAGAGAGGATGAAGAAAGAGCAGGTCCGAAGGGAGAAAAGAAATGAATTCCAAAGCAGAAAAGTCAGAGGGTTTATGTTTTGGGATTGGTAGTAAACAGAGCCAAACCTACTTGCATAAACGAGCAAAGCAATACTGATGAATAAATGAAAATAAAACAGAAGTAAATTCAACAGAGCAAACACACAGATCTAACATAAGAAAGATTCAATGCAAATAACACATGTATTCAGCACAAAGTCTAAATATTGTATTAATAATTCTTTCTGTTACAAAAAGCTCAAAGTATTTTCTCCTTACTTCTATTTTTCATCTGAAAGATATTCACTCATGCCCAATACAACAAGTATATGGGGTATTTATAGAAGAAGGAGAGAAAAGAAGGAAAAAAAGAGCCAACCACCTATTTACAAAATATCTCAAAGTCATGTTGACTTTTGACATCATGACACCCATGGTGCAACATGGATGATGTCATCATTTGTGCCAACATACTCCAGATATTCTAAAAAAGGAAGTCGAAGAAGAGAGAGAAGAAGAAGAAAGAGAAGTTATTCATCGTCGTCATCCTGTGGCCGAAAGGGGGTAGCCTGCTTTTGCTGCTGCTCAGGTGACGAGATGTGGAATTGAGTGCGGTATTCCATGAACTTGCTGATCATGGGCCCTAGTTGATCCTGGGAAGGATCCTTGTGTCGCTCACTGATCGCCTCACAAGTCTCCCGCTCGTCTATGAGCTTCTCTGGGAGTTTGGAATATTCTTTCTGCTTCTATGAGGAACCCAATGAAGTCCCGACAGGCCAGCAGGTTATTGATGGACTCTGCGTCAAAAGTGACCTCTGGCCCTAGCCCTCGTGAAACGATCTCCTTGAAGATCTGGATGGTTTCATCAACTTTCCTTAAGGCGAAGGAAGGAGTAAGTAACCCTGGAGACATGTTGAGAACGATTTGTTCCATTTGGTGCATCGCGTCCAGGGCTTCCTCCTTCACCTTATCAATCTTTTCAAGGACAAATTCTAGTTGATCCATCCGGTAGTCCAGAGTGGAAATGACTTTATTGAGGGCTCTGGGATGGCCGAAGACACCGAACTTGACCAGATCTTTGGTGAGCAGTCAAAAATTTGTTGAAAGGTCTCGTCTGCTGTAGCCTAGCATGTTCCAGCTCTTCCGATATGGGCCCTGCTAACGCTTGGAGCTCTTTATTCACCTTGTTGATATTTAGATATAAATCAGAGAACTTGGCGATTAATCGTTCACTGTCCTTGAGGATCTAGCTCCTCCAATGAAAGCGCCATGCCCTCGCTTTGCCGATCTTTGCATATTCATCAATTTTATCCTGGCTCAGAGGCTCAGGAGTCTCGGCGGCAGTTGCGGGAGGTGCATTGCCCATCTTCTGTAAGGCTTAGAGTAGATGTTTGTTTTGCTCTTTCAATAGCCTTTTCTCTTCTTAGCTTCTTGAAGCTTCTTGTAGAGGGCGTCAAATGCAGATAGGGCCTCTCCCTAAAGGCTTTCAGAATACATCCCCATTGTGACTTGGGTCACTGTATAATCTGTGGGAGACATATCCTTTTTATCTTTGAGGGGATTGGGGTATGCGATCTCCATTACCCTCTCTCCCGAAGCACTCTGAGAGAAGTGTGTGACGGGCTTCTGATTCTTTGCCCCCTTAGACGGGATTATGGAGAAGTCCATCGGAGCGATGGGAACTTTCCTTTTCTACGATGACTTAAGTGCGTTGGGAGATCCATGCTAGACTTATGGGAGAAGGGTCGGAAACAGAGAAGGGGGCAGCTGCAGTAGTAGAAGGGAAAAACATGGTTACACTTGGAGGCGGCATCGAGAGGGAGGCCGAGGAAGTGCTCACGAGAGGAAGAGATCTGCGGGGAGAGGAAGACATAGGAAGGGAAGGGAGCTCGAGAGATGAGGGAAGAAATGGAGGGGACAGTCCGCGAGAGAAGAAAAGATGGACGAAAAGGGGGAGGAATGGTAGAAGAAGGGGAGAGGACATGACCAAAGGAATGGTTGCTTGAGTCACTCGAGGAGGGGAAGGAGGAGAAGAAGAAGGGACAGAAGGGACCTCGGTAGTTGCAGCAGTGCTGACATCCTGAGTGGATGGGCCTATTGGAACATCTTCTTCCATTCCTTTCTCTGGAGAAGCCAGAGTTATGACCTGTTCGGGTGTAGCGGAAGGAGGACTTTCAGGAGCTTCCTCTTGAGAAGTGTTGGATTCACCCTCTTTGCCTTTTCCTTTGCCTTTAGGCTGCTGTTTAGATCGAGAAGGTGCGTTACCCAATGGGGAGGTTGTGAAATCAACCCCGAGGTAGATGAGTCCGTTCATTCGGCACCAATGCTCTGTTCTGCGCAGAGTTTCCTTGACCCTTTCCTCAATTGTCTCGAGGTTCTTTAGTCCTATCAATTGCCGCAAAAAAAGGCCAATCGTCCCTTTGTGTTAAGATATACTTGATTTACTTCTTCCTCGGTAGTTTGGAAGCCTTTGGGGACGATGGCTACCCCGTATTGGATGATTTCTGCCAAGGCCAAACGAGAATGGTCCTTCCTCCTGAGTTCCACCTCATGATATAGGTCGATGTAGATATCCTCGATCTGAGGGATGTGGATTGGATCGAGCTTAGCCCTCGGCAGATAATTCCTCGGGTCGAAGGTGGGTCCTTTGGGAAGTCATGTTTCAAATTGAGCAGCTCCAGCTCTGCAAACATGTCTTTTGCCTTGTGATGAGTAAGACATGTATATCTACCCACTGTGAGGGGGAAAGGAGTTCCACCCTTCTTTCTTTTGAGGCACTTCTCATGGTAGGTGATTAGCTGTCTTGACAGCTCTAGCTAGAATCAACTTGGGCCCAGCATACCTTGGCAGTCTAGTTGGCTCTCCCAAGAAGTTAGCTGCCCTCAGATAAGTGAATGTGGGGAATTGGGTGAACAGGGCCCCCCATTTCTCAGTGGCTATCACTATGCTCTTGGTCGTGTGACCGTAAGTCATATTTGGCCTCAACAGGCAGATGATGAAGTAGAAAAATGCATCATTGATCTTTGTAAATTGAGGGATGCTATTTTCCAGCTTCAATTCTAGATAGTATTCATATATTTTGACCTGGGGCCAAACCCCACTCCGCATCAGGGCTGGGTAGTCTCTCTCTGAAGCTGCAGCGTAAACAACATAGGAATTCATGTAGAATCTCCCAGTTGTATTAAATTGTTGTAGTTGCTTTCGAGATTGTCTTTGCTTATAATTTCGCCCAAAGAAAAGCGTTGATCGGGCACATTTTTGTTCATTGTTTCAAAGTACCGCAGCATCCATTTGTGGAAAAAGTGGGCGTCAGGAAGCCCAAACACCCTACTCAGGAACGTGATGGTGTCACTGAGCTCCTCCGAAAAATCACTGCGGTGAATGATTTGTGGCCAACGGGTCACTACCTTTTTGTTTTTCAGATAGACTTCATTCATCAGCTGCATGCACTGATCTTCATTGTCGTCCATGCCCGATCCTTGATGTGAGGAATGCGGTGATGAGGAATGCAGTATTATCTCAAAGTGGCGGGCGGTGAGGTTGATTACGACCTCACCCTTGTCATTTACGACACATCTTGTGTCTTTATTGTAGCAGGCAACCACCATCATGAATTCATTGTTACGGCGGCTGGTCGGGATTCCTCCAGCAAAGTGCAGGGCACTTCCTATCAGTTTGTCCATCCATGGACTTCTTGTGATATTCTGAGTCCTGACCCAGAACTCCTCCATATCGATATGACCCAACTCTGAGTCTCTGATGTCCAGGTCACACTCGGCCTGGGAGTCGGGCATTCTGACCCTCTGATACTTATATTTCATTTCTTCCTCTGTAAGCTTGGCCTTGCCTTTGGATTTGGTAGGTCTCTTGCTTGATGTTGACATATGTTCTTCTGAGCTTAATTGCTGATCTGCAAGAATAAGACGTGAAACCCAATTGAAGAAAGTCGTGTCAGCTGCTTGATTTTCCATTGAAATGCTTGACAGAAGAAAGAGTTAGCAATTTAAAGGCTTGGGGCGCATGGCGCAGATATTGCAAATTGCAGAGCTAAATAGGTAAGGCGCACAGGAAAAGGGTGTTGCAGGAGATAAATCAGCGCCAAAGGGCACATGGCGCATAGACACTGCAGGGTGCATTTTGTGTTGCTGTAAGGACAAGTGCACCTGCACCATGTGGATGCATTTTGTAAAGGGCGCACGGAATCTTTATGTTACATGGGGACAAGATGCGCCCGTGGCGCATGTATCTTTCATGTTGCATGGAACTTAGTGCGCCAAAGGCACATATATGGTTTGTGTAACATGTGCTTTTGTGCGCCAAAGGGAACTTGGCATGGCGCATGGAGGGTCTGCACAACATGATGTTGTTGCGATGAGGAATGCGCCTGCGCCTTTATAGCTTTACACTTGGCGCATATGAAAGGGCTGTTACATGGATGTTGGGTGTGCCAAAGGCGCGAGGAATCCTTTATGTTGCATCCAAGTTTGATGCGCCAAGGGGCGCATGGGAAGCATTTGCAGCATGCGAGGGAAGTGCGCCATGAGGGCGCATCTTTTTATGATGTAGTAGGTGGGGAAAGCGCGCCATTGGCATGGCTGCTCTTTGTGTATGCAGGGGCGACAGATGTGCCAAGGCGCAACTATTTTTGATGTTGCATGGTGAGCTCATGCGCCAAAGGAGAAAACAATTTTCTTTTTAGGTTTGATTCTTTCTCTGAGGGGTTGGCATATGGCTAAGCTCTCTTTCTGCAAGGTTCATTGTGGGATGAAATGGCTTTAAACCAAGGGGTCCCAAGCTATTATTTTTTAGGAAAGAGCTTCCTCTACCAACAGATCTAGAAAGAGGAGGAAGAAATGTGGAAAGACAGCAAGGGGGAAACAAATTCATGAATTTTATTCTTTTTCCAATTCAATCCTACCCACAAACAGCCAAAAACCACAAACATGAAGTAGAAAGGAAAGAGGACCTCTTACCCGGCTTTTATAACGAAGAAATGCATGAAAGGGGTCCACAAAGAAATTCAAAAGCGGCGGGGCTGGGTGTCTTTGACAAGCTCAGAGAAAAATCACGTGTTTTGCATCGGTGACAATGCGGTATGCAAACGCGCTATTTATAGCAAGGCAACAATAAATGCGCCACCAAATTTTTAAAGGGGCGCACCAAATGAGCTGTCGACATGAGAAAACATGCGCCCTTTGGCGCACCGAAAGACTTGTCAACATGAAGATATGTGCGCCTATGGCGCACCGGAAGTGGTGTTGACAGAGGAAAATGTGTGCCTTTGGCGCACCAAAAAGAGGCGCAACAAATGTTCTGTCGACAGGAAGGCGCATGCGCCTCGGTGCGCACTGGAAGCCTCAACATAGGTAGAGGCACACCAAAATGCCTGTTGACACAAGAAAACATGCGCCAAAGGTTTTAAAGGGGGTGCATCAAAAGTTGATGTTGCATAGTCATTCTATGCGCCCGGCCAAAAAGACCAAAAATGACTAAGTTCGGAAAACTAGATTTCCCGGAAAGGGATTTTGCAACGTTCCGAATGCAAGGATCCTCGATGAGGGATCGGAACAAAATTTTCGGTATGGTTATCAGTAAAATTGCCCTTGTCAATTTTACGGGATAATCTGGCTCTTTCTGGGGACTATCCCTGAGTAAACTCGGGGGTAGAGAATCCCAGATCTCATGTGCCTATCCATTGGGTAACAGAGTCAAAAACAAAGGTGAACGGAGGGAGAACAAAGGAAACACATAACAAACCAAAAGAAAACACATGACGAAAACAAACACACAACTAAAGCAAACTGTGCAAAGAAGAGAGCAAGCTCTACTTCACGAAGATCTTCATATCACACTGTTCTGTAGGGAAGCGGGAGTTCGGTTCCATCCAGATATGAGAGATAGAAACTATTCTCTCCGTTGAGCTGCTTGATCTTGAAAGGTCCTCTCCATAGGGAATCAAACTTTCCGTGCATGCCTTTTGGCTCTCTTCACTTGTCCCACAGAAGGACGAGGTCTCCCACCTGGAAATTTCTTTGCTTAGCTTTTTTATCGAACAGTCTCTTGACTTGATTCTGATGTTCGGTGATCCTGTCGACCACTCTTACTCTCTTTTCTTGAGCTCCGTCGAGATACATGATCCTCTTTCAAGAGAATTTTGGAAAGTTTCATCTTGATAGCTCGTGCAAGCAGAAAGCGGGGAGTTCAGCAGAAATGGGAAGCTCGGCATCAGTGCCATATAACACTTGAAAAGGTGACATACCGAGGGACCTCTTGGGAGTAATACGATCTGCCCACAAAGCGTCGTATAAGGACTTATGCCACATTCGTTGATTCTCATCCACTAACTTTTGTATGATGGTCACCAATTTTTATTCTTGGATTCCGACCATTTCCCTGAGGGTAATAATCTGAGGCGTGAGCCAAAGTTATCCCGTATTCATAGCAAAAACTAATAACTTCTCGTGAGGAGAAGTTAGAAGCATTATCAGCAACAATCTTGTTTGGAACGCCGAACCTGACAATGATATTTTCTTTGATAAAACTGCAAACAACCTCAGAAGTGGCATGTTTGACAGGTATGGCTTCCACCCACTTGGTGAAGTAATCCGTTGCTGTAAGGACATAACTATGTCCGGCACTCGATTGGGGATTGAGTGCACCAATAAAATCAATTCCCCATTGCCTGAATGGTTCGTTGATAATGACCGGCCTGAGGGGAAAAGCAACCAACTTGGGCTTGCCATTTAAGCTTTGCAAGGTTCACATTTTGCTACCTAGTGTGGCTGTATCTTGGAAAAGCATCGGCCAATAGTACAGCTCGGATGATCTTGTGTGCCATCAGGAAAAGGAGAAATGGCCTCCACAAGCTGAATTATGAAAACTTTCAAGTAACTTCACTGCTTGTGGCTTGTTCGACACATCGTAAGAAGATGCCATCTATCCGTGTTTGTATAAACCGTCATCCCAGATGACATACTTAGCTCTCGAGCTTTATAGTGCACTTCTCCTTTGCGAGTTAGGTGAGTTGGACATTCACCGTAGGTGAGGAAGAAAGCAATATCAGAATACCACTCATCGCTGGTTGCGACAAATAGGACCAAAGGGAGGGAATGGGCTTTCTCCAGTTGGCTTTGCGCTTCATTGGTACAATCATCATTTTCCTCAGGGTTTTCTGAATCTTTGTTTTCAGCCATAAGCTGACATAGGCCCTTGCCTCTTACCAGCTTGGTTGGTTTTATATCAAGTCGTACTCCTGGACCTTTGCAATCCAATTTCCTCGCAAGCTTCCTAACTCCTGTTGAGTTAGAATTGATTTGACTGCCGTGTCAGGAACTAGTACTACTGTATGAGAGTTTAAAATGTAATACCTGAAATTTTTGACTGCTTTGACAACGGCGAAGGCATGCTTTTCCAATTGAGACATTTTAAATTCGTGAGGCTTGAGGGGGGACCTCATGAACGTGATCGGAGATTTAACATCCTCCGAACTCTTTTGCATCAAGATGGTAGACACAGTATGCTCAGATGCATAACTATACATGATAAAATCCTTGGAGAAATCGGGACATACCAGGACTGGCACGTGAGTGACGGAAGCTTTTATCTCCTCGAACGACCTCTTTCCTTCCTCGCTCCACCGGAAAGTTGGTGACCCTTTCATCATGTCCAATATATGACGAGTCTTCTCAGCAAAGTCGGGAACAAAACGCCTGAGAAAGTTCACCTTTCCGAAGAAAGAATGAACGCCAGTCTTGCTTGTAGGCAAAGTAAGGCTCTGAATAGCCTTAACTCTTTTGGTATCTATCTTTGTTCCTTCTTTGCTAACCACATGCCCTAGAAACTTTCCTTCCGTGACTCCAAAAACAGACTTTTTCGGGTTTAGGGAAATCCCATGCTCTCGGCATCTGGCCAATACTTGCTCCAAATGATCACAATGATCATTTCATTGTTTAGAGAACACAGTTAAGTCATCTAGATAAACCACAATGACCTTCCCCATCATACCTTTGAACGCCAGGTCCATGGCCCGCTGAAAAGTGGTGCCAGCATTAGTTAGGCCAAAAGGCATCCTGCTGTAGGCAAACGTACCCCAGGGAGTAGTGAATGCTATTTTAAATTGATCTTCAGGTGAGACTTCAATCTGATTGTAGCCTGAAAAACCATCAAGCATGGACAACATCTCTGATCCAGTTACTGCTTGCAGAACTTGATCCATTATAGGAAGTGGGTAGTTGTCTTTCAAGGAAGCCTGATTCAAATTTCGAAAATCTACGCATATGCGTATTTCACCATTCTTCTTGCGCACTGGCACAATATTCACTACCCAAGTACTGTGATGGATAGGAAAGATGATTCTTGCATCTAGCATTTTCTGAATTTCAGCCTGGATAGTACCTGAGATCTTAGGATTATAATGCCTCTGCTTCTGGCAAAAGGCTTTAACGTCTTCTTTCAACGGGATGTCATGCTGGACGTCCTTTGGCTTAAAAGACTTTAGATCAGCGTAGGACCATGCCAATACATCCATGTATTTCTTCAGCAGTTTGACAAACTTCCGCTTCTCTTCAGGCGTGCAACATTTTCCAACGTTCACAAACTGCGGGTGCTCTACCGAACCTAAATTGACCGGTTCGGTTTCTGGGGATGAGTCAGGATCATCTCGCCTCTTCTTTTTCACAAAACGATCATGCATGTCGAACAACCATTCCAGAGAAACCAGGCCCTTCGGGATTTTATTTCCTTTAAGTCGACATATGCCTTCATTCCCTTGATTCATCCTCTTGATGGTGGTGATTCACGGCACATAGAAGTGGATCCTTCGAAATGTAATTCCTTAAAATTTTCCGCCTTCTCGAGAAAGACAATGAGTTGATTGTCATCGTTGAACACTTGCCAATGCTGAGAATTATCTGGCACGCTGGGGCGGAAGACCACCTCAATGGTGTATTTGTTTGTTTTCAAACCTGGGTGAGGGAGCATGAGGGATGCTGAAACGGCCAATGAATCGGCCATGTCATTTTGAGCTCTTGGAATGGATTCAATTGAAAAAGCATCAAACTCTTCAATGCTGTCCCACACCGCATTACGGTAATGCCTGAGCCTTTCATTCTTCACTTGGTAAATCCTTTTAACTTGATTTACAACTAGCTCTGCATCACCTTGCACTTTCAGATTTTTGATCCCTCTTTCTTTCGCGGCTTGCATGCCAAGTAGCAAAGATTCATACTCAGCAGTATTATTCGTGTTGAAAAACTACAACTTGAAAGAAAGAGGAATAACCTCCTCTTCGGGAGATATTAGCACGGCTCCGACACCACATCCACTGGTTGCACAGCTGCCATCGAACTGCAAAGTCTAGATCTTATTAAGATCTTCTTCTTGAACGAGAACAACCATTTCGTTGGACTTGGTGGACAAGAAATAGTTCCCCATCCCTAATGATTCGAAAAGGATTTGAGCTTTGGGGTCCTCAGAGTTAGTAACCAAGTACTTCTTTTGTGATTCTGGCTCCAATTTCTGCATTACACCTTTGATGGGAATTCTAGCTTTAGACCAGTCCATATGAATCTCCCACCAACTTCGCTGCAAAAACTTCTTCCCAGCAAAATTCCGTAAGCTGCTGGAATGTCGGCAACGAGGACGGTCATCTTTACTCTTTTCTGGGAACGCCGCAAATGCAAATTGCACGTCTTTGATTTGACCAATCAACGAAACTGCTTGGTTTCAAGGAATAACATCTGCCAAAAGGCTTGGTAAGGGTGAGGCCCAAAGCATGGGTGACTTTTGCCGGCATGACGTTATCAGAAGCTCCCGAATCAATTATACAGTTACTCAATTTGTGACCATTGATTAGGAGGGAGAGATAGAAAGGCTCTATCTTGCCTGATGTAGATGTTGAAGCAACATTTATGTGGGATTCAGGAGGAGTGGAAAGGATTCCTTTTGGGGAAACCTGATTAGATATAACAGCTTGACTTTGAATATACTTGGTCAATCTTACAAGCTGTTTGGGATTTGACTGAAGGTACTCGGCTTCAGACATTTGGATCTTGGTCTTTTTTGCATGGTCTATGATGTCAAATGCGGCCAAGGGTTGGGCCGGTGAAGGAATGAGTCCCTCACTTCGTGATGGTGGAGTAGGATTACTGGTCTTGATAGGAATATGAGAAGGCTGATTTGGAGGAGAGATGGGGGGAAAAGATTTCCTTGTAAAAGACTTAACAGGGAGTTGAGTAGGAAGAGGATTACCTCTTTTAGCAATGGTTGGAGGCGCGTTTGACACGGCCTTCTCCTTCTGCACATGGGCAGCGACCTCTGCTTCTTTTCCTTGTGAGCGGGTAAAAACAACATATGATTGTCCACTTGCATATCCCTAGGTACCTTCCTCTTCATCAGATTCTTCCTCATCAAATTCCATATATCCGATAGTAGAGTCACCAGTCGGTTCACCGACATCTTGATCATCTTCACCTTGAGATGAAGGTTCTTCATAATCCTGCTCTTCTTCTTCAATTTCGGCTAGAGCATTGACCGGAGGAGCCTCAGCGCCCACCATGGGAGCGATTGCGGAGTAAATGCGGCCTTTGTGAAACATTGTTGGGAATGAAATTCCTTCCGTGGATATCCCGGTATGATGAAGCGGGGAAGCTTGGGCCTATTGCTTCTTTAATGCAAGCAAGTCGTTCACCATCTTTTGGAATGCCGGATCGGATGAAGTAGTGGGAGAGGGGCCGAAGATTTTTTTAGGCTTGGAGGATTCCTTTTCAATTCGCCAGATATTATCAAATTATCTTCAATTCGGATGGCAGCAGCCTGGGTGAGAATTAAGGTAGCCACTTGTTCTTGTAGGAGCAAGAAACTTACTTTCAAGCTCATAGCGTTCACAAAGAAACACTTTTGATTTTCCGGTGTTGGAAGCATGGCAACAGGGACACGGTTAATTAATGCATTGAACCTGGCGATAAAATTACGCATGGTGTCATTGGCCTCCTTCTTCAGGTGAGTGATCTGTGATAATAAAGCAAACACATCTTCTGAAGGCTTGTACCTATCTTCAAAAGCGTCCCGCAAGGTGGCCCAACTGGTAATAGATCCGGCCGACAAATGCTGAAACCATTCAGTTGTGGGCCCTTGTAAATTTTCCAGAAAAAGGTGAACCGACACATCCTCATGAGTTACATCTAGGATACTGCATGACATGATGAATACAGATATGTGTGAATCCATGCTTTGATTTCCGCTCCCGTCGAATTTGGGAAAATTCTTTCGGTTTCCGTGAGGGAGCGCGTGAACAGGATGTGGTAATGCGAGAGGACCCATAGCATTTCCCCATGGTACCGCCATTTTTTGAAAGGCTGGAAAAAGAACACGGGCTGGAAGTGTGGTTCCACTGAGCAGCAAGGTGCTACAAAGGGACGAGGAGGCTCCTTGTGAAAACTGATTCTTTCGTGGAGGTGAGGCGCTTCTGGCTGACCGATCAGTTGAACTTAGCATTGAAAACGCGCCGGTGTTACGCTGAAATTGTGCCTTTGAAGCAGATCAAAAGTGGGATCGACTTCTCCACGAGCTCTCTGCTACGCGTAAATGGCTCACCTGCCAGCGTACCTTCCAGATCTGCGATGTTATGGAGCAGATTTAAAATTTCTTTTTGGTTGTACTTGCTGATTTTCTGGCTTTTCTGACAAAAACCAGCAGCATGTACTTTTCTAAATATTTAAAAACTATCCTCTTTAGAAAACCGATTGCGGTTAATGACAAATAATAGCGAGGATAAAATGACAGAGAAGATTAGCAAGCTGATTTTCGGATCTAAATTTGACTTTTTCAAAGAGTTTCAAACTTTTGGTAAACAGTCAAAAACATAGATCTACGGCAAAATACTGATTTTTATAAAAACTCAGTGAACTAAAGATCTCCAACTAGGCCAGATCTATGGATCTCAGAAGAAAATTTTCAATTTGGAGCACTTTTGCAAAATTTTGGATTTTTAACAAAAAGTTCAAGTTTGCAAACAAAGTGTGATTTTTCCGATTTTCTATCCTACCACCATCATAGATCTGATAGATCTGCTTTCAATCCCCATCGGAGTCACCAAAAGCTGTTGGTCCGAAAATCATCGCTTGGCGGATCTATGGTAAATGAGCCAACAGTGTGCGGGCATAGCCCCTCTTTGAGTCAGCAAAGTGAAACTGGTTTATTGCTATTCTACCAGCAGGAATTTGTGCAAGTCTCACAATATTCTACCTTCGGGGGTTTGGGATCTCATCCCAGTAGGGTGTTTCCGACTGTGAAAAGAAAGGAATGAAAGAGAGGATGAAGAAAGAGCAGGTCCGAAGGGAGAAAAGAAATGAATTCCAAAGCAGAAAGGTCAGAGGGTTTATGTTTTGGGATTGGTAGTAAACGGAGCCAAACCTACTTGCATAAACGAGCAAAGCAATACTGATGAATAAATGACAATAAAACAGAAGTAAATTCAACAGAGCAAACACACAGATCTAACGTAAGAAAGATCCAATGCAAATAACACATGTATTCAGCACAAAGTCTAAATATTGTATTAATAATTCTTTCTGTTACAAAAAGCTCAAAGTCTTTTCTCCTTACTTCTATTTTTCATCTGAAAGATATTCACTCATGCCCAATACAACAAGTATATGGGGTATTTATAGAAGAAGGAGAGAAAAGAAGGCAAAAAGGAGCCAACCACCTATTTACAAAATATCTCAAAGTCATGTTGACTTTTGACAACTTGATGGATGACATCATCCCATGGTGCAACATGGATGATGTCATCATTTGTGCCAACATACTCCAGATATTCACAAAAAGAAAGTCGAAGAAGAGAGAGAAGAAGAAGAAAGAGAAGTTATTCATCGTCGTCATCCTGTGGCTGAAAGGGGGTAGCTTTGCTTTTCGCCGCTTGCTCGTGTGACGAGATGTGGAATTGAGCGCGGTATTCCATGAACTTGCTGATCATGGGCCCTAGTTGATCCTGGGAAGGATCCTTGTGTCACTCACTGATCACCTCGCAAGTCTCCCGCTCATCTATGAGCTTCTCTGGGAGTTTGGAATATTCTTTCTCCGCTTCTATGAGGAACCCAATGAAGTCCCGACAGGCCAGCAGGTTATTGATGGACTCTGCATCAAAAGTGACCTCTGGCCCTAGCCCTCGCGAAACGATCTCCTTGAAGATCTGGATGGTTTCATCAACTTTCCTTAAGGCGAAGGAAGGAGTAAGCAACCCTGGAGACATGTTGAGAACGATTTGTTCCATTTGGTGCATCGCGTCCAGGGCTTCCTCCTTCACCTTATCAATCTTTTCAAGGACAAATTCCAGTTGATCCATCCGGTAGTCCAGAGTGGAAATGACTTTATTGAGGGCCCTGGGATGGCCGAAGACACCGAACTTGACCAGATCTTCGACTGAACAGTCGAACATTTGTTGAAAGGTCTCATGCTGTAGCCTAGCATGTTCCAGCTCTTCCGATATGGGCCCTGCTAACGCTTGGAGCTCTTTATTCGCCTTGTTGATGTTCAGATATAAATCAGAGAACTTGGCGATTACTCGTTCACTATCCTTGAGGATCTGGCTCCTCCAAGCGGAAACTGCCATGCCCTGCTCGCCGATCTTTGCATATTCATTAATTTTATCCTGGCTCAGAGGCTCAGGAGTCTCGGCGGCAGTTGTGGGAGGTGCACTGCCCATCTTCTGTAAGGCTTGGAGCAGATGTTTGTTTTTCTCTTTCAATAGCCTTTTCTCTTCCTTAGCTTCTTGAAGCTTCTTGCAGAAGGGCGTCAAATGCGTACGAAAGGGCCTCTCCCGAAGGCTTTGGAAGACATCCCCATTGTGACTTGGGTCACTGTATAATCTGTGGGAGACAGATCCTTTTTATCTTTGAGGGGATTGGGGTATGCGATCTCCATTACCCTCTCTCCCGAAGCACTCTCGAGAGAAGCTAGAGTTATGACATGTTCAGTGCAACGGAAGGAGGACTTTCAGGAGCTTCCTCTTGAGAAGTGTTGGATTCGCCCTCTTTGCCTTTTCCTTTGCCTTTAGCTCTTTGTTTAGATCGAGAAGGTGTGTTACCTAATGGCGAGGTTGTGAAATCAACCCCGAGGTAGATGAGTCCGTTCATTCGGCACCAATGCTCTGTTATGCGCAGAGTTTCCTTGACCCTTTCCTCAATTGTCTGAGGTGCTTTAGTCCTATCAATTGCCGCAAAAGGCCAATCGTCCCCACCTGTGTTAAGATATACTTGATCTACTTCCTCCTCAGTAGTTTGGAAGCCTTTGGGGACGATGGCTACCCCGTATTGGATGATTTCTGCCAATGCCAAACGAGAATGGTCCTTCCTCCTGAGTTCCACCTCATGATATAGGTCGATGTAGATATCCTCGATCTGAGGGATGTGGATTGGATCGAGCTTAGCCCTCGGCAGACAATTCCTCGGGTCGAAGGTGGGTCTTGCTGGGAAGTCATGTTTCAAATTGAGCAGCTCCAGCTCTGCAAACATGTCTTTTGCCTTGTGATGAGTAAGACATGTATATCTACCCACTGTGAGGGGGAAAGGAGTTCCACCCTTCTTTCTTTTGAGGCACTTCTCATGGTAGGTGATTAGCTGTCTTGACAGCTCTAGCTAGAATCAACTTGGGCCCAGCATACCTTGGCAGTCTAGTTGGCTCTCCCAAGAAGTTAGCTGCCCTCAGATAAGTGAATGTGGGAAATTGGGTGAACAGGGCCCCCATTTCTCAGTGGCTGTCACTATGCTCTTGGTCGTGCGACCGTAAGTCATATTTGGCCTCAACAGGCAGATGATGAAGTAGAAAAATGCATCGTTGATCTTTGTAAATTGAGGGATGCTATTTTCCAGCTTCAATTCTGGATAGTATTCATATATTTTGACCTGGGGCCAAACCCCACTCCGCATCAGGGCTGGGTAGTCTCTCTCTGAAGCTGCAGCGTAAACAACATAGGAATTCATGTAGAATCTCCCAGTTGTATTAAATTGTTGTAGCTACTCAGAGATTGTGCTGCTTATAATTTCTGCCCAGCAAAAGCGTTGATCGGGCACATTTTTGTTCATTGTTTCAAGGTACCGCAGCATCCATTTGTGGAAAAAGTGGGCATCAGGAAGCCCAAACACCTGCTCAGGAAAGTGATGGTGTCACTGAGCTCCTCCGAAAAATCTCTGCGAGTGAATGATTTGTGGCCAACGGGTCACTACCTTTTTGTTTTTAGATAGACTTCATTCATCAGCTGCATGCACTGATCTTCATTGTCGTCCCATGCCTTGATGCAATCTTCTTGGTTGACGGGCACAAAGTGTCGATGATGAGGAATGCCGAGTATTATCTCAAAGTGGCGGGCGGTGAGGTTGATTACGACCTCACCCTTTTCATTTACGACACACCTTGTGTCTTTGTTGTAGCACCGTGCAACCACCATCATGAATTCATTGTTAATGGCGCTGACTGGGATTCCTCCGGCAAGTGGGCGCAGGCACCGCCATCGGGTTTTCCATCCATGGACTTCTTGTGATATTCTGAGTCCTGACCCAGAACTCCTCCATATCGATATGACCCAACTCTGAGTCTCTGATGTCCAGGTCACACTCGGCCTGGGAGTCGGGCATTCTGACCCTCTGATACTTATATTTCATTTCTTCTTCTGTAAGCTTGGCCTTGCCTTTAGATTTGGTAGGTCTCTTGCTTGATGTTGACATATGTTCTTCTGAGCTTAATTGCTGATCTGTAAGAATAAGACGTGAAACCCAATTGAAGAAAGTCGTGTCAGCTGCTTGATTTTCCATCGAAATGCTTGACAGAAGAAAGAGTTAGCAATTTAAAGGCTTCGGGGCGCATGGCACACAGATATTGCAAATTGCAGAGCTAAATAGGTAAGGCGCATAGGAAAAGGGTGTTGCAGGAGATAAATCAGCACCAAAGGGCGCATGGCGCATAGACACTGCAGGGTACATTTTGTGTTGCTGTAAGGACAAGTGCGCCTGTGCCATGTGGATGCATTTTGTAAAGGGCACACGGAATCTTTATGTTACATGGGGACAGGATGCACCCGTGGCGCATGTATCTTTCATGTTGCATGGAACTTCGGTGTGCCAAAGGCGCATATATGGTTTGTGTAACATGTGCTTTTTGTGTGCCAAAGGGAACTTGGCGTGGCGCATGGAGGGTCTGCACAACATGATGTTGCTGCGATGAGGAACGCGCCTGCGCCTTTATAGCTTTACACTTGGCGCATATGAAAGGACTGTTACATGGATGCTGGGTGCGCCAAAGGGCGCAGGAATTCTTTATGTTGCATCCAAGTTTGATGCGCCAAGGGGCGCATGGGAAGCATTTGCAGCATGCGAGGGAAGTGCGCCATGAGGGCGCATCTTTTTATGATGTAGCAGGGGGAAAGCGCGCCATTGGCGCGGCTGCTCTTTGTGTAACAGGGGCGACAGATGCGCCAAGGGCGCAACTATTTTGATGTTGCATGGTGAGCTCATGCGCCAAAGGAGAAAACAATTTTCTTTTTAGGTTTGATTCTTTCACTGAGGGGTTGGCATATGGCTAAGCTCTCTTTCTGCAAGGTTCATTGTGGGATGAAATGGCTTTAAACCAAGGGGTCCCAAGCTATTATTTTTAGGAAAGAGCTTCCTCTACCAGCAGATCTGGAAAGAGGAGGAAGAAATGTGGAAAGACAGCAAGGGGGGAAGCAAATTCATGAATTTTATTCTTTTTCCAATTCAATCCTACCCACAAATAGCCAAAAACCATAAACACGAAGCAGAAAGGAAAGAGGACCTCTTACCCGGCTTTTATAATGAAGAAATGCACGAAAGGGGTCCACAAAGCAATTCGAAAGCGACGGGGCTGGTGTGCTGACAAGCTTAGAGAAAAATCACGTGTTTTGCATCGGTGACAATGACAGCGTAGACGCGCCTATTTATAGGCGAGGCAGCAATAAATGCGCCACCAACTTTTTAAAGGGGCGCACCAAATGAGCTATCGACATGAGAAAACATGCGCCCTTTGGCGCACCGAAAGACTTGTCAACATGAAGATATGTGCACCTATGGCGCACCGGAAGTGGTGTTGACAGAGGAAAATGTGCGCCTTTGGCGCACCAAAAAGAGGCGCAACAAATGTTCTGTCGACAGGAAGGCGCATGCGCCAAAGACACGTAGGAAGCCTCACAGCGGTGGCACACCAAAATGCCACGACACAAGAAAACATGCGCCAAAGGTTTTAAAGGGGGCGCATCAAAAGTTGATGTTGCATAGTCATTCTATGCCCGCCAAAAGACCAAAAATGACTAAGTTCGGAAAACCAGATTTCCCGGAAAGGGATTTTTGCGTTCCGAACGCATGAGGATCCCGACAAGGGATCGGAACAAAATTTTGGTATGGTTATCATAAAATTTCCCTTGTCAATTTTACGGGATAACAAACTAAAAGGTAACAAGATTCCTAAAAGGCTGGTGAGTTTGGAGGAATTGTTTAATAAACATGACAGTATGTTAGGACTAAAGCTTCTAAAGGAGCATAACAATCTACTGAATATGAAAAGGTTAACATTGGGAGCTCTGTTGACCCCAAAATGGTGAACATTGGGAAATTTTGCACACAGGAGGAAAAGAAGAAGGTAGTAAATATTTTGAAGAAGTAAGTTGATGTTATTGCTTATTCCTATGATGATCTAAAAGCTTTTCAGCCAAAAGAAATGCAACATTTCATTCCTCTCAAACCTAGGATAAAACCCTTCAAGCAAAAGCAAAGGCAGGATCATCCAAAGATTTTTGATACCATTTTTCAAGAGATACAGAAGTTGTTGAAAGCCAAAATTATCTTCCCCATTCACCATTCAACATGGATTGCAAACATTGTACCTATTAGGAAGAAAAATGGTGAGATTCATATCTATGTTGACTTCAGGAATCTAAATCAGGCTTCTTTGAAGGACAACTATCCCCTACCCATGATGGACCAAGTATTGCAAGTTGTTACAGGGTCTGAAATGTTGTCCATGCTTGATGGTTTCTTAGGGTATAATCAAGTGGAAGTTAATACTACAGATCAACACAAGACTGCCTTTACCACTCCTTGGGGTACTTTTTCCTACAAGAGGATGCCCTTTGGACTCATTAATGCCAGTGCCACCTTTCAGAGAGCTATGGATTTGGCCTTTGGAAGTCTGAAAGGAAAATGTATTGTTGTGTATCTAGATGACCTAACTATATTTTCTAAAACTAGAGCAGATCATTTTCAGCATCTAGAGACAGTTCTTTTGAAATGTAGAGAACATGGGGTCTCTTTGAGTCCCAATAAATTTTTCTTTTGTGTCACAGAAGGAAAATTTTTAGGATATGTTGTCTCCAAAGAAGGAATCAAGATTGATCCTGAATGGGTTCAAGCTATTCAGCAAATTTCTCTTCCCACAAGTAAAAAGGGAGTGCATTCTTTCTTTGGTAAGATCAAATTTTGAGAAGATTCATCCCTTATTTTGTAGAGCTCACTTTGAATATCTCTGAGATGATGAAAGGAAAACAAATGTTTGGTTGGTCCCTTAAAGGGAAAGAAGCATTCAAAGGCATTAAAAAGGCTATTGCTAGGACTCTTATCTTAGCATGTCCAAATTTTAGCAAGGATTTTATTATCTATTGCTATGCCATAGAAAGTACCTTGGCCCTGTATTGACCCAGAAATATTCTAAAGATCATGAGCTCTCAATTGCATTCATGAGCTATATTCTTAAAAATCATGATTTGAAGTACACTATGATGGAGAAACATGCTTTTGCAGTGGTTAAAGTTGTTAAGTAGTTTCGATTTTATATCCTTAACTCTCACTTTGTGGTGCTTGTGCTCGATACAACCATCAAGTCTATTCTTACACAACAAGAATTTGGAACTAAGAGAGGAAACTGGGTGGTAAAGGTTCAGGAATATGATATTGACATTAGACCAAATAAACTAGTTCACAGTAAAGGCCTATGTGAACTCATTACTCAAGGAGCTAGTCATGAGTTGCCTAAGGATGAGGTTGATGTTCCTATTGTTCTATTTCTCAACTCAACTGATGAATGGTATGCTGACATTTCTCATTTCCTCACCTATGGTGAGTGTCCATCTCACCTAATTACCAAGGAGAAGAGAGCTATCAAGCTAAGATCAACACAGTATGTATTGTGGGAGAATGCTTTATTCAAACGAGGAGTGGATGGAATATTTTTGAAATGCGTTGAAAAGAGCAACAGAAGAAGCTTTTCTCAGCCTTCCATGACCAATCCTGTGGGGGTCATTTCTCATCTGCCGTTACTGCCCACAAAATTCTTCGTGTAGGGTACTATTGGCCTACTTTGTTTAAGGATGCATCAAGGTGGGTTGATAAATGTGAATCTTGTCAAACCTTTGTGGGAAGACCAAAGTTGGTTGCTTTGCTACTTAAACCAGTTGTGATTGAAGAACCCTTTCAATGTGGGGTTTGGACTTCATTGGAACACTCAACCCATCTTTAAGTGTAGGACATACTCATGTGTTGACTGCCATGATTATTTCACTAAGTGGGTAGAAGCCATTCCAGTTAAGAGTACTACTTCTGAGGTGGTATGTAATTTCATCAAAGAAAACATCTTGGTAAGGTTTGGAGTACCAAATAAGATTGTGATTGATAATGCTTCAAATTTTTCTTCTACTGAGATGATGGATTTATATTATGGATATGGCATTTCCCTTACTCACTCTTCATATTACCACCCTCAAGGGAATGGATAGGCGAATCAACAAACAAGAATTTGGTGGCCATTGTAAGAAAACTTGTTAATGAATCTTAGAGAAACTGGCACAAGAATCTCTATGATGCTCTCTGTGTAGATAGGATTACACCTAAAAGAGCAATTAGGATGTCCCTTTTCAAGTGATGTATGGCATGGAATCCCAAGTAATAGTGACAATAGAACTACCATCTTTGTATTTTATGAAGGTTATTGAGGACACTAGTTTCAGTGATTCTTTGGAGAAGAGGATTATGTATCTTCATAAGTTGAATGAGGATAGGCTACTGATTTTTTATAGAATATCTACCCATCAACGAAGGTGAAATATTTATTTGATAAAAGGCTAGATCCAGAGATATGAAATTTGGAGACATTGTTTTGTTGTGGGATAAAAGACATGAACCTCAAGGAATCCATGGTAAGTTTGATTCTCTTTGGCTTGGTCCTTTCGAATCGAGACACTTTTCGGTGAAAATTCCTTCTATCTTGATTACATGGATGGTTCTTCTCTCCCACTTCCTTATAGTGGGCAATACCTAAAATTGTTCAAGTCCTAGGTGAGTAGGAGGTCATTTGTATATTATATACGGTGTGTGTTTTCCTTTCCTTGTCTTTGTTTTGTGGTTTTTCCTTTCCGGTCCGTGTTTTGTGTGTTGCCTTTTGTATTGTTTTTCCCTTGACTCTTTTGCCTAATGGATAAGGTGCTGGTCTTCTTCCCCTGAGTTTTTTTGAGTTCTTGTCTTGCCTCGTTCTTCTGATCTAGTCAAGTCATCCCCAGAAAAGCCAGTTGTTGTCCTCTCAAAATTACCATCTTTTGAAAGTTGATTTTTTTAAAATTTTGAGTTGGCACCCTTTAGTAATGTTCTAGTGAAATGAAAACTTGAGGAGATGGTGAAAATTTGCATTTATTGGAGTCTTTTTGGTGATTTGTGGGTATGTCGGAAATTTTTTCCCTCATGTCCCAAGTACCTCTAGGCCTTCTGTTCGCTGATCGGCTGATTTCCCGAAATCCTTGGTCGATCGGAGTTTATCAGAAATTTTTGGCCCATTTGTCCCAAGTTCACCCGAACTTCCTTTTCCCCGATCACCCACATCACCCGCATCGGGTTCTTCGCACAATTTTGTCCCATCTGTCCCTAATGCATTTGGACTTTCTGTTCATCGATTCCCCGCATCGGCCGAATCATGTCTTCGTGTCCCTCACATTTTTGAGTCTCTGGACCGCCCATGCTCATTTGGCCCATATTCTCTACATCGTCCGCATCACGTCTTTGCATCCCAAATGTCCCAATGTACCAAACACCGTCTAGGCCAATTTTTTCTACTTTTCCCACGTCTCATCTTTTTGAGTCGGTGCAAGGTGTATTTAATGCTCATTAATGACCTTCTCTCACCTAAACGGATATTTAAAGGGACCACCGCCTATGCATTTGTCACATTTCTCACCTATTTTTTCTTTCCCAAATCCTTGCAATTGAAGTCATTTGTTCGCTTCCCTATATCTCTTTGCATTTTCATCACGAATTTGATCTTGGAAAGTTATCAATATGTGCATTGCAAAAATGAAGATCAAGTTTCAAGGTCAGGAACATCTGTCACCTCTCGAGACCTTTGTACCTGATATTGAGGATAGTGAGGTTCGATACTTGGATTTTGGATATTTTGGGGCGAACTAACACGTGACAATCCTGCTTCCATGGCCCAAATGATTAGTGATAGTGGAATTGCGTACGTGGCTGGTTTTCCCATCTCTGTGTAGTGTGCCAACACCATGCTTGCCTACAGAGCCCATTTTAACTCAGATACCAAGGAGCTTACTAATGTGCATGGGGAATTAATTGCTAAACTAGATGCTGCCACCATTGCTACTGCCCTACGCATTCCAAAGACTGAAGACTCCATAGTTCTCACTCGTGCTCAAGCTCAAACCCTGTTTGACCAAGATAGTGAAAAATACAAGGCACGAATAGCAAAATCATGGTTAAAGAACCCTAAGAAGGAGTGTCCCGACTCTCCAAAGCATTATTCAGGGTTGATTTTAATGAGGAGTTGTCTGATTTTATCATTTTTCTCGCTCGTATCATGGGATTGCCCTCCACCAATGAATTTCATTTCTGGATGTGCCCCTTTATAAACATCATCTGTGAGGGCAAACAGAACATAAATTGGGCTGAAATTGTTTGTATGAATTTGACTGAGAAATTGTCAAGTGTTTAGTAGACTAAGAAGTTCTATATGACTTCTTATCTCATGTATACCCTAGCTACATCCCGAAGTGGTTTGGTTTCACCTACATGGAGGGCAAGAAGGATGAGCCTATCTACACATATTGCCCTCAGTTTACCCTTGAAGCTAGCAATCACAATTTTAGAAGGGTCAATGATGCTTTCACCATGTATATTGTAAGACTCTTGGAGGGTGACACTGCTAGGAGATTTTCTGATGAAGCTATGACTCTAATAGCCAAGTATGGGGCTTTCTTCATCCAATTCAGAAGGTTCTCATACATCAAGTTGGCTTGCTTTGAAAGTACACCCCTCAAGCTCCCCATGTTTTACAATGATAAAATGGCTCTGGTTGAAGTGTGCAGGCAACTTGATAAACTACACAGAACCTGCAGAGACAAGAAGATCACTGGTCTCCATTTCCCTATCTCCTTGGGAAATTATACATGCAAAACAGCCCTGGATGCCCAAAATGTAGAAAGGGCTATTACTCCTCTCACTGTCCATTTCTTCAAACCTAGGACTTGTTTTGATCTGAAGAAGTTTATTGATCAGAACCTCAGGATAATTTATCATCATAAACTAGATACTGAGGATTACTGGGATGATTGTGCGGATGACTTTGAAGCCACAAGGAGGCACTATGTCGACTCTCTCTCGCAACAAATTAGAGATCTCAATCTCTACCAAGTTCTGAAGGGCTTAAGGATGATGATGAGGACTTGCAGTCCTTTGAATATGAAACATCAATCAAACACACTCCTTTAGAAAATTTGGATTGGTACAAGAAAGAGAGAGATGATTTGGTTGAGATTATTACACTGTTCTTATAAGAACTAAGGTTTGGTTGTGACAGAAAGTTCGTGAGCTCAAGAAGAATCGGGGTAGATATTCTTCCAAAGATACTTCCACACCAAGAAAGGAAAACACATACACCAAGTGCTGAGGTACCTGAGCAAACCCCTCCTCCTTCCTCAATAAAATATCTTGAATCATCTACTCCCTCTTCTTCTACTCAAGTGTATCAAAAGAAGATTAAAGAGGTTAAGAAAGAACCAATTGAGGAAGAATATATTCTGGAGCATTTAGAATTGCCTTCAGGACCAAAGAACATTATTTTTCTTAGTGAGAGTGATGATGGTGAAGTTCCAGATCTTGCAGGAGTGCATGAAATCACGTTGAAGAAGAAAAGGAGGTGCCAAGTGCTGAACCTCATAGTATAAAAGACTCCTCTACAAAAGGAGCCCCTGATGCTTCATTCACTTCTTTACTAGAGGTAATGGTGGTTAATACTTTAAGTGTCATGAGTTCACTTGATCTTGGGCCTCTTATTCCTTCCTCTTCTTCTTCTACCTTTGCTGGGTGCAACCCTTGGTTGATAACAAGAAGAGAAAATCTTCTTCTCATTTGACAGGCAAGATTTTGATGTCTGTAGCAGCTCTGTTGGGTACTTCTCCTCCTCCTCTAGCAAAGAGAGCCAAGACCACTTCAAGGTTAGTAACTAATGCTCAGGGCTAGTAGTTCCTAGAGGTTGTAAAGCCCAAGGTTGATAAGGTAGAGCAGGATCTCTTGGTCTCTGATTTGGAACTTTCTAGAATCCCAATGGGAGAATCCACTCCTGAGAGTGAGGTTCATAACCTCCAGGAAATAGTAACAAGGGTTATTGAACAAGTAGAGAAGGGAAAGTAGACCATAGAATAGTTGGAAGAATAGAACCAAGTTCTTTCTAACTTTATCAAATCATTATTGGCCAAGGATAAGGTTTTGGATCTGCCCCATTGGATGCTCTTCCACCCCCCATGATTCTCAGCCAAGATGAAGTTCAGAGCATTAAGGACATACATAGGTATTCCACTTATGGGAAGGCTGTGGAAGCTATGGTGGATGATATGACTATAGCAGGTTTGAACTTCATTGTGGAAGCCTTCAAAACTAATGAAAAAGTGATTAATTTGCAGCAGAAACTCTCTTCCTCAATCAAAGCTATGGATAAAGAACTAAAGGTCTGGAGTAGTTGTATTACAGATCTTCACCTAATGGGCCAAACTGATGAGAAGATCTTGTTGGTCAACAATTTTTTTGATGATGCCAAGAACAACTTGTCAAAGGCATGGATTTTCAGTGTTGAATGGAAGATAAAGGTTCTGGAAGAAGCACTGGGAGAATTGAGGAATGTGTGGCAAAAAGGAGAATCTTTTAAAACTTGTGTCTCATCAGCCTTCAAATATATTCATTGCCATCTTCAAGATGAAACTTCAGGTGTTCCCTTCTCTCTTCAAGAGATCAAAGCTCGGTTCAGAACATTTGTCAAAGAAGACTTGTTTAAAGAGGAGTCATTTACCAAAGATAAGATGGAAGATATTTGTTCCCTTCATTCAACTATTACCGAAGCCAATAAGGAATATCTGGAGCAACTGAATTTGGTAAGGATATGGAGAAATGTCTGGGAACATGGACTCATCTCGCGCCAACACAACAATTCCAAGAGGCATTGAAATAGATGAGGCCTTAAAAAGATTCAGGCATCAAATTCTCAAATTAGTGGGCCCTCCTCAGCCATAAACGAATGTTTCCTCTTCTAGCTTATTTTTCTCTTCTTATATTCTTAGTGTCGAGCTCCTTAAAAATTAATTAAAGACATTATATTGTGGATTTCCTTAATTAATATTTTAGTTAAAAGAAACGGTTACCAAATGTAACCAATTTGTAAACTATATAATAATCTCTCCACACCATTCTAAGGGGATGGAACTGTGATTATTTTTGAAAGTGTAAAAGAATCAAAAGATATCAATACAAGAAGATTTCCCTTTTTGTTTCTATATGTGCTTATTCATTCTTTCCTATCTGTTAAAAATTATTGAATCATTAATCTATTTTGCATTAAGAAGATTTGTATTCTTGTGGATGTCATCTCTAGAACTTTGTGTCTATGAAATAACATCTTATGGTTTTAATACGAATGATTATGTTCTATATTATCCTATTTCAGCATTTATAAGGAATTATTTTGCTATCTATAAAACCGAAAATGTTATTCTACCTTTTCCCATTTCCTAATTCTTTTGTCCTTTTATATTGATAATATGTCATTTAAAAACACTTTCATGATATCAGAGTTCCTCTTCAAAATAGAAAATTGTACATTTTTGAATAATTTTTGCTTTCAATAAGGGAACCTCTCCCAGTAAAGAGGAGGGACTTTCTCCCACGACTTTTGCTTTCATTAAATTCCTTATTTGACAACCAATAGCGTGCAACCAATCCATCTTGACAGGAGACTCTTGCACGCACGTCACCGGCACCAAAATCACTTCTTCTGTCATGATTTTTTCTCTCACCTACCTCGTGTTGTTGATGTGCTTCTTCCTTCTCTATATGTGGGATCTGAAAGTAGCTTTATCTTGACACCAACCATCCTTTTCCACCTTTTCTTTCATGAATCTCTTTCAACATGGCCATTCAACTGGGATTTCCAATAGAATCCTCCTTGGCACTTTAACCGCACTTTGCTTCACATCACTCCACCCCACACTTGGTTTTTTTTTTAGCAATGGACATTTATTCGTATATGGTTGTTCATGTCATACTACACTTTTGTTCATTATTTTTAATAAGGACCAATGATGAAGATCACTAGCAATATGATGAAAAATAAAGTTGTTTAAAAGGCATTGGATGGATGTTAGCTCATTCCCCTTCCTCATACTCCTTTTCTTCTATATCCCTTTTCTCCTTCTTCACACTATTCTTTCTTCTATTATCTTTCTATCATATTTTCGACCGTCGATCGAATTCTTCTATCATCGACAATCAAGGGGCATCCTCCATTCTACTCATTTTTATTCTATCCCTTCAAAACTTTCTACTTGTTTATGTTTGTCTACTTTATTTGCGTGTGACGCCGCTTACGCCACCTCAAAGAGGGGAAAATGTAGACACCTAAAACATGCTTACACTTAACATTTCTTCCAATCCAATCAATTGTCGACACTTGGTTAATTCCCCTTCTTCGCTCCATTCTCGGATGCCCATTCACGACACCTTCTTAGTCGTATTCCTCCTATAATCATCTAATTTGGCTAATATCTCTCTTATTAGCTAAACATTCATCCTTTCGACCATTCAAAACCTCCCTAGTTCTCTCTATACCACTTCTATTGGCTTCGTAGGCTATCTATCAGCCACAATTGGTTATCCAGACCCTCCCAACTCTCGGTTAGTATTTAATCACTTGCTAATCAAAGTTTAACCAGCCTAAACCCTAGTTAACTAGCCTAAACCAAGCTTAACTAATCCTAAAGCATGTTTATCCTAATCTAATCCTAAAGTTTTGTTTAGAGATTTAGTCCCACATGCACCCAAATTCCAAACTCTTCCATTTGGAAAAATATAAATAGAAGGGTCACCCTCCCTTTCAACCGACAAATTCACTCACAAGTCCTCTCTCAAGCACTTTGGAAAGGCATTAGAAACCATTTGTGATAGCTTTAAGCTATAGAACATTTGGATCTTGGCCATACTCCATTGTTGAAGCTCCTGTATCTCACATCAGTAACTTCATAGTAGATTAGTAGGAGGGTATCTAACTTGGTCTTGTAGCCATTTTAGAGATACCTCTTCACCTCCATTGGAGTAAACAACACACACTTTGATTGCTTAGAATCTAACTAGGTTCACTTGCATTAAGCTTTCTTGGAGTAGAGTAGTATATATGCTAGGGTTTATATGTTAGTTTCAAATTCATATATGCATAGATAGTCTCTTGTTTAGCTCTTATCTCATGGTTAATGGATGAGTAAAGCAAAGATTTGAGTTCTTTAACCTCATCCCATAGCTTCGGAACTTTCCATTACATACAAAGGGCATCCATACCTTGTGATAATTTTTCCCACAAAAATCTTGTTGTTGTAGTTGTTGTGCTGAGTCTTTATTTGGGGTTGCGTTTGCCCACCTTGTCAAATAGTCCATGCAAGTGATTATGTAATGTGATCCAATCCTACACGTTGCTGGTGCAATAGGGTCTACAAAGTCTATTGCCCATTTCTCAAAAGGTTAAGCGCTAGGGATAGGGCACAAAGGTATTTCATCTCTTCTTCCTGGCTTTCCAACGTGCTGATAGTGGTCACACGCTTTACAATAGTCCTTGCAATCCTTATACAGATTTTCCCACCACAATCCTACCATTAATATTTTACATGCGGTGGTGTCACTTACATAATGTCCACATGCACTTCCTCCATGTGCTTCCTCTATGATGATGGGGCACTCATGTTCTAGTACACACCTACACAAAACTTCATCACGCCCTAATTTGTATAAGTCCCCACTGATCAACATGTAGGGTGCGACGCGTATGGCTAGTTGCTTTTTCTCTAATGTCTTCATCCCTTCCGGCACCACACCTTCCTTTAGAAATACTGAAATTTCCTCCAAATCCAAGGGTGCACGCCACAACCTAAACAGTTGTGTGTCTGGCATTGTCTCTTCAATGCTATGCGTGTCCTCCCCTGAATCAATCCTTGACAAATGATCAGGTCCACAATTACTCTTTCTAGGCTTCACAACTACCGTGAACTCAAACTCTTGAAATAACAACACCCACCGACATATGCACCCTTGTAGAATGGGCTTGTTCACCAATTACTTTAACGCCATGTGGTCGGTGTAAAATACAAAGGGAGTTGTCAAGATACTGTCTGAACTTGTGAAGCACGTATATCATTAACAATGCTTCGCACTCAATCGTAGTATAATTATGATCTGCTGGTGTTAACTTCCTGCTTGCAAAGCATAGGAGATGATCAAAAATCCATCACCACGTTGTGCAAGCACTACCCCAATGGTCATTCCGGAGGCATCTACATGAACATGGAAGGGATTATCCCAAGAGGGAAAACGTAATATAGCGCGGTAGCAAGCTTATCCTTCAATGTTTCAAATGCTTTCTCTTCGCTCCTTTCCCCAATGGAAGGCATTTTTATGTCTGAGAAATTCTTCTTAAGGTGCGGTGATCTTGGCATACCCCTTGATGAACTTCGATAGTAGCCCATGTGTCCAAGAAACCCACACACTGTGCTTTGGCTAGTAGGCTCCCCCAATCCCACAATCACTGCAACCTTGGCAGGATCTACTAGCAAGCCCTCCTTACATATGATATGCCCCAATAACATTCCAAAGGGGGTAGTAAAGACACACTTCTTAATGTTGAGGGATATCCTCAACTACCAAAACCTCTCAAACATCAGCCTAAAATTATCACAATGGTCTTTTAATAGCCCATACACCACCCAATCATCCAGATAGACCTGAAGAAATTTGTGGATGAAGTCCTGGAATGCCTATACCACTAGGCGTATTCTTCAACCCAAAGGGCATGACCATGTATGTAAAACTTCCCCATTCAGGTGTGAAAAGTTGTCTTCTCCTGATCTTCCTTTATAATCCAAACTTGGTGGTACCCCGAAAATCCATCCAAAAAGGAATAGATTTCGCTCCCAGCGACTCCAAAAAATTTCAGTGAAGGGGGTTGCAAAAGGATCGATGACACAAAATGTGTTAAGCTCCCTATAATCCACACAGATCCTAATCCACCCATCCTTCTTGATGTTAATTACCATTGAACTTATCCATTCTGATTCTTCAATAGCTTTAATGATCCCAGATGCTATCATTTTGTCTATCTCTTCCTTTAGCTTCACGTGCAAATTGGGAATCATTTGGTAGGGTCTCTTCCGATCAGCGCGCACTGTCCTTGCCTTTATCCTCATTTCCCTCAAGGAATGGTGGATGCCTTTGAGCTCATGGTACCCACGTAGAAATAAATCCTCAAACTCGCACAAAAGATCAATGATCTTAGAGACTTCCTTCTCGACCAAGTAATCTCTAATGATATCTTCCTTAGGTTCTTCTCCGAGCTGATGTTAACCTTTTTAGTTTTTAAAGGTTCATGGTAGGCACGCATGTGAGTATCAACATTGTCCACTACCTCATGTGTCCCTATAGAATGGTTAACATCCAAGCTTTCTGCTTCCTCCCCATCAATCACATATACAAGCTTTCCTTTCTCCTTTTTCACACACACATGCTCAAACTGATCCTCCTTTGTTTCCTCTTCTTCAAAGTGCTCCCCCAAACTTGGTTCACCAAGTAAGTCCAGCAACCTATCTTTTCCATGGCACTATCCCCCATGGTAAGGCACTTGACAACCTGTAATGCCTTATCAACTGATGGCTTGGTACTTTGATACTCAAATGTTTGAACTAGGTTAGCTGTTAGTTCTTGCCAATTCCCTATTTGGTGGCATGTCTTAGAATGTATGTACCATGCGCGTACGTAACCCTGTAGTGTAGAATATAGTTTGTGCACCTAGAGGGACGGTGGCAAAGCTTTTGCACCTTCCCTCTAGGTTATCTCATAGGATTGGATGTGGAAAGAGGCGGGCTCCTTACCATGGTAGTCCTTGATGGTGGTGGGTGCATTGCTTCTAGAGAAATGAATAGAGAAGGAAATTCTCACTTTGCACCATTCCAAGAGATTATCCCGATGTGTTGCCCACTAGTGCACAATAGTTCCTAGTAGGACGTAACTTAATATCCCCCTTATTTCATTTTCCTCCTTCCACTGAGCTTCCATTTTCTGTAAAAATACCTTAGGGAGGCTCCTCCTAAGTACTTAGGTAGCTCTTTTCCTCCTAGGCACTGATTGTGTGCGCCTTTGTCACCTTTGTCACCGATCCTCTTAAATGTCGTCCGATTAATTCGTAGGTCCCATGTGCCCAATCATCACATGCTAGACTAGTGGTGTCACTTACCAACTGAGAATATTCAAACTGGATAACTCTATCGGTAGGATGGATTATCTTTGGATCCCTGATTAAGCACACATATATTCTATCTAGGACCTCTTCTCCCAAAGGTTCAGTATAGGGTGTTGACTTCCCATCACCCAGGGGTATGATGACTCATTCCTCCTCATTTTCAAAGTTGATTTAACCTTTGTTGAACCAAAGATCCGCATTGTTATTGTAACACCATGGGCACCCAAGTAGGCTTTGGGAAATTGTTATCGCCTCGATGAGTGCCAAGACTTAGAAGTCCCCAGTAAACTTAGCTCCCTGAATGGTGATAACCGCATCCTTTAAGACACCAATGGGAATTGCCTTTATTTTGTTTTCCATATACACCACATTCAAAGATGGGTGTAATGCAATCCTTCCCATCTGATGTCATGCATCCAACGTGAGAACATTGACCTCTGCACCTATGTCAATGAGGATATTACTAAGCATCCATCCATCCACCACTACATTTAATGTGATCTCCTTATAATAGTCAAGGTGAGGGGAAGGTTTGCATGCAAGACCTACCTCTCGCACTCTTCTTCAGCACATGGTACCTTCTCCCTCAACCATGCTCCTAGAAAGGGAATAACATTCTCTTGCCTTAGCATTTTACATACTTCCCTAACCTCATCCAAGTCATCTCTTGGCACCTCGACCTTCCTCCTTTGCTCCTCCCTCCTAGACTACTCCTTTAGACACTAGATTTCTCCTTGTAAACTTTGAATGACATCCATGGTATCTTGATATACCTCCTTCTGATGAGCAGGATCTAGGTACTTTCCATGTACCACTTCTTCTCTTGAAACCAGATTCCTCTGCCTTGGTATTTCCTTTGTACGTGCAGCCTCTACTCTTATTGTTACTAAAATAGGTTCTAAGCCTGCATCACGTGTTACCCGTGGCATCCATTGTGTGTCTGTATTCTTAATTCTTACCATTGTAGCACCCTTGTCTTTCAGTTGTTTTGATTCATGTGCTCAAACAACTCGGGAACTCCTCGTACTTGTGTTTCTTCCCACACCATGAGCACTGCAATAGGTCTAGGCACTCTTGTTTGTAATTCTCTGTAGACCCACAATTAAAATAGGTTCCATGTGGGAACTCACTTCTTCCTCCATGGTTACCATGACCACGAAATCCTCCATGAAATCCCCTTCTGCATGCGCCTCCATCTGTGCACTCCTCATAACGGCGATCATCACCTTTAGAACTGCTAGCAATGCTAGTCTGGCGCACCCCATGATCAATGGCCTCATGGATTTGGTCAATAAGCCTACAATCCTTAGTATCATGGGTTGTAGAGGTGCAGATCTTATAGTAGCAAGACACATTCTTCCGAATTGTGTGCTATAACAAGGGGCATCTACTTGCATCATGGTCCCCATGACAAATCTCATAGTCTACTGTCACGGTGCGTATTGTCCTCCGAGGGAAACTATCCTTGACATGCCCCTCTACTTCACAATCTATACACCATAAACCACTACGAGTCTCATGGGCTGAGTTCGTAGACAAATTTTCCAGCTGCTTAGCCATAACAACAATTTGAGCCTCCAAAAACAGGCTAATACCAATATCAACACTTCCAACAACCTTGGCACGCAGAGCAGCTTCTAATGCCTCGTGCATGGGTCTGTGAAATTTTTATGAGATAAGGCCCTTCTAAAAGGTGTGATCAACCCTCTAACAAACCACTGAGCATGTTGTGAAGGGTGAATATCATATGATAACTTAGACAAGAGAGTTTTAAAGTGCGCATCATACTCCCGCACACTCTTTGCCATTCCCTGTTGAATCTCCTTCAGGGCGCTGATGCTCTTCTGTTCAAACTTAGGGATGTGGAATTCTACTAAGAAGGCATTCTTTAAAGTAGTATAATCCACCACCATTTGATGAGGGTCATATTTCCTATACTAGCTATGTGTGTGCCCCTGTAACGTCGTTGAAAACTAACTAGCCTTCCTCTTTGAGGTTGTGATTCCCTTTACACGACATAACATCTCACACTTTTGAACATGTTCTGCAACATATTCAATACCTCTGTAATCTAGAAAATGTAAAGACATCTCAAAGAATACTTGAGGGGGTGGCTAGGGCCCTTGTCCTCCTGATCCAGAGCCTTGGTTCCCTCCGATGTTTCCTCCACCGTTGGATCCATCAAATGCACTAGGTCTGTGCCTCATGAGCTACCAAATCTACGAGAACCACCAGGTTCTATTCCTTCTAACCCACTAGATCCACCAAGTCCACCAGGTCATGTTCCTCCTGATCCACTAGATCCATTAGGTCCTGTAGTGGTCGTGCCAAGTGTCTCTAATGTTCCACTGAACTACGCACCGATGGTCTTTGATAATTCCTCACTACCACTAATGTACCCCATGCCACTCCCAGATGTGAGATTGAAGGCTTATGTACTTTCTCCTTGTCCAAATATTCCTCTAAATACTAGAATATGCATAGCCATAGAAGTGGGAACTGAAAAATTATATCTCCTGGGCGCAGATTTGTCACTTCCACTGATACCAACTGGGTCAACAATACTGCTTCCTTGATCTAGAAAACCAAGCGCCATGGTTCGACACTAGGTGGGTTCAAATACATGCCAATGAATCTTCTCTCTCCGCACAACAAACTCTCATCAGAATCCAAAGGGTCTCTCTTATGCGCTTGCTAAGATGGGGTAGCACAGATTGCTCAGGTTCCACATCCTCTGCGTGAACCTCAACTCCTTCCCGCAACGTCTACCTCCATAGATCCATCACACTTGCAACCTCACATTGTCTAGAAATCTCCCTTTCACATGCTTCACTATACTTGAGTCATCTCTCCTCCCTTTATTTCTCCATCATAATATTTGTCATCTTCCTCCACCATATCTTCCTTGCCCAACACTCAGAACAGTTTAGCTGACCATTGGAAATGCCTCTAAACTCAAAGTAACAATCAAAATCTTCATTGCCAGAGGGATAACACATAGAAATGATCCTCTGGGCTCCCACAAAAATTCAAACTCAGCAACTTCCAGGACAAGAATATGTAGAAATAGTGTACTCCAGAGTGTAGCTAGCCAACACACCTTTCCACCAATGATCCACAACACGAGTCCACATTAGATCTACATCCTGTAGCCTCTGGTATTCTTCTTGGGTCCATGCATGTGATCTATAATACCAGCTTGATCTAGATGCATATGTTGAGAGCCATTCATATAGTTCTACTGGGAAGCAATAGAAAAATGTTTCATATAAATCATGGTAGAGGTTCTCTTCTACCCACCTACGTGCATCAAACTTAGGTCCAATGTTGAATCTCTAAGAAAATTCATCCTCCATGCTCTTGAACCATGATTCAACACTTTCCAAAGTTAAACGTTATGTCATTACTCATTACCCAGATCATGATGTATGCCATTTCCCACTACAACTTTGAAAAGAGGTCCCGGCAATGGAACCAAGATGTAGTCATTTTTACCCCCATCACAAAGGAAAGAAATCCCATGCACGCCGTCCTATCACCTAATGGGCACTGGGCACTCACCGAGGCATGCGCGGGCGTTGAGTCTCTCTTTTATGTGAGTTTAGTGGGAAACATCATCTATGATCTGATTTTAAGATATTTGAAAGGAAATAAGACATACAAGCACCATAGAGCTTAGAATGGCTTCTAGATCCTTGCAGTCATTCCAGACATAAAGTGCTTAACAGATTATAGAACTTACACCAAAATAGAAAGGAAGTCATGCAAACATTCATACTTATTTCATAAACATAAATTAAAAAGAGCTATGAAGAAGGATGTATGCATCAAAACCATTAATGCTCATATTCACATAAACCGGTAACCTCATTACATTTATTAGGCCCATTAGAGAATGTCATAGAAAGGCAGACCATAGTCATGAATTATAACTGGATTCATATAACTAGGCCCTCAAAAGAAAATTTATAACTCCCAAACCCTTGATACATCCTTTCCTACCCTTATTTACCCAAGCTAATAGAGTCCTTGTAGTATTTCTGCAGAGCTCCACCCTCTATCTATATCTCTTACTTCTACAGGAACTTATATATATAGCCTTTTTGAACTACCAACTCATTCTTCTATAGCCTTAGATCTGTCACCAAGTGTCTAAATGTGGTCCTCCATGAGTGCATGCTCCTCTAGCCTGAGCTCACCACTCCTTGCCATGATTTCCTTCTAGAAGCTTCTAACGCAGGGCATATTCCTTCCTAGGCCAACCTATCACCAAGCTGGCACCTTATCCACTCTACATGCGCATTCGGGTCACACTTTTCTCGTATCCTACCCAAAATTCCCAATATGGCTAAGTCTGGAAACCTTGGCTTTGTCTGTGCATGCATCACGGGTTTCGTTAAACCCTTCCCTGTGCACCTTCTCCTTACACGCCTTTCTTCAACTAGGCCTTGCGCACCTACGCATCTTTTTACACTTAGCCAATATTTCAATGCCCAACAATTAGGGGTGATCAATCCCCAATTGTGCTAAGGATATTTCATGGCTTTTGGTATATGGAACCAAATACACAAATGTTAAAGAGAGATAAGAAGAATGAGAGGTTGAAACACCCTCGAAGGAAGACTACTATGTATCAACTTCATTAATTAACTTTTATATCTTCCCCTTTAAGTGTAAGAAAAGAGTAAGGACTTCTTATGAATAACTTAGGAACTTTGATACCTTTCATAACCCTATAAACCACACTTATAAAAATTTATCTAGGCCTAATTTTACAATTTAGGAAACACAATATAAAAGATAATGAATTTCCCCATACTCTCCCATGTTATGCACAACAAAGTAGAAACTAAATAGAGGTTAAATGTGTCGAAATGTATCCGAAGAAAGGAGACGCATACCCCTAATATCCTTGAAACTGAAACTAAATTTTGTAGAGAAGAAGAAATGAAATACTTCATGCCCATTTAAATAGATTTGAATTGAGTCATCTTAGTGTGAAACTATGCCAAAAACATGTTCTTGTAGGTGAAAATATGAAATTGTTGAGAAATTTTTGTAAGCGCTACGATGGAAAAACCAAAGAAATGGGTTAAGAACATTTGTATGGTCCTGATCATATTGTAAGTTTTTAACCTTGTGTTTGTTTTTCTATATTCTAGTGCATGAAGTTGTTTCTAAGTACTTTTACATGTGCCTTCCTATTTATGAGCCCAAAATTCTATGTGTGTCTATTGTAGGTGTAGAATATACCCGGATGAACACCCCCTCTTTGAGATTTTTTTGATAAACGGTTTGAGTGCATAGATCAAAAGAATAGATGTGTAACCATGTTTGATAAGTTTGATAATCTCTGTAGAAAATATGTAAAGGGATTATGTGGTGGCCACCAATAAGAACATGTACTTTTAAAGAGGATGTTCATGGTGGAGACAATGGTCCACAACAAGAGAAACAATAGTAGTAAGAATAATAGTAATAAGAATTTCAACAAGAGAACTAGTATAAAAATTGATAGTATTGTATATATAATTAAAAACAAGTGCAAATATACCGGTGAAAATAGTGTCAAACAAAAGGCTTATCACTTGCAAACATGAGACACCCATGACATCACAATAAATCAAGGCCTTTAGGCACGTAATCAAGAGATACAATATCACGTAAGAAAGGCATGATGCCACAAACATGGGACACTCATGGTGTCACAATATGAACAAGGCCTCTAGGCCACAATCAGAGTATCAAACAAGTAACTACACACACAAATAGTAAGAATGTATAGAAAATAAGATTTTCATATAATCGATAAAATGATATTGTAAGTGATATATAAGAGAATATGAAATAACAATTTTTAACATTATACAAGATACACGTGTTAGTCATGTTTTCTCTAAATATAGCAAATACACAATGTATGTAATTAAGAATGATAATGAAGTTAAAAATGTACTATAATGAACTAATAGGACCTAGATTGTGTGGATGGATTCCCTAGAAAAAGTATGTAAGGAACCATGATAGCTCCCATAATCATATATAAATCTGTATGCCCCGCATCAATCTCAAAATACCCACGAAAACATGTGTGTAAAGAATAAAAATGATATCTATCAAACCATAAGGATAAACAACATGTATAATGTAAAATGCTAACAATGTATGCTAGAGAAGTAGGTCCTAATTTTTATGTTTATGAAAATATGTGAATTTATTTTATTTTATTATACTATATTGGTGTTTTTGTATTTTCTAGTGCATGGTTATGTACATGAAAGGGGATAACATGTAAGTTATCTAATGAGAACCTCTTGAGGAGTTAAATAAACCACCAAAGTGTTAACATGTGGATGATAAGTTGTCATTGATGTCAAAGTCATATTAATGAAAAAGAAGAATGCATGAGAGCTAGAGGTATCTTGGAATAAAGTTGACAAGTCGGGACATGTCAAAGGCTTGAAAACACCTTAGTAAGCACTTTGAATTTTGAGAAGCTAGCGAAATGCACAAACATGGTGATGGTGTGATAACATACCAAGATGATGTCTTACATAGGATATCATGTATATGATGTGAAAACAAGGTCATAAGGATGAATACAAAGTGGAACATAAGTTGAATTTTTAGACTAGCTCAATTCAGGATGTCTAATCCTTAGGCCTAGTTAGCAAAGTGACTTGGAAAGGTGGAGTGAAGGATTAAGGCTAATGGTGAAGCATGGTAGAGGAATGAAACACATAATAGGACATGGTTAATGGTCTACATGGTGAATAAAAGGATAGATATGATGAGCTACAATGCAAACTAGCTTAATTTGGCCTAGTTCAAGGACCTAGCATGAGGGTATGAAGAAAAACAAATCGTAACAAGTAAATGCATTTATTATAAATTTTTAGGGGCATTACTAATTTTCCTCATGTGAGGATATAGGTGATAATTCAACATTTTAAGGCATGGTTAGGGTCATTGGTATGACTTCCCTTTAGGAAAAGCAGGTTTAGCATGTACAAATAGGATTGGTCAAGAATTTATAGGTGTATTTATGAAAAATTATAAATTTATATCATTAAGGAGGTAATCATTAAGGTGTGGACCAAATTTTAGGATGTGGGGATGTGTTTTTTCAAGATATTGCAATTTTGTCAAAACCAGGTTAAGTAAGGTATGCTAAAATAGTACTTTGACTTCTTAGCATTTAATATAAATTGTGGAGCCTCCTTCAAATAAATCATAAGATACATTTTTGAAGATAATAGATATAAAAATATGTTGAAAAATTTTGAGGCCAAAAGGATAATAAATAAGAAATTTCTATTCATTTTTGGAATTGACTTAAACCCTCCTAAACCCCAGTTTAGAGCGGTATGAAGAAATTTGTTTGGTTAAGCCTCAAAATGGAACTATTTTTCTTTGAAAATGACTTGATCTTGTATAGAATTTCTCATATCATATTTCCATGGTGATTTGAGCTTATGACTCATGGTGGACCCCACAAGAAAATAGTTGTTTTGTGAAAACTTTAGTTTACTGAGAAAAAACTTGCAAAGGAACCCATAATCAAATTTTTAGTAAAGGATGTTTGGGATGTTTTATTTATCTTCATGAATTCATTTGAGTTAGTTTTTTAGAGAAATGTGATGATATAGGTGTTTTTTTTTCTCCTATTGTTTGAGAATGCAATTAAGGAAACCAGACATGAAGGTAGGAAGAGTATACATGATGAATTGCATCATAAATTTATTTCTTTTCTGAACAACATGAAGGTGTGCCATATGATCTCTGAGTGTGCTCGGTTTGTTTTTGATGAATTTTTTGTATGCATAAGTTTGAGTGATCCAAAATTTCCCTTTTGAGCTAGTGAAGAAGCTTGTTGCTACAAGTGAGTAGATGAAGTTTTGTTCAAACAAGGTATGCCTCTGAATGCTTGTACATGTTGTTTTTGATGTCCTAAGTGATAGTTGATCTTGGAGAGCACTTTGAAGTTGTTTGAATATTAGGAACCAAGACTGGTACTTGAGAATACTAAAAACTAGTCAAACCAGTTTGAGAAATTGAAGTGAACTAATGTTATTTGCAATGCTTTGATGAATTCTATCAAATGTATGTGAAATAATACTTCAATATCTTTTTATTGATGTATGATAGGTGTTTGGCTGACAAGGTTTAGTGCTCTAAGTAATCATGTTTTTAGGACTGTATTTCTGAGTGTGAATATTTGAATGTTTCTTGTTCAAATTAGCATGTTCTTGCTTGAATGAGATTGATGAAATCTTATGGAAATTTGAAGGTAATTTAGAGACCACTCACCACCTTCTTCAAACATTGAAGAAGATTTGAATACCTTTTCCTTGAAAATTCTCAAGCATCTCCATGACTATAATTTTTGGACCTCCATGAAATTATGAATGCAAGCTTAGATCTCATAATGAAGGTTGAAGATGAAATGGAATAGACGGAATAATTTGAATATTTTATAGAGAAAATTGAAGAGTTTTGTAACTCACATGCATGCATATCACACTTTTCCTAAGTCATATCAGTTAGAAGACAAGAGAACTCACCATAAGGAAGAAGACAAAAATATGATATGACAGTTAAAAAAGAATATGTTAGATGTCAATTTTGAGTGTAAGAAGAATCTCTTCAGTTGTGCAACGAATTTAGGAGTTATTTAGTGATCTAAATGAAGGTTAAAAATTCCATGACAAGTTGTGTAAGTTTTGCACATGTAATTGACATGTAATCAAGTGCAATCATTACATGAAATCAGTTTGTAATGATGTCATCTTCCTCTTCCCAATTCAAGTTGAAGTGTGAAGTTCAAGAGTTCCTTTGTGTAAGGCGAAGTGCAAGATACCTTAAAGAGGTATAATTTGATTATTTAACTATTTGAGCGTGTTCATGAAAAAAATTTGTTGAATAATATACCATTTAAGGTGTAGTAAGAGCATGAAAGAGAGGATGTACTTAATGCACTAAGGACTGAAAAATTGTAGCAGTTGTAGACATGAAAGAGTAGATGTTTGAGAGGGACATCTGATGTTGAAGGGGAAGCTTTGAGATGAGTACTTATAGCAGTTGAAGTAGAGTGAGAAGAGAAGGATTTGAGCTAAAGAAGTCATCATAATCAGTTATGGGAGACAATACAAGAAAAGTGATCAAACATTGTGCAGAAGTCGAGTGGATGCTCAACACTCAGGGAGTTGATGTTTCCTTGTGAGTGGAAGCTTACAAAAGATAAAGTTGAAGCTTGGTTAAGTTTTGGGAGTTGAAGCTTCCTTGCAAGATGAATCTTGATAAAGTTTAAGTGGCAACTTGACTAAATTTTGGAGTCGTAGTTCCATGTTGAGTGGATTATCAACAATGAAATCATTATAACATTTACATGACATTCTAGTCCAAGCTAGTTCTTTGATTTCAGTGGGTTTTCTCCCTTAAAGGGTTTCCCACATTAAATCTTGTCTCTCATGTGTGCTCTCTTATTTATATCTTGTGAATTATTTTGTGGTTTCATCATAACTAAGTTAAGGAAATTGAATTATATGTCAAAATTTGAATAAGCACTAATTCACCCCCTCTTAGTGCCTAGAATTTACAACTTGAAGACGATGGATTCCTAGGCCTTAAAAGCTCTAAATAATGTCACTCAACTACCCATGAAATAATGTTATTAATATTTTCTAAAGATTTTCTATGAGAAAATCAATGTAAAGTAGTGCAATGAGCAAGATATGATATATGAGATCTATATGTTGGACTAGAAGAATGAGCACTCCTTGAAGACCGAGGAGGAGATGTAGAGTGACGTTTTGCACTAAAGGATTGATTGGGCATCCTATGAGAATGTAAGCCACTAGAGACAATATGTGTGGATGAAGGGAGAGGTATAGGCCGAGGTGGACTAGAGCTATTTGAATTAGCATGTGTAACCAAATTGCTAATAGAAGGACTAGATTTATGTGGATCAGTGTGTGAATCGAAGGACCTATCATAATATCTAGGAGGATTAGGGTTATGTGAATCAATGTGTGTAATTGAATCCCTATCTATATGTGTACTAGGATTAGGGGTAGAAACTGTGGAAGAAGAACTAGGCATGTTAGGAGAAGGAACCTCAAAAGGGATACCTCGAATGGTAACAACTTATTGATTATGAATGAAATTGATACATTGTTTCAATAACCGACATGATAGTCTTAAAGGAACATAACCAAGGAGCGCCGAGATGTAAGGTACCAAAGCTAAGATAACTATCAACCAAGATGGAAACATGTGTGGTAATAGAACCAATAGTGATACGTAACATGATACTATAATAGAAAGGATCATAATCATATGTAAGCTTCCGAGTAGAAATACCTAGAGATTAAAGAAATGACTAGGAACACACATTATATTTATTGTGTGGATCAACCAATACACCATGTATAGGTACTTGATGAATAGATACAAGAATATATAATGTATCATAAATAAATGTGTCATCTATATCAGATTCATTGAAAGTAATGCATGGTGTAGAAGGAGGTATACAAGTAATGGTACCAATCATAACATCTAAAGGATGATCATAAGAGGGTGGTGGTGGTACCGCATGATAAGCATTATGCACTTTAGAAGTAGTTGTATCACTTGTATGCTTAGGAGTGGATCATTAAATATTTTTAATTTAGAATTCTCATTTGTTGGCTTAGAAGACTCAGTGGGCTCATCCCATTTAATGGCATTAGATTGATAAGATCCCAAACAATATAACAAAGTTTTATGCATATATTTGTAGAATGACCAATACATAAATGATAGTCGTAATAGGATTTGACATCAAAACTCTTACTTTGAGGTTTGTTAACCTTAAAAAATTACCTCTACAGGAAGGTGCTTTCAAAAAAATGTCAAATTCCTTGAAGAAGAATTTTCTTGCTTGAAGGTGTTTTCAAAATTTTGAAGTTTTCTAAACTCCGAAGTTCAAATTTTGGACTTGAGAGGTCTTTCTACTTTAGATTTTTCTACATCGATTACAAAACAATTTTTTTTTTTTTTTAGAGTTCCAAACTTTGAAAACCTGAAGTTCCAAAATTTTGTAACTTCATACTTTTGGAGTTTGGAGTTCTCTTTGGCATTTTTATTCTTTTCCATTGCCGGTCTCCGAACTTCGAAACTCCAAAGTTCTTAAATTTTAGAACTTGGACTTTTAAGTTTTGAAGTTTCATGTTACCTTCATGGATATTTTCATTCCCAAATTTAAGTCCAAACCCCGAAGTTCCAAAATTTTAACTTCAGGCTTTTAGAGTTTCGGAGGTTCACCTTTCAGAGTTGTCAATGCTTTGAGGTTAAACTTTTGGAGTTTTGAAAGTCGGATTTTCCAAGTTTCAGGTTTGTAATTTTGAGCTTCCAAAAACAATTAATTTCCAACTACCCCCACATGTGTCAACTTCTCGAGCATTAATTTTGATTCCCTCTATAAACTCGAAATTTTACCGATCATTTTCACTTGGTTTTTTTGCTCTGACACCCTAATTTTACAACATCATTTTGTACTTTTAAGGCATCACTTCAAGGTAATTTTTTAGGTTATTTCTTCTTTTTGGTTTATGATTAATTAGGGATTTTTTTTTTTTATTTATTTGTTCTTCTTTTCTTGCTTGGCATGAAAGCTCCTATCATCCATTGTTCATCTTTAACCATGTCATCTGATTCTTTTCTCAACACTGCAAGCTTCAATTCATGCAAGCATCTAGTCTCATCAAATCCAAGGATTGTGCAACAAGTTCCTTCAGATCTCCAGAATATTTAACTTTCACTCTCTCAAAACTTCACCTTTGAGTTTGAGAGGTCGGAGTTGTCAATTCTTTTGGAGTTCGGAGATTCTCTTTTCAAGGTTTCAAAGCTGCAAAGTTTTTGTAATTTGAGAGGTTTGTACTTTGGAGTTGAATTTTTTTTGGAGATACTATTTTTTAGACTTTCAGACTTCAGTATTTAAGAACCTTTAAGGTTTCTTATAAATTTTTCAAAGATAAATAGGATTCTAAATTCTGAATTCCAATCAACTTTCTCATTAAAGGGCAAGGAAAAATGAAGTACACATTCTTAGGAGTTTCTCCTCACTAATGCCTATCTTTGGATTTGGAGAATATTAGAGATACTAATCTTAGACAAGTGGATATGCCAAACTTCTAGGAAATATTAAATGCCCCTAATAAGAAACATTGGATGAAAGATATATTCGACGGTGGACTTTCTCTCGCTGCGGGTTTTCCTTCATCCATGTATTTCCCGATTTTTTCTTGGCATGACAGCTCATTTTGATAATGATTCTGAATCGGTGAAAGCGATTTAATGAAAATGTCTTGATCAATATGGACGCCAATTTATTAGAAGATTTATTTAAACTTCCGGATGTTGAAATATATACAAAAATTTCACCATAAGTTACAATTGCACATTGGGATAAAGACATTAAACTATGTACAAAGGTCATGATGAAGAGTTACTTGGCCGATAATGTCATCAAGCTTCCTAAAACATTGTTCCACTTAGACTTCTTTCAGAAGTAAATGATATTATTGTATTTTTAGTAGATTTTGGGTCTCTTCAATGAGGAATTTCAGGAATGGATGTTTTTTTATATTGCTAATATCAAGAAGAATAAGGAGCTCATATGATGGGGGGAACATATCAATAGTTCAATTTGTTTTTTATTTGAGCAATGTTTTGAATTATAAAAACTTCTTCATGAATTCCTTCTTCATTTATGCTACGGATTTCCATGGGAGAATTCAATGGTTTGAATACAAAAGGTGTTAGAAGTGTGTCATAGATTTATAAATTTTATCCTTAAATTATAATAGAAGAAGGAAACAAACATTTCCGTAGTGTCAATGATGTCTTTTTTTGTTGTCCTCCTTTATCGTTTTGATAAAAATTTGTATAATAAAAGAATTTATGATGAAGCTTTTAAAGAGGTAAGGAATTGGGGACAATATATCTTCAATTCTCGACATTCACATATATCATAATTCAAGGTTTTCTAGGTGCCCCTAACAAATTACCAATATTTCCTACCGATAAATGGGTCTTGCTAGAATTGGTTCGACAATTGTTGGATTACCATAAAATTCAAAATAAATGACATAAAACGGGAGTATAGTTTCCTATTTCAATAGTAAGGTATACATGTGCCAGTATTTACAAGGAAAAGAATGTGGATGGAGAAATATCTGAAATAAACTTATGAACTTTCCATCCCATAGATAAATTTGATTATTGGGGTAAGTTCAGTGAAAGAGGATTGGCCAGTTCTCACGTTCCTCAACTGGAGGATATTTGGATTCACTGTCGAGATGAGATTATTATCAAACAATGATAATATGAGAGGTTGACCTTGGATGAAGTTAAACAATTTGGTATTATAGATATTCCGAAAGGAATGGAGGATGATGATGAAGTATTGGATCCAATTTACAGGAACAATAATGTTGTTAATCAACCTTTTCCATGGATTGATTGGTACCAAGAAGAACATTGCAATACTAAGGAAAGGGTGGGGCCCATTAAAAAAAAAGACCTATGATTGGTTGGCTACATTGGAAATTTCACCCAAAGGGTTAGATCAATCTATAATAATAGAATCCTAACCAACTCCGAGTCTCCCTACACCCATGAAAGGTAAGAGGTCAAACCAAAAGGCCAATATAACTCCAAGGAATATCTCATTTGTTGTTGGGAGTTCCTCTCTTTCAAAATTTCCCATTTCCAAGGTTGTGTCCTCTATAACACAAGTATTAGAAGTTATTGAAGTTAGTGATTCTCCAGTTGTGTCACAAGATTTTCCACCCCCTCTTTCACTACCATTGTCATTATCTTTAGCTCCACTTTCCCCATCATTATCCACTTCTCCTCCACTCATATTTTCTTTTCCATCCCCATCCATGGCCCAAGTTTTTTCATCCCTTCCTATCCTCTCAGTAGGGGAAATGATTGGGTCTCCATTTTCTACTCCATTTTCTAAGAAACTTTCATTTCCTTCCATTTCCACTTCCAATCTTATTGCATCCACTCCCGAGGCTATTCTCACTTCCACCCCATCTATCATAACCACCTCCATTTCATTGTCAACTGATATTACCAGTGCCATTATTTTATCCAGTGCTCTAAGTGCCAAACCAACCATGCCACTTTCATCCTCATCTATTATTCTTGAATGGCTATATCAAAAAACCCCAAATCCGAAGAAAAAATTACCTCTTGTAGATGTGATAGATCTGAGTGTTTTGGAACCTACTCCAAAGAGACAAGACAAACGACCAAGGATCATCTCTAATTTATCAATAAACCAGTTAGGAGAAAGGTTCATGGAGGTAGCTACTCCTATTGAAGGGAAAACTAAAGAAACCATTATGGCAGCAGATTATCAAATTTCTAGGTTTTCACTAGGAAAGGAAACACATGAAGGTGCCAAACAAGATGTTCAAGTGGCCCTTGGAATTTTTTTGGAGAATTATGACAAAGATAAAGCTTCCAAATATGAATTGAATTCAAAATTTTAATAGCTTACTTTGCTCCTTTAAGGAAAGTAACATGACCCACTCTAACTACCGATCCTTCAACTACAACTCTCTCGAGGTTTCTTGCATTTTAAATGATATTTCATATCATGAAATTGAAAATACAGTCGAAGGAAGAAGATCAATAAACAAATCAAAACATTTGTTGAATTGTATAATGATTTACAAACTGAAAGAACTTCTATTTCCGGATAGATGAAGTCCTCTCTGAGGATAATAATAATTTGAATTTGAATTTGACTACATGGGGAGAGATTATATATGTGGACTTAGATTTACTCCTCCAAGAAGGGGTGATTGATGATACTTCTAAATTGTTTGAGTTTTAAAAAGTAATGGAATTTAGATCCCAAGTTTTACAGGATTTAATCAAGAAATTGGATGATAAACTGTGGAAATAATGGATTGTCTAAATGATATTTGAGAATAATTTGATAATATTGACTGTAAATTTTTCAATGAAAATATTGATGCTCTTCCGATTCACCAAATTAAATCAAATTTCAAATATTTTGTGAAGAAGGATGATGAAGTGATTAAAACTTTCAATATCGATTCAATTTACAAGTTAGTCTCATGCCAAAATTTCATAATTCAAGCTGAAGAAAGTAGTGAATAAGTTAAAAAGGTTTCCATCCAAAGTTACTGAGGAGATTGATACAACAAACTTGGTAAATAATTATGCATGCAGTCGGAGGAGAAGGAGATACGAGGGAATCATCAAGTGTTTCCTTGATTACAAACACTAGATGGCTATGTGGGAAGAAGATGGGGAAAACTAAACAAGAGAGAGATGTTGCAGGTCCAAGCTAAGCCAAGAGGCCATGATTGGGATGGTTCCAAGAAATGAATCAGTCAAAGTTGAATGGTTGGCTTAGTCAAACCTTTGTAATAACTTTACTATTTTTATGGGAACATGTTCCTTGAAATTATTATACTCTATTTTTAGTAACTTGTTAATTAAGGTTCAACTGTAATGGCTCAACCTCTAGAACTTACAAATAGTTAAATGCATTAATTTTATTGAGACTTTTGGGATCATTTGAAAATTTACTATTCAAGCTTGGAAGAGTGCTTCATATACTTTGAGCCTTTCAGTTATATTCAGAACAATATTTTTCCATGAAAAGTCTTTTATTGTGTTAGTCATTGATCAATTTATAGCTTGTGAATGTTTAATTCCCTAATGCAATTGGTTAGTCTACCTTTATACCAGTTATCTTATTTCAATCTATGTGAAAAATGATATAGTTACTTTGAATATAAGTTGTGGAAAAGCTATTTTCTTTATGTTACAAAGTTGCATTATTATTTATAGGCATGGATGGAGGAAGATTACAAGACATGTGGTTATCATATATTGTTGTGAGGAGTTGATTATGCATTTAAGTGGGTCTATCTGTTCAATATACTTAGTGCATCACCTTATTTTTTTCTTTTTTATCTTTGACTTTAAGCCCATAAGTTGAGTAGATTGGAGTTATTTTCAGATGTTTTAGCCTTGCATAATGATCTTAAATCAAGTTCTCCAAGTCTCAAAGGAATTCGGCCTTCTCTGGAGGATCATCCCAAGGTAACAAGGTCCCACACCTTGAGGATGTTCCAAAGTTTCATGGGATCACTTAGATATTCAACAGTGCATGATCCGTATGACAACAAGGCTTACTTGCATTAACCTTAAATGGTGAAGGGAGAGACACAAGATTACACTCAAGTAATTATTTTAGGAAATATAAGGAGTGCATGGTAAATGTGTAAAATGTCATCATGCGGGTTATGATTATAGCTTAGTAGGTTGATTAATAGCATTAACAGTGTCTTTAGAAGAAGCTTTAACATCATTATTCTTTCCCTTAAATGTAGATTTTCTTTGAAATTTGGCATTAGATGTATTAGGAGTGCTAGCAACATACTTGATCTTATTCATATGTAATAACTTAGCTTTATGCTATTTTAGTGTATGACATAAATGGTCAAATGATCTGAATTTGTCAAACATGACTAATTCTTGCAAAGGAGGAAGTAATATTTGTGTAAAAAGGTCTTGCAAGTCACTATCATCCAGGATATTATTCATCTTAGTAAGCATGGTCTGATAATATAAGACATAATCATTGATATGTTCATTAGAGGCTTGGCATAGTTTAGACATTTGTGCATAAGAAACCTTATCCCCAATGTTGATATAAAATTTTTCAAACATTAATTTTCCAATTTGGTGAAATAACACATAGAATGTGTGGGGAGATCATAAAACTATTGCAATGCAAAGTCTTTAAGGATCCTAGGGAACAACTTGGTAAGCAAGATGCATAATCAATGCAATCCACATGAAATGATTTAAGATTTTCCACAAGATCACCTTTATTATCATATATATGAATTTTAGGTGCAAAAAAACCAAGAGGAAAAGGGTATGAGGCCACCTCATGAGCTAATGGATTTTGTAATAATTGAATAGAGTCCATAACATGAGGGAAATTACACACACCTTGTTGTAATTGTAAGATTTCATCTTGTAACACGTGAACAATGGTTTCAAGAGCTTGTGTGAAAAAATGAATAATAATGTGAACCATTAAATATGAGAGGTGTAATCTCAATATTGGGTGTGGAAATATTTATAAAAACATTGTGAATTATCATATGAGGTGCCCTAAGAATGTGGACATTGTAGATGCGGGAATAGTAGATATCTCTAAATTAGATGATGAAGCATGCTTAAGTTGATCATGTGCAATGAATTATAGGATATCAATGTTATTGGGATGATCTTATAAAAAAATATGTGAATTTTCGGGCAACATCATCGGTATGGTCTTGGTTATGGTTTTTAGAGTATCGAACCATCACCTTATCCATGATTAGTATTGATAGTCAAAATAGTATTAGCAAATATATTATCATAGACTTGGGCACAAGAGTAGACATGGGTAACATGGGAATGGGAATATGTGGACAAGTTGTGTATATACATATAATTATCCTAGAGAGTTGGCATGATAAATCACAATATCCAAAAAAACAAAAGAGAAACCATAGAACCACTAGGGATTTGATCCATAATGTTTTTCAAGAGTTGAGTTCACCAAATGTTTTCACCCTTTTTAGATTTGATTAAGATTTACACCTATAACCAAAAAGGAATGAAATAGAAGATACATGGGATTATTCTAATTAATTAACTTCTAACATTAACCATTCAATATCATAATAACGCATTAATACTTGCAAAAAAATGTACATGATATAATAAAATTTCACAAACACAAGGGATTGAGTGCACTTAGTTGATTACAAATAATTTTGGGTGATCATGGGAAATTTTAATGATGAAACAAGGGTATTTGGACCTAAGAGTGCTTCTAAAATGGAATTGTGACTTGAAAATTCTCCTAGGTATGATTATACAGTAGGGGTGGGAATTTTTATACGGTCTTGAACTCTTTAGATGGTCTTAACCCTACTCATAACTATGACTTGCAACATTCTAGGTTTGTAACTTATCCGAATCTCTTTGTTTCTCTCTATCGGTAATTTTGGTCACACTAGGGGGTCTTTGAATACTATTTTTAACCTTTCGAACCCTAACCATGGATAAGAAATCATGTAAAATAAACAATAGTTGGGTTTTGGGCACTCTTGTGAACCATTGAAATTGGCACTACTCTCAAGAGGCCTCAAACCACACATCATTCTCAACCTAGCATGTGATATATAGTTGTAGTGTAATCATAGTTGACATCCTTCCTTTGATAAATCTTGATTTGAATTTATTTCTTTCAATATACTTAATTGAGTGAATTTGAGTGCTTGTAAATTTGGGAAGTAATCCTTAGACCTAGTGTGAAGCTTCATACTTGTAGATGATGTTGATCTAATGAATGTAGAGGTATTTTCAGAGTGTGGGGAGATTTGGGTGCAATCCATCATCTTGAATTTCTCAATCGTTGTCTTGGTATATTTTAAGCGAGAAAAAAACATTGTTCTCCTTACGTCATACTTCCAATCCAAGATAGTAGTGCATGAACTCGATATCGGTCATGTCAAACGATTGATTAATATCTTTCTTCGTATCATTGATCGTCTTCACTATTCTTTCAATGATGACTAAATTGTCAACATATACAAAAAAATCATAATCTCTCCTCTTTAATTCTTTAGGTAGAGATTTAGATCATATGGATTTATCACAAATCTGTGTTGATTGATATGTTCATCATTCTTGATATACCAAGCCTTAGGTTCATGTTTAAAGCCATATAGATATTTTTACGAGTCTACATACATGTATTTCCTCTCCATGTATAATAAAACCCTCAAGTTGAGTCATGTATACTTACTCACCGTAGATATCAATTCATAAATACACTTTTACATCTAGCTAATGGGCTTTCCACCCAAATTGAACATCTAAATTAAATATCATCCTGATCATTTTGATCTTAGTTGTGGGGGAAAATGTCTCCTCATAGTCTATGTCTTCCTTGTGTACATACCCATTTTCTACCAGTCTTGCTTTGTACTTTTCAATAGTCCCATCTTCTTTATACTTTATTTTGAATATCCATTTACAACCAATGGGCTTCTTCCCTGGTGGAAGATCAACAAGTTTTCAGGTGTTGTTTTTCATCACTGACTGATACTTAGCATCTGTAGCATCTTTCTAAGATTTCTACTACAGGGCTTCCTAAACGTTAGAGGGCTCAACACATTCAATAAATCTACTCATCAAAGTAAAATTTACCTCTTCTTGAGATTTAGTGCAAGTCCATGGTCCGATTGAGGATGTATATGGAGGAACATCCAAATTAGTGTCTCAAATCATGTTTGTATATCACTTATGCATATGTTGTATTGTTCACGTGGATTATGGTCCTATCTGATCATCACCATTGTGATGCTCGTTTAAACAACCACTTGAGACCCAAAAAACAACCTAGGGATAGCTAGAAAATTATGGGATAATTTTTTTTATTAGAAGTGTCCATAACCAAGTTGCAAGACAACATTTTGCCACTAGTAAGTTTGGGACAAAACCAATTTACCAAAACACATGTTTCCTTTATTAACTAATATCAAGTTCACTAGGTTTAAATTTTAGGGTTATATGTTTTAGCTAGGTTCAGGGAGTAATTTACCCTCATGTCTGCTCTCTAGCAGCCACAGAGTTTCAATAAGATTTTTCTCATACTTAACACTTCCAAAATTTCCCTAAACAATTCCCGATGGATAGGAAATTTTCTCATCTTTCGGTGGTATAAATAAGTCCTCCTAACTCCTTGTATAACTCGAGATATGGTCCGGTGGAGCTAAGGGATCAAATTTTCCCCAAGGGGGACATGTGTCATGTAGGGGTGAGATCCCCTTTAGTGGGTTGGTGGGTCGTGGGGCGGCTCTAGAAAAATTTCCATTGCGCGGGTGTAAAATCCAATTTTCTCCCGCGCCTCTGTGAGTCCCTGGTGGACACGTGTCGAGTCCTGGTTCAAAGTGGGAAAAGGTGAGGGGTTGGTGGAGTGGCATGGATTTTAGGGACATTTTCCCTTCTTTGGTGCAAAAGTGCAAATCACATCCGCGCGCCCACGAGCTCGACAAGGGAACCACGTGTCACTCGGGGATTGGTGCGGGGAAAATGAAAGGGCGGGAGTGGTTGAAGTTTTAGGATTTTAGCACTAAATGCGCTAGGAAAATCTCATGTGTGCCTTTGCAAGAAGGTAGAAATGGTGCCACATGTCACAACCCTATTGGGCATAGGTTAGCAGGGATGCAGGGAAAAAATTGAGAAAATTTCCCGAAGTAAAATTTTCAAAAGACAAGTTTAAATTTTGGTCTGCCCCTCCAAGGTGCCATGTGGTAGGTCCCGATTGGCTATGGGATGGTGGGGGCCGAGACTTTTTGTGGAAATTTTCTGAGCCAAAATTTAAAATTTAAATTTTCTAAGGTTTAAAGTTTAAATTTTTAGTAGTTAGATTAATTGCGGGCCAAGTTCAATAGAACTTCAAACGGCCATAACTTTGGATAGAGAACTCCATTTTGGGCAAGCAAAGACTTTCTAGAAAGATCTCGATGCCCTCTACACACAAAAGTCATAAATTTTAGAATTTGATGAATTTTGAGAGGTCAATTTTGAGAAACCAATCTGCAGGGTTTTGTAAAGCAACTTGGAAATTTCTAACTTATAATTTTTTTGTTCAATTTTGAATTCCTACTTTCTCAACATGTCAAACAGACATGGAGACTTGTTTTTAGATGAATTTAGGAAGGTTCCAAGATTTAATTTGTTTAGGAGAGTTGCAATTGAAATTTTGCATCACTTGACAACAGGATGACTGCACAAGCTTTGATTTTGATTTTACAAAGTACTGAAAGGTATTTTTTAAGTTTTATTGTCAAATTGAGTTCCATTGTGGACAAACATACTAAATTTTAACATCTCCTAGGTTAATAAAAGTGTGCAGGTCTGAACTGTACATTTTTATTAAAATTTACCAGTTTTAAAATTCACAATGCCATTGATCAAATTTTTAAAGTATCTATTTATCAATTTCATCATTTAGGGGTAAAAATTATTTCTAATCTAGTCAAATACATTCATTTTATTCTAATCAATTCATTTGCAAGTTAAAATTTCAAACTCTGATTTCAATTTTAATATAATTCCAAGGATACAAAAACAATATACTTCCTTCCTACGCATTCTTCTTTTCAACAAAGATTTCAATCTTTAATAGCAAATCAAATCCAATACACAATACAATTTTGAGAACTAATGAAATCCTTTATTCATTTCCAATAACAACTTTACAACTTATCTTTTCCATCTAATTTAAAAATACAAGTTCTACAAGATACATATCATCCTTTCATATTTCATCTTTCAACATTCCAAATAGAGGTTTCCTATTGCAAATAAAACACATATTTCCAATGGAAGAGATATCATATGAACAAGGTAAAACATTTTCATTGCTTCAATTGAATTTCTTACAACTTCTTTTCCAAGTATTTACAGAGTAAAACATACAAGTACGTATCATTCCTTCCCAATTCTTTCCACATTCAGAAAACAGAGCTTAACTCTTTTACATTTCAAATTTAACTTTCATTTGACAATACAAAGTACCTTTCCAAATCAAATTACATACAGATCATCCACTTCAAGTGGGAAGGATTACAATGAACTTTCTCAAAGAAGGGACTGTCAAAACTGTATATTCCTCTTGCTCCAAAACAACAACATGTTAATTTCTTCGTCTTTTCACCTTGATCACAACAAGGAGGGGGAAAGGCAATGCTCTCCACCCAACCAAGACATCTAATGAGAAGGGAGAAGTCATCCTTCCTCATTGGCCCCGAGCCCCAACCATATTGAAATAAGAGATGCAATACAACACATGGCAACAATGGCTTCCACAACAAACATGCATCATTTTCACAATCAAAACACATTTCAAGAAGAATGTAGTTCACAACTACATTAAACAAGTGCAAACAAAACTAAGGCTTCATCAAGCAAGCCAACAAGAGCAAGGATCTATGGGAACTACTTATGCCTCCCAATGGGAAATGGGAATCCACCAATACAACCCGCCAAAATAAATCATCTCACATATCCTTATCCCCCCAAATTCCTCCTTATGCCCCCCAAAGTTTCTCCCTTATGCCCCCAAGAGTAAGAAATGCAAGCTATTTCTTTTCCATGGTGGATCCCAATCCCAAACTCCTCCACAATAAAAGCGATGCCATTAGCATTCCTTTATACCCCCATTTGAAATCCTCTTAGCCTTCTCCTACACCATGCCCTAAGCAATCTACCCAACCAGCCAACACACACATAACGACATTTCTTGTTTTAAACATGCATTGAAAGAGAATAAAAATTTTCAAAAGGCTCAAGTTCCTACCTCCCATAATGTATTTTGTCCCAAGATCCACAAGCTTCCCAATGCCAAAAATGTAATCCAAAATCAGAAACAATCAAGCATGCAAATGACTCCAAACTCCTTTCATAAGCAAGGCTCCAAAACACCAAGAGAAATTCACCCCAAGAGGAACAAACAAAGTTTCAACAACCAAAAACAAGCAAGGAGTTCGAATTTTTAAAGGAGATGGAAGAGAAAAGGATGATGTGGATCCATGTGGTATGCCAAATCATTCTTCCTCAACCTCAAGATCAAAGTCAACATCGTTCACCTAAACATAATAAATAAAATGACAAATTAACTTACACACTCCAAATTAACCCACACCCCAAAAGGACTGAATTTAAAACATGTAAAAGAAGTGCAATTAAAAATTATAATTAGTCATTTCAAAATGCATTAAAAGGTCTAAATTAACCTCAAACCATAGGTATAGTTGGTGAATGATTGTAAGAGGTGTGGGACAAGTTTATCTTGTCCATAAGCCTCCAAAAAAATCCTCCAAGGAAAAATTCGAATTCCTAAGAGGATGAAGTGTTTCACACTCAAAAATCTACCTTACATTCTCTTACATACTTACAAATTTCTTACACACTCTTACCCCATTACATTTAAGAGCAACAACTTCATTAATTGCATTCTTATGACATATTGATTTATTTATTTTAACACATGATTATTCACAACATTAACACAAAATATAATAACTAATGAAAGGGGGTGTCACATCATAAAATAAACACATGCAAACAATAATAAAAGAAACACATTAATAAAATACACAAACCCATGGTCACATATAATGGAAATCCCCCATGGGAATCCCTAACATAACACAACACACACACACACACACACACACACACACACACACACACACACACACACACACACACACACACACACACACACACACACACACACACACACACACACACACACACACAAAACATGTTGCCATGGTGACCTTGTTGAATTCACCTAGAATTCCAATATGGTTGGTCTCCAGTTCCCCGACATTGTTGTGATATTTTAACCTAAAAACACAAATACCTCCTTCGGCCTCATGGCCATATCAGAACATCCAACATGATATAAATATAATAACAAAACCATCTATACATATGAATCACAAAAACATCAAGAAATTGACATTATCATTTTCGGTATAATTAATCAACTATATCCTCATCAATTAATTCCCATGCTAGTTCTATTCACAATATCAATGTTGCACGTCCAAATCAACATCTATAATATGTCCATGTCAAATAGTATATCATCATCCACATATAATAATGTCTCTAGTAATCATCATGCATAATAAGCGAATCTAGGACAATAATAATCCATGATCTAACATCTAACTATCATACTAAAACAAAACATAATAGTGTCCATAAAAAGATCAACATTATCAAGATCAGTATCTAAAAGTGTAAAAGGAAGTGGGCACTACAACCATCATCACTATCATCATTATTGGGAACATTTTTTTACAACATGTGTGTTATCTACATCAGGTGAGTATGGAGGAGTCTCAACTTCCTTATTCTCAAATAACTCAACATCTCTGCTAGTGTAGACTTTCTGGTCTTCATATCCATCATTTTGTACCCAAGATCCTCTTGATATAGCCAATGAGTTTCTCTAATTTTAAAGGAACAATAAGAATATTGTTCTAATCCATGAAGATAGTGAATGATAATAGCACACCACATTTAATAAGCTGAAATGAATTCACTAGAATAACCTTACAAAAGGATTTACAAACAAAGAGCTAAAATATCATATATGGAAATCCATCATAATCTATTATCTCATTACATTGATTAGCTCAATAAAAATATGTACATATAGGAGGAGGGAAGTGTAACTACTACCTATATTAGTGGTGAAGAACTCCACTAATTGATATTGGTAGTTAAGTTAACTCCACAAAACTAACAAGTTAACTCAACACAACTAGTGAACTAACTCCACACAACTAGTACACCTAAGAAAACTAACCCAATAAGTGCAAGGATAATTCAAGTGTAAGAATTATCCTAATAAATAAATAAAAGGATAAATAAAAACCTACATAAACACCCCATAAGAAATCTTAGGTGGGTGGAAATTAAGGTAGGTGAAAACAAGGTCTAATGAGGAACCCACATACTGATAACTAGAAAAAGGAACACACCGCAAGGCACCCAAAACTAGTAATAAAAGTAGATAGAGTAAAACCCCACTACAAGTAATCCCAAGAATCTCGGCTCAAAAACATTTTATAATGCTGAAGAAGTTTGGTGTGCATTGTGGTTTGAATTCACGAGTTTGATCACAAAAATAAAAAAATAAGCGATATTACGTCTGATGGAATAGCTCCATACTGAGGAGACTATCAATGGAGTGATGTTGAAAGTGTAAAAAAACACCAAACATAATTTGATCAACTACTAAAAATAGGTGTGCCACGATCCAAGAATAATAACCAAGGAAACAAGGAAAGGACACAAGATCTAAAGAAATAGGAGTTTCACGATCTAAGAAAATCCAAGGTAATAAGGCAAGGACAAAAGACCAGAAGAAGTAGGATCAACTACTACAAATAAATGTGTCATGATCCAAGAACAATAACCAACACATCAAGGCAAGGACATAATATCTAAAGAAATATGAGTGCCACGATCCAAGAAAAACCAAGAAAAAAAGGGAAGGACATAAGACCCGAAGAATAAGGATCAACACCACACCCTCTCATACTTTGCGAGAATGGGTGGAGTGACACTATAAATCTGTATGAGTTGTCAAAACAATCTGCTCAAAAACCGACAACCCCCATAAGAGAGATTGTCAATGTGATAAAAAATGTCAAAAATATAGATTCAAAATCTCTCAACAAGCAAGAGATATATACTACGCCTACTAAAGAAAAATGCTCAAACAAGGAGAATTACTGATAGAGATGGTATAGAAAGTAGAGCAAGAAGCCAAATGATGGAGGAGCCACACTGTAGATTCTGCTCAATGAATGTCTATGTAGCCTTCATGAGTGATCATAAATCCATCCCAAACTAGCACAGATGGATGAAGAAGATATCTACATATGACTCGGTGTAAAATTCACAATATGTTTATGGAAAGGAACATTAGAATGTGTGTCGGTTTGATCATGTTAGACATCTAAAATCTCAAGTTTCTCAATCCACGAGTGAAGGTGTAGAACTCATGTGTAGGTCATGATCCTCGGAAAGAGTCAAGCAAACAAAGGTAAGAGTTTTGTGAATGTGTAATCCCAATGAAGTGCCTACTCGAAAGCCAATTTCATGGTGAGAATTCCACTTAACAAATTGAATAGGGGAAGTAATACCCTATGAATGTCTGACAATACCTCGCCAGTGAAACCCATATAACAGAGCATGCAAATCGAATGCAATGGTATGCTTCTCAAAATATCCGGTAGGTGAGTAAAATGAGTTGATGTGGGATACACAAAGTGCTTAACTACAATAGGCACGGATGTATGGAATAACATGGGTAGTAACAAGGGAAATAGGCTTAAGAGTATCGGAAGAAAAAGTAGGCTCAGAAATTGAAAAAACAAGGTCAATGGGTATAAGAGTAATATCTGCAAGTGGACTAGGAGAAGGGATATGACAGTCCACAATATGAAGATGATGTTGTAAGCGAGAAAGTATCTATTGTAGGGAGTGTATGAGGTCATCTTTATTGTGAATGAGGTTATGTAGAAGTGAGTTTTGCTTCTTAAGCGATATGTTTTCTTCTACAAACTTTACTATGTCCTCTTGAAGTCCACACACTTTAGAGAAAATCATCTCATTCTCTAATGGGTAAGAATCCATGATAACAAAGAATGTAACAAGATGTTGGGCTTAACCAAAAATGTGTTTGTGTCGAGTACAAAACACCCCAATGTAGGAACATTATAAAGTAGTTTTTAAAAAAATAAATGGTACCAATGGAAAGAACATGAAAAATCATACACTTTTGCAAAAAATGGCACTCAATTCGAGTTACCGAAAAGTTATGATAAATTTAGTTTTCCATCATTAAGGTCCATGTAAATTTAAAAATACGATTTTTAATTTAAAAAAAAAAATAAAACTTGTTTCTACAAACAACTTTCCATTTTGGGGAAATCAAATCCACTTACCCTTTCTAGAAAAATAACATTTCGTAAAACTTTCCATTTTTGGAAAAAAAAACCCTATTATTTATTGAAATCTATCTTTTTGGAGAAAAAAATCCATTTTATGAAACTTGTATCACCGCCCCAAAATTTCATTTTTGGAAAGTCGCACTTGTGATCTTGGTTTTTCACTCACCGCTCTAAAACCACTTGTTGTTAGCAAAATCCAACGAAGACCTAGAATGTTTTATGTTTCTCTAGATAAAACCTAGAAATGATTTAGCCCTCGACGAACATAGGTGCATATCGCAGCATGACACCTCCACATAGTGCTAGAGGCTTCTTCTCAAGCACCACAAAAACACGTCGTTTTCCCATATTCATACAACCTACATAAAAAATGCAACTACCTAGAAAATAATTTTAAAAACCCAGAAAAGGTTTTCGTGGAATCCTTCGACAACCTTTGTAGCTACACTGAGACGGATCCGTATGTGAAGCCATACCCTCCCAGCTCTGCAAAACCAAATAGCTTCAAAACATCCTGGAAACACCACTTTGCTCAAGCTTACGGTTGGTCTAGGGGTTTTTTCATCTTTCGGATCTTATGGTACCTCTCTGTTTCACACAAAAATACAAGCTAGAGAAACATACTAGGAAATTCTATATTATAAAATATAAAAACCTCGCTTGCGAAATAACACTTACAGATTGATGTCTCCATCATCTACAGATCGATCTGATGAAATTAATAATGAGAATATTGTTCCAAGCCATGAATATGTCAGGATGATAATAGCACACCACCTTTGATAAGGTGAAAGGAATTCACTATAATAACCTTACAAAAGGATTTACAAACAATCATATATGTAAATCCATCATAATCCATTCCCTAATTACACCGATTGGATCAATAAGTAAGATGTACTACATACATAGATCGGTGATGAATAACTCCCACTAAGCGATGTTGGAAGTTAAGTTAACTCCACAAGACTAGCAAGCTAACTCAAAGACAACTAGTAAACTAACTCCACACAACTATTACACCTAAGAAAGCTAGCCCAACAAGTGTAGGGATAACCCAAGTGCAAGAACTATCCTAATAAACAAATGAAAGGATAAATAATAACCTACACTAACATTATTTCATGTCCAACTTCTTTCTTTTTTTCTTGGGTATGTGCATGTTGGATTTGCACCCGAATACTCTGATGTGTGTAATGGATGGTTTCGATTGGACCATGCCTCATGTGGAGTTACTCCATCAAGAGAAATTGTGGGAACTCTATTCAGAAAATATATTTTTGTCTTCACTACTTCTACCCAGAATGTCCTCGCTAGTCCATAATCATCAATCATGCAACACACCATCTCCATGATAGTATGATTCCTTCTCTTGACAACACCATTCCGATTCGGTGTGTGTGGAGGAGGAATCTCTCAATGAATCTCACGAGCTTCTAGGTGGAATTTAAACTCAGTACTAGTGAATTACCCCTTCAATCTAAGCGAGAGAGATTTGATGTGACAACCAGTTTCATTCTCAACAGCCACGTTAAAGTTCTTAAAGTTCTAAAAAGCTTAAATTTTGTTACAAAGTGAAAAATCCACATTTTTCTTGAATAATTATTAACACATAACATGAAATATTGAAATATAAAATTACTAAGTTGCATTGGATTGCAAAGATCGATATGAACCAAATCAAACTTACCTGAAGCTCGATAAGTACTCTTCTAGAATGAAGCTCTGTGTTTTTTTCCTATAAGGCAATTAGGAAAAAAAATGTATCTTTCTTTAGAGATTGAAAATCTCTCACCATATTATATCGAGAGAAAATTGTATCGAGGTATTAAAAGCGATGTGACCAATTCTATGATGCCACAACTATGTAGAGGAAGAAACCTCTATGATGCCACAACTATGTAGAGGAAGAAACCTTAGTCACTAGTACCTGATCATCCTTGTGAAAAAAATCAAGCTGGAACATCCATCCCACATTTGAGGATTTTGCAACAATTTTCGAGCCTCTTGATTTGTCTCGAATCAAACAAACTTTCTTACCAGAATGACTATCAAAATCAATCTTCATATTATGATCTAGATGTTGACTAACTGATAGTAAATTCTTTGTTGAGCCAAGAATATATAATACATCTTATATCTATAATGTCATGAACCAAGAGGTGGAGAAAATTTTCCAATACCTTTTACCATGTACAAAGAGCCATCACCTAATGAAACACGATTTTTTTAAGGTGTGTCCTCATAGTGGAAAACCGGTCTTTGTGCACGATCATATGTCGAGTGGCTTCGAATCAATGTACCAAATAACAATAGATGATGTGGATGGTTCACTTGGAATGGGTAGTGTATAATAAGTCTTCATAAACTTAATGGTCTTCTTTCTCAAATATATTTCCTTAATGATGGGGTTCTTTCTCCGGTTCCCCTTCTTCCGCCTTCTAACATGTAGTGTGATTTTCCCTATTGTAATTGTTTATTTTGAGGTTCGGATGTGCTTGATGAACCTTTATTGTATATAATATACTAGCAATATTTCAATTCATGTCCTCATTTGCGAGATAGGGCATTTCTTCTTTTGTTTGTCCCCTTGTTATTTTTGGGACTTTTGGGAAAATTGTGCTTTGTCAATCCCTTTCGATGAGAAAATAGTGTCTTCTCTTCTTCTTCATTTTTTTGTAAAGTTCTTCTTCTTGTTGCAACAAATTCACCAACTTCTCAAATATGATGGTCTTATCTGACAAGTTAAGTGTTGTCACAAAAATGCAGTAAGAGGGAGGAAGTTCTACCAAAACAATGGGCACAAGAGCATCATCAAAAACCTCCTCTCCCAGGGCTAGAAGAGAAACCCTCAATGTTGTAAATCTCTACAAGAAATCCTCCACTTTCTCGTTCGGCTTGAATTTCAGTGTAAGCAACTAAATCTGTAAGTGTAAAATGGTATTTAGACAAACAAGTTGTACATGCACAAAAAAATACATACATGAATATGTAAACAGAAAAATATATGGTTTAAGAAATATAACTATGCATAACCATATAACAATTATATAATAACTAATTACCCCATCTAACCACTAATTACTAACTTACCTATGGTAACAATTAATTAAGGTAAAATGTAAAATTACATAGTAATTTTTTTACCTAACACTTTTATGCTAGATTTTGTAATAGGAGCCCACAAGAGTGTTAGGTTATAAATGAGGTGAGTTTCACTTGTTTATATATGCTTCCAAAGTTAATTTAAGTTACAAAGGATGACTAAGCAAGAGTAAATGACCTAAAGAATAATTTGCGTAATTGAAATTTCGGGACAAAGTGAACAAGTGTAAAACCTTACACTAGGGTCAAGATCGTATGGATGTTCATGCCTCTATTGTACATTTTTTACTCTAGAGGGTAAATCTCTTGTGTGAAGTTCAAACCGACAAGTGGGGTTTCTAAATGGATTTCATGCATTCAATTCTCTCAAAATATTGACATATGAGCATGTATGACCAAGCCGGATAGAAAATATGTACCAGATGAGAGCTAGTAAAGTGCACTTGTTTGAGCAAGAGATAAATTTCAATACTAGCAATTTCAAAGAGTAGAATTACCAAATTTGAGTGTCTACATTAAAATTTGGATAAAAATGAGTACATTGATTGATACATATCTTTCTCATAACACATTAGTTTATACATATCTCAATTTAGACACAATTTCTCATAGCATATTGATTGATGCATATTTTTGTTTGCACATATTTCTCATGTAACATTGATTGACATATACTTGATTCACATACACAACTACTACTAACACCAATCAATTTGTCATGGCTTTCTAGTTATCTCTACGTTATGGCAAGCCATCCATGACATGTATTTTCATGTAATTTCATAGGTCCGAATGGATCCATTAGGTGTCGAGTCATATGTCTACTTTTATGTTACTCCATTGCTCACTATTACTTTCTTACCTATATATTATTCTAGATTATTGAATATGTTTACTAGATGTTAGCATGCATAATCATAGTAACCGGTATTACAATATACATTCATAAAGAGATCATTATAGATGTCATGAGGAAACACATGTAATAAGGAAACATAACAAATAAAATAAGTACTAAGATCAATTTCACTATGTGATCACCATATTTAGATACATCATTACTCATAATCCATCCACAATAATCCATTCATAACAAAAGTATTACATATCAGAAGTTGAATATATAACAATAATCACTAGAGAGTCATCCATGCCAAAATACCAAAGCAACATAACCCTATCATATTAATTGTTTCATACATCGTACCCAAAACAATGTAGTACAAATACATATATAGGGGTGGGGACTTTCCCTTCACCACCCATGCATCTCAAAATAGACTACATGCTCAAAAATATCCATGCGTACATACAAAAACAACTATAAAGCATGCATGCTTTTCTAACAAGCCTAATAATAGATTAAATCTATAAATAAATCTCTACTTTAATCCTATTATTAGTTCGACCCATGTGTGACCTTTGATCTTCACTTTCATGTGATTTATCTCTAAAAATAGATGTTCCTTCACATTCAAGTCTTCATGTCTTTTTCTAAATATAGAACATTTTTGAATCAACACTCAAACTCATCATCTATTTTTAGCTAGGTTCCAAAATTCCTAAAAACTAACTAAGTCCTGAAATGTTTCTACTCGGGCATGTGCCCTCACCACGTAGAAAATACTTATGAATTTTATTCATGCAACATTACCCCACACTAATTTGGATTTCCATCCTCGTAAAATCTCCTCCAACTTGTTAACTCTCAAAGAATGTAGGAATAAATAAAAAAGAATAAAGAATTTAATGCCCAAAAGAATCATCAACCATGCAAATCAAGTAACTTAGGCCTCGGGATATTGAAAGAGTTATGGAAATTCAACATCTATTTCACTCTCCACTTTCTTCCATTCATCAATTTCTGCCATAGCCTTAATGGTGCACCCTTCTACAATTCCTGGTACTTGGTCAGGTGCCAACTCTTCAACCCTATTCTTGAGCTCTAGATGACCGAGTTATTCTCGCACATACTCCCTCAATCACATCTCATGTGGTCGAGCACCATATTCTAAAATTGTCCTATCTAGAGATCTAATTTATCCTTTTGGCCTTAATCACTTCCTTCTATTTTTGTTACCTTCAGCCAGCCATAACCCTGGTGCACTCAATCTTATTTATGGGGTCTTCTCTAGATAATATTAAACACTTCTTCTTCATCAATCACACACACAAGAATTGGTTCACATTTTCAGCATATGTTAAAGGCTAACGTCATCCTTTCTACTTTTTCCTCTTTGAGCTTCGTGATTAAATCTTCAACCTCAATAATTTTTGCCTCAACAAAACTTTGTTTTTCCTTTCTCCTTTGTAATTTCTTACATTGTTGGCCCTTCGCCACTCTTAATGTTTCACCAATAACATGTCAACCAAGTCCTCAAGTACTTCCATCTCATCATTATAATCACTTTTGGCTTGGCTCACCAAGGTTGGGAATTGACCTAAAATGATCTTTTACATCAAGGTGTCTACCATATGCCTCCTTAGTGTGCTTTTTTCTCTCTAGAGAGTTCTTCTTCAAATTATCGACCTCGTGCTCTTTTTTTTCTTATCTTCTACCACAAAGACTTTTATAGTGGCGCCTACATCCAAATTTCTTCACCACAACATCCACAACCAACTTTTTCAAGGGTTGTTGCATGCTTTTTCATTTGAGGTACATGGGTTCGACTTCCTTATACTTCCTCCCTAGCTCATTCTTCAACTCAATGACACCGATGGAGTTATCACTTACCTCAAACTAGGTTCTTCTACATAATTATGCAAGTTCTAGCTCAACATCTTCTTGGTTCGTGACACTCCCCATACTTTTCCATTAGTTCCCAAGCATACAACTTTCATTTGGCACTCGTGCTCTAGAAAACATGCCCTTAGAACCTTTTTAGGGTCATCCACAAAATCCATATGTGGTGACTTGGGCATCCATCTCTTCCTTTGTACCTTTTCCTTTTTCCTTGTCTTCTTTGGGGGGTAGAAACACTGCACTTGTCCCAACTTCTACGCCCTTTTCTTCCCTAATAACATAAGTGTCATAGTCACCTTATCTTCATGTGCCTCCTCTTTCATAGGTGTTTTTTCCTTGGGTGGACTTTTTTTTCTTCTCCCTTCATTGTGTGTGTGTTACCTTTGATCCTTAGCATTCTTTCTGGCCAACTTCTTAGCCCATTCTTGCTCAAGCTCCTCACATAAGGTTTCTCCTTTCTTCTCTAAAGAAGACTCCTCACTTGTTTCTAGTTTAGAGACAAATTTTCCCCCACGTGCTTGAATTTTTTCCTTCTCTACAGTTTTTCCTTTGCACTAGATGTTTAACATTCCATCTTCTTTCTTATGTAATACATTTGGGCCACGAATGATCAAGTTTACCTTCCTCTTCTTCTTTTTCTTCCTCAGGAGTATCTTCGCACATTCTCTTGAGGGGTGGTACAACATAGTCTTCCCAGGATGGGAAGGTAGAATCTATAATCTCCATCTCCACTCCTCCTTGGGTCTTTGGCCTTAACACCATGAATACTTTGCTTATCATCCCCTTAATGGTAACATTCAAGATGGGGGCTAAATCCGATGTATCGGCTTCAAGCATCTCCAAGTATGTGGCCTCCCATCATACCTATAGTCACGCACAATATGTGCAAGTATGAGTCAACCTTATCAACATCAAAGGTTAACTTTTTATATCTTCTTTATCCTATTTACAAAACACTTGAAGTATCGGGAAGTGAATGTGAATGGGTATCTTACACCAAGGACCCATCTCCCCATCTTCCATTCTAAACCATGCAAGGCTATAATGTTTGCATCACTACAAAATTTTCCTACTCCCCAAATTCTATGGGAAACTCACATGGAATGCACCACTCATTCTCAAAATCTCCTCCTATACATTATGTTATACCACTTATTAATTCTATCCTTATACACATTTGAAATTGCATGCCATCACAAGTGTATAGCCAAAAATTATACTTGGGGATTTTTTTATAGGTGGGTAAACCCACATATCATCATCTAGCCCATCTGGTACTCCAATCTCCTAGAAGAAGATGAGAAGGAGGATCGAGCCCCAAGTTATCTTCTCCTCTTCATTTGTGCCCTGCCTCTCAATAATTCCATCGTAACATATTGCACAATGTTGTAGTGTGTCTTGTTTTCCATTTTGTAAATGCAATATATAAAAAAATTTTTCACATTATTTCACCTTTCTAAGCACCCAATTTTGTAACTTACAACAAATCTAGGTGTAACCCTAGTTACAGGATATGTGAGGTTATCAATAAGCATAGCCCTTCCTCCCTTCTCATAATGTAGTGATGGCCAATTCATCAATCTTTGCATTAGATCATAAATCCAGCCCATGTCCTCTCCTATACTCTGAAACCTGTGACTCACTCAATAATTTGAGTTGTAATTCACATCCTCGACCCAAAAAATAAAAGAAATCCTCATGCACCCTAGACATGAGCCACTAGTATAAATGTGTGGGATTTCACAAAGAAGGGTAGTTCAAACAATTTGAGACCCAAATTTCTCCAAGTTCCTCTTATTGAGTCATCGACCAACACTTTCCCTTCCTCTTTTTCCAAAAAGCTCTCACAACATGTCCTCCTTCAAATTCCCTTCATGTCCTAGAGCCTTATGGTTGTATTCACTAATTTTACACTTGGGAAGTTGAGACTTCCAAGTCTGAACCCTAAGTACTCCAGGTGGGTATTGCATTTTTGAGTATATATCCTCTAGGGTTCTTCCACCTCGACTTCAACCCTCTTTGTGTGATGCTTTTTCTAATCTTGGGTGTCATTATTTCCTTAAAATTGTGCCCTAGTGTACTTTTTCTCACCACACTTACTCACTTTCTTATCCGAGCACCTGCAAACCCTATTTATTCAAACTTCACCCACAAACCCTTCTCTCATGCCCTCTGCCCTATTTTCAACTAGCTCAAACTCTCTCTCTCTTCACAGGAGATACACACAACTTTCACACACATGCGTATGCTATGTTTTCTCTTTTTTCTCTCACTTTTCACAAAAATTCACTTGATAGCTCAATTTCTCAAGTTATCTCGAATGAAAGGTAGAAAATAACTTTGACTTGCCCCCTTTTTATACTTTTTGTATACTCACCGACTTAATTTTTCCACTTTTAACCCAAATTTTTCTTACTTTAAATCTTTTAAGTTATTTTTTAATAAAGTATTTTTTCTTTTTTTTTGCTTTATTTCATCACTTGACTTCCTTTCGTGCATTAATCTTAACCTTTGCAGTGCCTTACTACTTTCAAGCCACAGACCTCCTTACGTGCTGCCTCTGTGTCAAAGTACATAATCCTCTATGCACCATATACCAAGTAGTTCCATCAACTTGCCTACCTTCGCATTTACTTTGTGTGATCATTCATTTCTCATGGCGTGGTCTTCAATCTGAGAAATTTCCTTAAGAGCACCTTCATCCATAGCACTATAACATTTTTTTCTTCATGCACACCAATCTTCGAGAGGACATAATATTCAAACCATATATATTTATGTGCACTAACCTGTATAAATCCCAATACCAATAGATTCTTTTTTTTCATTTACCTTACTCCACCCCACACTAAAATTATGTGTGGTCCTCTACACATGAACTCAATAGATAGTAATCAGCTTTCTATGTGCAAGTGCGCTTATTACAAAAAAAAAAAAAACTAAATTGAAAAATCATAACAACGATTGAAAAGGGAAACACATAAAAGGAAATCTAATCTAAATGGAAATATTACCTTATTACAAACACTAAGAACAATTATTTATAGTAGGGATTCATCCTACTCCCATTAAAGTAACGGAGAACATGGTGTCATCCAATGCATGTAACTAACAAAGTGCCTGATTCAAGTATCTTGGTTACTACAAAAGGTCCCAACCAATGCACTTTCAATTTCCTAGGTGGTGTATAAACTTGGAGTCATAGAGAAGGACCATCTTTCCAACTACAAATGTCTTGTTCTTAATGTGCCTATATCATGCCATGTGTTTTTCCTTTCCTTCTTAGTCTTTGGCTCCAATGGAATAGTGCATGCCACTCATCTAATTGCATTAGTTTATCAATGTGTTCTTCAACAACTTTTCATCATCTAGTCCACCTGTGCATGTAATACAGTAGGGATGGTAACATAAATTCAACAGGAAATACAACCTCTGTGTCAAACACCAATTGAAAAGGTGTGGCCTTATTCAACCTCTTATAAGTGGTCTTATATGCCCAAAGTATAACTGACACTTTATCATCCCAATATTTTCTTCCAACATCACAATTTTTGTCAATGTTTATCCCAAAATCTTGTTGAAAGCCTTCTGAGTACCATTAGCTTATGGGTGATAAGGAGTAGTCTTATGGTGTGCCACCATAAACTCTTCCAATAGAATTTTGATTGTCTCATTAAAAATGAGTTCCTCTATCACTGTCAAGCTTAATGGACAAGCCATACCTGCTTAATAATATTCTCCCATAAAATATTTGTTGGTGTGGTTGAAAATATAATCCTTTGTAGGTGTTTTCTCTTGCCCACCTTGTCAATATAGTTTCTATGCAAGTAATAAATAATGTAGTGTGTATAATCCTATGCATGGGTGGTGAAATAGGACCTAAAAATTCACCCACCCACTTTTCAAAACAAAAGGTGCTTGTAATAGGATGCCACAATGACATCTCATCTCTATTTCTAGCTTCCCAAGGTGTTAACAATGATCACATGCCTTGACATATTCCTTAGTATCCTTTGTATAAAGTCTCCCACCAAATTCCAACCATTAGAATCTTTGTGCGTTGTAGCATCACCAGCATAATGCCCTCCTGCTATTCCACCATGAGCTTCTTCCATAATGGCCTCACGCTCATGCTCCAAAACACAATGGTAGCAAAACTTCATCACACCCAACTTGTAAAAATCTCCACCAATCAACTGATAAGGCACCGTGCACATATAGCAAGTTTTTTTTTCTAATGTCTTCATTCCTTCAGGTGCCTATGTCCAGTGCAAAAAATACAACAATATCCTCTAAATCTATGGGCACATGGTTTAACCGAAAAGTTATGCATCGGCATATTTTTTCCTCAATTCTCATGTCATCCTCACTAGAATTGATCCTTGATAAATGATCAAGCCCTAAATTACTCTTTCCTGGTTTCACAACAACTATGAAATCAAACTCTGAAATATAAGTATCCATCTACAAATGTGCCCTTGTAAAAACAAGATTGTTGACCAAGTACTTGAGCACCATATGATCTATATAGAAAATAAATGGGTTGCCAACAAGTACTATCTAAACTTGTGTAGCACGTAGATCATAGAAAAGCCTCATGCTCAGTGGTTGTGTAATTCTGCTCATGGGTGTCAACTTCTTACTTGCAAAAAAATGGGATGATCCATAATTCCTTCCCCTAGTTATGCCAACACTATGCCAATTTCCATTCTAGAGGCATCAACATGAACATGAAAAGGTTTTTCCCATGAAGGAAAGCACAAAATAGGTGTAGTAGTGAGCCTCTCCTTCAATGTTTCAAATTCTTGTTGTTTGTGTGTCACCCCAATAGAAATTTTCCTTTAGCCTTCAATAATTCTTCCAAGGGCACAAAATATTTTCATAGCCTTTAATGAATTTCTGTAATAACCAATATGTCCCAAAAATCCATGCACTTCACTCTTTGATTGTTAGGTTCTTCTAAACCCAAGATCACAACTATCTTGGTTGGGTCTACCAACAATCCTTCCTTACAAATTATATGCCCAAGTAAAGTGCCAAAAGGTGTAGCAAAGATGCACTTCTTAATGTTAAGAGAGATGCTCAACTACCTACACCTCTCAAACATGAGCCTTAGATTATCACAATGATCCTTGACTAAGCCATATATTATCCAATCATCCAAATACACCTGCAAGAATTTATGAATAAAATCTTGAAAACCTATGCACAACAATGTGCGAGAACACTGTTAGCGCATTTTTAATCCAAAGGGCATAACTATATATGAAAAATTCCCCATTCAGTGGTGAAAGTTATCTTTCTGATCTTCCTTCATGATGCACACCTAGTGATAACCTAAAAATCCATCTGTAAAAGAATATATCTCATGCCCCAATAACTCCTTCAAGAATTTCTTCGTGAATGGGGTGGGAAAAGGATCAATAACACATGAAGATTGAGTTCTCTATAGTCTACACAAATCCTTATCCTCCCATCCTTCTTAATGCTTATAACCATGGGGCTAACCCATTCAAGATTCTTCAATAGGCTCAATTATACCAGACTTGAGCATCTTATCAATTTCTTCTTTCACCTTCACGTAAAATTAGGATTCATCCTATAAGGCCTCTTCCTAACTAAGTGTGCACTCCTTCTTTCAGCTTGATCTTCATCTCACCTAAAGAAGGGTGTACTCCCTTTTAACTCATGATAGCCCCATGGAAATAAGTCCTAAAAGTCACAAGAGTTCAATAATCTTAGCCACTTCTTGCTCTAACCAATAATCACCAATAATGGCCTCCTTAGGCTCTCCTCTGTATACCAATGTTAACCTTCTTTGTTTTCATAGGAGCATGATACATGCGTGCCTTCTCATCTATAGTGTATCCATCACCTCATGCGTACCTTCAGTGTGGTTAACATCTAGGTTATCAACTTCATCATCATCTATCATATATACCAATTTTCTTTTCTTTTTCCTTCCAGTGTGAACCATCTCTTCTTCATTTGTCTCCTCAAGATCAAGGTGTGCCTCAAGATCAAGTTCCCAAATAACTCTAGCATAAGTTCTTCAGCCTTCATGTTATCTCCCAAAGTAATGTGCTTCATAATCTATAATGCTTCATGGACTGGAGGCTTAGTAGAAAAATAATCAAAGTTTGGATCATACTACATGAAGTCATCTCTTGCCAATTTGTTGTTTCCTTTTCAACTCAACATGGACATACCATGTGCATGCACGTGCAGCCACACATAATGTGGAGTAGAAATTATGTACCCAAAGTGATGGTGGTAATGCCTCCTTACCTTGTGCCCATGTTCTCTCACAATCATGGACGTGATGAGAGGCAGGAGACTTCCCATGAAATTCACATGTTTTGTAGGTACATTGCTCGAGTAAACCTAGTAGAAAAGGTGATTCTCACTTCTCGCCATTCAAAAGGCATCTCTATGTGTTTCCCACTAATGCATTGTTGTCCCACACAAAGTATAGACCAACATGTTTCTTATATCCCCTTCATTTTCCACTGAGTCTCCATGGCATGCAAAAATGCATCGGGGTTCCCTTCACCAAGTATACCTTGGTACCTGAGTTATATCCTAACCACCTCACCATGTGGCCTAATCATCCTAGTGACTCTTCCTTTGACTTGCGCCCAACCATCTCATACATTCCATGAGCCTAGTTATCACAAGAAACACTAGTAGTGTCACTTAGATACACTATGTCTTCCCCCAATGAAAAGACTCCTTCCTTTGATGGTTCTAAATTCTCTGGATCGTGCACTAAGCATATATTTTATTAAGTTCTTCTTCACTCAAGGGCTCAACATAAGGCTCTACCTTCTTATCATGCAAGGGTATGATCACACACTCCTCATCATTCTCAAAACTATGATGTACCTTTTATTAAAGCATAGATTCATTATTTCATGCAAATATTCTAAGTAATGTTGGAAATTTCTACTTCACAAGCTCTAATACCTCAAAGTCCTAGTAAACTTGGCTCCCTGAATAGTAATAGATGCATCCTTCAATACCCCAATAGGCATAGCCCTAGTTTTATTTTCCATATACAACACATTTGAAGATGGCTGCAATGTTGGTCTACCCATATGATTCCATGCATCAAAGTCAACACATTCACTTCCACGCTTATATCAATTAAAACTTTGTTATAACCACCCATCAATTATAACATCTAGTGTAATCTCCTTATCAAATTCATGATTATGAGGTGGTAGATTTGCATGAAGTATCTACTCTCTCGTGCTCAGACCTAACGTATGGTACCTTTTCTCATAGCCATTCCCCTAAGTAAAGGAATGATGTTCTCTTGGCACAACATCTTGCACACCTCCTTCAAGTCATCCACATCCTTTTTTGGGAGCTCAACTTTCTTTACATGTTCTCTCTCATGCCTTTCTCTTTAAGCATTATATTCTCCCTACAAGTTACTGATGACATCATAGTTTCTGGTAGACTTCCTTACGGTGCAAAACATCTATGGATACTTAGCATGTATCACCTCCTCCTCATTAATGAGTGGCTTAGCCTTCAGAGGCTCACATGTGTGCATGTGCATACCTAGCATGTGTAGTAACCATTACATTCTATAACTTAGGATCAAGTGTCTTCTTATCCATCCATTGATAAACATGCAATTGCATGTTCTACCTTAATCATCCTTGCACCCTTTTCCTTCTTTTATTTTACTCATGTGTTCATATAAATCAGGACAATCTTCTAACTTATGTTGCTTTTCCACACCATGAGAAAGCATTATTTTGAGGGCACTCATGATAATGATCGGGTGATCCACAAGTATAACAAGTTCCTCGCTCAAATCCTGCCTCTACCACCTCCTCCACGACCGTGACCTCGATATCCTCCTCGAAAGCCTCCATTCCTGTTTTCCCATTATTGTGCCCTTATGGTTATTTTGGCCTTCATTTTCCTTTGATCCACAGCCACACTAGTTTGGTGCACTCTTGTCTCAATGGCTTCATGAATGTGATCAATCAATCTATAGTCAGTGGTGTCATGAGTATGGGACTTGCAAATCTTACAATACATGGACACCTTCTTTGAATAGTGTGCTGCAAAAAAGGACAATCATGAACATCATGGTTCAAGTGACAAACTTCACAATCCAATAACAACACATGTGTTTGACTTACGTGGGAAATTATATTTGGTATGTCCTTCAACCTCACAATTTATGCACCATATACCACTGTGTGTCTCATGAGCTGAATTAGTAGAAAGCTTCTCCAACTACTTTGCATTGGTTGTATTCTGCACTTCAAAGAATGGGCTTACTCCAATATCAACAATCCCAACCACCTCGGCATGTAGAGTTGCTTCTAAATCATCGTGCGAGATCAACATAAGTCTTATGAGATAGTGCCCATCTGAATGGAATCAATAATCCACCAAAAAACCACTTTGTGCATGTTGACTTGGATGAATATCATAAGACAATTCCAACAACAAAGTTTTAAAACGTGCATCATACTCCCTTACGCTTTCAAATAGTCCTTGCTTAATTTCCTTAAGCGCATTGATACTATGTTGTTATCAAACTTAGGAATGTGAAAATCTGCTAGAAATGCTAAGCGTAAAGCATCATAATCCACCACATTCTGATGTGGGTCATACTTTATATACCAACTATGTGCGCTCCTTTGAAGAGTAGTAGAAAATGACTTTCCTTCCTATCTGAAGTTGTAATTCCTTTAACACACCATAATAGCTCACACTTGTGCACATGATCTATTGCATCTTCAATTCCTCTAAACTCGAAAATGGAGAGACATCTCATAGTAAACATGTGGTGTGTGTTGTGATTGTGGAGGTTCTTGAGGTGGTTGTTGTGGTGTGTGACCTTGCCCCCGATAAATCCAAAACTAGAGCCTCCACCAATATTATTTCCTCCTCTCTTGATCGTCTCGATCTACTAGATCCCGATCCTCTACCATCCTCCTTATCCTCCCACACCCCTATTATGGGAAGCAGATGAAAGGATGTAATTCCTTCTTGTCCCAATTTGTAGTGCTAAACTGAACTCCCACATACATGTAAAGTTATAGTAATTTTAGAAGTATTCCCGACATTTTATGCGCACACACTCTGTCTGATAATGACATGACTAAAAATATTCCTCTAATAAAACCTCCAAACAATGACGTCATCTGCACTACCATAGGTGTATGTGTTTTTTGATGCACTTATGAATTCAACATAAAATTATATCTACCCGTAGCTACTTGATTACCTACACTAGCCTATTTATCAATAACTACCCTTGGATTTAGAAAACTTAGTGCATGGGAGAGGTGGCTAGGTGGGATCAGATGCACACCTACGGTCCTCATGCTCTCCTCTAATGCGCTCTCATTCAAATCCTAAGGGGATTATCTACCACTCTTGCCCAATGTGAGGAGTATGATGTTAAAACTCCTCATATTCTACAAGAGAGCCTCAAAACCTTCGCGATCCATCATTCTCCTCAACTCCATTTCCTCTGCAACTTTCGTGTGCATGCCATGCCCATGTCTCGTGCTTCATTAAACTTGAGTCATCTTTCCTCTCTTTTTCTTTCTACCGTTAGGTCCACCATCTTTCACCACACCTGCTCATACCCCTATGTATGGTGGGGATTTAGTTAGCCATAGGAAGGCACTCTAAATCTAATTCTATCATCAAGATCTTAATCGCAAGGGCATAACACATAAATACGATCCTCTGGGTTTGCACAAAAACTTGAACTCAACTTCCTCTAGACATAAGTAAGTAGAAATAGCGTACTCGAAGGTATAATTGCACAATAATCCAACCCACCAATGATCTACAACTCTAGTCCAGTACACATCAGCATCAAAAAGAGTCTAGTAATTTTTCTGCGTCAAACATTTGGCCTATAACTCCAATTCTTCCCTTGTGCATACGGTGTCATCCATTCATAAAACTCTACTGGAAAGATGCAAAATAAAGTCTCATAAATTGTGTCATAAAGGTTGTCTTCCACCCACCGGTGTGCATTGAAATCAGGTCTAGTACCATATCTCTGAGAAAACTTATCTTGTCCTTCTTCAACCCAACTTTCAATAGTCTTAAGATTCAATCAATACGCCATCTGCATGCAACATCCTGACAAGCGGTTTGAAAAGAGGTCCCGGAAACGGAACCAAAATGTAGTCCTTTTTATTTCACCTAACTACCTAGGTGCGTTGGTATCCCATCTAGACAGATCTAAACTCTCACCCAAAGCCCACAAATCCTACCAAGTCCCTTTTTATCTTTGCATTGTTAAGATGTTAGCATGCATAATCATAGTAACCAATATTAAAGCATACATTCACAAGTAGATCATTACATATATCATGAGGAAAAACATGTAATAAGGAAACATGACAGATCAATAAGTCCTAAGATCAATTGCACTATGTGATCACCATATTCAGATACATCAATTACTAGAATCCATCTACAACAAATCAATTCATAACAAAAGTATTAAATATCGAAGTTGAATACATGACAATAGTCACCATGGAGAGAGAGTCATGCACGCCAAAATACCCGAGCAACATAACCCTATCATATCAATCGTTTTGTACATGGTACCCAAAACAATGTAGTACTATACATGTATATAGGAGTGGGGACTTTCCCTTCACTACCCATGCATATCAAAATAGACTGCATGCTCAAAAACAAGCATGCATATTTACAAAAACAACTATAAATCATGCATGTTATCCTAACAAGCTTGATAATAGATTAAATCTATGAATAAGATCGATTTAATCCTATTATTAGCTTGACCCATGTGTGACCTTTGATCTTCACTTGTATGTGCTTTATCTCCAAAAATAGGCATTCCTTCATCTTCAAGTCTTCATGATTTTTTCTAAATCTAGAATGTTGTTTGAGCGACACTCAAACACGGTATCATCTATTTTTAGCCCGTGATTCCCAAAGCGGCTAAATCTTAAATGTTTCTGCTCGGACCCAAGCCCTCGCGCACAAAATATACTTAGAGAATTGCTACCGCAATGATTATCATGGTTATAGTGTCATAAGTTAGAAAACATGATATTATGTATACAAGCTATACATATGTATTAAAGACATATTACATATGCATATACACTTATCACATTTACTAATTTATGTCAACATGGATTTCATATGGTGAAAAATCTACATAACACTTGATGGTGATAGACACTACCTAATGGTAGATGGAGACACAACTACCTAACCTTGACATAAGCTACCTAATGTTATATGGTGACACAAGATACCTAATGTTATATGGTGACATAATATCTAAATGATAAGTTCTTACACATTTTTTTACACATTCCTTGTACAAAGCATACTTGGGTTAATCGTGTATAGTTGTTTCATGTTTTTACAACATTTAAGTTTTTATTTACCGATATTATACATCTCTTTTTGACTAGTAATACATGTCTTTAACATTTTATTTTAAGTTTCCACATTTATGGCGTAAGGGAACACTCTTCAACTTACACACATCACACTCCTAGGGAATAAGTTTTTATTAAATCTTATCTTTTTCACTTTTAATCTATCAATTTCATTACAAGATTAAAATGCATAAATTGTAATACCTAAAATTTGGTTACGAGGAACTTGAAAATAATTCTTTGAAATTCATCCCGACATTATCACATTTACAAATTTATTGAATGAATGTAAAGCATGGGATATTCAATCCTACATGTTTATCCCACTAAGTCATGTGACTTATTATATTTAATTTGTGCAACTTGGGAATCAATGCAACTTGTACATAACACACTTTTAGATTCTTTGCAATCCTCCTCATGTCTCAAATCATATTCCATCTTAATTCTAGATAGGTTGGTGGGACCGGGATAGGTTTGGTGATGAATATGTCAAAATGCTAATGAACCTATCTAGTATATTTACCATGATCATGTTTTTTAATGCACAAGTTACCTTAGTCATCTTAGGGTCATTTGAGCGAGAAATCATTTACACAATTCATCTATATAAACTACACACCTTAACCTATTAGGGGGTCTAGGAATCCCATATTTAAGAACTCTCTAAGAAGGTATTTGAGCCCATTATTGGAGCATACATCCATTGGAACATAATATAGTAATTTATTAAATTTTTAACACACTCATCCTTTAACGTGGTCCTAAATCATGTTTTCTAACCTCCACTCCACCCTAAGATTTAGAGAACTAAGTGTAGCTTGATCCTGTTTTTTTATATTAGTACTTATTATAGCATATTACATGTCATATTACATCATAGTAATAGAGGACACATTCGAAGCCTTATGACACCTTTGTCGATGAACTTATCCTCCACTTAGTTTTGCACTCCTAAATTGTATAGGTAGATAAAAGACACCTAGACGACATCCTTATCAAGATTCATATCACCACCACATAACATAAGCCCATATTGAGTGAATATGTTCTAAACCTTAACCCAAATTTCAATATTTTACTTTCTAGAAGTTTGTTTGATTGAAGATCACATCCTTTCATAATTTTAGTTTGTTGTATTTATTGTATTTCTATATTTATCGTTTTGGATTATCTTATTACACTTTCATGCAATATCTTAATTAGATTAACCCTATTTTTTATATTACATGAAAAGCAAACGGGGTTATGTTATAAGATTAATAAAAAAAAATATAGAACACGCATGTTAAAAAGAACATAATCTAAACTAATAATTGATAAACACACAAATAAACTAGAACAATACAAAATCATATCAAATAATCTAGTTGTGTACCAAAAGTAGGTGTGGACATTAAGATATTCATATTAAATTGATAATTCAATAATAATTTTTATAGGTCTCCCATACACATGTGATCTAAGCACATTAAAAATTGTCATCATCATTATTATAAATTAAAAGAGGTTATTCATTCTAAGCATAATTTAGAACTTTAAAAACTTAAACTCAATTATCATCTTTTGTTACAAACTATTCAAAAATATAGAGTCATTTCTTTTAAAAGGACTTTTATCAAACTACATAGATGTTGTGAAAGGTAAGGCAAAAATATAAGAAGTGAATGATACTCACAAGCTCAGTTTGTCAAACTTTTTATATACTATTACTCTCGTGTGAAGGAAGTAATAGTGGATGAGAAGTCTCATTAAATTCAAGAAAATTAATATGTAAAAATGCGCCTAACCATTTCGGAAGATTAATTGCTAGTCCAAATTACTAGGTGTCAAGTAATGCATAGAAAGAGGAAGCGAATGGTACTTAGAAAGTTGTCTTATCAAACATGCAATATACTATTATTCCTAAATGAAAGAAGTAGTAAATAAATAACTATATAAATTAAAGAAAAATGATACATTTAAAGAAGGTGCCTAGCGACTTCAAAAATTTAATTGCTAGTACAAACTACTTAATTATTAGGAAAGACTAAGAATAAAGTGAGGTGTAAACATAAGAAGTGAATAGCATTCATAAAAACGGCTAGTCAAAATTGCACTATTTTGTTATTACCTATGGAGGAAGTTGGAGGACGAGGAGTCTATTAAAATCAAGGGCAATAATTGAAAAAAAGACACCCACACCCCCTAGTTGGTAGAAGTAAGAATTCAAAAAAAAATACATTGCACACAAAAAAATAATTAATGGTAGAAATTAATTAAATTTTATGAAAGGCTAGGTGTAAAGTAAGATGTAAACATCAAAAGTGAATGTCATTCATAAGGACTACTTGTCAAATCTTGGGAGGTTATTATTCCCACATGGAGGAGGTTGTGGTGGACAAAGAGTTCGTTATATTCAAGATGCACTCATTGACTACATAAGACCTGATTGTTTCTCCGATTTCACCAATACAACCAATAAAATACTAAAATATCGTGTAGAATTAATAGGTCGTCTGTGGACTAAAGACTTTGTGCCAACAAGGAACGAACATAAACATGTGAATTTGTTCTATAAATATGTTTTCTGCTATAAGTTTCAATGCTTCAATGCTTCAATGAATGTTGTAATGATTGTTTGACTTCTCTAAGTGCTTTCTAATGTTCAATTATTACATTTTCTAATTATATGTATGCCCTAAGAATAATGGATGCTTGGATATATGTTAATGCCTAAATGAATGAGTGTGTGCTTTTGTATTTGTAGACAATTAAAATTCAAATAAGGATCTTATTGGCGTGCATCTTTGACCTCCCATGTTAGTTAGATAAGTAAAAAGACAACTAAGGTGAAACATGGTGAAGAAGGGAAGGGCTAAGTGCAAGCATGTCCAAACGTGCATCACTTAACATTATTAGCATGTCAAGGATGTTGAACCAATATTCTATATATGGAAGCCCAAAGCGATGGGAAACACGGACACTAGGTGAGGTGACAATTAAAAGGGAGAGAGAGATGAGAGAGGAATACTAAAATCAATAAATTGTACCAATAAAACTATAATTTTATAAAAATCAAATAAAATTCAAGCACTCAAAAGCATACAATTTGAGTACTAATAAATGCATAAAGACCATTGGAAGGTGTCTACAACCATGAAAAACAATGTGCACTTAATTTCACAAAATATATTTATTTAAGTTGTATATAATTATTTGTGTTAATTAGTAAAATACATTTAAGTCCTATATATTAATACTTATATGTTTAATAGATATATTTGAAAAATGTTAAAAGATATTATTTTTATGTATAGTTTGGATTTAACATTTATTATGCCGAAGGCGTTCCCCCTATGGTAAAGGACCTCCGGACGTTTCCGCAACTATGTTAAAATTGACGTCTGTTTTGACGGTTACGACAGCTTGTTTGACGTTTTTGTTTTTGCAGCTATTTTTAACAGTTTGGATTTTTAATTTTTGCATGCTTATTGTTTTTAGTTTAGCATGCACAGTCTAGAGCAACTTCCAGAAAGTATCGGAAACCTACCATGCCTGAAGGACCTGAGATTAATATACTGCAACTCGTTATCCAGTCTTCCAGATAGTTTTGTGCGGCTGAAATCGCTCAAGATCTTGCATATAAAAAGTTGCATCAAACTTAATGCCATGCCGAAAGACTTTGGACAGTTAAGTTCCCTAATTGAGTTGGTTGTGGAAGATTGCCCTAAGCTGAAGGAGTTGCCGCATGGAATTGAAACACTGTCAGCCTTGAAAATCTTGACGCTGAAGCGATGCAAAAGCTTGGAAAATCTTCCCGCCGGGTTTGGAGAAGTCACAAGCTTGGAAGAATTGACATTAATGGTCTTGATGATCTCAACACTTCCGCATGGATTCCAAGGACTCACAAAATTAAAGCAGCTGTATATATACTTCTGTCCCAAGTTAGAATCCGTGGTGAATGAATTTGAAAATTTCACTCTCGTTCCTCTATTACAGAATTTATGAAAATTAATATTTGAGGATATAGCATACCATTCTAATGCGAGTATGTAAGTTCTGATGTAGAATTGGCTATGGCAGATTCTACCTTATGTCAAAAATGGTGGGAAACTTGCACGTTCTTATTAAATAATAGAGTTGTATGAAGCATGGAAAGAACATCTCCTTCAATTGCATTTATGGAGTATCCACAGGGATCAAACTCAAAGTCACAGGTTTTTGAGCCAGGTAGAATAGCACGAATCCCTGAATTAAGAGTCATTTCACCAGCTGATTTCACGTTGCCTTTGTAAAAGATAGAAGCTTGCTCACGGTCCAACTGTGTCATGCACATCTCTAGTGTATACACAGGGTCATCAGTTGGAATCGATCTCGTGACCTTGCTCACATTGTGGCGCTGACATGAAAGAAAGGTTGTGGAAGCCACATTAGTGGACAGATCCATCTCTTGAAAGATTGAACAATATGTTTTACCGAAAATATGATCAATCCCTCATTCTCCTTCATAAATTTAACACACCAAGTGATTCACCATACCACTATACAATTTTTAAACAGATGCAGGTAGCCGAGAATTATAGCAATCATTCTTTTATAAATCAGCAAACAATAGGGAAGCCTGAAACATTTCAAAATGTAAAATCCAATCCTTTGAAGCATGGAAGTTCCAGAAGAGACATTGCTTACATCGATGCTTGGATCTCACATGTATGGATTTCGTCAAGGATTTGGGAGGCCTAATAGCATGGAAAATTATTCTTTTCATAGTCCAAATTACCCAGGCCTTGGACACCAAAAAGATGAGCTAATATTGCCTGATAATTGTTCAACTACAAGCTTTTTTAGTGATGTACATGCAGACAAGCTAAGTCGAACTGATGACCGCAAGAAATCTAGGAAGGCTTATGTTCATCCAGGATCAGCAACAACTTTCAGAGATAGTAATGCTGCTTACCACAGGGCCACATGGAAAAGGGGCTACTTGGAGGAGGAATCCAATTCCTCTCACCATTCTAATTTCCCTACTCTTGATCAAGAATACAACTTTACAGAACCTGAAAACAAAAAGACCGGATTATCAAAGCAACTTGATAAAGCAAACAATGACTCATCAGATGTCAAAGGGAAAGGTTTAAACTTTGAAAAACAATTGATAGAGCAGAGGCATGTCATTGGAGGTGATACAAGTAGGCTAATTATCACCCCTATGTTAGTGCACACCATCTACGGTATTGAATTTTTCATTTTTTGCATTGTATGGAGTTTAATTAAAGACTGTTTTACTATACAGCCATACAAAACTCTGGTCCTCCTTTCCATGAAAATAATCTCCGAGTCTTGATTATGTTGTTGTTGTTTGTCAAAATCAGTTGTATGATTGTATATCCGATCCACTTCTATGTAAGCACATAAAAAAATTCTATTGTTAAAGTATGGCATTGTTTATATTGCATCTCCACTCCATTTCTATTTAAACATATAAATATATACACTTGTTAAGTATGGCATTACAGAGGTATTTGCCTTATTAAGAATGTTGTACATCTTGAGAAATGGCCTTAGTAGCCGGCATTATTGGCTATGACATCCCTTACCAACTCTCTGTTCCGTTCAAGATATATGATTTATTTATTCTTCTTCTTTTGGGTTGATGAGGTCAGCTAAAACTGACATTTCTTTGTAAGAATTCTCATACATTTATTGATGGGATTTCCTTAAAATCATATTGACAAGTGATTTTTGATTCTATAAAGTTTCGCTGAACAACAACTACTGTTAGTGCAAAATCACAGCACCCCTGGATGTTGATCAGATTTCTAGGTTGATGATACTAACATCCAGTGTGATTGCATAACATTAAATCCTTTCTCCAAGTGTGGGACTTGAAGAGTGAGAAAGGAATCTCCAGAGAAAGGTTGGTTCCTATTCCTCTGTTCAGGTGCACATGAATATGCAGAGGGTTTTCTCAAAATATAATCTAATCTGCCAAGGAGACAAGGTAAGAAGATGCATAAAATAAATCTAAGCTAATAGAGGTGATGCACCGAGGAATGAAGAACATATGCTTTGCCAATTTAAACACTGAGACCATGTAGATATAACACAACACCATGCATGAGATAGCAAAAATGCAATAAAAGATCAAGAATGGCAGTAATAAATATGTAAGAGGTTTGGAAGCAACCACAGACACATATATATTGCTCAAGGATCGATTCAATACATTCAGAATGGCAAAAGGCAAAAACGGTGTTACAGTCTATATGGGAGGTTTAAAAACTCCACAAATCTTCTTATGAACAGGAGAGAAGGGAGGGTGCAAAGTAGAAAATGTCCAACAACAGAAAGAAACCCCTCCTTACAATTTATAGGAAGAATGGGAGAGAAAAGAGAGAGGAATTCGAAAACTGCCCCAACCACCTCTAGGTTGCATTTAATTCGTTCATCATGGCAGAAGCGGCGGGTTCTGGCAAAGCGGCGGTTTGCCTAACAGAAGCGGCGGGTTGTCTGCTGCATTAAAGTGGTTGTTGAAGCATTACCTCTGCTTGTTATTTCGTGCCAGAGGCGTTTCTCAATTTTCTCCCTCCAGACTACACCAAAATGCAAGATTGACCCTGGAAACGTGTAGAGAATTTCAGCAGCTTTCCGTTGATACCAAGAACGTGCAAATCCGAGCTCTGGATCGAAAGATATGTCGATCTGAAGATTTAGGACACGGAACAGGCGAAAACGGATTTTGAAATATTTTCCCGCGCACTGCCACTTGGACGCCACGTGGCATGCTCTGATTCGCTGAATAATTCTCTCTCCTCTGCTTTTCAGTGGGCTGTCTCTTGAGTTTTGACTTTTGGTGCTCTTGGAATATTTTCCACATTTTTTCCCACGCCCCGCCACTAGGGATACGTGGCATGCATTGGTTGGTTCACGAACCTGTCGGGTCTTCCTTCCCTTTTACCCCTTTTGGCTTAGATTTGGCCAAACTTTCCAACTCTTCCCGAGCTCCGCACTTCTATGCTCCATTGGACACGTGTCCAATTTCTATTGGCTCGGGCCAGCGCTTCAAACCTTGCCTTTTGACCTTTTGGCTTCTCCTTGATGACACGTGGCAATTTCTCAATGGTTCTCGGGCCTGCCGGTCTTCCAGCGTGCCAGCGGCCCATTCGTCTGGGACGTCCCATTTTGATTTTGGACCTTTTGGGACAATTTCGGCCGGTTCGGCCGGTTCGGGTATTTCTGGCCCGCTTGTCCCACTTTGATTCGGACTGACTTGACTCTTTTCGGCCGGTTCGGGTCCCTTTGTCCTGCGCGTCCCGAACTGCCCCTCAGCAGTTAGTCGATTTTCTCTCGGTCAAACCGGCATTTCGCGCCCGCCGCGTACTTTCGTCCCACTTGTCCCAAATGCTTAGTGGGCCGACTGGACTCATTTCGGCCGGTTCGGGCGGTTCGCGTACCTTTGTCCCACTTGTCCTACCTTGTGCTGGACTAGGACTTAGCCGATTTTCACAATTTTTCCTGGCCCAAACTACTTGCTTTCTGCAACCTTCTCCGAACTTTCTCAAAGCTTGCTCCTTTCTTCTTCGGCCTGGGGAGTTTAGAAAGATTCCTGAAGGGACCCTAGAAACCTGATTTTGCTCTGAATCAGTCATTTTTCTTGGAATTTGGACATCCTGATGCATGTTATCAAAATTTACCCTGGGGGATGAATTTTGGATAACAATTTGGCGACTCAGCGGGATCATCTACCTGCTAGATGAAAAGGCCAGTTGCCTGAAGCCATCCATTGGGCATGGAGTCATCAAATATTTTGTTAGAATCCAAACTGACTCAGAATGTGCGAGGAGGAAGATGGAAAGAGACCTGATTTAGCAAAGACATGCATCATCTCCATGGACAGCAAGCTGTGCCAAGGCACTTAGGGAAAACAAAACTAATCTACAGCAAAACAATGTGCACAAGCACTTGGAGGAAAGAAAATCTAATCTAGTATTTACAGATGTAGTGAACCTCCCTCTAGAAGCAACGCTTGAGATAGATTCCATTTACTGGAATCTGCAGTTCTTCACCATCCAATGAGGCCAATTGGAAAGCATTGTTGTTCTTGCACTTTGTGACCATGTATGGGCCACTCCAAATGGCATCAAATTTTGAATGCCTTCCTGGTTTTGCTCTGTCCACATCCCATTTCAATACTAGATCTCCTACTTGAAAAGATCTATCTTTGGCCTTCCTATCAAAGGTCTTCTTGATCAAAGCTTGATCCTTTTCCATTGCTTGGAATGCCCGATTTCTAATTTCTTACTGACTCCATTAATTCTCGCATATCTCACCTCCATGGGCCCAAACTCTAGCAACTCCAGCTGTTTCATGAGTTCCAACGTTGGGGTTCAAGTGAGGGGGCAAGATTGCCTCTCTTCCGTAGACAAGCCTAAATGGAGAGTTACCTGTGGATCTTTTGGGAGTTATCCTATCTGCCCATAAGGCTGATTTCAGTTTGGTATGCCAAGCCTTCTGATTCTCATCAAGAGTCCTCCTAATGATCCTCAGCAAGTTTTTGTTTGTAGACTCGGCCTGGCCATTACCTTGAGGGTAATAGTTTGATGAAGTGCTCAGGTAAATCCCGTTCTTGACAGCCCACTCAGTAACTTTAGATCCAATGAATGCCAATGCATTATCAGAGACTATTGTAGCAGGTACACCAAATCTGGTAGTTATCCCTCGTAAAAGTCCAAGATGCTAGACTCATTCGCCTCTTTGAGTGCTCACGCTTTCATCCATCGGTGAAGTAGTCTCAGTGTTTGTCAAAATCCATTTGTGCCCTTGGCTCGGGTGGGATTGATGATTCCAATGAAGTCTAAACCCCATAGCATGAATGGCTGGTCAACTGAGATTGGATGTAATGGGAGGGCTGCAAGTCTCTCTTTTCCTGTGAAGAATGCACAATTCTTACATTTCTTGATCCATGCATAGCAATCACTAAAGACTTTAGGCCAATAATAACCAGCCTTCATGATTTTCAGAGCTGTCACTCTTGGTGCAAAATGGCCACCAGCTGGTCCATCATGAAACTCCTTTAATACCCTTTGAATCTGACCTGTGTTAATGCATCTCAGCAACACTCCATTCACGTCCTTCTTGAACAAAACTCCATCAATGATGGTATATGGAATAGCCCGCAACCTGAAGTGTCTTCTTCTTGCTTTGCTCATTTCTAGAGGGCACATGCCCATCTGTAGGAAATGTATCATATTCTGAGTCCAACAGGGAGTGGACACATCATCATTTTCTGTTTTTGATCATCTTGTAATAGCGGACAGATGTGTCTTCTTTATCTTCTCGGGTTGTTTAGTTGTTTGGAAGCGAGCTGCTCACACAAACCTTTGCCTCTTACCAGCTTGGTGATCTTGATCTCAATGTCATACTCCATGACACGGGTGATCCAACCTTCCCTTTTCTCATTTAAATCCTTGTTGAGGAGGAAGTCCTTAACCCCAAAGCATGTGAGACCAAAGAATCTGGACCTTATTGTTTGAGACTAAATGCTTGAATTTCTTCAAGCTCTGACACTGCAAGCACATGTTTTTCAATAAAAGAGTACCTCAATTCGAGTCATTTAGGCTCGGGTGAAGAAAGCAATCGGCTGCTCCTCATTATCTTTGTTCTCATTGCACTGAATGGCGAAATAGTGTCATCACCTCCAAATGCATAGAGGATGAAATCCTTGGAAAAGTCCAGGTTGATGAGAGTGGGTGCACAGGAGATGGCTTCTTTGATTGCTTCAAAATTCTCCTTGCCTTCGTCGTCCATTTGAAAGCCATGCTTTTCCTTAACATTTTGGTGATGGGCTTGACAAGGGCTGCAAAGTTTGGGACAAACCTCCGAACAAAGTTTATCCTTCCCAGAAACTCGAAGAGCCTTTTTATGACTTGGCAATGGCAGAGCTCTTATGGCTTCAACCCTCTCGGATCAATTGCTAATCCTTCCTTGGAGACAATATGGCCAAGGAGTTTCCCTTCATGTGCAAGAAAGATGCACTTCTTAGGATTCAAAGACACTCCAAACTTTCTACACCTCTCGAAACACTTGCACGAGGTGAAAGAGATGGTGCGGCATTCTTTGAGAAGACAAAGTGATATCATCTAGGTATATCAAAGCACTATCTTGTTGATCAAGCCTTTGAATGCCATATCCATGGCTCATTTGGAATGTTGCTCTGCGTCGGACCCAAACGGCATCTTCTTGTAAGCATATGTGCCCCATTTGGTTGTGAAGGCTATCTTGAATGGTCTTCTTCCTTTACCATAATTTGATTGAAGCCTGAGTATCCATCAAGTAGTGAAAACCTTTCTGAACCAGCTACGACCTGCAATATTTGCTCCATGGAGGGGAGTGGATAATGGTCCTTGAGAGAGGCTCTATTCAAATCTCTGAAGTCAACACATAGCCTGATTTCTCCACTTTTCTTTCGACCAGGAACCAAGTTCGCAACCGGCATTGAGTGCTTGATAGGGAATATAATTGCTTCGACTCAATCATATTCCTCATGAGAGGCTCCATGTGTGGATTGACTGGTCTCTGTTTCTGCCTGACAGGCTTAGTATTTAGATCCAACTCGATTGTATGTTGAGCTAAGTTGGGATTGAACCCTTTCAAGTCTTCAGCTCCAAGCAAACACATCGGGAATTCTTGATATTTGTATGAACTCATACCTTTCTGTTCGGATTGTCATCTTTCCAATTTGTAGTGGCTTGTTCTCTTCTACCAAGATGGATGCCGAATCCTCCCTCTTGACCTGAATATTTGCTTTCTCCTTTCTAAACTGATCATTGGGGTTAAAAATGGACTCCAAAGTGATGAGTCCCTTGGGCAGCTTGTCAGTTCTCGGGTGTATCACCTGGTCACCATATTGCTGTTCCAACTTCTCTTGATTCTTAGCCGAGAACTCAGTGTCTTCCTGCAAGAAGTGGATGATTTGCTGGTCATTCTCAAATACTTGCCAATTGACATCATTATCCGGCACTGAAGGCCTCACAATCACGTGGATGTTTGGTGTACCTTGTCTTATTGAATGTTTTCTACAATGTCAAAGGCTTCCCTCTCTGCCGCAAGCCTCGTCGCCAGACTTGATTCTCTTTCCTGGGAATGGCCTTGATGCCGAAACCCTCAAAATCTTCCATGAGGTCCCACACCCTATTCTTGTAGCATCTGAGTAGATCATTTTTGGCGGCATCTTTGTCCCTTGACACGATTTACAATCACTCACTGTCCCCAAAACTTGCAAGTTCTTTATTTTTCTCTTTATTGCCCAATGCATCCCTTGCACCAAGGCTTCATATTCAGCAGTGTTATTGGAGCATGCAAATTGAAATCTAAAAGCTGAATAATACTTTACTCCTTGAGGTGAAATAAGCATGGCTCCACCTCCTGTGCCTTGTCTACTCCTTGATCCATCAAAAAACAGTTGCCATACCTCGTTGTCATCCTTGTGGTTTGGCTTGGTGATGCTAGGAATAGGTTGACTTTCTTCGTGTATACAATAGACCCCTAGCTCAGATTCTTCTACTTCTTGATAAGGATCAAAAGCATGCACCTTGCTTGCCCATTCATCAAGAGTCAAATCTGGGATACTTCCAACCTTAGTGTCGGCTTCATCAGTGCCAAGGTGATCTTCTTGATCAAATGCTGAGCAATTGGTATTAATATGACTTGGAGTATAGGGCTCAATGTGGAAATCTGCAATAGGCTCTGACCTAATTGTAGCTTTAGTTCCATACCTCGTTACGAATGCAAAGATGTGTGACCAATCAGCGGACAAATATCCCCCAATCTTGGTTGTAAAGTCCCTTGACAAACAGAGGGCAAAGAGTGGTGGAAGGTCTATGAGTGATATATCTTGTAAGACAACAACATTTGGACATGCATGCAAGGTAAGACTCAAATTTCTAATCACTCCAACAATTGCTATTGCTGTCCCATCCATTACACTACTCCCTTAGATGTTATTTCATATCTTTGGAGCCCTAAGCCCGATCGCCTATCTGTTTAGGCATTCTTGAGCTACTTGCCCGGAATCTATCATGCAATTATGTACCGGTGATTTCCAATGATTAACGAAACATAGAAAGGGGAGGTTTCATCATTCTACCTTGTTGTGCTCCATAATTTCCTTGGTGGGCAGCATTTGTAAGCACTTTGTCTTGCCTCGAACCGGTGATTGAAGTTGGCTGATCCTTCATAGAAACTTGCAGCAGATCTCTTTGTCACGGGATGGATAGGGATTCCCACATAGATATATTGACGTTTGTTTTCTTCATCGATCAATGATAATCTTGAATGGTGATGAAGGATCTCTCTGCTTGTCCCTTGATTTGCACATTTGCTCCTTGAATGTGGGCATCAACATTTGGCATTTGAGTTGGCCTAGGGGCTGTTCTTGGCTGCCCTTGTGCATTTGAAACTGGGTTTTGCTTGCCAATCATTTGTGGAGCTGTGGAAGGTTGTGGATTGGCTGGGGCTAATGGCTGTTCTTCACCCAAATTTCTCCTTTTTGACCTTGTGTTGGCAGCAACACCTTGAGAAACTGCCTGATTCATGCCACAGAAATCCTCTGCTTGCCAATTTACCAATGTGGTGTCATTTGGGGCTGATTGTTGTTGGAATGTTTCTTGTTGTTGGTACATTTTCTTTTGATTGCTTTCACTCTCCACACCAAAAGTAGTTGTTACCATTAAAGCTTGGGTCAAAGCACCATTGAAGCACATGGATTGATTATGGGGTTCATTACATGGAAAACACCATTCATACTCTCTGGGCAATGTTGTTTTTGTCTTTGGTACTAATGCCTTAGAGCGAGATATGGCATTTGGATTATAGGGCTAGAATGGTCTATTGGCGGAGGCCTTGTTTGATTCATATTTTGAATTTGGATTAGGTGGCCTTTGAGGCTGATATGGCTGCCTATTAGGTTGAGCTTGAGGCGATACGAAGGTCTAAAACCTTGAGCTTGCTGTCTTTTTAGAGTGACCAGCTCATTACCTAAATTTTCAGTAATTTGCTTCATGACTTCTTGAAGCTCATTTGGGGCACTTGGAGATGAAGTGGAAGCTTCATTTGAACTCTGATTCCTAGGAGTGGGAATAGGAGCTAAGACAGGTGCTTGACTAGTACTTGGGCTCTCTAAACTTGGATATAATGGCATTGGAGGCCTAGGAGCTAGTCACTTGGCTTGAATTAGACAATTTTCAGCTCTAATGGCAATACTATAAGCAGCAGGGATAGTTGTGCCTCCCATAGATTGAACTAACATAGAAATATCGGAATTTAAAGCTTTAAGGTAGTATAGAAAAGCACCTTCTGCTTTGTTGGCACTGATCTGCCACAGAATTCTATCCCAAGATCTTTGAAATCGAAGTTGAAGTCGGTTAGGCGCTCATTGGGAGCTCTCTTGATGGTTGTCACCGCTGCTCCAAAAGAGACAAGTTGTCTCCCTTCTCCCCAAATTGATCATGAAGTGCACACAGTGATTCCAGGTTGTGATAGAGCCAGCTTCAAGGCTCCTAAACCATTGCAATGCTTTTCCCTTGAATGAAGACGCCAGAATTTGACAGCTACTTGCATCTCATTAATCTCATGGATTGCACAAATGTTAGCAATGTCCTTGACATGATCACCAGGAGTGGTCTGATTTTCTCCAGTAAAATATGGAATGTTCTTCAATCTTTGCTACTGGGATTGGATTTTGTGCATTGAGAGCAAGTGGGCTGCTGCCTGTGAAGTTGACATAGGGGTTTACTGGTTGCGCCATTCTGATTGGTCTTAAAACCCTTGTATACTGAAAGAAAGGCCACTCAGGTGGAGGAGTTGAGAGAGTTCTGTTTGGTGGAGATGGAGACCTTTGAATCCTTCTTCCTCTTTGCCTTCTTCTTGGAGATAATTGCAGGTATTCAAACAACACTTCCTCTTCTCCAACTCTTGACCTTGTGATTCTTCTCATAAGCTTTTAGGCCCGATTGAAACTAGTTGATTCTTCCCCTTGGAGTTGCAGGATATGTAAATAATAGCTCTTTTCAAGAAGAAAATTGCAGCAGATGCATATCAACTTTCTTTGCATGATAAATTGAGACCTCTGGTCCCACCGGCGTGCCAAAGCGTTAGTGCAAAATCAAAGCACTCGAATGTTGATCAGATTTCTAGGTTGATGATACTAACATCCGGTGTGATTGCATAACATTGAATCCTTTCTCCAAGTGTGGGACTTGAAGAGTGAGAAAGGAATCTCCAGAGAAAGGCTGGTTCCTATTCCTCTGCTTCAGTGCACACGAAATATGCAGAGGGTTTTCTCAAAATCTAATCTAATCACAAGGAGACAAGGTAAGAAGATGCATAAAATAAATCTAAGCTAATAGAGGTGATGCACCGAGGAATGAAGAACATATGCTTTGCCAATTTAAACACAGACCATGTAGATATAACACAACACCATGCACAGATAGCAAAAATGCAATAAAAGATCAAGAATGGCAGTAATAAATATGTAAGAGGGTTTGGAAGCAACCACAGACACATATATATTGCTCAAGGATCGATTCAATACATTGCAATGGCCAAAAGGCAAAAACGGTGTTTATTCTATATGGGAGGTTTAAAAACTCCACAAATCTTCTTATGAACAGGGAGAGAGGGAGGGTGCAAAGTAGAAAATGTCCAACAACAGAAAGAAACCCCTCCTTACAATTTATAGGAAGAATGGGAGAGAAAGAGAGAGGAATTGAAAACTGCCCCAACCACCTCTAGGTTGCATTTAATTCGTTCATCATGGCAGAAGCGGCGGGTTCTGGCAAAGCGGCGGTTTGCCTAATGTGCAAGCGGCGGGTTGTCGCTTTGCATTAAAGTGGTTGTTAAAGGATTACCTCTGCTTGTTATTTCGTGCGAGGCGTTTCTCAATTTTCTCCCTCAGACTACACCAAAATGCAAGATTGACCCTGGAAACGTGTAGAGAATTTCAGCAGCTTTCCGTTGATACCAAGAACGTGCAAATCCGAGCTCTGGATCGAAAGATATGTCGATCTGAAGATTTAGGACACGGAACAGGCGAAAACGGATTTTGAAATATTTTCCGCAAGCCTTTGTCACTTGGACGCCACGTGGCATGCTCGATTCGCTATTTGAATAATTCTCTCTCTCTCTGCCGCTGGGCTGTCTCTTGAGTTTTGACTTTTGGTGTTCTTGGAATATTTTCCACATTTTTTCCCACGCCCCGCCACTAGGGATACGTGGCATGCATTGGTTGGTTCACGAACCTGTCGGGTCTTCCTTCCCTTTTACCCCTTTTGGCTTAGATTTGGCCAAACTTTCCAACTCTTCCCGAGCTCTGCACTTCTATGCTCCATTGGACACGTGTCCAATTTCTATTGGCTCGGGCAGCGCTTCAAACCTTGCCTTTTGACCTTTTGGCTTTTCCTCGATGACGTGGCAATTTCTCAATGGTTCTCGGGCTGCCGGTCTTCCAGCGTGCCAGCGTCCATTCGCCCCAGACGCCCCATTTTGATTTTGGACCTTTGGGACAATTTCGGCCGGTTCGGATTCGGCGGTTGGGTATTTCGGCCTGCTTGTCCCACTTTGATTGGATGACTTGACTCTTTCACGGTTCGGGTCCCTTTGTCCTCTGGCGCGTCGAAGCGCCCCTCGATAGCGATTAGTCGATTTTCTCTCGGTCAAACCGGCATTTCGCGCCCGCCGCGACTTTCGTCTCACTTGTCCCAAATGCTTAGTGGGCGACTGGACTCATTTCGGCCGGTTCGGGCGGTTCGCGTACCTTTGTCCCACTTGTCCTACCTTGTCTTTGGCCGGGACTAGGACTTAGCCGATTTTCACAATTTTTCCCAGCCCAAACTACTTGCTTTCGCTAACCTTCTCTCGAACTTTCTCAAAGCTTGCTCCTTTCTTTTTCGGCCTTGGGAGTTTAGAAAGATTCTGAAGGGACCCTAGAAACCTGATTTTGCTCTCGAATCAGTCATTTTTCTTGGAATTTGGACATCTGATGCATGTTATCAAAATTTACCCCAGGGGATGAATTTTGGATAACAACTACTTCCTAACTTCTCTTGCTCTACTTGGGCATCGTATTATATATATACTACTACTACTTTTTCTCTACTTGGGCAGAGTATTATATATCTATAGATCTTATAGGGTCTCATTTAATTTCCTTATCATTGCAATGTGTTTCAATGACTCCACGAGAGCGAGAAAATCCATGGAGAACCATAAGAACTCCCACAAAAATGGGATCTGGAAAGCGAGAGAAATCAGAACCGAGAAGCCCAGCTGTGTATGACTTGTTACTCTTGAAAATCAATATATTTGTACTAATTACATTCAGGATTGCAGCCTAATAAGGCTAATCTAAATGCTAATGATCCGGTTTACACGCCATATACAGGGTGATTGGTTCGTAAATGGAAATGTCTCTAAATATATATATATATATATATATATATATATTCAAAGGAATATCTCTATTAATTGTCTTTATGAGTTTTAGTGTTCTATTGATTGTGGTATTATTTATGGAATCGAAATATAGGATTAATCATACAAAAAAATCTGGTGATATAACATCACATATGACAAAAAATCATACAAAATATCGAATGATATAGTATCACATATGATATAAAATTTTAACATTAACGGCCGTTTAGACGTTTTTCCAATACAATTTAATTCGAGAGGTTAAGTAATGGTTTTATTGGGAAGCTATTTTAACTTTTTAGTAGAACTCCAGTTGCATGCACAAAAAATCCCGATCTATCATGTGATTTCTAACTCTGTCAATTGATTGTGCCAAGTAAGATTATATTTGCTTTTTAAATATATGATCGATTCATGGATTTAATCTTTTTGTAGGCAAGATCGATGATTTGGCATTAAAGTGTTGCAAATTTGGGGTGTCGCCCCTTGTATTTAAGGCAATCGTCTTTTTGCCAATGAGTTGATCATGGTCTGCAGTTGTTCTACGGGAGAAGTGGCATGGCATATTTTCAATTGGTGAAATCACAAAGTTTAGAGGATCTTTAAGTTTAGAGGAGTTTTGACCTAGATGTTGTCGAAATACTATACAATACAAACATGAGATGTATCTTGTTTTAAAATGCCAAGAAATAACCATGCAATTTATAGTAGTCTTCTTCCAAAGTTTTGAATTGTTTTAAGGGTTAGGCATCATGTTTGTGCTTTTTAAATGAAGTGGTCCATCTATGTTTCTACACTTACAAAATCAATCACCCATAGTTTAAACAAAATCAACTAGAAAAATAAAAACTATCCCTCTAAATCAAATAACATATACCGTTCGGCGTTCACATTGCATTATATGCATGCGATTGCTAGTCATATTAATTATTATTACGCCGAAGGCGTTCCCCCTATGGGAATGTCTCTTAGGACGTTTCTGTTGTCTTTAAATTTGACGAATGTTTGGACATTTTTCCAAGGAAAGTAAACTTGACGCCGTGTTGACTATTTCTGACGGGCATCCAGGACGTTTTTTGTTTGTCTTCGTTTTGCAGTTGCATGATATATATGTTATATTTGCGATTGGAGCTTCAGAAAACAATGATATCTCACAAATCTGTGCAGGCTTCGAACAGTTGGGTGCTCTTATGGCATGCGGTTGTAGGGTGTTTCAGAAATAGCTGAAGCAGAGTGAAAAAATCATAGAGGAAATGGATTAATATATTTAAAACACCCTTCCGCCATTAACTCCCCCATTCAATTGACCCTGAATTTTCCCCAAAGCCAAGATTAAATATGAACACAATCTGAGACGTTGAAAAATATTAAGCAGCATGGCTTTGTTTGCGAATTCATAATCAGGAGTCACTGAAAGAGATGACGATTGATAGAATGCATGCCGGATTTCTAGTCTTCATAGACTTCTGGAAGCAGATGTTGTGCTTCATGTTGTTCTAAAGGTTCAAACGGTGTTCTTTCAAGCAATTTGCAAAATATATGTACAAAATAGGTCAAAGAGTAGGAGAAAATATACTACGAATGAATTTTTGAAATTCAACTTCAGCAGGACAACGGCAACAACAAGAATATGCATATGCAAATTCTGCAGGACAACGAAACATGGCTTTGAATGCAATGAAAGAATTTGTTTTGACCAGTGGGAGTGCAACACCAACACCAAAAAATGGTGAGAAAAGAAGCGTGGAAGGCCAAGGAACACACCTAAGAATGAGTGTAACACTAACAGTAGTGGGGCTTTCACACCGCCTTTGAATTCCACCATGAAATTCAAGAAGCTTAGATGTGGTACGTTTTCTGCTAAACCTTTTCTTTTTTCTTCTGTAACCCACCCTTTTAATTGAGTTTCAATTATGTGTATTTTCTTTTAAGAAGATGCTGACTTCTTTTAGTTTATTGATGTTTTGGATTGTTCTTTGCTCCTGCTACATCGATTTCATTTTTAGATTGTGTTGCTTTGTCTATAATATGTGTTTTTTTCCTATAACGGCAATGCTCATTGCTTTTAACCATAGTTACCAAATATTGTGGTTTTTTCCTAATCACTGTATTAAACAGCCAATATTTCAACTTTTAATAATTTAAAATACAGGAAAAACAAAAAAATCTAAAACCTTAGTATTATAACTGTTGTTTATTGTTAATTAAAGGTATGTTTTATTATTATTTAATACAACACTACACAATATATATAGCAAGTACAAGCGTAAAAAAACTATTATTTTTAGAAGTATTTACACGAGTTAATTTTCAAGGGATCTTAAAGTTGTATTTCTATTCTTAAAAATTGTAAACTACAGACAAAGTTGTATTTCTATTCTTAAAAATTGTAAACTACAGACATAAAATATATTATTTGGATGGAAGTTAACGAGGGAGGATGAGGCTCGAGGAGAGGGCGGAGCTAGGGTTCTGGATCAAGCAAGCCTCGCTTGCTTGCGGCATTTCTGGTGAATCGCGTTGGGAACTGGTTCAAAATGTTTGCGTGGTGGCTCAACTTGACGCTCTTTGTTTGAGCCTTGCGGAATGTTGCTTGGAAGCGTTGGTCACGTGCTCTGTGTCGCTCGAGGTGAGCTTGGCTAAGGGGCTTTTGGAGGAAGCCTTCCGTCTTGCTGGGTTCATCATGTGCCAGGATGTGAAGGCCTTTTTGTCTGCCATCAAGGGTTTTCATGGCTCTGTTTCTCTCGCTCCCTTTCCGGTTGTTAGTCTAGTGTCTACCTTCATCAAGCTTCACTCTCATTTCCATTGTCCACCTCCAGCAATGGAGGACGAGCCACTGCCTCTTGGAGCTTTGACGTTTTCGGGGGTTCTTTCGGCGGTGGGGGATATTGTCTGGGCACCAGATTCGCTTATGGCTTTGGTCCCTATTCCGGCTTTGGCCCCTGAATTTTTTACCTTTGATGGGGGGCCCTTGGTTTCGTTCGACTCTGTGGAGTGTGCTTCGTTGTTGTCCAAAGGCTCTTCTTCCCTGATGGCACGGCCGTTGCGGTGGCCCTTTAGCCTGATCTTTGGTAGGGTCTCTTCTTGCTCATTCTGGTTGGGGTCTCTTTTGACAATGGGTAGTGCACCTGGACGGGATCTGGTTTCTTCCTGGGTGGATGGGGTCATGCCCTCCTTGGTTTACCTGTCTAGAGGCCGCTTGTCCTGGTTCCCCAGAATTCGTGTCAGAAAGAAATTGCTACCTTATTTGGTTAGCAGAGGTTAGTCTTTTCCCTCTGCTAATGTGTTGGTGCATAGCCTTTTGATAGTTGGTTGTCATGTCTGGCGGTGGCTTTGTGTGCGGGTGGCTCAGAGCTCGGGACTGCTTCTTACCGTGTTCATTGATGGTGTTGGCTATGGTCGGTTCTGGGCAGTCGCCGTGTTGGTTGTTGTTGTTGGGATCTTTGCTTTCGTGATCGTGCGATGGTGGGTTTGTTTCCATTGCTCTTTGGTTGTTGGGCGGACTGGTACTTGTTTTACGTTGGATCTGTTTGGGAGTTTTGGTGCTCTTTCCATTTCTCTTCGATCTGTTCCGCTTTCGGGTTCTTGGTGTTTTATTGCTCTTCACTCTTTTCCACTCCCTTTTCTTCCTCTTTCAGCTTGAACCTTCTCTCCTTTTCTTCCTCTTCTTCCCCTTTCTTGTTCTTCCTTCTCTGTTGTGCGTGGGGCCCTTTCCTCTCCGGTTCATAGCTCCGGTCAAAAGTGTTTATCAATCAATATATATATATATATATATATATATATAATTTGGATCATTTTAATTAATTACACCGAAGGTGTTCCCCTATGGGAAAGGCCCTTCCAGATGTTTCTGTGATTAGGTTAAATTTGACGTCCATTTGGACGTTTTTTTCAATGCAATGGTGTTTGGTGTTGTTGATAACCTACACCTCGTGTTGAATTCCTCGTCGGCTCGCTTGCTGAAATCTGAGCCGCTTAATAGTTATTTCACTTCTTTCAGAAAGCGTCCCTTTGTACACCATCCCAAACCCTCCCTCGCCGATGAGATTTGAGTCGGAGAAATTTCGCATGGATTGTTTTATGTCGGACATTTTGAAGAAATTCAAGCCCTTGTTGTCGCTCAGGATTTTGTATCTGCACATCAGCTTCTAGTGTTGGATTTCCTTCAAATTGCGCAGCCTTTGAATGTATCCAAACACGCGACCAACAAAAAAATCAGCACCGCCAGCGAGGGAATAAGCATCACGATAATAGTCAGAAGGTCTGGTGAATGTATTATTATTCATTCATTTTTAGATGACTGGTCCTGCGTATGACTCATTGTATTGCATCCGCTTTCATAAATGCGATTGAAATTACACGTTTCTTCACCGTTTGGCAGTATTTTTATGTAATATGACGTGATTGCTCATTTCAAACATCAAAATGTATTTCCATTTGGTAGCTTTGATGTCTGTAACAACACTACTTGGATAATGGTTTATCCTCAACGATATTAATTTTTTATTTTTATTAACAGTAGAATTCTTATCTGTGGAGAGTTGTGAGCCATTGTTTGAGAGCCTAACAATTTGATCTATTGCAAGCAGCACATCATAGAAACTTCTACTTAAGGAATATATTACAATCCATATTTTCTGATACAGGATGCAATTAGTAAGTCATGAAATGCAACAAGCTCCCACTGGATTTATGTCACATGACAGTTCCATTATAATGGACAATTATTTCTGCTCAGTGAAAAAATAGACTGGACCTGCTTCATTTATTGAATAGATTTAATTTGGAAACACCTTGACGTACATTGGTCATCTGCGGACATTATTATGACATATTTCTTTCTTTCCTTTTGTAGCATCATCCCAACTTCTTGAGAAATTAGTTTGGCTTTTTTATTGGTTCTCTTTGTAATGATTTAGATCAGAAACTCTCTTAGATCCTTTATCCTTGGCTCTTCAAAGGGTTCTAATATGGGAATCAACATTCAGGGTTTCCCTAATACTTCCACCATACCCAACAAGTATATAACACCATAGATCTTACATCTTCCTTATGAAGGTTGGCTCTCTTTGTAATGATTTAGATCAGAAACTCTCTTAGATGCTTTATGTTTGGCTCTTCAAAGAGTTCTAATGTGGGAATCAATGTTCAGGGTTTCCCTATACTTGACCTGAATGTCATTATTAGCTGGACATTCCATAATGAAGTGATTCATTGTTTTAACTACTCCTTTATAGTAGGCAATTCTTCCCAATCTTGAGTTGGTTTCCTTGTAAAACTACTAGGAATTCATTGAACCATGTTTTCATTCATTGCCTGACATGGTAAGGGGGTAGGGTTCATGCTTTTGTTCTATTTGACACATAGAACCTTAAAGGCATCTGGTAGGTGCCTCGTCATTAAATTTTCTAGCATCTACATTTTCTTCCTATTTGCAAAAATGCCCAATGTAGAATTTGAGGGTTAGGAATTGAGAGAGCTCACTTATCATTGAGGATATAGCTCTGTGAGTAGTTTTCTCCTTAGCTGCCCTAACTTGGGCCTCAAACCTATGACGTCTAATCATCAAGGTTGACGGTTCAACTAATAGGCATTTCCAAATGGGCACTTTGCAAAAGAATTGATTCAAACCTTCCATAAAACATACACGCGGGACATGAAAAGACAACATACAAGAATCTCTTTTAGATACATTGCCAAAAGACCACTATAGTAAGGAAAAATTAATGAAACTACAATCACCAAGCAAGGAAGCTTTGCAATGATAGGTTCTAGGAGTGAGTTGAATCTACCATAGATGATTACAACACATTTTAGTAAACAGACGATTGTCTTATTCTTTCACAATCCCTCTGTTGCAACCGTTGGAAACACACTAACCATTGTTAGCCCTCAATTGGTAAGGGTGATCCATTGGAATTCATAGTCCTACCTGTCCGATCTCTTTTTAATTTTGACCTTCTTGTTATATCTGTGAAGTCCACTAATCTACAAGCTATTTATACAGTGGTATACCTCTATGAGGGGATTTCATTCCACATTAATTATAGCTCTCTTACTTTAAAAACAAGTTTAATATATGTGCTTGTCATTGTTTGGTAAGCATTCTATTGGTGAACTCTAAAAATGGCATTATCCGCTGCCAATCTCTTCAATATTAGATCATTGGTTTTATAGGTAAATCTTTCTCTATAGTAGACACATGAAACCATGGTTACCGATTCATGTCAAATCCTTATATTTTAGAGTTTCAAATTTGGTAGAATTCAATCCATATACTTTTTCAAATTATTTTTTCATCTTTCTTAAAATTAATTTGCTTCATCTATATTCCTACACTTACACTATCAATCACACTCCTTATCAACATCAACTACAAAAATAATAACTATTCCTCTAAATCAAATAACATATACCGTTCGATGTTCACATTGCATTGTACACATTTACTTTGTAAATAAAGTCTATCACTATAACAAAATAATTTAAGTAGACAAGTTGGTATTAAAAATAATAATAATTAAGTAAACAACATTGGGCCGTTGCATCCTTTTTATTAAGTAAATATATTAAAAATATATTTGATAACAATATATTTGGTTTTGCCGTATATACTCTATGCATCTTATTAAATAAGAATAGTTAATGAATATTATGGATTATCCCCCTCAAATGAATGGTTCTAATTACAATCACGAAACATTCAATATAATGAGGAATATTAAGGGGAAACACCGAGGAATAATTCATTATTTTTTTCAATTGAAAGGGAAATGAGAAGCCTCAACTATACGTGAAAGGAGAGCCAATCAATTCAATTAATTAAATACGGTTTAACAAAGAGTATAAATTGTTTGTATATGGTTTAGGGACATATAATGGGACAATGTACATAGAGAAATAAATTTATATCATCACCTACAAATAATTTGAACAAAGCCAATGATGACAATGCCTTTCAATTGGGATATAAAATCCCACATAACAAATGATCATGGTGCACTTGAATTCCTGCATATATTGCATTTTTTTTTGAATTATTGACTAATAATTGTATGCGATCGGTATAATGGAGACGTTGATAGTGATGAATTGAAGAACTTAAACTTGAAGGAGTGAAACATTGGAGGAGGAATATGGGCATCGAAGAAGGGGATTTAGGGCGGGGAATATGTTAGGGGGTGGGGGAAGAATGCCAACATTTTATTTTTGCTTTGAAAGTAAAATCTTTATTGTTCAATATTTCTAACATCAAAATTTGTTTTTTTGCAATGGCATCCCTTGTGTTATGTAGATAATTAGAGCCCATGCAATTTTTAGTGGAATTCGATCTAGGTGCAACCGGTAGGTGGACAACACACTAACAATGGTGTTTAATGTGTTATAACAATCAATTCACTTGAAAGAGCTCAAAATACAAACTAATTTATTGTAATTCCAAATTCATACAAACTAGCAAACTCTATAAGAGAGATATGTGCCTAAAGATCTATCTCTTTATTCAAAACAAGTTATTTTTATAGCTATATAAGGAGAATATGAAAAATTGCTAAACATAGAATATGAAGAGTTCGAATGGGAACAAAAAGGTCATCATACATGGAGACTCGTAAACCATGGAAATTACATAAAAGATGAAAATTAAAACAAAGCAAATGCAAACCTTCCATTGTAAATCCCAAAGCCACCTCATATTATATCTGACTGCAAGAACATGGTTTAGTGATGTTCTTTGTTGGATCTGTTTGATTTGTGAGCTTTTTTATTTGTGGATGCTCCAAGATACTTTGTGTTGACCAAGTTTCTTCGTTCATGTTTAGATTAGTGAACTAGTAATAAAGGAAACAAGTAACTCCAAATATGCAAGGGTTTATGGTACCTTGAGATGATATGGATGGATACAGCGCAATATGAACTCCTCCTCACTCATGCGAGCTTGGTAACCTACAAATCAAACAAACTCAACACGAGATGGATTAGTAGATAGATGGGAGGGTTGCTTGACAATGTCAATCTCGAGAAGTAAGAACTTCCTAGGATGGATGTCAACCCTCATTTTGATAAGATAAGATAAAACCAGATATTGATAAATTGGATGTAGCAAGGATCTGAATAATATGCAGTAAATCTAAGATAAATAGAATATTGAAATGCATAAATGTAAAGAAAGTACATATCTAATCTAAATAGATGCTAAATAAACCAAAATTTCAAGAGTCGACGGCGGCTTGAGATTGGTGGGGTTGGATGAGAATAAAATACATAGAAAAAGGCCTACAAGTCCTTTTAAGATCTAAAGCTCATGACGCATTGGAATGGCGAGACATGAACATGTAGAAGATTTAGAACAAGATCTAACAAAAAGGATGTAAGAAAATTAGGAAAACAGATGATAAACATAAGAAAGACATATCGGAGTTGATGGTGACTCGGTTGGGTTGGTGGTGACCGGAGGCTAGCAGAATGGATCCGAGATCACAGAGGGGACATGATGACTAGATCTCGAAAGTTGAATGGACCGGGATCAAGCAGGTGATGGAGTAGATGACCCGAATAACGAAGCAGAGAGCGGGTCGACGGACCGGGAAGGGTCGACGGCAACCTGGGGCTTATTTAGACTTGGACGAATGAAATGGGCAAAATGACGGCTTACGAGATGAAGATGGAGGTGACTGGATGCGAGAACAAGGTCTCGGGATAGCTGCAGATCCTACAAACACAATGGTGATGGCTGCAAAAAGATGATAGTGATGGATCTAAGCATGCAATGATAAGAGGAATCCAAAGCTCCCAAAATGAATACAAGATCTCCAAGAAGGCTCAATAATAGGATGATGGCTGCAAGCACACACTGGAAACCGAAGCAAAGGTCATAAGAGCTCAGAAAATCTCAAACTTGCATCCCTAAACAAGGAGGAGTAAAGGTGGCTTTATATGGTTGATGACGACCTGGATCGATCGTCGGTGACTGCAGGGATCCGTCCTTTTAGGCAATGGAAGGATGCCCAACTCGAGGCATCAAACCCATAGGATGCGGGATTAGGGTTTAGATGAATAAAGATGAGCTATGGTTGCATAGGAAGATAAATGGGTAGGTGGGAGGTTGAAATGAGTAAATAAAGGCCATGGATGGGTAAAAACATTAAATGATGGCCTAGGGATAACAAATTGGGAGATTTAGGGATGAGAAATAGATTAAATGAGGATTAGAGTTGATTAATGATGATTAAGGATAATTAATATACATGGAATAATGGGATAGGATTAAGGGTGGGAAATGGTAATTAATGGGATAAATTGAATTTAGGAGGGAATATGAAATTTGAATGGATGATCATGATGAAAGAGAGTGAACGCGGGGTGAAGGGTAGCGATACCAAATTTTGGTGTCTACAATTTGAATGGACGATATATTAAGTTATGAGCATGATTGATTGATCGACATTATGTGGGCATTATAACAATATAAAATGACTGATTTGATTCACCAAGCAAATGCACAAAATGACAACATGAACTCTCAAGATTTTGGTGGATGATTTTCAAAGGAAGGATCATTGATTTATAGACGAGGAAAGTGAATCCACAAGCTAAGTTATGATTGAGATAGCTAAACATGGTGAGTTGTTTAATTGAGTTTCAGATTGGTTGGAGAGTGTAATGCCCGGTGGTAGGCACCATTTCGTGGAACAATGTGTCACTTTTAACTTCAAAATGAGAAATATATCTCGTTATGACAACATTTATGAGTGGCTATCGTACAATAATCAAGATTGGTGAGTTCTTGCAAGCAAGTGTTGTGTGAGTCTAGTTGTGTGAATCATTAGGGAGCCATTATTGATCCTAGACCACCGTACTATGCTAGTAATCGTAATATTGACATTATAATTATTGTCATTCTTTGAAAATATATAATAATAGTAATATTCATCGCAAATTAAACCATTATTAATTGATATTTAAATTATGTTAAAGGAATAAAATATTATCAAAATAGTATAAAATAATATTAAAAAATAAAAGACAATTATTCAATAATAATAATGTCTAACGATTAATATATAAAAAATATAAATTTTGGAGGAAATAAAGAAAAATGAGTGAGGGAAGTAGTAATTAGTAAATAAAATAATAATTTGAAAATTTGATATCTTGGCGTGTAGATGGGAGGATGAGTGAGGAAGGAGCACTATCATTTAACTTAATTTCTGTCAAAACCAGGCTTGTAGAATGTACCAAATACCATGTAAAAATGTGATTTGAAAGGCTCTAACAAATGCAAATTTGCAGGAGTTTTGACTCAATTTTGGCTCCCATCAAGGCACATTTTTGGAAGTTGTGATACCTGACCACACTCCCCCAACCCCCTTAACTTTTTCCAGCACTTTCCTGCCAAGACAGCTTGGGAAAGCTCTTTTTGGCTTTTTTGTTTTCCTTACCTGGACACCCATGTCGCCATGAGTTTGAGTATGGCAGAGGATGGCATTGTTATCATTTAGTTGTTTGTTTTAATTTGTTGTTGTCTGAAAACGTGGCTGCATGGCTTCCCATGGTTGTTGGTGTTACGCGGGATGTTTTTTTGAAAAGGCGTTGGAATCCTTCAATTTAAAATGCAATTTACAAGCGTAAATCATATCTCCACAACAAAAACATCACCTTCCTCCTGTTGTGGGTTTGAGACTAGCAGTGGATGGTATTGGCATTGCATATTTATTAATTTTTGTTTCATTTCATCGTTGAGTTATGTAAGCATTCGCTTGGCATGCAAGATGCCTGACAAAATACCTCAAGAGGGGACGTATCCCTTAGGAAGCAATGAGTGCAGGTTATGTTGAAAAGGCTTCAAAAAAAAGAGAAATTCAGAAAAATATAAAGAGGTGTGAAGTTAATCTCTCAACCTTCCTTGTGTTCTTGTAGCCTAAAAGGATGAGGGCTGCACACGTTCACATGCACTACACCTGTCATTGATCATATTGTAATGTGCATGTTTGATTTTCTTGTCATGTTATTTATCTCGAGCAAATATCAAACGTTATCAAACCCACGCAAATTAAACCTGTGGTGGTTTCGAGTGGCTTTGTGGATGTGTGGAGTAGTGATTGGTGGGGGAGAGGTATGAGGCTGCTGAGGGAATGTATTTGCTGGGTGGTTGTAGAACAATTATAAATACGCCAAAGGTAGAGGAAATTCTTGTAGCAAGCCATGAACCGCGTGATGAAATGCCAACGAGATGTGGTCTCATCAAATGCGGTGATTGCGAATTTACTTAAAACACGCATGGTCTTCTCTCACTTCTATTGCACAATTTTCGCATTCTTAGTTCTCTTTTACAAAAGTAAATGAATACTTCGTTTTTGAGTGATTTTAATTAATAGTAGCTTAAACAAAGCAATGTTGTTTTAGTACAAACTTAGTCTTCGAATAACCTCCTTGGATGCTCGACCAGCTTGGATAATTGTACTAGATCCTGGAAACCACTAGAAATGACGAGACGAACTTGTTCCTAGTTAAAACTATCTTGTTGTTAACCTTGCAAAAATTATTAAACACGAATTTTAACAATGTCTAAAACACCTTTCCGAAGCCCGAAAAGGGAAGTTTAAGCTTTGAATAGGTACCTTGTCATGTGGATTATTGCATTGAGCCTTTGGATGACCTCGTAGGTTCATTTGTGCACATTTTGTAACCCCTCTAGGAGCCCTATTAGCCATTTTTGCAGTCTTAGGAAGTTGCTGAAACTTAAAAGTTGAGTTTGGTTTTGGCTTGTCGTTTACGCCTCGAGTGAAGAAATGGATATCAACTTCCGTTAACCTTTAGTATTTCTACACAAAAATTTCTTGCAACATTCATTTTTGAGAAAAAAAACCTCACAAGTTAGTTTTATGAGGGGGTTGTATAGGCCTCATGTCATTTGAATGACCAAGTCGAACTAGTCTAACTACGACCGATGACCACAGAAAAGTAGTCGCCATTTGTACCATATTTGCTAGTTCGGAGCTACGTTAACTCCAGTGAATCCCTTGTATATAGGTGACTGTATAGGATTGGTATCATGGTGTTGTGACAAATGAAAGTCAATTTTCGAACGTAGTTTTCTAGCCACGTGGGCTAAATTGGACGTTTTTGCAAACTAGCGGCAAAATCGATAACATTGGCATGAACCCATATTAAGTTAACTCATTGGTGGAAAAACACGTAGGCACTAACACATGATGTCATGAATCTCCATTTGGTTGTTTGTTTCGATAAATTTGACTGTAGGGAAAATGATGTATTTCTCTCTCCTCTCTCTATCTCACTATTGCTTGGAAAATGAAAAGAAAATAAAAGTACATATACCTCTCTTGTATGTGTAAAGTGTTGTATTTAATTGCAAAAAGAAAATTAGTAATCGTGAATTATGCTTGATAGTAGGATAATTCCATGCCATCGTCTTTTCGTTGACCCATTCTCTAATAGTTGTTGCAGGTTGCAGGTAGCACGATGAGTGAGATAAATGAAGAAATTTGTCCTTGTAGTTGTAGTTAAATCAGTAAATTTGTATAAAATGATGTGATGTATTATACTTTTGAATAATTGTAATTATCTACTATTTTGAAAGGAGGAAATGAAAATAAAATAAAAAATAGTTATTACATGTGTGCATTGAAAGTTGTATACATTTGTGATTGAATGTTGTTCAGTGGTATTGAGTTATTAAAACAATCATTATCATACTAATTGTAGTTTTTCCTTCTTATCACTTAAAATGTTGGTTGAAATTTCACCTTTCCTTAGCCACCTAAATGAAACGATCTTATAACCCTCTTACCATACCTTCATTCTTAGTCAAATCTTGTTAAGTCAGATAACCCTTGTTGTGTTAAGGAAAGGTCTAAACCTATTGCAAGTTATTTTCTAGTTTTGTACTTGGAACAAGCCTCATTGCATTGTACCATTTCCATGACTTGGGTACTTTTGTTAGAGGAAATTGTTACACTACGTGTACCCTATCGCCTACGGTGGGAACATGATATTTCCGCTAGACATCGTAATTCTAGTCTCCTCTTGAACAAATTATTCCCCATGTGTGTATGGTCCTTAATACTCTTGTGAGTATCCAAAGCCATGTGAATATATTTGGGGTGTTTCACTCCCAAATGATCTCATTAAATAAATTTAAACGACGCAATTGAAACCTAGGTCCTAGTTGCCTGCACTTGGAACTACGAGAATTTGAACCCCTTAAGCTCCTTGCAAATAGAAGTGTTACCTTGGTAAGAAGTATCGAAGTACCTTAGTTTGTGCGAAAGTTTGTGAGGTATGGATAACTGATTACCATAAGTTTTGTCTCATGGTAGAGCTTAGACCCCCTTTGAGTGTTAACGAAGTTAATACTTTGTGGATCTCTTATGAAGATTATTGGTTAAGGACCCTTAACGCATGTTTTCCCGACGAGAGGAATAGTGTCGTAGAAGGCATTTAAATTCATATTATTATATTGAATGTCCCACATGTGAAACATATACCTTAAATACTTGAGTTGTTTAAGTGTCATAAAATGATGTGCTTTGTATGAGATAACACCCTTTGGAATCTTGTTTTCCCTAAGTGAATAAAAGTCCTATATGTTTCGTAGTGTTTCTAAAACGATGCCAACCTAAGACAAAAGTAAATAATGTAAATGAAATACGAACAAAAGTAAATGAAATGGTGTGATTGTGATGAATATCTCACACACCTTGAATGAGGTCAAAATGGTTAATAACATTTAATATGATATTAAAGAAAATGAAAATAATGGTACATATCTTAAGTGATCAACATTCTAACAATGGAAACTTGTAATATTCAAGGAAGGAGCCTTGTTCACATTCATAACCAAGTTTAAAAACAAAGGTGGTAATTGATCAAGTAATCTAAAAAGGAAAAGTGAATTAATTTATTTTATGTATCTTGTGGGTAGTCATCTCTCTTATTCGTCTATTGGTCCCTCCTTATTGTTGGTATTATGCTTGTTGGAGCCAATGTGTTGTGAGTTATTGTTACTCCATTCATGTGATTATGAGTTTGAAGGAGTACTAATTTCCTTAAACCATGTTTAACACATAGGATTTATATGATTATAAAGCAAGCCATGTGATGTGCTTAGTGATGGTCAAAGACCTCTCTCTCTCTCTCTCTCTCCTCATTCTTGTAAATTCCTATTTTATTTTTCATCATTTGATGGGATGTACATGATTTAATTCTCATTTGAGTAGTATGTGGTTTTCTTATATGTTGTGTACTTGTTTAGTACTCATTGTGAGACTAACAAGTGTTTTATGTTAGGAAATAAGGGATAAAATATGTGGAACAATCCCACACATAATCACAATAGTAGAAACTAATATGCAGAAAAATATCACAGATATGAAATAAAAGTGCATAAAATAAAAGAACACAACACAAAGACAATATTTAACGTGGTTCACCCAATTTGGGCTACATCCACCAAGAATCACTTGCTCATATTTTTATTATAAGCCACCTCTTTCTCTCAATACAATACCCATATTTTTTGGAGTTATACTCAACAAACTCTCCTGAATTCACACTTGAACTCACACACATCTACAATGTTACATCAACCCTACCATATACACAAAAGCACATAAATAGGCAATTGCTTAAGTAGTTTTACAATACCGTGGGTACCAAAACCATGGGCTAAATCTGCCTCATAAACCTATAGGTCAAAATACCGCCCATATGAGAAGAGCACGTCTCCCAAACCCAGCGCAAGAAAACTATGGAGAGTGTATAGTACTTTTAGTGTACAGTCTTCAACACTTCCACGCATGAAAAAATGCTCGACAACATAACATTTTATGTGTATGGGGAAAGGTAGGGTCATTATGGAGGAATAAGTAAAGATAAAATTGAAGCAAACCTTGTGTGACATTAAGGAGGAACCAAAGGTATGTGGGCTTTATTCTAGTGGAGCGTAAGTGGGATTGAAATAAACCAAGTGGAGGGATAAGTGGCGTGTACTTTATTTTATTAGAGGAACCAAAAACTTATGCCCATACCTTATTAGAGTGATAAGTGGTATGGCTTGACCATAGTTCCCTTTGTGAGCCATTATAGGCTTGGTAGTGCGTGTTAATGTTCCTAAACCTCTCTCCTTGAGCCTCTTATGAAGGCTTGACATGGTGATACATATTTGATTAAATGTATTTTCTCCTTCTCTTAATGTTTAACCCTGGTGAAATTAATTGGTTTCTATTTGGAATGCATATGCATTAATTGATGTGTTGTATCTTTCTTGTATGCATAAGTATGCTTTGTATGTGTGTATGTTGGGGACTTACATTGTCAAAGGTGGAGTGATAAGTGTTAGTCTAATGTATGGGGTCTCTTGTTTATTTTGGGAGGAAACAAAGGTTGGTGAGACTAGTCTTAGTGGAGTGATAAATGCAGAGGGATAAGTTTGTTTTCATGTGTAGTTGCATGACTTCTTGGAGGAACTAAAGGTTAATCTCCCTTCCTTAGTGGAGGGATAAGTGGAAGTATTGGCACCATTTCCCCTTGACAAGCTATGTTATACGTTTGCGGTATTATACTCTCCTTTCTACGGTTTAGTTGGCATATTCATTTCCTTGTTTGGAGATACCTACGAAGTGATGCATGTTGTGCTTTGGTTCATGCATTGTTTTATTGTTATATGGGCCTAAGTGATAATGCAAGTGTTTTTTATAAGTGTTGTAAGCTTTTAAGTTTATATAAAAAATATTTATTTGTGTTTTGGTTGTCTTGTTAGTGTGGGTGTTACAAAGAGTTATAATGTTATTCTACATTTGCATGAGTGAGTCATCACTAAGTTGGCAAGGGGTCGCACATGTTTTTTATTTTTTATTTTATATCTACTATTTTATTCACCCAAAAATTCTATGTACCAATTTTGTAATTACAATTTGTTCCAACATGGACTATTTTTTTCGAGATTGCAATTTAGGGGTGTCTACAAAGACCATTTGTATCTACCATAGGGATGAATTTGAAAAAGACAAAGGAGGGATAATCTAAAATCCATCATATTATTATTATTATTATTATAGTTAGTGTACCTTGTCAGGGTCATATCTTCTAGTCTCGTTGACCGGTTTTGCAAACCACAATAACCTTTGGAAAGAACACGAAACGAAATTTACGAAGGTAGTTCCAAAGGCAATTACTGAGTCTATTTTATCTCCACTAACATCCAAACTCTAGAAATGCTTTTGAGACCCTTAAAATTGTAAAATGCTAAAAGTTGCTAAAATAGATTTTCAAGACTTTTGAAAAATAGCCTTTTGATAATCTTATTCTGGATCAAATTCACTCACACATGCCACATGAAAATGCATAGACATGGACATGTTAAGTGATAACCACAAAACATGGAAACTCAAGTGCTTTTACGCCATCTTTATAAATAATTGATTTATATTGGCAAGTTGAACCAAAAAAAAAAATTAGTAGCTACCATCATTGCATCATCTTCTAATAAACTTAAATATCAATTTTATTTTAATATTCACTCAACCTTATGCATGATTTTTAACAATAAAAGCATTCAATATTGTCAAATGAGTACAAGAACAAACCAAAAAGAAGAAAAAACATCTAAAGTGTAATGGATTTACATTCTAATTAATTTTCATTCCAATGGGCAATTCTTGGCCTCATGTGCACAAAAATATTTAGATCAAAATTAATTCATAATTGTGTCATTACAAACTTAGATATTAATAATTTATATAAGCAATTGTCATATTTATTGCAATGTTTGTTGAATATTAAATCTAGCTTAATAGTCATTAACCTAATAAAGCCTTACTTTTTAATGGTTTTGTAGCTTTTTGGGAGTAGTATGATTACATTATTATGTGTTTTTATAACACTAATACAACAAAATAATCTATAAACACAATAAAAATAGTAAATATCTCACAAAATAAAAACATGTTATATTAAAGGAACATAATTGGGTCCTCTTCTTTCTTTTGACAAGTCACACATGGAACACATCACTTTTTAAAACCATTCTAAGGAGAAAGTGGAGGTATGGTAGGGAGTGCGCACATCCTTGAGGCAATGTACTTTGAAGATATCTCGGAGTGAAATTCGGGGCATTCAATACTATCATTGTGTCAGTGATTTTTGCAATGTCAACCCTTTTGTTTTGTGGATATTTAGAGCACACAACATTTAGAGGGGAAATTTTTCATGCTTTCCATGGGAAACGATAAAGAGACATGTCAATGGGACCAACATCCCATGTTGGGTTAATGTAGTTGTCAAATTTAATAACTAGAAAACATGACAAGTTATGTGGTTTTACATGAATTTATAGACAATAGATTTAACTTCATAAGGTGGACAAAAATACTAAATCATAATCTGTTGTTGCCTCGTCTTATAGTAAATTTGATTATAGATTTTATTTTAATAGCCACTCAACCCATATATGAGTTTTAAAAATAAAAACATCTAATATTGTCGAGAAAAGTATAGAACAAGATCAAAAAGAAAAAACATGCCTAAATTATAATAGATTTACATTCCAATTGATTCATGTTCCAATTGGAATTTTTACATCATGTGCACATTAAAATTTAGATTAAGAAATAATTCAGTAACTACATCATTATAAAATTAGACATTAATAATTGATACAAATTGTTATCATATTCACTACAATGTTTGTTGTGTATTAATCGACTTAATAGCCATAACCTAAAACAAAAGTTACATTTTAATAGCTTTGTAACTTTTTAGGATTAATGTGATTGCATTTTTATGTGTTTTAATAACATATATGTTGAACTAGTTCAACAAAAATTGTAAACACAACGAAATTAGAAAATACTTCACAATAGAAAAACATGGTATATTAAGAATAGATTTTGACACATATTGTAAAGGTCATAAAAATTCCATGACTCTAAATATTATTGATAAAATATATGTCAGATACATCAAAACATAGGGGATATCAACTCTGAAACACGATCAATCGAGAAAATTTCTTGAGTTGTTACATAAGACAAAATGCTAGAGTTATATTTACAAAATTGAATCTTCAACATTATTTAAAGATTCAAAAGGGAAAATGTGTACACATATTCACTAGCCCTATACCTTACATATATATTGTTTGAGGAAAGCATTAGAGAGAAATACATATATAATCTTCCCTACTGCTACTAATAAAGTCAAACAAAGGATAAAGATAATTAGTTTTGAGTGGCACACATAGGAGGTGGAATAACGTGAAGTGGAGATGCCACATGTTAAAAATAGTGGTGGTTCCTTCCAAAACAAAATACATTCAATTAGCCTCATAGGTGGAGAGGCATGCTTGTCATGGATGCATTTGTGCAGAGTCTTTACCACTTGTTTATAGATAGGGAACCTTGTATATGGTAGCTTACATATGTTAGCAATACCAATTCTTGCATGTTATTGATAATTTAAACAAGCATGAACATGAATGAATTCCCAACCAAGAATAATGAAAGTAGAAAAACATAGAGAAATAAATAATATGTTGTGTTGTACCCAAAGAACAACATTGAAAAATTGACTTGCATGCAAACTCATCCTCTCTAGACATGTGGAAAAAAATTGTGAAAGTGATTGAAACTTAAGCAATCTCGATCATCAATACATGAATACATGTGATGAATCACATCATTCTCTCAAATGTACTTGGCTTAAAGGGATGGAGAAATTGTGAAGCAAATAGTAAATGATTAAAATAAGTGTTGTAACACGTCAAAATGTCATTGAGTGATTGGAATAAAGAGATGTAAATACCAACACATGAACATTCAAGACAGAGATTATATGAGGAGATGAAATTTCACAAATTCGAGTTTGAATACATAGTCAAACATGATTGTCGATGTAGAACAATATGTGAGGAATATATAGTGGAGCTAGTGATGGAGGAAGCTCAATTTGAAGACTACACCAATAAGTCAAAGATAAAGAAATTCCTTTCAAATATTCAAATATGCAGAGATTTAATGAAATCTTAAATCTTTATCGAGGACCTGAGATCATATGGATACAATAGTGATAAACAAGATCTATCATGCAAGAAATAAGAAAGTGTAAGCAATAGTGAGATAAGAATGACTTAGCTTGTATTTAGAGATATGGGCTAATTTTAGGTGGGAAATAGGCTAAGAAGGTCGATATGAACTTTGTATGCTCTTTTGAGAAATTGGGATTTGGAACCTCTTCGAGATAGTACCACACAGATGATGATATGACCGTTTAGGCACTAGTGTCTAAACTAGGTGCTAGTGTCCTTGGCAACAACTTTACTTATGGTCTTTTTAGGGTCTAAACTTGTCTTCTTCCTTTCACTCTTTGTTGCATCCACTTCGTTGTAGGGTTATTGTGTAGTACATGAACTTCTAAAACAAACCCTATCTACCTACACAAGGTTCAAGAAAATATTAGATGGAATAAATAATGCATATGCTTGAGTCGGATTGACCTCGATGGTCACCCCAATGTGATTGTCACCGAGCATTACAATACATTTCAAACTCTATGTAGTTCTAGTGTGTATGTGATTGAATTGTGTCCCTTGAAGCTAGGTTTCCCTTGTGCCAGTCACACCAAGATAGTAGGATACAACTACTTTTCCCCCAAAATGAATGTGTGAGATGGAATTCATAAAAGCCCTCCTATGTAGTGAATAATGCATCCCAAATGCAGTCCTTGAAATTTTCTCTTTTCCCAAGTGGTAAATAATAAGTGATAGCCCCTTCTGCCTTTAATAATAGTGAGTAAGGCATGTATATATATGATTCCCTTGTTTGAATTTCGTCATTAATAACCAAAAAGGTCAACATAAAGTGATAAAAGAGACTTTAACAAATAATGTAGCATTTCAAACTTGAGAAAAAGTGAGAAAGGGCATATGCACCCAAAGGGGATAGTAGCACCTAGGTGCTTATATCCCTAATGGGAGGTACTATCTAGGATGCTCAGAGGATATAACAAAAATATAGAGTTGGGTCATATGTTGTCCAATGTCCAAAAGTAAAGTGACCATTTGAGAAAAGAAAATGTCAAGAGTATTAAAAGGGATAAAGCAATGTAAAAGCAAAACAAATGTTGTTAATGTCTAGTTTTCTTGTTCAATCATGCATATAATGACATAATTAAAGGCATGATGTAAATAGAAAGTGTTTGATTTCGTGAATACATGCACAAAAATATTTATTTTGAAGAAAGGACACATTGGTGAGAATAGGTAATGGATTTAACTACTAAATCCTAACTAGAAGTGAAGTGATATAAGCTTACTTATTAAGGCCAAGATCATGCCTCCTCGAACCTAAGCTCAGTATCACATATGCATTTCATCTAGTTACTCGGATGAGTTCCTCTAGTGAGGTAGCTAAATGGGTTTGAAGGTAAACATGTAAGGAGATAAGTGATAGAGATGGTGTCCGAACAAGAAAAGAGTGGAAGGTGAGATCTAAGAAAGATGAAAAAATCATGAAAGCAACATGAGTTCGATTCAATCCAAGCTCACCGCAAAAAGGAACACTTGGAACATAGGGAAAAAAATCAACCAAGATCATATTAAGATCGATCTCATCATAGGTCTTGTGTGGCGATTATGTGTAGAGCACGAGAGATGCATGCCTCATCCCAATAATGGCATCCACAATGCTTCTATTTTTATGCTTAGGCATCCCACACGCAACCACCACCACAACAAGCATAATTTTTTGCATATGAAGTGGGACTTTTCATTGTATAAGGGAGTGCAAGTTCCAAACAAACACAACACATAAAATTAAGTGGTGTTTAATGGAGGTAGAAACCCTATGCATGGCTAGGGGTGGATTTTTTAGGAGGTTGCGGTTATGGTGAAGGGGAAGATTTGTGAAAAATACCAAAGATACAAAAAAAAAACATCTACCATGATTAGTTAGAGCCTAGGCACAACATGTGGACGGTGTAGACTAGATTGCAAGTCAATAATGAAATGCATCACTATGATTATCATTTATGTCACTTATTAGAAACAACTTGATTTGGTTTAGTTTGGAACTCACCTATCGAAACAATCAACATTTTAAAAACCTTCTTATCCTAATAGCCATATAAATTTGACCAAGGCTCAATACCCATATTGTTAATCATTATTTTTTCTTATTTAATAAATGAATATTACAACCATTGTTCTTGGAATTGAAACAACCACCATTATCAGTAACTTGAAATATCATTTGTATTTGTGTGTTGTGAAGTGTCATACATATTGAAATCTATATACAATTAAAAAAATTGCATTAATAATTCACAATGCAATTATACAAACACTATAAACCAAAAAATATATGACTTTAGGAGATCATAAAGCAATTTAGGACTTTAAAAACAACTATCGGCTTCAAAGCACCTATAATATTTGTCACAATGCCCCAAGTTTGCATTCAAATACAAGGATGTAGTTATCAATTAAATGAGAATTCAAAATTAAGAATTTTTTTTTGTATGTTATGAAAATTGTTTTATTTTTATCTAAACATAGTATATGATGAAGGAGAAAATTGAGGTAAGATAGTAAAAGATCAAGAAGGTACGGGTTTTAATTATTTCTCTCAAAGGTAGCTTTTATACAATATTTCTTCAAAACAATAAAACTATAAACATGAGAAGAAAACATACATAAAGACAACTTCCTTTTGGGGTAAAGCGGCGATGAAGAAAAAAATTCACACCCTAAAGCAAGGATGTATTCCTTGATCTTGAGAACCTTAGGGAAGAGGCATTATCTCAGAAGAATGGACAATGCTTGTGTGCATAGAGTAATGAGACCAAATCCACTGCCATATTAAATAACCACATTAAGGACTTAATCTTACACATATCCACTAGACACGATCATCATAAGATTATGATAATATGTTGTCATGGCACACCGAGAGAAAAGGTAAAACTCGTAGTAATGGTGTCAACACATGTAGGGTTGAACTTAAAACATTGATACTCGTAACTTATGTCAATGATGAAAAAATCCAAATGAAGCATCAAACATATAATAAAGATTTAATGTACACGTACAAAATGAGTAGTCTTTGTGCTAATGAACTAATAACGGTATGCTTAAGTGGTTGAATTCTCGACATGTCCGCTTTAGTATGATAAATTAAAAAAATCTAAGGAAATTATTCATAACATCTAGTTAATCTAACAAAAAAATTGTGATAACAAAGGATATTAATTTCTTATTGCAAATACATGGGGAAAATTGTAAAATTCAAAAACAAGCACCCACATTACATATTATATTAGTACACCGTATAATGCATGGTGGGGAAATGAGACATCATTCCCTTTCACCTTATAGGGGTTTCGAAATGTTCTTGACCTAGATATGTCTATAGTAGTGTGATCCCATTATTGGGAAGCGTTATTGGGGGCAAGCTAAAAGCCCTATAACACTCATCCCTCAAGTGTTGGGAACACCCAAGTCCCACATTATTACAAAATCAAGCACTATACTGGGATTTGATCACCCACAACTCTACAAACCCGCCAAGTTTGAATCTCCATGGTTATAAAAACTTCTCTCCGCAACTACAATATCCCCTTTGGCATCTACGACACGCTTCTCCCTTATCTCCACATGGGTTAGTTGATGACCCACATTGTTCACCATGATTTATTATCTTCACTCATCATGCATATATGTTTCTTGCTTCAACACTCTCACATGTACAATCCTCATTTCCTTTACACTAGTAAATTTCATTCACCAGCATAAAGGGGGCAAATGTACACACTAAAAATTACACAAAATCGTTATTACATTATGCTTTTGTCCAAATTTTATGTACATGGGTTTTGAATAATGAAACAAGATCTTAAAGACGTCATTAGTCCTTCATTTATTTCTCTTTGCTACTTGATTGAACTCAAACTATTGATATTTTTCCTCTTTGATTAGATTTTGAGCCTTTATACAAAGATCTCTAGCACCCTACTTTTATTAGCTATTATTCTTTAAGCTTGGGTCAAGACCATACAATAGGGTCAAGACCATACATACGGTCTTGACCATAGTGTATGGTCTTGACCCCTTTATTTTCTAGTTCTTTCACCCATATGGGCCCATTTGTCATTCTTTTACCTTTCATTTTATATCTTTTGGGTCAACATTTCCTACCACTAAGGTCCTAATTTCAAAGTAAGAACTCATATATATACAAGTCTAACCTAAGAATTTATCATTTAGAAATCACCTATCTATCTATCACATATTGAGTTGAAAAGGAAAGGAACACTTTTGCATATTGCATACACAACATAAGAGGGCATAGATATGGTTTTTCTCATTTGCACACAAGGGTTTGATTGGGATGGAGTAGTATAGCCCGTTATCTTTGTGGAAACATAAAGGAAAGCTAGGACAAGAGATAATTACAAATGTAGTTTGAAATGTAGTACAACGCTTGATGAAATCACAAAGGGGTGACCGCCAACGTCACTGTAACTCAAGCATTTACAGTTGTTTTATCTAATTTTTTCTTGAGTTTGTTACAATATAGTAGGGTTTGTTTTGTAGGTCCAAGTGTGAACCCGAGGATTTTACACAACGTCGAAGATTCTAAAAGGTAAAAAATAGCGACACGAATTAACACAAAAGTTTCTAGAAGCCCATTTTCTACATGGTCAAAACCGTATAGTGAGGTCAAGTTGTGATATGTGGTCTTGCCCCAATTGTATGGTAATGACCGGGAAGGCAAAAAGCACAAAATTTGATTCACACAATTTCTAAGTCTGCTCCAATCTCGAGATCTTCTTCGACACATCATGATTGTCATCTAAACCATGTAAGTAATTCTTTTTATCCTGTTTACACTTATGATTGCTTGTATCTTCTACTTAAAATGATTGTTACATAGTATATGCCATGTACCTTATCAAAATATAATTCGAATGCATTTGTAACACTAGTTTCTATATTATTAACTCAAAAGAATCCGTAAGTTCAATTATGGTTGATACAAGGATATTATTGCTCAATATTTTGTATACAAGATTACATATATAGGCTAATGTTGTTCCTATAAATTAGAGTCAAGCCATAACAAAAAACAACTAAGGGATTACTAGAATCTTTCACACAAACTCCGAAAAGCTATATGAATGAGTTGTTGTAAACAACCTCACTAACAAATGACAAATCACTTAACCGCTTAATATTCTAATGTAGATATTAAACAATTAGTTCCTAATACATTGAACATGTGCATGTGCATCAAGTGAGAAGTCAAGTAGAGGAGGCGGGTAATCATGTTGTAATGCATAAATAGCCTCTATAGATTCACTAGTTCAAATTGCAATTCCTCCGGTTATTTTCAACCATTTAAAATAAAAAGAAAGATTTAATGCTTACAAAAAAACATAACGTAAAATTATTTAGTAGAATAGAAGGGCCTACTATTTCTTAGGAATGGTTAAAAATTTGACCTCTTGTGATAAGAATTTCAAGTTTTCTCGATCTTTACTTTTGAAATTTATTTTAAATTTCTTTTCATCCAAATTTGTCTAAGACTTTGACTATATTGAATCTCAATAAGACATGCATAGAATATACCAACCATTGTTTAATAACGAATGTTGAATGTGATGAATTTACTTTAGGAGATTTATTAGATCCTATATTTGCTTACATGTTTAGTATGGAGGCTCAACCGCAAAGGGGAGAATGCTTGTGGTGGTGATGATAATGGCGATCACCGAAGCTCAAACAAGGGTGAATCGGGAAGGCATAAGAAAATCTCATATCAAATTCAACTTCAAAGTTTTAGTTATCCATTGCCCACCAAATCCAACTTCGCAAGCCGCTCAACGAGATTATTTCTAGTAGGATCCTCGATGTCTTCGGTGTGGGGATACATGGCGGTAATTTTCCAATCAAGTTATTTTCCGATATGTGGAGAGTGCTTATCTACAACCGTCTTTGCAAACATTGGGCTCATCGTAATCACAAGCCTTGTTTCCATCATTTTGTATAACTATATAATACTATTTCTCCATCCATCTCCACTATCCACCTCACTTTCATATCGGACCATTGAATAGTTGATTGAAGAGGAAAACTTCAGAAATGCCCGCATTCACTTTGTAAATAAAAATTCATATAATTTTTTTTAATAAAATTAAACCAACTCATCAAAGTTAGAATATTAAAAAGCGTGACGTTTATACCTTAGTTGGAAATAACTAACCCTTTCGCAAAACTATGGAGAGGCTATCGTGTTTGTGTTTCCTTTCTTAAGGAAGAAGTAGGACTTTTCAAATTGGATATAAGCAAATCGAGGTTAATATTCAACAAACATTGTATTAAATAAAAATGTCGTGATGGTGTAGAGAAGTGACATGTGGTCCATATGTGACTTATCAAAGTGAGAAAAAGGATCGCTTTCATCCCGTCCACTAGATTCCCTATTTGCTTTTACCTTTTGCCCCATTGAATTGTTTACCACCCATGGTTTCTTGCATGAAAGTATGAAAAAAAAATCATGATATGTGGCAAAGACTCTTAGGTTTAACTCGTGGCGAAGATTTTTCATTTCGAGCACCTTGCTTGTAAAATATGCGCTTACATTATTAAAACACATAACAATGCCATTGTGGTATTCCCTAAAAGTTACAAATACAATAAAATGTAGAGCTTTTCAAGTTGGTGGCAAATAATATAGATTTAATATTCGACAAACATGCGGTATGTATCTCGGTTTCTCGGAAGAAAAATCGGGGTCTCCTATATCCCTTCACCTATATTCCTCATCCCGTAAACTTTTGTTGATCCCCTTTAACATCATGACTCTTCCTCCCTCCAATGTAGTATCACAGATTATGAAGATGCATGAATTTTCACTTTGTCCTGCTCAAGGAACCCCGAATCTCCTCCTTCTAACCCTTGCACCGCCAAACAACATTTCCATTCCACCCTATGTGGCACAATTACTAGTTAAGGAGACAACATTGAGATCCAATAAGTTATTAAGGAATTATATAAACATTTATTTGATAACGATATATTTGGTTTTACCGTATATACTTTGTGCATGTCATTAAATAAGAATAGTTAATGAATATTATGGAATCTCCCTCTCAAATGAATGGTTCTAGTTACATACACGAAACATTTAATATACCGAGGAGAAGCAGTTGTAGCCGTTTAGGTGAGGAATAATTCATTATTATTTTTCAATTGAAAGGGTAATGAGAAGCCTCAACCATACGTGAAAGGAGAGCCAATCAATTTAATTAATTTAATACGGTTTAACAAAGAGTTTAAATTGTTTGTATATGGTTTAGGGACATATAATGGGACAATGTACATAGAGAAATAAATTTATATCATCACCTACAAATAATTTGAACAAAGCCAATGATGACAATGCCTTTCAATTGGGATATAAAATCCCACATAACAAATGACCGTGGTGCACTTGATTATACGGTTTTTTTAAAATTTGTTTTATTTGTTTTTTTGCTTTATTTTAGTTGTAAAATATTTTTAAAAATTTAAACGATTGTTGTCAATGACTTGTATATTTAAAATATAATAGAAATATACATAAAAATAAATGTTAAAAAATAAATAGAAGTTAATCTTTTATATTAGTGCATAAAAATACATTGTTGTATATTTTTGAAAGGTAATATTGAAAAATTAATCTCACCTAAAAATTGTTTGATAGGTATAGGTTGCCACTAAATTTAACCCCGACGTGAGTACTTGCATATTAAGAAATGACATCTATCTATTATTTTTCCCGGAGGGGTTGGAGTAAGGGGTGGGGGTTATTGATGAGTACATATGGTCTCTCTTTACCTAGTAAGGTTTTATTAACAAATATGTAAATTGTTTTAAACAACAAAAATATCTAGTTTGATCGTGATCTAAAATTAGATAAAATGCAAACCGACTCAGCCTCCGTTTTTATGGGCTAGCGATTGGGCCTTATCCTTTTCACCTAACTTGCCCGAGTTCAAGTTCTATCCATCACATTGGACATTGTTTTATATCTAGATGGGAGGTAAATCCCATATGCGTCAAAGGCATTTTAGGAGCTTAATATAGCTTAAGTCAATTGGTTTGGTTTACGTGGTTGCGGTCATGCTTAGCTTTGTTTTGTTGGCCGGTGAGCTAACTCCTCACTCGACTTGGTCCTCATCTCGTTATCAATGTGGATCTCATCGCTTAGCTTGACATTTGTGCTTGGTTGGTTGGTTAGACAGGTTAACTCGAATCTCAAGCTCAATCTCGGAGCTCGTCGAGTAGCTTGACGGGTAGTTAGAATGTGAGTTGGCTCAACCGGTATGAGGTGACTTGGAATGTTGAGTTAGTCCTTGACTCAAGGGTTGTTATGCATTGATCCTCGCGGTGATGTAATGAGGTGGCTCTGTCACCGAGCTAGCCGGGTGACTTGGAACTTGGACTCAACTAGAGCTCGCCTTCTAACTCGTCGAGTTGGTTGGGAATATTTGGCAACATTGGAAAATTTATCCCACATGCAATGTAAAGTGCTCTTTAGATGGGTTTATATGTAAAACCACATACAATATAATGTGAAGAAAGGCGGCACAGTCCCCCTCATGAAAAAGAGTGGACCCCATCGGTTGTTGGGCCCCTAGCCGACATGCCATGTGGACCCCACATTGACCATAAAAGACTAGAGGCTAAAAATCATAAAAAAAATTCTCAAGCAAACTCTTCCACAAATCACTACCACATTCGTCCACTTGTCACACTCTCAACATGCCACATCGCGTTGTGTAACATGCACCTTAATTTTGCTAATGAGAGAAAATTCAATGGAATGTGTCTTACGCATACGATATCCATTTTGCTCCATTCAAAAAGGTGTTGGAAATTTCTCAACAAGCTCGTAACTAGTTTTGGGAATTTTAGGGAACAAATAAACCTTGAATATCCTTTGGATCATATCATATTCATGTTAAATAAAATCTCGTGGAATATGTTGATTGGAAATTGTATTAAAAATAAATAAATACATATTTCTTTGTGAGAGTGGATTATTGTTATAAATAAAAGGAATTCTTTAGCCTCTCACGACACATCTAAATTGTAAAATGTTGTGTACAAGCCCACTTGGCAGTTTTAGAGTTGGATGGTCATTTGTTAATGAAAAATAAACCACCATTTCTATCGCAAAAGTGACACCGTCCATCTTGCATACACTAGGGGTAAAGAATCACTATTACTCCCATCTAGTCTCCGACATTAGCATCGCAACCGCCACAACCCTACTCCAAGGTGACATCTAAAGATTTGGAGGAAAATTTGGTAAAATTTGAATGTAAAGCAATGTTCTCATCAATAGTTCTCTACCTGCAAAAGAGAGGGAATATATCTAAGAGAGCCAAAACCATTCTAAATGAGTGGTTTCTTGTGAGGCAGCCGATAATAGTTTGTTTGTCCCAACATTTTTGTTTCCCTCAAATATTTAGAAGAGGGGTCCAATATACACCTTGATGTATTCCCATGATAGTTTATTCTCGAAATGTTTAAGGCCTTACTTAATCGACATAATGACATCTAGTCAAGGACATTTGTTGGTATTTTCACAATATGGAAGTGTTGTGTCTGTAGAAGGTTAAAACTAGCAATCACACGTGAGTTGTGCGATGTTAACGCCGAAAGTGAATTACAAGAAAGTAATATGATATTTCTCGTCGAAAAGGAAAATAGGAGGAGGTAATGGAAACATAAGTAGTGGAAAAGATCTGGATTGGACAAAAAGTGGTGAAGTTTGAAAGGGGAGGGATGACGTGGATTAATAGGGGAGTGTTAAGGATAAGGAGGTAGACGGGATTCTTCTTGTATGTGTAAGTGTAGAAGAGGTGTCAAGGACATTATGGCATAACGGTTGAATGAAAAGGTGGTGAAATCTGAAGAGCGGATAAGGAGGGAACTCTTGATATAGTTGTGAACGAAAAGTCATGTATTTCCATGCCCAATAGTGGCTCTCTGCAAAGTAAGACCTTGATATTTTAAGATCGAAAATGCCCAAGCCATTTTAAGTGGTGACTGCTTTCAGTTACCTCAGTAAATATGGTTTCTTAATCGATAACCAATCTTTATCTTAGACAACATTATCAAATGCAAAATGCAAAGCACCCAAATATTTTACTTCATATTCATGTTTTTACTTGTAGTTTCTATTCTTTAAGGGAGGATTGTGGGAAGAGTAATTATCTATTAAGTTAGGCCTAGTTCCAAGCTCATATGCATAGCCTTATACATCATAACTTTTTAAACAGTTTCTTCCCTTTTATTTCTTTTTAGATTTTCTTGATTGCTTTATGATGCTCCCTGGTTGTTGTTGCGTTTTATTTTTACCCTTCTCCAATGGTATCCCACCTTCATAGAATTGCCAAAAGACTTCATTTTCTATCTCTTCAATTTCACTTTATGGATTTCCTTTGCTCGTTTGCATCTGGCATGATTGAAATGAATCCCATGACATCATGATGAAAAAAGGTACGTCGAACAAAGACCAACAATGAGTATGGGAAACGGCCTTATTAAATCTTGTTCGACACCTAGCCTGCCTCGCTTGTTGCTCTAATGACTTGACTATACGTTATGACACATCATAACATGGCACACCAATTATTACAAGGACCCCACACTATTCACAACCCAATACTGATGCTCGTAATCTAAATCTCCTTAAACCACACATTGTTTTGTTAATGGAGAGTTTCCTTGGTGCAATATATTTAGATTTAATTTGGATCAATAATTTAGGCTCGGGTTGCTTGGGCATTGTGACAATAAGCACTCTATTTTCCATGGAACTTTTCACCTCCTCGACCTTGGCATTCTTCGGTAGCCTAAATTGCTGGAGGAATCTTACACGTGCGAGCACTGCATGGTGATATTTCTCATTCTTGTGCTCCTCTTCTTTGTTGCATCCTCCGCTTATCTGAAGAATCCATCCATCTTCCACTTCTATTTTCACCTCCTCTTTCTTTAACCTTGTAAAATCAAGCATATATTTCATTACAATCAAGTTCTCCAAACAAAACTGAAAAATAAATGAGTGGATTTGAAGATCATCGCTAAAATTTTAAAATACCTGGAAGGTTGGCTTTGAAAATATGAGCTTAGGGAGTTTCTGTCCAGTCAATCTATGTATTAGCAACAACAATTGTAGCCCTTGCAAAATCTATTGAGGATGGGGCTGCTAAAATAGAGGAATCGAAAACCTGAAAAGGATCCCACACATCTAGTTAAAATGGGTCAAAAACAGAGCATTTGGATCTCCTGCCAAAGAAGCTTGGAATGATCAACATTTTGAAACCCACAAATTTAATGAAACACTTTGTCTGAGTATAGGGAAGCAAGCTTCCTAGGGAGTCTCGTCAAGACCAAAAATGAAACAACTCTATGAAAAAACTATACAACTATTTCAGTACCTTCATGCATTCCCATTGTAGTGAAAGCGAGAACTATTGAATTTTCGTATGTAGGTGATCTTGTGTAACATATATTCAAATTAACGGTGTGCACACATAAAAGTATGTGTTGGCATACAATTATTTTTTCAGTTGTGGTGTCTTATTTCCCCATGATGACACTAAGAAGAGGAATGTTAAGTTTTATTAACGCTCACATTATATTGTGTTGAGTTATAAAATAAATAACGTGTGAGGCCATATATTTGTTATATATAATTATTTGGGGATATTTATTTTTGTTAGAATAAGAGTGTTCAAATTGTTGAAAAATCTACTTAATTTGGAGTAAGCTATTATAGGAAATATTTTATTGTATTGTTGTAATTGGCCTCCTTTTCTAGGCCTAGCCGACTCAATGTGATTGGCATTCTGAGTGTGCTTTTTACACCCATCTTTTGTACATTCACTATTGTATATCACCTATTTTTATTAATAAAAGTGCACTTTTCAGTCCAAAAATAAATAATTTTAGGACTCTTGAATTTTAGGATATCCTCTTCCAATATATACGTTAGCATCTATCATTGAATATTAACCAAAAAGTGATTTAATCTTGGGTTTATTGTTAAAATTCGAACCAACTTATTGAGAAAAAGATATTTCCACCAGACACTCCAAGAGTGAAATTCAAGCAATTAAGGAATGTGAAAAGTTGTAAATGAGGTAGGAAGTTGTGAGAAGATACAATAATGCCCTAATGGAGTAGTAGATTCTAGTTTACTTCGTGCATTCCTTTGTAATTTAGTTCCAATTTGGTGATAGACTCTTATTCTTATCCAATTTCTTAGGGCATTTACCAGATTCATAAAGAAGTTTGCTAATATTTTCACAATTGTGCCATAGACTTATTACCAAGCCCATGTTCTACATACAAACCATAGTTATGCAAGGACGCATCCCCCCAAATTTGACACATTCGGGATGTCCGGATGTCCTGGGGATGTGGGGGAAACGTTTCCCCCATGTTTCCATTCTTTTTTCTAGGAAACGTCCTGGGGACGTCTGAAAATGTTGGGAAACGTCCCGAGAACGGGGGGACGTGGGGGGCATGGGAAACGTGAGGGGGACGTCCAGACATCCCCCACAAATTTATTTCCTTTTTTGGATTTTTGGTGAAAAAAACACAATAGAAAAAAATTGTCGGTTTTGGAAAGGGTCCTAGGGAAGATGTAGCGAAAGAAAACTTGCCTGTGCAATAACTTTAATTTTGTGGCTTCGTTTTAGGTGTCGTTTTCTCTAAAAGTGCATATTTTCTTGAGCTCTACGCATTGATGGAAATATTTTTCTTATTTTCATAAAATCAATTTTTGCACCTTTTTGGACCAAGCAACTTCTTGCAATCTTCTGAAAGAATCATGAGTATTAAGGAATGTATTTGATGTTTATGAGTTCAAGTTTCACCTTATTTAAATTTCAAATGGTTTTATTTCAGCTTATTTATATAATTTAGTCATTATATCTTTATATTTTAAATATTTATATATTTTTAATTAGCCATCCCCGCCATCCCCAAAATTTAGAAAAAAAATTCCGTCCCAAAAACCCCGTCCCCCCGTCTCAAGTAACTATGATACAAACAGAGCTAAAGCACTTGATTTTATGACTATACTCCATGGAAGGCCAAGTTTACCATTCCTAACCAGTCCTTTCAAGAAAGGTCAAAGAATAATCACCACCCAAACACTGCGAAAATACTCTCCAAAGAGGTGGTCTTTGAGCTCATAATGCCCACCGACTATTTGCAAAGTGCTATGTATTATAGCTGCTAAATTTATCAATATCACGGTAGTTGGTGGGATGAATAATGGAGAAGAATCAAATGTAAAATTACCCACACTACCCTCCTCATCACCCCCTTTTGGAGTTACAACAAAAACCATTTCAGACAATCCCATTAATTTCACGATAACATCAAATATTGCAAAAAGACGCGAATATAGGTTGGTTGTCAATCACATCCTCAGGCTATTCCACCATTCTCTTGCAGAACAACCACTGGTAAGATATTCAGAAAGACCATATCCATACACTGAAATGAATAGTCCGGTTGCAGTTACAAATGCAGGGTTCTGAATCTGCATGAATAACAACTTACATGCATTAGACACAAGGAAATAAATTATGTTGTCCACTAATAACCAAAATAGGTCAATGGAAATGGATAATAAAACATTTTAGTGACGGCCCCCATAGTTATCACATACAGTAAAATCTTAATAGTTGTCAGTAGTCCTTGAAAGATTAGTGAGACCATATTTTTTTCCCATATAGTATTTTTTTTATAGACTTTCTTTTTTTCATATTTGAAGACCATTGCTTAATATTAGTTATAGGAAAATTGCTACCTTACATTTTACAATAAAAAGCAAAAGGGTAAGAAGATCAAAGTCAACTGATACCAATCAAATGATTTTAAGCTATCACAGTGGGCAGGATCGATTTTCCAGTTAGCGACAAAAGGTGCAATATTGCATAACATAAGGTTGTCACAGAGGTAATTGGAGCCACAGTGAGAAAGACATAAAGCATCCTCTGGCGAAGCATCAATTGTCTATTTTTACCCAACAGGGGACATAATCTGCTCATCGGTATTTCTAGCAATCATGTGCCCCATCTCTTATTCTGCACAAGGCTATCTAGAACATTGCGTGGTGCACATCCTATGAAAGCAATTGCTTGGGGGTAATATATAGAATGCCAACCTAAACTGTGAACTTTCAGACCAGTCATGACATCCTCAACAGTAGATCCATACCTCCATCCCACCTGCAATATGTCAACAATATAACAAAATTACTTTAAATTTTTCTTTTATCTCAATTGACTATATTTGCAGTCATTCCCACAGAAGTACAAAGTAGCAATTATATAGGGGTAATTTTTATCTACATTTTTTTAATTGAAAAGCACATTTTTATTGATAGAAACAGGGTAATTACAATGTTGCTCATATAAAAGATGGGTGGAATAGATTACATCCCAGAATGCCAATCACGTCCAGCTAGCAAGGCCTCGAGAAAAAGGCCAACTAAACCAAACATTGACATTGGTATAGCAGTAGAAGTAGGTAGTCCAATAGGGTCCTAAGAATAAGAGAATTTAGCAACAAAACCCAAAAATTGAGGGTAATGTTTAGAAATCCATCATGATCTTGAAGAGGGTAATCTCTAGAAATCCATCATGACCTTGAACAATGAACTTAGCATTCGTCAGCCTTTGATATAGATGTGGAATTAACTCAAAATCATAGATTTGAAGATAAAACTTAACCACGGGTTTTTCTGAAGCATTTGTAAAACTTTAAGAACCATTGTACCTAATGAAAGCATTAATTTTCAACCTAGGCATGCAAGGTGTCTTCTTTTAAATGTATTTCATTAAGTTCTATAGACGTCAGCGAATTTAATATACAAAGCAGAACAAGCAATATTCTTTTAGGGATATAGCCAAAGAAGAAATTTCAAGCAATCTACCTCTTTTCCCCAGGCAGTGTTGGCTTTATAGCTACAATTAGCAACCATCAAGTTGTCCTCTATAGCCTAGTGAAGGAGAGGAAGGCTTATGGCATCCGTTGTCTCTCATAATGGATTGAGCAGATGCTACAAGGGCGGAAGACTCCCCAAATGCACTTCTTATAACCTCATCTTGAAGCTCTGTTTAAATAAAAATAAAAGAACAAACACATTTGTATAGGATAGAGATTTATACCGAATCCAGTTACCCTAAGGATCGGTCGAGGTAGCTCACCAAAATGGTGGAAATAAATTTCTTTGCATGTTATCCAATTAAACTTTGACAAAAGAACCGCAATACTATTTGCTCCTTGAAGAAGCACAAATTTTTCACTGGATATTGCTTGGAATATCTCCATATACTGTTTCCATTGATTCCAAGACATTTTTCATTACTGTTGTATTTATCTGCAGGTGGTGATGGTGGTACTCCATATAATCCTTTTCTTCGTGGAAACAACATGTTCCAAAATAGATGGGGTCTTGGATTCCATTCATTCCTTTAGCGACAACGGTGTACAAATATTGGAAAAAAAACCCATAATCCCTTGCCACTCAACATTAACACCATATTGTAATTTGCCCAAATAGACTTATTACATAATTAAAACCACTTACAGTGAAGAATGTTGTACGCTGATTTCCGAAGGGATCATACTCAAGGACCCCATAAAATATTTGTGGAAATTGTATAAAACCACATTCTCTTTCGGAAAGACAATCCATATGGCTAAATAGAAGTCTACCCCCAACATACTTTGCCATCAATAATTTCATATGTACGAACAAGAGCAGCAGCTATACCAAGGTTAATGTTTTATACTCACAGAATAGAAATATCTATTCAAAAACATTCTACTGATAAATAAAGGATAAGTAAAACTACAATTACTACCATAACTTTCATAGCACCAGCTTTATAATGATGATTGGCCTTGGGGATTTTTTCTCTTGCAACGTATATAAGGTGTGGTAGATCATCACCCACTTTGCTTTCATGAATAACCTATTCATTTACATAAGAAACCCATGAGAAAGTGTTGAGGTTAAGATTCACACCGCATTAAAAATATAGTTGTACACCACATTACAGAAATTTGAAGAATAACAAACAACTTTTCAAACATGCATTTTTTTAGCTTTCCCATATTTTGTTATCACCTTCACTATACTTGAATGGATTCTATTCTCTCGAGCTTTGGGACTCGAAATGATTAACACCATTATCAGAAATAGAGTCCAACGGAACATGTCTTGTCTCCAATGCTTCAGCAATCCTTCTGTTCAGACTTTCATATTCACTCTGAAACACAAAAAAACTATGTTAAAATGTTTCTTGCATTTGTTATATTGCAACTATAACCTAGCATATGAAATGTTAAATTGTTAAATCAAGACAATTAAATAGAGCCTAGGAGATTTATTTGAAAACATAATATGTATAGGAAAAATAACTTAAAAATATATTCTTGATCGGTTCTAAGACTTCTACTATTCATTTTGGCCAAAAGGATGGGAGAAAAACAACTCTATATGATCTTGTAATCTTAGTCCTTCGCAAAAATCAGTATAGGGATTGGGAGTGTCGGAAACTTGCACCCTACACCAATGAAGCATGTTTCCCCCTCCATGGCCTTCGCTTGAAACTCCCTTATCACATTTAAACCCTACCTTGAATAATTAAATCCAGTGGCCCACAACTTGTTTGCAACGGTCCACCACCCAATCCACCATTCGATCTTCCACACCCAAAGTAATACTCTTCCATCGGTTTTATAAAGGGATGCACTGACTCTTGTCAGCGAGAAAATTAGCGGCAGCTTCGTAGAAGATAAAACAACCTCTCTCGTAAAGTTACAACCCATTGCCGCGATTTTTGCATCTTAAATAGCCCGCCATCACTTGTCTTCCTCTACTCGGGAGAACAAAAGGGAAAATGCATGGAATTTATCTAGTCCGGAAAAAAATTAAACACCAAACTACAATGAATATATTAAAAAAAAAAAACAAATGGCAAACCCTACTTCTTTCCTCCCAACGACGGCTCCTCCAAGTCATGATGTCTCCTCCGTAACCCTACTTCCTGTCACAGAGCATGGGAAACCATTCACAGCAGGGGCGACCATACATTTTCTGCCCTTTGAATGACCTGTTCCTTACCTGTACCTTACTCCAGTGAACATCTCATATCCAAAGCCCAAAATCATCCATGCTTCGTCAACAAATCAATCGTGGACGTTGCTATCTCTGTCCGTGTCAGACCCCCCCGGGCTTTCTCCATTGTAGACACGCCTTTCGGGCGTAATTACAAGATTTTTATTTAATCCATCGCTATAATATTTTGTCAAACACCCTATTCCATATGTCCAATCATGAGCCTAGATGTGGAGGAGTGGTCACATTGATTGTGTTGGATCTTTTGCAAAATATTGTTTCATGGGGCTCATCCCCAACCCATTAGATGGTGTGGACCATCTTTGATTTTGATAGTCATATGTTTGGGATCGACAACCTGTAGGCCTCCAATGGTGACTTGGAATGGGTTATTTTGTTGATTTGAGTACATAAATCAATATTAGATGCTCATTGGATCCTATGTGGCAATTTCACTATGGTAGAATATAGAGGAATAAAAAGGCCTCTTTCCTATGTGTTAGATAAAAATGAGTACATTGATTGATACATATCTTGCTCACAACACACTAGTTGATACATATCTTGATTTAGACACACTTATTCATAAAAAAGTGATACATATTTTGGTTTACAAGCATTTCTCATGGCACATGGTGACACGTACTTGTTTCGCATACACAACTAAGTTCTACTAATACTAGTCAAGTTGTCATGTCTTGTTGGTTATCTACGTGTTATGATAGGCATGTCAAGTCATGTCTATTCATGTCATGCTATAGGTTCTAATGGATCCATTAGGTGTTAAGTCATATGTATATTTCCATGTTACATTTATTTAATTAAATGGTTAATTATCCTCTCACAATTTATAACTAATTAAATTAGTTATTTAAATAATCATATTTATCTACTCACACTCCACTCCACTCCACTTCTAGAACCCTATAATGGTGGGGGCAATAAAGTTGCACGTACAACCATCTTCCCGCACAAAATCAAAATAATTTTTTCCCCTGCAAAGATGCAACATCACAGATTGAACCCTCTTACTATTTTAGGAAATTATAATTATGATCCTAGAGCTCATTCAAACTATGATCCACTTCTCATGGCCTCACCCTCAGCTATAAAAAGTAGGTCATTCCTTTGTAAACCATCCTTGGAAGCTTTGTGTAATTTACATTGACTTACCTTGGCACCACACAATGAGATATTAATGTGAATACGCTTGATTGATTTTAATCGCCTTTTCGGTCTTCATTGTGGTATGGTCCATCCATCCAACCGTCCCCTGCAGAAGGCTTATGTGCCAAACAACTTACAAAAGCGCAACAAAGGCTATGGTCAATTTTGCTCCTTCTTTCTTCCATGCGTCACTCTCTCGCAACACAACTACGCTTCTTGTCCTCAACAACCGCTTCCTCTTCTATCGTTTCGTGCAAGTAACATCGTGAGTGGCCACACCATTTTTTCCCCTTTGTTTTCTTCATTCTAGGGTTTCTTGACAATTTGAGTGTTAGGGTTTCTTGAACTTGGCGACTATCGGTTAAGGTTCAATGGTTTTGATTTGTTCATAATCAACGTCCCTGCCATCTTATCTCCATAGTCCATGCATCGACTTGTGTCACACACTCTTCACCCCCGCCCAACTATGACAACATCTTTCGACGTAATTATTCTTACATGACAAAAGTAGCATACGAAGAATTGTATAAATTCAAGAAAAAGAATATCTTAAAAAAGATCCCTAGCGACTTCAAAATATTAATTGCTAGTACAAACTACTTAAATATGATGAAAAATTCTTAAGGTGTAAACATACGAAATGAATAGCATTCATGAAATCGGCTAATCGAAACAATTGAAGAATGAGGAGTATTAATTCGAGGAGGAAAATACACCCCAGTTGGTAGAAGTAGGAATTTCCCATTAAATTAAAAAAACTAAAAAAAAAAATTAATGGAAAACTAATTAAATGGTACGAAAGGTTGTGTGTAAAGTAAGACGTAAACTTGAAGAGTGGACGTGAATGATAATGTCCACTTGTCAAACGTGGGGACGCATGGACGTTAACTTGAAGAAACACCCACCGACTACGGAAGATTAATTGCCTCTCTAATTCCGCTAATTCAGCCAATTAAATATTAAAGCCTCGTGTAAGTAGATTCATTGGGCCGTCCGCGCAACAGAAACTCTGTGCCAACGAGGAACGAACTTACACATGCGAACTCCTCCTATAAATACCCTTTCTGCCCTAAGTTCATGCACGAGAGGGGATTTTATTTTTAGAATGCTGCAAGATGTTGTTGCTTTGGGGTTCGGATTCTAGGGTTTCGCTTACAAACCAGCAGGCGGTGGAAGAGGTCGCTGCAGCGGTTGTGAGGATAAATGGAATTAACCTCTGCAACAAAATGGCTCTCCTGCTGTTGTCCTCGAGGGAACTCATGGGCGACAGCTGAGGGAACAAACTTTTGTCTTTGAAAGCTTTGAAGTGTCGAAGTTTTTATCATTTGGACAAAATGGCGACTTCAAAACCCCATGTTTTGATGGGGAAGTATGAATTAGGGAAGCATTTGGGGCAAGGGACTTTCGCCAAGGTTTACTACGCCAAAAATCTTAAGACGGGCGACAGCGTAGCAATTAAGGTGATGGACAGAGCAAAAATCGTGCAGATCGGCATGATGGAGCAAATCAAGCGGGAGATTTCTGTTATGAGACTGGTTCGGCATCCCAACATTGTTGAGCTCTACGAGGTCATGGCGTCCAAGACGAAGATTTATTTTGTCATGGAGTACGTGAAGGGAGGAGAGCTGTTTAACAAGGTGCAGAAAGGAAAGCTCAAGGAACAGGAGGCGAGAAAATATTTCCAGCAGCTGATCAGCGCTGTGGATTTCTGTCACAGCCGAGGAGTTTATCACAGAGACCTCAAGCCGGAAAATCTGTTACTTGACGAAAAAGGAAATCTCAAGATCTCTGATTTTGGTCTCAGCGCCCTCCCTGAGCAGTTCCGCCAAGACGGGCTGCTGCATACGACCTGCGGGACGCCGGCCTACGTGGCTCCCGAGGTGATTATGAAGAAGGGGTATGACGGGGCCAAGGTGGACATCTGGTCTTGCGGCGTCATTCTATTCGTCCTCATGGCCGGGTATTTGCCGTTTCTGGACTCCAATTTGATGGTGATGTACAGGAAAATCTACAGAGGGGAGTTCAAGTGTCCATCCTGGTTTTCACCAACAGCTGTGAAGCTGATTTCTTATCTGCTTAACCCGAACCCTAAGGCGCGGATAACTATACCGCGGTTGATGGAAGTTCCCTGGTTTAAGAAGGGCTTCAAACGACAGCTTCCAGTTGTGCAAGACGAAGAAATTAATCTTGTTGACGTGGACTCCACATTCGCATCGTCGCCATCCAAATCAGCAGAAACGAAACCGACATGTCTGAATGCCTTCGACATTATTTCGCAGTCGTCGGGGTTAAATCTTTCGGGGCTATTCGAGAAGGAGAATGTGAAAAAGGCGGAGTCGCGCTTCACGTCAACTCAGCCAGCGTCAAGCATTATTTCCAAGCTGGAGGAAATTGCGAAGCTGTTGAGATTCAGCGTGAAGAAAAGAGGGGACGCGAAGATGAAGATGCAGGGTTCCGAGCAAGGGAGGAAAGGACACCTCTCAATTGCTGCTGAAATTTTCCAAGTGACCCCTGACCTGTTCGTTGTTGAGGTCAGTAAAGCTGGAGGTGACACGTTGGAATATAACAACTTCTGCAGCCAGGAGCTCCGCCCTGGCCTTAAAGACATTGCGTGTACGTGGCACGGGGAAAACCATTAGTGGTATTTTACCTGTGCAAGAGATATTTAATAACAGAAACTGATGTGCGTCAATTTGATTGTATACGCGAATGTTTTTCCGAATCTTTTTGTTTCTGCATAACTGTTTTCTGCCATTACTAAGCGGATATTGTCTGGACAATCTGAATAAACGTTACTGGTTATGGTTCGCAGTCAAGTGGGGCCTCTGTCTATGAGCATATTCTGTACACAGCTTTTCCAGAACATTTATTATTTTGTATCTTGATTGTTAATAACATTTTAACTCCTTAACTTCATTCAATTTTAGGCGTTGAATAATTCTAAACCCTTGTGTTTTAAAGGTTAATTTCACCACTATCTACGAGATCAGGAACTCCATTCTTTATCCTAATGCAATGACAATATAATTAGTAATTGTGGCATCGTCCTCATCTTAAACCTTTGAATATGGCGGAGTCTTCTTTGACATCCAGATTTGTAATTTAAAGATTTGTGAAAATGTTGAGACCTTTGACCATGGCCTCTGATTTTGCCTCATTGTTAGTGCAATAATCAAGGTCTATGGAACAGAGTACAGACACATCAATGGCTTGCCTCCTCATTCTCTGTGTATTTAAGGTTAACTTGATTTAAGCTGCTTAATGAATGTCATGAATTCATCAATGAGGTATTCTCCTGGTCTCAAACCTTTGATGATTATGACAGAATCCTCTTGAAATTAAAGACTTGTTAATGAGCTCTTTCAGCATGGTCTCTGCCTTTACCATATGATTGGTGCAATAATTAAGACACGTTGCAGAGAACGCGTAGAGCGCATTAATACCTTCCCAGGATTGCCTTCCAATCTTCCTTTATAGTTTAACTTGAGAGCGGTATTTGAAGGGGTTGGGAGGGCAGAGTGAGTACATTTCCTAGAGACTTTACTTGTGTTTATTCCATTGGCTTAATCAGGGACATTCTCAAAGCCATGTTAGGGCCGAGTGACTACATTCCTAAGAGACTTTACTAGTCTTTATTCCATTGGCTTTATCTCTTTATCCCATTGGCTTTTCTCAGGCACATTCTCCAAACTCATGATGAGTCGAAGCATCACTAATCTGGAGGTTCGCTATTTTCTTTTCTCAGCTTATTGACATGCTGAAAATAACCTTCCCAATTTCCTACTGCTACTTGTAGATTCATCACATTGACCTTGAAGAACAACAGAGTGTTTTAGCCAAGATCAATCTTAGAATCGTTGATTCTTGCAGGCCTCTTGTCAAAAGCGCTGCTCATGTATAGCTCCATGTATGTTGGATGCTGATGAGAAAAGAAAGTAGGGTCATTCACTTGAGGAATCACTCCATCTTACAAGGTGTCTTTTGTCACCAGCTTCTCATGATATCTATTTTATTTGCAGAAGTCCGGGAACAGGGCAATCACAGTCCAGAGCAAGTCCTGCAACCCAAAGAAGCTGCAATATCTTCTACTAGCAGCATTACAAATATTGAAATTATAAGTATGTTAATTGTCATGAGATGCGGCCATATGGATGCAACCATTCTAATGATCTAATATTGAGATTATAAGCATGCCAATTCTCTTGAGATGGTGCCACAGTTACACAACTATTCTCAATAATTATACTGAAATATCTTCTACTACCAGTATTACCAATATTTGGAATAGAAGCAGGCCAATTGTTATGAGAAGCAGCCGTAGGGATACAACCATTCTCAAAAAACATTATCAATAATCATCTTTCCATCCATTCTCAAAAACTTCATCAATAATGATTTTCCCATCGGTACCACAAAAATCTTGAAGCATTATCCCAGCTACATTGGTCAAGCAAATGAACTATTTTCCAAATTGTCAGTGCTACATTACAAAAATCTATGCAATCATACATTTTTTATTTTGATAGCATTCCCTAACTGGGTTTGGATGCGTACTTGATACAATGTTATGTTTTCACCCCTATCAAATATGTCAGTGGCAGGCTTCATTTTCATCCACAGTACGCTTGGGAGTGGCATTGAAACAAGATTTTCAATAAGCTATCTATTTCTTACAATTTTGTCATTGTTGCTCCCAAATATTTACCAGCAGTAGCACACAGTTATATTTCTGAATGCCTTTGCCCACTAGAGAAGTCTTTCATGCACAGTTCAATTTCTATAGACTTTAATTGAAATGAACCTCAATAAACCCCTTGGGTTCTTACAGTTTTTGCATTGTTGCTCCTCAATATTTAGCAGCAGTAACACACTCAAAAATTTCTGTCTCAGCTCTTTATGTACATTTTTCACATGTTTATGTTGTAGTTACCGGTGCTTCATGTTTTCTACTGAAGCTTATGCAGATTGGCTTCTTGTGTATGGTTGATCTTTTTTGTTTTGTTTTGTTTTGTTTCAACACAGAGCTCATCAATGCAACTCGACCGGATTTTGTTTATGCTTCTTGGAAGCATTTGATTCAATCAGTGTTTTAATGTTCTTTTTTTGATAAGAAATCTCAATGCTTCTAGTACTCAATTTGGAGCCCTGTTTTCGATGGTTAGTACATGTGTGTGTACTATCCCATTTGCATATGATAAACTTAAATATAATGGAATTATATTTGTTGATACACAGTTTGGAGCCCTGTTTTGGATGATGTTGTTACTACAGGTGTGTGCACAAATCCCATTTGCATATGATAAAGTTCAAATTTTTAGTAAGGGCTGGCACAAATACATTCTTGACAATTTTTATTTGATGGATATCCATATCTACTTAAAATTTTGCAAATGTATTACTCAAAGCTAACATGAGATTACCTAATTGTCAAGTCACAAATGCAGTGTGATCCTACTCGGACATTGTTTCAGAGGATAAATAAATCCACCTATCAAGTTTAGAAATTTCTGTAAACATGTAACTTCACTCTTGATAATTCCTCTCGAGGATATTCCTATGTGAGCAATATTGCATGTCTTCATTTAAGATTCACAAAATCAACCATAATGTGAACATGGAAAAGAATGAGAAAAAGGGTATATTTGTACTTTTCAAAGTTCTAAAATAAAAACTAAAGCACTACTACCTAGGGGTTTGTGTTTTTTTATTGTTTCGTTGTATTATTTCTTTGATCAGAGCATGTTCACAAACTATTGTTATTGTTCTTTAGCACTCAGGTGGATTGCCTAGTTGTACGAGTGTTTGTCGTATGCATTAGAAGATTTGTCTTATATAACTCCATTATTTGTTGTCGACAAACATTCCTCATAAGGGTAGGGTTACATCTAAGTTCATGGATGTTATATGGGGAGTTCGTTGTCCATGTGGAGGTAAAACACCCTCACAATGTTCTTCCTAGTTCTTCTTTTGTGGAGTTATACGAATGATGAGATATAGTGTCATAAACACTATAACATGTTAAAAGTTTTTATGTTGATTAGTTGTTACAATAATGATCTATTATATATTTTATGTTATTTAGATATTATAATAAAATCTACATCATAGAGAAGATATGGTGATGAAATATGTGGACAAAATTTGTATGTGGATCTGTTACACAAGTGGGGTATATTTGGAGATGTTTGAGAGGCAAGTCTATTAATTGACAAAAAAACAAAATAAAGTTAGAGAAATCAAAAACTTTTATATATATGCACAAGTAGTAAAATCACATGTACATACATAGCTTAACACTTAGCACAATATAAGAGACAAAATTTCACACTCGATCTTAAGTACACATTTTGTCATCATGAGAGATGAATGCCATATGTTAGAGTATTAATATGCCACCAAAAAGATGTAAATATCATAATTATTCCATGCCATCTATAAGATTACGATGTAACATATTATTATATGAGAGACAAATGTTATATGTCATCTCAAATACACACTTCTCATAAGGAGAGAGAGATGGCATGAGTTGTTATGCTTCAAGAAAATAAATCCACCAAATTATCATATGAATTTCAACTACAAGTTAACTTAGACACAAGATTAAGACTCTTTATTCTAAATCTTCATACAATCAATCAACTTTCATAGTTTCTTGTGACACTCCAACATGTTGAAAGTTCACATGTTGATCGGTTGTTACAACGATGATGTATTATGGCTTTTATGTATTTGCATGTGGTAATAAAATGTACATCATAGAGGAGATATAGTGATGAAATATATAGACAAAATTGTATGTGGAACTCTTGCAAAATTTGAGTATATTTGTAGATGATTGGCAATCAACTCTATTGATAGACAAAAAGAAAATAAAGATCAAGAAATCCAAAACTTATATAATATTGCACTAGTAATAAATCACAAATCGCATATAACACACACATGCAGTTTAACACTTGGCACAATATAAAAGAGACAAATTTATAACAATCTTAAGCACACACTTTGTCATTAGAGATGAATACCACATGTTAAAATTATTGCCACAAAAAAATGTACATATCAAAATTATTCCATAAAGTATGCCACCAAAAAGATGTCAATATCACAATTATTCCATGGTATATACAATATTGCATTGTCACATGTTATTACATAAGAGACAAATTTGTCATCTCAAGTACACACTTGTCATCATGAGAGATGGATGACATATATTTTTATGCTTCCATGATTTTAATTCGAGCACTAATTCATGATTACAATTAAGAAAATAAATCTACCAAATTGTCATATGAATTTCAACTACAAGATATCTTAGACACAAGATTAGAATTCTTAGTACTAAATTGTGACTAAATATTCACACAATCAATCAACTTTCATATTTATTTGCTCTTGTCAAGTGAGGGTATTGCCTTGGTAAATACAAACTCCATCATACATGTTCATGTTAAAAGAATTTCTCCAAGGTACAATATAAAACTCTTGAGCTCAAGAAGTTCAAAAATACATTGAGTACTAATCAAAATTTAAGAAGTATTCGCATACATGAAGGAGCTACCTTACTACGACATAACTCTTATTTATGAACTCATAAACTTGTCAAATTCTACTAACCCCGATTCAACAAAATTTAAATATAATGTAAGGACATTCTTGATCAGATAAATACAACAATATTCAAGTAAGATCAAGTTAAAGAAGTACATGAAAGAGTGATATATATGGTTTATAGAATGACTCGGCTTGTATATGTAGGTCTAAAGCGATTCGAGAATGGAAGGGCGAGAATTTGGGTTGTGATAGTGCAAAATCATAGCACCCCAAATGAGTAGTTAGATATGATTTTCTAAGGAAAATCATAGTGCAAATTCACAAAGCACCCCAAATAAGTTATGGATCTGCTTTTCTAAGGCAATGTCATTTGGTGTGATTGCACAACATTGAGCTTTTCCAAAGTGTGGGACCTTTGCAAATGGGGAAAGCTCTCCAAAGAAGGTTGGTTCCTCTTCCTAAACTACTCCGCCACAAGCTATTCCAATGTAGGCAAGCTAATCCTAAACCTAATATATCTTCCAAGGAGACAAAGAGAGGAAAAACAAGGAAAACAGAGCCTTCAATAAAACAGTGATACACCGAGAGAAGGAAAGTGTTGATTATCTATCAAAGCGCCATGAAACAAGAAGAGGTGAGCAATGGAAAGGATGGACAAGTGCATCACAGACCAAAGATGGATTTCACATGAAAATGTTTCAAAACTCCATGAACACAACTCCAAAACCTGTAATGAACATCCAAACATGCACAAATACCCTATAATGAAGAGAGGTAAGGAAAACAATAAAGAAAACAAGCCAAGGATGGACAAATGCATCACAAAAACACGTTTTTTATTGCTTAGAATTTACATAGTGCATCATTTCATGGGTAAGAGGCAAAAATGCCATTACAGAGCATGGGAGGAGGTTCAAACTCCATTTTCGACCCTGGGGAAGAAAAGAAGGGAGAGGCAGAGAAGAAGGATGAACAACCTTTTACAAATGAGCCAAAACGGGTTTTTATCACTTGAACAGAATGAAGGAAATGAGAAAACGCGGGCAAATCGATTTTAAAACTCCAACCACCGACAAGATCCATTTAATTAGCCTGCAAAATGATGGGTTTCCATGAAAAATCCCATAGTTCATCATCGTACATTGCTTCGCAGAGCAAGAAAGAGGCCCATACTTCATTAATTTTGGTGGTTGGGGTCGTTTTCTGTAATTTTTCCATGCCAGAGATGTTTTCCCATTTTTCTCCCACAAAACTCCATCAAAATTTAAAATTGAAGTGTCCATCGTGTAGAGGATTTCAACAACTTTCCATTGATACCAAAATCGCAAAAATTCGAGCTCTGGATCGAAAGATATGGCCTTCTGAAGATTTAGGGAAAATTAGGGCAAAAATCGGGTTCGCGGGCCGAAATTCTCCCTTTTTCCTCTTTTTTCAAATTGGGAAATTTTTCCAAAACTATCCGCAACCCTGCTGCTCCGAGACACGTGGCATCTCTTGATGCTTAGCGGAGATGCGCTTCTATTTTTCCTCGAGAAATTTGGACAAAAGCCAAAAACTAGAAATCCCTTTGACGCCCGCTTACTCGCCTTGACACGTGGCGCATCCTGATTAGTTGCGGGCCTCAAACAATTTATTTTCCTCTCTGCGGCTTTCGGGCCAAATGTTTCCTTTGAGTTTTTTTCCCAAAAGGGCTAAGTGCCAACAATTTTCCCATTGCCCGCCAAAGGCGCTTCCTTCCCCCACGGGCATGCAGCCGGCTTGTGACTTTGTGCCTTTTAGCCAAAAGGGCTAAGTGTCAAGTTTTCCTCCACCTCTCCGCTAACCCGCCTTCATACTTGGGCAAAATTTGCATCCAACCTCCACCGAGCCATAACTCGAAAAATACAAGGAGTTAGGAGGACTTCCTTACCTTTCTGGAAAGGGGAAGAAATTCTCTATCTGATGAAGCCATACCCAAAAAATTTTGAGTGCTTGCAATGTGTGAAAATTGAAGTTGAAGCACAAGGAAGGAAAGAACGAAGACAAGTTAGTCAAAATAAGTAGGGGCTCATTTTGGATAAAGAATCATTTGGTGTGATCCGCATAACATTAAGTCTTCCTCAAAGTGTGGGACTTTGTAAAATAGGAAAACTCTCCAGATTAAAGGTTGGTTCCTATTCCTCTATTTAGGTGCATACGTAGAAACTTGTAGAGGGTCTATTCTTAAACCTAATCTAAACTTTACCAAGGAGACAGGGATAGAAGGAATATAGAAATTAAAACAAAGCTAAACTACAAGGTGATGCACCGAAGGAATGATGGACACTTATTTTGCTGATAGACACAAACCAAATAAAATGCATGTATAATAATCGAGCATAGATAACCAAATTTATAATGAAAGACCAGATGAGAGCAAAGAAGACAAGAAAGGATCTAGAATCAATCACAAAAACATGTTTATTTTCTTTGCAGATTGATACAATACATTAATAAATGGCCAAGAGGTGAGAAAGTGTATTGCAGTTTTAATGGAAGGTCTGAACTCCACGAGTCCCTTACTAGAAGGAAAGGGAGCAAAAGACAAGAGAATGTCCAACCCTTTACAATGAGTTTCGAGCTGTATTTATAGATCTGATACAGACATGAAAAGAAAGAGAGAGAAGCGGGAAAATAGCTCCAAGCTCAACCACCACTATTTAATGCCTCCCATGAAATCTGTCTCAAATCTATCTTGACTGCATCAAACCATGATTCGACACCTTGAAAGAGGAGGAAATAATGGAGCAGATCGAATCCGATCCGGTAGTTGGAAGAAAGAGATCCTGCATTAAAGGCCTGAAGTCGTTTCTCCATTTTTCTCCCACCTAACCTCCGAAAATTAAATTTTCATGCCTCCATGGCGTAGACGAGGTCGAGACCCTTCCAAAGTGTGTCGATTTGCAATATTTCGAGCCCGAGTTGAAAGATATGCCTCTTGAAGTTTACATCGGTCAAGCGTACAAATGGGCAGGAAAACAATTCGAAAAAATGGGTCTCTTTTCTGTTTCAATCTATACTTTTTGACAAAAGGTCAAAAAACCTCATTTTCCTCCGAAGGCCTGCATCTCTGCATTAGCTTTTTGATGGGGTTCGGGTTGTATTTTTATTTTATGCCTTTTAAAAGAAAAATTAATTTTTACTTTTTCTCCGATGCTCTGCCGGTCCGCTTTGTCCTTGACTCGGGCTCAACGCCGACTTTCTCCTTGGGAGGAGTTCAGGCCCATATTGTAACTTTTACATGGGACACGTGGCACCCTTTGATTTGTTGCTCAATTCCTTTATTTTTGGCTAAGTCCTTTGCTTAGTGGGGCATACCTTTTACCGAGGGGACATGCGGCGATCTGGTGCTTTCGAAGATCCTCTCCTTATCCGCCCCTTGAGTGAGCATCGTTCGGACACTTGGCGGCCTCCACCGGCTGCCCCGTGCGTTGACTATTCAACCGACTCGCCCCTTTTCCGAGACTGGACACGTGGAGGCACCGTGCTCGCTTGAAAACCCGATTCAAAATTTTCCTTTGAAGGAGCATCGAGTTGACACTTGGCATCCTCCGCGGATCTGTGGACTTTTCAATTGTCTCTCTTATCCTTTTGGACTTTGGGCTACGTGGCGAGCTCGCGCTCATTTGGGTTTCCACCTTTGGACTAACTCTTGGAAATGTGCTAGGCCAACACATGGCACTCTTCACTTGCACTTTTATACTTAGCCAATTTTGAGGCCCGCCCTATCTACCTTTGACTTTGTTTGACCATTTGACCCTGTCTCCATTTTGGCCTGAGACACGTGGGGATGCGGCGCTTGTTTGAGCCTCCCTTTATGGATTCGAGTTTGGAGAAGCGCCACATTGACACTGGCTCTCTCCGCTAGCTCCTCCATACTTAGTCAATTTTAGACTCTTTCTTGAATTGTTTCGAGCCCGAAAAACTTTGAATCTCCACCGTTTTCTCTCCTTCTTGCTCCTGGCTTCTTTGCGGCATTGCCCCTTCTTTTCTGACCCTGTTATTCCATTGTTGAGTCTATATGTAGCTTGAAAATGGATTTAGTACATGGAAATGGCTCGATAGAGTCATTTCCTTTGCATAAGGTCTTTTAATCCTTCTCTACCCTCGCCACTCCATTTTTAAGACCTCCTGCGACCTTTTTACAAGATCTGAACGTGATTTCTCAAGTTCTTTATATGCGGGGTCGTGGCCGATCCAATATTTTGTCCGGGGGCGAAATATGGATAACAATTTGGTGAATCACATGGGTATTTTCCTACTATATGAAAAGGCCACTTGCCTTGTCATATCCATTGGGCAAGGAGTCGAGAACGATGGTCTGGTACTGATTTTGCCTCTATTTCATTAGCCCGACTATTATACTCTCAATCTTCATAGAAAATATTGAAACAAAGGTTTCTGAGAGTAGAAAATTGTTTTGACCCAGGGCTTCATCTATCTCTCTGAATGGACTGCATAAGAGCAACAAAACAACACCACAACTATATACAAAATTGAAAACATACATGCTCCAAGTAGAACATGCAGAGCATGCAAAGCACTTAGGAGAAAAACAACCTAAACTACAGCAAGACAATGTGCACAAGCACTTAGAGGAAAAGAAACTAAGATAATATGTACAAGGTGAGAACCCTCCCTTTAGTAGTAGTGTTTAAGATAGATTTCATTCACTAGAATCTGTAATTCTTCACCATCAATGTAGATAATTGAAAAGCATTGCTACTTTTACATTTTGTGATCATATAAGGGCCACTCCAAATGGCATCGAACTTAGAATACCTTCATGGTTTTGCTCGGTCTACATCCCATTTCAACACTAGGTCTCCTTCCTGGAAGGTCCTTGTTCTAGCCTTCTTGTCAAAGCATCTTTTAATTGAGGCTTGATCCTTCTCCATTGTTTGAAGTGCATGCTCTTTGGTTTCTTCCGATTCGATCAACTCTGCATACCTGGCCTGCATTGTTTCAAATTCAGATATCTCCAACTGCTTCATGAGTTCCAATGTTAGCAACTCAAGTGATATAAGCAACACTACCTCTTTCCCATAGACAAGCTTGAATGGGGAGCTTCCTGTAGATCTTTTGGGTGTTGTCCTATCAGCCCATAAGGCTGATTTGAGCTTTGTGTGCCAGGTCCTCTGGTTTTCATCAAGAGTTCTTTTGATGATCCTTAACAAGTTCTTGTTTATGGACTCAGATTGGCCATTACCTTGAGGGTAATATTTTGATGAGGTGCTCAAGTAAACCTCATTTCTAACAGCCCACCCTATGATCTTGGAAGCTATGAAGGCGAGTTCATTATATACGATATAATGGTAGCTGGCACCCCAGATCCTGGTCACTATCCCTTCATAGAAATCTAGTATACTAGACTCATTAGCTTCCTTAAGTGCCACTGCCTCGGTCCACTTGGTGAAATAATCTATTGCTGTCAGAATCCATTTGTGGCCTTGGCTTGAATTTGGATTGATGACTCCAATGAATTCCAATCCCCATTGTATGAAAGGTTGATCAATTGAAATTGGGTGCAATGGAAGTGCTGTTAGCTTTTCTTTGCCTTTGAAGAATGCACAATTCTTGCACCTTTTGATCCATGCGTAGCAATCACTAAACACTCTAGGCCAATAATATCTTGCCTTCATGATCTTGAGTGTTGTCACCCTTGGAGAAAAATGGCCTCCAGCTGCTTCAACATGGAATTCTTGTAACACTCTTTCGATCTGATTTGTCCCAATGCACCTTAGCAGAACACCATTGATGTCCCTTTTAAACAAGACACCATCAATGAAAACATATGGGATGGCCTGGAGTCTGAAATGCCTTCTTTTTGCTTTACTCATCCCATGAGGACACATGCCTGTTTGAAGGAAGTGCACCATGTCTTGAGTCCAACAAGGAGTAGGTACATCAACATTTTCTTCCTCTTGATTATTTTGTAGAACAAAAACAACTTCTTGTTTTATTATGCGCTTCATTGTGTTGACTTGAGGCTAGTTGTTCACACGACCCCTTCCCCTGAGACCAGCGTAGTGACCTTGATCTCAATGTCATACTCCATGACATGAGTGATCCATCCCGCTTGTATTTCATTCGGATCCTTAAGAAGGAAATCTTTAACATGGAAGAGTAACCATTGGATCTTATTGTTTGAAAACCGGATGCTTGAAATTTTTAGTCCTCACGATCATGGGCAAGAGTTACTTTTCAATGAAGGAGTATCTCACTTCATATTCTTCCATACCTGATGAAGAAAGAAATTGGTTGTTTTGTGCCTTCTTTGTTCTCGTTTGAACTAAGATTGCAAAAATAGTGTCACTGCCACCAAAGGCATACAATATGAAGTCTTTGGAGAAATCTGGATTCACAAGAGTTGGGGCTTGTGATATAGCTTCTTTGATGGCCTCAAAGCTTGCCCTTCCTTCAACTGTCCATATGAATGCTAAGCTCTTCTTCAACATAAAAATTATTGGCTTAACGAGGGCAACAAAGTTCGGGACAAACCTTCGAACAAAGTTGATCTTCCCTAAGAAGCTTTGAAGAGCTTTCTGTGACTTGGAAATGGCAATGCTCTTATTGCTTCAACTCTCTCTGGGTCAATTGCTAAACCTTCCTTAGACACAATATGGCCTAAAAGCCTGCCCTCATGGGCCAAGAATATGCATTTTTAGGGTTCAATGATACCCCAAATCTCCTACATATTTGAAACACCGCCTTAGGTGAAAAAGGTGGTCTGTTGCATTTTTGGAGAACACAATAATGTCATCTAGATAGATCAACACTATTTTGTTGATTAGCCCTTTGAATGCCATATCCATAGCCCTTTGAAAAGTGGCACAAGCATTAGACAATCCAAATGACATTTTTTAAGTAAGCATAGGTGCCCCATTTGGTAGTGAAAGCGTTTTGAACCGATCATCTTCTTTCACCATGATCGATTGTACCCCAGTAACCATCTAGGAGAGAGAATCTATCCGATCTAGACACCACTTGCAAGATCCGCTCCTTTGAAGAGGGAGTGGGTAATGACCTTTGAGGGAAGCTCTGTTCAAGTATCAAAATCTACACACAATCTAATCTCTCCATTCTTCTTCCCGGTGGGACCAAGTTTGCAACCCAACTTGAGTGTTTGATTGGGAATATTATACTTGCCTCTATCATCTTGTTCAGCTCTTTCTTCATTAGAGGCTCGATATGTGGATCGGTGGTCTCTCCTTTTGCTCGATGGGCTTGGCGGCTAGATCTAGTTCAATTGTGTGTTGTGCTAGCTTTGGATTGAACCCTCTCGGGTCTTCATAGCTCCAGGAAAATACATCCGGAAATTATTGGAAAAGTTATATGAATTCATAGTTTTCTTGCTCGGTAGCCACTTTGCCAATTTGAAGTGTTTTGCCTTCTCCAACTGGGATTGATTCTAAATCTTCTCCTCTAATTTGTATGTTAGCCTTCTCTCTTCAAAACTAAGTGTTGTGCGTGATCTCAAAATCAATCTGCAAAACTAATATTTGAACATTTCTTCGGCCTAAAATGGAATGAGCTAATGTGCCAGATTGATATACAGTCTACAAAACCAAATTTAGCAACACACGCAAACTTATATGAAATGCCAAAAATTAAGCAGGAATCAATTACAATAGAAAACCTCAAAACCGTTTTTATTTTATCCTATCCTAAGAAGTAATAAACAAAATTATTGAGATCCCCAAAAGAATGCAGAGCATACCTTGTAGTTCCATCAAACAATGGAGGAGGGTCGATTCAGAATTCAAAAGACGTGGAATTTCATCACTACAATGCAATCCAAATCAGTTTTAGTAACAATATACGTTGCTAATGATGGCTCCCATGTTTTTATGAGCAGAACAAAATAGAATGGATTGATTATACTCACACTGCTCCCATGGTTGTTCTTATATTGTTGTTCTAATAAACTTCCTGCAAAATAAATTCCCTAATATAAGTTTGGATTCTTGACACAAATTTAAGAAAATCAGAAATATTTTCACAAAATTTACTCCACCTGCATGTTCCATCTATATAACAAAAAGGTCGAGATTTTGACTCCAGCGAAAAGGCTTTTCATTTCAGAGCATGATGGCCGGCGAATCCAAGGCAGTTGAGCACACAGTTTTGTTCAAACTAAAGGAAGGCGTTCTGCAGGAGGAAACCGAGGTGTGGGTATCTGCCTCGAACACACTGAACTCTTGGAATGAGTAGAACACCTGTGCACAAGTCCAGCAAATCCACACACCATGTACGGAAAGTACGGTATAGATTGCAAAGGCCAACAGAAAAAATCGATGGATCAAAGTTATAATAAAATAGCTGTAATTTTTTGAAACATTGGTGAGATTCCCAAGTGGGTACTCTGCAAATTATCTGAGAATTTGAATATACCTGAAACCAACATCTATAATTGGTGAATTCCAGACTCGTTACCTATTTGAATGGCAGAAGCAATGCCATCTGCAACGTGTAGGTTTCATTTCGAATCAGTCAGGAATCAAAAGTAAAACAAGTAAGAAGTAAGAGAGAAGAAATACCAAATACCTCTTTTTTTATCTTGGAGATTGATTACACAAGAGTCCCAATCCGTGAGAAATTTTTGCATAAAACGGTTTAGCAGATGGTCTTTGATGATAGGAGGGTTAATCAGGGCAAGCATGGCGCCTCTCATGGTTTTGTGGAGAATGGCGTGCACTGCAGCAATGTTCCACTTGCCCAGAATGTCTATCATGGATTGGGGATATCCACGAACGAGTCCTCACACTTCATTCAACAATATGTACCTGTTCAGCTTTGGATCCGTTGATATCACCGTGGGGCATCCATATCTCGTCTTTCTTCTTGCTTAAGAAAATTAGAGGTCTCCCCAAAGGAAGGCCACGTCGGCCATATGCAGGACTTTCCTATCATTCAAGGCTTGATTTGTGAATGGAAAAGCTTCGTGCTTCTCTGAGTAAGTAGTGTTATTTTGGGATTTGTAGAAATTGTGGTTTGGGGCTTATTTTTGACCTGACTTTGGGAAAACGCTTAATATTAATTTATAATACCCATTTCGATGTTTATTTAGAGTAAAAAAGCCTTCTACATTTTGATACACCCTCTAAAGTTACTTCCTCGAGCCACACAAAATCACCAACCCTACATAGTGCATAGTAAATGCATTAATAGGTAATAGTAAATACATTCAATGGGCAAGAGGACATCTGTTTTTTCCTCTACAGTGGCAAATAAAGGGAATAACCAATACAAATTTGCCAAAATAACAAAATCAAAGCTTCAAACTTTAGTCTAGCACCATTTAAATAAAAATGGCACAATCTGATTGGAAGCAATGCAAATATGTAATTGCTAGAGTGAAAACAATATCCTTGCCTTCGGCAGGATAATAAACATGTTAAAAGGATGTTCTATCTTATTTTAATTACATATTAAATTGTGATTATATTATATGAATATTAAACTTTTTATTTATTTTTAAATTAGATATGAAATCAAAAATATAAGACACTTCACCTCTCAAAGATATATGAAGTCATATCTGTGACTATAAATTAATAAATGTCTATTCTTGAGAAAGAGTTAGTTTAGTCGACCATTGTCCTATTTAATTTTTATATGGGCTGAGTTTTAAAATAAAATATATTTTTAAAATTCATTTGGTGTTTTGATTCCAAAATTATATCGTCTAAGAATATTCTATAAGAATATGTTAAAATGATGTGTACATCTCCACAATTCCATTATAAATTGTTATTAAATTTTTAAATTAGATATGAAATCAAAATATAAGGGACTCCGCCTCTCAAAGTATTTTGATGCGAAGTTAGGTGGGATCGTGACTTGAAGTTGGGTGAAGTGGAATAGTACCTAGGTAGGACTTCAATAAATTTGGGAGAGAAAGAATTATTGGTAAGCGGTAGATGAGCCACGGCCGCCTGCCCAATTCAACGCTGCCAAGTTGATAACGGAACGCCGTCCGTTTGAAAAAACAAGTGCCTTATCACACACTCCACCTGTGCCAATGCCGAGTAAACGAATATTCAAACCTCGTGTGGAATCATTTTACCACACCTGTAAATTTGCCCTACAAATAAGTGAACCTCCTTCCCTAACCGCAGAAAAAAAGGAATCTGTGGTTCTCTCGGCTGAAAAGTAGGGAGGCTACATTTTTCAAAGGGATAGCTAATATCTTTTCAGGTTTCAGAGGTTTTAAGATCTGTCCATCTTGAGAGGATTTGCATTGTGGCTTGGGGTTCGGATTCTAGGGTTTTAAGATCTGTCGCCGCAGATTGGCTGTCGGGAAAAGAGTAGCTTTTGTCACTGAGGGGGAAAAAATCTCGTCCTTGAACAGAATCAACAGTGGCTCGGGGTTAGAGTTGCATAATTTCCAAATCTGATTGTGGCATTGTATTCTGTGTGAAGTTATGCAATTTAAAGAAAAGACGGAGGCTTCAAAACCCCTTGTTTTGTTGGGGAAGTATGAAATGGGGAAGCAATTGGGGCAAGGGACCTTCGCCAAGGTTTACCATGCCAGAAACCTCAAGACAGGCGACAGCGTGGCGATTAAGGTCATGGACAAGGAAAAGATCGTGCAAATCGGCATGATCGAACAGATTAAGCGAGAAATTTCCGTCATGAGACTGGTTCGGCATCCGAATATCGTTCAGCTCTACGAAGTCATGGCGTCCAAGACAAAGATTTATTTCGTCATGGAGTATGTAAAGGGAGGCGAGCTGTTTAACAAAGTGCAGAAAGGAAAGCTCAAGGAGCAGGAGGCGAGAAAATATTTTCAGCAGCTGATCAGCGCCGTGGATTTCTGTCACAGCCGAGGGGTTTACCACAGAGATCTCAAGCCGGAGAATCTGTTACTTGACGTAAACGGAGATCTGAAGGTCTCTGATTTTGGCCTCAGCGCCTTGCCTGAGCAGTTCCGCCAGGACGGCCTGCTTCATACGACCTGCGGGACACCGGCCTACGTGGCCCCGGAGGTGATTGTGAAGAAGGGGTATGACGGTGCCAAGGCGGACATCTGGTCGTGCGGCGTCATTCTATTCGTCCTCATGGCCGGGTATTTGCCGTTTCATGACCCCAATCTGATGGTCATGTATGGGAAAATCTACAGAGGGGAGTTCAAGTGTCCACCCTGGTTTTCAACGACAGCTGTCAAGCTGATTTCTTACCTGCTGAACCCTAACCCCAAGGCGCGGATACCTATACCGCGGTTGATGGAGGTGCCCTGGTTTAAGAAGGGCTTCCAACGGCAGAGTCCAGCTGTACAAGACGACGAGATCAATCTCATCGACGTGGACTCCGCGTTCGAGGCATCACAGGACGAACTCAAGTCCACGTCCGCAGAGTCGAAGCCAACGTGTCTGAATGCCTTCGACATTATTTCTCAGTCGTCGGGATTAAATCTCTCGGGGCTGTTCGAGAAGGAGAATGTGAAGAAGGCCGAGTCGCGGTTCACGTCTACTCAGCCTGCGGGCAGCATAATTTCCAAGCTGGAGGAAATAGCGAGGGTGCTGAGGTTTAATGTGAAGAAAAGGGGAGACTCGAAGATGAAGATGCAGGGGTCTAAGCAGGGGAGGAAGGGACACCTGTTAATTGCCGCAGAGATATTCGAGGTGACGCCAGCCATGTTTGTAGTTGAGCTGAGCAAGGCGGGAGGCGACACAATGGAGTACAATAATTTCTGCAGCCAAGAGCTCCGCCCAGGGCTCAAGGACATTGTCTGGACGTGGCACGGGGATCAATAATGTGTTCGATTTTCCAATTTTACTTTAGCTGTACATAAAAGAAATTTATCATTGAAATCTGGTTTAACATGATTGTTTGAGTTCGAAGCTTACGTGAATACATGTTCTTGCTCAATTTGTGAATACATGTTCTTGCCCAATTTTTGTTTTTTGTTTTTAATTTTTAATTTTAAATTGATGTCTAATTGGGCGTAAAGAGTATTCTGGGCACGGCTGAACGGCCGTCACATTTAAAATAAGGCATATGGTGGTTAGATTATTTCCCTAATTAGTTAGATGCATTTATTAACTGTTAAAGATTATTTCCCCTAATTAGTTAGATGCATTTATGAACCTTTAAATATTGGGCATATTATTATTAGGTTCTTTCCCTTAGCATATCATTAGCTTCACCAGAAAGTTCTAATGGATATGCTAAAAGCGGCAAACAAAGGTGGCACACGAAGCAATGAAGGAGATTCAAGGTTCCCTTGTACAAATGAGATGAAACTTGTGTTTGGAGGTTGAACAAACTGTATGAAGAGGTTGTTGAGGATCTATTTGAGGACTTAAGACTTGTCAACACACATTAGATTATTCTTGTCATACCTCCATGTGACAAGCCTTGGGTGGTGAGTGTTGTAATGGAGCAAAGAGTAGACGTAATTTTGTGAAAGTTGAAATCAAGGACTATTCCACAAGTATGGTTAGTTGTCCCTCTTGCTTTTCGGCCATTGGGTTCTTGGTTATTCTTCCCGAGTGGGAATCTTGGTGAGGATTTGTTTTCTAATATTCTGTTATATCCCTTGCAAGAATTTTTCATGTTTGATAAGTTTCGATCCTTTGATGAGCTATGTCATACTTTAAAAGAAAGAGAAGTCAAGCTCCTAGTATTGAAAAAACTTACATATGGGTCTACATGTAAGTTCCAAGGTAAATTTAATTGCAAAGCGAAATCAATGATAACAAAATCAAAGCTAAAGCCACCATTAACATTATATCCCACCCTAGATAGCTTCAATGCAAAGTTCCTCTTTGTGGTCAATTCACACGGTTGCCTTTCCCATCTCATGAGACCTTGCGAAAGTTGCTTGAATGTAACCTTGTATCTCTCCCTCCACCTACTGAGGTTGATCGAGAAAGCCTCAAACTAAATCTTTTGATGCTAATGCCTATTTTGATTACCATAGTATTGGGCACTTCACTAACAAATGTTACAAGCTTCAAAATATTATTCAATGTCGATTGATATAAATGGTATCAAATTTGATTCTACTTAAGAGCAATCTAAACCTCAAGTCAATGAGAATCCTAAGCTCAATATCTTCAATGACCCACTTCCTAATCATCACACTTCAAAATCTAAGAGCAACTTAGAGGTGCATCATGCATATAAGGCACAACCTCTTTGACTACATACAATCATCCACTTGATTCTCTCATTGGTACAGTTACTTCTTCTTTGCATCCTAAGTCTCTCATTACATTTGATGATAATGACATACTTGATGATTTCATTTCACATGCAATTTGTGTTTAAGCATTTGTTATAAACAAATTATTTGTCCACGGTGTATTGGTTGATAATAGTTTTGAGTACAACATGTGCACTCTCACATTCCTTACTTCTTTGGGCTATACTAAGCAACATCTAAACTTCAATGCACACTCTTCCAATAAATATATTGGACACAATTTTCTCCCTCTTATAGTGGGATCCAATACTATAGAGACGAGTTTTTTTGTTACAAAGGTTCTTGAACATGCAACATGCTTACAGGACACCCTTAAATTCATAAGATTAAGGTTATTCCTTCTATTCTTCATTGCAATCAAGTTATTTCAGTTAAAAGTATCCCTTATGTGGTTCCTTTACCAACTCTACCACCTATTCCTTCTAATATAGCAATGGTTTCTATACCCATGCCTATTAATCTTACTCATGTTATGTCTATATATCATATCTTATAAAGGCCTTCTCCTACATGCAATCCGTCTCCCAAGTATGTCTCATAGCCTCGTTTTAAAGTGACACATCCCAATGCTATTGTGCATAATATTCTATTGAGGTCAAGCCTCCTACACATACAAGTTCCTCTCCTCACCCTCTTGATTGCATCATAGGGTTGCACTTTTGCAATATTTCTAAAAACATTCAAATATTCCAAAACTACAATAATTGAGACCTAAGCATGATTGGGTTTACTAGTTTCTACCTCACATATTTTGTTTTTCACATGGTTTGATAGATAACATATTCTATATTCTATATTCTATACACATGCATTTCATAACGTATATGAGCATGATGCGAGTTACACAAGACTATATACCCGTAGATGTTGGACTTATGCTTCGTTTAGTAACCCTATTAATCTAGGGGCATCCTCTCTGCACTAACAAATGTTATCCTTATATTTATGATTACTTTCACAAAATTTGATCATGCTTATGATTTACACTACATTATACTTCTATTAGAATATATGACACCGACACATGTAAAGACATAACACCTAAACACCACCGACCACAAACGCACGACATCACGTGTGCGGAATGTCCATATCTATAACGCCTACATCCAACAATAGAACATAAACATACCTCAATTTTTATTACAAAAACCCAAAAACATGATTCCCTGTTGAGCTTCCTATAGAATGAAATAACTCCAAAACCCCGAAATGCCCAAAAGGCTTGAAAATGACCAAATTTGACTTGCCTCACAACAAGCTTGACTTTACGGTCATTTTTAAGATTTTGGCATGTTTTGAGTTCAATGGCATTGTCTATTTATCCTAAGAAACCCTTTGAGTGATAAGTGCCCTACAAAACCATTTCTACAAAGATGTTTTCCTCACTCTTATCGATTCTCCAAATCATCCACCGATGAAGGAGAAAAGCATACTCAAATACTAAATGATATATAACAACAAGCTCACATATTCAAGATTTCAAAACAAAACAAAACAAAAAAAGGCGTTTGATTACCAAACCCAGCTTTGATACCATGTGAGAGTGGGTCTCAATCTGAAATTGACAAAATACAAACGAACTTCAACTCTTAGCATGTGGAGCTAAAAGATATGAAAAGTCTTGTTGTGAGAGAAAGGAACCAAACATGAACATAATAACCAACTTATGTTCACAATAAATGAAATGGCTCTAGAAACGGTACATAAATAAGAAGAAAATAGGTGCAAATGCCACCTAAAAGGTGGAGCACTCATCCCAAAAGTAGAGTGCATAACTAACTCTCATCTATCCCAATGACACCTAAGCAAGCTAAATACATGTGTAGGAAAAACCATAGAATGGAATAAACAAACTATGCTAACGTGGGCAAAGGTGGCCACACTTTGCAAGGAAAATGTTGACAATTCAACTTCATAACGTATTTTCTCTTCTATAAGCACTCTCTTCCCGTCAATAAATCACCTTCACTCCTACTTTAAATTATTCATCGCCTTCTTATCAATATCTCCACTTTGCACCACCTCAATGCGATTACTAATTATTATAATATCCTTCTTAACAACCAACACATAAATCACAAGTCAACACAACAATATATAACAATGTAAAGCATAAATACGAATGTGGAAAATATCCTTAAAATATAAATATTGGTGAAGTTTAGTACAATATACAAAGAAATTTACAAAATGAAAACACTACAAATAAAAACAAGAGTTGTAATGTGACTAGTCCCTACCTTTAAGGTGAATTGTTTATTATTTTAAAGTAAATGACATTAAATCGATTCAAAGTAATTATGTTAGAAAGAAATGTGTTTGTTATAAAGAAGTAAACATGTACTAGTTTTCAGATCTTGAGTCTTAAATATATGTATTAGTAAAATGAATTGATTGGATTTCTCTAAGATCAACAACCATCCATGGTGTAGAAAATGTGCTATGTTGTTATGAGTAATAATGAACCAATAAGATCATTATGTGCATAGGGTTAGAATGTGTTAATGAATTTTGAATAGTTACAAGCCCTTAGTTTCCATATAGATTTGTTTTATTCAATTATGAAACCATAGATGCATTAGGTCTATTAGAACAAGATCAAGGATCATGCGATATTGTTGAAAATGTTTGAATTGCCAGGATTAATAGTTTTATTATGAAATCAAAGAAAATGGTACATAATGTTGAGTAATTTTGAAGTGCACACAAAATGTCGTATGTGGGTTAAGTACAATCACATTGTTTATTAGGTATAAATGAGTAAGACTGAGAACAACATATATGTGGTTTGGAATAGGCTTTTATGGAAGGTTGAGTAAAGTAGAAGTTGCTTAAGGCTAGCCAGGTTCCTAGGATCTTAGATGGGTGTTGGATGAACTTTTTAATCGGTAGAGAAATGTAGGATCTAGACACTCAAACATTAAAAAATGGGTGTTGAATGTTTTTGACGAACAATAGAGAAACATGATCGGTAGACAAATTTATTAACTTTAAACATGTGTGTTTAACTTATATTATGTCATTTGATGAATCATTTTATTTTGCACGTGACTGTGTTTGGAATTTCATTTATAATTATGAAGGCGGCGAGGAAGTTTGAAGTGAATCATTTTATTTAAAACAATGGTGGAGCGATGGTTTTGGAACACCCCTGTAAAACAATCGTGCTAGATTTAAAACAATGGTGGAAAGATGGTTTTGAAACACCCTTGTAAAACAATCGTGCTGGGTTTAAAACAATGGTGGAACGATGGTTTTGGAACACCCTATAAAACAATTGTGTTGCCCCATTATTCAAATTTTCGATCCCCCATTATTCAAATATACTATATTTCTTTGAGGCATTTTGTCAAATAGTTCACAGTCATTGTTTGGTTTCGTTATTCAACATCATGGTCAGGATAAATAGATTTTTTTAGTTTGGTTTTGTTATTCAACATCTGGTCAGGATATATAGATTTGTTTTGTTTGGTTATTCAACACCGTGGTCAGGATATACCCCACAAATGGAGGTCATCGAATTAGGAAACAAACAATGTTAATGCTAGAAAGGAACTAGATAAAGGTGAATATGCAAACAATTGTTCTGCTAGAAAGGAAATAAATATTTGGAAGTGGGTATGAGCCCTTACTGCAAAGGCGATTGGAATCCGGTTCCTCCTCCTTCCTCTAGTTCCGAGCTCCTTCTTTACAGATAAAATGAAGATTTCTTATGCAATAGAAGTCATGCTCCTTCCTTATAGATAAAATGCAACTTTACCTGTGAAGAAATCTCTGTGTTGTGGGACAAAGAACATGAGAGGATGTGATTACAATGCAGATTTGTGATTACCAGAGGGGAGCCACGATGGTTTTTGATTACCAGGGGATGGTTTGGTGATTACCAAAGATATCGAATAATGGGGGGGCATGATTCAAAGTTTGAAGCGGGACATATTTTTTAATATTCAAATTTTCGACCCTCCATGTCATTTCACTGCTGTGCCGTGAAAGGGCCCTTTTCCGATTTCTGGTAGGCGTGACATCACCTATCCAGCAACTAGGATGGGGGATGGGTCATGCGTACCATACAAGACTCAACACCATACATAGGTGCATTTTGAGTGGGAGATGGCCCCTGGCATCAAGGAAAGCCATTCGTGACTTAAGGCCAAGTCAAATTGCCCTTCTTTACGTCATTTGGTTCTTTTAGTAGATTCCAAAACTTGAAGAATATGCCCTTTGTCCACAGCCGCCGCCTTGGATTACTAACGGAACCCCGTTGTGTAGGGGAATCGCCTCGTAATTTCCAAAAACAAATTACAACTCATGCGGAAGGAAAGCGCACGCCGCACATGGCCACTTGTCCGATAAATTTTCTTTTCACTGTCCATAAAGACTGGAACAGAGAAGGCGAAAAATCTCATTGAAAAGAAAAACACTGCCAATTTCGAGAGATTTAAGTCGGTTGAGGAAATGTGTAAGTTTTAGAGGATTTGGATTGCGGCAGGATGAGTAATGCTAGGGTTTGGATTAGCAAGGAAGTGGCTGAGGAAGAAGCCGCCGCAGATTTGCTGTGGAAAATTGGAGTAATTTTGTGCGTCGATAAAATATTTTGCCTGGGGCTGTCCTTCGGGGACCTCATTGACGACGGCTGAGGAAAATATCCATCTTTTGAAGGAAAAAAATACAGCAGCTCGGAGTCAAATTTGAGACGATGCAGGGTTCAAAACTCCATATTTTGATGGGGAAGTATGAATTAGGGAAGCAACTGGGGCAAGGGACCTTCGCCAAGGTTTACCATGCCAGAAACATCAAGACGGGCGACAGCGTCGCGATTAAGGTCCTGGACAAGGAAAAATTATGCAGATCGGCATGATTGAGCAAATCAAGCGGGAAATTTCTGTCATGAGACTGGTTCGGCATCCCAATATTGTTCAGCTCTTCGAAGTCATGGCGTCCAAAACAAAGATTTATTTCGTCATGGAGTATGTCAGAGGCGGCGAGCTATTTAAGAAAGTTCAGAAGGGAAAACTTAAGGAGCACGAAGCCAGAAAATATTTCCAGCAGCTGATCAGCGCTGTAGATTTCTGTCACAGCCGCGGGGTTTATCACAGGGACCTCAAGCCTGAAAATCTGTTACTTGACGTGAACGGAGATCTCAAGGTTTCCGATTTTGGTCTAAGCGCCTTGCCTGCGCAGTTCCGACAGGACGGGCTGCTCCACACGACCTGCGGGACGCCGGCATACGTGGCGCCCGAGGTGATTGTGAAGAAGGGGTATGACGGGGCCAAGGCGGACATCTGGTCATGCGGCGTCATTCTATTTGTCCTCATGGCCGGGTATTTGCCGTTTAATGACCCTAATTTGATGGTCATGTATAGGAAAATCTACAGAGGGGAGTTCAAGTGTCCACCCTGGTTTTCTCCGGCAGCTGTCAAATTAATTTCCTACCTGCTGAACCCTAACCCCAAGGCGCGGATACCTATACCGCGGTTGATGGAGATTCCCTGGTTCAAAAAGGGCTTCAAACCTGAGCGTCCAGTTGTACAAGACGACGAAATCAATCTCGGCGACGTGGACTCCGCTTTCGAGTCATCGCCACTGCCAGGTGAGGCACAATCCACGTCATCAGATTCCAAGCCGACGTGTCTGAATGCCTTCGACATTATTTCCCAGTCGTCGGGGTTAAATCTCTCGGGTCTGTTCGAAAAAGACAACGTGCGGAAAGCTGAGTCACGGTTCACGTCTACTCAGCCAGCCGGCAGCATAATTTCCAAGCTGGAGGAAATTGCCAGGCTGTTGAAATTTAGTGTGAAGAAAAGAGGGGATTCCAGGATGAAGATGCAGCGGTCAGAACAAGGCAGAAAGGGACACCTGGCAATCGCCGCCGAGATATTTGAGGTGACCCCAAACCTATTTGTTGTTGAAGTGAGCAAGGCGGAAGGTGACACCCTGGAATACAAAAAGGTGTGTGACGAGGAGCTCAGGCCGGGGCTAAAGGACATTGTGTGGACGTGGCATGGAGATGACCAATAGTATTGACTATAGTGCTTGCTGCTTTTATGTCTGTTTAAACAATTTATTATTTAAATTAGATTTACATACTCGGTTCATTTAATCCAAAAATATTTAATGACAAGCAATCCAAAGGTCAAAGCTTCTTTTATTGGCTGAAAATACTCTGAAATAGGTACTTTTCCATTGGAAATATGATTAGCTCACACATCAAGTTATTTAAAAAAGACGTAGAGTATGGAGAATCACCGATGACCCAAAATGGTAATAAACGGAGAGCTAAATAGAAGAAAAAACACATGGATGAAACAAAACAACGAATGGATGAGTAAATGGGACATCAACATACAAGCATGTCCAAACACCAAGGAAGAAATTAAAAAATATGTGAGAGAGAAATTCAAGGTAGCCATGTGGACAAAACAAATAGGACGAAAGAAAGCATATTACATCAAAGAATTTAACCCCACGTGGGACCACAAAGAAAAGGCATACATAGGGGTAGAAATTGATTGGAAAGCGAAGATGTTGATAGCACAATTAAGGACCAAGCTCCCACCATCTTAGATGTGAAACCAACAGGTGGACAAAGTGCCTAAGGAGGCATGGGAAACAAGAACTTGTTCTTTTTGTGATGAGGGAGTAGTGGAGACAGAATGACATTACATCATGGAGTGTATAACGTACAGTGACATTCGTATCTAGTACAAAGACAACCTACAGGTCGATAGCCTGATCGACTTGTTTGAGGAGGCAAGGTTAAACAAAACAACAAGTTTCCTAATCAAGATCCATAGCAGAAGACTTAAAATCGAGAAGAGGCCAAAAATTTAGCAAGAATAATAAGGCAGCCACATGTGCTAGTTGTGTTGACATGGAATAGTCTTGTTGCTGCTTTTGGTCCCATAAGCCGCTTGGTCTCGTGGACATTATTAAAATCTTTCAGTCATTCATTCAATCCAAATCTAATAGGCTCTTATAAATTAAGTAGACCAAAAGAATGTTGTAATTTACAACTCAAATTCGGATCAAATAAGTGTAACCATAAGCTCCCACTAAACATTAAACTAGGGTGCTTTCCCGTTTTGTTTATTTTTTTTTTGGGGGGTTGATAAATACTTTTGGTAGTACTTACAAATGTTGATTTTGTGTATAGATTTCTTTTGGTTTAATATTAAAGAAATAAGTTTTATTGGTTATATATTTTTTTGGTTTAATATCAAAAAGATATTTTAGTGACAAATAAGTGGGCATATTAACTATTCATTTCGCCAAATTTACTTAGGATTTCATATTTTAGTGTTAATAATTTGCGTGTATGAATAATCAATCTCTTATGTTGGGAAGCATTGACTCTATGTCAAGGAATTGGGCGCTTAAATTATTTATTCGCTAAATTTGCTTAGGATGTGGTCCCATAGTGGGGTTTTGGACTCTTATTTTCATTAAAAGATTTGGCTTGTGAAGTTCAAACACCACAACTATAACAATAAAATGAACATTTCATATAAAATAGAAGTTCTATATTTTTAGTTCAACGCATGTGAAAGAGATGAGCTCAAAATTTCTCTCGCCAATTTGGAGTCTTTTTTTCTAAACGCTTTTTGACTAGAACTATGATCTCGAGCACCTTTATGAGGTTTTGAACCTGGATGGGGTTGGACACAACCGACCCATTTTACCGACTCACATACACCTCATTGGCCACCAACTAAGGTACTATTGTTTATGTGGCACCATGAATAATTGTTTTGAGATTTTAAATTTTGATAAAAATATGGACCACTAGTTTGCTTATAATTCTTAGAATTTCTTAGCTCAACAAAATTACGTAGGCATGGTGCTACTTAATTGGAAAAGACATCGATAGTTTGTCAGTGACATCTATTGAGCAATAATAGTTGCGTTGGCGACCTTTAAGTCATGGGTTTGATTCCTGGTTTATACGTGATGTGTGGATTTGGGCATTTGTATGCCACCTAGTGGTTATAGGGGCCCACGTTACCAAAATCCACACCGAAAGGGTTGCATTGGTCAGTATAAGGCCATTGATTCCACTAATTAACCCAAAAAAACCTTGAAGAAAATATAATAAGCCCTCCTTCATGGAAATATGTTTTTACAACTCAACGATTTAACATCAATGTATTTGGTGTATGAATACTTGACCTTCAACCTAATATAAGGGTTATTCAAACAACACAACTATAAGAATAACATAAATCTTTTCTATAAAATAGGAGACTTGTATTTTTAGGTAGCAAATTTTCAACGAGTGCTAAAGATGGGGGTTGAAAGTTTTTGCAACTTAGGGGTTTATTGTTAATGTGGCACCATGAATAATATTTGTTTTGAGATTTCAAACTTTGATAAAAATATGGACCACTTTTTTGCACATAATTCTTAAAGATTCTAAGCACAATAAAATTACAAATTTATTGGACTACTATATTGGAAAACACGCCTACATTTTGTCAACAACATCGTTGAGGAAATATTGTATGCCCTTCTCTAAAAACCATATTCTTAGGACTCAACGCCTTTGTGTCAATGTATTGGATCCACAAATAATTGAGCTTCAAGATAGTGTCAACGGATATTTTTGCCTTATTGCCAATGATTGAGGGGTATCCATTGTGCCATATTCTCATGGATCTCAAATGCATCTTCATCTCTTTTTAATATCTCTAACAATTTATATTTTATAATTGGTGTGAGAAATATATTTTACCATTGTCCACATTAATTAAACTACAACAAAATTACAAATTCTGGAACTATTTAATTGAATAAGACTTATATTTAATCATGAGCTCTATTGAGAAAATATAGTAAGTCCTCCTCCACGAGACCATAGTCTCAAGACTCTTTAATTTAGTGTCTAAGGTATTGGATGCATGATGAATTAACCTTCAACATAGTGTGAATGAATCATCTTCAATTTAATTAAGCAATAAAAGATATTCAATCAAATTCATAAGGTAGACAAACTCAATCTCATCTCTTTTTGAATATCTCCACCAAAAATAAAATAAAAATACAAAACAATTGTATTGCGTAAATAGCGGGACAAACACATTTGACCATAAAATAAAATAATAAACACATTTGACCATAAAATAAAATAATAAACATACATTATTTTAATTTGGTAAGGACAATCGGTTCCGACTGATGATGACTGAATTGATAAAGTAGGCGGGCTCTTTCCTTCTGTTAAATTTTTAATAGCACGCTTATTAATCTTTTTCTGCAATAAACAAATAAAACAAAGATGCGTTGATTTTAGAAGCAAAAACTTTTTGTTTTGTTTTGCAGCTTTTTAAGTTTAAAAGGCAAAACTTATGAGATTAAGAAGAAACATTTTGTGTGGTTATACAATGCTGCCCAAAAAGATATCCATCTTTCAAGGCTTCTGCACTTACCTAAAAATATATTTGAATAATAGGTATGAAATTGAAACTCCAACATAACACTTTTCATCAAGATATTTAGGTAACTTGTTAAAAGTGGCAACTGAATGTCGGACTCTTTTTCGCAGCCGAGGACTAAGTACTTTCCAAAAACAAAAATAAAAAATTGGAGGAAGGCCTTTACCTTGTCACTATTTTTTAATTTTTAATTTTCTTAATTACTATTTGGTGGTGTAAGGTTGTACTCCGGGGGAGTGTGCTCACTTTTAATTTTATACCATTACATACATAGAGTTTTACTATTTTAATGAATATGTTAAGAGTAGATTGACTAAATAGATACTTGAATATTATAGTGTGAGATATCATGTAGAAGCTGGCTAGAATACATCGATTTTAAAGTTTTTAAATTCTATTCAATTCTATGGAGATATCTCTCATAAAAGAATATCCATATCTTAAAATAAGAGATATATGTTATTAAAAATATTTTATGCTTCTTTAATTGAATACATATCGTAAATATGTCTATCTAATATCTTTGAGATATATCGATCTCGAGGTGCCTCTATTGGGTTTGTCACATAGTTAGATAGGCACATACACACCTTGAGGACCGATATATCCGGCTATATTTTTTATTTTTGATTGAATCTAAAGCTTGCACAAGTTAGGTGCACATAATTCTTAGGCTTGGTTGCGAGGACCGAGGGGTTTCCATCCTACCAAATTCGTCTCAGGGCATGGTCTCAACCTCATCCCTTATTACTTGGTATCTCTTGGGATTTGTACCTTGGTGGATGGCTAGACAACACCTTTTACACCATCATACACACCATTGGACTACAACCCTTTGATTCGGCCATATTTTAAATAGATGTATTTAAGATATCTATGCTAATTTTATTAAAGGTCACTTATATTTTCACTAAATGTGACATCTAAAGATGAGAAGGTATTGTGACATTTTTATAATCATAAGAAGTGTATAAATTATTTTTAAAAAGGAAAATAAAATCTATATATTGTGGTGAGGTATATAGAATATTGTATTGAGCTTCATTAACATGTATTTGTGTGCTATAATAATGAATATAGTAATTAAAACTTCATATTTCTAGAACACATAAATGTATGTTTATCTTTAATTGTCAAATGAAAGACAATGTTTATGTATCTATAGACAAATTAAACTCACATTAAAACTCTACTAGTAGTCCAAACCTACATCAACACTTGAAAAGTGAAAAGCGTAGGAGAAGAGGGATGCATCATCTTTAATCAAAAGGGTTCACACAAAGAGAGAAAGGGCTACTGATGAGGGCCACACTACAGAGCTACTAACGAAGTTGAGAGAATGGGGACACTCCTTGCATTAAGTCAAATACGAAGAAAATTACAATAATTAAAACTTCCAAAACACTAACGATCAACAAATGTGCCAATAATATATAATTTATATCAATGTACTTAATAAATACGCAAACACACTTTACTCATGTAATTTAACAACTAATAAAAATTCAAAACCATTTTAAGCGTGTAATTATTTAATTAATAAGAAAATAATGTATTCATTTTTAACCAATAAGCTATATTGTGTGTGCTCATAGGCTCCCAAGTCAGTCTTGGAGAATTGTACAATATTGAGAATGGGAAGTGATCATAATATTGTTTTTTTCACTTCCAGCAAGAGCACATTAAATCAATAAATCATGGGGAAAAAAGAAAAGGTGTGGGTGAAGTCCATATAAAAATAGTTATGGAAAAAAAGGTGTGTATGAAACCCACATAAATGTAGTCACGAATGGATAGTTCCCATTAACTAGAAATAAATAGCCTAGATTTGATTTCAAAGTCAACTAAAAATATCATGGAAGGTGGCCATCTCTGATTGTGCATGAATAAACCCCAAAACACATTCATTCTCATTCAAATCCTTTTTTCTCATTTATTTTCCTCTACTTTCTATTGTAAAGTAAAGATCTAGTTGTGGATTATCACATAAATACAATTATGTATTGATTGCTCCCATTAATCGAGAATAAATAGTCTAAATTTAATTCTAGAATTGGCCAGAATTATCATGGAAGGTGGTCACCCTGATTGTGCATAAATAGACCCCTGGAACACATTCATTCTTATTCAAAGTTTTTCTACCTTTTGGTATAAGGATTTTAATCAAAGGAAGTATAAAATTTGCAATAGACAACCTTCAAGATTTGCAAGTAAGTCTCATTTTAAATGCACATACAATTTGCATTTTTTTTTATATAGGATACTTTTGTTCTTTTCCCTTTTCTTTTGCTCTATTTTTAGTAGGTGAGATTCAACTTACACACATTGTTGTGGTTTGTTTCGATCCCTCGTTAGGGATCCCTTGCGTTCGGAACGTTGCAAAATCCCTTTCCGGAAAATCTGGTTTTCCGAACTTAGTCTTTTTGGTCTTTTTTGGCTGGGCGCATGGAATTACTATGTAACACCAACTTTTGGTGTGCCCCCTTTAAAGCCTTTGGCGCATATTTTCCTGTGTCAACACACCTTTCGGTGCGCCTTGTATGTTGAGTCTTCCCTGCGTGTGCCAAGGCGCATGCGCCTTCATGTTGGCAAAACTTTTGTTGCGCCACCTTTTGGTGCGCCAGAGGCGCACATAATCTCATGGCGACACAACTTTTGGTGCGCCAAAGGCGCGCTTAGTTCCATGCTGGCGAATGCTTTGGTGCGCCAAAGGGCGCATGCTTTCCTATGTCGACAGCAATTTTCATGCGCCCTTTACAAAGTTGGTGGCGCATTTATGGCTAGCTCACCTATATATATATGCATTTGCGCGCCCACAAATGTCATTTCACCAGACGCAAAGCACGTGATTTTTATTCTCTGACCTCCCCTGCCTCGTCGTTTTCAACGCGTTGTGGACCCGTTGCATGTTTCTCACTATTTATCCGGGTAAGAGGTTCTTATTTCTCTCGTGCGTTTTACGTTTTTGGTTCTTTGTGTGCTTGGTGGTCTGGTTGTGGTTTGGAAGTATTGAAATTTTGATCTAGCCTCCCCCTTTGCTGTCTTTCCATATCCCTCCCCCTCTTTCCAGATCTGCTGGTAGAGGAAGTTCTTCTAAAAGCATGGTCTGAAACCCTTTGGATTAACCATTTTATTTCCCAAAACAATCTTAGAAAGGATAAAGGAGAGGCTAAACCATGTAAAAACTCTGTTTTTCCCTTTGGCGCATCTGTCTCCCTCGCAGCATGAATAAAATCCGCGCCAATGGCGCACCCATCATGCTTGTTGCATCAAATACCTTTGCGCCCTCAAGGCGCGCCTCCTTCACATGATGCAAGCGCTAGCCTTGCGCCCACCTTGGCGCACCAACCTTCCTTGCTGCATCGCATTAACATGCGCCCCTCAAGGCGCACCCCGCAACTGCGCAACACCGGCTTAATCTGCGCCAAGTATGAAGTTATAAAGGCGCAGGCGCTTTCCTCGTCGCAAAAACATTCATGTTGTGCAAACCCTCCGTGCGCCGCGCCATGTTCCCTTTGGCGCACGAAAAGTTCTTGTTACACAAACCATACATGCGCCAAAGGGCGCACCAAATCCCAATGCAACATGAAAAATCCATGCGCCTTTGGCGCATCCTGTCTCCATGTAACACAATGTTAACATGCGCCCTTTACAAAATGCACCCTGCAGCTTTCATGCGCCATGCGCCCTGGGCGCCGATTTAACCTCGTAACACACCCTTTTCCTGTGCGCCTTACCTATTTAGCCCTGTAAGCCTGAACTTTCATGCGCCATGCGCCTGAGCCTCAAAATAACTAACTCTTTCTTCTGTTAACACTTCAATGGAAAATCAAATGGCTAATACAACCTTTTTGGATTGGGTCTCGCTTCTTCTTCATGCAGATCAGCAAATAAACTTGGAAGAACATATGTCAACATCCAGCAAGAGACCTACCAAATCCAAAGGAAAGGCCAAACTTACAGAAGAAGAGATGAAATATAAATATCAGAGGGTCAGAATGCCCGAGTCCCAGGCCGAGTGTAGCCTGGACGTCAGAGACTCAGAATTGGGGCATATTGATATGGAGGAATTCTGGGCCAGAACTCAGAAAGTCACAAGGAGTCCATGGATGGACAAACTGATAGGCAGTGCCCTGCACTTCGCCGGAGGAATCCCGGTCAGCGCCGTCAACAATGAATTCTTGATGGTGATTGCCCAATGTTACAACAAAGACACAAGGTGTGTCGTAAACAGCAAGGGCGAGGTAGTCATTAACCTCACTGCCCGTCACTTTGAGGTAATACTCGGCATACCTCACCACCGGCACTTTGTGGCCGTCAGTCAAGCAGATTGCATTAAGGCCTGGGATGACAATGCAGATCAGTGTATGCAACTGATGAATGAGGTTTACTTGAAAAACAAAAAGGTAGTAACCCGGTGGCCCCAAATCATCCACCGCAGTGACTTCTCAGAGGAGCTCAGCGACACCATTACGTTCCTGAGCAGGGTCTTCGGGCTTTCTGATGCCCATTATTTCCATAAATGGATGTTGCGGTACTTAGAGACCATGAACAAGAATATGCCTGATCAGCGCTTTTGCTGGGGAGAAATTATAAGCAGCACAATCTCTGAAAAGCTACAACAATTTAGCACAACGGGGACATTCCATATGAACTCCTACGTGGTCTACGCTGCAGCATCAGAGAGGGACTATCCAGGCCTGACGCGGAGTGGAGTTTGGCCTCAGGTCAAGATATACGAGTACTACCCGGAATTGAGGCTGGAGAATAGCATCTCCCAATTCACAAAAATTAACGATGTGTTTTTCTATCACATCATCTACCTATTGAGGCCGAATATGACTTATGGTCGCATGACCAAAAGCATAGTAGTGACCACCACGAGAAATGGGGGCCCTGTTCACCCGGTTTCCCACATTCACCTATCTAAGGGCTGCCAACTTTTAGGAGAGCCAACCAGGCTACGAGGTATCTTTGGACCTAAACGATTCTCTTTGAGCTATCAAGGCGGTGATCACATACCACGAGAAATGCCGAAAAGAAAGAAGGGTGGAACTCCTTTCCCCCTCACAGGTGGGCGATACATGCTCTACCCACCACAAGGTGAAGGAAATGTTCGCAGAGCTGGAGCTGCTCAATTTAAGACATGATTTCCCAGCCAGGCCTACCTTCGACCCAAGGAGCTATCTGCCAAGGGTGAAACTTGATCCAATCCACGTCCCTCAGATCGAGGACATTTACATTGACGTCATCCATGAGGTGGAGCTCAGGAGAAAGGATCATTCTCGCCTAGCCTTGGCAGAAATCATCCAATATGGGATAGCCATTGTCCCCAAAGGCTTCCAAACTACGGAAGATGAAATAGACAAGGTATATACTGACACAGATGGGGACAATTGGCCCTTTCCGGCCATTGATAGAACTAAGGCCCCTCAGACAATTGAGGAGAGGGTCAAGGAGACTCTGCGTAGGACAGAGCATTGGTGCCGGATGAACGGACTAATCTACCTTGGGGTTGATTTCACAACCTCCCCATTGGGTAACGCACCTCCACGATCCAAACAACAGCCTAAAGGCAAGGGCAAAGGCGTAGAAGGTGAATCCAGCACCATTCAGGAAGAAGCCCCTGAGAGTCCTCCTTCCGCGGCACCCGAGCAGGTAATAACTCTGGTCACACCAGAGAAAGAAGCAGAAGAGGATATTCCCATTGGCCCATCCACTCAGGATGTCGGCATTGCTACAACAACTGAGGTCCCTTCTATCCCTTCTTCTTCTCTTCCTTCCCCTCCTCGAGTGACTCAGGCGACCATCCCTTTGGTCGTGTCCTCTCCCCCTTCTTCTTCTACTGTTCCCCTCGCCTCTTCGTCTATCTTCTCTTCCCTCGCTGATCTGTCCTCCTCCATTTCTTCCCTCATCTCCGAGCTCCCTTCCCTTCCTATGTCTTCCGCTGTTGCAGTTTCCCTTCCTTCCGTGGGCACTTCTTCGGCTATTCTCTCAATGCCGCCGCCACGTGTCTCCACGTTTTTCCCCTCTACTACTGCAGCTGCCCCCTCCTCTATTTCTCGGTCCTTCTACCATAGGTCCAGCCTGGATCTCTCAGCAGCTAAGTCAGCAAAAAAGGAAAGTTCCCATCGCTCCGATGGACTTTTCCGTGATCCCATCTAAGGGGGCGAAGAAGCAGAAGCCTGTCACACGCTTCTCTAAAAGTGTTGTAGGAGAGAGAGTTATGGAAATCACATACCCCAATCCCCTCAAAGAGAAAAAGGATCTGTCTCCGACAGATTTTACTGTGACCCAAGTCACAATGGGGACATCTTCCGAAAGTCTTCAGGGGGAGGCTCTTTCTGTAGTTGACGCCCTCTGCAAGAAGCTTAAAGAGATAAAGGAAGAGAAAAGGCAACTGAAGGAGCAAAACAAATATCTGCTCCAAGCCTTACAGAAGATGGGTAGTGCGCCTCCCACAACTGCCGCCGAAACTTCTGAGCTTCTCAGCCAGGAGAAAATTAATGAGTATGCCAAGATCGGCGAGCAGGGTATGGCCGTTTCCGCTTGGAGGAGCCAAATCCTCAAAGACAGTGAAAAAGTGATCGCCGAGTTCTCCGACTTGTACCTGAACATCAGTAAGGTGAATAAAGAGCTCCAAGCGTTAGCAGGGCCCATATCAGAAGAGCTGGAACATGCTAGACTGCAGCACGAGACCTTTCAACAAATGTTCGACTGTTCAGTCGAAGATCTGGTCAAGTTCGGCGTCTTCGGCCATCCAAGGGCCCTCAACAAAATCATGTCCACTCTGGACTACCGGGTGGATCAGCTAGAATTTATTCTAGAAAAGATTGACAAAGTCAAGGAAGAAGCCCTGGATGCGATGCACCAAATGGAACGGATTGTTCTTAATATGTCGCCAGGGTTACTTACTCCTTCCTTCACTTTAAGGAAAGCTGATGAAACCACCCGGATCTTCAAGGAGATCGCTTCTCAAGGAACGGGGCCAGAGGTCACATTTGACACAGAGTCTATCAACAACCTGCTGGCCTGTAGGGACTTCATCGGGTTCCTCATTGAGGCAGAAAAGGACTATTCCAAACTCCCAGAGAAGCTCATAGATGAGCGGGAGACTTGTGAGGCGATCAGTGAGCGGCACAAGGATCCTTCCCAGGATCAACTAGGGCCAATAATCAACAAGTTCATGGAATACCGCTCTCAGTTCCATATCTCGTCACCTGAGCAGCAACAAAAGTAGTCCACCCCCTTTCGGCCGCAAGATGACGATGACGAATAGCTTCTTCTTCTTCTTCTTCTTCTTCTTCTTCTTCTTCTCTTTCTCTTCTTCATCTTTCTTTTTGGAAATATCTGGAGTATGTTGATACAAATGATGACATCATCCATGTTGCATCATGGGATGATGTCATCCATCAAGTTGTAAAAAGTCAACATGACTTTTAGATATTTTGTAAATATCTTTGTAAATAGTTGTTGGCTCCTTTTTGCCTTCTTTTCTCTTCTTCTTCTATAAATACTCCAATACTTGTTGTATTGTGGGATGGATGAATATCTTTCAGATGAAAAATAGAAGTGAAGAAAAAAGACTTTGAGCTTTTTGTAACAGAAGAAAAATATTAATACAATATTTAGACTTTGTGCTGAATACATGTGTTATGTGCATTAGATCTTTCTTACGTTAGATCTGTGTGTTTATTCTGTTGGATCTGCTTCTATTTTATTGTCATTTATTTATCATCAGTATTGCTTTGCTCGTTTATGCAAGTAGGTTTGGCTCTGTTTACTACCAATCCCAAAACATAAACCTTCTGACCTTTCTGCTTTGGAATTCATTTCTTTTCTTCCTTCGGACCTGCTCTTTCTTCATCCCCTCTTCCTTTCCTTTCTTTTTGCATAGTCGGAAACACCCCTACTGGGATGAGATCCCAAACCCCCGAAGGTAGAATCTGTGAGACTTGCATAGATTCCTGCTGGTAGAATAGCAATAAACCAGTTTCGCTTTGCTGACTCAAAGAGGGGCTATGCCCTGCACACTGTTGGCTCGTCTATCCATAGATCTATCCCAATGATTTTCGGACCAACGGTTTTGGTGACTCATTTGGGATCGAATAGATCTATCAGATCTATGATGGTGGTAGGATAGAAAAATAGAAAAAATTAGAAAAATCACCGCCTGTTTGCAATCTCGAACTTTTTGTTAAAAATCCAAAATTTTGCAAAAGTGCTCCAAATTGAAAATTTTCTTCTGAGATCCATAGATCTGGCCTAGTTACAAATCTTTAGTTCGCTGAGTTTTTATAAAAATCAGTATTTTGCCGTAGATCTGAATTTTTGACTGTTTACCAAAAGTTTGAAACTCTTTGAAAAAGTCAAAACCAGATCCGAAAATCAGCTTGCTAATCTTCTCTGTCATTTTATCCTCGTTGTTATTTGTCATTAACCGCAATCGGTTTTCTGAAAAGGATAGTTTTTAAATATTTAGAAAAGTATATGCTGCTGGTTTTTGATAGAAAAACCAGAAAATCAGCAAGTACAGCCAAAAAGAAATTTCAAATCTGTGCCATAACGTTGCAGATCTGGAAGGTACACTGGCGGGTGAACCTTTTACGCGCAGCAGGAGAGCCCGTGGAGAAGCTGATCCTACTTTCGATCTGCTTCAAAGGCATAATTTCAGCATAACACCGGCACGCTTTTCAGCGCTAAGCTCGGCTGACCGGTCATCCAGGAGTGTCTCGCCTTCACGAAGGAAGAATCTTTCGCAAGGGGCATCCACATCCCTTTGTAGTGCCTTGCTGCTCAGTGGAACCACCTTTCCAGCCCGTGTTCTTTTTCCATCCTTTCAAATGGCGGTACCATGGGGAAATGCTATGGGTCCCTTGGCTTTACCACATCCAGTTCACGCGCTCCCTCACGGAAACCGAAAGAATTTTCCCAAATTTGACGGGAGCGGAAATCAAAGTACGGATTCCCACATATCTGCATTCATCATGTCATGCAGTATTTTGGATGTAACTCATGAAGATGTGTCGGTTCACCTTTTTCTGGAAACCCTACAAGGACCTGCAGCTGAATGGTTTCAGCATTTACCAGCCGGATCTATTACCAGTTGGGCCACCTTGCGGGATGCTTTTGAAGACAGATACAAGCCTTCAGAGGATGCGTTTGCATTATTATCACGGATCACTCACCTAAAGAAGGAGGCCAATGAGACCATGCGTGATTTTATCACCCGGTTCAATGCACTAATCAACCGTGTCCCTGTTGCCATGCTTCCAACACCGGAAAATCAGAAGTGTTTCTTCGTGAACGCTATGAGTTCGAAAGTTAGTTTCTTACTCCTTCAAGAGCGAGTAGCTACCTTAATTCTCGCCAAGCCGCTGCCATTCGCATAGAAGATAATTTGATAATATCTGGTGAATTGAAAAAGGAATCAGCCAAGCCTAAATCTTTGGGCCCTTCGCCCACTACTTCATCTGATCCAGCCTTTCAAAAGATGGCAAATGACTTGCTTGCATTAAAGAAGCAGTTGGCCCAGGCCTCCCCCAGTTCCTCATACCGGGATATTCCACGGAGGAATTTCGTTCCTAACAATGTTTCACAAAGGCCGCGCTTACCGCAACCGCTCCGCGGTTGGCACTTGAGGCTCCTCGGTCAACGCTCTGGCCGAAATCGAAGAAGAAGAGTAGTATTATGAAGAACCTTCGTCTCAGGGTGAAGATGATCAAGATGTCGGTGAACCGACTGGCGACTCTACTATCGGGTATATGGAATTTGATGAGGAAGAATCTGATGAAGAAGAGGGTACCCAGGGATATGCAAGCGGACAGTCATACTGCTATTTTTACTCGCTCGCAAGGAAAAGAAGCGGAAGTTGCTGCCCATGTCCAGCAGGAGAAGGCCGTGTCAAACGCGCCTCCGATCATTGCTAAAAGAGGTAATCCTCTTCCTACTCAACTCCCTGGCAAATCTTTTACAAGGAAATCCTTTCCCCCATCTCTCCTCCAAATCAGTCCTCTCACGTTCCTACCAAGACCAGTAATCCTATTCCATCATCGTGAAGTGAGGGACTCATTCCTTCACCAACGCAACCCTTGGCCGCATTTGATATCATAGATCATGCAAAAAAGACCAAGATCCAAATGTCTGAAGCTGAGTATCTTCAGTCAAATCCCGAACAGCTTGTAAGATTGACCAAATATATTCAAAGTCAAGCTGTTATATCTAATCAGGTTTCCCCAAAAGGAATCCTTTCCACTCCCCCTGAATCCCACATAAATGTTGCTTCAACATCGGCATCAGGCAAGATAGAGCCTTTCTATCTCTCCCTCCTAATCAATGGACACAAGCTGAGTAACTGCATAATTGATTCCGGGGCTTCTGATAACGTCATGCCGGCAAAAGTCACCCATGCTCTGGGCCTCACTCTTACCAAGCCTTTCGGCAGATGTTATTCCTTGGAAACCAAGCAGGTTCCGTTGATTGGCCAAATTAAAGACGCGCAATTTGCATTTGCGGCATTCCCAGATAAAAGAGTAAAGATGACAGTCCTCGTTGCTGACATTCCGGCAGCCTATGGAATTTTGCTGGGAAGAAGTTTTTGCAGTGAAGTTGGTGGGGAAATTCATATGGACTGGTCTAAAGCTAGAATTCCCGTCAAAGGTGTAATGCAGACTTTGGAGCCGGAATCACAAAAGAAGTACTTGGTTACTAGCTCTGAGGACCCCAAAGCTCAAATCCTTTTTGAATCATCAGGGATGGGGAACTATTTCTTGTCTACCAAGTCGATAAAATGGTTGTTCTCGTTCAAGAAGGAGATCTTAACAAGATCTGGACCTTGCAGTTCGATGGCAGCTGTGCAACCAGCGGATGTGGCGCCGGAGCCGTGCTAATATCTCCCGAGGAAGAAGTCATTCCTCTCTCTTTCAAGTTGCAGTTTTTTAACACAAATAATACTGCTGAGTATGAATCTTTGTTACTTGGCATGCAAGCCGCAAAAGAAAGAGGGATTAAAAATCTGAAAGTACAAGGTGATGCGGAGCTAGTTGTGAATCAAGTTAAAAGGATTTACCAAGTGAAGAATGAAAGGCTCAGGCATTACCGTAATGCGGTGTGGGACAACATTGAAGAGTTTGATGCTTTTTCGATTGAATCCATTCCAAGAGCCCAAAATGACATGGCCGATTCATTGGTTGTTTCAGCATCCCTCATGCTTCCTCACCCAGGTTTGAGAACAAACAAATACACCATTGAGGTGGTTTTCCGCCCGAGCGTGCCAGATAATTCTCAGCATTGGCAGGTGTTCAACGATGATAATCAACTCATTGCCTTTCTAGAGAAGGTGGAAAATTTTAAAGAATTGCACTTTGAAGGATCTACTTCCACTTGCCGTGAATCAGTCACCGATCAAGGCGATGAATCGAAGGGAACGATGGCATATGTCAGCTCAAAGGAAATAAAATCCCAAAGGGCCTGGTTTCTCTGGAGCGGTTGTTCGACAGGCATGACCGTTTTGTGAAAAAGAAGAGGCGAGATGACCCTGACTCATCCCCAAAAAAAACCGGTCAATATAGGTTCGATAGAGCACCATGATTTGTGAACATTGGCAAATGTTGCACGCCTGAGGAGAAACGGAAATTTGTCAAGTTGCTGAAAAAATATATGGACGTGTTGGCATGGTCCTATGCCGATCTAAAGTCTTTTAAGCCAAAGGACGTTCAACATGACATCCCGTTGAAAGAAGATGTCAAAGCCTTTCGCCAAAAGCAGAGGCACTATAATCCTAAGATCTCGGGTACTATCCAGGCTGAAATTCAGAAGATGTTGGATGCGAGAATCATCTTTCCTATCCATCATAGTACTTGGGTAGCAAATATTGTGCCAGTGCGCAAGAAAAATGGTGAGATACGCATATGCGTAGACTTTCGCAATTTGAATCAGGCTTCCTTGAAAGACAACTACCCACTTCCGATAATGGATCAAGTTCTGCAAGCAGTAACTGGATCAGAGATGCTGTCCATGCTTGATGGTTTTTCAGGCTATAATCAGATTGAAGTTTCACCTGAAGATCAATTTAAAACAAGCATTCACTACTCCCTGGGGTACATTTGCCTACAGCAGGATGCCTTTTGGCCTAACTAATGCTGGCGCCACTTTTCAGTGGGCCATGGATTTTGCATTCAAAGGTATGATGGGGAAAGTCATTGTGGTTTATCTAGATGACTTAACCGTGTTCTCTAAACAACGAAATGATCATTGTGATCATTTGGAGCAAGTATTGGCCAGGTGCCGAGAACATGGGATTTCCCTAAATCCAAAAAAAGTCTATTTTTGGAGTCACGGAAGGAAAGTTCTAGGGCATGTGGTTAGCAAAGAAGGAACAAAGATAGATACCGAAAGAGTTAAGGCTATTCAAAGCCTTACTCTGCCTACAAGCAAGACCGGTGTTCATTCTTTCTTGGAAAGGTGAACTTTCTCGAGACGTTTTGTTCCTGACTTTGCTGAAAAGACTCGTCACATATTGAACATGATGAAGGGGTCACCAACTTTCAGATGGAGCGAAGAGGGGAAAAGGTCATTTGAAGAAATAAAAGCTTCCATTGCTCATGCACCAGTCTGGTATGTCCCGATTTCTCCAAGGACTTCATCATGTATAGTTACGCATCTGAGCATACTGTGTCCGCAATCTTGATGCAAAAGAACTCGGAGGATGTTGAATCTCGATTGCGTTCATGAGTTCTCCCCTCAAGCCTCATGAACTAAAAATGACTCAATTGGAAAAGCATGCCTTTGCCGTTGTCAAAGCAGTGAAGAATTTCAGGTATTACATTCTAAACTCGCATACGGTGGTGCTGGTCCCTGACACGGCGGTGAAATCAATTCTAACTCAGCAGGAGTTAGGAAGCTGCGAGGAAATTGGATCGCAAAGGTCCGAGAGTATGACTGGATATTAAACCAACCAAGGTGGTGAGGGCAAGGGCACGTGTCGACTTATGGCTGAAAACACAAAGATTGAGAAAACCACGATGAAAGGGGTGACTACACCGATGAAGCACAGGACCATTTGGAAAAACCCGATTCGCGCCTCTGGTCCTATTTGTTGCGACTAGTGATGAATGGTATTCGATATCGCTTTCTTCCTCACCTATGGCGAATGCCCAATGCACCTAGCTGCGCAAAGGAGAAGCGCACTATAAAGCTCGAGTAGCTAAATATGTCATCGGGATGACGGTTTATATAAACGTGGGATAGATGGCGTCTTTTTGCGATGTGTTGACAAACCCAGCAAGCAGTAAAACTCTTGGAAAGTTTTCACAATTCAGCTGTGGGGGCATTTCTCTTCCTCGTGACAACACATAAGATCATTCGAGCAGGTACTATTGGCCGACGCTCTTCCAAGATACAGCCACCTGGGTGGCAAAGTGTGAACCTTGCCAGCAATTCGTCGGCAAGCCCAAGTTGGCTGCTTTTCCCCTTAGGCCTGTCATTATCAACGAACCATTCAGGCAATGGGGAATTGATTTTATTGGTGCACTCAATCCTCAATCGAGTGCCGGACATAGCTATGTCCTTACAGCAACGGATTACTTCACCAAGTGGGTGGAAGCCATACCTGTCAAGCATGCCACTTCTGAGGTGGTTTGTAATTTCATTAAAGAAAATATCATTGTCAGGTTCGGCGTGCCCAACAAAATCGTTGCTGATAATGCTTCTAACTTCTCCTCACGGGAAGTTATTGGCTTTTGCTATGAATATGGGATAACTTTGGCTCATGCCTCAGATTATTACCCTCAGGGAAATGGTCAGGCAGAATCCAGCAACAAGAACTTGGTGACCATCATACGGAAGTTAGTGGATGAGAATCAGCGAATGTGGCACAAGTCTTTGTACGACGCTTTGTGGGCGATCGTATTACTCCCAAGAGGTCTCTCGGTATGTCACCTTTTCAAGTGTTATATGGCACTGATGCCGAGCTTCCCATTTCTGTTGAACTCCCTGCTCTGTGCTTGGCACGAGCCATTGAAGATGAAACTTTCCAGAATTCTCTAGAAAAGAGGATCATGTATCTGGCAGAACTTGAAGAAAAGAGAGTAAGGGTGGTCGACAGGATCACCGAACATCAGAATCAAGTTAAGAGACTGTTCGATAAGAAGGCCAAGTAGAGGGATTTTCAAGTGGGAGATCTCGTCCTTTTGTGGGACAAGCGAAGAGAGCCAAAGGGCATGCACGGAAAGTTGGATTCCCTGTGGAGAGGGCCCTTCAAGATCAAGCAACTCAATGGAGAGAATAGCTTCTATCTCTCATATCTGGATGGAACCGAGCTCCCGCTTCCTTATAGCGGGCAACATCTGAAAATTTTCAGGAAGTAGAGCTTGCTCTCTTCTTTGTACAGTTTGCTTTCGTTGTGTGTTTGTTTTCGTTGTGTGGTTGCTTTCGGTTTGTTGTGTGTTTCTTTTGCTCTCCCTCCGGTCGCCCTTGTTTTTGACTCTGTTACCCAATGGATAGGCACATGAGATCTGGGATTCTCTACCCCCGAGTTTGCTCAGGGATAGTCCCCAGAAAGAGCCAGTTGTTATCCCGTAAAATTGACAAGGGAAATTTTACCGATAACCATACCGAAAATTTTGTTTCGATCCCTCGTTAGGGATCCCTTGCGTTCGGAACGTTGCAAAATCCCTTTTCGGGAAAATCTGGTTTTCGAACTTAGTCTTTTTGGTCTTTTTTGGCTGGGCGCATGGAATTACTATGTAACACCAACTTTTGGTGCGCCCCCTTTAAAGCCTTTGGCGCATATTTTCTGTGTCAACACACCTTTCGGTGCGCCTTGTATGTTGAGTCTTCCCTGCGTGCGCCAAGGCGCATGCGCCTTCATGTTGGCAAAACTTTTGTTGCGCCACCTTTTTGTGTGCGCGAGGAGGCGCACATAATCTCATGGTGACACAACTTTTGGTGTGCCAAAGGCGCGCTTAGTTCCATGCTTTGGCAAATGCTTTGGTGCGCCAAAGGGCGCATGCTTTCCTATGTCGACAACAATTTTCATGCGCCCTTTACAAAGTTGGTGGCGCATTTATGGCTAGCTCACATATATATATGCATTTGCGCGCCCACAAATGTCATTTTCACTAGACGCAAAGCACGTGATTTTTATTCTCTGAGCCTGTCAGCCCCTGCCTCGTCGTTTTCAACGCGTTGTGGACCCGTGTGCAAGTTTTTGCTATTTATCCAGGTAAGAGGTTCTTATTTCTCTCGTGTGTTTTACGTTTTTGGTTCTTTGTGTGCTTGGTGGTCTGGTTGTGGTTTGGAAGTATTGAAATTTTGATCTAGCCTCCCCCTTTTGTTGTCTTTCCATATCCCTCCCCCTCTTTCCGGATCTCTTTGGTAGAGGAAGTTCTTCTAAAAGCATGGTCTGAAACCCTTTGGATTAACCATTTTATTTCCCAAACAATCTTAGAAAGGATAAAGGAGAGGCTAAACCATGTAAAAAACTCTGTTTTTCCCTTTGGCGCATCTCTGTCTCCCCGCGCAGCATGAATAAAATCCGCATGATGGCGCACCCATCATGCTTGTTGCATCAAATACCTTTGCGCCCTCAAGGTGCGCCTCCTTCACATGATGCAAGCTGCTAGCCTTGCGCTGCCTTAGTGCACCAACCTTCCTTGCTGCATCGCATTAACATGCGCCCCTCAAGGCGCACCCCTGCAACTTCTTGCAACACGGCTTAATCTGCGCAAGTATGAAGTTATAAAGGTGCAGGCGCTTTCCTCATCGCAAAAACATTCATGTTGTGCAAACCCTCCGTGCGCCGCGCCATGTTCCCTTTGGCGCACGAAAAGTTCTTGTTACACAAACCATACATGCGCCAAAGGGCGCACCAAATCCCAATGCAACATGAAAAATCCATGCGCCTTTGGCGCATCCTATCTCTATGTAACACAATGTTAACATGCGCCCTTTACAAAATGCACCTGCTGACTTTTTCATGCGCCATGCGCCTGCGCCAGTTTAACCCTTGCAACACCCTTTTCCTGTGTGCCTTACCTATTTAGCCCTGTAAGCTGCAGCTTTCATGCGCCATGCGCCCTGAGCCTCAAAATAACTAACTCTTTCTTCTATTAACACTTCAATGGAAAATCAAATGGCTAATACAACCTTTTTGGATTGGGTCTCGCTTCTTCTTCATGCGAGATCAGCAAATAAACTTGGAAGAACATATGTCAACATCCAGCAAAGAGACCTACCAAATCAAAGGAAAGGCCAAACTTACGTAAGAAGAAGAGATGAAATATAAATATCGAGAGGTCGAGAATGCCCGAGTCCCAGCCGAGTGTAGCACGGACGTCGAGAGACTCGGAGGTGGGGCATATTGATATGGAGGAATTCTGCAGGCGAACTCGAGAAAGTCACTGAGGAGTCCATGGATGGAAAAGCGATGGCGGTGCCTGCCTTGCACTTCGCCGGTGGAATCCCAGTCAGCGCCGTCAACAATGAATTCTTGATGGTGATTGCCCAATGTTACAACAAAGACACAAGTGTGTGTCGAGCAGCAAGGCGAGGTAGTCATTAACCTCACTGCCCGTCACTTTGAGTAATACTCGGCATACCTCACCACCGGCACTTTGTGGCCGTCAGTCAAGCAGATTGCATTAAGGCATGGGATGACAATGCAGATCAGTGTATGCAACTGATGAATGAGGTTTACTTGAAAAACAAAAAGGTAGTAACCGGTGGCCCCAAATCATCCACCGCAGCGACTTCTCAGAGGAGCTCGGCGACACCATTACGTTCTGAGTAGGGTCTTTGGGCTTTCTGACGCCCATTATTTCCATAAATGGATGTTGCGGTACTTAGAGACCATGAACAAGAATATGCCTGATCAGCGCTTTTGCTTTGGGGAGAAATTATAAGCAGCACAATCTCTGAGCAGCTACAACAATTTAGCACAACGGGGACATTCCATATGAACTCCTACGTGGTCTACGCTGCAGCATCAGAGAGGGACTATCCAGGCCTGACGCGGAGTGGAGTTTGGCCTCGAGTCAAGATATACAGTACTACCGGAATTGAGGTGGAGAATAGCATCTCCCAATTCACAAAAATTAACGATGTGTTTTTCTATCACATCATCTACCTATTGAGGCCGAATATGACTTATGGTCGCACGACCAAAAGCATAGTAGCAGCCACTGAGAAATGGGGGGCCCTGTTCACCCAGTTTCCCACATTCACCTATCTAAGGGCTGCCAACTTTTTAGGAGAGCCAACCAGGCTACTGAGGTATGCTGGACCTAAGCGGATTCTCTTTGGGAGCTGTCAAGGCAGTTGATCACATACCACGAGAAATGCCTGAAAAGAAAGAAGGGTGGAACTCCTTTCCCCCTCACAGTGGGCGATATACATGCTCTACCCACCACAAGGTGAAGGAAATGTTCGCAGAGCTGGAGTTGCTCAATTTAAGACATGATTTCCCAGCCAGGCCTACCTTCGACCCAGGAGCTGCTGCGCAAGGGCGAAACTTGATCAATCCACGTCCCTCGGATCGAGACATTTACATTGGCGTCATCCATGAGGTGGAGCTCGGGAGAAAGGATCATTCTCACCTAGCCTTGGCAGAAATCATCCAATATGGGATAGCCATTGTCCCCAAAGGCTTCCAAACTACGGAAGATGAAATAGACAAGGTATATCTTACGACACGAGATGGGGACAATTGGCCCTTTCCGGCCATTGATAGAACTAAGGCCCCTCGAGACAATTGAGGAGAGGGTCGGAGACTCTGCGTGGGACAGAGCATTGGTGCGGATGAACGGACTAATCTACCTTGGGGTTGATTTCACAACCTCCCCATTGGGTAACGCACCTCCACGATCAAGCAAGAGCCTAAAGGCAAGGGCAAAGGCGTAGAAGGTGAATCCAGCACCATTAAGGAAGAAGCCCCTGAGAGTCCTCCTTCCGCGGCACCCGAGCAGGTAATAACTCTAGTCACACCAGAGAAAGAAGCAGAAGAGGATATTCCCATTGGCCCATCCACTCAGGATGTCGGCATTGCTACAACAACTGAGGTCCCTTCTATCCCTTCTTCTTCTCTTCCTTCCCCTCCTCGAGCGACTCAGGCGACCATCCCTTTGGTCGTGTCCTCTCCCCCTTCTTCTTCTACTGTTCCCCTCGCCTCTTCGTCTATCTTCTCTTCCCTCGCTGATCTGTCCTCCTCCATTTCTTCCCTCATCTCCGAGCTCCCTTCCCTTCCTATGTCTTCCGCTGCTGCAGTTTCCCTTCCTTCCGTGGGCACTTCTTGGCTATTCTCTCGCCGCCGCCACGTGTCTCCACGTTTTCCCCTCTACTACTACTGCAGCTCCCCTCCTCTGTTCGGTCCTTCTACCATAGGTCCGGCTGGATCTCTCGGCAACTAAGTCAAAAAAGAGGAAAGTTCCCATCGCTCGATGGACTTTTCCGTGATCCCATCTAAGGGGGCGAAGAAGCAGAAGCTTGTCACACGCTTCTCTAAAAGTGCGTTGTAGGAGAGAGAGTTATGGAAATCGCATACCCCAATCCCCTCAAAGAGAAAAAGGATCTGTCTCGACAGATTTTACTGTGACCCAAGTCACAATGGGGACATCTTCCGAAAGTCTTCAGGGGGAGGCTCTTTCTGCAGTTGACGCCCTCTGTAAGAAGCTTAAAGAGATAAAGGAAGAGAAAAGGCAACTGAAGGAGCAAAACAAATATTTGCTCCAAGCCTTACAGAAGATGGGTAGTGCGCCTCCCACAACTGCCGCCGAAACTTCTGAGCTTCTCAGCCAGGAGAAAATTAATGAGTATGCCAAGATCGGCGAGTAGGGTATGGCCGTTTCCGCTTGGAGGAGCCAAATCCTCAAAGATAGTGAAAAAGTGATCGTCGAGTTCTCGACTTGTACCTGAACATCAGTAAGGTGAATAAAGAGCTCCAAGCGTTAGCAGGGCCCATATCAGAAAAGAGCTGGAACATGCTAGACTGCAGCACGAGACCTTCAACAAATGTTATTTGTTGAGTCGAAGATGCAGTCAAGTTCGGCGTCTTCGGCCATCGAGGGCCCTCAACAAAATCATGTCCACTCTGGACTACGGGTGGATCAGCTAGAATTTATTCTAGAAAAGATTGACAAAGTCAAGGAAGAAGCCACGGATGCGATGCACCAAATGGAGCATTGTTCTTAATATGTCGCGGGGTTACTTACTCCTTCCTTCACTTTAAGGAAAGGCTGATGAAACCACCGGATCTTGAGGAGATCGCTTCTCGAGAGCGGGGCGAGAGGTCACATTTGACACAGAATCTATCAACAACCTGCTGGCCTGTAGGGACTTCATCGGGTTCCTCATTGAGGCGGAAAAGGACTATTCCAAACTCCCAGAGAAGCTCATAGATGAGCGGGAGACTTGTGAGGCGATCGGTGGCGGCACGAGGATCCTTCCCAGGATCAACTAGGGCGATAATCAACAAGTTCATGGAATACCGCTCTCGGTTCCATATCTCGTCACTGAGCGACAAAAAAGCGAGTCCACCCCCTTTCGGCGAAGATGATGATGATGACGAATATGCTTCTTCTTCTTCTTCTTCTTCTTCTTCTTCTTCTCTTTCTCTTCTTCATCTTTCTTTTTGGAAATATCTGGAGTATGTTGATACAAATGATGATGTCATCCATGTTGCATCATGGGATGATGTCATCCATCAAGTTGTAAAAAGTCAACATGACTTTTAGATATTTTGTAAATATCTTTGTAAATAGTTGTTGGCTCCTTTTTGCCTTCTTTTCTCTTCTTCTTCTATAAATACTCCAATACTTGTTGTATTGTGGGATGGATGAATATCTTTCAGATGAAAAATAGAAGTGAAGAAAAAAGACTTTGAGCTTTTTGTAACAGAAGAAAAATATTAATACAATATTTAGACTTTGTGCTGAATACATGTGTTATGTGCATTAGATCTTTCTTACGTTAGATCTGTGTGTTTATTCTGTTGGATCTGCTTCTATTTTATTGTCATTTATTTATCATCAGTATTGCTTTGCTCATTTATGCAAGTAGGTTTGGCTCTGTTTACTACCAATCCCAAAACATAAACCTTCTGACCTTTCTGCTTTGGAATTCATTTCTTTTCTTCCTTCGGACCTGCTCTTTCTTCATCCCCTCTTCCTTTCCTTTCTTTTCGCGATGGAAACACCCCTCTTTGGGATGATATCCCAAACCCCGAAGGAGAATCGTGAGACTTGCATAGATTCCCTACACTTGGTTATCTTGTTTTTTTAAAATTTTATTTAGTTGTTATTTCTAGATACGTTTAAATAGCTTCTTTTCTTCTTAGAAAGTTAAATACAAAAATAGAAGTTATATATGTTTTAGATTTATTCTACATAGTTAGAATTTGCTTTGTTGCGATTAGATTTACATTTTGTTTTGTATGACAATCACGGGACCTCGGGAGCCGGGAATACGTATTTGAGCCAATCGTGCCTCAACCAAACCTCATCACAACAATAGTTGACATAGACCGAGAACCTTAAAATACAAGTCTTCCAAACAAAAAGCAGTTACAACTAATCGGTTCTCGGTTGAGAGGGTTAAACATAGAAGACGACCAAGCATACACGTTTTGGTCAAATCAACCGAACTGATTACCCTAGGCAAACATTCACATGACTGTAGAAGGGTTTGAAAGAGAACAAACCTTTGGTTGTGATCCTTTGGTCCCACAGCCAGGTGCAGGAGACACTCTCACAGACATAGATACTAGTTTAAGGATCCAGGTTGCACGAACGCCTGTGAGATATTCTGAGAAGATCGCGCAGTTGTTGGTCCTAAACATAGAAGCTGAGAAAGCGTACGATTACTGGATACTAGGGATTAGGACTTGATTTCGTATATGACCATAACAGGACCGCAACAACCAAGAGTCTACGGTTGTGATCCACAAGTCCCACAGCCTAACGAATCCATAAATCAATCAGATATAGACACTGGCCTACGCACGTTAGTATTCAGGTCTACTCCACTCCCACCCATCATCATCGAACAATTGTCCTTACTAGATATAGCGGCTAACGAAGCTAGAGAATTCTGGACTAGGCCAGAGAATCGTCCGTAAAGTCAATTGTTTTCACCATCCACCATATGACCTTATCTGGAGACATACACGAAACTATCCTAGGTCATTTTCCACGTATTCCACAACCCATAGATCGAATCACGCCAGAGCTTGATATTGATTGGAGCCTTCGAGCAGTCATCCTTTCCGATCGATCTATCACGCCAGTCCAAGTTAGAAGGGCCTTCTTTGCCTTAGATTCACAAATTCCATTAGTGCGTGTCGAAGACATTAGATTGCCTAACTAGTTTGTCTGCATCCCACGCATATTCCATCCCCACCGGTTGTCTCGGCACGACCTCGGGAGGTCGGGTACGCGGAAGAGTTACCTGTAGATTCCCACGCTCGCTTGTCACTTTTCCGGCGTACAAAATTGGTGAACCTGACGTGAAACAAACAACTTGTTTCACCTTCTATACCTCATTAGCCTTCACATCAGATTCACCAACAAAATTGGTGAACCCGACATGAAGCAAACAACTGTTTCACCTTCTATACCTCATTAGCCTTCACATCAGATTCACCAACAAAATTGGTGAACCCGACGTGAATCAAACAACTGTTTCACCTTCTACTACCTCATTAAGCCTTCACATCAGATTCACCAATAAAATTGGTGAACTCGACGACGTGAAACAAACAAAATTAGTGAAGCTGACGTAAACTTCCTACTTTCTCGTTCAGAGTCATAGTATCACGTGTTCTTCCAAGTTTAGTTTACTTTTCATCTTCTCCGCCTCATAGGCTTTCACGAATCATTTTTAACTCTCTCCCATTATTCTGCGGGTATTCATATACCCCCCGAATATGTCGGGATTCGATGCATATGGCAGACCCCTCTTGGGTCTCGAGGCATACTACGCCCAACAGAATAGACAATCATCACCCTCACTCTCAGTATGGGGCGACAACTATTCAACTAATCAGTTGTCAACACAAACTCCAAGAATCAGATATAATTCGTCTTTTCAAACTGAGGAGTTAGATCAACCCCCTCGAACGCAACAAACAGAGCCTTCAGGCTCGAACAATATGACGTTTACTGGAGAATCTGGTTCGTCTCCTCAGATGCTACTTAGACCACAAATTAGTAGACAATCAGACCCATACCTGGTCTTAGATGATGAACAGTCAATACGTTATCCTAGGAGTGAACAACACTCTCGGGGTATGTATCCACCTATAGGAGGTTTACAAACACAACCCGAGGTCTCTTTTCAAGAAAATACCTCTATGCCACTGCATATAGGAAATACTCTCGGGGAAACTTGGCAGGATAGCAGCCAATTCATAGCAGGATATCATATGCCTATACAACACCAGGGTATACAACAAACGCTGCTAAGGCAAAGCACCGTGACTTCACCAAATGAAGTCATTTCAACGTTAGTAGAAAAAGTGAGAGGGTTAGAACTTGCTCAAGCAAGCCAAAATTCTCAATTCATGCAAGCAGGAAGTTCCAATCCTCCGTACCACCCTGGCCAAGTAGATCTCCTCACAGGAGTAGGCACGTTAGGCATGCCTCCTCAGTATCCACAACAAACGCCAACAAGGCCTGTCATCTCTAACACTATTTCTCCCGGTCTAGTATCAAACAACCCATTACTAGACAATATCCCATCATACTTAAACATGTACTCCAAATCACCACAAGGAGATATGTTCTCCTCTCCTGGCCTTTTTGCTCAAACGCAGGGACTTCCCTATGCCCCTGCCAATGCATATGCTGCGCCATATCAACAACCCATCCCACCATCACTCCCTCAGCAACCACCATCAATGGTCGAAACCTATGCGATAGGGACTTATTCAGAATATCTGAAAGAGCCCTTAGACTTCACCATACGAAGCGTCATGCTTCCAAGACCTCTTCCTGATTTACCCAAGTACAAAGGTGAGGGAGATCCAAACGCGCATATCAAAGCCTACGCTACAGCCATACGTGAATTACTCCCTTGGGATGGGGTTGTTGCTAAAATATTCCCCAAAACCTTGGAAGGCATTGCTCTCAACTGGTATTATAGAATACCTGAAGCCTCCATCCATTCATTTAAACAACTCGTATCAGAGTTCATTAAGGCGTTCGACATGAACAAACTGTTGAGAACAGGAATTAGGGAATTCTTGCACATCAAACAAGAACACAACGAATCTGTCGCCCATTTCATCTAGAGGTGGCGTACAGTTCTTTATTCTTTAGCAAGTGCTCCAAACATGGATCAGATGGAACTATGCGATTTATTCCTTCATTCTCTCAGTAGAGAGGTGAAGGAAGAAGTTCAGAAGTTCTGCTAAGAACTTACGATGAAGTACTTGAGAGTGCTCTTGAATAGATCAAATAAAGTGATAGATAGTGGTCGTAAGACATATGGAACAAACGGGAGGTTAATCACCCCCAATCAGAACACTACAAATTATCCCACTACCACAAACATCAATCAAGGACCTAAAATCCTTAACAAAAATCGGGGTGTAACAACGGATGGAGTAACCGACCAGCCCAAGAAGGTAAATGTGGTCAATACTCCATCACAAACAAACAATCAATGAAACAACAACTTTACCCCGACAATCAATACAGTGGATTTTAACCACCCACAACAACAACAACAACGGCAAAATCCTATACAAGGGCCAAGCCAAAACTCATTTGGTTATCAAAACCAAAGCCAGAAACAACAAATGCAAAATTTTAATCCTAATAGGCAACAGTTTGATCAGAATTTTAGGCCACAATATACACCAAACCAACAAAACAGGAATTACAATCCCAATTCTTATTGTGGTTTCCACAAAATTCGGGGTCATGATACTAGAATGTGCCATGACTACAATAAATTCATGCAACGTTTTCCAGAAGAACAAAGACAGTTCTTCACAGATTTGTTTTTGGCAGATCCCGTGTCATCACCACCAAATACACTCGCAGGGGCAGTTTCCCCTCAGAATGCTCCCCTCAAGATCTTTAACGATCCACTCCCAAATCATGATAGCAACAGGCTGAATCCAACTGGAACAAACAAAAGTGCAATGACGAGGAAATAATGATCATGAAGCCTCGACTTCACTAAATCCATCAGTTGTGCCACAGTTAGGAAGTCAACCGAGACCCAAGATAGTCAGTTTGGTAGAATTAGACGCTGAACTACCTATTGAAGCTATAATAAGAACACGAGAATATTTCTCTCAACCAAGCCCAAGTCATCTGCCAGAAACAGATAAGAGTCAACAAATAGTAGAAAAACCCGTAGGTGCCTATGATTTAATTAATGACCTAACAAAAACCTTCTCACACATTTCATTTTTGGACTTACTAAAGAACTCTCCTACTCACAGAGCTGCTCTTTTAGAAGCATTAGGTTTAGGTCATCTAATTAACATCACTCCACCTCCTGAAACACAAGTAAATCACGTAGATTTTGATATCCACCCTTCGGGGGAGCCGGAAAAGGATGTCGAATTCATATTCGAAATAAGTAAAATGCCTACGAGATCTTTGAAATCGCACGCCGAGGTGATCCGACCTTACACTTACAAGTATGGGTTTATAATAACTATGTAAAGCGGGTAATGGTTGACGATGGGGCCTTTGTTAACATAGTCCCTTTCTCTTTCCTCCAAAAACTAGGATATGGGGAAACAAACTGTTCCACCACTCGAAATACATTGAGAGGCTATGATAGCCTTAAAGCCACTTCGATAGGAACTATAATATTGCCGGTCACCTTAGGACCCAAAACAATCCTGACTGAGTTTTATATTATAGATCGGGAAACTAATTATAATATGATACTCGACCGACCATGGATACACCGAATGAAGGCAATCCCTTCTACGTTATTTCAAGAAGTAAGATTCTTACATCTAGGAAAGGTATTTGTAGCCAAAGGTGATCCAAAACCTTTCGATTTGCACCTAGCTGATTTAAAGAAAAGACCAGGTGTGCACTCAGAATTTGAACTTCCAACAAACCAACTCAATAAACCCACTGACCCAAAACCAGAGGAAAAGTTGGTACCTACAACGGATCTTGAAACTATCAGCATAGCCAAAACAACTCCAACCCCCAAAGATAAGGCTATAGAAACGGTATCATTAGGAACTACTGCAAAAATCGTTGAATTAATAGAACAAGATTTACCAATGTTCTTACCATTCGATTCAGTAGGCATAGGATATTCCCTAGGTGTTGGTTCCCTTCCAGCAGAGGACCTCTGCATGGTAGAAGTAGAGTGCGCAAACACAACAGATATCCCAACATCTATACTCCCGGCTAAATATTGGACTCTCCATTTCGATGGAGCTAAATGCCGTTATGGAGCGGGGGCAGGTATAATTCTTACTTCACCCAAAGAGAAAGTCCTACCATTTTCCTTTAAGCTAAACTTTGAATGCACAAACAACGGCGCTGAGTACAAAGCCCTCCTCCTTGGCCTCACCTTAGCTAAAAGAATTGGTATTGATAACATCAGAGTCTTAGGAGACTCGCAATTAGTGACAAACTAGGTTTCCGAAGTATACGAAACCAAAGCCGAACATTTACAGCTTTACAAAGAAGCCGTATTGGATTTAAGCAAGGCGTTTAACTTCATATCCATTGAAGCGATCCCGCGAGAGAAAAATCTTCTCGCCGATTCAATAGCAACTTCAGCATCACGTTTTACTCCAAGCAATGAGTTAGAAGATACCCAGTTCACGGTGTCCATTCGTGATGAACCATTGATAAAAACAATGACAAATCCCCTTTCAAGCGGAAGTGAATCTACCGTCCTAGACCGTATTGATAGTGATGCGGCTACTTTGGATTACTTAAATGCCTATGCAGCACTACATCTCTCCTATCATATGCTAGATTTATCCTTAATTCCACATTCGTCTTCCTACTTCGGAAATCCCGTGATGGATCATCCCTCACAAATGGAACCTAGCATATACGCAGTAGAAAATGGGGATGATTTGGATTTACCTCTAGCACCACCTGAGTTCGAAGAGGGTAACACCTCTTTGATCGAAGAAACAATCGATGTCAACATCGGGACAGAAGATGAACCGAGAATATTGAAACTAGGATCCTCGTTAACCCCAGAAGAAGTAGAAATACATACTCAGATCCTCAAAGAACATCAGAAGGTGTTTGCATTTAATTATAAGGAGATGACAGGAGTCGCACCCCACATTGCGGTGCACAACCTCGTCACTAAATCAGATGCAAAACCAGTTAAACAAAAATCAAGACCCATGAAGCCCAAGGTAGCTCTCATGGTAAAGGAAGAGGTAATAAAACTCCTCCAGGTAGGATTCATCAAACTAGTCAACTACTCCCAATGGGTATCTAACATCGTTCCCGTTCTCAAGAAGAATGGAAAGATACGCATCTGCATAGATTTTCGAGACATCAACAAAGCATGTCCTAAGGACGACTTCCCATTACCATCCATAGATGTCATTGTTGATGCAACAACTGGATTTGAACTTTTGTCTCTCATGGATGGATTCTCGGGATACAATCAAATCAGAATATCTGAGCAAGATCAAGCTAAAACTACGTTTATAACTCCTTGGGGAACCTATTGCTATGTTGTTATGCCATTCGGTCTCAAAAATGCTGGTGCTACATACCAGCGGGCTATGACATATATATTTCACGATCTAATTCATAAAATCGTGGAGTCCTACGTAGATGACTTGTTGGCTAAGGCCAAGAAGTGTTGTGACCATCCGGAAGTACTCCGCGTCATTCTTTCGCACCTAATAGAATACGGAGTCACGCTAAATCCAGAGAAATGCGTCTTTGGTGTAACGGGAGGGAAGCTCCTAGGTTATATCATATCGTCACGAGGGATAGATGTTGACCCAACCAAAATTCGGGCTGTCCTCGAAATGGTTCCACCTTTGGATGAATCTGGAATCAGGTCATTTCTCGGAAAGTTGGGTGCAATCCAAGATTCATCCCGAGACTTGAGCTTCGCCATTCATCCAATCAACAATTTACTCAAGAAAGACTATAGCATTGATTGGACCAAAGACTGTAATGAAGCCTTTGATGCAGTTAAGCATTTCCTATTATCACCACCTACGCTAATGCCACCAAAGCTAGATCACCCATTAATTTTATATTCACGAGCTACCAATGTCTCGTTAGCTTGTATGTTGGCCCAAGAGGATGATGACAAGAAGGAACGCGTGATTTATTTCATCAGCCGAACGCTGCTCGACTATGAAACACGCTATACACAGGCAGAACGAGAATGCCTTGCCATAGTCTTTGCTACTAAACGCCTAAGACATTATATGCTAAACCAAGAAACAAGGGTCATGGTAAAAACAGACCATTTACGAACTTTCCTCACACAAGGGTCCTTGTCTAAAAAGGCTGGACATTTTATAACCTTAATGGGAGAATTCGAATTAACATTTGTAAATCAGAAGTCGGTTAAAGGACAAATCATCGCAGATTGGTTAGCTGACAACCCATTAGACGGAGGTGATTTAGTAGATTTAGACTTTCCAGATGAGTGCGTATACTACATCGAAACCCGACCCTCCATCTCTGAGTGCCTTTGGTACACGGATATCATTAATTATATCATGGACCATACATACCCAGAAGGAGTTACACCACAACAAAGAAGGCGGTTACGCATTATCGTAACTAAATACGTCATTATAGAGCAAGTGCTCTACCGAAAAGCATTCGATGGGATGCTCCTCAGATGTGTCGACACTGAGAAGAATCCAAGAAGATTCTCCATGAATCTCACGAGTGGAATATGTGGAGGCCACTTTGGTGGCCATGCCACCGCTCGAAAAATACATCGAATGGGCTATTTCTGGTCCACTCTAGAACATGACGCAATAGAGTTTGTACACAGGTGTCATAAGTGTCAAGAATTCTCCCATGAGATTCATATGCCGGCACAAGCTCTCGAACCAATCGCTACTCCATGGCCCTTTTCTACATGGGGCCTAGATTTGATAGGAAAATTCTCTCCCTCATCCATGAGATGGCCATAATTTTATAATCACGGCCCTTTGAATATTTTACCAAATGGGTAGAGGCTATGCCTCTTACTACTGTACCTGGTTCTGTAATCGCCAAGTTCATTTTGAACCAAATCATTTGCAGGTATGGTATCCCGCAAATCATTATCTCCGATAATGGAACTTCTTTTAAGAATGAAGAGGTTCGTGAACTATGCAATAAATTTAAGATAAGCCATCATACGGCTTCCTTGTATTACCCCCAAGCCAACGGACAGGCTAAAGCGACAAACAAGACATTGAAAGCCATTCTCCTTAAAACGGTAAAAGAAAACAAACGAGATTGGCATTTGAAATTATATCCGGCCTTATGGGCCCACCGAACCTCAATAAGAACACCAATGGGAGCGGCTCCTTTCTCGGCTGGTATTTTAAGAAGTAGTTCTCCCACTTGAGGTTGAAATACCCGATCTCCGCATTTCACTACAAGGATTACGGATGGCACGCTTATAGAGAAGCACGTCTTTCCCAACTAGAAAGCCTAGACGAAACTAGATTAGATCTTTGAAGCAATGTGCATAGAGCTTATCTTTGACCGAATGTGCCGCAAAGTATAACAAGAAGGTCTATGAACGCGACATATATGAAGGTGATCTAGTTTAAGGCTAGGCTGAGCGGCCGGATCGACAAGAAGACCGGCGAAGGAAGGAAATTCGGCCCAAATGGTTGGGCCCATACCAAGTCATGAAGGACTACGGAAAGCGGTGCATACCTCTTACGTACGCTAGAAGGTGAGGAATTTGGCGAAACAGTCAATTCCCTTCACCTCAAGCGGTTCTACGCATAAGCGGCTGGCACTACACATATTTATCTACATTGCATCTTCATATAGATTAAGATCATTTTGTCCACTTGTTTCTTACACAAATTGTGATCAAGGAATCTATTCTCAAAGCAATTCATTACAAACTCATGATGTTGTTGGCATAAACTCTTTAATCGTACCTCTCCATTTTCATGATATCATCAAAATATCTCAGAATCTTTTATCAAATAAAATCAGACATGACGAAGTCTTAACGGTAGCCATACCAAGATCTGCAAGTTTATTCTCGCTTTGATTTCTTCTTAGGGAAGGTGTCTTGCCTATGGTCTCTTCTAGAAGCTTCATGGTGTCACATCTATCCCATATGCATATCTCTTTGGAAATAAGCACATACTGACATTTTACTCAAATAAACAAATCAAAAGTGATTAAACAGAAAATTTTAATTTTACACATTTCCTTGCCCCACCAACCTTCGGTGATGAGCTTGCGTCTCTTACTAGTGACGTAGGGTTGGGAAAGGATGGAAATGCCCTTACTCACCTATGCCTTGCCCACGGTGATAAACCCACGCTTCTTACTAGTAGCGTGGGGCAAAGTACAGGGGGTCCTCTTGACAAATAAATGTAAAAGGTCATACACAAACAATTCAAACTTTGAAACTTTGAGTCAAAAACGAATGAATCAGATGTTCAAAATTCCAAAAGAGTTAAAATCCTAAAAACCCATATTTTGTCTACTATGTGGCCATCTACGGGTCTAAGTCTGGATAAACCGCAAAGCAAGTTGCATCCAAAACTATGGAGTCACTTGAGTGGAGTTGACTTGTAGCTTCCAATTTGGTTCCGCCAAAGCTTCGTCTGTCTTTTATCACTATCATTTCACCTACACCTCATAACTTGTGCCCTTTCTAGCTCTCGGTGATGAGCCCTCGCATCTTACTAGTTGCGTGGGGCTAGGATTGGGGAAATTTAATCTGTTCATCATACTGGTTATATTCATCACTCTGCAAACAAACATGAGGTATCCAAAATTTCTTACAGAAGCTAAGATTCAAAATCACATTACATCTACATATATTATCATCATGAAATACAAAAGGAAACAAACATTAGCATCATTTGTTCTCCATTGCATACATTCTAAAAAGCATATAAACATACATCGTGGTATACATAGAAAAGCTGGAAATAGAAAAGAAACCATGAATGCCAAGCTTTTGATCCAAAACAAATGCGTATATATAAATGATCAACGTTTATATACAATGCCATCATGCACTAAGCATGGTCAAAACGCTCAAAGAGCCCATAATATACAAAGAATATATAATACAAAATACACGAGAGCCAAGAGGCCTCTCAATCCCTCTACGCGACCCCTTCGAAGGTGCACACCCACGCCTAGGACTCCGGCTATGCCGGTGCTCTGAATGTACAGAGGGCTCAGGATCCCTAGGAGCAGCCGCGATCTCACCGCGAGAATGGCTCCTCATAAGACGCTCAGCCGTCCTATAGCCCGCTAGCTCGGTGCGAAGGGTTGATACCATCCTGGCCACATGCCAGACTGGAGCAAAAACGTCAGTATGCCTACTAGCTGCCGAAGGCTCCCAAAGCATCTACGACAGACAACTCGCACACGTCCTATCCATGGGGATCATCAGGGAATTGGTACATACCCTATGGATCAAATCCCGCCACTCGTCAACAGTGTCTGCAAACAAAGGAGAAAAAAAATTAGAAACTAAACAAGAGGCTAAAAGATATAAGGTAACAACTAAGGAGAGCCTATAAATAAACATTAAAAGGGAGAAAGGGTAACTTACTCGGATCCCGGGCCTCAAGATGGGTCACTTTGGGATCGGCACTGCCGCGGATGCCGGCTGCCAGGCGAGGGGCTGCTCTGTGGCGGGGTAACATGTCACCCCGCAACTGACTCATCCTCTCCACCATGGCCCTGAGAGAGTGGCTCCTCTGAAACTAGAGTGTCCCTCTCTACGCTCTGCTCAGCCCTCTCTGCCTGCATGATATCCTGAGTATCATGCCACTCAGGATCGCTGTCCTCGGTCTCCTCCTCTGTCCCTCCCTCTGTAAACTCCTCGGACTCGGAGTCAATATCAATAGGGTCATCGCTGCTATGAGCAGGACCCGCAGCAATCTGAAGCAAAGGTGCCCGAGGCACACCGGCTCTCCTCTACAGCACGAACTATCCTCTCCGGCTGTGATGGGAATGCCGGGAGTAATCCTTGCCCGACCTCGGCCTCTAGGCCCCCTGCGCCTCGCGACCGATCACGCAACCGGGTGCCCTTTGGGGAAGCATACCTGTGTATGGAAGGCCAAACTACTGAGGAACTCGGCCAAAGGGGTGCACCTCCACTCGTCCCACTCGATCGATAAGCTACCCTGTAGTGGAGCAGGAGATCAAGGTAAGGGTCTCCTCGCCCCATATGCCGGCCATGAGCTGATATGGTGTCGCCTCCATATCGGCAGTAGTCAGGGAGGCAACTGGCTGATGAGGTGCTCTAAGCACCAACATGTCTACCCATCTGGCTGCCCTAACAGCTCCAGGATCTGCCACCTCCACACCCCTGCCATAAGGGATGAAGCGCTCATAAACCCAACTCATGACTAGAGTCGGGTGGCTCAGTGACTGCCCCTGTAAACGGACCACCCTATATAGATCATGGTAGGTGGTCCCAAGAATATCTGTGCCCCAGGCGTATATCGGCCGTGCCCCTCTATCTGTGCAATAATGGGGCCCAGCAGTATAATAACGTGTCACCTCCCTTGTCCCCGATCAATCTCGAGGCAAGGATCCCCATGATGGCCTGGCGAAGTAAGGGGATAGGCAAAGAAGGAATGGATCGAACTCTCACCCCCTTCTTCGACCCCGTGGAGATGACTGCATCTCCCATATATGCTGCCCACTGTGCAATCTGTGCCCGTGAGCCTGTTGTCTCTAATGTAAGTCACCTCCCGATGATCGGGACCCCCAGAATGCGGTAGACGTCCTCTAATGTAATGGTCCACTCGCCGTGGACCCCTGGCAATCGGAAGGTGTTCGATCTACGTCCCAGTATGAGAATAAGTCACAAAGGATGTGACTAGATGGTGCAACATGGGGCACGCGCGATATGCGCAGTATACCAGCCCTCTGAAGTGTGTCCTCCTCGTCCTGCGAGAGGGCATCTAGTACCCCTGAGAGCCAATCACACTCTCTCTCTCTGCTCCATCTGATGTACTCCTCTCTCGCCTGCATACACCCAAAAACACACAAAACAGAGCAAGTTAGTATCGAACAATACTGAGAAAGTCATAAAAACACGTAGAAATGCTAAAAATATAAACACAATCTCAAAAATAGGCTCCTTTTGCATTCTGTGCAAAACCGCGCCCTGAGCAGGGAGGCGGTTTTGTAACCGCCGCCTTAAAGGTGGCGGTCGTGTAACCGCCACCCTGAACAGGGCGGCGGTCATGTAACCGCCGCCCTGGCCAGGGCGGCGGTCGTGGTCCGAAAACCCACGCGGGTTTTTAATCTAAAAAAGCCTAAAACATGCAAAAAATGACCATTTAACCTAAAAACGGAGCCTACCCAGTAGGCGCCCCCCTAGATGAACCTTTTAACACTAGCATTTTCAAAAATGACCCCCCCATTACAACAAATTTAGCATTTCAAATTAAAGGGGGAAAAACACAAAATTGAAGAAAACCAACCTGTGATCTAGCGGGGCGGTGTTCCGCATGTGGAGGCATGATCACGATCTCGCTGCGGATGTTTCAACTATACTCAAGCAAGAAACTGTCATCGTGGGTCCCAGAGCTCAAAAACAATCAAATCAACTCGCGTAAATGAATAGGAAAATGGGCCCACTTTCATATATATAGCACTCTATTTCATTTTAAAATGACTTTTGTGAGTTTAGAGCGTTGATGGAGGTAAGTTCTTATCCCCGCACAAATGGTACGTTCTCATTCCCTATTACTTTAGCGTTTATTTTCCAAATTATTGTATCTATCCGCACTTGAGTTCTCTTTTCATTTTGCAGATAGCGGGAATTTTGGATGGCATCATTTCAACACACGGACATGTAAGGTATAACTTCTAACTTCCCATTTCGGGACTGCCATACTCGGACCCACCGTTTTATGCCTCTTCATGGCTAAAACGCTTCTCCAGGGGCCAATATGTACGTACCCAAAATTGTAAAGTGTTGTCTTGCCCGAACAATGTGACAAGCCCCGATGATGATACTGAGTCTCCTCGCAAGGTGTTCGGGATCGAAAAAGCTCTCGGAGTATGCGTTAACATCCCGCATGCCCCGCTTAGCCCCCGTGTTCGAAAAGCGTTTTGGCGTGACTCACGTAAAGATCAACGTTTCACGACTTTTCCTTGCCGACTTGGGCTTGCATTTATGTTTTGGTCCCTAGAATAGTGTTTGGCCATTGTTTATAGTTTTTAGAGTTCAGTTTGGTTTTGATCTTTGGGTGAATGAAAGCTATAAATAAATGGCTTGTGCTCAAACAAAGGGTCTGCCCCTCATTCACTTTCATGCTTTCATTTTCATAGTTCAATCTTTTATTTGTTTAGATGCCATAGTCTTAGTTCTTTGCATGCTTAGTTAGCATTGTTCAAATTTGTTGGTAAGCCACATATCCGGCTTATGCAAACAAAGTGTTGTTGTTTTATCCAATCCATTGGAGTAGAATAGCTTAGGAAGCCATTAAAGTTGCAGCAGTTTTACTCCTCAAACAGGATAGTTTCGAGTTCGGGCGCTTTATGTTGCATGACTGATAAATCCCGCTAGGAATCGCATAAGCCAAGCTCGTACTCTTGCGCTATCCCTCTCCTACTCAAATTATATTCGGTGCATTATGAGCTGCCTTCGTCCCTAAAATCTACTTTATTGATGCTAGCATTACACACTTCTACGGATCCACGTGAACACGAAAGAGCGAGGAGATCACCGAGGGACAAGATCACACACACACCATCGGATTCGCCCATTGTTCTGCGGAATCCAGGTTCTAGCTTTCAAAGTTCTAGTCGAATCATATCAAATAGAGTAGATAATTACTTCATTTCAGTAAATTCTATTCTCGATATTGCCAGGGAAGCTGTGAGGATTGATAGTTTCTGAGAAACTATGATTCACTCCTCACTTTTGAGGTAGGATCAAGAATCTTGTAGATAGATTAGATGAGCTATTTTATTTGTTTAGAATAAATCTACAAATCGCACAGGCAAATAACTACACTCGGTTATCTTGTTTGTTTTAAAATTTTATTTAGTTGTTATTTCTAGATACGTTTAAATAGCTACTTTTCTTCTTAGAAAGTTAAATACAAAAATAGAAGTTATATATGTTTTAGATTTATTCTACGTAGTTAGAATTTGCTTTGTTGCAGTTAGATTTACATTTTGTTTTGTATGACAATCACGGGACCTCGGGAGCCCAGGGAATACGTATTTGAGCCAATCGTGCCTCAACCAAACCTCGTCACAGCAATAGTTGACATAGACCAGAACCTTAGAATACAAGTCTTCCAAACAACAACAGATTTACAACTGATCAGTTCTCAGTTGAGAGGGTTAAACATAGAAGACGACCAAGCATACACGTTTTGGTCAAATCAACCAAACTACAGATTACCCTAGGAAAACATTCACATGACTGTAGAAGGGTTCGAAAGAGAACAAACCTTTGGTTGTGATCCTTTGGTCCCACAACCAGGTGCAGGAGACACTCTCACAGACATAGATACTAGTTTAAGGATCCAGGTTGCACGAATGCCTGTGAGATATTCTGAGAAGATCGCGCAGTTGTTGGTCCTAAACATAGAAGCTGAGAAAGCGTACGATTACTGGATACTAGGGATTAGGACTTGATTTCGTATATGACCATAACAGGACCGTAACAACCAAGAGTCTACGGTTGTGATCCACAAGTCCCACAGCCTAACGAATCCATAAATCAAATAGATATAGACATTGGCCTATGCACGTTAGTATTCAGGACTACTCCACTCCCCATCATCATCGAACAATTGTCTTTACTAGATATAGCGGCTAACGAAGCTAGAGAATTGCGGACTAGGCAGAGAATCGTCCGTAAAGTCAATTGTTTTCACCATCCACCATATGACCTTATCTGGAGACATACACGAAACTATCCCAGGTCATTTTCCACGTATTCCACAACCCATAGATCGAATCACGCTAGAGCTCGATATTGATTGGAGCCTTCGAGTAGTCATCCTTGCCGATCGATCTATCACACCAGTCCAAGTTAGAAGGGCCTTCTTTACCTTAGATTTGCAAATTCCATTAGTGCGTGTCGAAGGCATTAGATTTCCTAACTAGTTTGTCTACATCCCACACATATTCCATCCCCACTAGCTGTCTCGGCACGACCTCGGGAGGTCGGGTACGCGGAAGAGTTACCTGTAGATTCCCACGCTCACTTGTCGCTTTGCCGGCGTACAGGAACCCAGGCACTCATGTCTATATCTGGGAGCTGATGTATATGATGTGCTGAGGACCCACGTTAGATTCTGGGCCATTTTTGTGACTGTAGATTATGTTGTTCCTGTAATGTGCAGGTATGAACTATGACTATGTACTGCTGAATGGGGTGACTGATTCACCCAATGTATGCCCCCCTCGTTTGGGGTACATATGACGTCTCTAGGAGGATGTGGTCCAAAGGAGGACCAGATGATGATCTGAAACTGATACCCTAAAGGGGGAGGGAATGTTCTTGTTAAAAACCAAGGCACATGCAAATAAAGTGGATAGAAACTTGTATTAGTGCAATAAAGACAAATATGCAAATAGAAGACAATGTGTAAACTAACAAGCAAGGAGAAAATGTAGACTGTGAAAAGAGGGTTTCAAACATGGGACATCACTTACAATGTTGCAAGACAATCAGCGCTGAAAGCAACCAAAATCATACAAGAAATGAGCGAGCAAGATATAGTGCAAAACCAACAAAAATAACATACAATAGAAGACAATGAAAAAGCATTAGCAAGAAAAATGTCAAACGACCATGGTAGTAAATAGTTTATGTAAAGAAAATTTTGCACATAAAGCACCTGTTAGCATGTTAGAAAGATAAGAAGTATGTCAAAACGTGTATATATTGATAGAGTAGTGTGTTAGCAAGAATAAGAAATAGTATGCAATGAAACAATAACACCTATGATGTGTAGGAAAGTAGATTCCCCCAAGAGCCTTAATGGGACTGGTAAGAGGTACAATGCCAACCATCCGTGCTGCATGTAAATATATGTATGAAGTCTGCATTCATAACTAGATAACAAGTTAATGCACATGTGTATATGATAAAGATAATGGCATACTAGATATCCAACTAACATAGTAAGAAAAGTGTAACATGTGAATATAAGCAAATAAGGATAATTGCAACTAAGATATGCACCATGTTGTGAGTGTGAGTGTGAATGGAATGGAATGTAATTTAAATGTGATAGGAGTAGCATGCCCCGAGTGAATGTGTATGAGATGAGGTTCATTTATAAAAGACCCTCGATAGTCAAGAATGAACCATAAAATAAGAGTGCATCATTGGGAAATAGTTTGAATTGTGTGCACTAGAAATACAGATCAATGCAACATGTAGCGTAGAAAGTGAATGTGGTGAGGTTCATTTCAGATTTATACCCTCAGTAGTCGAGTATGGACCATGGAACTAGAGTGTGTCATAGGGTAGTGTGTTGTGTGATAATGTGATGTGATAAATATGTGGCTTGAATGCGCCAAGTGTGAAATGTTTCATGTGTATGATGTGAGGTTCATGAATGTAATATGCCCTTAATAGTCGAGAGTGAACTATAGCACAAGAATACGTCATAGGGTAGTATGTTGCAATTAATATGTAATATCATTTAATATGCATAACATTAAGTGGGTTTTTAAGTGGCTTGCCCAAGAGAGTGGCAAAACAATAGATACCACCCCCAAGTTTTTCGGGGATGACACATAGACCTAACTAGTTAAGTTTGAATTTTCACTTGAGGGAAGCTTTGCCATTCATGTTTTTAAAATTTTCTTTTAGCACAAGGTCAACCACATTGAACTTGTGAGGGTGAGTTTTGCAATTTTATGCTTGTGCGATGTGAGAATGATATACTCGGATATGTTCAAGAGCTTGGACACAATGAGAGTCAAGCATTTCAAGCTCATGTAGGTGGCTTTCATGATATTCATTATCTTTTAGTATGCCTTTAATTGATAATCGTAATAAATGTATTTTGAGTTCTCTTTGGAATGAAGACCTTAGTGCTATAGTGAAAATGGTGTAGCATTGGTGGGTGTACGTACACTAGTGCGGTAAGCCCAAAGAGCATATGTGAGTTGATTACGCTAATCGTCACCATTAGTATCCATAGTCTTGATTAATATTTTGACAATGGTTTTATTGGTGGCTTCTACTTAGCCATTGCCTTGTGGATAATAAGGAGTAGAGAATGATTGCTTAATTTTGAATTGCGCAGATACTTTTAATATCCTTATTTTTTAAAGAAGACCCATTGTCAGTGACAATAGTAGAGGGAATGCCAAAGCACATAATGATGTGAATGGTGATGAAAAAAATATTAGGACCTGCTTAGGATGATGAATTACAGCCTAAGTATTGAAGGCGTGGAAGGGAAGGGCACATGGACATAGGGCATGAGAGGTATGCATGGAAGTATAGTGAAATAGGGCACGCCTGAGAAAGTGTGATATCAGGACTTAGCCATTTTGCATGATGAGGCTAAATATAGATGTTGAGTGTGGGGCACGCATCAACATGAAGACTTGGAGGTAAAGCAAGGATATTTTAGACAAGTGGAAGATTAAATGACATGCATAGTTTTGAGCTATTAATAGGATTAAATCTATAGCTGATATTATTAGATAGTCCATTATCAGCAAGCTTACATGCTTTCGTATTTATCTTGTAGGGGTGCATGGCTATTCTTAACATGTATTATATTTTGAGGATGCACGAGTAGTGAAGGGAAAGTACCCACTACCTATAAATATGTATTGATTTACATGATTAGGGATCTTTGAGATCCTGGAGACATATTGTAGTGAAGTTATATTGCTGATTTATGTGCACACGACTAAAGGTAACACTTTGTTATGTATGTATTCAACTTCTGTGTTTTACAGTAATTAATATAATGGATCTATGTGGTTGGATATTGGTTGTTGATATATCTGTGAATGTTCTTGTATGGTTGACCTAATCTTGATTCTTGTATAAGTTATTCTTGCATATGGTTATGATCTAGATTTTTTTATGGTTTATCATTGCATTGTTATTATGGATCTGGAATATATCTATATATGTGCTTATCATGCTAACTCCTTAACAAATATTCCATAAAAGAGGGACTGATACCCCTTGCGCGCTTCAAGTGAGCACTCATATTTTCTGGGTGATGTGCCAATGCGCCTTGGGCTATTTGGAAAAATAAATTACTACATTTTGGTTCCGTTGTCGGGACCTCTTTTTGAGTTGTTTTCCATGATGTTGCATGATGAAGACGTACCGGTTGACCTTGGCCAGCATTGAGGATTGGTTAGAAAATTTAGAGGTAGAGTTCACTCACAAATTTAACACTAGACCTAAATTTGATGCATGCACGTGGGTTGAATAGAATCGTATCATGAATTGTATGAGATGTTCTTTCTGCTATTTCCCTATAGATTTGTATGAGTGGCTGACAACATATGCATCAAAGAGAAATTGGAGGTATAGAGCACTTTTTAGACACATGGGAAGAATTCCAGATTTTGCATGATCTTGATTTGACTTGAAACGCATAGATCATTGGTGTAGATAATTGAATAACTACATTTTGGAGTATGCAGTTTCTACTTATTCCGTCCATAGGTTCTTGAGTTTTAGTTCCTACATGAACCCAAAGAATCTTATTTGCGTGCTATCCCTTTAGCAATTAAAATATTGATTGTGACCCGGATTTGGAACAACGTCCTATGGCTACCTAAACCCCACCACGTGCGGGGCCATGAGTAGGTGTGGAGAAAGATGGAAGACTTGGTGATAAAGAGACAAAGAGAAGAAATACTACTTAATTTTAATGAAGCACACAAGAGGGATTTGGAAAATCATTGTGATGTTGTAGAACTAATGGTGTTGCAAAGAGAGATGGCTTGGGAAGGATTTGGAGCTCACGTAGAAGACGTGGAGAGAACTGGAACTCCCCGGTTGAAACTATAGGGACCATGGGTGTGCATTCGGTCCCCCGATGACCTATCCCCTGTTGAACTTGGTTTTCTAATTTCGTGATAATCATTGATAAGGAAGCTAGTGTGGGTGGTAGAGTAGTGATAGATATATTTCAATTTCCATTAAGTTCAGGAGTTAATCAGGTAGCACATTCATCTATGGTGGTGCAAATTTCCTCTTCATTATTTGGAGGTCTGGCTGGAGATATTTTTTTTGTGCATCATCAACACAGAATGTGGGCGTGTAGAACATTGGTATAATGTCTAGAAGTAGTTTAACTTCACAGACCATGGGAGTTCAGTTTATTAAAACTATTGGGACACAAGGTAGTACATCCTTTGGTCCATTTCCCACTACAGGGGGAGGATCAAGAGGGTTAGGTGACTTGGGATCTAGTGGGTCTAGTGGTTCTGGAGGAGGAGGGAACACAAAAGGTAACACAGGTTCTGGATCAGGTGGGCATGGTCTGCACCAACCTCATCAAGTCTATTTTGAGATGTCCCTTCACCTACCAAAATATAGAGGAATTGAAGATGTAGTTGAGCATGTGCATATGTGTGAGATACTATGGTGTGCTAAGGGGATTATAGCTCCTGAGCGTAAGGAAATTTAGTTTTCTACTACTTTGCAAGGGCATGCACATAGTTGGTATAGGAAATATGATCCGAACTAGACTTGTGTAGACTATACCACACTATGTGATGCTTTCTTAGCAGAGTTTCACATACCTGAGTTTGAGAAAAAAGCATAATGAAGGACATAAAACAAGGAATGGATGAGATGGTTAGGGAGTATGATGTAGATTCAAGACTCTTCTATTGAAGTTTTCTTATGACATCCACTCGAGTCAACATGCTCAATGGTTTGTTGGAGGTTTGATCACACCTTTCAAAAGGGCACTCTCACATAAGACTTATACAAACCCGTGCAAGGAATTTGAGGTAGCTCTGCATGTTGAGGCAGTTGGGAGCGTAGACACTGGAGTTAGCCCATTTTTAGAAGCTTAGATTGCATCTATGGCAAAACAGTTGGAAAATTTTTCATCTAATTCAGCTCATGAGACGCGCAGTGGTATTTGGTGCACAAATTGTGAAGTGGAAGGACATACCAAGGATAATTTCCCTCATAAATTGGTGTGCACCATGTTACTAGATTATGATATCATCACTTAGATCATGATTCAAGTAGGTGCCCACTTGTTGTAACACGCGATAAGAAAGAACATGTCTTGTTATTGTAAGATTTGTAAGTCTACCACTCATGAGAATTATATAGATTGATTGATTAGATTAATGATACCATTGAAATTGGTGCACGTCGGGCCGGTGTTGAAAAAACTTCTAAGGAACAAGGTGAGCATCATGATCATAATCACAATGAAGGAAACTCTAATGGAGGTGGTAGAGGTAGAGGTAGAGGTAGAGGTTACCATGGAGGATTCAGAGGCCGAGGTCGCGGAGGTGGAAGAAGTGAGTTCCCCATGGAACATGTTATACCTATAGATCCCCGATCATTATAAGTGCGAGTGCCTTTCGAATATTATTTACTCATGGTGCAGGGAGAATCACAATTATGAAGAATGCCTAGGTTTATATGAGCACCTAAGCAAGAAGCAAAACATGATAAAGGCACGAGAATGGTTAGAGTACAATGCGTTGTGGAAGATCAGTGGATGCCGAAGTTAGCTCCTGACCCAGAGGTAATACCGGTGAAGATTACTACACGCGCGAGGTTGTGCTTGCGCGTGAGACTCTGTAATAAAAACATGTTATTACAAAACATGAGGTATTACATGAAAAGTATCTAGATCCTTCCCATTAAATAAATTATATCAAGAGACTATGGAGGTCATTCGAGAATTTGTAGGGTGAGATAAAATGCTTGAAGGAGCAGTCATAGAAGCTAGAACAAGAAAAATCAGTTGATATTCCTCAGAAATATGTTGATGAATTGAATAAGGTTTATAAGATGTTGTGCCAAGAAAACATCATTCCTTTATTGGGGGAATGGTTAAGGGGAAAGATCTCACGCACTGGAGTTGAGCACAGAGACATATTTTACATGCTAACTTACCTCCTCATAATCTTGATTATGACAAAGAGATCACATTGAATGTAGTTGTTGATGGATGGACGACTTGAGTAAAATTTTGATTGATACAGAGATGTAGAAGTGAATGTACTTACCTTGGATGCATAGAACTAGATGGGGAGGCCACCATTATATCCATCTTCAAATGTTCTGTATATGGTAAAAAAACTAAAGCCACACCCATTGGAGTTATGAAGGATGCCACTATTACTATACAAGAGGCCAAGTTTACTGGGGATTTTAAAGTCTTGGCACTTGTCGAAGTAGATAAATTTCTGGCATTACTTGGGTGCCCTTGGTGTTATGCAAATAATGTTGATTTGCACTTTAATAAAGGTTACATTAGTTTTGAGAACAAAAAAGAGTGCATGATCATTCCTTTGACAAATGGAAAAGCTACACCTTATGTAGAACCTTTGAGTGAAGAGGATTTGAATAGAATTTATGTGCGCACCATTAGAGATCCTGAAGTACTTGAGCCATCAAAGGAAGGAGTTATTCAATGGGATGATGCACAATCTATGAGTGATACAACTAGTGTTGCTTGTGAAAACTAGGTGCATGGGACTTATGAAATGATTGGGCATGAGATGAAGAGTGCAATTACATGTGTAAGTAGGCCATGTTGTGTTAGGTGTTTGGGCAGTAACCAAGTACCAAGGTACACTAGTGAGGAAATCCTAAAGTATTTATACGTGCTATGGAAGCCTAGTGGATGACCAAGTGGAAAGAAGGAATATGTTGGTGTATACCTTGTGTGGGACAACAACGCGTTGGTGGATGGTACACAGAGATGGTATTTTAGAGTGGCGAGAAGTGAGAATCGCCTTCTCTGCTAGATTTCTTTGGAGTAATGCGCCTACTAAGACATGTGAATTTCATGGAAAGGATTCTGCTTTGCATCACATTTAGAAGTGTGAGAGACTCTAGATAGAGGGAAAGAAGCCTTACCACCTTCACTATGGGTGCACAAGTTCTACTTCACTTTGCATGGATGCACGTGCATGGAATATCTATGCAGAATTGAATAGAGAAATATGAAATTGGCAAGAACTAACTACATGTATGATTTAGACCTTTGACTATTTTTCTACTAAACCTCCTTTGAATGAGGCATTACAAGTTATGAATTTCTTGACTATGGGAGATAATGCAAAGGATGAGGAGATTATTCAAGAGTTACTAGGTGAGTCAGATCTAGAGGTGCACTTTGAAGAAGAAGAGACATATGAAGAACAACTTGGTGTGCCTGCCTAGAAAAAGAAAAAGGTAAAATGGTCTACATGATTGATGATGAAGAGGTGGAAAATATGGATGTTGATCATACTCTAGGTACATGCATGGTCACATGCAAACAAAGAAAATATGGATGTTGATCATATAGTGTAGATGAGAAGGCACACAGGTACCATGAGCCCATGAAAACAAAGAAGGTCAACATTGGAACATATGCTAAACCTAAGGAGGCCATCATCAAATATTACTGGTCTAACTCGAGAGGTTGAAAAAATCATTGAGCTATAGCGTGATTTCGGGATTTATTTCTAGGGGCTATCATGAGTTGAAAGGGGTACATCACTCTCTAGATGATATGAGGATTAAGTTAAAGGAGGGTGCTTACCTAGTTAGGAAGAGGCCTTATAGGATGAATCCTAATCTACGCATCAAGGTAAAGGAAGAAATTGATAAGATGTTGAAATATGGAATCATTGAGCCCATTGAGGAGTCAGAATGGGTTAGGCCTATAGTGATAAGTATAAAGAAAGATGGAAGGATAATAATTTGTGTGGATGATAGGGATTTGAATGTTGGATGTCTAATAGATCCCTTTCCCACACCTTTTATTGAAGAGATTTTGGAATGTGTTGTAGGGTGTGAGGTCTACTCCTTCACTGATGGATTTTATGGATATCATCAGGTGAGTATTGCTAAAGAGGATCAAGAGAAGACAAATTTCACCACTGAATGGGGAAGTTTTGCGTATACAATTAAGCCTTTTGGATTGACTAATGTGCATACAATATTTTTGCGCATTTTTGTGCAAGCATTTCAAGACTTCATTCAAAATTTTTTACAGGTTTACTTGGATGATTGGATAGTTTATGGGCTAGTAAAAGATCATTGTGAAAATTTAAGACTTATGTTTGAGAGGTGTCGGTAGTTGAGCATCTCCTTAAACATTAAGAAGTGTATTTTGTTACACCCTTTGGGACTTTGTTAGGACATATTATCTATAAAGAAGGCTTATTGGTAGACCCTGCTAAGGTTGCTATTATTTTGGGCTTAGAGAACCTACTAACCAGAGTGAGGTGTGTGGATTCTTGGGGCACACAAGATATTACAGAAGTTTATCAAAGGTTATGCTAGGATTTCGCACCCTTGGAGGAATTTCGAAGAGTAAGGGAAATTTCCATTGGGGTGAAGCACAACAACACACGTTTTAAACATTAAAGGAAAGGATAAATACAATGCTTATTCCACACTTTCCTTCATGGATCAAACCTTTTCATGTGTATGTGGATGCCTTTGACATGGCCATTGGTACAATATTAGCACAACCTAATGAGGGGATTATTGATCATCCCATTTGTTTTGCAAGCAGGAAGTTAACCCCAACTGAACAAAATTATACAAGTATAGAGCATGAGGCCTTGTCCATGATTTACGCGTTGCATAAGTTTAGAAAATACTTGTTGGCTACCTCGTTTATATTTTATATAGATCAAATATAACTGAATTACTTGGTGAACAAGCCCATTTTACAAGGGCACATATGCCGTTGTATTATGTTATTTCAAGAATTTGAATTTACAGTGGTGGTTAAGCTAAGAAAGAGAAATTCTAGATCAAATAATTTATCAAAGATCAATTCAGATGAGGACATGTAGAGCATTAAGGATAAAATGTTGGATGCACAAATTTTTAGATTGAATTATGTTCCCTCTGATTTAGAAGATATTGTTGTATTTTTACGTACTAGTGTGGTGCCTGAAGGGATGAAGATTTTAGAGAAGAAACAAATTGCCATACGTGTTGCGCCTTATATGTTGATTAGTGGAGACTTATAAAAACTAGGTCGGGATGAAGTTTACGCCAGTGTGTGCTTGAGCATGAGTGTGAAGCTATTATAGAGGAATCTCATGGCGATTGCAGTAGACATTATGCTGGGGATACCATTATGTGCAAGATTTTTTTGAATGGTTTGTGGTGGGAAACACTATATAAGGATTGTAAAGAGTATGCCAGGGTGCATGATCACTATCAGTACCTTGGAAAGCCTGAGCATAGAGATGAAATGCCTTTGTGACCAATTACAAGTGATTTTTTTTTTGAAAAGTTGGCAATTGACTTTATGGGTCCTATTTTCCCACCCGTGCGCATGACTAGATAGTGCTACATTATAAATTATACTGAGACTATCTTACAAGGTGGGAAGAAGCAACACCTACAAAGGATTTCAAAACAACTACGACAATAATATTTCTATGGGAGAACATTATCAGTAGGTATGGATGTCCATTAAGTCTAACAAGTGATAGGGGAACTCATTTTCTTAATGAGAGAATCAAGATATTATTGGCAGAATTTAAGGTGGCACACCATAAAACAATTCCCTATCACCCATAGGAAAATGGAACTACTGAGGCTTTCAATAAGATATTGGGACATACATTGACAAATATTTGTGATGTTAGAAGAAAGGATTGGGATGATAAAGTCTCTGTTGTACTTTGGGCATACATGAAAACCTATAAGAGGTTGAACAAAACCACACCCTTTTAGTTGGTGTTTGGTGTAGAGGCTATTTTACTAGTGGAATTCATGTTACCTTCTTTGCATATTACGCACACAGGATGTTTGGCTGATGAGAAAGAGCTTGAAGACCGTATCGATAAACTGATGTAGTTAGATGAAAGGTGCACCATTACCAGATGGAGTCAGAAGACAAAAAGGCCAAGAAGAAGGCATGGCATGATAGGCATATTAAGGATAAAAAGATTGAAGTTAGACAGATGGTTCTTCTTTATGACTCCAAGTTTTTGCGCCACCCTGGAAATCTCAAAGTGCATTGGTTGGGACCGTATGTTATGACTTATATACTTGATTTAGGTGCTTTCCAGATTCAAGTGCTAGATGGGACACGATTGTCTGGTTACTTCAATGGGAGTAGGTGAAGCCCTACTATAAATAAGTCTTCTTGGTGTTTGTAATAAGGTAGTATTTCCATTTAGATTAGATTTCCCTTAATGCATTTCTTTATATGTTTTTCCTTTCATCGTTGCTATGCTTTATCCATTTAGTTCAATGTTTTGTATAATAAGCATGCTTGCACGGCGAAAGATTATTACTATATATTAAATTCATGCGTAGAGGACCACAAATACTTTTAGTGTGGGTTGGATCAAGAAGGATTGGTGGTGCCTTGTTTCAAATTACGGTGCATGGTAATTTTTTTACAGTGCTCATATAAGAGATAGATTTGAGAAGAAATTTCAAGGAAATTACTTGGATTGAAGACCACACCTAGGAGCATAGATGGATAGTGTAATGTGAGGTAGGATACAACATTGAAAACTACTTGGGACAAGGCACATTGGATAGGTACTTCGACATAGGGAAAGCGAGTGTAAGGAAATATGTGGCCAAGATATAGTGGCGCTAGAAGGTTATGACTAAGGCATGGAAAATTTAGGCACGGAAGGACAAGGCACAATGCGAAAAAGTTTAGAGGTAGAATTAATGCCATGTATGGTGGTAGTTGGGGAGAAATTAATTTGGAGAATTTTGAAATGAGCTATAAAGTCAGTGAGTGCAACGTTATTGTTACCTTGCATCCTTTAAGCTATCAAATTGTGAAGTGCGATAAAGAGCATAGTGCGATGAGAAATCTGTGGAGTGATGAACCATGTGAGGTTGAGACACATTGTTGATAGAATTCTAAGAAGAAGTGTTATTAAACTAGTTGTGTGTGTGTTCAAAGGTGGGTTAGTGCTGCTAGGGTTTCAAGAAGACATACTCGCAGCTAGGGAAAACTATGGTTTCATGGGATCAAAGAGTTTCATTTGAATTTGAGGTGTGCCAGGTAATGAGGTGAAAAAGTTGAAGTTGTAGAATATATCTTTAAATTTGTAAGAGAAAATGACACCAAGGTGATCTCCAGTAATTGAGAAGGAGACTGTAGAAGTAGCAGAAGAATGGTTGATCGAGATGTAGTACTCAGAAGAGGTGATTGAGGGTAGGCCATGGAAATCAAAGATAACACAATGCAAGATCAGTGATTTTAACAACAAGATGGAGAAACCATTAAGGATATCATTGTGGAGACCCTTTGGAAGACAAACGTGAGGATGACAGATGGAAATAGGGTTTTGGATGATTTAGTGAAGAAATTATTGGAAAGTGTTGGAGTTATGCAACTCCTTGAGTTGCCATATTTTGGAAAGCCTAAAAAGTTATACCAGTGGCTGATGTCATGTGTACATGAAGACTTATTCTATTTCACGGGTAGGAGGATGCATATTACTGCTAAATTTGTTGGCAAGGTCACAAGGTTATGTGACTTGGGTTTAGATATTGTGGGTGATTTATCGGATGACAAGGGAGTCAATGCGATAATCACTATGCTCAAGTACAAAAAGAGAGGATGAGGATATAGGTGGTGAGTAGTCTATGTTCAAGGAGGATGTCCCAGTATAGGTGTGCGGGGACACGAAGAGGAGTGATGTGTTGTAGGAGACACAAAGATAGTAGAATATGTTGCGCACATGGCTAAGGAAACTAATGGAGAAGAGGAAGTACAATAGAATGTGGGTTTTGAAGCATAGGAGCACGTAGGAGAGTGAACTAGTGAGCCTAAGGAGGAATATATGGTAAGGAAACATAACTTGGGATATGTTGATGACATGCCAAATATAATTCATGCTAGGTTCCATAGTACTACGAAAAAGGAATGGTTATATGGCTGGGAATTGATGGATCCAGATATGGTGAGTAAACGTACTGCAAATAATTGTCATGGAGTATGCAAACTCACATGGATGAGCCTGACTTTGATGTATGTGAGGAATCATGTGTGTCACGGAGAATGAAGAAAGTGCCACATTCTCACCATATCACAATCAAGCCAACTCAGTTTTCAGATGAACAGGTGAGTAATGCATTAATAAAGGTATCTGTAGAGGTTGTACGTAGAAATATTGATAAGGAGGAAACTATTCGTGCTTTATTAGAAGATAAAAAGGATAAAGACATAGAGATTAAGCACCTGTGAAGAGAAGGATGTAAGCGAGTTGAAGGCACATATAATATTGGACATGGCGAAAGATCGATGATGAAATTTTGAAGGAAAGGTCACATTTGGAAGAAAGAGTGGCTAAGATATTCCCCTCTTCTATGCATTACTTACGCACGTTGGTTCACATGGTGTTGGATGAGGTTCCAGTACGAATGCCAAAACCAAAGGATGCTACCACGCAAGTGGAGAGAGCTAAGGCAATGATAGCACGCCATATTACAAGTTATGAGTCTTTATTACAGACTCTGAAGGATGAAATGAAAAAGGTGGATTTGGCATTGAACATTTGCATGGATCCTGAGGTAATCATCAGGAAAAGGACCATGGTGGAATAAAATGTATTCCTTGCAGTGAAACAAGATGAGACACTTGGGCATGAGGAGAGGCTCACTTTAGTAGTGGAAAAGTGTGACGTGCTTACAGTAGCCAGGACCCTCATAAAGAGAAGATAAAAGACATTGGGAACCTAATAGCAAGGTGAATGGATGTGATGGTCTCTAGTTTGGCCAATGTCCTTAGAGTATTACAGAACAAATGGGAAAACATGACTATGGAAGAAATGGAGGGTACTTGCAAACATTCATGAAAAAAAAAAAGGCGCTCAACGATTGGAATGACTTAGAGGCGAAATTAAAAGTGAATATCTAGAGTTGATTCTACCTTTTGAAGGGTAGCGCGCCCATGTTTTCTTTCTTTCTGCGTATAATTATTCTTTTGTTCCTTATTATTTATTCATGGAGAAGTAAGGCATGATTACCCATTGCCGGGGGTGACAATGAAGCAAGTGTGGGGTAATGTTGGGATGATGAATTACAACCTAAGTATTGAAGGCACATAAGGGAAAGGTGAGTAAACATAGGGCGTGGAGGTGCACACAAAAGTATAGTGAAACAAGGCATTCTTGGGAAAGTGTGATATCGGGACTTATCTGTTTTGCATGATGAGGCTAAATATAGATGTTGAGTGCGAGGCACACATTAGCATGAAGAATTGGAGGTGAAGAAAGGCTATTTTCGACAAGTGGAAGATTAAACAACATGCATGGTTTTAATCTATTAATAGGATTAGATCTATATATGATATTATTAGATAGTCTATTAGTGGCAAGCTTGCATGCTTTTGTATTTATCTTATAGGGACGAATGGCTATTCTTAACATGTAGCCTATTTTGAGGATGTATGAGTAGTGAAGGGAAAGTCCCCACTACATATAAATATGTATCGAGTTGCATGGTTAGGGATGATGAGATATGGAGGCATATTGTAGTGAAGTTATGATGTTGGTTTATGTGCACACATGACTTATGGTAATCTTGTTATGCATGTATTTAGATTTTGTGTTTTGATAATTAATACAATGGATATACGTGGTTGGATATTGGTTGTTGACATATCTGTGATTGGTCCTTGTATGGTTGACTTAATCTTGATTCTTGTATAAGTTATTCTTGCATATGGTTATGATCTAGATTTGTTTATGGTTTATTATTACATTATTATTATGGATCTAGAATATATCTATGTATGTGCTTATCATGCTAACTCCCTGAGAAAGCTTCCATAAAAGAGGGACCTGGCACCCTTGCACACTTTGGGTGAGTGCTTAGGTTTTCCTAGGTGATGTGCCAATGCACCTTGGATATATGTGGTTGGATATTGGTTGTTGACATATCGTGGTGGTCCTTGTATGGTTGAATTAATATTGATTCTTGTATAAGTTATTATTGGATATGGTTATGATCTAGATCTGTTTATGGTTTATTATTGCATTATTATTATGGATCTAGAATATATCTATGTATGTGCTTATCATGCTAACTCCTTGACAAAGATTCCATAAAAGAGGGACCTGGTACCCTTGCGCGCTTTGGGTGAGTGCTTAGGTTTTCTTGGGTGATGTGCCAACGCGCCTTGGGCTATTTGGTAAAATAAAAGACCATAGGACTAGTGGTAGTTTGTAGTAGAGTTGTTTTGACCCATTTAGTAAAATATTCTATGGCAGTAATAATATACTTGTGGCCATCAGCCGATTTAGGATTTATCATGCCAATAAGATCGAAACCCCATAAAGAGAAGGGCCATGATGGAGCAATCGAATGAAGGTCATATGCAGGTGCATGGTGGATATTTCCATGTTTTTGGCATTTATTATAGCACTTAGTGTATTCTAGGAAATATTTCTCCATGGTAGGACAATAGTATGCGGGAGCTTGTGTGACATATCCTTGCCAGGAGAAGTGTCACTTTGCATAGACTATCATGCACCTGAGATATAGCGGTGGGGATGTTTGCAAGTCCTAGACATTGTAGAAAATGGCCATCAAATGATCATTTAAATAACTCTGCACCAATGATGACATAACACATGGCCTCATGACATAGGTGAAGAGCTTCATGAGGTTGAAGGCCATTGATAATGGTTTGTCGATAAAGAAAGTTGTAAATTGGAGTGAAACATTCAGGATGGTCATTACTGCGTGTGATAACACAAGATTTGAGAAGTAAAATATCAGTAGAGGGATGTCACAAGTGTTGGATGATGAACGTGGTTTGCTCATTTGTGATATCTCAAGGGATAAGTGATGTTACACTAGCCATAACATTTGTGTGACGATTATCTTTACGGGGGATGACAAAGAGAGAGTAAGATTCAAATGTGGCTAAAAGATCCTTAATAATATTATTATATGGTACTAGATGTTCCTCTTTTGTGTGATACTTGTCATTAACTTGATTAATAATTAGTTGTGAATCACTATGTATGCGTATATTTTGAATAAGAATCTTCCAAGTGGTGGTGAGGCCAAGAATGAGGGCTTCATACTCAGCAATGTTATTAGTGCATGAAAACCCTAAGTGATATGCAAAGGGGAGATGATCACCATGTGGAGTAATAAATACTATCCTGGCCCCAACGCTGAGTGGTAATGAGACCCATCAAAATACATGGTCTAAGTGTTGATATCAATGGTGTAAGTAGTGAAATCATGGCAAAAAGAATAAAAAATAGGCGATGTATTCAGCAGAGATGCCTCATCTAGTTGATAAGAAATAACTTGGCCTTTGATTTCTTTTTGTGGAATGAATTTGAATAAACTTTGTAAGTAGCATGACCCATCATGCCAGACGTCCCTAGATACATGTGCAAGATAATATGCAATGTAAAGGGTCTTCCTTAGTGATTATATGAACCTCATTATTAAGAAGGTATTAGCGCAACTTGTCTTCTAAAAAGACTAGGCCAAGGCATAATTTTTTGATGTAACTATAGTTGCATTAATATGAGAGTAAAGTCTAAATGATGTAATAGAAAACCCTATCACGTTGAGAATCATCATGTTGCGCTAGAAGGGATCATAGACCATGAAATGTGGTGGAAATGTATAACAAGAAAGGTCACTCAGTCATGGGAGGTAAGATGATAGGTTTATTTAAGAGGTATGATTTAATAACATCGAATGCTCTTTGGCGGTGATCATCCAGACATATTTAGTGTCTTTCTTCATCAAGTGCATAAATGGTTGGGTCTTGTTAGCAAGCTACACAGTAAAATGGTTGATGGCTTAGATTTTCACTGTAGTGAGCATAACTGATGAAAATTACAAGGTGAAGGCATGTCAATAATAACATGGATTTTATTGGGGTCTATTTCAATTCCACATTGTGAGATAATGTACCCAAGGAGCTTGCCAGTTGTAACTCTAAAAACACACTTTTTGGATTTAAATGTACTTTATATTGTCGTAAATGTTCAAAGAGTGTGTGGATATATTGAGCATGAGTAGAATGATGTCATGATTTGGCAAGTATATCATCAACATAATATTCAAGGATATTATGAATATAATCATGAAATATATGCGTCATTTCTCAATGGTAAGTGGCCCTAGAGTTTTTAAGGCCAAAGGGAATTACAATGTAACAAAATGTTCCCCAAGGCATAGTAAATGAAGTTTTTTCTTGATCTATTGGGTTAATTTTGATTTGGTTGTAACCAACAAAGAAATCCATGAAAGAAAGGATATCATATCCAGCAATGGAATCAACAATGGTGTCAATGAGTGGCAGTGGAAAACTATCTTTAGGAGAGGCCTTATTAAGATCCCAAAAATCGATGCAACAACGGACTTGGCCATCCGACTTCATAAATGAAACAATATTAGATACCCATATAGGATAATCCACAACGTGAATAAATCCAACATCTAGTAAGCATTGTATTTATTCTTTGATGAGTAGTGCGACCTTCGGATGCATTTTGCAGATTTTTTTAATAGGTTTCACACCAGGGTGAAGGAAAATATTGTGCATGGCTATAGAAGGATCGATACTGGACATATCTCTATATTCATGTTATCTTATTTTTGAGTTTATCGATAAAATGGTATACCCAAACATTTTTGTCATGAAGGACTGTTTATGATCCATTCTTCATCCATGAATTGCTTTTAAAATTCCTTATGTGCTTTTTGAATTAGCTTTCAGGGTAATTGTTCTCCCAAATTTGCACCCCTTGCAATTTGGATAACTAATCAACTGGACTTAGCCATTTTGCTCTAAAAAATCCATAGGGAAGTGATTTAGTTTACTATGTATTGCAAGAACATGGTGTTCTATGGGTTCTCCTAGCCCAAATAACAAAAAGAGCACCGAATAAGGAATTAGGTAGGTTTTTGATAAATCCACAGAATACTATAAGGCCGTGCTACACTTGGTGAATCCGTTGAACATTTGGAAACCCATGGGAGACTAAGCTAATTCATTGGTGGGTTATATTTAAAAGGGCCTCCTGATGTTCATTTGGCTATCAAATTAAATTCCAAGCATCAATAGGCCACATGGCTAGATCTCGGCTCTCTTCAAAGGTTTTGACTTTGGTGGACATGAGACTCATGAGAATAAGCCACTTTCTTTAGCATTTTGGAGTCCTGCACCAGGGTAGACTAAGTCAATATAAGTTAAAGAACATGTAGAAAGTGAAGGAAATTATAGGTGGTAGTAGATCAATGGTCATGATGGGATATGTGTCACCTTTCGGCACTTCTTCTAGTAGATGCATTCTGTGGACCTCAAGTCCGTGGATTGAACTAGTTTCACAAAGGCTTTGGGTCCATGCAAAGTCAACGAGATCAACAGGGCTACATGGCATAAATTTTATAAATCTAAGAGTTTCTAAGTCCACCCAAAGTTAAAGGTTGTGACACAAAGCCATCAAGGGTTTGACAATGAAAGCCTCGGGACACACAAAACCTTTTCATTAGCTAACCTTTTACGATCGACATTGCAAAGCTTGAAGGAAAGTCGACACACTTTGAAACTGTAAAGGGCTTGGAACTTTCCTTTTAGCTCGTGCTTTGCGTTGTTAACAAAGAGATAAAGAAAATCGACAACCCGAGGGCGTGGAGCTTCCTCATTGGTCAATGTTTCACGGTGGCGAGTTTAAGAAAAAGGAAATTCTAACACTATGAAGGAAGGTGCCATTGTTTTACCGGCCCAAATTTACAAATCCATAGTACATAAAAGAAAATCAAAGAAGTAGATCCAAATACCATGAGAAAATGAGATGACAACACATGACAAAGACAAAAGCGGTAACACGTGGGTGAAGGCTGTCTCTGAAGACAATCAAATGCTAATGCGTGTGTTGGTGAGAAAAATTTTAGGAACAAATTGGTGGTTATCTTGCCAATGCTTTGGGAGTCTAAGTCCCTATACTTAACTAGTGCAGCTGTCATACGTGCATGCACAAGTAAATTGTGAGTTTAATCTTGGTGGCCTTTTAGCTAGGGATTCAATAGGGGCACTCCACTGACCCTGCGGAAAATGCTTGTACATATATGCAAGGGAGTAATTTGCTATGAAGGCGGGAAATGGGAGTGAGAATATTTAGAAAGGAGAAACTAATGTTGCAAGTAGAAAATTAGAGACTTGCACACACTAGCCAGAAGTTTCATTACATGCACTTGTATTTTAAAAGAAAACAAATCTATAAAATAAAAACAAGACTAAATAGAGATTAATGAACACAAAGTACCAATAAACTCCTCAATCAAAGAGGCTAAAATTCCTTCTTCCTTTATTGAAGCTCAAGAAGAATTTGTACATAGTGTGGGAAGTAGAAGACATTTTTAGTAGGAGAAATGGAAGAAACTTGCTATCTCTTGCTCTCTTCACAAGGATATCTCTCTCATGAATTCACAAAAAAATAGCTCCAACATCTAAGAATTTTAGAAGACAAAATTAAGAAGAAGTTCAAATGAGGAGCTTGTTACAATTTATAGAAGTGGAGGCAACTCTTCATCTTCTCGAGTGACTTTTTGAATACCTTAATATGACTTAAGACTGTTCATATTCCACTTTAAATATTTAAGTCCCTTTTATAATAGCAAGGTGACTTAAAGTTACATTATATTTCTAAAGTCACTTAAGTCATATTAAAAAGTGCAACCCTCAACGTAAAAATATAACATTGAAGAGAGAGAGAGAGAGTGTCGCATGAGAAGAGAAGAGAGAGAAAGAAGAGGAAGGAAAAGAAGAAGAATTATCTTTGAAGGATGAGCTACTGCGGTCGACTTGGCTCCACTCTTTGATTGCTCTCCACTTTGTGATCCTGAGAAGGCTTCTATATTTCCAAGCTCTTATTTGAAACGGGCCACTGCTGGTTCTACTTTGTTGGCATGAGGGATGCAAATGCAACTCAATGTTTCAGTCCATCCATTGATCACACTATTGATGTCTTTGCACTTCTCGAACCATGATGAATGCTTTTCTGTGATAAGTGCAATGGAGGCTCGGATCTCAAGAAGAAGTCGAGAGTATCTTTAGTGAAGGAAAATGGGTTTCCCACCCATTTCTTGACATATTCCTTAAAAGGGCTGATCATTTCATCAGCAGTTGTGTGTTTGCTCATTATGGGTACTCCAAGTTTCTGAACTTTCCAATTCATACTATCCTATAGCTTGTATGTTAGTTCTTCTTTCTCTTCTAGCTCCGCGAAGGACCAATTGATTTCTTAAAATCTGATTGCCAAGGCCCTTGCACATACACATGTCAAGTCTTCTGTAGGAGTTTCAAAAACCTTCCTATCGATTAAATCATGATGATGGGTGTTGCTCATCTCACTCACTATTGGTCCCAAATATTCCCAGTAATCTATTTATTTCTCCACATCCTCTTTGAGATCTACGATTTTGTTGGCCATTATGCACATGCACGCAAGGAGCTTGTTGCCTCTTGGAGTGGTCACTTCCCTTTTTGGAGATTGAGTTGATCCATTCATTGTTTTCTTGCCCTTACATCGTGAGCTCATGCGTTCTTCTGATGGATTCTAGATTGAAGCTACTAATGGGTATCACTTTCTCAATAGGAAGTGTTGTAGTGCTTGGTTCCACTAGGTGTTGCACATAAGATGAAAGGGTTCATACTTGTTCCTCTAGTACCTCAATATTATCTTTATATTCTTTATTCCTTGCCACCATGCAAGTAAAAATTGTTGATATATGTGCAAATATCCCTCATGAGTAGCTAGTCCCAATTGGATCATGCTCATCTCGTAGTTGGTTGGTGTCATCTCATCCACTGGCTTGATTACCTTTGGCTGAGCTACTTTGATGTACTAATTACCTGTCTCCCCACTGTAGAATCGTGATGCTTTCTGTGTGATATTTCTTGACCTTTTTCCTTTAGCCAATGAGACAATCACTGATAGATTAGGGGCTGCTACTTGTTACATAGTGTGAGTGTCAAGGATGACCATTTCCTCGCATCCATGAAAACATCTTGCAGATTCAGGATCAATGATGGATGCACCAACCATTCTTTGTTATGCTAGAGGAGGCAAGTTCTGAATGAGAGGGGTGTTGGTGTAAAAAATAGGAAAGACCTCTTATAGTTGTTTGAAGACTGGATCATGAGTCACATAGTCCTTGTTCACCTGTGCATTTGCTGTTGGATTTTTGTTTGCATTACTGAGATCACGTCTTCCTCCTATTGTGATGCAAATGAAACTTCTTCTTCCCTAACTTTCTTATGCATCTTCTCACAGGGAGACATTTCCAATTATATGGCCTTCCTTTTTGAACTCACTCCAGAGTGTTTAGAGCTGGAAGTCACCTCTACCACTTTTGAAGATGAATGATGTGAAGCTTGCTTCTAGCTTGGAGAAATTCCTCATGACCAAATGATCATAGTCCTCTTCTTCTGAAACTAGTTCCTCATTCTCCTCACCACCTTTTCAATCCACTCCAATATATCTCTTGATTCATGAACATGCCAGTTGATTTGGGGCATTGGGGATATCTTGACTGCTATGTACTCAAGATCATACATCCTGTCCCATCATCATGTAAGATGTCTTCATACTAAGAGAACTTGAATTTATTCATCTCACTGATTGTCATCCTCATGTGGTCCTTTTCATGTACTTCGAACTTGTCATCAATACAATTGGCCCAGTAGTCCTCGACTTGTGGCTCATGTTGTAATTCTGGGACATAGAATGAGTTAGGCTCTTCTCGGATGTCAAATTTGGGCCTAACGATGTAGGAATGCAAATTCAAATGTGTAAAAGTGGCCTCTAGGTGATACGTGTCATTTGAGATTTTGCACGTGAACTCCCTAGAGATATAGAGAATGAAATCAATTTATTTCTCCTACTTCTGAGGTTGTTATTCACTTGAGTGATCTACTTACAAAGCTCAAACAATATAATCTAGTCACTGAGGTACTTAGGCAGTTTCAACGGAGCTTGGTTGAAGCCAATGACTTGTATGTAGGAGAATGTTGAGAATTGTATGAAGTATGAGCCATATTCCTTAATCAGGGATGTTGATTTTGGTGACATCCTAGCTTGAGATCCCCTTCTAAGCTTTAGACCACGTACATAGTGAACACATCATTCACGTGAGTGAAATTTTTGTTACTCTCCTCCATTACCAACTATGGAAGTTTCTCGAATGCAGGTACCTTGGCAACAATGTTCTACGTGAGAGCCAATCCTTTGAATGATCTCGAGCTTGCAAGGAGATAGACTAGGTAATAAGTCATGTAGAACTTCTTTGTCATGGGCACTTGGAGTAAGTTCTGAGATGGAGATTGTCACTGATGATATGCCCCCAATAAATTCTCTACTTTCCTTCTATCAATGTCAGGATGAAAAGTCCCATCTAGTCTTGGAAGTCTCTCGTGCTTGCTTCGCCCATAACTCTATTGAGGAGAGTGATGACATTAGAATACCCTTCTCAGAACTCACACCTTGGAAGATTCTTGGGCATCCTAGAGGGATTTCTTCTGTTTTCAACCATGAGTCGAATGCTACTCCTTTGACATATGTATTTGTTGTTTCCCAATCATGCATGACCCTATCCTTCGAGATGATGACCATCTTTGGGAATGTCGGTATTTCTGAGAGAGAGTGAAATGGTCCTAGGGCTGATGACCGCCATCGTTGTATCATTATCAGCTTACATGGTTTGTCTTGAGCTCTTAGTGGAAAGAGAAGGCTAGGACTAACTTGAGACTCTGCACAGACATTGGATGTCTGCAGTGGTGAATAAGCCACTTGTGAATATTTGGTCTTCGATCCTCCTTCAGTCCTTGGAGGCCATGTGAGTCTTAAGGTTGTTCAGGTCCATGTACAAGACATTGCTGTCTTCCACATCATACTTATAGGTGAAGGGATGTGTTAGATTCTAACCCGTCCACTCCAAATTCATGTCTCCCTTAGAAAAAGCAACTTACTATTTTTAGTAAGTGTGAAAAATCAAGTCCCCGATCTTCAAGCTGGATCTTTGTGGCTCAATTGTCCTCTTTCTCCCCACATTCCTTATTCCTTTTGGATAAAATTTATATTTTTAGTAGGTTCTTGAGGGCCCACTTAATAATTTTAGTAAGTTCTAAAAATTTCCGTTACGGTGAATTCTTAGGCTTGTAGTGCACCGCTTTATGTCTTCGTCTCCTTCGCAGGTTCTTCTATCGATGAATTTCCTAAAATACCAGTTCCTATGTAGTAGACCTGCTATTTTTAGAAATTTTGATTTTGGGAGTTGGATTGAAGTGGAATGAAGTTTTTTTATATAGGTTTTTTCCCAATATCACCCCTCTAAAATTTTAGATCCGATCGCTTAATAATCCAAGAGATTTTAAAGTTTTAATTTTTGGACCTAATAGTGCTTTTAGATACGACAACTATTAATGGACCTCAAAATTGCAGGTCTAGTTTTCTCCTCTGTTTGCAAATAAAATTATATTTTTGATGTTTATTTTCTTTTCTGGTGCTTCATGTGCAATCTTACTTCAATCCAACAACCGGTTTGACGGAAATCCCACTTCTTTCTTCGTTGAGCCGAAAGGAGATTTCTTCATTGTGGATGCTCTGTCGCATGAGAGGAGAGTTTGAGGTTATGTTTTTGATGGTATTGGATAGAGGAAAAACACAAGAAATTTTTGTTGATTCGTGCACTGGTTTGCAGGATTTGTTCAAATTTCCATTTTTTGGCTATGGAGATTTTTTGTTCTCTTCTTCGTTGTTCTTCGTTTCTCCTTCTTAGCTTGATGAGAATTCCTTATGAGACCTGTGTATCACCATGGGAAAGGTATTTCAGTTCCTTGGTTGATCTGGTCTGAGTTTTTGCAATGGCGGAGTGATGGAAGAAATTTACAGAGGAAGGATGAAGATTGTCTGTGCAGGAGTGGAAGCAGTTGGAAGCACTAGAAGCACTGAGCGACAGTTAGATTTTTAAATTTTGAATGCATGGAGGGAGAATATTGGGTGAAAATTTTCATGTTTGATGTCCCTGACCTTAGGGACATGAGGGAAATCAAATTCCAAGGTGGTCAAGAGGACGACATGTGGCGGACGATCCGATAACAGGGAATGGATGTGAGAAAAGTTGCTTTAAAGCACTGAGAGCTGAATCTGGTCACATGGATGTCAAAAAGAATCCCCATAGGGGTTGGGTGAATTTTTCCATGCTTGATGTCCTTGAAATTAGGGAAATGAGGGACATCAGTTTCCACGTTGGTCCTGGAGCTGACATGTGGCATTTGATCCGACGGTAGGGAATGGATGCTCTAAAAATGCACTTGGGGCTAAAAGTCAAGTCTGGAGGTCACATGAGGGTCCCAAAGGTCACATGGGGGCTAGGTGAATTTTTACAAGGTTGGTGTACCTGAACTTAGGGAATTTTGGGACATGAAATCCCGCCAGGATCCTGGTGTTGACACGTTTCCTCCCCGAAAATGACTAAGTTCTAAACTGCCTTTGAGAGGGTAACTTAGAATGATAATAACTTGAGCTCCTGGTGGAATTTATTGGTAAAATTTTATATGATCCTGATTGGAGATGTCATTTTGGATCCAATGATGGGGGTATAATGTCTTTATTCAACTATATGATCCCTTTAAAAGTGGATTTTGTATTTGAGTCTCCACTTGTTCTTGAGAAAAAATGCTTTCCAATCCTATGCACCAAGGTGTTGTGAAAAATATGATTTCACCATCATGTAGCTCTTGGAATACTCTTTCTGGTGATGTTTTGTTTTAATTCTAAATTCATCTGGAGCTCCTAGAATCTTCTTTTGAAGCCTAGAACCTGTTTTAGGCCTGTGTACTGCTTAGACTTGTGAGCTCGCTTTTTACTCAGATTGTTCCCAGTCTTTCAAACTTCCCCAAACCTTCCAAAATAATTTCCATGATGTTCTAAGGTCTTAAATTCACCTCCATGTTTAATTTTTCCCTTCTATTTTGCTCCAGGGGGTTTGATCCAGTCCTGGGAAGGCCAGTGATAGCCTTTCCCAATACTGCCAGAAGATGGCATCTTTTCAAAATTCCATAAAATCACCTAGGGGGAATGAATAGAATTTCCTAAATCACCTAGGGGACAAATTTGACATCAAATAGGGGAGTATCAGACTGACAGATTTGACCTGGGGTGCATAGGAATGATAAAACATGAAAATTTCGGCATAGGGGTGTAGTTCTCGCTTGAAACTTCCAATTTCCTGTTGCACATTTGTATAGCAATAACATGTCATGTTCTTGTGCGTCTTGACATGGAAAAATTAAAATGACCATATCTTCCACTCCAAAGCTCCAAATCATGCAAAATTGGTCTCGTTGAAAGGTATCCTCAAGCCATTCAATTTGAAATTATTATTTTCAAATATTAATGACATTTTGTGAGATAAATAGAGGAAAAACAGCTCAGGAATTAATGTGGGGTTACTGAGACGACTTAACCACGAATTGATGAAGTATGGGGCTCTTTCCTTCTCCCGCAAGAAATGTAACGTGGGGAATAAACTTGATAGAGTGACCATGCTGTTTTTAGATATTAATGGATGATTGATGGTAGTGGGGCTTGAGAGCCATGTTGTAGGGAAAAATAGGGATTTGCATTAATGGGAAAATCAAATCCAATATTTTCCCTTATTTTTTCCCCTCTTATTTCTCCTCCCCTTATTTATAAATGTAAAGTGGTTGGGCACATTTCAAAGGGGAGTTGGAGGTTTTACATGAAATAGATTTTGAAGTTATAGAGACAGAAAAATTTGTGTTTTCTTTTTCACCATCGAAGAATATTAAAGATACCTATTGCAAACTTTGTGTTGTGGAGATATATTTTTCATTTGGGGTATTGTTCTTATGTTCAATGCAATAAATGGTTATTTGTTTCATTATCTAGTTTATTAAATCTTCAGCTAGTTATTTCTATCTGATAATTTGTGATTATATTTTGATCTGCATTCTACTTAAGTGAAAACACGTTTCTATCTATTCTCTTCTTATCTTCTAAACTCACTTTTTCTATCTCTCCTCTCTTTGCACACCTTCTTTTTGATAAAAAAAAATCTACTGGGATGATATCCCAACCCGAATGGTTATTTTAGTGTAGATATTATAAATATTCTTTGGCGTGCATTAGATTAGTAATAAACATGGCACCTCCCCTTTATTTGAGGAGGAACTTTTTCCTGCGTTCGTGGTTGAACCTCATATTTTGTCTTTGATAAAATATTCAACCAATTTTTTTGGAGAATCTTTGGGAATATGGAAAATGAAGACTAATCTTATTATATTATTGATGACTTCATATTGTCTTTGTTCTATTATTTATTTCTAGAGTCAAGCTTGTAAGAAGGGTATACACTTGTGAAATTTGAGCTAGAGGTGAGTTGATCGCTAAAAAAACAATTTCAACCTTGCACTAGAAAGGAGCTCCTCTAGACATGCTCGTAGTTCTTCACATGTACATAGGAATCGTGCTACACAAGATTTAAACACATATTTTACTTGTAGAGAAATGATTTTGAGTGGTACTCACATTCCTACCAAAACAACTTTCATGGCTTGAAAAAAACCACAAGTATCAAATCCTTGGGGTTTGGCTATTGGTCCTCTTGAATTGGTTCAACCACTACATGATTTTCCACATGGATCATGCAAGAACTTCCCAAAATTCAATGGCGATGAGAAGCAACACTTGGATGAACATATAGCTGTATTTTTTGTAGCTTATAGGGTTTTGGGAGTGGCTCATGAAGATGTATCCGTTTGGTTGTTTGCTGAGATGCTCCAAGGTGTTTCCGTAGAGTGGTTTTATCATCTCTTAATCGCATGTATCACCAATTGGGCCACCATGAGAACATGGTTTGAATCCAATTTAAAAACCATGGAAGATTCACATGCATTGTTAGCACAACTCACCCAGATGAAGAAAGAGTCACATGAGCCTATGTACGATTTCGTGGCCAAGTTCAATAAGCTGATCCATAAAATCCCAGCACATGCAGTTCCTACTCTCGATAATCAAAAGTGCTTCTTCATCAACGCACAAATTCCTGAAGTAAGTTTCTTGCTAATAATATGTAACATTCGACCGACCACCGCAAAGTCAATTGCCACATAAATTTAAGATGATATTATCATGGTTGGAAAGATCATAAGAGACTATTCTAAAGATAAAAATCAAAGTACTGTCAAGGTACCACTGATCCTATGATATAGATAATAGTCAATGAATTACTCAATCTAAAGAAGTACATGTCTTAACATGCATCAAATACTCCTCATAGGGATATCCCTAGGAGGAAATTCAATAATAACAATGGTGCTCCTATGAGAGATATGAACTTTTTTCCACATGCACAACCTGGATTGGCCATTGATGATCCTCCTATCAATGTAGCCATCAAGGTGGTTGAAGAAGAATAATAAGTAAACGATGAGGCTAATAATTCATTTGAAGCTTCTGGTTACACTGATGAGTCATATGATGATTCAGTTGGTGACTCCTACATTGGGTATCTAGAATATGAAGAAGATTATTATGAGGTAAGTGGTCAATCTTTTGTTATTTTTACTTGGTCCCAAAATTCAAGGAAATAAGTAGAGAAACCTAAAGTGAAAGAAGATTAAGTAATTATTGCTAAAAGGGGAAATCCTTTTCCTATTCAACCAAAGGAGAAACCTACTACCAAGAAAGTTTCCATGTTTCTAATCTTCCCCTCCCCCATTCCTAGTAATAATCCTCCTAATGTAAAAAAATTATTGAAAGGTCTACACCTTCAATTGTTCCCTCCTACACCACATTTGAAATCATTGATCATGCTAAAAAAGATTTAGATGTCGGAAGCTAAATACCTCCAATCCAATCCAAAGAAGTTTGAAAGGCTAATCAAATTTATTAGAAGAAAACTTACCGTACTACCTAATGCTACATCCACAGGAATCATCCTTAATCTTGTACTTCCCTCTTCTCAAAATAATATGGCATCAACCTCTTACTCGGGAAGATTGAACCATTTTATTTGTCCTTTCTCATCAATGGTTTCAAACTCAACAATTACATTATTGATTCTGGAGCTTCGGATAATGTTATTCCTAAAAAGGTAGCTCATGCTCTGGGACTCAACCTTACAAAAATGTTTGGATGCTGCTATTCCATGGAAACTAAGTAGGTCCCACTGATTAGTCAAATCAAGGATGCACAATTCACGTTTTCCGTGTTCCCGGAGAAGAGAGTTAATATGATTATTATAGCTAGATATTCCAACAACTTATGGTATCTTGCTTGGGTGATTTTTTGTAGGGATGTAGGCGAGACAAATTCATATGGATGAAACAAGTTTATGATTCCAGTCAATGGAACCATGCATTTTCTTGAACTGAACCTCAAGAGAAATATCTGGTCACAAAATTTGATGACCCGAAGGCACAAATTATTTTTGAAGATGCTTTGGCCTAGGAATTTATTTTATGACTTTAGATAATTTTTTTTTCTACTTTTGTCACGAGAGCGAGATACTAATGCAATATGGACTTTGTAAATTGATGGTATTTTATTTATTTCTAGGTATGGTGTTGTGCCAATTTCTCTTGAATTTGATATCTTTCCTTTTTCATTCAAACTACAATTTGATAATACTAATAACACTACTAAATATGAAGTATTGTTGTTAGGACTAAAGATGGCCAAAGAAAAAGGAGTTAGAAACCTTAAAGCATAAGGGGATGTAGAGTTCATTGTTAATCAACTTAGGAACACTTATTAAGTGAAGAATGGTGAGTTGAGGCATTATAGAAATAATGTTTGGGAATGTATTTACGATTTCCATGCCTTTTCAATCAAAGCAGTGCTTAGTGATCAAAATGACAAGGAAAATTACCTTGCAGTGTCTTCATCATTTCTCCTTCCCGATCCCGAGTTTGTGGAAGAAAAATATACCATTGAGATAGTCTATCGGCCTAATTTCCTTGATAACTATTCCCATTAGTAAATATTTAATGATAATCAACAAATTTTGACTTTTAAAGAAATTTTTATAATTTCAAAGAGCTCTACTTTGAAGGCTCGAATTAGCCTTCCATGAATTTGTTTCGACTCACAACAAGAGATCCATGGAGAAGTTATCCAACTAAAGGGAAAAAAATCCCGAAAGGATTGGTGTCTCTAGAAGGATCATTCGATGAACATGACTACTTCATTCAAAAGAAGAAATAGTCTAAAGCCCATCCCTCCACCGAGGTTGAATAGGTTAATCTTGGGCTATTTGAGAAACTATAGATTATAAAAATGGAAAATGTTGCTCCCCTGAGGAGAAGATAAAATTTGTGGCATTATTTAAAAAGTACATGGATGTCTTGGCATGGTCTTATGCAGATTTAAAATATTTAAAACCTGAAAGATGTGCAACACAATATTCCTCTCAAGGATGATGATAAGCTCTTTGACTAAAAACAATGTCATTATAATCTTAAGATTTTAGGAACCATTCTTGCAAAGATCCAGAAGATGTTGGATGTGAAGATTATTTTTCCCATTCATAATTCCACATGGGTGGCCAACATTGTTCCCATACACAAGAAGAATGGGGAAATCCGTATCTGTGCTGATTTTTGAAATCTCAATCAATCTTCACTGAAAGATAATTAACCTCTACCTATTATAGATCAAGTGTTGTAAATAGTGACATGGTTAAAAATGTTTTCTATATTGGATGGATTTTGGGGTTAAATCAAGTTGAGGTCACTATGGAAGATCAACATAAATGACATTCACCACCCCATGGGGTACATTTTCTTACCGGAGGATGCCATTTGGTTTGATTAATGCTAGAGCTACCTTCCAAAGGGCTATGGATCTAGCATTTAGAGGCTTGATGGGGGAAATCATCATGGTTTATTTGGATGACCTCAAAATATTCTCTAAGATCATGCATGATCATTGTGATCATTTGGAGTCAGTTCTAATAAGGTGTTGCTAACACGAGATTTCTTTAAATCTAAATAAATATATGTTTGGAGTCACAAAAGGGAAATTTATGGGGCATATCGTGACAAAAGAAGGAACTACGATTGATTATGAATGGGTTAAATCCATACAAAGTATCACCCTTCCTACAAGTAAAACATACGTGCATTCATTCTTTAGGAAGGTTAATTTCTTAAGATGGTTTGTTCCATATTTTACTGACAAGACTCGACACATTGTCAAGATGATGAAAGGTAAAGTTCCATTTCGATGGAATGTTGATGGAAAAATTTCCTTTGATGAAATCAAGGAAGCTATAGCTCATGCCCCTATCCTAGTATGCCTATATTTTCAAAAATATTTTATCATGTATAGCTACGCCTCAACTCATACAATGTTTGTTATACTAATGTAAAATAATGCCAATGGAGTCAAATCTCCAATTTCTTTTATGAGTTTCCCTTTAAAGGATTACAAGTTCAAGATATACCATATTGAAAATAATTCCTATGCTATGGTTCAAGTTGTAAAATACTTCTGTATTACATCCGAATTCTCATACATTGGTTCTTGTTCTTGATACAACAATAAAGTCTATCCTCACTCAACAAGAGTTAGGTAGTCAATGAGGTAATTGGATTTCAAGGTGCAGGAATATGATTTAGAAATAAAACCTATGAAGCTTGTACGTGGAAGAGGTTTTTGTCAATTAATTGCTAAAATCATCCCTAAATAATAAGCTCACATAATCGAAGAAAATCATGAAGAAGTGCCTAGGGTACTATTTGTAAGTACAACAGAATGAGTGGTATTCAAATATTTCTTTCTTTCTAACATATGGAGAATTCCCTAAACATATGACCCCTAAAGAGAAACAAACGGTCAAGTTGAGGTTAGCCAAGTATGTGCTTTGGGATAATGGTTTGAATAAAATAGGAATTGATTAAGTATTCCTTCGATGTGTGGGTAAGATTCAATAAGGTAACCTTCGGAAGAATTTCATAACTTAGCATGTGGTGGAAATTTTTCATCATCTTTCATAGCTCACAAGATCCTACGAGTAAGGTACTATTGGCCCACTCTCTTTTAAGATGTATCCATGTGGGTAGCAAAGTGTGAAGCTTACCAACAGTTTGTTGGTCATCCAAAATTGACAGCACTTCCCCTAAGGCTAGTGGTCATTGAAGAACCATTTCAACAATGGGGAATTGATTTCATTGGAGCATTGAATCCTCCATATAGTGTTGGACATAGTTATGTTTTCACTGCAACTGATTATTTCACAAAGTGGGTGGAGGAAATCCTAGTAAAACATGTTACCTCTGAAGTTGTTTGTAGCTTCATCAAAGATAATATAATAGTCAGGTTTAGTGTTCCTCATAAGATTTTTGCTAATAATGCTTCCAATTTCTCTTCTTATGAACTCACTAAATTTTGCTATGGTTATGGGATCACTCATCATATTATTATCCTCAAGTAAACAACCGGGAAAAATCGAGAAATAGAAACTTTATGACTATAATCGTAAGATGGTTGATGAAAATCAACGAACTCGGCACAAGGCATTATACGATGCACTATGGACTGATCGAATTACTCCAAAGCAAGCTATTGGAATGTCACCTTTTCAAGTGTTGTATGTAGTTGATGTTGAGATTCCCATATTCTTGGAATTCTGGCCTTGAGGTTGGCCAAATTGATTAAATATAATAATTTCCAAGACTCAGTTGAAAAAAGAATCATGTACCTAATGAGACTTGGAGGAAAGTAAGTCTAAAGTGGTTAATTAGATCACAAAACATCGGGAAAAGATAAAGAAAGTGTTTAATAAGAAAGCTAAGTGGTAGGATTTTTAAGTTGGGGATCTCTTTCTATTATGGGATAAAAGAAGAGAGATGAAAGGAATGCATGGAAAATTTGATTCCCTATGGAGAGGACATTTCAATATTCATTAGTTGTATGGAGAAATTAGATTTCATATGTCATACCTGGATGGAACTCAACTCCCACTTCCTCACAATGGGTAGTATCTCAAGATTTTTCACTAGTAGTGCAAGAACCTATTGCACCGTATCTTAGTTTGCTTTTTATGTCGTGTGTTTCATTTTTTGTTGGTGTTTTTGGTGTTTTTCTTTCCATTCCTTTGTTTTGATTTCACTTTATTTTGTTTGTGTATGTTTTCTTCTCTTCTCGACTCCATGGCCCAATGGATTTCACTTCAGAGATATAGAGTTCCCATTTCATCAAAGTATCAAATAAAGTCCCTAGTCAGAGCTAGCTATTATCCCATTTTTGAGTTTATTGATAAAATGGGATACCCAACCAAGTTTTTCATGGACTTGTTTATGATCCATGCTTCATCCATGAATTTATTTTAAAATTCCTTACATGCTTTTCGAACCAACTTTCGGTGGTCATTGTTCTCCAAAATTCATACCCCTTGCAATTTGGATAACTCATCAAATGGACTTAGTTTTTTCTCTAAGAAAGACGCATGACACTGCGATTCAATTTACCATGGAGTGCAAGAACCTAGTGTTTCGAGGGTTCTCCTAACCCACGAGAATAAAAGAGCATCACCAAAGACTTAGGTGGGTTTTTGATAAATCTTTGGAATACTAGAGGGCCATGCTAAACTTGGTGAATCCACCGAAAATTTGGCAACCCGCAGGAGACTAAGCTAATTCATTGGTGGGTTATATTTAAAAGGGTCACCCGACGTTCATTTGTTCGTTAAATTCAATGCAAAGAAAACAATAGGCCACGTGGTTAGATTCTAGTTTTCCTCAAAAGTTTTGGATTTGTGAGATGTGAGACTTGGGAATAAGCCACATTCCTTACAATTTCAGGTCCGTGGTGGGAAAGAAGTTAAGTAAATGTAAGTAAAAGAACACATGGCAAGTGAAACCAATGATAGTTCACAATAGATCAACAATCACTTTGGGACATGTGTCACCTTTCCATAAATTATTTAAGGAGATGCATTCTAAGGACGTCAATTCCACGGAATCAATTTGGTTTCACAAAGGATTCGAGTTTGGGAAAAGTCAATGAAATCAATAGGACCACATGGCGGAAGTTTTATAAAGCCAATAGTTTCTAAGTCCACCCAAAGTTAAAGGTTACGACAAGAAGCCATCAAGGGGATTGACACCTGATATCATGAGGACACCTAAAACCTTTTCATTATCTAACCTTTCATAGTATAACATTGTGAAGGTTGAAGGAAAGTCGACACACTAACACTACAAAGGGAATAGAACTTACCTATTGGATTGTGCTCCAAAATTGTCATTCAAGAGATAAAGAAAAGAATGACAACCCAAGGGTCATGGAGTTTATTCATTGGTCAATGTTTCATAGTTGTTAGTTTAAGAAAAAGCACATTTTAACACTATGAAGGAACGTGGAGTTGTTTTATTGGCCCAAATTTATAAAGCCACAGAACACAAAAGAAAAGAAAAGAAGTAGAGCCCAATAATGCAAGCCAATGAGATACCAACACATGACAAAGAAAAAAAATAGTAACATGTGGGTGAAGGCCATCTTTGAAGCCAATCAAATTCTAACACGTGTCACATTCATGTGCGTCCCGACATGCAAAACATTGAAATGGACATATCTTTCACTCCAAATCACTCAGAATCAGTCTTGTTGGAAAGGTCTCCTTGAGACCTTCAATTTTACATCATTTGTTTCAGAGATTAATGGAGTTTGGTGGGAAAATGGAGGAAAACATCTTGGACATTAATGTGTGGTTACGAGATGGATCAACCACCCGAATTGATGAAGTATGGGGCTCTTTCCTTCTCCTAAAAGTAATGTAATGTGGGGAACGATATCGATAGGGTGCCCATGATGTTTTTAGAGATTAATGGATGATTGATAGTGGTGGAGGCTTGAGAGCTGTGATGTAGGGAAAAACAAGGATTTGCATTAATAGGAAAATAAAATCCAATATTTTTCCCTCTCTTTTTCCCCTCTTCTTTCTCCTCCCCCTCTCTATAAATGTAAAGGGATTGGGCACATTTCAAGGGGGTGTTGGAGATTTTGCATGAAATAGATTTTAAGTTGTAGAGACATTTTAAAAATTGTGTTTTATTTTTCACCATTGAAGAATATTAAATATACATGTTGTAAAATTTTTGTTTTGGAGATATCTTTCTCATTTGGGGTATTGTTTTTATGTTCAATGCAATAAATGGATTTTTGCTTCAATATTTATTTTAATGGATATTTAGCCAATTATTACTATCCAATCACATGTGACCATATTTTGATCGACATTCTACTTAAGTGAAATCATGTTTCTATTTATTCTCTTCTTATTATTCTAAACTCACTTATATCTATCTTCTCCTTCTCTCTTTGCACACCTGTAATGAAATTACTTGTATAATTCAGATTAAGAGCAACAATGGAACACCAAATAACACAATATTTCAGAATTATGATCTCAATATGCAATTAGAATAGCTTCGCCACTTCGAGGGAAAACCTCCAAACCATATAATAAGACTCAAATGCTCAAATGATAATGAAATACTACCTATAATCCCCTATATATACTATTAATATGCTATGGCCATCATCAAGGCCAACCTATTAAGCATGAGAAAGTATAAATGATAGAATAAAATGATATGGTAAGCCACAAGTCGGCTACTCATATCCTAATACAAGCAATAGGTTAAGGGCGTAGCATGCCCTTCCCCTTCAAACCAATGTTGTCCTCAACATTGAATAATCCTGGATGTTGCTGCAGAAAACCTTCATCCTCCCTGGTGGTGTCTTCTATGCTCAGATTCTTCCACTTAATCAGATATTCCTTAATGTCTCTAGTTCTCAGCCTCTTAGTACATGTTTGTAGAATCTTCTCTGGCTCCAAAATGATTCTTCCTTCCTCATCAAGTTCTAGTAACTTTGTCTGGGCTTCAAATTTATATCCAATAACCTTCTTCAGGCATGAAACATGGAATACTATCTGTATGTGTGAAGATGGAGGCAACTCTAGTTTATAAGCAACATTACCAATTTTCTGTAGAACTTGATAAGGGCCATAATATTTAGGAGCAAGTTTGTTTTCCTTTTTTTGTTGCTTTAGGGACATATTTTTATAAGGATGGAGACGTATAAAAACCCAGTCACCAATTTCAAAATGTCTTTCACTACGGTGTTGATCTGCTTGTTGTTTCATCCTGTTTTGTGCTAATGCTAAATTCTCCTTCAAACTAGCCAAAACCTGTTGTTGATGTTGAATGTGTTCCTCAAAATCTCTGGCCTTAGTTTGCACCCTCAAGGAGGAAGTGATAGAAGGTGGATGGTAACCATATAATGCTAAAAATGGGGTCATTTGAGAAGAGGTATGAAAAGATGTGTTATACCACCATTCTACCAGTGGTAGCCATTTAATCCACCTTTCTTGCTTATTTGATACAAAAAAATGTAAATACCCCTCTAAGCATTTGTTGACCACTTCTATTTGCCCATCAGTTTGAGGATGATAACATAAAGCGTGAGCTAATTTGAGTACCCAAACATGAAAATAATTCCATCCAAAAATTACTTGTGAAAATAGGATCACGATCACTTACAATTATCTTTGGGGTTCCATGTAGCCTTTGAACTCTCAAAAAATAGTTGTGGATCAGATGGCTGCAAATGGATGTCATAGGGCACAAAAAATGGGCATATTTTTGAGCCTATCCAAAATCATGAAAATAACATTCTTACCCTCTGAACAAGGCAATCCGGTGATGAAATCCATGGAGACCTCCTCCCATCTCTGGCTAGGAATTGGTAAGGGTTGCAATAGACCTGGTGTCTTAATTGTTTCCCCTTTGTTCTGTTGGCACACTAAACACTCTGATACAAACTTTTGTACATCCCCCTTGAGTCCTTCCCAAAATAATTCTCTTTTTATTCTATGATATGTCTTCAAAAACCCAGAGTGTCCTCCAACAGGTGAGGCATGTAGCTCTGCAAGAATCTTATGCTTCAACTCAGAATCTTTACTCAAGTATAACCTATCCTTGTACCATAGGGCATTACCTTTCCACTCAAATTTGTTAGATGTCATAGATCCTTGCTTGATATTCTGTATTAGAGATTGTGTATCCTTATCTTGATTCCATTCCAATCTTGCTTCATCCACCCAATCGGCCATCAACATGGACATTCCACATAGTAAGGCATCTGCAGATGTATCCCTTCTGGACAACGCATCAACTACTACATTTTCTTTACCCTTTTTGTATATGATTTCAAAATCATAACCCAACATTTTTGTTACCCACTTTTTTTGTTCCTCAGATGATAACCTTTGCTCCAAAAAGTATTTGAGACTATCATGATCAGTTTTACCTTGAAGTGTCTACCCATGAGATAGGGCCTCCATTGCTTGACCGCATGAAGAATAGCCATCATTTCTTTCTCATAGACAGGTTTGAGAAGATCTTTTCCTTTGAATTGGTGACTCTCAAATGAAATTGGTCTTCCTTCTGCATTAGAACTACTCCCAATCCTAATCCTGAAGCATCACATTCAACAATGAAGGTTTTTGAGAAGTTGGGAGTAGCTAAAATCTGAATGTTGCACATGGCTTCCTTTAGCTGCTCAAAGGATTTAGTGGCTACATCTATCCAATGGAAGGCACCCTTCTTTAGTAATGCAGTGAGTGGGGTTGCTATTCTACCATATCCCTGCACAAATATTCTAGAGTACCTTGTTAGTCCTAAGAACCCACGAAGATTTTTGAGATTTTTGGGCCTTGGCCATTCCACCATAGCTTTGATCTTCCGAGGATCAAATTTGACACCTTCATGGGATACAATATGACCCAATTACTCTACCTCTTGTACACCAAAAGAAAATTTGGATGGCTTTGCATACAGAGTATGTTTCTCCAAAAATTCCAACACGTTATTTACATGTTGTAAGTGTTCTTCCCATGTCTTACTGTAAATCAATATGTCATCAAAGAAAACTAATACAAATTTCCTTAAAAAAGGCCTAAAAATAGTGTTCATCAAGCTTTGAAAGGTTGAGGGCACATTTGTAAGACCAAAAGGCATTACAAAAAACTCATAATGGCCCTCATGAGTCCTGAAAGCCGTTTTATGAACATCTTCCTCTTTTATCCTAATTTGATGGTACCACGAACGAAGATCTAATTTTGTGAAATAAACAAAGCACCATGCAATTCATCAAGTAAATAATCAATTACTTGGAATAGGAAACCTATCTTTGATGGTGTACTTGTTTATTTCTTGGTAATCTGGACACATCCCCATGTTTCATTCTTCTTACATACCATGACCCTTTGGTGAAGAATATGCACTGGCTATGCACGATGATACCTACCTTCAACATTTCCTCCACCATTTTCTTGATCTCACTTTTCTCGGGAATATGGGTATCTGTATGGTCCGATGTTAGGTGTTTGGATCCCTGGAATCAACCGAATCGCATGATCATGATCCCTAAGCTAGGTGGTAGTCCCTTTGGAATTACATCAAAATAGATGAGTGAGCATCTACAATCTTCGAAGATCATGTGGCATTGAAGACTCGTATTTTGTACTTCTATGGAAAATAGCTTTGCTATAAAGCCATCCACTCCTTTTCCGAGAACCTTCTGCATCTAATGAGAGCTAATAATCTATGGAGACTTAGCTATGATCCCATTCAATTGTATTATCCTTCCATCGAATGAAATCACATGAACAATTCTTGGAAATTCATCTCTATAGTACCTAAGGTTGTGAGCCATTAGACCCCAAAACAATATCTACCCCTCCCATAGAAATAGCAAACATAGGTGAGTCTAACATGTAGTCTCCCATGGAAAGCTTGATACTATGGCACTTTCCTATACACTTGATTGTCCCACCATCCGCAATCATAACTTGCATTTCTAGAGCTGGGTAAATAAAACAATTGAGGCGGGCAACTAACTTACTATTTATGAAGTTATGAGTACTCCCTGAGTCAATCAACACTTTGTCACCTCTACTTTTTTGAGATAGCCAATAACCTCGAGTGTTTGAGGAGTACTAATACTTGACAATGCATGGCAAGAAATTATAGGTTGGTGATCCTCTACTTCATCTTCTATTGGTTCCTCAGTCTCTCCTATAATTTCAGCTTCCTCATCATCCTCATTACCTCTGTCAATATAGAACAACTTCTTCTTCGCACATTTATGTCCCGGTCCATATTTTCTATCACAATTAAAAATTAATCCTTTTGCTCTCTTTTCCTCCATTTGTTGAGGAGTCGGTCTAATTGGCCTAGCAAATGAAGGGGAAGAGATACTATGGTCTCTGGTGTTAATGAAAGGTGGCCTCCTACTACAAAATTTTTTTCCTCTACATGATGTGCCATGATAATAGAATCAGAAATCTTGATTGGATTAAACATCCGTATCTCATGCTCGATGTGGTCCTTAAGATCCCCAAGAAACAAGTCATTCAGATTCTCTTCTGGAATATTCTCCACCCTTAAGGATAGGTTTTGGAATTGATACACATAATCTTTGAGTGATCCTGTTTGCCATAACTTTGCTAATTGAATAAAGTAGTTCTTTGAAACATTGGAACTATAGTGCAATTGCAACTCCTCGGTAAAAACTGTCCAAGTGACACCTAGACCATTCTTCTGCCTCTAAGCACATAACCAACGATACCAAACAAATTGGTCGGGTTCAAGATATAGGGATGCCAATGTCACCTTTTTTCCTGATGTTGTTTGATGAAACTCAAAGAAGTTCTCCATTTGATTTATCCAATTCAGGAGATCCTTACCATCAAATTTGCGCATATCCACTTTCGGCATCATGTTCCGTGGTTGCAAATAAGTTTGATTCTGATGGGACTGGAAAAGTGATCCAATATGGTTAGTTTCTCTATGATTTTGAACAGAAGGTCCTCCTTGGTTGATATGGGCCGATTTGGGCCATACTAGTTACCCTTTACATGTTGCATGATATCATCCAATCGACGATTGATTTGGGCTATGTCTCCTTTAGAGGCCATCTCAGATTGTACATTTCGCAACTCATACTCAAGTTGGTTCACGTTATGATATACTAAGCTAAACCCTAGTGCCGAGGAATCAGTATTTACCCCTTCTAACTCCATCTCTTTAGTCACTACCCCATCTTTATATGGGGTTTTACCTGGAGTAACTGGATTCTTTTTTGCTCTTGTGGAAGGCCCCACCATGATGTCAAATCTTAGGGTTTAGGGTTTCGATACAATTTCGGCCGAACAGGAAAAAACACGAAAAGATACTAATACTATTTTTTTGAGAGATTTCGAAAATGTAAAGAACTTGAAAATTTTCCACAATTTGCACCCTAGGGAGCGATTTTATGAAAAAACCTAAATTTGTAATAACTTTTGCAAAATAAATCAAAAAAGTCTGAAATTTTCAGGGAACCTTACTTGAAATTCTTCTCAACTTTGGTAAAAATATCTTCCACTAATTCACTCTAGTTCACAATATGTGGTGGAAACAAAAAATTAGGGTTTTGCCTAATTTCGGCCCAGATCGCAACTCTGATACCACTTGTAATGAAATTACTTGTATAATTCAGATTAAGAGAAACAATATAACACCAAATAACACAATATTTCAGAATAATGATCTCAATATGAAATTATAATAGCTTCGCCACTTCGAGGGGGCAACCTCTAAACTGTATAATAAGACTCAAATGCTCAAATGATAATGAAATAATACCTATAATCCCCTATATATACTATTCATATGCTATGGCCATCACCAAGGCCAACCTATTAAGAATGAGAAAGTATAAATGATACAATAAAATGATATGGTAAGCCACAAGTCAGCCTACTCATATCCTAATACAAGCAATAAGTTAAGGGCGTAGCACACACCTTATTTTTGATAAGAAATAATCTACTGGGATGAGATCCCAACCCCAAATGGTTAGTTTAGTGTAGATATTATATATATTATTTAGTGTTTATTAGTTTAGTAATAAACAAGGCACTTCCCCTTTATTTGAGGAGGGAATTTGTCTTGCGTGTTGTGGTTGAACCTCATATTTTGTCCTTGACAAAATATCCAACCAACAAGTCTCATACAAATATATTGGAGAATTCATGAAGAGATTGTTTGATAAAATTTTTCTCATCGATTGTGAGAGAAGAAAATAACAAATCCATTCATGAGTTGGAAGAAGTGTCGAGGTTATATTGAATGGTATCCTCATTAAGAAGAGCTAACTGATCCTCTATGTATGGGTCAATATGAATAGTTTTAGGAGCATCGACACTTTCAATAAGCGTATTAGACTCTCCAAAGTAGGAAGTAACATTAAGGAGTGATGGAGAGTGATTCTTATGATGAAAATAAGGGAGGTGATTATAAACTCCCATGTATTTTAGAAGAGATTCATTAGTAGAAAAAGTGTCTAAATTAGCCCAAACAACAGAAGTAGAATCACTGATGAGGGCTAGATATACTAGAGGAAGCGAGGAAATATGCAGAGGATTATAAGCCTCCAAAGAAGGTATACAGGAAGATGGTATCCTAAGAAAATATTTTTAGATTGAGTGGGGAGAATCCATGGTTCGGTGACTCTTTGACCATGCAGGCCTAAGTTGTTACCAGAGAAACCATAACAAAGCAACTATTTAAATCCAAGACCATATTTGGAGAAATCTTTACTAGATGTAGAAGAGCCAGGATTTATCGGTGGGATACTCAATAAAATTACAATATGTGAATGGTGAGGGATTTGCTGGAACATCATAGAAAAATCCCTGATAAAGGAATTTAATCCATGTGTGAAGAGTGGAAGGAACCACATGCATGGCATGGATCCAAGGCCCCCAAGAAGAATATTATAATTAAGATTGTTGGGCATTACATGGCATGGAATGGGTAGTGTACATGGCTTTGACAGTAATAAGGAGGGCTATAGTACTTAAGAAAAACTTGGGGATATTGTCAAATCCACCAATAGAAGAAGATGAAGGATCTAATGAGGCATCAAAAGACCTATTATCCAAAATTCACCCCCAGGGTTAATTTGATAACATGCATCAGAATTCTCAAGTCCCAGGCAAATGGATTGATTCAGGGCAAAAATCATGTTTCTAGGGTCCCCTCAGATTTTTTCTAACTCCCCTGGCCAAAGAAGGAAAGAGCAAGCTCTGAGGAAAGGTGAAAAAAGTGGCAAAAACAAGCTTGGGACAGGAAAAATCATGAAAATTGGCTAAGTCCTAGTCCTCGCAAAATTTGGAACAGTTGGGACATCGAGGCGCAGATCGGCCGAAAAGCCTCCAGGCGGCCCGCGAAGCAAAGGGACATCTGGGACATGAAGACGCGAAGGGCGCGAACCGCCCGGTTCGGCCGAAAAGGAGAACTTTCACACTAAGCATTTGGGACATCTGGGCCACGAGGATGTGAAGGATGTGAAAAGGTGAAGCGGCCGAGAGCAAAGGAAGCCCATTTCGGGCGGTTCGGAAGAATTTGTCCCAGACAGTCCGGGACAGTTGGAACAAATGGACGTGAAGGACGTGAACACCGTTTGGTCGGGTCAAGCGGGAACTTCAAGCTGGGGACAAAGTTGGGACAAAAGGACGCAGGGGACGCGGATAGATAAATTGAAGGAGCCGAAAGCCAATCAAGCAACGCCACGTGTCATCCAAGTGGCGAGTGTGGGGAAATTTCAAATATTTTCCCCGACGACTGCTTTTACTGTTTGTGCCCTAAATCTTGATTGTCATATCTTTCAATCGAACTTGGATTTGCACATTCTTTATATCAACGGAAAGTGTTGAAATTCTCTACATGATTCCAGGGTCAATCTGGCATTTTGGTTCATTTTGTAGAGAGAATATTGAGAAAACATCCCTGACGTGTGGTAATGCTAGAAGTGACGCTTCAACAACCAACTTTAATGCAGCAGACAGTTCACCGCTTCTGTTAGATAGCCCGCCATTTTGCTAGGATCCGCCGCTTTTGCCATAATGAGATGATTTTAAATGTGACCTAGAAGTGGTTGGGGTAGATTCTGAATTTCCTCTCTTTTCCCTCTCTCATTCTTCCTATATATTGTAAAGAGGAGCTTCTTTAAAAAGGTCGAACATTTTCTGTTTTCTCCTCCCTTCTTCTCCTATCAGGCGAATTTGTGGAGTTCAAACCTTCCATTTGAAAGCGTAATATGACTCGCCTCTTGGCATTCTCGTAGTGTATTGTATCAATCTTTGGAGCAAGTAATACATGTCTCGTGGATGATTCTCAACCTCTCTCGTGTTCATTTTTGCATCCTCCCGGTCTTTCACTGCAAGTTTTTTTATCTCGTGCACGATCTTATACCACATTTGAATGGTCTCGTGTTTCGGCAAGATAGGTGTTCTTCATTCCTCGGTGCATCACCTCTATTAGCTTAGATTTATTTTTATGCATCTTCTTACCCTGTCTCCTTGGTAGATTAAATTAGTTTTCGAGTAAACTCTTTGCATATTTCGTGTGCATCTGAACAGAGGAATAGGAACCAGCCCTTCTCTGGAGAATCCTTACTCACTTTTCAAGTCCCACACTTGGAGAAAGGATTCAATGTTATGCAATCACACTGGATGACAATATGGTCAACCTAGAAACCCGACTCAAAGCATCCGTGGGTGCTGTGATTTTGCACTAACAGTTTTGGCACACCGGTGGGACATAGAGGTCTCATTTTTATTTTATAGCAAAGTTGATGTGCATCTCGCTACAATTTCCTTGCTTAAAAGAGCTATTATTTACATATCTGGCGACTCCAAGGGAAAAAATCAGCTGGTTTCAAAGATGCGCAGGCCCGAAAACTTATGAGAAGAATCACAAGGTCAAGAGTTAGAGAAGAAGAAGTGCTGTTTGAATACCTGTAATTATCTATGAGAAGAAGGCAAAGAGGAAGAAGGATTGAGAGGTCTCCATCTCCACCAAACAAAACTCTCTCAACTCCTCCACTCCGTTATACCTTTCATTCGAGTCAACAAGGGTTTTAAGACCAATAGAATAGCTCGGAACAACCCCTACGTCAACTTCACAGCAAAGCAGCCCACTTGCTCTCAACGCACAACATCCAGTCCCTATTGCAGCCTTGAAGAACATTCCCTACTTCACTGGAGAAAATCAGACTACTCCAGGTGATCATGTTAAAGATATTGCTAACCTTTGTGTAATTCATGAAATCAATGAAATGCAAGTGGCTGTCAAGTTACTGGCATCTTCCTTCAAGGGTAAAGCATTACAATGGTTTAGGAGCCTTGGAGCTGGTTCTATCACAAACTAGAATCAGCTGTGTATTGCACTTCATGAGCAATTTGGAGAGAAGGGAGACACCTTGTCCCTTTTAGAGCAGTGATAACCATCAAGAGAGCTCCCAATGAGCAATGACCGATTTCAACTTCAACTTCAGATTTCAAAGGACTTGGGATAGGATTCCAGTGGCAGTCAGGCCAACAGCAGAAGGTGCTTTTCTATACTATCTCAAAGCTTTAAATTCTGATATTTCTATGTTAATTCAGTCCATGGGAGGCACAACAATCCCTATGGCTTATAGCATTGCCATTAGGGCTGAAAATTGTTTGATTCAAGCTGGAAAACTTGCCCCTAGACCTCCCATGCCATTGTTTCCAAGTTTAGAGAGTCCAAACACTAGTCAAGCACCTAATTTGGCTCCTTCTCCCACTCCTAGAAATCAGAGTTCAAATGAAGCTTCCACTTCATCTCCAAGTGCCCCAAATGAGCTTCAAGAGGTCATGAAGCAATTGCAAAATCTAGGCAATGAGCTGGTTACTCTCAAAAGGAAACAAGCCCAAAGTTTTAGACCTTCTTATCAACCCCAAGCTCAACCTAATAGGCAGCCATACCAACCACAAAGACCACCTAATCCAGCTGCAAATATGAATCAAACAAGGCCTCCTGCCAATAGACCTTTCCAGCCCTATAATCCAAATGCCATATCTGCCTCTAAGGCATTAGTGCCAACATAGAACAACATAGCTCAGGAATATGATTGGTGCTTTCCATGCAACGAGCCTCATAACCAATCCATGTGTTTCAATGGTGTGCTCAATCAAGCACTAATGGTGACAACCACCTTGGTGTGGAGGGTGAGGGCAGTCAAGGAAACAGCCAACAACAAGAAACATTCCAACATCAATCAGCCCCAAATGACACCACATTGGTGAACTGGCAAGCAAAGGATTTCTGTGGCATGAATCAGGCAGTTTCTCAAGGTGTCGCAAAGCCAACACAAGGTCAAAAGGAGAAATTTGGGTGAGGAGCAGCCACTAGCTCCAACCAGCCCATAACCTTCTATGACTCCAAAAGCGATTGGCAAGCAAAGTCCTGTTTCAAATACACAAGGGAAGCCAAGAACAACCCCTAGGCCAACTCAAATGCCAGCTGTTGCTACCCACGTACAAGGAGTAAATGTGCAAACCAAGGGACAACAGAGAGATCCTTCATCACCATTCAGTATCATTGATCAGATGAAGAAGACAAACGTCAATATATCTATGTGGGAATCCCTATCCATCCCAGGCCAAAGAGATCTGCTGCAAGCTGCCATGAAGGATTGGCCAACTTTGAATCAGCAGGTTCAGATGCAAGACAAAGTGCTTACAAATGCTGCCCAGCCTGAAGGAAGTCATGGAGCACAACAAGGTAAAATGTTGAAGCCCCCCCCTTTCTATGTTTCGTTAATCATTGGAAATCAGCTAGTACATAATTACATGATAGACTCCGGGGCAAGTAGCTCAGTAATGCCTAAACAGATAGCTGATCAGCTAGGGCTCCAGTATGAAATAACATCTAAAGGGGTAGTGTAGCTAGATGGGACAGCAATAGAAGAATGAGTTGGAGTGATTAGAAATTTGAGTCTTACCTTGCATGCATGTCCAAATGTTGTTGTTTTACAAGACGTAGTAGTCATAGACCTTCCACCACTCTTTGCCCTATGTTTGTCTAGGGACTTCACCGCTAAGATTGGGGGTATTTGTCTACCGATTGGTCACACATGCTATTAGAACAAGATATGGAACTAAGGCTACAATTAGGTCTCGAACCTATTGCAAACTTCCATATTGAACCTTACACTCCAAGTCGATTAATGCCAATTGCTCAGCATTTGATCAAGAAGATTGCCCTAGCATTGATGAGGCTGACACCAAGATTGGAAGCATCCCGGATCTAACTCTCGATGAGTGGGCAAACAAGATACATGCTTTTGATCCTTATCAAGAAGTAGAAGAATCTGAGCTAGGAGTTTATTGTTTACATGAAGAGGATCAACCTCTCCCCAGCATCACCAAGCCAGATCATAAGGACAAGAATGAAGTATGGCAGTTGTTCTTTGATGGATCAAGGAGTAGACAAGGTGCAGGAGGAGGAGCTATGCTCGTTTCACCACAAGGTATAAGGTATTACTCAGCCTTCCGTTTCCAGTTTTCCTGTTCAAATAACACTGCTGAATATGAAGCCTTGGTGCAAGGGATACATTGGGCAATCAAGAAGAAAATAAAGAACTTGCAAGTCTTTGGTGACAGTGAACTAATCGTCAATCAAGTCAGGGGACAACATGCTACAAAGAATGAACTGCTAAAGAACTACAAGAACAGGGTATGGGACCTCGTTGAGGATTTCGAAGCTTTCAATATCGCGTCCATACCTAGGAAGAAAAATGAAGCCGCGGATAGGCTCGCAGCTGTTGGAGCAATGTTTGATGTGGTTGACAACATCAAAAGGGAAAAAACACAGCCACATGTCCATGTGATTGTGAGGCCAGCAGTTCCAGATAATAACACCAGCTGGCAGGTGTTTGAGAATGATCAACAGATCGTCAATTTCTTACAAGAAGAGGCTGAATTCTCAGCTAGGAATCAGGACAGATTAGAGCAGCAGTATGGGGATCAAGTAGTGCAGTTGTGGACAAACAAGCTTCCTAGGGGTTTAGTAACATTGGAGTCTATCTTCAACCCTAATGACCAGTTCCATAAGGAAAAGGCTAACATACAGGTCAAAAGAGAAGATTCAGAGCCAATTCCGGTTGGGGAAAACAAAACACTTCAAATTGGCAAGGTAGCCACTGAACATGAGAAATCAGATTTCATATAACTTTGCCAAGAATTTCTAGATGTCTTCACTTGGAGCTATGAAGACTTGAAAGGTTTCAATCCCAACCTGGTTCAGCATACCATAGAATTGGATCCAGATGCTAAGCCCATCAGTAAGTAAGAGAGACCACCAACCCTCACATTGAGCCTCTAATGAAGAAAGAGCTAAATAAGCTAATAGAGGCAAGCATTAGATTCCCAATCAAGCACTCAAGCTGGGTCACAAACTTGGTTCTGGTCAGGAAGAAGAGTGGAGAAATCAGGTTGTGTGTAGATTTCGAGACTTAAAAACAGGCATCTCTCAAAGACCATTACCCACTTCCTTCAATGGAACAAATATTACAGGTAGTATCCGGTTCGAGAGATTCTCTCTCTGGATGGCTACTCGGGGGTATAATCTGTAATGGTGAAGGAAGATGACCAGTTCAAGACGGCTTTCACCACCAAATGGGGGACCTATGCCTACAAGAAGATGCCATTTGGGCTATCAAATGCTGGAGCCACTTTCCAAAGGGCAATGGATATGGCATTCAAGGGGTTGATCAATAAAATAGTTTTGATATACCTTGATGACATCATTGTATTCTCCAAAAATGCAGTGGATCACCTCTTTCATCTGAGGTAGGTATTTCAGAAGTGTAGAATATTTGGGGTATCATTGAATCCCAAAAAATGCATATTCTTGGCTCATGAGGGAAAACTTCTTGGCCATATTGTTTCAAAGGAGGGATTGATGATTGACCCAGAAAGAGTTGAAGCAATTCGAGCGTTGCCATTGCCAAGTCATAAGAAGGCTCTTCAAAGCTTCTTAGGAAGGATCAATTTTGTCCATAGGTTTGTTCCAAACTTTGCAGCTCTCGTAAAGCCAATAACACTGATGTTGAAGAAGAGCATGGCATTTAAGTGGAAATCTAAAGGCAAGGAAAGTTTTGAGGCAATAAAAGAGGCTATATCTCAAGCTCCAACTCTCATCAATCCAAACTTCTCCAAGGATTTCATGCTATATGCCTTTGGTGGTGGAGATACAATTTCTGCAATCTTGGCACAACAAAATAAAGAAGGATTAGAACAACCAGTTGCTTTCTTCAGTCAAGGCTTAGAGGAATATGAAACTAGGTACTCTTTCATTGAAAAGCATGTACTTGCAGTGATCAGGAGTTTAAAGAAATTCAAGCACCTAGTCTCAAACAACAAAATCCAATTATTGGTCTCTCATGCGGGAGTTAGGGACTTCCTTCTAAACAAGGATCTGAATGAGAAATGTGCAGGATGGATAACCCGTGTCATGGAATATGACATCGAGATCAAGGTCACTAAACTAGTACGTGGGAAGGGACTATGCGAATAACTAGCCTTGAGTCAACAAGTTGAAGTAGGTAATGAAGAAAATGCTGTCTTGGTACTACAGGATGGTCAAGAACAGGAAAATGATAATGTGCCCACTCCTGTTGGACTCGTAGTATGATACACTTCCTACTGCATGTGCCTATGCCCTCCGAGAAATGAGCAAAGCGAAGAGGAGATACTTCGAGGTTGCGAGGCTATTCCATATGCCATCGTTGATGGAGTTTTGTTCAAGAAAGATGTGAATGGAGTGCTACCTTTGAGATGCATTAGCACAAATCAGATTCAAAGGGTGTTGGAAGAGTTTCATGGTGGACCAGCCTGGTGGTCATTTTGCATCAAGAGTGACACTCTAAAAATCATGAAGGCTGGTTATTATTGGCCTAAAATCTTCAAAGTGATTGCTATGCATGGATCAAGAGGTGTAAGAATTGTGCATTCTTCATAGGAAAAGAAAGACTTGCTGCCCTTCCATTACATCCAATCTCAGTTGACCAGCCATTCATGCAATGGGGTTTGGACTTCATTGGAGTCATTAATCCCAATTCAAGCCAAGGGCACAAATGGATTTTGACAGCCACGGACTACTTCACCAGATGGACAGAAGTAGTAGCACTCAAAGAGGCAAATGAGTCTAGCATCTTAGACTTTTATGAGGGGATAACTACCAGATTTGGCGTACCTGCTACAATAATCTCTGATAATGCATTGGCATTCATTGGATCTAAGGTGACTGAGTGGGCTGTCAAGAACGGGATCTACCTAAGCACTTCATCAAACTATTACCCTCAAGGTAATGGCCAGGCCGAGTCTACAAACAAGAACTTGTTGAGGATCATTAGGAGGACTCTTGATGAGAATCAGAGGGCTTGGCATACCAAACTGAAATCAGCCTTATGGGCTGATAGGATAACTCCCAAGAGATCCACAGGTAACTCTCCATTCAGGCTTGTCTATGGAAGAGAAGCAATCTTGCCCATGTCACTTGAGTTGCCAACATTGGAACTCATGAAGCAGCTGGAGTTGCTAGAGTTTGGGCCCATGGAGGTAAGGTATGCAGAGTTGATGGAGCTGCAAGAGATCAGAAATCAGGCATCCCAAGCAATGGAAAAGGATCAAGCTTTGATCAAAAGGACCTTTGATAGGAAGGCCAAGGATAGATCGTTTCAGGTTGGAGATCTAGTGTTGAAATGGGATGTGGATAGAGCAAAACCGGGAAGGCATTCAAAATTTGATGCCATTTGGAGTGGCCCATACATGGTCATGAAGTGCAAGAGCAGCAATGCTTTCCAATTGGCCTCATTGGATGGTGAAGAACTGCAGATTCCAGTCAATGGAATCTATCTCAAGCATTGCTTCTAGAGGGAAGTTCACTACCTTGTAAATATTAATTAGATTTTCATTCCTCCAAGTGCTTTGCACATTGTCTTATTGTAGTTAGGTTTCAGTTTCCCTAAGTGCTTTAGTGCAGGTTTTGTTGCTCCTAGGTTGAGTTTTTATAGTTCAACGTGCTCTCGTAGAGGGAGTTGCAGTATCAGGCTCATTTCAGGTTATTGCTTATGACTCCATGCCCAATGGATCGCTAAAAGGCCACTGATCTTCTACCTAGCAGGCAGGTGACCCCGAAAAGTCACCAAATTGTTATCCAAAATTCACCCCTAGGGTTAATTTGATAACATGCATCAAAATTCTCAAGTCCCAGGCAAATGGATTGATTCAGGGAAAAAATCATGTTTCTAGGGTCCCCTCAGATTTTTTCTAACTCCCCTGGCCGAAGAAGGAAAGAGCAAGCTCTGAGGAAAGGTGAAAAAAAGAAAAACAAGCTTGGGATAGGAAAAATCGTGAAAATTGGCTAAGTCCTAGTCCTCGCAAAAGTTGGAACAGTTGGGACATCGAGGCGCGGATCGGCCGAAAAGCCTCTAGGCGGCCTGTGAAGCAAAGGGACATCTGGGACATGACGACGACGCGAAGGGCGCGAACCGCCGGTTCGGCCGAAAAGGAGAACTTTCGCACTAAGCATTTGGGACATCTGGGCTGCGAGGATGCGAAGGACGCGAAAAGGTGAAGCGGCCAAGAGCAAAGGAAGCCCATTTCGGGCGGTTTGGAAGAATTTGTCCCATAGACGACGATCAGGACAGTTGGAACAAATGGATGCGAAGGACGCGAACCGAGCCGCCGTTTAAGGCCGAAATGGGGAACTTCAAGACTTTGGGACGATTGGGACAAAAGGACGCATGGGATGTGGATAGTCGAAGGAGTTGAAAGCCAATCAAGCAATGCCACGTGTCATCCAAGTGGCAGAGCGTGGGGAAAGTTCAAATATTTTTCCCGCTGACCTGTTTTTGCCTGTTTCGTGCCCTAAATCTTCAGATCGTCATATCTTTTGATCTAGAACTCGGATTTGCACGTTCTTTATATTAATGGAAAGCTATTGAAATTATCTACATGATTCCGTGGTCAATCTGTCATTTTGGTTCATTTGGAGAGAGAAAATTGAGAAAACGTCCACGACACGTGGTAATGCGTAAGTGACGCTTCAACAACCAACTTTAATGTAGTAGCGATTCGCCGCTTACATTAGACAACCCATTTTTTGCCAGGATCCACCGCTTCTACCATAATGAGATGATTTTAAATGTGACCTAGAAGTGGTTGGGGTAGATTCTGAATTTCCTCTCTTTTCCCTCTCTCATTCTTCTTATATATTGTAAAGAGGAGCTTCTTTCAAAAGGTCAAACATTTTCTGTTTTGCTCCTCCCTTCTTCTCATATCAGGCGAATTTGTGGAGTTCAAACCTTCCATTTGAAACTGTAATATGACTCTACCTCTTGGCATTCAGAGTGTATTGTATCAATCTTTGGAGCAAGTAATACATGTCTGTGGATGATTCTCAACCCTCTCGTGTTCATTTTTGCATCCTCCGGTCTTTCACCGCAAGTTTTGTTATCATGCATGATCTTATACCACATTTGAATGGTCTGCTGTGTTTATGGCAAGATAGGTGTTCTTCATTCCTCGGTGCATCACCTCTATTAGCTTAGATTTATTTTTATGCATCTTCTTACCCCTGTCTCTTTGGCAGATTAAATTAGGTTTTGAGCAAACTCTCTGCATATTTCGTGTTCATCCGAACAGAGGAATAGGAACCAACCTTCTCTGGAGAATCCTTACTCACTTTTCAAGTCCCACACTTGGAGAAAGGATTCAATGTTATCTGCAATCGCACCTTTGGATGACGAGTAAGGTCAACCTAGAAACGACCAAAGCATCCGGGGGTGCTGTGATTTTGCACTAACAAGACCCAATTGGTGGAGGAATACAATATTTCAAATATTGAGCCCCGAGTCATTATTAATTAAGGCACACTTAACCCTACATTATTAATACTGAGACCTAACTATAGAGGGGCGATCATGCTCTAACATGTTTTAATAAGGAAACTCATCTGATGTGAAAGTAATGTGATCTTCATTGAGAGATAGAGTGGAAGTAAACTTATGATACACATACTTAGGAGAAGTATGAGGATGAATATAAGTATTAGCTAGATAAGACCTAAGTTTATTGATACAATCAAGATGATCCTATAAAAGGCATGGATGGAGACATCCATGATGAGAGGATCCTAAGGAAATGAGCGAAAAAATAATATGAGGACTCAAGAGTGTTCAAATGAGACATGTTCACCAAATGATTTAAAAATATTGGAAATCTTTAAAACTCTAATTGCAGAATCACAATACAATAATAAGAAATGAAGTACAAAAATGACACAAATAATAATCAAATGGAAATTGAAACACTTAGTGCAAGAGAGGGAATAAGATACTTAGCTGATTCCACAAAAATCCTAAACTATGCTCAACTAGAAATATGATGAAACATGAGGGAAGACTATCATAACCGAACACAAAAAATTGTATGACTATCAGCAAAAATTGGACTAGAATGTCTGGACTGGGTTAGGGGCGCTTAGGTGCCAGAGACTACTTTTGGGTTCCTATGTCTACGCAGGACCTCATAAAATGATTTTCTGTGTCGCAATGATGTCACTAACCTTTCTTTGTTGGTTGTTGGATGTCCATAGAACTATCTTGTAACCTGCAGAAATCCAAAAGACATCAAATCCTAAAAATAAAAATATGCAAACAGGGAATCAAACTGATCATGGAGGTCACCCGATAGAATGAAATTATGACCGAGCGTTGCACTACATATCAAACTCCAAATATTTCTATTTGTGTGTGTGTAGAATCATTCCCTAGGAAGCTCTTGTGCAAGATGCACCAAATAGTGAACAATAACTAGATGTAGCAATGTAGATAGATGTGTGGATGTCAAAATGAACTTCCCTTCCTATGAAGTGTATGTAGAAAAATACGGTCCCTTTTCCCTTGAATGATAGCTAGTACTGATTTGATGCTCTTAAAATTCCTTTTGATGCAACCTTAGGTGATGATAATAGATGCTTAGAGCTTGGTCTTTTATTATGGTCACATATCTTTGTATTTATATGATTCCCTTATTTGAATTTCATTGTTAAAATTTAAAAGGATGACACGAAGAAAACAAGATGCCCAAAAGATAAAAGAGGCCAAAATGGGGCGATTAAGATACAAAGAGGTCGGGGGTACCCAAAGGGGATGAGGGCACTAGTGTCCAAAGCCAAGAAAGATGATAGTGAAATTTAGTCTGGGTAATGGGGTGTGTAAGACCACGAGAGAGAGAGAGAGAGAAAGAAAGAAAATAGGCCAAATAAACATGTCAATTAATATTTTTATGACTTAGAAATCATATGAATAGTGGTATGTGATTAGGACCTATAAATGTACCCAAGTGCGTGATTTGGTGTCTATACCTACATCTATTGTGCCCTCGCCTACCTCAATACCTACCCTTATCTCTACAATCATATTTACATCCGTACCCCTATCTACATCTATTATACCCATATCCACTATACCCACATTTATTACATATGCCACATCCACATCTATCTCAACACCTATCGCTACACCCATCCCTATATCTACATCTTCTTCCTAATCCTTATCTACAACCATATCCATAACTGTATCCATCCACACATCTACCTCAACATATATCTCTATATCCATGCATACTTCTACATCTCCTTCTTTATCCACATCTAAAATTGTATCCATACTTACATCGACATCCGAATCTGTGACCACTATCAAGGAGACATCTCCCCTTAATGTAACCAAAAGTGATGTCTCAATCCCATCTTGATCTTCAGCAAGTACACTCACTTCTACGCCCACATCTCCGAATCCATGCAATTTTTAACTCCTTCCAATCTCATCAAACATGTTATCCAAAACCACTTCCATCTTCAATCCCCATATCTACCAAAAATCTAAATCATCTGGTTCAACCTCAAAGTATCCCCCCATTGAAATCATCGTGATTCCTACCAAGGTCAAAGCCTCACAACAAAAATATAAGAACCTTGACATCATTGCTAAAAAATATCTCACCCATGCACATGATAAATTGAAGCTTCCTCCTCTAAAGCCCCAATAATCAAAACCATCTAAGTAATCCAACACCTCATCATCTATCTTAGGACCTTTCACATCTATTTTGGGACTAGTCCCTTTATCCAAATCCCCCATCATTAAATCTAAATCAAAATCAGATTCCTTGTCTCCCATAAAGCCTCATAAGAGTAAGACACCTCTCTTTCCTTCATCCATCGTTCCTAAGTCCAATCCATCCACAATCCCAGAAACCCTTTTTCAAAAACCCCCATCGAATCTTATAAGGAAATATTTCAAATTCTCATCCAAGCATCTACAATCACAATTCCTCATATCAAATCCTTTGATTCACGTGGTAAAAAATCCATGTGGTTTAATTCTAATGCCATTTTTTCTTACCATCATACCCTTGGATATAACACTGGACATTGTAAGACCCTCCAAACCCTCATCCATAATCTCATAGAGGAGGATGACCTTCTCATCACTGAAGATCACCCTCTTCCATATATTATCTCGTCCACATCTAAACACAATCCTCTAATCAAATCCACACCTCATAAGGCCTCTAAATATCCTTCTTCATCCAAATCATTCATCAAAATCCCTCCACCTAACTCTACCTCTTCCAAATAAGGTCCCCCTCTTTTCATCGATGCCGTTCATATTGCCACTCGCTCTCAACCTTATGATCCTCAATCATCTACCAAACCTAAACTAAAAGTTTTCATCTCTTCTCTCTTTGGTAATCATATCCCATGTTCATCTTCATCTAAGGCTAAGGTATCCATCCTAGCCACTCCACATACCCAAAATACTACTACCATTGAGAAAAGCATTGTAAAATAGCTCCATTGTGATCCCATTAAGATGTATCTCTATGAGCTCATCCAAAGCTCTAATAATCATTAACAAGCTCTCATTGAAGCATTTTAGTGCATCCTAATTACAAACAATGAGACTCAACCTTTCAGGGCTCTTGTCAAAGCCATCATAGCTGCTGCCATCTCTTTTGACAATTCTAAAATTCCAGACATCTTACGATGACCATTACCTTCCCCTCTTCATCACCATCCACATCAATGAAAAATTCCTTCACTAGTCCATGATTGAAAATGGTTCCAATATCAATATCATATTCTCCCATAACTTTGATTAACTTAAAATTCCCAAATCTATTGTCACTCAATCACCCGCAGTTCTTCAATCCTTTAATGATGTTGTTTCCCCTACTTTGGGAATAGTTATCCTACCCATCCGTGTCTTTGAAAAAGATCCTTCATGAGATCTTATACATTGTTGAGGGGAGTTTCAATATAATGTCTTTCTAAGATCTTTGATGGATTTACGCCATGCGTTGTGTCCTATTTCTTATTCTTGCACCCCTTAACAAATAAAACAACTTGGTTGGCTACTGAGACTTGTATTAACGTGGACCATGGAGGAGTTAGGCATGCCGTGGGATGAAGGAATGAAATCCACGACTAAGAATAGAATCTTGCCGAAGCTAGTAAATGTGGAATGAAGGAAAAGTTTGAAAATCCATAGAGGTTTTAAAAGTGCCATGGAACAAGCAAATGAAAAAGGCCACGAGAATGAAAGAATAACTAGTATGCGGAGGTCAAAATCCGTGCAAGACTGAAACAAGAAAGTTGCGTCAAGGAGAACAATAGTTTTCTATGGATTACTAAATGAACATGAATCTGATTTGATCATTGCAAATCTAATATTATTTGAAGGAATCTTAGCCTTCTCCATGTGAAGGGAATCAGATTTCATGGATTAAATGTTGGTAGGTGGCGGAAGTGAAGGAAGAAGTATCCAACATGCAAGAGGTCGTTTGAGACAACCCAACCACCGAGAATTGAATGCGGTATGGGCGATGTTCCTTCTTTAACAAGAAAAGTGGTGTGGGGAGGCAGATTTTGTAGAAATAATCAAATATTTTCAGAGAATTGAATGGAAGTGGTCAGTTGGTGTAATAGGGAATTCAAATTTCCCTCTCTTCTTTCCTTCTTTCTCTTCTTCAAATTTCTATATATTGTAAAGTGATGCCCAATTTTAATGTTGGATACTCTTAGAATTTGGGCATCTTGTAATATAAGGCTTCTCTCTTATGTTATGTGTATGTCCTAAGGGTCGCATGCCTTGGATCTTGATTTAGTGAATGCTCACATCTTCCTCTCGCGATTGTAATAGTCTTGTTGGCGAGAAAATTTGTTGGGTGGACAAACTTGTGGATTTTTTGCCAAAGATCTGGGAATCTAAGTCCCTCTACTTAACCAGTGCAGTTGCCATATATGCATGCGTGAGAAAATGTGGATTTTGTGGTGGCCTTTCGACCAGTGGGGATCTAATAGGGGCACTCCACTGACCCTGTGGAAAATCTAGAAATCTCTTGCTAGGGAAGAATTTGTCTAAAGAGTGGGGAAAGGGGAGTGAGAAAAGAGGTAGGAGAACTAATGCTGCAGGTAGAAAATCAGATTCCTACACACACACTAGTTAGAAACTTCAACACATGCATTTATCAGAAGAAACAACTCTGCGAATAACAACAAGACCAAATAGAATTCACTGATCACCAAGTATCAAGAAACCCCTTAGTCAAAGAAAGCTAGAAAATCCTTATTCTTGTATTGATTGCTCAAATCAAAGTTGTACATAATGTGGGAATGGAGGAAATTTAGAAAAGGGGGAAATGGAAGAAAATGGCTATCTCCTTTGCTTTCTCTAGGTACAATGCACTCTTGAGTTTACAAGATCAATTGCCAACCCTTTGAAATGGGAATGGTGTTATAATTTATAGACTAGAATATGACTTATGATCTAACCCCAATGGCTTTTCATATGTCCTCACACAATTTAAATTTTTTCAACTTCCTAGGAAACTTTTAAGTCCCTTTTTATAACATAAAGGTGACTTATTACATTATGAACATTAAGACATGAAAAAGTGCAACCCCAACACAAAATTAGAACATTTGAGAAGAGAGAGAAAGTTGGGGAAAGAGAGAGAGAAGAAGAAGAAAAGGAGACATCGTTCTTGATGAAGTTCGTTGATCCTCATCGATGGAAAGCGCCAAATATAGTGAAACTATGAATCTTCAAACTCCGTGCACATTGTGAATCTCCTTCAAATCAGCTTGTGAACGCTTTCCAAGTTGATTGAACTATTCCATTGATGACCACAACTCCCAGCCTGCGTATGATATACTATTTTTAGTGAGAGGTGATTTTTTCCTCTTCTCGACCATCGTGATGTGATGAACTCCCTCATTCGATACTGCACACCCTACCCTTGCCTCAGCCACTTCTTTGGGGTGACTTACTATTTTTAGTAGGTGCTCGAGGGCCCACTTACTATTTTTAGTAAGTGTAAAAATGCCCGTTCTAGTGAATTCTCAGTTGTAGTGCACCCCCAATGTCTTCGCCTCCTTCGCAGGTCCTTCTATCGATGGCTTTCCCAAAATAGTAGTCCCTATGTAGTAGACCTGCTATTTTTAGAAAGTTGGATTTTGGAGGTTGGATTGACATGCAAAGAAGTTTTTTGATATGGGTTTTTTCCCAATATTACCCCTTTGAAATTTTAGGCTGCCCGCTTAACAGTCCAGAAATTTTAAAGTTTCAATTTTCAGACCTGGCATAGTGCTTCTGGATGTGGCAGCCATTAATGGATCTTGAAATTTTCAGGCCTAGTTTTTGTCTCCATTCATGATGAAATAAACTCCATTGCGATAGGTTTTTCATTATGGTGCTTCACGTGAAATTTCTCTTCAATCCGGTGACCGGTTTGATGGGAAATCAAGCTTTTTCCTTCGTAGAGCTGGAAAGAGGATTTCTTCACTGCGAGCATTCCTTGCTGAAAATTGGAGGTTTGAATATGATTTTTTAATGTCCTTCAAGAGAGAAGAACTCAGCAATAGATGGTTTGTCAATCCATGCTCCGGTTTGCAAGATATCTTCAAATATTTGTTTTATGACAATGGGGATTTCCATTGTTCTTCTTCTTTGTTCTCCATTTCTTCTTCTTATCTCAATGAATTATTATTTTGAGACTTGTGTATCACCATGGGGTAGAGGATTTTATTGCTGTGGTGAATCTGGTTTGATCTTTGGCAATGGTGGAGTGGTGAACTAGTGCTCTTTGCAATTTTCTTCTGGTAATGGAGAAACAACTAGAAGCAACAAGAAAAAGCTAACAATTTAGAATATTTTTCAAATTTTTGAGTTGAAGTTGGCAATTTTTTTATGTTTGATTTCCTTGACCTCAGGGACATGAGGGACATAAAATTCCATGGTGGTCAAGAGGATGACATGTGGTAGTGATGATCGACGCGGGGAATGAAGGTGAGAAAAACTGCTTTAAAGCACTGGGAACTAAAAGCATGTCACATGGATGTCTAAAAGGCTCCCCATAGGGGTATAGGTGTATTTTTCCATGTTTTATGTCCCTCACCTCTGTTACATAAGGAAATCAGTTTCCATGGTGAACCTGGAGCTAACACATGGCACTAGATTTCGACGGTAGGGAATGGATGCTACAAAAATGCACCTGGGAGCTGAAAGTCGGTCACGTGGGTGTCCAAATGAATCTCCATAGGGGATGGGAACATTTTTCCATGTCTGATGTCCCCAACTCAGGTACATAAGGGACATCAGTTTCCATGGTGGTCCTGGAGCTGACACGTGGCACTAGATCCGATGTCGGGAATGAATTCTCTAAAAATGGTCCTAGGGGCTAAACTGTCAAGTCTGGAGGTACTATGAGGGTCCAAGAGGTCACATGGGGGCTAGGAGAAATTTTCAAGGGTTGGTGTACCTAAACTCAGGGATGTCGGGGACATGAAATCCCACCAGGCTCCTGGTGCTGACATGTGTCCTCCCGAAAAATGACTAAGTCCTAAATTACCTTTGAGAGGGCAACTTAGAAAGAAGATAACTTGAGATCCCGATGGAATTTATTGGTAAAATTTTGTATGATACTGAATAGAAATGGCCTTTTGAATCCAATGTTAGGTGTATCATGTCTTGATTCATCCATATGATCCCTAGAAAATCAGATTTTGATTTGAGACTCCACTTGTACCTGATAAAAATTACCTGCCAATCCTATGTGCCAAGGTGTTGTGAAAAATATGATTTCAGAATAATGTAGGTATTTTAATCCTCTTTTTGGTGGTTCTTTGTTTTGCTTCTAACTCCGTTCGAAACTCCCAGAATCATCTTCTGAAGCCCAACAACTATTTTAGGCATGTGTACTGCCTAGGCTTGTGAACCCTAATTTTTTTCTCAAACTGCTCCAAGTTTCTCAAAACTTCCCAAAACCTTCCAAAATAATTTCCATGATGTTTTAAGGTCTTCAATTCACCTCCATGTTTAATTTGGCCCTTCCGTTCCACTCCAGGGTGGTTGGTCATCTGGGAAGGCCAGTGATAGCCCTTCCCAATACCGCCAAAAGATAGTATCTTTTCGGCACTCCCTAAAATCACCTAGGGGGAATGAATAGACTTTCCTAAATCACCTAGGGGACTAATTTGACATCAAATAAAGGGGTGACCAGACTGACGGACTTGACCTGAGGTGCCTAGGAATGATAAAACATGAAAATTTCGGCACAAGGGTATAGTTGTCATGCTTGGAAACTTCCAATTTCCCTGTTGCAAATTTACATGACAAAAAGTCTATGCACAATTTCAGGTAATAAAATTTAATCTTATGGCTTGTTCCACCCTTGTTATTATTTTATTACACTCCTTGCCTTTATTTCATTCACAAATGTGTTGTATGTTTCATTTTTGAATCTTTGTCTATTGTGTATCATGAAAGTGGATTCTGGGAGTGATTTTGATATGTGTCTCATATCTAGTCCTCTTCATTATCATTTCCTTCCCTTTCCCCTTATCTAAATGTATTCATCCCCTTATTTTCTGGTGTTATCGCCTCTATAGATTAGGATTTCTATTTATGCATCTCTTTCTCACCCTAGTCCCTTGGAAAGTTAGAATAGGATTAGATAGTTACATTTCAATTTCTAGGAGTAGTTTTAGCAGTAGAGGTAAGTAGAGGAATCCAACCTTCTCTCGGAGGTCTGTCTCAGTTCAAGTCCCACAACTTGGAGACAGTCCCATGTTGACTCAAATTTTAGGTTGTCTATGATCTGAATGTGGGTGTAATTTTGAGCTCCAACAGTTTTGGCATGCCCAGTGGGACCAAGAAGTCAAAATATTTCTAGATTTATCAAGTTCTGGTGTGTGCTTGATAAATTTCAGCCTTTCATAGGTTATGTGATAACACATATGGAAACTCCAAGTAGTAAATATATTGGTTTCAGTAGTTCAAGTGTCCCTGATTCATGAGAAGGATACAAATGTGGTCTAGAACAAGACAAGAAGGTGTATTTGAGTACTTGTAACTATCTCCAGGAAGAGGACAAAGAGGCAAGTAAATATCCAAAGATCTCCATCTCCTACAAATCAAACTCTTTCAACACCTCCACCTAGTAGGCCCTTCTTACAATCAACAAGAGTTCTCAGACCTATCATAATGGCTCATCAACAATCACCGCCAACTCAAAATCCATTTGTAAACTTCACAGAAGCATCCTGTTTGCCTTAAATTCCCAAAATCCTATCCCGATAGCGTTGAAGAATTTTTCCATATTTTATTGCAAAATCACACTCATCAAGTTGACCACATTAAAGACATTACAAATGTCTGTGCTATTCATGAAATTTCTAAAATGGATGTGGTAGTAAAATTTTTGGCTTCATCACTTAAAGGAAAATCTCTGCAATGGTTTAGGAGCTTAACCGCACTCTTAGTCAGGAATTGGAATGAATTATGCACAACATTGTACAATCAATTTGGGGAAAGAGATGATAACTTGTCTCTTTTGGATCAGTTATCTACAATCAAGAGAGCACCTAATGAGTAAATGAAAGATTTCAACTTCAGATTCCAGAGAACCTGGGACAAAATTCCAGTTCTTGTCAAGCCTATAGTTGAAGGTGCATTTCTTTACTTTTTGAAATCTCTTAACTCTGATATATCTATTATGGTGCAATCTATGGGAGGTGTAACTCTACCAGTAGCTTATGCATTGGCCATTAGGGCTGAAAATTGTTTAATTCAAGCTAGAAAATTAGCTCCCAGGCCACCTATGCCATTATCCCCTGAATTTCCACAAGCCGCGCAACCCTCCATTGCTCCTATTCCTCAACCAAACCCATAGCTTGTAGCTTCCACATCACAAACCCCTACACAACAAAAGGAAGATGAAGAAATGAAATCTTTGATTAGAAACTTGACAAACAAAGTTATATCCCTAGAAAAATAACAAGCCCAATCCTATAGAAATTATCAAAATCAAGGGCAATATTCAAATCAGGGATATCAGCCATATAGAAACCAACATTCTAATCAGAGATATGCACAAAACCAACAGAATAATATATGGAAAAGTCAAAGTGATCCTCTTCCATTGGAAACAATCCCTCCTCCGCAAGCACTTCCTGCCCCCAGTTCAAGTCAAGCCTTAGTTCCAGTATAAAACAATATGGCACAAGAAATAGAGTGGTTTTTTCCATGTAATCTACCTCATAACCAACTTGGTTGTGAAAGGGAAATGCATCTCCAAGATTACATGATTCAAGGCACTTCCAGTCAGCAAGAACCACTTAATGAAGAACCAAATCACGGTGTGGAAGACGTCCATCAAGCCGCACTTTGATGCAAAACTTATGTTTTTTGGAGTTGATGATTTATATGCACTTAATCAAGTGTTTGGCGGCTCTAGTAGACCTTAGATGGATGTTGATGATAATAAGCAAAATAAGAAAATAATCTTTGGAAGCTCGCTTTTAACCTCTTTAGATCAAAGCAATACCACGAGATAAAGGAAAGGACATTGGAAGGGCAAGGGAAAAGCTACAGATTGTTGTAGAAATAAAAGGCCTTGAGAAAGCTGCATGATGAAGTAGAAATCATATCCCAAAAATCCATATTGATTGATAGGCTTGCTATGGAAAAAGAGGATGTTGCTTCACCAAATCTGTGTGATCAAGCAATGTCACAACAAAGGAAAGAAAGTAACATGCCACAAATACAAAAATCTACGGGTCTTCCATTCAATATTGTAGAGAAATTTAAGAAGAAAAATTTCAATGTGACAATGTGGGATGCACTGGCTATTCCATCTCAACGAGATCTCATGTGTGAAGCCCTCAAGAAACTACCTTCGACAGATCCAATAGTGCAAAATACTCATGCCATGGTGCATGTCTGTCAAGATAAAGATGATCAAGTAAGTAAAAATGTCAAAACCCCACCCTTTTACATGTCAATAATTGTGGGTAAATACCTAGTTCATAACTGTATGATTGATTCAAGGGCTAGTACCTCTGTAATGCCCAAGAAAATTATTGATATCCTAGGTCTCAAATACAGTCATGTGACTAGGGAGCTTTAGAACTAGATGAGTCAATTGTGAATGTATTGGGAGTAATTAAGGACCTTGAGTTAACACTTCATGCCTGCCCAAGCCTCACCATAACCCATGACATTTCAGTCATTGACCTACCTCCCATGTTTTCCATTTACTTGTCTAGAGACTTCACTGCTAAAGTAGGTAGCTATCTATCCTTAGATTAGACTCACATGCTTTTGAGAACTAGATATGGTACCCGATTCACTATACAAGCTGAGCCCATATTTTCCTACCATATTGAGTCTTATGACCCCACCCCTATCCAAGAAAATTTCCTAATCCAAGAAGAGAATGAGAAAAGGTTAGCCTCGATGAACAACATACTCCTCCTTCCATGCCTGATTTGTTCCTAGATGAATGGGATGAGAGGGACCACAAGTTTGATACTTATGAAGAAGTGTTTAAAATCTTTGAAACCAGTCTAGGAACCTACTTGTATTCTTTAGGATGAATCTATGATACCTGCGACATTCAAACAAAAACATAAAATGATTTTGAATATGGCAGATGTTATTTGATGGTTCTAGATGCAGAAATAGAGCTGGGGTGGGTGTTGTACTCATTTCTCGAGGAGAGGATAATTTCTTCTTCACTCATATATTTAAATTTTCATGCTTTAATGATGTGGTGGAGTATGAAGCATTAGTGCATGGTTTTCTAATTGTTGAGAAGAGTAAAATTAAAAAGTTGCAGATCTTTGAGACACTAAAGTTATGGTTGACCAAGTCTCGTGATAGGTGTGCCACTAAGAATAATTTGTTAAAGTTTTACAAACATAGAGTTTGGGATTTGCTTTAAGGTTTTGATGCTCTTGACATGTAGATGGTGCCACAGAAGTTAAACAAGGAATCATATCAAATGGTGGCTCTGGGTTCTCAGTTTTCACCAATGGATGATTTAATCAAAGGTAATACTCAAAATTTTAGGATGGTGGTTAGGCCATCCATCCCAGATAATCAAACCAGCTAGTAGGTTTTTGACAATGATGAGAAGATTGTTCAATTTATTCAAAATGAGGTTGATTTCTCCAAAAATGCAATCTGATTTGCAAGAGGTCTATGGGGACCAAATTACTCACTTAAAATCAAAAAAGTTGCCCAAGGGTTGGTCACTTTGGAACAAATTTTCAGTCTAGATGATGAGCTCAAATGAATGTAAAATAAAATAATGGTAAGGCGGGATGATTGATGATGGGTGTCGTTATTCCCTTCATTTAATCAACTCTTTGTTGATGTCATATTCAAACCAGGGGTGTGTCTAAAGCTATATGCAACAAGAAGAATCCTAGTGATTTAGTAATTGATTGTAGGTTTTTTTGTTATTTTGTTTTCTAGGGTTTTATGCAGTGTCCTTAGGGTTCCATGGCCAAAGCCTTATTATATCTATGCTACAAGAAACTTTCTGAAATAAACACTCATTGCTGAAATAAACACACATACAAAAGTAAATAGATTGCTGAAATAAACACACTTTGCTTGGAAATAAATACACGGTTGAAAATGTTGTGAAAAAGCTTGCAAGGAAATAAAACTCTAGTCTATAACACCTGCAGGGACAAGTATACAATAGAGTTCAACTTAAATAATCAAAAGCATTTACAAAATTAATAGATCTACACTATTTTCTTTAGAAATATAGATACAAATAAAATGAGGATCTTGGTTCTTGGAGGAGTGGGTGCTTTCTCCACCTTGAATCAAGATTTGACAAATTATATTTCTCTAAAAAAAATGGCTATTTTATTGCTGAAATGTTTTGTCTTAAAAAAATTTCTATGTATCTATCTATATCTCTATATCTATCTCTATGTATCTCAGTATGCATATATATTAAATATATCTACTGTGTCTTTATATATATATATTTCATTCAAAGATGCATTTACAACCATAACTATTCTACCAATTTAGATGGAACCTAATAGTGCCCAAAATAGATGTTGAATTTGGGACCTTGCCGGATGTACACTTGTCTAATAAGTTATCCCTAGATCTTTGAGTATGAAGAATTAGAAATATTCTCGATATGCTTCTTACAAATTGAAACGATCATTGATTTATTTATCATCAGATGTCGTAAAAATAAATATATTCCCATTGGTTTCAGAACTTTGGAGAAGTTCTGGAACTAAAGGGGACTATTCTAGATCTAACCGTGAAAGTTTCGGAGCTAAACGCAAGAGTTCCAGAACTAAGTGCTGAGGTTTCAGAACTAAGTCCAAAAGTTATGGAACTAGGTGATAGAGCTCATAAACTGTGTGATGGAGTTCCGGAACTAAGCCGTATTAAAGCCAATGCTCCTAAAAACATGCGGATCACTTCATACTTCGTTCTTCCGATTTGCTTGTGACTTGTTTTATTAAAAAACCAAATTTCCACACAATTTTTAGGAATTATAGAGTTTTTAGATGTTAGAACTAAATTCAACAAAATAAGGATAATTACATCCTAACTTATACTAGATCAAACAAAAGTCACAAAATGTAGTTAAACTTGATAAAAAGAGAGTAAAATAAGATCATTTATTGCACATTAACGAGACATATTTTGGCCTTATCATCTCCCCTGTACTTACTTGTTTGTAAGTCCACTTACAAACTTTACTCTTCAAATCTTGGGTTGTGGATTCTACATTCCAATTGACTGCTTAGGTCAAATGGATGAAACTGAATATCCCAGTGTTTTAGTTAGAAGTATTATACCCTGATCCTGCTTCTACTTTATTTTTCCATTCCTCAAATTGAGTGGGATCTTGAGGCTCTTTGTTTTGCTATGGAGAAATGGGAGTGAGAAGGAGAGGATGCCTTGTTCTCATTCCCATCCATATGCCCCTACATTTTTCATTGACCTGAGGGATTCATGTACATAAGGATTTAGCTCTTTCCAGGATCCATATTAAGTTTGTGGGAGATATCACTTCTATTCTTCTCAATGAAACTGTGAGAAAATCCCATTTTTTCAAACATCCATGATAAATCTCATAAGAGGTGAAGGCATAAATAATTTTTTGTAAATTGGCCGGATAATGTCCCTTGAAATGACTATCAAAGGCATGGGATCTGAAATGTATAACAAAGACATATGGTTTACCATAATGAGCCCTCATGTAGATGCCATATTAACTAGCCTTTAATAGATGCTCATAATCCATCTCTTTCCACGCAATTTGATTCTAAAGTACAAAAAAAAGCATTTAGCTAGATTTCCCCTACATATAAATTGCTCATGAAGCGTGTATTCTTTTCCAGCATAAAATTGTAGAGATAGAATTCACAGAGAAGGTTTTTCTATTCTACACTGGCTGAGGAATAGGATGTCATGAACTCAGATTCATCTTTTATTTCATGTGGAAGGCCACATGTAATTCTTGACAACTGCCAACGAATAAATTGTTCTTCTAGAAAAATGCTGTATGCAGGAGAAGGTCTCCTACATGTGAGTAACTTTTCACTCATTATGCAAACCATTTGTATTTTTACAAGACATTTAAATTTGTCTTCTTTCTCTTTGTAGAATTTTTCTTCCCATTCCTTCCTTTCTTTCTTATCTTCTTCCATCTTGCTTCTCAGGTCCTCATTTGATGTTTTAAATTCATTAATTTCCCTACATGTATCATCCCACAATTTCTTGAGTGGCCATTAAGTCGATTCGATCACATGTGTAGATATTGTTGACATAACACTTTGTCTTCTGGAAAATTGAAATTCTTCTTCTTTTTCCATCATCTTCTGTTTAACCATTGTCAATTCTTCAGTCCTATCTTTGAGCTAATTTGTTAGTTGATCAATGAAAATTTCCTCTGTTCTAATTTGATTTTGAGGAAGTTTAATTCCTCATTTTCTCTATGATTATGAGTTCTGCTCTGGACAAAAACAGAGCTTGTTTAACTTGTTGTTTCTCCTTTTTTTCAAAAAGTTCCTTGGGAATGAGCATTCCTCTTCCACCAAAGGGGATTTCCCTTTCCATTTCCAAGATGCCAATTCCTCTTCTTCATGTGACAAAGTGTTGCTAATTCACCCAACTCTTGAAAATATTGTTCTTCAAATCTTTCATCTTCTTTCTCCATCTCAGTTTGGCTTGGTCCAGGAGGAGTCATGGCCATGCTGCCCAAAATATCAGCAACTTATTTTTCCAACCCATCATGTTCTTCCATCTCCTCTGGAATTTCCCTAGACCTCTTATGAACTCTTCTTCTTTGAGGAGCTTCAAAATGTCTGGAAATGGGTTTCCTCCTAGAGCTTCTTCTAATTTTCACTTCATGCTCTAGCTTAGGTGAACTGTCACTATTAGAGATAGATATTAGTTCTCCTAGTATTGTTGCAGAGGAAGGAGTTTCTTTTAAAGGCACAAGTAAGCTCGTAGCTTTAATCCTTCTTCCAGATCTCCTTCTTTTTGGTACATTATCCCCACCTATTTCCTTCTTTTCCTTTGTAGGGGAATCAATATCCAAATTACTTGTAGGAGAAAAAGGGGTTGGTATTCCCTCTTGATAATATCAGGGTTTTTCTTAAACTTGTTAAGAAAATTTTCCCATGTTTCTTCTCCATTTTTCTTTGAAAGAAAATGGTGCTGGCATACCAAATGGACTAACCCATGATGTTTGATTGTTCCAAATCCCTAGGAATACCTCTGAGCCATTGTCTAGATGGAGTAAAAAAGGAATCCTGGAAGATTTACTATATATTCTAGTTTTGAATTCCCATACCTAAGATATATTGGCTCATTAAGGACCTCTCTTCCCAAAGTTCAAAATTAACCATCACAAGTTAAATACTTAACTACCCAAAATGCTACCCTGTCAAAGGGTTTGGGCAAGCTAGATCTTCTAACCCCCTTGATGATTTTCTTGGTGTTATAGATATATTGGGGTTTAGATTCCCCCTCTTGTATTAAGGTTTCTACGATATCTTTAAGGGTTCCCTTGACAGGATTTGGGACAAGCACAATTGGAATTCTAGAAACATTACTCATTGTATTTATAGAAAAAGGAATTATAATATTTATAACCTTTTTCTTGGATTATTCTAAATTTACAAAAATTCTCTTACCAATTCATCATTGTACTTCGAGAAATTTTTCAGGAAATCTAACCACCTTGCTCGTCCAAAAATAGCTACCACTTCTCCATCCACAAGAAGTTACATATCATCCTTTGGTTCTGACTTCTTTTTAATCCCCATGGTCAAAGAGGACAATTCAAATTCTTCTTTCTTCAAATTCAGTTTTAGCTGCGGAACTATTGTGTTTAGCTGTGGAACCATTGTGTTTGTTTTGTGGGCCTGATGGGTTTAGTTGTGGAATTCAAATACAATTCTTTTGCTTCTTCCTTGAAGTTCTTCTGCAACTACTTCTCAACTTCATTTATTCCACCCAAATGATAGCTAATTATAAATACACTGCCACTTTTTGTTCCACCAACATCATCCTCATGATTACTTACTTTTAATCATAATGTGCAATAAATGACTCATCATACCAACTTTTAAATCAAATATAATCACACATGCGAAATTTTAATTTAACCTTTAATAAGTTCAAGACATAATTACCATCCTTGCTGATGTAATCCCTCTGTCTTGATGACTCATCATTCCTAAAAGTGAAAAAAATAAAAACGGTTAGAAAAGATAGCTAGAATTCAAACAAATTCTTTATATTTTGCATTAGCCATTTATTGAGGAGACCAACCGCCATTGCTAGTTTTCAATTGATCTCTAAGAGATTTGTTTTGGTTTAGAGAATGCCATTTAATGGTTTTCATTCCTTCTTTATTTATTTATTTTTTGGGGAAGAGAATGACATTTGCTTCTTTTCATTCTCTTCCCTTTTTTGGATCCATGCATCTGATTATTTGATCATTTTGGAAGAATTGGGTTATTCCATATGATCAAATTCTTTTTCTGCTTCAATCTGATTTAAGAATTCATCCCTAGTAGGAGGCTTCCTATAAATTTTTAGCCTATGTCCATTGAGAAAAAGTGTCCTTCTGTTGCTATCAATGGGAAGTAGCCGAATAGAGCCATTTTCAAATATCTACTCAATCTGATAGGGTCCTAACCATCTGGCTATTAACTTACCTTTGAATTGTTGGTACTTGGAATCAAATAGTAATTCCCAATCTCCTACCTTGAATTTACTTTTATTGATATGTGTTTCATGCCACTACTTCCTTTGATCTTGGAATGTCTCTGTCTGTTGAAGTGCTTCCAGTCTCAACTCATCCAATACATTGAGTTGAAGAATTATTTCCTTTTGTGTTGAATCCAACTCAATACCCACTTTAGTTGTTGTCCTCAATATTTGTAGTGCAAATTCAATAGGTAACAAGAGATTTTTCCCATAGACTAACTCATATGGTGAAAAACCTATTGCAGTATTCCAAGTTGTATTATAAGCCCAAATAACCTCAGGTAGTCTCTTTACCCAATCTCTTCTACCTACTTCAATTGTTTTGGTAAGGATGTTTTCCAATTCTCTGTTTGTTACTTTTGCTTGTCCATTTGATTATGGGTGATAGGGAGATAACTTCCTATGATTGATCGATAGTACATTGTGAAGGCCTAGATCATATTAGACATGAATTGTGGCCCCTGATCTAAAACTATACTCCTTGGTGCACCAAACTTCATCATAATTATGTGCCAAAGGAAATCAGTAACTACTTCTTTAGTGGCATTTGTTAAATCCTGCACCTCTACCCACTTTGTCACATAATCAATACACACAAGAATGTGCTCCTTTCCTTGTGAAGGAGGACTAAAGGGACCAAAAAATATAGCCCCCACCTTTCAAATGGTTCAATCACTACTTGAGGTTATAGAGGAATTTCACTGGTAAAGGTTGGCTATCCCATCCTTTGACAGGGATCACACCGCTTGATATATCTCTTCACATATTTATATAGAGATGGCCAATAATAGCTAGTGCCAAGTATCTTGTGAGATGTTCTTTTTACTGAAAAGTGTCCTCCACTTGGTTCATCATGACATGCCTTGAGTATGTCAAATATTTCATCTTATCTCACACACCTGTGTAAAACCAAATCATGACCACATTTAAATAACATTCCATCTAACCATTTAAATTGTGCATTGGTTTTGATTAACTTCTTCATTTGTTTCTTAGTGAAAGGAGGAAAATTCCCTGTTGTAAGAAAATTTTCCATATCAGCAAACCATGGTGTATCAGTTGAAATATCAAACAATTGTTCATCTGCAAATTTTTCCTTAACTGGATCTTGCCCCCCTCTAGTGGTCAATCTTAACAAAAAAACTGCCACATTATATTTTTCCTAGATTATCCACAATGGTAATATCAAATTCTTTTAAAAGTAATAACCATCTAATTATCCTACCTCTAACCACTGGTTTGTTCATTAAGTATCTAATTATTGAGTGATCTGTATGTACAAATATTTTGTACCCTATAATATAATGTCTGAACTTATTAATTGCATAGATCATAACAAGAAATTATTTTTCAGTGGTAGTGTAATTTCTTTTAGTGGGAGTAAGATTTTTACTAAGGTAGTAAATAGCATACATTTTCCTCTTCATCGTTATGTCCCAAAACTACACCAATTGAGTTATTTGAGGCATATGTTTGGATTTGAAAAGGTTTCTCTCAATTAGATCCTCTCAATATTGGGGCAATGATTAATTTTTCTTTAATTTCTTCAAAAGCATGTTGACACTTTTCATCCCAACAAAATTCACAATCCTTGGTAAGTGAACTAAACATGGGGGAAACAATTTTACTAAAATCCTTAATAAAACACCTATAGTATCCAAAATTCTGTAAAAATGACTTGATATCTGTGGGGTTTGAGGAAGAGCAAGTTTGAAATAATCCCGATTTCGTTTTGGTCAACCCGAATTCCTCTTTTTAAAATGTGGTGTCCTAATACAATACCCTCATCAACCATCATCAAACATTTCTCATGACTAAGAGACAAATGGTTTTGCTCACATCTTGTTAATACTCTGTCCAAATTATTCAAAGCATCATCAAATGTGTCTCCATGCATAGTAAATTCATCCATGTATACATCTACACAATCATTCGTTAGGTCTGCAAAAATTGCTAATACAACTCTTTGGAAGGTTCTAGATCATTACATAGTCCAAATGGAAATACCCTAGGAAAAGGTACCCCATGTAAAATTAAAGGTAGTTTTTTTCTAATCATCAACAACAACTTTGATTTGATTATATCCACTAAAGCTATCTATGAAGGAAAAGTATTGTTTTCCTGCAAGGTTGTCTAAAAATTGATCTATGAATGGTAATGGAAAATAATATCTCAAAGTGTGGCTTTATTCGGTTCCCTATAGTCAACAAAAATTCTCCATTTTTGTTCTTTTTAGGCACAATTACAAGAGGATACACCCCTTTGACTATATGATATAGGGTAGATAAAACCTACTTGTAATAGTTTTTCAATTTCTTGCTTGACTATGTCCCTTAAGGTTGGATTAATCCTTCTTTGAGGTTTCCTAACTGGTTTAATGTTTTCAGTATATATGTGATGGGTGAAAATACTTGGATGGATTCCTTTCATGTCTTTATAGTCCCAATCAAAAGATCTAGTATGATCTTTCAGAACATCAAACAATTTAGCTTCTTCATCATTCTTCAGCCAACTATTAATGTTCAAAATTTTACCTGGTTGAATCTCAACATGTTTGGTTCCAATGTGTGATGAAATGATTTGTTGAAAGGGTTCCATTAAGGTGTTTAGTGGACATGGATGTGGTAATAACATATGATATGTAGCAATATCTCCAAAATTCCCTTGAGAAAGAATACTGGAAAAAGGACAATAGGAAGAGTTATGATACTTATCTTGTTGTCGGTCAAACTCCTTGTCACTGCTATTTTCTAGAAATTCCTCACCATTTCCTAATATCTTTGAAACTGAAGCTATTGATTCCGTAGTTATTCTTGCTCCTCCCAAGAGAAATATCGTTCCTCCAGAGTGAAATTATTTGCATTTGCATGGGATTGGTGTTGCTGTGGGTTCAAAGATAAGTATGAAGGTTCCGGAATTAAGTCTGTAGGTTTTTGTTGGGCCCCTAGAATGTCAGATAAGTACAAAAGGCACGTATGCGCACAAGTCCTAGTTGAAGAGAGGCGTGCAATGAAAAATTCGCGAGAGAAGGGTTTAATAAAAGGGTTTAAGGAAGCTTGTGGTGCATGCGGTGCATGCGGATAGAACCAAGGGTTCAAGACTTAGCCAAATTGGATGTTTGGGACAAAACATGTGAAAAGCATGACCCAACTGTGCATGATGTGTCGATAAGGTGCTAGCTTGGTGACAGTTGGCCCAGGAAGGAGCATGCCTACGATAGAAGCTTCTAGAAGCACATCATGGTGAAAAGTGGAAAGCTCAGGCCTGGGAGAGCATGCTCACATGGAGGACCACATTCAGACACTTGGAATTGGATCTAAGGGCGCTAGACGATGAGTTGGCAGCCCATAAAGGCTATAAATACACGCACCTATAGAGTAAACAGGAGAGAAGAAAAAGAGGGCGAGCTCTGCAGAAATATTGCAAGAACTCTATTATTGGCTAATGGTATTTGGGAAAGAATGTATAATGGGTATAGGGATTACAAATTTTTCTTTGATAGCCTAGCTACATTAGTCAATTGAAAAGCATGATTGTGGTCTGTTTCTCTGTGACATTCTGTAATGGCTCCATGGATGTAATGAGGTTACCAGTTATATGAATATGAATATCAATGATTCTGATGCATACGTCTTTCTCATAGGTTCTCTTTCATTTATGTTTATGCTAAGTATGGATGCTTGTATACTTATTTCTGTTATGGTACAAGTTATATAATCTGTTAAGTGCTTTCTATCTGTAATGACTGTAAGGATCTAGAGGCTGTTCTGAGCTCTATGGTTCTTGAATGTCTTAACTCCATTTAAATCTCTTAAGCACAAATCATAGATGATGATATTTCCCACTAAACTCACATAAAAGAGAGACTCGGAACTCGTGCGTGCCTCAGGTGAGTGCTTAACATCCACTGGTGATAGGCTGACATGCATGGGGTACCTTTCTTTTATGATAAGGGCAAACATGACTACATATTGGTTCTATTTCTAGGACCTCTTTTCGAAGTTGTAGTGGGAAATAACATACAACATGATCTGTGTAGTGAGTAATGACAGAATGGTTAACTTTGGAAAGTGTTGAATCATGGTTCAAGAGCACGAGAGGATGAATTTTCTCAGAGATTCAAAGCTTTGGACTTGAGTTTGATGCACATAAATTGTAGAAGAGAACCTCTACCATGATTTATATGAAACATTTTTTGTTGTTTCCCACAGAGTCATTGTATCAATGGCTATCAATGTATGTGTCTAGATCAAGTTGGCATTATGGATCACACATGTGGACCCAAGAAGATTACCAAAGGCTACAAGATGTAGACTGATGTGGACCCGTGTTATGGATCATTAGTGGAAAGGAACTTGGCTAGCTACACTGGAGTATGCCATTTCCACATATTCTTGTCTGGAGGTTGCCGAGTTTGAGTTTCTATGGGAGCCTAGAGGATCATTTCTACATGTTATCCCTCTAACAATGAAGATCCTGGTTGTTACTTTGGGTTTAGAGGCATTTCCAATGGCCGCCAAGACCATTCGAGTCTAGAAGTAGGGAGATAGGGTGGAGGAAGATGACAGATATTACGATGGAGAAGGAAAGGGAGGAGAGACGGCTCAAGTATAGTGAAGTGTGTGAAAGGGAGATTGCTTAGACAATGTAAGGCTGTAAGTGTGATGGATCTATGAAGGTAGAAGTTGTGGGAAAGAGTTGAGGTTCACGCAGAGGACGTGGAACCTGAGCAGTCTGTGCTACCCCATATTGGAAAGTGCGTAAGAGAGACCCCTTCGGCTTCTAGTGAGAGTTCGTCATGTGGAGAAAGAAGAGTCATTGGCATGTATCTAAACCCACCTAGTGACCAAACCCTGGCACTTGGTTTTAGAACCAGGAAGGAGTATCATTGACCCAGTTGATATCAGTGGAAGTAACAGCTCTACACGTAAGAGGTACAATTTTTAGTTCCCACTTCTATGGCTACACATATTCTAGTATTTGGAGGAGTCTTTAGACAATGAGCTAATATGCAAGCCTTCGGTCTCATGTCTGGGAGTGGCACAGGGTACAATAGTGGTAGTGGGGCACTATCACATTGTCGTGCATGGTTCAATGGAACTATGGGGACACTTGACATGACTACTACAGGACCTTATGGGTCGGGGGTATAGAACCCGGTGGAATTAGTGGTTACGGTGGATCCGGTGGATCTAGTGGCTCAAAATGCACAAGACACGGTGGATCCGGTGGTAGGAGGAAACACCAGAGGGAACCAAGGCTCTGGCTCAGGAGGACAAGGGCCCCAACCACCCCCTCAAGTCTTCTTTGAGATGTCGTTACACTTTCCAGATTACAGAGGTATTGAGGATGCTACAAAACATGTTCACAAGTGTGAACTGCTATGGCGCGTAAAGGGTATCAAAACCCTAAAACGGAAGGCTAGTCAGTTTGCAACCATGTTGTAAGGGCGCACACATAGTTGGTATAGGAAATATGACCCTCATCAAATAATGGTGGATTATACTACTTTAAAGAATGCATTCTTGGTAGAATTCCACATCCCTGAGTTTGAATAGAAGAGCATCAGCGCTTTGAAGGAGATTCAACAAGGAATGGTAGAGAGTGTGTGAGAGTATGATGCACACTTTAAAAATCTCTTGTCTAAATTATCATATGATATTCACCCTTCACAACATGCTTAATAGTTTGTTGGAGGATTGATCACACCTTTTAGAAGGGATTTATCTCATAAAACTTTCACAGACCCGCATGAAGCATTGAAAGTTTCTCTGCACGCCGAGGTTGTTGGTAGTATTGATACTGGTGTTAGCCCATTCCTAGAGGCTCAGATTGCTACTATGGATAAGCAACTAGAAAATTTGTCTGAAAACTCAACCCATGAGACTCACAGTGGTTTATGGTGTAAAAATTGTGAAGTAGAGGGTCATGTTAAGGATACTTGCCCCAGGAGGGGCGGTACATGTCGCGATAGCAGATTGTGAAATTTGTCGTGGGAACCATGATGCAAGTAGATGCCCCTTATTACAACACACAATCAAGAAGAATGTGTCTTGTTACTGTAAGATTTGTACCTCTATAACCCATGATACTAAGGAATGTGGGCTCACTGATCAGATCTATGAGGCCATTGATCATGGGGTGCGCGGACTGCATCAAGCATTGCTAATAGTTCCAAGGGTGATGATTGCTGTTATGAGGAGCGCGCAGATGGAGGTACACATGGAAGGGGTTTTGAGGAGGATTTCATGGTCATGGTAACCACGGGGGAGGAAGGACTAAGTTCCCATGTGGAACTTGTTTCAATTGTGGGTCTACAGAGCATTACAAATGAGAGTTCCTGGACTGTTGCAGTGCTCATGGTGCGAAAAGAAGCACAAGTATGAGGAGTGCCCGGAGTTGTTTGAGCACATGAATCAAAGCAACACCGGAAAGACAAGGGTGTTGCAATGGTCAGCATTAAAAAGGTAGACACATAGTGGATGCCATGGGTAACACGGGATGTAGGTTTGGAGCCAGTTTTGGTAATAACAAGAGTAGAAGCCGTGCGTGCACAAGAGATACCAAGGTAAAAGAACCTGGTTTTGAGGGAGGAAGTAGTTCATGGAAAGTACCGAACCTATGCATCAAAAGGAGGTATATCAAGACACCATGGATGTTATTCAAAGTTTACAAGGGGAGATCCAGTGTCTAAAGGAGTAGTCCAGGAGGGAGGAACAAGGAAGGAGAGTTGAGGCACCAAGGGATGACTTGGATGAGGTCAAGGAAGTATGTAAAATGCTAAGGTAAGAGAATATTATTCCCTTGCTAGGATCATGGTTGAGAGAGAAGATACCACACACCGGAGGAGAGTGCGAGAGGCAGGTCTTGCACACAAACCTTCCCCCTCACAACCTTGACTATGATAAGGAGATCACATTGAATGCAGTTGTAGATGGATGGCTCTTTAGTAATATCCTCATTGACATAGGCACGAGGTCAATGTTCTAACTCTAGATGCATGGCATCAAATGGGAAGACTTGTATTACAACCATCTTCGAATGTGTTGTATATGGAAAACAAGACTAAGGCAATGCCCATCGGTGTCTTAAAGGATGCAACTATCACTATCCAGGGAGCTAAGTTTATTGGGGACTTCAAAGTCTTGGTGCTCGCGAGGCAGAAAATTTTCCAGCACTACTTGGGTGCCCATGGTGTTACAAGAACAATGCAGACCTTTGGTTCAACAAAGGGTACATCATCTTTGAAAATAAGGAAGAGCGGGTCATTATACCCCTAGCTGATGGGAAGTCAACGCCTATACCGAAACTCTAGAATAAGAAGTTTTAGACGGGATATATGTGCGCTCCATTAGGGACCTAGAGATAATACATCCTACCGACGGAGTTATCTAGTTTGAGGATGCTTAGTCAGTAAGTGACACCACCAGCCTAGCATGTGATAATTGGGTGCATGGGACTTATGAATTGATTGGATGGTAGTTGAGAGGATCGGTGATAAAAGTAACAAAGTCGCGCATGGTATGACACCTAGGAGGTAAACAATTACCTAAGTATTTAGGAGGGGCCTTCCCGAGATCTTTTTATAGGAGATGGAAGCTCAGTGGAAGGAGGAGAAGGAACAAAGAGGGATGCTAAGTTATGTCCTGCTCGGCACAATGGCACGGTGGTGGGCTACACATCAGGAGATCCTTTTGGAATGGCATGAGGTGAGAATTTCTCTCTCTATTATATTTCTAGAAGCAACATGCCCACTGTCATCAAGGACTACCATGGTAAGGAGCCCACCTCTTTCCATATCTAGGAGTGTGAGAGGATCTAGAGAGAAGGTGTAGAAGCTTTGCCACCATCCCTTTGGGTACATAAGTTGTATTCTACACTACAGGGTTGCACACGCACATGGTACATACACTTTGAGACATGCCACCAAATAGGAAATTGGCAAGAGCTAGTAGCTGACCTCATTCAAATGTTTGAATATCAAAGTACCAAGCCATTAGTTGATAAGGCATTACAAGTTGTTAAGCACCTTACCATGGGGGATAGTGCCATGGCAGAAGATAGGTTGTTGGAACTACTAGGTGAACCAAGTTTGGAGGCACGCTTTGAAGAAGTAGAAGAAACAAAAGAGTTACAGTTTGAGCGCATGTGTTTGGAAAAGGAGAAAGGGAAGTTGGTGTATGTGATTGATGGGGAGGAAGCAAAAGCTTGGATGTTAGCCATTTTGTAGGGACACGCGAGGTAGTGGACAATGCTGATACTCGCTTGCATGCCTACCATGAGCCCTTAAAGATAAAGAAGGTTAACATCGGCTCAGGAGAGGAACCTAAGGAGGCTATCATTGGAGATTACTAGTCAGAGAAGGAAGTCTCTAAGGTCATAGATCTATTGCATGAATTTGAGGATTTATTCCTACGTGGGTACCATGAGCTCAAAGGCATCCACCATTCCTTGGGGGAGATGAGGATAAAGTTGAAGGATGGTGCACACCGGTCAGAAGAGACCCTACCAAATGAATCCCAATTTACACATAAGGGTTAAGGAGGAGATAGAAAAAATGATAGCTTATGGGATCATTGAAGCAGTGGAAGAATCAAAATGGATAAGTATGATGGTAATCAACATCAAGAAGGATGGGCGGATTACGATGTACGTGAATTATAGGGAGCTGAACGCAGTTTGTGTCATCGATCCTTTTCCAACCCCCTTCACTAAATATATTTTGGAAGGATTCATTAGGTGCGAAATCTATTCCTTTACAGATGGATTTTCGGGGTACCACCAAGTATGGATTACAAAGGAAGACCAGGAGAAGAAAAATTTCACCACTGAGTGGGGAAGTTTTGCATACATAGTCATGCCATTTGGTTTGAAAAATGCACCTATTGTTTTTCACGCATAGTGGTGCAAGCATTCCAGGACTTCATTCATAAGTTTCTTCAGGTCTATTTGGATGATTGGACAGTGTATGGGCTAGTAAAAGACCATTGTGACAATTTGAGGTTAATGTTTGAGAGGTGTAGGTAATTGAGGATATCCCTCAACATTAAGAAGTGTGTATTTGCTACACCCTTTGGGAATTTATCGGGGCACATCATATGCAAGGAAGGCTTGCTAATGGATCTGCCAAGGTTACAATTATTGTGGGATTGGGGGAACCTACTAGCTAAAGCGCGGTGTGCAGATTTTTTGGGCATACACGTTATTACTGAAAATTCATCAAGGGGTATGCCAAGATAGCCACACCTCTAGAAGAATTTATCAGACATAAAAGTGCCTTCCATTGGGGAGAGGCACAATAGAAGGTGTTTGACACATTAAAAGATAGGCTTGTCACCGTGCTTATATTACGTTTTCCCTCTTGGGACAAGCCCTTCCATGTCCATGTAGATGCCTCAGAACCGCCATTGGAGCAGTGCTTGCACAACCAAGTGAAGGAATTTTTGATCACCCTCTATGTTTCACAAGTAGGAAGTTGACACCAGCAGAGTAGAATTACACAATGACTAAGCATGAAGCATTGTCAATGATCTACGTGCTTTTCAAATTCAGGCAGTATTTGTTGGCAACACCCTTTGTATTTTACACGACCACATGGCATTAAAGTATTTGGTGAACAAGCCCATTCTACAAGGGCACATATGTCGGTGGGTATTGTTGTTTCAAGAGTTTGAGTTCACGGTAGTAGTGAAACTTGGGAAGAGTAATTGTGGGCCTGATCATCTATCAAGAATTGATTCAAGGGAGGATGTGCAGAGTATTGAGGAGACAATGCCAGATGCGCAACTGTTTAGGTTGCAACGCGTGCCATCAGATTTGGAGTAGATTGCAATATTTTTAGGGAAGGTGTGGTGCCATAAGGAATGAAGGAATTAGAGAAGAAGCAACTCGCCATACGTATCTGCGCCCTACATGTTGATCAGTGGAGACTTATACAAGTTAGGACGTGATGAATTTTTATGCAGGTGTGTATTACAACATGAGCACCTAGCCATCATGGAGGAAGCACACGGAGGAAGTGTGGGTTGGAATTATGCAGTGACACCGCCGTGTGTAAGATATTAATGGCAAGATTATGGTGGGAAACCCTATACAAGGATTGTAAAGACTATTTTAAAGCATGTGACCATTTTTAATGCATTGGCAAGCCAAGAAAGAGAGATGAAATGCCTTTGCACCCTATACCTAGTGCAGAACCTTTTGAGAAGTGGGCAATAGAATTTGTAGGCCCTATTGCACTAGCGGTGCGTAGGACTGGGTCACACTATGTCATCACTTGCATAGACTATTTGACAAGGTGGGCAGAGGTAGCTCCAACTAAAGATTGCACAACAGCCACAACAACAAGATTTTTGTGGGAGAACATTATCACAAGGTATGGATGCCCTTTAAGTTTAACTAGTGATAGGGGTACACATTTCTTAAATGAGACTGTGAGGATCCTGTTAGCAGAGTTCATGGTAGCTCATCACAAGACTACCCCTTATCACCCATAAGAAAATGGGACCACAGAAGCATTTAAAAAAATACTGAGTCATACCCTGACCAAAATTTGTGATGTCGGAAGACAAGATTGGGATGACAAGGTATCAACCATATTATGGGCTTACAGGACAACTTATAAAAGGCTGAAAAAAGCCACACCATTTCAATTGGTGTTTGGCATGGAAGCCATTCTACTAGTTGAATTCATGTTACCTTCTCTGTGAATAGCGTGTGTAGGAGGGTTAGATGATGAGAAAGTGTTAGAAGAGAGAATTGATGAGTTAATGAAGTTGGATGAGAGACGATCACTTGCCAGGTGGAGTCGAAAATAGAGAAAGCAAAGAAAAAAGCATGGCATGATCGCCACATTAGAAACAAGAAGTTTGAGGTTGGGAAGATGGTCTTACTATATGATTCTAAGTTTTTGTGCCATCCTGGGAAGTTGAAAGTCCATTGGTTAGGTCCCTACATAATCTCATACATCCTTGATTCGGGCATGTGCCGATTAAAAGCTATTTGGATGGAATGAAATTGCTGGATACTTTAATGGGATTAGGCTAAAGCCCTACTATAAATAATTCTTCTTGGTGTTTGTAAATAAGGTAGTTTTTCCAATTAGTTTAGAATTTTCCTTTATGCATTTATTTTCTTGTGTTTCCCTTTCGCGTTGTTGTTTTTTTACGCCTTGGGTGCCGGTAACCTTATTACTACTTTTGAGAATTTTTGAGTGCGCAGAGGACTCGCGCATCATTTTAGTGTGGGGTGGAGTAATGTGAAGGAGAGCATGGTTAAAATGCCAAGGAAGTTTGTGTTGAAAAACCTAGTTGAATGGCCCTGTTGAAAGAGGTGCTTGGAAAGAAAATATGGAAAAAGGATGGTTGGTGCCAAGATAAAAGCTACTTTCAGATCCCACGTATAAAGAAGGGAAAAGTACATAAGCAACATGAGGTAGGCGAGAGAAAAATCAGGACAAAAGAAGTGCCTTCGGCGCTGGGTATGCGTGCAAAAGAGTCTCCTGTCATGCTAGATTGGTTGCATGCCAGAAGGTTGGAGGATTGTCACACAGGTTTGGGCATGTGAGGGAAAGTACTGAAGTCGGCTTTGTTTGAAAAATCCACATTAAATGTTAAAAGTATGGTGGTAGGTGAAGGAGCACTTAATGCTTAAAAATGGAAAAACTATAAATAAAGGGGTTGGGGCACTTCATTATTCACTTTGTGTATAAAGAGAAAGAAGCACTTTTTGCACCTTTGCAAACTAGGGCTTCCAAAAAACTGATCCATGTGAAGAAACATTTGGAGAAATTGAAGCATGAGTAACTAGTTTGGATTTGCGAACTAGGAGGAAAGGATTTCACGGGCATAGGAAAAGTGGGAGAAGGTGCCATCTTGTGAAAGGAGTATCCCAGTTAGGGTTTGAAGAACTAGGGCACGGGGTTAAGGAACTTTCTTCACAAGTTCGAGATCTAAGGTTAGAGAGAGCGGAAGAATAGAGTAACATGGAGTGATTGAAGTAGACCTAGAGAATGGCACCCAAGAAACCAGTTAGCACACCCAAGAAGGGAAAGGGAAAGGGAAAGGGTAAGCAATAAGAAACTGATGCATGCACAAATGAGGAGTGGTATGCAGAAATGCAGTACCCAGATGGAGTGTTGTTGGGGAAGGAGTGGGAGTCCCATATGAGGAACATGTCTGTGAATGAATACAATCATCGAGACAAGCACAATCAAGAAGGAGATGGCTGGAGTTAGTGCACCCAATAAACAAAAGGACACCACAGGGTTTTCCCATTTATAATGATGATGTGAAGGTTAAGTTGGAGAAGGCAGGGTTATTACAACTCTTTAAGTTGCAGTTGCCCTACATCTGGAAACTTGAGTTCTTATATCAATGGCTGATGTCGTGCGTGCATGAGGACTACTTCCACTTTGCAGGGCGTAAGATGCACATAACCCCTCAGCTCATTTCACATTTCATAGGCCTCATCTATGAAGGAGAAGGTTTGGAGGATGACTTGACCGACAAAGAAGTGATTAAGGAAACTATCACCACTTATGCATATAAGAAGGGGTCAAGGTATTATGATGTTGTAGACATTAAGGATCCAATAATGAAGATGGCTGCACACCGTGTCAAAGTTAAATGGCCAAGAGAGATGGACCCAAGTTAATAAGCCATGGTTGAATGTTTGTAGGAAAATTTCAGAGGGCACCATCTACAACTTGTCCGCATTCATCGCGGATGAGATTATCAGCTGCGCAAAGGAAGGCAATAGGATCCTTTTTGGCAATGTCCTATTAACCATCATGTTTTCGAGAGATCGGGGTACCAGATGCATCAGACAAGTTCATGTGGGAGTACCCTGCTGAAGACCCCTCACCCGCAAAGAGGTTTGAGAAATACGCTTGTGACACCATGAAAACTGTGCACAAGGTACACTTGGAAAAATGGTATACATGCCTAAGGAATGCATTTGGGGTAGAATGGAGAATTCCCAAACAAGCTGCCAAAGAACCACTAGGGGAAACGTGAAATTTGTTGTGTACCATCATTTCTACCTAGGCAGATTCAAACTGTCAGATGAAACATGGATCCCATGGTGCAAGCTTCCCTTTTCCTTCACAACTCAATACTTCCAAGTGGGAGTAAACAGGTTTAGGGAGTCCAAGAAGTTTAAGTTAGACCTTGGTAATATAGACCAGGACCACGGGAAATGTATAAAGGGTTGGTGTACCCTAGAAAGTGCACGTACATGGAGTGGTACGTGTCACATGAAGTTCAAATGACAAGGCCCATGACTCTACCCATTGCAGATGGATCCGTGGTGCATGTGTACATCCACATAAGACCCAAGTCTGAGAAGGGCACATATCTAGAGAACGAGGTATCTATACCTCAAGATCCAACTGGTAGGAAGAGACCCATGCCCAAATGGGAGGAAAAATAGCCAGAAAAGAAAATACCAAGTGTGGTGGAGACACAAGCAATAGGTTCCCCAGGACAAGCGCCAGAACCAGTATGTACACATGCAAGAAGAAGCCCATAGTAAAAGAGAAGACTCTGAGCGAAAATCCATCAGATAAGGAGTCATCAGGAGAGGAAGAAACAAAATCACCTACACTGGAATCTCCGGTTAGGAAGAAGCAAAGGGTAGAAGAAGAGACCGTCTCAGAAGAGACTGAGATTTTGACAAGTACATAAGAGAAAAAGATGAGAGCGAAGAGGACGAGAGTGGAGAAGAAGTAAGTGGGGAAGAGGAGCTCGGGAAGGATCGAGGACCACTCATATTCAATATACATATTTCAGAGGAGGAAGGCAGAGAAGAAGAACAGGGGTTCTAGTTCATACGGTAGAAGGACAACCAGGTAGGAGAAGGTGCCAGGACATGGGAAAAGGTGAGGAAGCTAGCACGCAGAAGAAAGAGTCTCCAAGTTCTACGCGAGAAATAGACAACCAAGGTGGTAGAAGGAGAAGAGACCAAGAACATTGAGACCATGGTGGAGGAAAAATTGGAACACAACGCTGAGCTAGTGTTGAACAAGGAGAAGAAGGAGAGCACAGAAGAGGAACATGACAACACTAGAGGCCCCATTTTGACTGTAAGTATACCTAAGGGTACACGCACAAGAGGAAGGTGCACAGAGGGGGAGAGGCCAAAGATGGGTTATATTGATGACCCCAAGAAAGTGTTCCACACATGGTTCTAAAGTACTATTCTAGTAGAGGAGCTTGTAGCAATGTCATCTTTTGACAAGGAGGCTACATATCCGTGGACAAGGAAGATGCTCTCATGGGCTATAGAGTCCCACCTTGATGAGCTAGAGTTTGAGGTAAGCCATGGGGCAATAATAACATTGCCAGGACCAAGAGAAGACAACCCAGTGGTGGATACCCAACAGCTCTTGGATGAACAACTATGCAACGCACTCAACAAAGTCTCCATTGAGATCGAGGCTAGACTCTTTGGGTGGAATGATAGGGTTAGAGATCTGGAAGGGGAGCTAAAGAAGAAAGAGGAAGAGCTAGCTGCTATGACAAAGGAGCTAAGCCAGGAGAAGTTGATCAACGCCTAGTGGTAGCATGAATTGAAGGATGAAAAGGCTAAGGTATGCGTTGTGTACAAGAAGGTGGAATCCATCAATGAGGCTATAGTATTGAAGCATCTGGACCTAGCATCGCCCACACAGAAGTATGGATCAGCCTTGGGATGCCTGGAGGATTTAACAAGGATCCTCACCATGGAAAGACAACCGCTAGCCTTGGAGTCTGCTGAAGAATTTTTTGCGTGCCTAGAGAAAGAGGATAAGTTGAATATCGTAGCACTCATCATGGAATACAACAAGGAGGAGTTCTAGGAGAAGAACAAGAGAAATAGGGTGGAATGGGATAAAATCCTTGCCGAGTTCGAGGGGAAATCTAAAGCCATTGAAACCTTAAGGGGTTCAATCAAAAACTGATTGAAGGAACTATATCAACGTATTACATGAATAATGGACGCCTTTGGATGATATAGGAAAGGAGTTAGAGAAAATAAATGATACCATGAGTGTGCAAGGAGATGGACTAAATTTTGGGGAGGTGAGCACCTGGTCGATGACCTCTGTCAGAGAGCATAGGAAGAAGTCGATGCCTAGAACAAATTGGAGGCCAACTTACAAAAGGATTTTCCTAGCTTGTTGTAGTGATTCCTTCACTCTCCCATTCTTTCTTCTTCCCCCATTATTTCATTCCCTTATTCTTATTCCAAGGCGTAAGCTTGTTTTATTCTTTCTTTCACTAGAGAAGTGTTCCCATGAGATGGAGAACAAGTGTAGTGTGGGGTGATGTTGGGCCCCTAGAATGTTGGCTAAGTACAAAAGGCGTGTGTGTGTATGGGTCCTAGTTGAAGAGAGGTGCACAAGGACAAAGAGCACATGGAAAGGTTTAAGAAAAGGGTTTAAGGAAGCTCGTGGTGTGCGTGACGTTCATGGACAGAACCAAGGGTTCAAGACTTAGCCAAATTGGGCATTCGAGACAGAACATGTGAAAAACTTGACTGTTGTGCATCCTGTGTGGATAAGGTGCCGGCTTGGTGACAGCTGGTCTAGGAAGGAGTATGCCTATGGTAGAAGCTTCTAGAAGCACATCATGGCGATAAGTGGAAAGATTAGGCCTAGGAGAGCATGCTTGCATGGAGGACCACATTCAGACACTTGACATTAGATTTGAGGGTGTTGGAGGATGAGTCGGCATCCTAGAAAGGCTATAAATACAGGCACCTGCAGAGTAAATAGGGAGAGAAAAAAAGAGGGTGGAGCTTTGCAGAAATACTGAAAGAACTCTATTAGTGGATAATGGTATTTGGGAAAGAATGTATAATGGGTTTGGAGATTGTAAATTTTTATTTGATAGCCTAGCTACATTAGTCCAGTTGAAAAGCATGACTGCGGTCTATTTCTCTGTGACATTTTATAATGGCTCCATGGATGTAATGAGGTTACCAGTTATATGAATATGAATATCAATGATTCTGATGCATACATCTTTCTCATAGGTTCTCTTTCATTTATGTTTATGCTAAGTATGGATGCTTGTATAATTCTTTCTGTTATGGTACAAGTTATATAATCTAATAAGTGCTTTCTGTCTATAATGACTATAAGGATCTAGAGACCGTTCTGAGCTCTATGGTTCTTGAAAATCTTAACTCCATTTAAATCTCTTAAGAAAAAATCATAGATGATGATATTTCCCACTAAAATCACATAAAAGAGAGACTCAACACCTGTGCGTGCCTCGAGTGAGCGCCCAACATCCACTGGGTGATAGGATGGCATGCATGGGGTACCTTTCTTTTGTGATAAGGGTAAAAATGACTACGAGTTTTGGAACTATCCCTGATTTTTTCAAGGACAATTGGTGTTCATTCAATGGTTGATTAATCATATCCTCCATCTCCCGTACATGATCCTGCAATGTTATCATAGCCAAAGAAGAAATATTTTGTTTATTAGTATCAGGATCATCAACCCATAATTGTTCTTGATTATCAATAAAAGGTCGTGTAAAAGGATATAAGGAAATTTTCTTAGAATTCTTACCATTTGAGATAGTCATATCACCTGATCTATAATCAATTAAGGAAATAACTATAGCTAACCATGGTTTGCCCAAAATAATGGGATAACCAAGTGTTTTACCTTTTGGCTGCAATATAAGGAAGTCCATTGGATATTCCCATGACTCCACCATCACCACAAAATCTTCAATAAATCCTTACGGTTTTGCTGCTGGTGATTTTCCATCACGTAATATGGTGTTAGTAGGTTGTATACTTGTTCATGGTAATGTTGTCAAAGTGTTCACTTTGTCATCAAATTTATAGCTTCTCCGAAATCAACCAAAACATTATGTATATCTTTATTCCCTATAGAGATAGAAATAACAGGGCTTCCAAGATCTCTGTATTTGGGAAGTAAGAGTTTTCCTGCTAATAAATCAACAAGTTTCCCATCTACCTTAATAGTCCTTGGGTATTGCTTCTTTCTTCTAGGTCTTTTTAAACATAGAATTTTGACTAACTTGTTTAACTCAGGAATGTCCTTGATTTCTTGCAACAATGGTATTTCAATATTAAATTTCCTCAATTCTGTACTCAACTCAGATTCCTTGGTCTCTATGACTTCTTTAAATCTCTCTAGGAATGGAGTTTTAGTAGAATTGCTATCTGGCTCCTTATCTTTTTCTTTTTCATCCTTCGTAGGAACAATCGAACTAGGGTTTCAGTTTCTTCTCTCATTTCAATAATTATAACAAGTGGACTACTAATTATTTTTCCAGATCTAGTTTGAATATCCTTACAATCCACGGCATTAAGATCAATTGGTTTTTATTGTTCTGCCCCATAGATATGAGTGGCTTGTTTGTTTCTAGGATTAGCCACTAGTTGTGCTAGTATTTGTGTTTGAACCACATTTTCAGTTTGTGAATTTTTTTGGAGAACCCATTATGGCTTGTTGATTCTAATTGGGATATGTCTTCCCTTGAGCATAGTTATTAGGGCTCCACCTAGGTTATGACCAAGCATATGGGTTACCTTGACCAAACCATGGTGGTTGGTGTCCTTGGGCATACCAAGATTGTCTTGCCCAATCCTGGGGATTCCAAGTTGGTTGAGGGGCCCAAGGTGGTTGTCCCCAACTTTGTGGTACTAACTGAGCAACCCATGGCATCATCCAGGGATTAGGAGTTGACCTTGGCATGAACTACCCCTGGCTAGGTTGTCTCTAGACAAAGTTTACTTCTTCTGCTGTGGATGGAGTACTAGTTTGTTTAAGCTGATTTTTATAAATGGAAGAAGAGAAAAACATTACTCTCATGGTCCCTAGATTCACTAGATAAGACACATTTCTATTTTATCCAGAGGACAATCTCTTATTGCATGATTTTTCCTGCATCTAGGACAATACATAGCTAATGGTTCAATTTTAGCATTTTCTTTAGCTTGCAATCCATCCATGGTGGAGGTTAATTAAACTAGAATGTCTATTTTAAAGTTTTCTAGTTCATCCATCAGTTTGTTCATATCTGGATTCAAAATTTTCATTATTTTTCCTTTCCTAGGTCCACCCCTTGTTCTTGAATAACTTCTACAAATGTGTTTAATATCATTCATTCTTAATTGATCAATGTTTCCACCTCCCATTAAATTAAGGGCTTCCCTGGATTCATCATTTAGACCTTTAAGAAAAATGGTTTTTCTTAACTCTTCTTGTAGTATAAATCTACATCTTTTACTTACAGAGGAATCTTTCTAAATAATCTTCCATATTCTCATCCTGCTCTTGTTTGATTTTGAAAACTTCTTCCTTCCTGTTTCTCCCTCTACAGTAGTCTTGATACTTGTCTAAAAAATAATTTTCCATTTGTGCCCAAGTGGTATTAGAATTAGATGTTAATCCCATAAACCACCTCATTACTGCATCCTTTAGAGTAGATGGAAACAAATTAAGCTTTTGATTATCTGTTTTGTAATCATAAGTCTGACACAGTACTTTAAATTCAAACAAAATTTGGTCAGGATCTTCAGATGACATCCCTCTAAATGTGGGTAAATGTGAAGGGAAATATTCTTCATAGGCGTATCATCATTATCCAACTTAATTGGGTAAGTAAAACTCCTATCAAATTCTCTTTTAGCTTCTCGTGCCATTTCTGCAGTACTTTCTAGACTTTTCTCCCAATCAATGTGGTATGTGATCTACTTTGGTGAAGGTGAGAAGTCAGGAGTAGGAGGTTGACTACTCAATTGTGAATCAAAACTTTCTCTAAATGGGTCTTGGGATATAATCCTTTTCTAAAGGTTCCACTTCCTTTTGGTGATGATCCAAGAATTCCAAAGGTGGAAATGCCGCTTCTTGTCTAATAGGGCACAATGGTGCTTCTAATTCTTAGTCGACTTCATTATTTGAATTAGAGGATTTGATAATTCTTGTTCGGATATTTTGGGAGAAATCTACCCTGGAGTCTCTCGGTCTACTCATAAATTTTATGATAAGGTACAAAATATTTTTCAATTACTAAATGTATGATTATTTCTCTTGTTGACACCTAATTAGACAATTCTAACTAGTGGCTCCCGGAAATGATGCTAAAATTGATGGGTGTCATTATTCCCTTCATTTAATCAACTCTTTGTTGATGTCATATTCAAACCAAGGGTGTGTCTTAAGCTATATGCAACAAGAAGAATCCTAGTGATTTAGTAATTAATCGTAGTTTTTTTTGTTATTTTGTTTTCTAGGGTTTTATGTAGTTTCCTTAGGGTTCCATGGCCAAAGCCTTATTATATCTATGCTACAAGAAACTTGCTGAAATAAACACTCATTGCTGGAATAAATTGCTGGAAATAAACACACATACAGAAGTAAATAGATTGCTGGAAATAAACACATGATATAGAAGTAAACACACTTTTCTTGGAAATAAACACACTTTTCTTGGAAATAAACACATGGTTGAAAATGTTGTGAAAAAGCTTGTAAGGAAATAAATATCTAGTCTATAACACATGCAGGCAAAAGTATACAATAGAGTTCAACTTAAAGAATAAAAACATTTACAGAATTGAAAGATCTACACTATTTGATTTAGAAATATAATTACCAATAAATAGAGGATTGGTTATTGGAGGAGTGGGCCCTTTCTCCACCTCGAATCAAGATTTGAAAAATTATATTTCTCTCAAAATGAAATGGCTATTTTATTGCTGAAATGTTCTGTCTTACAAAAACTTATTGTATCTCTCTATATCTCTATATCTATCTCTATGTATCTGTATGTATATATATATTAAATCTATCTACATGTCTTTATATATATATTTCATTCAAAGATGCATTTATGGCCATAGTTGTTCTACCAATTCAGATGGAACCGAATAGTGCCCAAAATAGATGTTGAATTTGGAACCTTGTTGGACGTACAACTGTCTGATAAGTTATCCTTGGATCTTTGAGTATGAAGAATGAAAATCTTCTGATCTACTCCTAATTGAAAGGCTCATTGATTGCTTTATCATCAGATGTCATCAAAATAAATAGATTCCCATTAGTTCCAAAACTTTGGAGAAGTTCCGAACTAAAGGGGACTGTTTTGGATCTAACCGTGAAATTTCCGGAGCTAAACACAGGAGTTCCAAAATAAGTGCTTTGGAGTTTGAAACTAAGTCTGAAAGTTCCAAAACTAAGTGATAGAGCTCATAAACTATGTGATGGAGTTCTGGAACTAAGTCTAGAAGTTTCAGAACTAAGCCGTATTAAAGCCAATGCTCACCAAAAACATGTTGATCGCTTCATACTTCGTTCTTCTGACTGATTGTGACCTATTTTATAACACAAACTGAATTTCCACACACTTTGTTAGGAATCAAAGAGTTTTTAGACATTAGAACTAAATTCAAAAAAAATGGATAATTACATCCTAACCTATACTAGATCAAACAAAAGTCACAAAATGCAATTAAAATTGATAAAAAAGAGAGTAAAATAAGATCATTTATTTCACATTAACGAGACATATTTTAGCCTTATCAATTGCCATCCATTTTCAATTGCTCCGGGTAAAAAGCTTACGCTTGGAAAGGTGTGTAACAAAGAAGAAAAGAAATATTTTTTTTCCTTGTGCCAAAAATTGAGTGATGTGTTCTCATGGGATTATGGATATCTAAAGGAATTCAATCCTAACATAGTCTAGCATTCTATCGATCTTGATCCCGATATCAAACCAGTTAGGTAAAAACAAAGGTTGGTAAACCCCAAGATAGAGCCCCTCATGAGAAAAGAATTATCTAAACTCATTGAGGCTAATATTATTTTTCCCATTAAGTATTCCACTTAGGTGGAAAAATTGGTTCATTAGAGAGAATAATGGTGAAACTAGGATCTGCGTGAGACTTGAGGGGACCTAAATAAGGCCTCTCTTAAGGATCACTATCCTTTTCCTTCAATGAAGAAGATTATGAAAATAGTGGCGGATTTGAGAGATTTTCAATACTTGATGGATATTCGGGATTCAACAAGATTGAAGTAAAATAAGAATATCAATATAAAACCGCATTCACCACCAAATGGGAACATTTTCTTATCAAAAGATGTCATTTGGCCTATCAAACATAGGTTCTACCTTTCAAAGAGCAATGGATATTACTTTTAAAGGATTCATTAATCAATTCATCTTGGTTTACCTAGATGATATCATAGTTTTCTCCAAGTAGAGCGCGAAGCATATGGAGCATCTAGAGAAAGTATTTGAAAGATGTAGGGAATTTGGCGTGTCCCTTAATCCTAAGAAATGTAATTTTATAGTCCTTAGAGGAAAGATCTTGGGGCATATTGTATCAAAAGAAGGAATTTCCATTGATCTAGAGAGAATTACAGCTATCACGGCTCTTTCCTTACTAGCTCACAAGAAGGCTCTACAATATTTCCTTGGAAAGATCAACTTTGTTAGACACTTTATACCTAACTTTGTGGGTCTAGTTAAGCCACTCTCACTTATGCTTAGAAAAGATTCAGCTTTCAGATGGACCGCGGAGGGGAAGGAAAAATTTGAAAGGTTCAAACAATAAATATCCTAGGATCCTACGTTGATTAATCTAGATTACTCCAAATATTTTATCTTATATGCATATGAAACTAATTCTTGCATTTCCATGGTTTTAACCTAGCCAAATGATCAAGAATTAGAGAAACCAGTAGCCTTTTTCAGCCAAACCTTGAAGTATTATGAGATTAAGTACAACCATATTGAGAAGAAAGTGTTTTCCATCATGTGTGCCTTGAAGAAATTTAAAAGCATGATTGTAGCTAGCTGTGTAAAGGTTCAAGTATCACATCCAAGCATCAAAGATTTCATCATGGGAAAAATATTAGTGAGAAATGAGCTGGATGGGTAACTAAAATCATGGAATATGATGTGACCATTAAGGCCAAAAATTGGTAAGAGGCTATGATCTCTACAGATAGTTGGTTGAAGATGTGCGGAATGACCCAGAGACTACTTTATTCCTAGAAGAGGAGAGCTACGTGGAACCTGAGAAGAATGAAGACATAGCCATAGATAGCTAGATGAAGATAATGATAACATTCCTCTCCTTTGGTATATATCCTCTTGGTCTCAGCAAAGCAAAGAGGTGACATTTAAGGTTGCAGTATTTTCCATATGTGCTAGTTGATGGTGTACTATTTAAAAGGAACATTGATGGCATGTTGCTCAGATGTATTGAAGGATAACAATGTAATAGGATCCTTTCCAAGTTTCATGATGGTTTCTCAGGAAGAAATTTCTCTGTTAGGGCTACAACTATGAAGATCATAAAAATAAGATATTATGACCTACGTTGTTTTGCGGATGCTAACAAGTAGGTTAGGAAATGTAAGGAGTGTGTGCTCTTCACTAGAAAGAAAAATGCGATGGCCTTCCCCTTCATCCAATTTAGGTGGATCAACCATTTTCACAATGGGGCCTTGACTTCATTGGGATGATTAACCTGCCATCTAGTGCTGGTCACAAATGGGTTCTCACAACCACAAACTATTTCACCAGGTGGACTAAAGCCACACCATTAAAGGAATCTACCAAATCAGCCATTCTGGAATTTCTTGAAGAAATTTTCACAAGGTTTGGCATCCCACAAACTATTAGCTCTGACAATGCTAAAGATTTTCTGGGCTCAAAAATTTCTAATTGGGATGTAGGACTTGGGGTCTATATCGAATAATTTTTCCAATTATTACCCCCAAGGTAATGGATTGGCAGAATCTACAAATAAGAATCGATCGAAATCTACTAACAAGAATCTAATAAGAATAATGAAAAGAATAATGGATATCAACCAAAGTAAGTGGCATATAAAGGTTAAAATTTCATTGTGGGTGGACAAGATAGTAACCAAAAAATCCATTGGAACTTCTCCATACAAGTGATATATGGAAAAAAGCTCACCTTCCTTTGTCATTTGAGTTTCCTTCACTTGAATTATCCTAATGATTAGAATTTGAAGGTCTAGATCAAAGGGACCGAATTAGTTGAGCTCAAAGAATCTAGGAATGCTGATATGCTTAGAATGGAATGAAATCAGGTATCAAACAAATAGTGGTTTGATAGAAAAGCTTGAGATCAGACCTTCAGAGTTGGGGATCTCATTTTAAAGTGGGATGCGGATCAAGCTAAACTAGGGAAACAATCCAAATTTGATGCTATTTGGAGGGGACCATATCTCATTATCACTTTCAAGGAAGTTAACTCATTTGAGTTGTATGATCTTGATGGGAACATGTTTAAAATCCCACTCAATGGGATTCATATAAAAGTTTCTCATTAGGATTTGTTTTGTATCTTTGTACATAGTAGAATAGATTTTCAATTCGTCAAGTGCTTTTAGCACACTACATCATTGGTAGTATAGGTTTCTTTCCCTAATGATTTGTACTATCTTATTGCTTGGAGATTTCCTTGTGCACAGTTTCATCATGTTCTCAAGATGCAGGAGAAGGAGGTTCAAAGTATCAGCGGTATTTGTAAATTATCTCGAGAAAATCAAATGTAGAGCAGCTAAACCCAGTTCAAGTATTTTTGGTGACTCCATGCCCAATGGATGCTAAGGCTACCGATTATCTCATCTAGCAGGAAGATAGACCCTATGAGTCACAAAAATGTTGTCTATTTTTACACCCCTTGCAAAATAGAGCAATTGGGTTTTCCACAGACTTGTATTAACGTGGACCACGGAGGATTTAGGCATCTTCTACGGGATGAAGGAGTGAAAGACGTGACTAAGAATATAATATTGAAAAAGCTAGTAAAGTTTGCCGAATGAAGGGAAAATTTTGAAAAGTTGCGGAGGTTTTAAAAGTTTTGTGGAACAAGAAAATGGAAAATGATGTGGAATGAAATAATAGCTAGTCCACAAATGTCAAAATTCACGCAAGACTAAAACATGAAAGTCACGTCTTTGAAGGAGAACAATATATTTTTGCGTATTACTAAGTGAACATGAATCTGATTTGATAATTGCAAATATGATATTATTTGAAGGAATCTTATCCTTCTCCATGTGAAAGGAATCATATTTCATGGATTAAATGTTGGTAGGTGGTGGAAGTGAAGGAAGATGTCTCCAACACGTAAGAGGTTGTTTGAAAACCCAACCACGAGAATTGAATACAATATGGGCGCCATTCCTTATTCAAAAAGAAAAGCAGCATGGGAGGCAAATTTTGTAGAAATAATTAGATCTTTTCAGAGAATTGAATGGAAGTGGTCGAGTTGGTGTAATAGGGAATTTGAATTTCCCTCTCTTCTTTCCTTCTTTCTCTTCTTCAAGTTTCTATATATTGTAAAGTGATTCCCAATTTTAATGTTGGATACTCTTAGAATTTAGGAATATTGTAATATAAGGCTTCTCTCTTATGTTGTGTGTATGTGCTAAGGGTCACATGCCTTGGATCTTGATTCAGTGAATGCTCACATATTCCTCTCGTGATTGTAATAGTTTATGCACAATTTCAGGCAATATAATTTAATATTGTGGCTCGTTATACCCTTGTTCTTATTTTATTGAACTCCTTTCTTTTATTTCATTCACAGATGTGTTGTATGTTTCATTTTCTAAATCTTTATGCATTGTGTATCTTGAAAGTGGATTCGGGATTGATTTCGATCTATGTCTACTATTTAGTCCTCTTCATTCTCATTTCCTTCCCTTTCCCCTTATCTAAATGTATCCATCCTCTTATTTTCTTGTGTTATTGCCTCTCTAGATTAGAATTTATATTTATGTATCTCTTTCTCACCTGGTCCCTTGAAAAGTTAGAATTGGATTAGATAGTTGTATTTTAATTTCTAGGAGTAGTTTTAGCGATAAAGAATAGTAAAGGAATTCAGCCTTCTCCATAGGTGTTGGTATCCAAATTGATTATCCTTTGCAAGTTGAGCAACATCATAGATTTAAAAATAAGCCTAGAGACAAATAAATCATCATGTATGTCATTTTGTAGCGGGAGGTGATTCAGTTGGCTCTTTATCACTCAGATGTTGGAGAAATAGATAGCACCTTCAAAAAGATTTGATCTATCCTCACTACTTTAGGTTGTGCCTTTTAACCAAGGTGAGAGGACCCATTTTGTAACCTCTGTTGGTGAAGGATAATGAAGATATCCTTCTTTGCACAAATTTGAAAGGAAACCTTGAGAAAATATGATCAATGCACCACAATTTAACTCTCACGAGTTGTCACTTCTAAAGAATGGTGATATTTTCTAAACAAGGTTAAGGTTACTAAAGACATTATGGAATCTGATTGCTTCTACATATTTTGGCAGTAGAATTTATTCATTTGTGGACATACAGGGCAAACAGGGGTAGTTCAGGTAGGATTCATTGTTTTTGAATAATTTTTGGTGGGAGATTAAGTAGGATAAAATTGATTTTGCTAGATCTTTGAGAACCTTCACAACAATTGGAAAACTAAATGATAGAATGCTTCAGAATAGCTAAAATATTCCTTTAACCAGAAGGTGTGCATCAATGGAGGCCCAAATTTTCACGGTTTCACACAATCTTCAAGAATTTAACATGAAGGCTCGAGCTAAAGACTCAATTAAACATTAAAGACCCCTAGTTCCTCATGCCTAAGATACACTCAAAGGATTATAGACAATATTTATCAACAAAATGACAGTAAAGTGATTTTAAATTGTTTATCTCATTACAGGATGAAGGATCTTCTCGTAATGAAATTACAAATGCTAATAAAATATCACGAGGATGAGATCTGTGTGATTTAGAGGGATTTTAACACAAGATTTCAATAGAAACATCAAAATCATTTGAAAACATTCTAAAATAAAGAAGGCACAATTTTTCCTAAGATTAACACAGATTAATTCAAAGTTGATTAGATTCATCAGTAGGGGAAGGTTTATTGAACAATCTTAGAGCTTGTCAATGGCTATACACTTGCAACCAACTTGACATGATCAAATCTAAAACATAAGAGATTAACAAGTTTCTTGGATGGTCTCTCAAGAAGATGGGATTTCTCAAAATTTCTCATAAGAATTCAACCCCGACCTTTTACATGACTAAAGAATGATTTTTATAACACTCAATTTACATCCAAGCTTTCCCCCAAGAAAAGAATATTCAAGGAACCTTTGTTTGTTACATGTTTGATCATGATTTCAGAAAGTGATGTTTAACAGATTTACACCAAAAAGTTTCCAGGTGTTCAAAAGGTGAATCATTTTAGATATTTCCATCATTGTTTTAACTGGGGCATCCAATCATCTCCTTTGGAAACACGTTTTTCATCCTTTGTACCTATAGCTTCCTTCTCCTCATTCTTTCCTCTGTGACTTTACTCTCGCATCCAAATTCTCTATTAATTCATGTTTTTGCAAGTGCCCGAGAAATTCCAATTTCAAAATATCAACCTTTACATTCTGGACTCACAAATTAAGCTCTAAATCCATTCAATTGCACTTTGCAGATAAAAAACGACAAGGAATTTCATCAAAAATGATGAAAAATAATGCGTATTCACATCTCCAGGAGTCTTAGAGAAAAAATGGCGGCAAAATCGGATCAATGCACAACAATCATTGATTATGCCCTTTCTTAACTTTAGATTAGAGTGTCCACGTGGAAAAATATTATTCGAAGCGGGCTTGGGGTTTTCTTTTACATTTTATGAATTTTGGAGAAAATAAGAAATTTTCACATCTTTCCCCACCCCTTCACCTTTGAAATATAGGCTCAACACGTGGCTTAATCTGGGCCTTTGATAAAGTCGCAACCCATTTATGTAATTTTACCATTTTTAACAAAAAGGTGAAATTTCCAATTTTCCTCCACCGACCTGCCTTCCCACTTGTAACTTTTCATGTGGGCCCCAACGGAGTTGCGGGTTATTTCATAACTTTTCTCCTTTTTCACAAAAAGGAAAAAAACTTCAAAATGTTCCACTAACCCGCTTCCCTGCTTGTAACTTGAAAAACTGCCATGTGTCCTTTGGGGTCAAAGTAAGACTTTTCCCCTACCGCTTCATATCTATTGAGTAACCAATTAGATGCTTATTGGGGCTGAGGGGACAATTTGATATTTTTTACAAATGTGAAAAAAGTGGCAAATTTCACCAAAAAGACTCGCCAAGATGCATCCAATAAAAATGAACACGTATACACCTTTGGGGCAAAAAAGAGAAATTTGCTCTGCTTTTATAAATTTGACCAGCCAATCAAAACTCAATGGGGCCATGGGGCCAAATTGATATTTTGCTAACATAGCAAAAATTTACAAGTTATAAAATAGACCCAACGTGCCTCATCCAATCAAAAGAGACCACGTAGCTAAAGATGCTGAGATATAATTTGACAGGAAAACATGCCCGTTGAAAAGTAAGATGCAGGGGAACTTCACCATTTGTACCCAAAATTGAATCTTTCTTCAAGGAAAAAGAATTTGCAAATAATTCATGGCTCAACAATAATCCATGACCATAGAGAAGGATTTACAATAACACCCTGGTAAAGATAAAACTTATACGCATCCATTCGAGGAGATAGAAAATATGATGAACTAGGCAGATTGGGAAATTTTTAGAACAAATAGGGTGAGATCAAATCGATCACCAATAGGTCTATCTAAATTCAAGTCCCACAACTTGGAGATAGTCCCATGTTTCCTTAAATTTCAAGTTATTTATGATACGAATGCGGTTACAATTCTAAGCTCCAAAATATCCCATCAATCTTCATCATTGTATCAAGTATGAGCATGAGGGGAAAATATATATGCTACCCGTAGATCTGCATGTATTCAAAGCATGCCACATGACCTATCAGCCAAATGATGTTCTCATCCATAAAAAGATTCATCTTCTAAAGATAGCTCATCTCGTGCATGCATCCAAACTGCCTAATGATGAATCTCTTGACACCTTATACAACGTATTTCATTGGGGAGTATCAAATCCTTGCTCTCAATTATCTCCTCATACCCAATCGACTCAGTAGACACGATAAACTTCTGTATATCAACCTAACATTGGGGATATCATTTCTTTTGGTCCACCTCATCTCAAAACCAATATTATCTATGGTGGAATTGATCTCCCTTCCTCTCACATTGATATTCAACCCCACACCAAACCATATACCAATGGCTTTGATTTCCTCTATAATAAATCCTTCACCTATACCTACCTCCATCATTGTGTGTGGAAGGGATTTAGTCTTGGACGTTATGAACAAGGCATGCATGATCTTATCATTGACCAATCCCATAATCCTCATGATAAATTCAGACTTGGTTTCAAAGAGCAACCCACCAATCCTATCACATCTTATTCTTCTACATCACCCATGTATATTGATCCATCATCCAACATTTCCCCATCGCGATCATTCTGACATGGATAACTTTGCATCCCTTTCTTCTACCTTTTCTTAAATCTCCACCATCACTTTGGGACCGGTCACTTATCAAGTTTAAGGTGAGTTTAGGTCATTTCCTCTCATATTTACTGATATGGTAGAGGAATATTCCCCTTTGATTGACATTTTATAATTCATCGATGATGAATCCATTCTTTCCTACATGGGGGAAAAATATTATCATCTTTATAAGTCCTTACCACCTGACACATCCATCCTTATCAATGAATGCACACTCGACATTAATATAGGGACTCCCCAATAGCCCCAAATCCTCAATGTTGGTCAATATATTGATCTAAAAGAGTTATACTCCTTCACACCCTTCCTTTATAAACACAACTAGGTCTTTGCATTGTTATACACTTTGACATGCTAGGCCTTGAACCCAACATTGTCGTCCATAATTTTATGTTAGGAAATTTGAATCCAAAGACAAGAAAGAGTTTAGGGATAATAGTCCCTCCTCTTTATGGGAGAGGTTCCTTTATTTCAAACACATAGATAAGAAAACAAATTATATACAAATTTACAACCTATTAATATCGAAATAAGGATTTTTATGCTAGACATTTCTTCATATCAATAATATTTTCAATACAGAAGATAGAAGGAATGTAAGAAATAGTCAGAGGAAACAATAGCCTAGAATGGTAAGACAAAATAGAAGGGACTTCAAAGTTCACTTTTTTTCTATCAAGAACATGAGTGTTCCCCTTGGTTACCCAAGATCACCAACTATTGCAATGAGGAAGAAGAGAAGAAGGAAACACTTTCAGATAGATAGATAGCATAGTAATATCCTATTAATGCATGCATGAAGCTTTAAGAATTATATGAATTTTCACACATCCAAATAACCCATGAAATATAAATGTTTCAGACACAAATTTCTTTACACCACATTCAATAGGTTGAACACAAAGTTTCTTATTTGAACATAACAAAAACACATATGCAGATTAAGGAACAAAACAAAAAGAATAGAGAGACAAGAGACAAGAAGGGAAATTTCTTTTGTATTGATAAGAGTTCTATATCACATTCCAATCATCCAAAATCTGGCCCCTTCACAATGGAAATAAGTTGCTTTTATAGCCACTTAGGACATTACAACTTGAGTCCATTCAATTTCCTTTCTTTTAATTAAACATTAATAATTAATTAAAAGGATCATATTTTAAGTTGACTCTAATTACAAATTACATTATTACAATAATGTCAAATTTGAAATACATGAGAAATTAAAAGAAATGCCTATGCACTAGTCGAGGGAACATTTGAAGAGGGGGATGCTGCAATCTTCATCTTGAGAATTTGATTCCTAAACTTTACTAGTGCTCAGTAATCTCCATGCCTTAGGAAAAATAGTATTTGTGGTAGCATTTTCATAGGTATTCAAGCAACCTTCCATATCTTTCTAGAAATCTGCATTTTGTGAAAAGCCTTTGTTTGCTTCAATAAAAACAGTTTGTAATGCATAGATTTCCTTCATCTTTTCTTTGGTTATGACATCAGACTTGAACAATTTTTCCTTGATGATGAATTTGAATTCTGTCTTGATATCTTATACTATATTTCTGCTCATAGAGTTCCTTGAAGAAATGGCATTGAGGATTTCAAAACTCATCCAGCACACAAGCTTTAAAGGCCTCACCCTTCTGGAACATATTCTTCAATTCATCAATTGCCTCTTCCAGGACCTTTATTTTCTAATCCACACTGTATACCCACTTCTTTGAAATATTATTCTTTGGATCATCAAAGATCTTGTGTGTAATGAGAATCTGCTCATTAGTATTGCTCATTTGTTTGAGATCTTTTATGCACACCGTCCACATCTTGAGATATTTTTATAGGCTTGCAATGGTTGAGGTGAATCTTTCTTTGGATTGAAAAAATGTTATCATATGCCTTGTATTCTTCCTCCACAAAATTTTGGCGAGAAACCAACATCTTATCTACCACAACCTTTATTGCTTTTCCATAAGATGCATGCTTATGAATGTCTTTGATATTTTGTACCTCCTCATTAGTAAAGACAATATGAGGTGGCATTGAAGTTAGAGGACATGGATATAACACCTTATCACTTGCTAATAGAGAACCAATGAAGTTAGAAAGGATTCAAAATTTCTCTTCCAGTTTTTATTTTGTTTTCTTACCTTTCTTAACTCTTTCAATTACCTTTGACATAGTATCCTTCAAGTTTTGAACTTCACTCTTAGGAGTGGACTCACCCAATGGTATCCTTGTCAAATCCAAGTCATTCAAATCCAAATATTTCTCATCCTTCCAATTCTAAGTTTAGTAATCTCCACAAATTGTTGGCCTTTAGAATTTGACACCAAACTAGAAGTGGTTTTAGCTTTCTTAGTAGATGGGGCATGAGTTGTGCCTAGTAGAGTAGAAACAACATCAAATTTTGGGGCAAAAATTGGGATGAAGCCTTCCTTTTCGTACTATCAACAAAAGGTTGGACCCAAGTGAAAGTGGTACTAGAAGATGGGGTGATAAGAGGTCCTAAGGTGAGAGTGCTCATAGAAGTAAAATTCTGTGCAGAAGATACTTCAACTATAGAGGTATCAACATTTGAAACAAGGGTCTCTTTCACAGGTGGATCTAGAATGACTACTATCTCACCTTCTGATGTGGCATCCTTTTGATTGTCATCTCCTTCTTCTTATTTTTCTATGCTTTGGCCCCTTCACGGTTTCTTTCTTCACACTCTCTTGCTTCTTCCTCATCATCACAAGAGAGGTCAATAATGCATTTAATTCTTAACACTATTTCTATTCACTTTGGAGAGGAAATTTATTGCTTTCTTCATCAATTACTTCTTCTACCTTTTCAAACTTTTCACCCTTACCTTTTTAGTGTATACTAAATTTTTTGATTCAAGAGGAGTGGGATCTGATTGAGCAAGTAATTCAGGTAATGGATTAGAAATATCCCTTTGAGATGTCGAGGATTCTGAGAAGGGGAATGAAACCTACCCATATTATATGCTTTCATTTTCTTATCGAACCAAACTTTTGTTCTCATCAAAATTGGATTTATGATTTATTACAAATATTCTTTTTCTTTCTTGAACCAATCAATGGTTTCAAGAGGAGTGTGCCTAATATATTTATCATATTCAAGAGATTACAAATCTTCATCATCATCCTGTAATTCATTCGGTACTTTGTATACTCCATAATATTTTATTTGTTGTGAGGAAATCATGGAGTAATACCTCTTTATTGCCTTATAATCATCTGGGTAATCAACGAAATAATATTCTAGATTAGGGAGGTGATAGAAGGACATCTGAGATTATTGGAAATGAATCCTTTGAGATCAAAACATGTCCTTTTCTTAAAAGAGTAGAGATTGAAAGAAACAATAGTTCTCTCAATATTTTGTGCATCTAGGGAAGTTTTGCAAGTGTAGTTACCCAAGGTAATTGGAAAGTTAATTCTAGTTATCATTTTGTCTTTATAGGTCATCTGCAACATATCAAGTTGCTGTAAATTTCCACAACAGAAATGTTTTCATCGAAAAACATTGGGAGTTTAAGGGGGGATCCTTCAAAGCCTACCAATCTGATATAGGAGAATTTCATGAGCTGAATGAAGAAGACGCCATAGGTGGAAATCAATTCTTTGGCTTCAACAAAAAACCTTTTAGCTATGTTTCCCTCAAACATCCTGACAATGTACATAGTGAATGCATCATTGAATCTCCTAAAATGATGATTGTTATTTTTAGATTCAATTGTGGGTAGTATTCATATACTAGGGCATTCTTTTTACCATCCACTGGAGAGAGACCCAACCATACTCGTATGTCCCAATAGTATACATTAGATAAGAGGTCATGTGGAAGACTTTAGTTCTCTACACATTAGCCAATTGTTCACTAAGGTTGTTACAAATGATTTCTCCCCAATTTAAACTCTTTTTCCCTTCGTAGATGATATTTAGGTATGGGCACATCCAAAAATAGAACTCGCTAGTTCAAGGAAGTCCCATTATTCTGGCCAAAAGATTGATGATATTTGAAAGTTATTCTTTGAAATCACTTATGTACATATTCTTTAGCAACATGGAAGCTCCTTTCTTTGAGGCTTTGAACCAAGACTTAGCCGCCATATGTTTCTATTTATTAAGATCTTGATCAAATAACTACCGAGCTTATGCCAAAGTGATAATTTTTAAATCTTCTAATACGGGAATTCTAAGAGTAGCATTGATACATCCTACATCTAACTTGGAAATAACTTGGCATTGAGGGTTTGTGATTTCCTTAGATCTTGGGTCAAAACAAGAGCCACAAGCCAATCATCAGTATCGCACATTGAAATGAAACTAGAAAACCTTTGGTATAAGCTATTCCATAATCCTTGATAAGTTGGGCCACATGAGTGGGATTAACACCATTAATTCATGCCCAGAAGTCATTAAAGTCCAAATGTTGCACATCCATGTCTCAATATTAGTTATAGCGAGTATCAAGTGAAGAGAGATACTCATGGTCCTTGAAATGGATCTTCATGATGGAAATTGAGATGAAAAACAAATAATCGGTAGTAACAAGGAAGCTTAGGAAATGATTTTGAGAAACGGCCTATGTTGTAGGACATAAAGCAAAAATGACTCTAAATTCTTACAATATATTCAACCTTGAACACGAGAATGAAAAGTGACTTTGTTAGGAGTAAGATGCACTTTTAATTTTTGAAAATGGTTAAGGGATGCTCATGCTACAACTAAAAATGGTTTTAGGAAGTACGGGAATGGAATGTGCAAAGCTCAAGCTGTAACTTGTAATGGTAAAAAATGAAAAGGTTTCCTATTATATATATAATCCCATTTGGAAAGGGTCGGTGGAGTGCATTAAATGAAAGGATCAATGTATTATGGAAAACAAAGGCGTTTGTAAAACAAGATGTTGTCTTTGCCTTTGGAATGTAGGTATGGTGGAAGAAAAGAGCATGAGAGGCCCATGGGGCACTCGAGATGAAAAGATCCTACATCTTTACAACATAAAGAAAACTATCTCAATATGGTGAAAGTGGGTATGCGAGAGAATTGAGGTCAAGATGCACTTGGGACACATGGGACAAGTAAAGCTGAAAAGTCCGCACTACACCAATGCTTAATGGAGAGTGGCTAAGTCAGGTGAGAAGTGCATGGAAGGTCCTTGGGACATTATGACACAAGTTCTCCACCAACCCAAAAAGTCCGTTACGAAGAGGACTTAGAAAATTTTGAAGGAAGTGTTGTGGGTCGATAGGGATTGTGGGCACTATGGGGTGCATAGAAATAATGTCCATGGAGCACAAGGAACACGGGTTCACCAAAAGGCCAAAAATTTTGTAAAACAAAGAAAGACCAAATCATTGTGGAAAAGGTAGGGAAATGGGGAACGAGGAGCCCAAAGGAACATGGGACATGTGGGACACTAAAACCTGAAACACTGCAATACAAAGCAAAAAGTCCCAAAACTCATTTTTTTCAAATTGACTAATCTGTTGGGGACATTTTCCTTTTGAGACTTCACAAAGGAAAAAAAGATTTCTCAAGAGATAAATTACTCAAATTTTTGAAAATTTGACAACAATACACACATTTTTGGGTAAGTGACAACAACTAGATTTTTTCGGGGGAGTTGGGTGACTTGGTGCAAGACAGAGCAAAAATACATCAGAATCACGATTAATAAGAAGTGCTGAATTCATTAGGCAATAGAGTCTAAAACAAGGCAATACAAAAGACAACAATACAATGTAAGAACAACTCAAGCCAAAAACATGAACTATACAAGACATATTTACATGTATCTGTACAAGGACTACCTATTTACCTATGGCTGAAATAACTTCAATTATTGACCACTATATGGCAATGGAAGGGAAGTTCCATCCATATATCTCAAGTAATAAGAGTTTTCACCAACAAAATGTCTAATTTTAAAATGACCAAGATAGAGAGAATCAAACTTACCATGACTTCCGTGAGGTTCACACTACTTGTTCTAGAGTAGTACAATATCTCTAACCGAAAGTCTCCAGATCTATATTTATTTTCAAAGAGTTTCTTTACTTTATACTTTGGTGTACAAAAATTCTATCTACCACCTGTAGCCTTTCCTCATCCAAATTTTGCAAATACATAATCCTCTTCTCCATGGAGTTGTTAAAGTTTTCATCCTCAATGGCTTTCATCATTTGCAAAGATGGTGATTATAATTTTACTTGTAGTTGAGCCTTTGTTCTATATATGACTTGAAATGGTGACATTCTAGTTTCTCTCTTGGGAATGATCCTGTCTTCCCAAAGATCATCATAAAGATTTTTGTGCCAATTCCTTTGTGACTCATCCACAAGCTTTCTGATGATTGTCACCAAATTTTTGTTAGTTGATTCATCTTACCCGTTATCTTGAGGATAATAATAATAGGAGTTTGCTAGGGAGATTACATAGCCATAAAAGAAATCAATCATCTCATAAGAAGAAAAATTTGGGGCATTGTTAGTAAAAATTTTGTTTGGGACTTAACCTAACCAAAATTTTCTCCTTAATAAAATTGCATACTACTTCGGAAGTGGTTCTCTTGAATGGAATAAATTCTATGCACTTGGTGAAGTAGTTGATGGATTTCAAGACATGTGTGTGTCCTACACTAGAATTAGGATTGAGAGTTCATATAAAATCCAAACCCTATTGTTTAAATGGATCCTTAATTACCATTGGTTTGAGAGGCAGGGTGGCTAATTTGTGTCTTCCCACAAAGGTTTGACATGATTCACATTTTGTTACCCATTTTGTTGCATCTTTGAAAAAGGTTGGCCAATAGTAACCCACATGGAGAATATTACGAGCCGTTACATCAAATAAAAATGACCTCCACGAGCTGATCATGGAAAGCTCTCAAAAAATTTTCTAGTGTTCTCTGTCTACACATCTCAAAAATCTTCCATCAATTCCTTTTGAACAATGAATTGTCCCAAAGTACATATTGTGTAGATCACAATTTAACAACCCTATTTTCTTTGGCATTCGGGTGTGCTATAAATTCTCCATAAGTTATAAAGTGAGTAATGTCAATATACCGTTCATCGGTTGAACTTAGGAAAAATACATTTAGGATACTAGCATAATCTTCTTCAAATGAATCATTCAGGCACTACATTGAAAATTAATTCACAGAGGCCCCTACCTTGAACTAGCTTATTTGGCCTGATATCCAAGTCATATTCTTGGACCTTTTCTACCCAAATTCCTCTTTTTGATCCAGGACTCTTGTTGTGTAAGTATTGACTTTGATTGTATCAGGGTTCAAAGACAATTAAGTGAGAATTGAGGATATAGAAATGAATTACTTAACTGCTTTTACTACGGAAAAACATGTTTCTCCATTTGTGTATATTTAAACTCACGAGCCTTCAAGACATAGCTCATGAAAGCTATAGGGAGTTCACAACCTCCAGGATTATTTTTCACCAAAATGGCTACTAGAGTATGCTCAATGGCATAACAATAGATTATGAAATCCTTCTCAAAATTAGGACAGGCAAGAACAAGAGTATTGGAAATAGTCTTCTTGATGTTTTCAAAAAAATATTTTCCTTTCGGAAGTCTAACAAAAATATTGTTTCTCTTTCATCATTTGAGCTATACTCTTGGTTAATTCTGCAAAATCAGGAATGAATCTTCTTAGAAAATTGATTTTTCTAAAGAAAGAATGCACACCTTTCTTGCTCTTTGGAAAAGGGATTTTCTAAATATCCTGGACTCTTTCTTAATCAATCTTGGTCCCATCCATGGAAACAATGTGCTTGATAAGTTTTTCTTCTATGACACCATAGATATATTTCTTCGGATTTAAAGAGATCCCATGTTCTCTGCACTTTTGAACGAAAAATTCAAGATTATGAAAATGATCCTCTATTTTTTCAGAAAAGACGGTCAAATCATCGGGATAAATCACAATGCACTTTCCTTTTAAATTACCAAAGGCTAAATCCATTGCCCTCGAAAATTTGCACAAAGTGATAAGACCAAATGACATCCTTCTATAAGCAAAAGTTCCCCTGGGATTGTGAATGTTGTCTTGTGCCAATCTTGGACATCCACCTCGATTTTTTATAACCTGAGAATCCATCAAGCATATATAACATCTCTGAACCAGTGACAACTTGCAAGATTTGGTACATCACAGGGACTGGATAATTATCCTTAAGAGAGGCTTGATTTAAAATTCTAAAATCCACACAAATATGGATTTCTCCACTCTTTTTCCTTACAGGCACAATATTGTCTACCCAAGTAGAATGGTGGATAGGAAATATTATTATGGCATTCAACAACTTCTGAATCTCTTGGTGAATCGTATATGCAATTTTGGGATTATATTTCCTTTTCTTTTGGTGGAATGGCTTGATCCCTAGTTTCAAAGGAATATAGTGTTGCATTTCCCTTGGCTTGAAAGATTTTAGATCATCATATGAATAAGCCAACACATCAATATATTTTCTCAACAATTCAATCATTTTCTTCTTTTCATCCTTAGTACAACATTTTCCAATATTGACCAATTTAGGCTTTTCTTCACTCCTATATTGATTTTTTCATATTCAGTTGATTGATGGGCATCATGTGATACCTTGGATTTGATATATCTATCATGCTTGTCAAATAAATCCTCTAAACTTACTAGACCCCTAGGTATTTTATTACCTTTCAATCTTATACAACCATATTTATCAGATTCTTCTTCGATCCCTTCTTTTGATGTAGAGGATGAAACCGACTCTTGAGGAAAAGATTAACTCCCTTTGAAATATAGCTGAATGAAATTGTATTTGAGTTCTAGGAAAGAGACCAAGTATTGTTCATCATTGAATACTTGCCAATCATCCACATTGTCTAGAACACTTTGGGTCTATGTATCATTTCAATTGTGAACTTATCTTGAGGAAAATCTGGGTGAGGAATTAGCAAAGACTTGGACAAAAATATGGCATCAGATCTAATATTTTTCTCTCTTGTTATAGATTCAATAGAAAATGCATCTAACAACTCAATTGAATCCCAGACCAGATTTCTATAGTGTTTTAGCCTTTTATTTTTTACCTGGAATGCTCCTATGACTGTTTGATAATTAGCTCAGTGTCTCCCCGAGCGCAGATATTCTTTATCCCCATTTCTCTTGCCATTTCCAAGCCAAGAAGAAGGGCCTCGTATTCATCTGTATTGTTTGTGTTTTTAAATTGAATCTTATAGGAGAATGGGTGAGATTTTCCTTCGAGAGAGGGTAGGAAAACACAAACTCTTGAACTGATTGAAGAGAAACTACCATCAAATTCCAATATCCAAACACCATTAGGATCGTTAATCACCCTTTTAGGAGCTTTTACTTCATCCTCATAAATGATCACGTAGTTACCATGGCCAATATCCTCGTAAAGATTTAGTGCTTTGGGATCACCAATCTTCTATATAATATACTCTGCCTATCTCTCGAGTAACAATTTATTCATTTTCCCATTAACTGGGATGAGGGCATGAGACCAATCCATTTTAATTTATCCTCCCACTTCTCTAAAAAAATTGTACTTAAAAACATATCGTATGATGGTCAAATATATACAACTAAAATGGTGGATTTGACCCTTTTCTTTTGGAAGGAAACAAGGAAACTTAAACATATTTGATCCTCTCAACAAGAGGCACTTCCTTGCTTTCCATAGAATAACATGATCTGAATGTATGTGTCAATGTGAGGCCAAGGGTATGAGAAACTTTAGTAGGCATCACATTATCTGATGATCCTAAGTCAATAACACAATTGCTAAGCTTGTGGTTGGCCATGAGTAGTGTGACATAGATGGGCTCAATATTTTAAGTTGTAGAAGGTGATGAAGCTATCAAATTTTGTGGAGGTGGGGAGGTATGGGTAGGTAAAAATTCTTTAGAAGTGGTGTATGTCCGAATTGGTTTGGACTTGACAAAATTGAAAACTTGGGCAAAGGAGTTCGAATGGGATTGGTAGAATTCAACTTCAGAAATTTGGATCTTGGTCTTTTTGATATGATAAATTATATCAAAGGATCCTAAGGTGGATGGGGGATCTGTTAGTACTAAGATTTAAGCTCCTTTAAATCTTGAACAACATCATGGATTAGAGAGGACACTCAAAGCTAGATAGACAATCATGTATGTTGTTTTGTAGCTGGGGAAGCAATCTATCTAACTTGTTATCACTCAGGATTTGAAAAGAGTGGGTAGCACATTAAAAAGGATGTGATCTGATCCTAACTATTTTAGGTTTTGCCTTTCAACCAAGGTAAGAGAACCTATTTTGTAACCTTTGTTATATGAAAGGAGATACATGTACCTTTATTTTGCATAGATTTTATAGAGAAGACCTTGGAGAAAATATGATCAACACACCAGATCTGACTCTCATGAGTTGTCACTTCCAGATAATGGAGATACTTTCACAACAAGGAAAAGGTTACTAAAGACATTTCAGACCCTGATTGCTTCTACATGTTTTGGTGATGAGGATTGTGCATTAGCATGCACACATGACAAATAGGGGTAGTATGGGTAGGATTGGTTGTTGTTAAATGAATGTTTTGGTGGGAGGTGGGGTAGGGGAAACTAGATTCACTAGATCCTTAAAGAAACTTACAAAATGGAAAGTGACACCAACATAATGCCACAAAATAGTTATAATGTTTCTTCAACTAGAAAATGTACTTCAATGGAGGCCCAGACTAGCACTCTTTCACACAATCTCTGATATTTTATCACGAAGGCTCAAGTTAGAAAACCCAACAAAGCATCAAGATCTAAGCCAAATCACGCCTAAGGTACACCCAAAGGCTTACAGACAATCTTTGTATACGAGATGATATAAAAGTGATTTTATATCATTTATTCCAATCCCAAATGAAAGATATTATGGGAAATGGAATTCCAAATGCTACTAAACTGTCATAAGGATTGAGGCCTATGTGATTGAATCAGATTTAATACAAGATTGCAACAGAAACAAGAAAAATTACTTGCATACATTTAGAAATAAAATCAACACATTTTTCTCAAGAAAACATAGAAAAACTCGAATTTGATTAAGTATATTAGCAGGGGAAAGTTTATAGAATAGTCTCAAAGCTTGTAAATGGATGTACGCTTGCAACCACCTTGAAAAAATAAAGTTGATTACAAAAAGAGATAACCTAGTTCCTCGGATGGATTCTCAAAAGATAGGCTTAGTCAAATTTTCCTCTTGGGAATTTTCTTCAACCTCTAGCACTCTGACCTCCAACTTCCAACATCCCAACCCTTTTTCATGAGAAATTTGTGCCATTTATAACCTTTAAAACAGAGCCTCTCCCTCCCAAAAGACAAAAAAATTTTTACGCACCAGTGCTCGCCATGATTCTTTCGTGATTCGTAGAATCAGATCTGTAAAAGTCTTGGTGCTCGAGGGGGTAGATTTCATCGAATGCCTCCCGCATTCAACTCCTTGCTCTGGTAGATCACTCTTCCTTTAATTTTCCAACCACTTCTGCCCCTAATTTGTCAAATCTGGCCCCTTGCGTGCTCGGGAGAGGAAAAACAGAAAATCTGATCGGGCACGAAAGTTAGACCATTTTAATGGTGAAAGACGTCCTCCAAATCTTCCCACCAAACTTCAAATATCAACATTAACTTCCTTCTTTGCTTGGCATGTAGAAAAGACCAAGAAATCATGGAGACTCGCACTTCCAAACGTGTTTCAAAGAAATGGGGGAAAATCAGATTTAGACTCACAGCTGCCATTGATTTTCACTTTGAATTTGGGCCGTCCACGTGGTAGATTCAAAATTTAGAATTGACCTGGGGGCTTCCCTTGAATTTTTACAAATTTTTGAAAAAATGGAAAATTTTCACATTTTCTCTGCACCTTTCCCTTGGGAAAGCGATCCCGACACGTGTCCAAATGTATTTGGAGTGTAAGCGTGGCCAAATTATGCCATTTTACTCTCTTTTTGGTAAAGACAAAATTTTGAAATTTTCCTGTAGCTCCACCCTCGGGAACGATCGACACGTGTCCAAATGTGATTGGAGTGATTTTGCGCTTCCTTTTTTTACTTTCAACTCTTTTTTCTCAAAAGGAATTTTTTCCAAATTTCCACTCGGAGACCACACCTCCGCCGTTGACCAGGGCAAAAAATTGACTTTTTCCCTCATCGGGCTTGCGAGAAATTTTGAAATTTTAATCTTTAAGAGGCAAAAAATCCAAGTTTCCTCCGATGGCCCACTTCCCCACCTCTTTGACTTTTCAAACTGCCACGTGTCACCATGGTGCACCTTGAGGTGGTCCTAAAAATTTGATACCTTGAATGAGTGTAGGCTCGACACGTATCTTGTTATGGTGTGGTTTGACTGAATGCTTGAAGCTTAGTGGAAGGTGCCATGTGTTGTGCTCTGAGGTAGTCTCTTTTTGGCCTTTGAAAAGTCTAAGTAAAATGCAAAGCAAGCGGAGGCATCCACGTGTTAGCTTGGTGCTTCTTTAAAGTAAAACTCAAGTGGTCCACAAACATGCGTGGTTTCTCCACATGTCTTCATGGTGAAACTTCAAGATGGTGTCCAAAGTAGAGAACTTGAATGAGCGTGAGCTCACCACGTGTCCTGTTCCATGAAACCACCCCAATTGCATGAAATTTTTTCTAAGTTTGGGCCAAACAGCGGAAGCCTCCACGTGTCCTCCTGGCGTTACTTCAAGGTAAAACGAAAAGTAGATCTTCAAATGAGCACCGTGCTTCCACGTGGACACATTTTGAGTTAAGGCTTTCCATGAATTTTTCTAAGTACCTAGCTAAGCTACATCCAACCAAAAGGTGCCACGTCCCTTGTAGATACAAGGATGCAAATTTGACTAGGAGAAACACCCGTCAAACCAGTAAAATACAAAAAATGACCATTTGAGCCTGGGAATGAAATTTTATTCAAGGGCAGAAAGTTTGAAAATGTTACAGGGCTCAAATACGTTCTTCAAGGATACATCCATTCATTTTCTTCAAGTACTTAGGGTAGAAATGATAAGGGAAAAAAATTCGATCATGGAGAACGGAAAACATAGGGAAACCTAAGTTTTGATGAGCAGAGACAACAAGAGACTCAAAATACAAACCCTTAAGGGATTTACAACCCAGGAACAAATTAAAAATGGCCAAAAGACTGACCAAGCACAACACGAGGAAGGAGAAAATGACAGAGGCCGTAAATCAATAAGTTTTCAAAGGCAAATTGGGGCGAGATCATTTTGAGCACCAACATAGGCTCTAACTCAGGGATGGGCACTCCCTGCGAGTGCCATAAGAAAAATAGTAGACCAAGTGCCAAAAATATCCATTGGGCAACGAGTCATCTAGAAGAGTAGAGGAACAAAGGTATCTTATAAAATAGACAGAGAAACCAACAAAACAGGTTATCGAGGACCGAGAACGAGCAAAAACACAAAAGGAAAGGAAATAATGAACAAAATATACACTATACACAAGATTTATGCTTTGATTTAGGGCAATTAATCCAAGAAATGCTTCAAATTCATACCATTGATAGGAAACTCAAGTAGTTCACCATCTAATTCCTTGAGGAAGAAGGTATGCTCCCAATTCGATGTCGATAGAGTAAGGGCCCATCCATAATGAGTCAAACTTGCGAGTTTCCCTTATCCTCATATCATTATACCATAGTAGCACAAGATCTCCAACATTGAAAGCTCTAGGAGTGACCTTCTTGTCAAATAAATTCTTGAGTTTATCTCGAATTTTACATGGCTCCAGTGGGATGCCCTCCTCTCTTATTCAATCACAAGAATCGGTTAATGCGAGCATCATAAGGACCTACCTCTTGATCTTCCAGGTTGTTGCATAAACTGATATGAAGATGGTTACATATGAAGAGGCAACAAGGCCTCGAGTCCCATACACCAAATCAAATGGACTCTTTCCAGTGACCCTCTTGACAATGATCCTATCTACCCATACAACAATCTTCAACTATTCACCCTGCCTTCTCTTGTTCTTCTCCAATGTTCTTCTGATGATCTTAAGAAAATTTTTATTATTAGCCTCAGCTTGTCCACTTCATTGGGAATTGTAATTTTAGGCATATGTAAAGTTGATCCCATACTCTTTGCACATTTCCACCAAAGGTTTATCTCTAAAGCTCATGGCATTATCAGCTACAATCTTGACTGGTACCCCAAACCTGCAGATGATGTCATTTAGCACAAAATCCATGACAACTTGGTGTGTTGCCTTCATGGTGGGGATTACCTCTACCCATTTAGTAAAATAATTAGTTGCTACAATAATCCATCGTGGCGGAACTTGAAAGGGTCGAAATCTCACCAATGAAATCCAACCCCCATTTTTGAATGGGGCTTCAATTGATATAGGTTGAAAAGGGAGGGAGCACGAAGCTTTTAGTCTTCCAGAGAAGCGTTGGTAGCTTTCACCTCTTAAAACCAACAAGGTTGTATCCTTGAAAATATTTGGCCACTAATAACCAGCTCTTAGGATCTTATGCGCTGTGACTCTTGCAGTAAAGTGTCCCCCACAAAATCCTCCATGGAGATTAGAAATTATCTTGGGGATTCTTCATCGATGTAATGCACCTTAAGAGGACTCCTCTGCGGGTTCTTCCAAGCTAACCCAAAATAAGTGATGACATATCTTTGGGAAGCCAACTTAAGGGATCTCTTCGATTCTTACTTAAGTGCTCAGGGAAGCTCAAATGTTTGAGATAAAAGGTTACATCTTTATACCACTAAGAATCCATCAAACTTTCAAATACGGTTGCACTTTCTTCTTCTACCTCATTTACCTCAATATTTTGCAAGTTTCTCTTAGCCATAAGCTTAGCTAGGCCCAAACCTCTCACCAACTTTGGGGTTTGGATGTCCATGTCATATTCTTACAACTTGTTCACCTATCTACATCTTTTGCTGAAGACTTCCATCTCGACAAGATTTCTTTCACCATTGTTTGGGAACATAAGCAACCACTTTAGAACTTAGAATGTAAGGTCTAAAAACCTTTGTTGCTTTTACTATTGAAAATGCCTACTTTTCCATAATGGTGTACTTCAGCTAAGACACCTGCAAGGCCTTACTTAAAAAGGCAATTAGCCTCTCAACCCCTTCATCATCCTTCATACGTAGTAGGACATAAGCAATAGTGTTCTCGGAAGCAAAAGAGAACAATTGAAAAGGCTTCTTGTAATCTACTGCTGCAATATAGGTGCATGCTTGAGTGTCTTTGCTTTAATCCCGTTGAAAACTTGGGTGCTAGCCTTCTCCCATTTGATGACCTAGTCTTTCTTCAGCATGGAAGTGATTGGAATGGTCAGTTCAAAAAAGTTTGATACGAATCTTCTAATGAAGTTTATCTACTCAAAGAAGGACTGAATTCCTTTCTTGGTTGTTAGGTTTGGGACCTTGTTGATGGCCTCTACTCTTTATGGATCAATCATCACTCGTTCTTGTGACACAATGTGACCAAGAAACTTTTCCTTTGCACTCCAAAATGGAATTTATTTGGATTGAGTGAGATGCCATATTCTCTACATCTTATCAACATCTTCTCCAAGTGCACCAGGTGATCACCTCTCTTTCTCAAAAATACAGTTACATCATCTTGATAGACTGCAATAAATTCATTGATGTAACCAGCAAAAGAAACATCCATTACTCTTTGAAAGGTGGATCCAACATTCATCAGACCAAAGGGCATCCTAACATAAACATAGGTCCCCCAAGGAGTAGTGAAGGTTGTCTTGATCCTTTCTGATTCCTTCACCACAACTTGGTTATAACCAGAGAAACCATCCAAGGTGGAAAGAAACTCAGAACTAGTCACTAACTACAACATGTTCTCCATATTTGGTAAATGATAATTATCCTTCATTGATCATCTATTTAGATTCTTGAAGTCCACACACAACCCGATGTCACCATTCTTATTTCTCTCGGCACTAGGTTTGCAACCTAAGAGGAGTACCTTATGGGTGGATAATCCCCCATCTCTTAGCTTCTTCAGTTCCTCTTGCATTTTGTGGGATAAAAGTGGATTGATGGGCCTATGCTTTTGCCTAAATGGATTTGCATTAGGACGCCAAGGGGATCTCATGTTGAAAGAGGTCTTCTGTATGATTTTAGTTCGAGAATAGGTCCAAGCCATACAATCTTGGTATTTTTCAACAACGGGATGTATGACTGCTTCTCCTCCTTATTGAGATTACTACCTAGCCAAATATTCCTTGGCTTGTCCCCTGTACCAAAATCATGCTCCTCAATATCACTTGAGTCTGCCATGCATCGTTAATAATGCCATCAACATTATCAAAATTGGACTCAAGAGCAACTAGCCCTCTAGGAATGGTATTGGTATTTAGCTAGATGATGCCCTTGCCAAACAAGGTTTCTTTTCCTACTATTGTACAAACCATTGGATCCTAATAAATAATTTGATCAACAAATTCTCCCTTGCTTTGTAGGAATCTTATGGTCTGAGTATCATCATCAAAAACATGCCAATGCTTGATGTTGTTAGGAATATAAGGTTTTGTCAATACCTCAACCTCATATTCACAATATGGGGACATTGTGTAATTTTAAAACTGAGACCCCAACACTGCAAGCTTGTTTGCCAATTCATTGAACTTCATGTCATGATTAAAGTATGTTAAATGAATCGAACATCTCATTGAATTCCAAAACTACATGCTTGTATTACTTCATTCACTGGTTCTTTGTGGCATACAAATTTCTGACTTGTTTCACAATTAATTGTGAGTCTCCTTTGACAATGATGTCCTTGACAGCATATTTCCAAGAAATTCTTAAACCCAACAAAAACGCCTCATACTCAACAATGTTGTTGGTGGATTCAAGGTTGAGCCGAAAGAAAAACAAATTTTTCTTGACCAGGAGAAAGTAGAACAATACCAACACCATTCCCAAATTTTGAGCAAGCTCCATCAAAAAGCAGAGTCCAGGAGATCCTACTTGTTCAAGGAATTTTCATTCTTTGATCTTGTACTCCCTTCCATCAAGCAAATCCCACAAAGTTCTCTGCATCAACACTTGTGTACAATACCTCATAGGAAGTATTTTTGGGATCCTCAATAAGATGTAGCATTTTATTTTATCCATATAACCCGACAAGGCTGCACTCAAATGGAATAGTAGCATGTGACATATCCATCTCGCAAACTCCCACTAACACTTACCCATTTTCTTGACAGTAGTATGCCCCACTTGGTCAAGTGGCAGTCCAACAATGACAACATCAAGTTTTAAGTTTTTCCTGGGTAAGCTGCAAGCTGCACCACCAAACCCTTCACACATCCCACTACTGGCACTTCCATGGAGTCCATGGAAGTGCACTTCCCATATGCTACTGTCACTTTGATGTTTAGCTCATTCATGACCTCCAAAGGCATGACATTGCATGATGCCCCTGAGTCAAACATGCAATTGTGCAACAGTCTATCCTTTATGATCAAAGTGGTGAAGAATGGATCCACATTCATTTAAGAGTCCACCAAGGATGTCCCCAAATAGACCTCAGGTGGTTCATCTAGCTCTTCTGATGCTGGTGGTGCTTCTGGTTCTTCAATGACTGGTGGGACCTCCACAATGTTTATATTTCTACCTAGGGCAATCTTCTCTTCTTTCAACCCTAAGTATTCTAATGCTCTCTTTTTGTGCTCAGGAATCGTAAGTAGCTCAAAAATTGGGACAAAGACTTTGATTTGAATCAACACTTGGGAAATATCATATGGGACATTTTTGGCAAGGTAGTATTGGAAGGAAAACCAACACACTCATTAGGTGGTATAAGATTTTTGACAACTTGGGCATGAGGAGGGGTATGATTTTTGTTTGGAATTGTAGGGATTATGTCGGATGCATATTTCTAGGAGCATCTTTAGGAATGTTTGAAAGTAGAGAGATTTAGGATTGGATTGAGGCACGACCCTTTGACAACCTTACTTCTTGTGTTATATTCCCTCTCTTGAGAAAAACATCATTCATCAAAGAATCTGTCTATCCTCCTCGGATGGGGTTCCTCCATCATACTTTTGATGATCAAAGCCCTTAAATATTCAAAATCATTATTGGGCAATTCAAAATCCTGTACATTATCTCCTTCTAAAGTATTAGAGGGAGGAAGAATAGTACCCTATCAATGCAATTCTAAAAGGTGGTACTATTTCTATCACTTATCACCTCAGTTGAGGTTACTCTTTATTGTGAGCTGGTGGAGCATCCCATCATGCAAACATCATCATCATTATCATTATCATCTCCTTCTTATTCTTTCGGTTTTTTTCACAAGGAGCATGAGGCATGAAACCTTTGTCACACCAATCAATGACATATGTATCCTACACAAAAACAACTCTAGTAGCCAAAGGATAAGTTACCATTCTGTTATCCCGGCTTGGGACTTGTTTACTTCAAAATCCAACGGGTCCCTTTCTCTCGTCATCAAATCTTTGGTAATTTGTGAACCTATCTTGGCCTTGTTGCTTGTGTTGAACTTGTGAGCTTTGACCAATTCCCTTCTCATCCTGGGCTAGCTTGTATGAGATTTCTTTGTGGCGCCAAAGTCCTCACAACTTCTTCCAAATCAGCAGCCTTGCTTGTTTGGGGTTTCTCTAGGTTAACCAACTTTACACCTTCCCTCTTTGGAGGCTTTCCAATTGCCTTGATATTATTCTCTATTTGTAAAGCCATGGTGAAGGCCTACCTCAAATTTGTGGGTTTTTTGTCTCTTAAATAATATGCAGCCTTTTTATCAAATGCATTAGTATACTTGATCGAGCATGACTCATCAAAAAGGCCTTATTCTAACAGAAATATTCTCAAGGTATTATTAAACATTGTGTTGAAATCATGTCTTGACTCATTAGGGTTATTTTTATGTTTTAAAATTCTCACAAAAGAAACCTAGGGTAAGTTCTATCACCATACCGTAATCTAAATGCATTACTCATCTCAGTTAAGGAATCAATAGAGTTATCTAGAAATGATTTATACCAATCCCTAGAATCCTCTTCCAAGGTATGGATAAATAGCTTGATGTATAAATCTTCATGTTCAATCTCAAATTCTTCCATCATATTGATAAAAAGCTTTAGGTGTTGATCACCTAGTAATAACATTGTTTCCTTGGAACTTTGGCATTTTGTTCCTTACATCTTGAGGCACTGCATTTGGATATCCAGCCATCCCCACAAAATTTATAGGTCCAAAGGTGTTTACAACAAAAGGGGGTCTGGGTGGAGGTTGGGCCATGTTTCTTTGAGGAGGTGACCTTGGAGGGGTGAAAAATTGATGAGGGGATGAAGGTCCTTGGAACACAGGAGTATAATTTTCAAAATGGAAATCTCCCAAAGGCCTTGTCTCTTGGAAAACCCTATTAACTTCAGAAAAGATAGGTGCAGAGTGTGAAGAAAACCTTTCAAAATCAAATGAGGGACCCTCTCCAACTGGAGAGTTCAATTCCCCAAAGAGGCTACCTGATTCAGAGTCACTTGAATGGCAGTCTTCAATGATAGGCCGTTCACTCTCATCAATGGAGACACCTCTCCTTGTATGCTTTGATCTCCAACATGACTCTCTAGGATTTTATTCCTTCTAATTTTTCTTTTCTTAGATCTTGAAATAATGTCCTAGTAGGATCCCTAGCAAATAAAGATCTTCTTCCTTCCAATTTTGCAAATATTAGAAACAAATCTGAGTTTGTGAGTTTTAAGACACTTTGGTACTTATTAAAATTAGATCAATACGAGTTGCCACTAAGGATCTCCACCTTAGTTGTGCAAATACACTAAATATGGTCTATGAAATGTATCACAATACAAGAAACTAGAAATGGAAAGATTCGGCCTTTTTTACCAAGATTTATTAAATAAAAGCTAGTGCACTAGATGTGAAAAGCAAGTAATGCGCACATAGCACTTGGATCATATAATAAATGTTTTACAGGGTTTGAAAACGAATCAAATCGCAATATCCCGAAAATGTGCCATTTATGTTGGTGTTGTTGTGGGATAAATAGACATGGACTGGAAATGAATAAAAATCAATCTCTAAATGAAACTCTAGATTTAATAAATCCCTAGAAGTGGTGCCATTTATGTTGGTACACTGATTTAACCTCCTTCAAAGACCGAGAAACATCATGCATTAGACGGGACACTCATAGGTAGATAGAGAATCATGTATGTTGTTTTGTAGTTGGGGAAGCAATCTATCTGACTTGTTATCACTTAGAATTTGAAAAGAGTGGGTAGGACATTAAAAAGGATGTGATTTGATCCTAACTATTTTAGGTTGTGCTTTTTGTAGATCAAGAATTTCCACACTTGTTACCTGTCCAAGTTAATGTACCAAACTAAAGACAAAAACCCTGAAAAACTCAAATGAAATCAATACACGATAGATAGGACAAGATCCAAAGATGTAGGTGGAAAAGAAAGCCGATGTAGAAAAAATGGCGTGCATACTTGCAGCAATATTGCAAAGTAGATCCGAGAAACCTGCGAGACATAGATACTTGACAGAAAAAGACAACGTTAAAAGATATTTGGGTGGACTACCCGAGAAGCGGGTCCGGGAAGTGATAAGCTCCCTCGGTGGATGTCAATCCATGTTTTAAATTAAAGAAAGAACCATACATGATAAAAAAATGTAAGTAAATGTCTGGATTTTCTAATTAAAAGTGACAGACAGAATGTAAACAAAGTGGGATGAAGAAAGCAACAGTAAAAACAGAAACTATGAAAACAATGCTGGATTTGTGTTACCAGAGACACCTAAAATTGGTTATCCAATTTGGTGTCCCCTGTGCGCATTTGTCTACTTGGGTAACCTCGGGGCACGTTTACATCACCACTTCTCCCTTAGGGTATTATTTAATATTTTCTTTAAAACATCTATCCTAAGTTTAATTCACCCCATTATGTTTTACCCCTAAGTAATTAAATATTAACTATTTAATTACACCTTTTTACATATATCCTAACCACTTATCTACCCCATATCAATTTCTAACCTCCCATATCTATTCTATCCATATATCCCCCCTATTTCTCCTCCTCCCAAACCAAGCAATGGGATATTTCCGTATTTGAGGTGGAGGGATCACTCTCATCTTTCCAGAAATCGCTCCTTTTGGCCATTTTGGGAGTCTGTTCCCTAATCGGTGCCGACCGGTACTCGGTCGACGCCGATTTTTCAAAACGACACCAATTTCATCTCGGTCGGCGCCGATTACAAATAGAAGGCCAAAATTCAGTTACGGTTAGGACAGGTTAGATAGGGAGACGGTGAGACAAAGTGAGACAGCTAGTTAGATAGTGAGACAGTGAGACAGAGAGAGAGAGATACAGAAAGAATGAGAGAGTTTTGAGCATTAAGTTTGAGCATTGTCTATCAAGTGAGAGTGAATCCTATCCAAACCAATCCTTGAGAGGAGTACCGTTACTCTGCTCCTACCACATCGACATCATGAGCCTCTATCGATCTCTTGGTGACTCTGTTCTTGCATCTAGCACAGGTGGAGCCTTGTCAGTATCCCTATGGCTCTTGCAGATCCAACGGAGATCGACGATCTAGCTTCTATTGTCTGTTTCTCAATCTTCCTGTAGTTTTCCAAGTCAACGCTGATTGTACCCAGTTGACGCCGATTCTCTCTAGTTGACGCCGATTCTTCTCGGATGACGTCGATTTTCCTAATTGCGCCGAACTACCGTGGACAGTAAAATAATTTAGGGAACACAAATCCATCATTGTTTTCACACTTTCCTATTTTATTTGGTTTTACTCATTGTTAACTTTTATGTCTATCATTTTAAATCAAAATATAGACATTTACTTACATCTTTTATCATGTATGCTTCTTTCCTTAATTGAAAACATGGAATGACATCCGCCGAGGGAGCTTATCGCTTCCTAGGACCCACTTTTCGGGCAGTCCACCCAAATATATTTTAACGTGGTCTTTTTCTGTCAAGCATCTATGTCTCGTAGGTTTCTTGGATCTACTTTGCAGGATCACTCGTGTGCACCCGTCTTGTCTACATCGGCTTTCTTTTCCATCTACATCTTCATATCTTGTCTTTCAGGTATCGATTTCATTTGAGTTTTTCAAGGTTTTTGTGTTTAGTTTGGTACATTAACTTGGACAGGTAACAAGCGTGAAATTCTTGATCTACATTCTGGCACACCCAGTGGGACCCAACCAAAGTCCCTTATTGGTAAGTTCATTTCTTTTCCAGTTTTGAGCTTCTATTCTGTTTCTTCGCTACTTTTCGTCAGTTCTCCGTAGCATTTCCTTCCTTCATTTTGGTCTTGCTTCTTTCACTTATAATTTGCAAAGTTAAAGTTTCTTCTTTCTTGCAAAACTAAATTCCAATTCCTATTCCAAAGATCAATAAATATTTCATTTGATTTCAAAATTGCATTCTTGATCCATCTCTTTTTGCAAAATTGTTATTTTATTGAAAGTTTTCTAGTTCTTTAAATAGGAATTTTCATTCTACTATCATTTGGATATATCTTTCTGGATTTGTTGGGTGTTTGCTTAACCTTTTCTTGCAGAGCACATTGCTTGTTCGTGGGATTGTTTGAGGGGAAGAGCTCAACAACGTTATTTTGAAGTCCACACACCTTGGAGAGCTAAATCTAAAGCTATTCCTCTTTTACGGTGTTTTCTCCTTTTTAAATAACTTAAAAAGAACTTGTTTGTTTGTTTTCTATCACATTCAAACATTTCAATTTTGGTGCTTAAAAAGAATTTAATCGCATCTGGGAAAGAATTTGTTTGACTTGTCTTCATCAAAATCCAACACTTTGTTCTTAGTGCTTAAAAAGAACTCTTTCTTTGTCATTTTTATTGTATACTATTCATCTAGTTTTCTAAATAGGCTGGAAAAATTTATCAAAATTGGTAGTGACACTGTTTGATTTTTATTTTTCACCCTTGCACACAAAGCCAAAATCACTAGGTATAAAGCATTTAAACAAAAATTCCTCCCCTGGCCTCGCCTACTTGGAAGTGACATCCAAGAGGAAGAGCCTACGTGGTACTCGGGCCACGCTATAAATTCACGGAAGTTCTGGTATATATTGGCAAAGCACACGACTCCCTTATCGTAGAAGTGTGTGAAGTGCGGGGATAGGCCCCTATATCAAGCCATGTACCGGTATTTTACTGAAGTGCCTTCAGGACTCCTCACGAAAACATTCCCCAAACCATCCTTAGTTTGGCTATCTGAGTAGTTCCTGTTCTAAAAAGCCTTCCCTAATATTTTCTTTCTTAAAAGCAAGAAAACTTAAAAGAGATAATCACCTACGCTGCTTGAATTGTCTATGCATTAGTTAGGTCAATCTTTTTCTATATTTCTAATTTTTTATGACGGTCATCACTCAGTTACAATCTAGAAGAATGGCTCAACTAGCCCGTTCTTCCTCTAAGATCATCACTAGTGTGGATGTTTCGGCACCCCTTGGGTCTTCCTTAGGACCGCTATTAGTTGGTTCCCCATCTTGGTCATATAATCCTTTCTATCAGCCTAAAGCAATCCCATCATGTCCAGCTTCCCCCAGTCCTTTAGAAATATCATCTACTTCTAATATAGAGTATGTTCCTCATGGGGATCCTAAATTTCAGGCACTCCTTGATCGCAATCCAGTAGCCCTTATGGACTATCTAGTACATAAGTCCATTCGAATATCTGATTAGGGACCACCAATTCAGCAAGTTTACGATTATCCTCGTGAACCATCCCAGGCTTTTGTAGAATAGTTAGCATCCTTTTTCTCACCTCAAACCACGGAAGAGGGTGGCACACCTGTGCCTCCTTTTTCTCTTCCACCGACCATGTCGACTAGTTCTCAAATAGTCTTGCCTATTCCTAGTGCCACAGTTACCTTGGCTATTCCACAACCTACTTCTGAGAAGTCCTCTTCTCTAGCTATAATGGCGTGTCTGCGCACCCACAGATTGTTGTTAATTCTTCTATGTCATCCATTGCGTCCCTAGGGTCAGTACCTCTTTATGAGTCAACCCCCTTCAACGAGTCAGTTGGTTCCTGCTTCTTGTCCTCCAGTTGGTCTTTCTTCCAATGTTCCAGTGACAGTGACCTTCACCCATCCTCTAGCATCGGCACCCTTAATAACCAATCCAGCAGTCAAAAGCCTCATTCAGACCTTGTTCCCCACCATGTCCAACCAAATCAATACCCATGTTCCTCAACCCATTCCAATTCAGTCGACAAGTGTAGGAGCCCACCAATCACAGGCTTCGGCTTTCATTCAACCACCTTTTTCTCAACCGCTTGTCATCTCACAGCCTGTTTATACACATGCTCCTTCACAAGCAAATACCTCACCAGGCGTCACCCAGAACACCTGGTTATTCCTCTTACCATCCTATTAATCAACAGATGAATCCCCCATTGACGCCTCAACAAAATCCACCATTCACTTCTTATGTAGGACATACCAATATGCCTCCTCCTCAATCTGACGTGGTTCAAATTCTTTTCAAGAAAATCATAGACTTAGAAGCCTCCACCAAAGGGGCTCATCCTTCATACTCTTTTGAAGAAGTGTGTAATGAACCCATTCATCCATCAGTGGCTTTTAAGCCTTATCCCCCAATGGAAACTTCCTAAGTTCTCAAAATTTCATAGTTGGGAGGATCCTCAACAACACCTACAAGCATTCAAACACGCTTGCTACCTGATAGTCTAGGATCAGGAACTTATGCTCCGTACTTTTCCTATGTCTCTAGCAGGACCTCCTTTAGATTGGTACAATAACATTCCTCAACATTCTTTCTCTCAATTGGCCCAGATGTTTGTTGAAAATTTTTCAATAAACATCACACATAAGATCTCGATTATAGATCTTTATAACATTCGTCAATTCGATGATGAGTCTATTACAAACTTTGTCACTTGTTGGAGAGGGATAATAAACCAATTGTCTTTCTCCCTTCCTCAATCTCAACAGATCGAGTTGTTTACTCGATCTTGTGCTAATCATATTTCTTCCACTTTAAGGATCCAAAATTTTCATACATTTGAAGAAGCCTTTACGATGGCACGTAAACTTGAGTCCCGTGCCATTGAACAAGGGAAGTTAAAACTTCACTCTAAATCTAAACCAGATTTTTCTCGGTTTACAAAATCAAACCCTTCCACTTCTAAAGACAAAAATTAGGGATCCACTAACGCTATCGTATTAAAAAAACCACGGAGAGACTCCTCATCTTCTCGAAAAGGACCCTCATCATCTCGATCTTTTACTTCATTGGGGGAATCATATGCTTCTATCTTAGAAAAAATGTTGGAAGTTCACATGATTGAACTTCCCCCCATTAGAAATTTCGATGAAAACCAAGAACGTCCATTCTGGTATAGGGAAAATGACTTTTGTCATTATCATAGAACTAAAGGTCATGACATTGAGCGATGTCAAACCTTCAAAAATCTTGTCCAAAAATTCATTGATAAAGGTGAGCTCATTCTGGATAACCCAAATGCTCCCCCAAATCAGGCGCTTGATGTTTTTAAACAACCTTTTCCTAATCATTCCCGAACCATGATGCTTCAGAGTCTCAAAAACCAAACACTCATACTATCAGCTTCATTTCTACTGAAGAATCTTCTTCTAAAACTAAGCCATCTACGAACACATCGACTGAATCAGAACCTCCTGCCGCTCCGCTAGTCGCTGGGATTCCATCATCTTTAGACACCCCGTCTTTGAATATTCCCACATTGTTAGAGACAGATTCATCTCCCTCCGCCTTTATCTGATCTTCTGTCTATACCGAGACAGTGTCATCCTCATCTATCTCATCGTCAGATATTCTTTCGATGCTCGAGGTGATTACATCTCTTCGAGTTTCCACCGTGAATACATCTACTTCTGTTTCTCCCATTTTTGCTGCGACTATGCCATTGGTAAACATACCTATAGTTGTACCAACTTCAATGGAAGCATCTTCGATTTTGACTCTTCCCGTCTCCTTTCCCATAGTAGTTACACCCATAATTACTGTACCAGAAGTACCTCCCTCGCAAGGAACTGCTCCTTCATCATCCACTTCTTCCATCACCGATACTATTTTGCCTATTAAGGGAAAATCTAAAGAAATAGCATGGCACCTACACTCTCGGTTCCTGGACTTAAACCAAGACAACTAAAGTCTAATGTTACATCATCAACACCTCCTCATCTCCTTCCCCAAAAAGGCTACAATCACCTTATGTGGTTGAAGTTGTCACCATCCCTGAAAAAGGAAAACCCATATTTCAAACCATCAAGACTCTTGGTGATTCCCCAAAAATCTCTCTCTACGCCTCATAAAAGATTGGATTTTTCCACTGAGAAGGTGTCTTCTTCTACAAACCTATCAAAACCATCATCTTCTTCTACAACACCTTCTTCACCAAAGACCTCGTAAAGTGGACTTACCTATTAGAAAGGCATCACCTCTTTTATCAGGACCATCATCTTCGTCACCAAAAGACAGGGCACCCTTTGTTCCTCCGATCAGACCTACTTTGGGAGCTCCTCCCTCATCTAAATCAGCATTATCTAAATCATCATCTGTTTCGACCAAGCAACCTTCTTTATCTCTGAAGACCACAACACTTGTCACATCTTCATCTTCTTCAAAATCTATCTTAGGAGCTCCTCCTCCGCAGAAATCAATCATGCCTCACTTGCTTCCATCTCAAGTGTCCAAGACTACTTCTTCCGATGTCCGAAAAAGTAAAATGATCCCTAAAAAGACTATCAAACCAGATATGCAGGTTCTTTTACCTCAGCAGTCCATGGGGTAAGAGAGTCACCTCCATCATCTCTGTCCTCATATTTGTCTACCGGATTCTATACCGAGATTCTTCGCCAACTTATCTAGTCTTCATCCATAGCCCTTCCTTCGATAAAATCCTATAATCCTAAAGGAGTAAAACCTTCTTGGTTCAACTCTGATTTGATTTGTGCTTACCATCGCACCCCAGGACATGACACCGAGGGATGTAAGGCCCTTCAATCTGTCGTTAATAGTCTTTTAGAAGAAAGTGATCTTTTGCTGGAAGAAGAGGAGGAACAAGTATCTCCTGTCATCTTAACCACATCTGAGGGTCAACGATCTACTTAGGCCTCTAGTTCTACTAATTCCACGCCGGACGGTCTTCCACCTTCCCAAATTCGACACAAATCATATCATCACTAGAACACAACAATATGATAATCTATCATCATCTTGGCCACGGGTTGTCATTTCTGCAGCCCCTGAGGGCATTCCTCCTTCCACGTCAGCCTCGAGACCTAGGGTCTCTATTCATGCTTCACCTCAGGCTCAGATTCCCATGTCAGTAGAGGAGAGTGTTATGAAACAACTTACTCATGCTCCGGTCAAAATGTCTCTTTTTAACCTCATTCAATCATCTCCACAAAGATCGCTGTGGGCTTTGATTGATAATCTGCGCCATATCGCAGTGAATTCAGATGAGCCCCAACCTTTTGAGATGATTGTTGGATTGAATAAACCATCAACCACCATTTCTTTTGAAGATTCGGAAATTCCTTCCCTTTCTTTCGAGGATTTGGAGGCTCCCCTCTTTATCACAGTTCAAATCAACAACACTATGTTAAAACGCACTATGATTGACAGTGGTGCTGCACTTAACGTCATTTCCTCACACACATTCAAGCAACTTAAGTTACCAAAGAACGTAGTGTCACCCCTACCTTTCGCCCTTCGATCATTTAACGATCAGTTGGCAGTTACTTTAGGAACTGTGGTCCTACCCATTTGAGTAGGTAAGAAGCTGCTTCACGAACTCTTTTACATTGTTGAAGGGAAATTCCACTACAATATGATCCTCAGACACTCCTGGATTCATGCAATGCATTATGTCCCATCAACCCTCCATCGATGCTTAAAATATCAGTATGAGGGAAAAATCTATACTCATCCAGGAGATCCTTTTCCTTCTACACAATGCGACATGACCACAGGGTCTGCCCTCTAAAGGAGAATGCTTGTTCTCCTGACGAGGCTTCATCCTCTTCCATACCTGCAACAAAACTACTAGATTTACAAAATCTAGAAGAGACATTGTAGCATTTCTCACTAGGAGAGCTTCCTCTTCTTTCTTTTGATGCCCATCTCAAACCTAATGAGTATGGTAGACTAGAAAAACAACCTGAATATCAGCCAGGTCTCGGTCATGTCATCACCATTGGTCTGCCCAATCAACAGACTAACTTCATTTATGGTGGTCTTGACACACCTCACTATCGCTTGATTCTCCTCCTAGGGCCAAACCCTATTCAGTAGGGTTTGATTGTCTACAAAATCCCACGTTTGCAAAAACTTATTTATATCGATGTGTGTGGAAGGGTTTTGGCCTGGGAAAGTATGAACAAGGTGTGCATGACCTGCGTCCATTCCAACTCTCAAACCACATCAAAAATTTGGTTTAGGATTTAAACCTCTTTCAAAAGCCACCATCACTATTCTCGATGAGCCTCTCCCTATTGAGGAACCATCTTCTCCCACTAGGTTAGAAGCATCATTTGATGTGGATGATGCCATTTCCATCCCGTCTAACTTTTTTTTAGTCAATACCATTTCCTTAGGGCCACTGACCTATAAAACTAATAACAAATCCACGTCCATACCATTAGTCTTCCCTGAAATAGTTGGAGATGACTCTCCTACTATCAACACTATCCACTGTGTGGATGATGATTCTGTCCTCACCTATTTGGGGGTAGAGGATTCCTATCTTCCTAAAACCATTCCTTCTGACACATCTACGCTTCTTAATGAAGCCACTGTCGATCTTAATATAGGGACTTCTAAAGACCCTCGCATCATTAAGGTCGGCCAATCTCTTAATCCACAGGAGTTAGGAGACTTTACCACTTTTCTTTCCAACCATTGTCAAGCCTTCACTTGGTCATATGAGGATATGCTAGGACTTGATCCCGATATCGTGGTCCACAATATCGTTACTCTTCCCGACATCAAACCAGTTAAACAAAATTGCGTAAAATGCACCCTCGAGTAGCCCTTCTTGTTAAAGAAGAGTTGCAACATTTTCTTTCTGCTAACTTCATCCAACCCATCGATTATCCACAATGGGTTTCAAACGTAGTACCAGTAACCAAAGCCACTGGGAAAATTTAAATTTGTACCGACTTCCGGGATCTTAATCTTGCTTGTCCAAAAGATGATTTTCCTCTACCTAATATCGATCAACTCATGGATTTAACTGTGGGTCACGAGATGCTTTCTCTTATGGATGGTTTCTCTGGATATAATCAAATTCTTATCACACCAGAGGATCAGCATAAGACTTCCTTCATAACCCCTTGGGGGACTTTTTGTTATCATGTCATGCCTTTCGGTCTTAAGAACGTGGGAGCAACCTATCAACGAGCCATGACCTACATCTTCCATGATCTTTTACACAAAATGGTGGAGGATTATGTCGATGATCTCCTCAGTAAATCTAAACACCGTCAGGATCATCTTTTCATTCTTGCACCTCTCTTTGAGAGGCTCATTCACTTTTTCTTCACCTAAATCCATCTAAGTGCGTGTTTGGCGTTCTCACTGGTAAACTCTTAGGCTTTATCATTTCTATTAGGGGTATTGAAGTTGATCCCGCAAAAATAAAAGCTATCCTTGAGATGCCTCCCCCTTCTGACTTAAAGCAACTCGTGGTCTTCAAGGATGCCTTCAATCAATATGTTGTTTTATCTCGCAATTGTCGGATCGTTGTCAAGCTTTTCATCATCTCCTCTCGTAAGAATGTTCATTTTGAATGGGATGAGCTTTGCCAAAAGGCCTTTGAACATCTCAAAGATTATCTTCTTTCCCCACCTATGCTTAGACCTCCACACGAGGGGGTGCCATTATATCTTTATATTTCGTGATCGACCATGCTTTGGGAGCCATGATCTCGCATCGAGACGCTAACGGTAAAGAACAGGCCATATATTACATCAGCCACACTCTCCATGAGTATGAAACACATTATTTCAAAATTTGAAAAGATGTGTTGTGCTCTCTTCTTTATAACTTCTAAGCTTCATCACTACCTCCTCAATCAAAAAACTTACATTGTCATAAGTGTTAATCCACTCAAGACAATGCATGTGAAGCCTTATCACAATGATTGTATCACTTGTTGGCTCATGCTAATGACAGAATTTGATCTTGAGTTTATTCCACAAAAATCTATCAAGGGTCAGGTCATTGCAGATCAATTAGCTAATGCTCCTCTTTCGGACACTCAAGTCCCCCTTGCTCAATTCCTCGATGAATATATCCAACAAATTGATTTCGGTCTTTCTCCATTTAAAGTAAAACTCTTCTTTGATGGATCCAAATGCCAGCAAGGGGGAGGTGTAGGTTTCATTATGATTCCTCCTTGGGGTGCACCTATCCCAGTCACACACAAACTTAACTTTGAGTGTACCAATAATATGGATGAATATGAAGCTCTTGTTTTAGGTCTTCAAAACGCTATTAATGTTGGCGCCCGCCATATCAACATCTTTGGTGACTATGAAATCATCGTTAATCAAGTCACGGGTGTCTATCAATGCAAAAATGATATCCTTCAAAAATATCGCGATATCGTTATTTTTCAACTCCCATCTTTTGATAAATTCACTATCCAAGCTATTCTCGATCGCGAATCAATTCGCAGATACAATGGATTTTTTAGCCTTACTTATTCTCGCTTTTACCGAGGACTTGTGACTTTATGTGGTGCACAACGATTAGATCAACCATCTAATCTCCGATAACTAACTTCAATCAATTCCATCACAACCAATACTCAAGATGAGTGGTATCAATAGATCATTGATTATCTATCTCATTTAGTGCTTCCTCCAGATCTGACTTCCAATGGTAGAAGATATTTTATCCTATGTGCTAATCGCTATACTATTTTAGGTGGAATCCTTTACAAACGTGGTTTTGATGGTATTTTGCTTCGGTGCCTCAAAACTCCTGAATCATCTAAAGCCATCCAGGAAGTCCATGATGGTATATCTAGTGGACATTTTAGTGGCTTGGCCGTAGCTAAACGCATCTTACATTTAGGCTATTATTGGCCTTCTCTTAATCAATATTATTGTGAATACACTAAGAAATGTGTCAAGTGTCAACAACATTCCAATCTCACACATATCCCCAATCAGATTTGCAACTGTAGCGGATTTGTGGCCTTTTTCACAATGGGGTCTTAATCTCATCGATCTTATCAACCCCGCTCTTCACAATGTCATCATTCTATCATTACCGCACATAATACTTTACTAAGTGGGTGGAAGCTATTCCTCTTTCATCGACAAAGCTAAACCGATTGTTGATTTTGTCTATCAACACATCATTTTTCACTTTGGTGTTCCACACAAAATCATCACGATAATGGTAAATCTTTCAAAAATTTTGATTCGCGTTAGAATCTCCGTGACGCTTTGAATATCAAAATCAGTTTTTTTTTTCCATACTATCCCCAAGCTAACGGCCAGGCTGAGGCTTCCAATAAAAATTTGCGTAATATCCTCGCAAAGGTAACTAGTCAAGCTGGTAGGGATTGGCATTTACATATCCCTTTTGCTCTCTGGGCTTATTGGACTAGCATTCATACTCCTACGGGTGCTACTCCCTTCTCTCTAGTCTATGGGTCAGAGGTTGTTCTTCCTTTGGAAGTCCAGATCCCATCTCTTCATGTTTCTCTCAGAGAATTTGTCTCTGATGAGGACTATCATCAAAATCGTCTAGCGCAGCTTGAGTTGCTAGATGAGCGGCATCTCAATGCTCTTGAACATCATCAAATCTATCTTGAGCATGTCAAACGTGCTTATAACAAGCACTTGCAACACCGTGACTTCAAAATTGGTGATCTTGTTCTTAAATAAAACCAAAATGTCACTACACTAGAATGGAGTCAGCGTGGTAAGTTTGCTCCTAATTGGATGGGTCCGTATGTAGTTACTCATAAATATGGATATGGGGCTTATCGTCTGTCCTCCATGGATGGTGTACCTGAAATAGAACCTCTTAATGCCTTGCATATAAGACCCTTCTACTGTTAAAATCTATCTTACATGATCTTAGTCACAAAACAGATCTTTCATCCATCTAACAACTAGTCATATATTTTCATAGTGATTCGAAACTATGTGGTCCTCTGCGTTATGTCTTTTCCACCTTAAATATGAGTATCGTGGCTCTACTCATAGCATTTTTCTTATGGATATGTTCCTCCTCCTAGTTGGGACACCTTAATCACTTCTTCATCTGTCCCAAGTATCTATCTTAATCGAATCTACTCGGGGCATGAATACGTGCTTTTTATGCGTTTTCTTCCCCTCTATCTGATCTATCTGGTCTACACTCAGCTTCTTTCAAAACAAGCTCCAAATTTTTTTTATTTTTTATTTTCCCAAAAGATAGATTGATCCCTCGAAGGACAGCTATCTATGCATTTTCAAAATGAATCAAAAGATATAGACCATACCCTTGAAGGATGGCTACATTCGAGATATAGACCATACCCTTGAAGGATGGCTACATTTGAAATACAGACCGATCCCTTGAAGGATGGCTATTTTTTTGCTTCTTAGCATCATTGAAAGACTTCCCGTATCGATCAGTCTTTCTATATCTAGCAAACTTCCCGCATTGATCAGTTTGCTCTTTTGTCAAAACAAAAACATAAGACCTTTTGTCGATCATATGGAGAACCCTATTTTCCCAATAGGGAGCATATATTTTGTCCTTTGTAAATTTTGACAAGATAAATACTTACTTCTCCTTCCATTTACCTTCTAGATCTGGTTTGCAACTAGCTAGTGTCAGGTTTATTTTAACCTCATATATGGCCTTGTATGCATGGTCTTTTGGGCTTCCTATCAAAGTCTCTATTTATGGTCAGTTAGGGGCCTAGCTTATCATTCTTTTTCTTATCTAGGTGTATTTCCTTTATTTCTAATCAAGGTCATTTCATTACGTCCTTGGCTCTTGCAGAGAGTATTTCCCATTATTATTTCTTATTCATCCAGTTAAATTGACATTTAACATGTTAATTTAATCAAAATCTATCATCTATCTAATTTCATCTTATCTACTTTGTCCAAAACACATATCATAGCATGTATTATCAACACATGTGGATCTACTTATCTATTTTCATCAAAATTTAATTAACATCTCAAATATATCAAGTCTATCAAATCACATCTATCCATCTATCCATCAAAACATCTAAAAATGTGTACATCTAAGTTACACTACATCTATCTATATCTATTTTTCATCAAAATTAAATCCACATATCAATCACATCAAATCACATCACATCTATCTATCCTCTATGTCTATGTCCATCCAATCACATCTATTTATCATCTATCAGCATATGTCTATATCCATCACAATTACGCTATATCTATCCATGTATATCGAAATTAAAAACATGAGTACAATCATATGACAAAGAAAATGATGAATCTATATATATACATGAGTATCTGTACAACAAAGAATGGATGGATTTCAATCAAGCCATCTATATCATACATCAAAAATGCCTTCAAATCGAGGCTACATCAATATATCAATATCAAAATACACCAATCTCTATATCGTAAAGTCTGATAAGTGGAAGACACTATCTCCTCCACCCTCCTCTGGACCAGGCTGTCTCTCCTGGCCACCGCCTATGAACTAGAAGCATCTATTTTTTTGGGGGCCTGCCTCCACCTCACCCTCTCCTGGTACTCCCTCCCTCTGATGCACCACTAGCTGTGGCTGTCACTGATCTCCTCCTCGCACCGTAACGAGGCACCTCAGGGGCATGCTGTGCTAGGGCATCTTCATAGTATCTTACCTCAGCGAGGAGAGACCGACACGTACTCAGCTCACCGTGCATTTGTGTGCTCATAATGTCGCTGCTAGTGCTGCTAGTGGTGGCCCTCCTACGGTCGTACCTTATGTCCCAGACTCTGACATAGTACCTGTATCACCATATTTGGCCCTGAGGGCCTCTCTATGCCGATGGTAGCGATCCCTCTGCTGAATCACTGTATCTCGCTCCTGGCGAGCTATGTCTCTCTCCAATATCAGGGCATCCCTCTCCTCTGTCAGAGCTCTGATCTCCTTGAGGGCCGCCTGGTGTGTCTGTGTCAAGGTAAAATGCTCCCCCTCTAGCCTCTCCAGCACTGTGGCTATATCCTCCTCATCGGCATCTATAGATGCTGGCAGGTGTCATGGTAGCTCTGTCGAATACCATGCCGCATAGCTGTCATCCACTCCGGCATAATCATCACTTTGCTCGTGGAGGGTGGGGCCTCTCAATGGATCTATCGGGATCAAAATCAAAAGATCGGTCTCTCGCTTATGTCGCCTTTATGGCTCAGACGTGGTAAACTGCCTCGCACTAGGCCGAACTGTTTCAATACCTATATAAATGGGACATGCTCCCACATATCAAGCTTGTGGCCCCTAACTACCCCCGCTGTCTCAACCCCACTAGGTGAGCCTCCTGACCGCCCATGTTGGGTAGTCCCGATATGGTCTCCGAGATGACTTGCTCGTGTCGGGCGTCTCAAGCACTCGACATACCAATCTGTAGATCTCCTATATCTCCTGGGGCCATGTCGGCCCGCCATCACCGGAATCCATAATCAATGGCCCCACCGCTCGCTGGCATCCATGGAAGCCGGATGGCTCGATCACCGCTATGTACTCATATTCCCAGCAATGGAGCACAAAAATAACATCAATCCCTATCCTCCCCGCGGTGGTATACATCCATAGCTCATAATATATCTGAGCTATCAAGGCATCGGAAAACGTGAACACCTGTCTAAACTGTAGGATGTCACACACAAAGTCTAGTAATAACAAGGGAAATCTCCCACCTTTCGAATCTAGCGCAGATAAAAGTAGGAGATCGCCATCTGAATAAGAACTATCTGTCTACTCCTGGCATCATCCTATCTATACTATGAGGCTATCCTCACTGCCCCAGACACTATCTCTGAATTGTCTACCCTATCTCCATACAATCATCCTAGGGCCCTTTGGCACGCTTGCTCTCGTGTAGTAATCTCAATCGGGTCTCCGGTGATTGGTAGCCTTAGAATCCTATATATATCCTTGTGGGTGATGGTCATTCTCACCCGTGCTGAACCAAAAAGTGTAGGTCCGACTATCCCATCATCGCACTAGTGCTCACATCAACTCCACGTCTCGAGGCACTCGCCGATAGTATCGAAGCCCCCGAGCCCGGTTAGCTCTAAGTGGCACCAATATGCATCAATGACATCAGGGAGAATGGTCTTTAGTAGCTTGGGAATAGCATCCCGCATGTGTAATGCCTCTCGTGCCTACATCCATAACATCAAGAGCAATGTTAGCTTCCCATTCATCCAAATCGGAACATCCAAAACACATTTTATAATCTCATCAGTTCATTTGGTCCAATTGGCATTGATTCACTTCGGTTGGCATTGATCCATATATAGTCAACGTCGATTGAAGTGAAACGATGCTGATTTCATCTAATTGGCGTCAATTTTTTCAATCGACACCGATTGGGAGACAGTGGGTCAAAAACACTCTGGCCTCCCACCAATTCCATTTTTTTCAAAAAAAAAAGTAAAAAAGTAAAATAATAATAAAATTATTATACTATAGAGCTACTTACCCCATATCGTGTCCTCTTCCACTTCTGACTGCTCCCAGAAGCTTCCATGTTGTTCAAAATCAATTTTTAACTCTCTCTAAATCAATCGTCACGGTGAAAATAAATCGTTCACGTTTTCCGTTTGCATATTTATATGTTCTCAGAATGGTCGGCGCCAATTGGTATGGTTGGTGCTGATTTGTTTGATCAACGCCGATTTGGGACCATTATTGCCAATGGGTTGCAATTTGGCTTCTCCACGTCGCCTTCTTCCATCTCCTGATCTTCTTGCCATAGTGTTGATGCTTGGCTTATTTATCTGGTCATTATTATGCCCTGAGTGTTGCCTTTTGGCACATACTTTCGATATTATCATCCATTTTGAGCCTGCTCCTTGTCCATGGGGCACTCACTTTTTGGCACCTTAGAGTTAACAGGTCTGTAGGCACTAACGTCATCTGCTTTGCAGACCGTTTGGTTGTCCCTACCAATGTGTCTCTTTTTAGGTGCTAACTATTTTGCATCCCTCCTTACACTCATGGGTCTATAGGTACTAACGTCGTCTCATGCGGAGACTGTCTATACTTCCCTACCAATGTGAGTTCCTTAGGTAGCTGCCTTAATGTTATTTTTGTGCATCATTAATGATCATATCTACTCCAGACATCTAGCTGGGGCATCCTACGTTTTCATCTACCTTTTTTCAAACTTGGGATCGTTTGTTCTTTCGTGACCCATCCCATCCCTAGTTTGAGGGGGATCACATCATCACTTTTTCTTCCTTTCTTCCAACTCCTTGTTTTTGTCTTGTAACTTTGCTTATCGCAAGTTACTTGAAAAAAAGGGGCAAAATGTAGACACCTAAAATTGGTTATCCAATTTGGTGTCCCCCATGTGCGTTTGTCTACTTGGGTAACCTGGGGCACGTTTACATCACCACTTCTCCCTTAGGGTATTATTTAATATTTTCTTTAAAACATCTATCCTAAGTTTAATTCACCCCATTATGTTTTACCCCTAAGTAATTAAATATTAACTATTTAATTACACCTTTTTACATATATCCTAACCAATTATCTACCCCATATCAATTTCTAACCTCCCATATATATTCTATCTATATATCCCCCCTATTTCTCCTCCTCCCAAACCAAGCAGTGAGATATTTCCTATATTTGAGGTGGAGGGATCACTCTCATCTTTCTAGAAATTGCTCCTTTTGGCCATTTCGGGAGTCTGTTCCCTGATCGGCGCCGACTAGTACTCGGTCGACGCCGATTTTTTAGAACGGCGCTGATTTCATCTCGGTCAGCGCCAATTACAAATAGAAGGCCAGAATTTAGTTCTGGTTAGATAGTTAGACAGGGAGACAGTGAGACAGTTAGACAAAGTGAGACAAAGGTGAGAGAGAGAGAGAGAGATACAGAAAGAACGAGAGAGTTTTGAGCATCAAGTCTGAGCATTGTCTATCAAGTGAGAGCGAATCCTGTCCAAACCAATCCTTGAGAGGAGTAGCATTACTCTGATCCTACCACATTAACATCGTGAGCCTCTATCGATCTCTTGGTGACTTTTTTCTTGCATCTAGTCCGGTGGAGCCTTGTTAGTATCCCTACGGCTCTTGCAGATCTAGCGGAGATCGACGATCTAGATTCTACTGTCTGTTTCTCAATCTTCCTACAGTTTTCCCCAAGTTGACGCCGATTATACCTGGCCGACGCCGATTCTCTCTAGTCGACACCAATCTATCTCAGTCGATGCCGATTCTTCTCGACGACGTCAATTTTCCTAATCGGCGCCGATCTCGTCATGACAGTAAAATAATTTAGGGAACACAAATCCAGCATTGTTTTCACACTTTCTTATTTTATTTTGTTTCTGTCTGCTATTTAATTTTTTGTCTGCCATTTTTAATCAAAATATAGACATTTACTTACATCTTTTATCATGTATGCTTCTTTCCTTAATTGAAAATGTGGACTGACATCCACCGAGGGAGCTTATCGCTTCCCGGACCCGCTTTTTGGGTAGTCCACCCAAATATCTTTTAACGTGGTCTTTTTCTGTCAAGCATCTGTGTCTCGCAGGTTTCTTGGATCTACTTTGCAGGATCACTCATGTGCACCCGTCTTGTCTACATCAGCTTTCTTTTCCATTTACATCTTTAGATCTTGTCTTTCAGGTATCAATTTCATTTGATTTTTTCAAGGTTTTTGCGTTTAGTTTGGTACATTAACTGGGACAGTAAATGCGCGAAATTCTTGATCTACATTTACCTAAGTTCTTTTACAATCTGCGCAGCCGATCGGCGCCGATTGGGTGAATTGACGTCGCTTAGGATCAATCGGTGTCAATCGGGATCGGTCGGCATCAACTAGGGGAAAATTACGGGAAGGTTGAGAAATGGACAATTAAGGCTAGATCGTTAATGTCTCATAGATCTGCAGGAGCCATAGGGATACTGACAAAGCTCCACCTTCGCTAGATGCAGGAGTAGAGTCACCAAGAGATCGATGGAGGCTCATGATGTCGATGTTGTAGGAGTAGAGTAATGGTACTCCTCTCTGGGATTGATCTGCATGTAATTTGCTTTCACTTGATAGATGATGCTCAGGATTGATGCTCAAAACTCTATGTCATTCTTTCTGTCTAAATAGAACTAAATTCTCGCCTGTATTTTTATCGGTGCCATTTCAAAAATCGGCGTCGACCGAGTACCAATCAAGACCGATCATGTGAACAGACTTCGAAATGGCCAAAAAGGACGTTTTGGAAAGATGAAAGTGATCCTTCCGACTCAAATACGGGAAATATCCCGCTACATGGTTTGGGGGATAGATGGATAGAATTGATATGGGAGGTTAGGAATTGATATGGGGTAGATAAGTGGTTAAGATACATGTAAAAAGTGTAATTAAATAGTTAATATTTAATTATCCATGGGTAAAACACAATGGGGTATAATAAACTTAGGATAGATGTTTAAATCAAATATTTAAATAATACCCTAAGGGAGAAGTGGTGATATAAGGGTGCCCCTAGGTTACCTGAGAGGATAAACGAACCCAGGGGACACTAAATTGGGTAACCAATTTTAGGTGTCTACATTCTGCCCCTTTTTGTTGAGTAACTTACGATAAGCGAAGTTGCAAGACAAAAACAAGGAGTTGGAAGAAGTGAAGAACAATGATGACATGATCCCCCCTCAAACTAGGGATGGGATGAGTCCCGAAAGAACAACCGATCCCAAGTTTGAAAAAGGTAGATGAAAACGTAGGATGCCCCAGCTAGATGTCTGGAGTAGATCTGATCATTGATGATGCACGTAAAAAACCAAAAAAAGGAAGCGACCTAAGGAGCTCACATTGTTAGGGAAAACTAGATGGTCTTCAAATGAGATGACGTTAGTACCTACAGACCCGTGAGTGGAAAGAAGGCTGCAAGATAGTAGCAAATAAAGAGTGACACATTGGTAGGGACAACCAGATGGTCTGTGAAGTAGATGATGTTAGTGCTTATAGACCCGCTATCTTTAAGCTGCCACAAATGCTAGTGACCCATGTACAGGGAACAAACTCAAAATGGGTGATAATATCAAAAGTATGTGCCAAAAGGCAACAATCAGGGCATAATAATGATTAGATAAATAAGCCAAGCATCAACACTATGGCAAAAAGATGACGAGATGGAAGAAAGTGATGTGGAAAGGCAAAATTGCAACCAATCGACGTCGATCAAGCCAAAATCAATGTTGACTAAACCAATCGGCGCCGACCATAAAAATCGGCACTGACCATACCGAACCCATATAAATATGAGAAAGGAAAATGTGAATGATTTATTTACACCGCGATGATTGATTTAGAGAGAGTCAAAAATTGATTTTGAGCAACATGGAAGCCTCTGGGAGTAGCCAGAAGCGGAAGAGGACATGACCTAGGGTAAGTGGATCTACCCAAACCTGGTATATATTTTTATCATTAAATAGCATACTAGGATGCTAGTTTTTAGGAAAAAACTGGATAAGTGAGAGGCCAGAGTGTTTTGGGCACTTGACCTTTCAATCAAGCACCAATTGGAATATTGATCGACATCGATTGAACTAAATTGGCACCGATTGGTTGGATCAGATGTAGAATGTAGGTAAATGTGTTTTTGATGCTGTAATTTGAATAGATGAGAAGCTAACACCATCCATGATGTCATGTGATGCAGGCATGAGAGGATTAACATATGCGGGATGTGATTCTTGAGCTTTTGGAGACCATTCTACCCGATGTGACAGACGCCGATTGGCGTCACTGAGCTAGCCGGGCTCGGGGCTTCCATTTCTACCGACGGGTTCCTTTAGATGTAGAGTTGATGTGAGCACTAATACAACGATGGGACAACAGGACATGCACTTTCTCGGTTCAAGACGAATGAGATGACAATCACCCATGAGGATATATATAGGATCCCGAGGTCGCCGATCACTGGGGACCCGATAGAGACCACTCCACGAGAGCAAAGCAACAGAGGGCCCTGGGATGATTGTACGGAGATAGGGTAGATGATTCAGAGATAGTGTTCGGGGTGGTGAGGATAGCCTCACATTATAGACAGGATGACGCTAGGAGCAGACATATATCACTGATTCAGATGGTGATTTCTTATTTTGCTCTATCAGATTTAGGACGTGGGATATTTCCATTGTTATTACTAGACTATGTTTGTGACATCCTGGATTTCAGGTATGTGTTCACGTTTTCCGATGCCCTATTAGCACAAATATATCATGAGCTATGGATGTACACCATAGGCAGGTGGACAGGTATCGATGTTATCTTTGTGCTCCATTGCTGGTCAAATGAGAATATAGCAGTGATCAGGTCATCGAGGGATTCCATGGATGCCGTGCTTGAGAGGGGGCCTTTGATTACGGATTGTGGTGATGGTGGGTAGACATGGTCCCGGGAGATACAGGAGATTTGTAGAGTGGTATACCGAGTGATTCAGGGCCGATTCCAAAGAAGGTCATTTGGAGACCATATCAGTCTACCGACATGGGCGGTCGTGATGCTCACCTGGTGGAGCTGAGACGGAGTAGGGTGGTTGGGGGCCGTGCAGCCGATATGTGGGAGTGCATCCCATTTATACGGGTGCTGAGGCGTTTAGTTTAGTACAGACGGTCCCACCACATATATGCCATACAGGTGGAATAGGAGAGAGACCGACCTACCGATTTTGATCCTGGTAGATCCACTGAGGGAGGCCCCAACTCCCATAAATAGTGATGATGACGTAGGAGTAGATGATGGCTATGTGGCATGGTTCTCTACAGAGCTACCACGACACCTCCCAACATCCATAGATGCAGATGAGGACGACATATATGTAGTGCTGGAGAGACTAAAGGGAGAGCATGCCGCCCTCGAGGAGATTAGAGCTCTGACAGAGGAGAGGGATGCACTGATATTAGAGAGAGATACATTACGTCGGAGCAGGATACAAAGTGATTCAAGTAGAGGGTCACTACCATCGGCATAGAGAGGCCCTTAGGGCCAAATACGGTGATATGGGCACCACTTCAGAGTCTGGGTCATAGGGTGCAGCATTAGGAGGGCCACCGGTAGGTAGCAGCAGCAGTTAGCGCCATTACAAGCACTTGGTATGGTAGAGTCGAGCACCTATCGGGATCTCTTCGCCGAGGTGAGATACTATCGGGACACCTTGGCATAGCATGCCCCTGATGTGCCTCGTTATGGTGTGAGGAGATCAGTGACAACCGTAGCTAGTGGTGCATTAGAGGGTGGGAGCACCAGGAGAGATCGAGGTGGCGGCAGGGCCCCAGCAACAGGTGCTTCTAGCTCGATAGGAGGTGGCCAGGAGAGACAACCTAGTCCAGAGGAGGGTGGAGGAGATAGTGTCTTCCACCTATCCAATTTTACGATATAAATATGTTATTTTTATATCGATATACTGATGTAGCCTCGGTTTTGAATTCATTTTTGATGTATGATATAGATGGCTTGATTGAAAGCCATCCATTTTTTTTTGTACAGACACTCATGTATATATATTCATCATTTTGTGTTATGTGATTGTACTCATGCATTTAATTTTGATAAATATAGATAGATGTAGTCTAATTTTGATGGACATAGATAAATGTTTTTAGAGGATAGATGGATAGATGTGATGTGATTTGATGTGATTGATAGATTGATAAAATAAACATGTTTAAGATGTTAATTTAATTTTAAATGAAATAGATAGATAGATTCACATGTGTTTGTAATACATGCTTTGATATGTTTTTAGACAAAGTAGATAAGATGAGTATAGATAGATGATAGATTTGTGAAATTAACATGTTAAATGTCAATTGAATTGTATGAACAACAAATAATAATGTGAAATGTTCCTTGTGATGATAAAGGATGTAATAATATTATCCTTGTTTAGAAATAAAAAGCAATACACCTAGATAGGAAAAAGAATGATAACGTAGGCCCCTAAAAACCATAAATAGAGACTTTGATAGGAAACCGAAAGATAATGCACATAAAGCCATAGACACAGATAAAATGAACCTGACACTAGTTAGTCACAAACCAGATCTAAGAGATAGATGAAAGGAGAAGTATGTATCTTGTCAAAATATATGGAGGACAGAGTACGTGCTCATATTAGGAAAATAAGGTCTCCATATGATTAAAAAAGGTCTTATATCTCAGCTTCATGATTTTTTTTTGATAGAAGAGCAAACTGATCAATGCGGGAAGTTTGCTAGATATAGAAAGACTGATCGATACGGGAAGTCTTTCAGTGATGCTAAAAAGTGAACAAACTGGCCGAAGGGGAAGTCTGTTACTGCAAAGGCTGATCCATGCGAGAAGCCTGAAAATTCCATGAGATAAACAACCATCCTTCAAGGGAGCGGTCTGTATTTTGAATTTGATGGTAGCCATCCTTCAAGGGAATGGTCTATACTTTTTAATTTATTTGATAAGGCATGGATAGTTGTCTTCAAGGATCAGTCTATCTTTTGGAATTAGGATAACATCTGCATTTTTTTTTTTAGATTTGGAAGAAGCTGAGTTTAGACCAAATAGATCAGAGAGAGGGAAAGAAAACATATACAAACACGTACTTATGCCCCGAGTAGATTCGATTAAGATAAACACTCAGGACAGATGAAGTAGTGATTAAGGTGTTCCCACCATGAGGGGGAACATATCCATAAAAAAATTCCATGAGTAGAGCCGTGATGCTCATATTTAAGGTGGAAAAGACATAACACGGAGAACCACATAGTTCCGAATCACTACGAAATGCATGATTGGTTGCAGATGGATGATGAATCTGGTTTTTCGACTAAGATCATGTAAGATAGATTTTAACAATAGAAGGGCCTTAGATGCAAAGCATTAAGAGGCTCCATTTCAGGTACACCATCCATGGAAGATAGATGATAAGCCCCGAGAATCATATTTATGAGTGACTACGTATGGACCCATCCAGATTAGGGAGAAAACTTACCAAGCGACTCCATTCTAGTGTAGTGACATTTTGGTTTTATTTAAGAACAAGATCACCAATTTTGAAGTCATGGTGCTGTAAGTGCTTGTTATAAGCACATTTGACATGCTCAAGATAGACTTGATGATACTCAAGAGCATTGAGACATCACTCATCAAGCAATTCAAAGCTGCGCTAGACGATTTTTGACGAGTCCTCATCGAGACAAATTCTCCGAGAGAGACATGAAGAGATGGGATCTAGACTTCCAAAGGAAGGAAAACCTTAGACCCATAGGCGAGAGAGAAGGAGTAGCACTAGTAGGAGTATGAATTCTAGTCCGATAAGCCCAGAGAGAAAAAGGGATATGTAAATGCCAATCCCTACCAGCTCGACTAGTTACCTTTGCGAGGATATTACATAAAGTTTTATTGGAAGCCTCAGCCTAGCCATTAGCTTGGGGATAGTATGGAGAAGAAAAGATGAGTTTTATATTGAAGGCATCATAGAGGTTCTGTAAATCGATGTTTTTGAAAGATTTACCATTGTCTGTGATGAGTTTGTGTGGGACACCAAAGCGACAAATGATGTGTTGATAGACAAAATCAACAATGGGTTTAGCTTTAGTCGATGAAAGAGGAATAGCTTCTACCCACTTAGTGAAGTATTTTGTGGCAGTAATGATAGAATGATGACATTGTGAAGAGTGGGGATTGATGAGACCGATGAGATCAAGACCCCATTGTGAAAAAGGCCACAAATTTGCTGCAGGTTGCAAAGCCTGACTAGGGACATGTGTAAGATTAGAATGTTGTTGACACTTGACACATTTCTTAGTGTATTCGCAATGTGTTGTTTAAGAGAAGGCCAATAATAACCCGAACGTAATATGCATTTAGCTATGGCCAAGCCACTAAAATGTCCACCATAGATACCTTCATGGACTTCCTAGATAACTTTAGATGATTCAGGGGTTTTGAGGAAGCAAGCAAAATACCATCAAAACCACGTTTGTAGAGGATTCCACCAGAATAGTATAATGATTAGTGCATAGGATAAAAGATCTTCTACCATTGGAAGTCGATCGGAGGGAGCACTAAACGGAATAGATAATAAAAATGTGCTGATACCACTCACTTGAGTATTGGTTGTGATGACGTTGATTGAAGTCGATTGCACGAGATGAGATGGTTAGTGTAATCACTGCAAAACCATAGAAAGTCACGAGTCTTCGGTAAAAGGTGGAATAAGTGAGGCTAAAGAAGCCATTGTATCTGTGAATTGGTTTGTAGTGTGAGGAATATCTTAGATAGTAAATTTATCAAAATATTGAAGTTGAAAGAGAACAATATCGTGATATTTTTGAAGGATATCATTTTTGCATTGATAGACACCAGTGACTTGATTAATGATAAACTCAGAATCAACAAAGATTTCGATATGACGAGCGCCAAGATTAATGAAATTTTGAAGACCTAAAACAAGAGCTTCATATTCAGCCATATTATTGGTACATTCAAAGTTAAGCTTGTGTGTGACCGGGATAGGTGCACCCCAAGGAGGAATCATGATGAAACCTGCACCTCCCCCTTGCTGACATTTGGACCCATCAAAGAAGAGTTTTACTTTAAATGGAGACAAACTGAAATCGATTTGTTGGATGTACTCATCTGGGAATTGAGCAAGGGGACTTGAGTGTCAGGAGAGGAGGATCAGCTAATTGATCTGTAATGACCTGACCCTTGATAGATTTTTTTGAGATGAACTCGAGATCAAACTCTGTCATGAGAATGAGCCAACGAGTGATACGATCATTATGATAGGGCTTCGCATGCATTGTCTTGAGTGGATTGACACTTGTAACAATATAAGTTTTGTGGTTAAGGAGATAGTGACGAAGTTTAGAAGTCATGAAGAAGACAATACAACACGGTTTTCAGCTTGAAATAGCATGTTTCATACTCATGAAGAGTACGAGTGATATAATAGATGGCTTGTTCTTTACCGCTAGCGTCTCGGTGCGAGATCATGGCTCCAAAAGCATGATCAGTAACAAAAATATAAAGATAGAATGGCTCCCCCTCGTGTGGAGGGGTAAGCACAAGTGGAGAAAGAAGATAAGTTTTGAGATCATCAAAGGCCTTTTGGCAACACTCATCCCATTCAAAATGAACATTCTTATGGAGGAGATGATGAAAAGGTTGACAACGGTCCGATATTTGTGAGATAAAACAACGCACTGATTGAAGGTGTCCTTGAAGACCATGGAGCTGCTTTAAGTTAGAAGGGGGAGGCATCTCAAGGATAGCTTTTATTTTTGTTGGATCAACTTCAATGCCCCTAATAGAAATGATAAAGCCTAAGAGTTTACTAGTGAGAATGCCAAATACGCATTTAGATGGATTTAGGTGAAGAAAAAAATGAATGAGCCTATCAAAGAGAAGTGAAAGAATGAAAAGATGATCCTGACGATGTTTGTATTTACCAAGAAGGTCATCGATGTAATCTTCCATAGATTTGTGTAAGAGATCATGGAAGATGTAGGTCATTGCACATTGATAAGTTACTCCTGCGTTCTTAAGACCGAAAGGCATGACACGATAACAAAAATTCCCCCAAGGAGTTATGAAGGAAGTCTTATGTTGTTCCTCTGGTGCGATGAGAATTTGATTATATCATGAGAAACCATTATGAGAGAAAGCATCTCATGACCTACAATTAAATCCACGAGTTGGTCGATATTACGTAGAGGAAAATCATATTTTGAGACAAGTGAGATTAAGATCCCTAAGTCGGTGAAAATTCAAATTTTCCCAGTGAGCATTGGTTCTTGGTACTACATTTGAAACCCATTGTGGATAGTCAATGGGTTGGATGAAGTTAGCGAGAAAGCAAGCATTGCAACTCTTCTTTAACAAGAAGGGCTACACGAGGTACATTTTATGTAATTTTTGTTTAACCAGTTTGATGTCCGGAAGAGTAACGATATTGTGGACCACACTATTAGGATTGAGTCTTGGTATATCTTCATATGACCAAGAAAAATCTTGGTGATGGTTGGAAAGAAAGGTGGTGAAGTCTCATAACTCCGTGGATTAAGAGATTGGCCGACCTTAATGATGCAAGGGACTTTAGTAGTCCCTATATTAAGGTCGGCAGTGGCTTCGTTGAGAAGCATAGACGTATCGAAGGAATGGTTTTAGGAAGATAGGAATCCTCTACCCCGGATAGGTGAGAACCGAGTCATCATCCACACAAAGTGGATAGTGTTGATAGTGGGAGAGTCGTCTCAACTCTTTCAAGGAAGACTAATGGTATGGAAGTGGATTCACCATTAGTTTTATAGGTCAATGGACCTATGGAAATGGTATTGACTAAAAAAAAAGTTAGGCGGGATGGAAATGGCGTCATCCACATCAAATGATGCTTCGACCTGGTGGGAGAAGATGGTTCCTTAATGGAGAGAGGCTCATTGAGAATGGTGATGGTGGCTTTTGAGAGAGGTTTACATCCTAAACCAACTTTTAATGTGGTTTAAGAGTTGGAATGGACGCGAGGTCATGCACACCTGCTCATGCTTTCTCGAGACAAAGCCCTTCCACACGCATCGATATAAATAATTTTTGCAAATGGGGATTCAGTAAACAATCAAACCAAATTTGAATAGGGTCCGGCCCTAGGGGAGAATCGGGACGATAGTGAGGTGTATCAAGACCACCGTAAATGAAGTTAGTCTATTAATTGGGTAGACCAATGGTGATGATGAGACCAAGACACTGGCTGATATTTAGGTTGTTTATCTGGTCTACCATACTCATTAGGTTTGAGATGGGTGTTAGAAGAGAGAAGAGGAAGCCCTCTTAGTGAAAAGCGCTGCAAGCGTCTCTTCCAGATTTTGTAAATCTGGTAGTTTTGTTACAGGTATGGAAGAGGATGAAGCCTTGTCAGGAGAACAAGCATTCTCCTTTAGAGGGTAGACCCCTGTGGTCATGTCGCATTATGTGGAAGGAAAAGGATCTCTGGATGAGTATAGATTTTGCCCTCATGCGATATTTTAAGCATCGATGGAGGGTTGATGGGATGCAATAAATTTTACGAATCCAAGAGCGTCGAGGATCATATTGTAGTGGAATTTCCCTTCAAAGAATGTAAAAATTTCATGAAGTAGTTTGTTACCTACCCGAATGGGTAGGACCATAGTCTCTTAATTAACATCCAACCAATCATTAAATGATCGAAGGGAGAAAGGCGGTGGTGACACTACATTCTTTGGTAACTTAAGTTGCTTGAATGTGTGAGATGAAATGATGTTGAGTGCAGCCTGGTTTGTCGATCATAGTGCACTTTAACATAGTATTGTTGATTTGAGCGTGATAAAGAGGGGAGCCTCTAGATCCTCGAAGAAAGGGGAGGAATTTTAGAATCCTCAAAGGAAATGGTGGTTGACGCTCTATTCAACCCAAAAACCATCTCAAAAGGTTGGGGTTCATCTGAATTCACTACCATATGGCGCAGATTATCAATCAGCACTTGGCGATGTTGTGGAGATGATTGAATGAGGTCAAAAAGAGACATTTTGATTTGGAGTATGGGTAAGTTGTTTCATAACACTTTCCTCAACCGATATGGGAATCTAAGCCCGACGTGAAGCGGGAATAGAGACTCAAGGTCTCGATGCCGATGAGGAAGGAAGAACTCCTTCGAGGGCTGCAGAAATGACAACCCGTGGCCGAGATGTAGATGATGATAGATTATCATACTGTTGTGCTCTAGTGTTGATATGAATTGTGTCAATTTGAGAAGGTGGAAGATCATCCGGAGTGGAATTAATTGAATTAGAGGTCCTGGGTAGACATTCAAGATCGATGTAGTTGAGATGACAGAGATACTTATTCCTCCTCCTCTTCCAAGAGAATATCACTTTCTTCCAAAAGAATGCTCATACAGATTAGAGGGCTTTACATCCCTCGGTGTCATGTCCTGGAGTGCAGTGGTAAGCACAAATAAAATCAGAGTTGAACTAAGAAGGTTTTAATCCTTTAGGATTATAGGGTTTGATCAGAGGAAGAGATATGGATGAAGATTGGATAAGTTGGTGAAGAATTTTAGTATAAAATCCGGTAGAGAAAGATGAGGATAGAGATGATGAAGGTGCCTCTTTCGCCTTAGTAGACTGTCAAGGTAAAAGAATCTACATGTCTGGTTTGACAGTCTTTTGAGGGATTGTTTTACTTTTTGGACATCTGGAGAAGTATTGATTTTGGTGGAGGAGGAGCTCCTAAGATAGATTTTGAAGAAGACAAAGATGTGACAAGTGTTGTGGTCTTCAGAGATGAAGAAGGCTGCTTGGTTGAAACAAATGATGATTTACATAAGACTGACTTAGATGAGGGAGGAGCTCCCAAAATAGGTCTGATACGAGGAACAAAGGGTGCCTTGGCTTTTGGTGACAAAGATGATGTTCCTAATAAAAGAGGCGACACCTTCTAATGGGTAAATCCACTTTACGAGACAAGGTGAAGAAGGTGTTGTATAAGAAGATGATGGTTTTGATAATGTTGTAGAAGAAGATGACTTCTTAGTGGATAAATCCTATCTTCTATGAGGCACAGAGAGATATTTTTGAGGGAAAGCACCAAGAGTCTTAATAGTCCAAAATATTGGTTTTCCTTTTTCAGGGATGGTGACAACTTCAACCGCATAAGGTGATTGTAACCTTTTCAGGGGAAGGAGATGGTGAGGTACTGATGATGTAACGTTAGACTTTAGTTGTCTCGGTTTAAGTTCAGGAACCGAAAGTGTAGGTGCTAGTGCTATTTCTTTATATTTTTCCTTAATAGGCAAGGCAACATCGGTGATGGAAGAGGTGGATGATGAAGAAGTGGTTCCTTGTGAGGGAGATACTTCTGGTACAATAATTATGGGTGTAACTACTATAGGAAAGGAAATGGGAAGAGTCAAAATCGAAGACACTTCCGTTGGTAGAGAAGTTGGTACAACTATAGGTATGTTTACCAATGGCATAGTCACGGTAAAAATGGGAGAAACAAAAGTAGATGTATTCGTAGTGGAAACTTGAAGGGATGTAAATGCCTCAAGCATCGAAAGAATGTCTGACGATGAGACAGATGAAGATGACACTGTCTCCGGCATGGATGGAAGATCAGATAAAGAGTCAGAGAGAGATGAATCCATCTCTAACAATGGAGGAAATTTTAAAGATGAATTGTCTGAAGATGGTGGAATCTCATAAATTAACGAAGTGGGGGAAGTTCTGGTTTAGTCAACGTGTTTGTAGATGGCTCAGATTTAGAAGAAGATTCTTCAGTAGAAATGAAGCTGATAGTATGAGTGTTTGGTTTTTGAGACCCTGAAGCATCATTGTTTGGGGAATGATTGGGAAAAGGTTGTTTAAAGACATAAAGCGCTTGATTTAGAGGAGCGTTTGGGTTATCTAGAATGATCTTGCCTTTATCAATAAATTTTTCGACAAGATTTTTGAAGGTCTGACATCATTCAATGTCATGGCCTTTGGTTCTATGATAACGACAGAAGTCATTTTCCCTATACTAGAATGGTCATTCTTGGCTCTCATTAGAATTTATAATAGGGGGAAGTTTGATCATGTGAAATTCCAACATTTTTTCTAAGATAGACGCATATGATTCCCCAATGAAGTAAAATATCGAGATGACGAGGGTCCTTTTTGAGAAGATAAAAAGTCTCTCCGTGGCGTTGATTAGAAGTGTTATCGCTTTGATGTTTTTAATACAATAGCGTTGGTGGACCCCGATTCTTGTCTTTGTTAGAAGCAGTAAGGGTTTGATTTTGTAAATCAAGAAAAATCTTGTTTAGATTTAGAGTGAAGTTTTAACTTCCCTTGTTCAACAACACGGGACTCAAGTTTGCATGCCATCGTAAAGGCTTCTTCAAATGTGTGAAAGGTTTGGATCCTCAAAGTGGAAGAAATATGATTAACACAAGATCGAGTAAACAACTTGATTTGTTGAGATTGAGGGAGGGAGAAAGATAATTGATTTATTATACCTCTCCAATGAGTGAAAAGCCTGCAATAGACTCGTCATCGAATTGATGAATGTTATAAAGATCTGTAATTGAGATCTTATGTGTGATATTTATTGAAAAGTTTTCAACAAACATTTGAGATAATTGAGAGAATAAAAATAGGAGTGTTGGGAATGTTATTGTACCGGTCTAAAGCAGCCCTACTAGAGACATAGGGAAAGTACGGAGCATAAGCTCCCGATCCTGACTATAAGGTAGCAAGCGTGTTTGAATGCTCGCAGTCTTTGTTGAGGATCCTCCCGACTATGAAATTTTGAGAACTTAGGAAGTTCCCATTGGGAGGATAAGGCTTAAAAGCCACCGATGGTTGAATCGGTTCATTACACACTTATTCAAAATAGTATGAAGGGTGAGCCCCTTTGGTGGAGGCTTCTAGGTCTGTGATTTTCTTGAAAAGAATTTGGACGAGGTTAGATTGAGGAGGAGGCATATTGGTATGTCCCGTATAAGAAGCAAATCGTATATTTTTTTGAGGCATTAATGGAGGATTCATCTCGCTGATTAACAAGATGATAAGAGGAATAACCAGGCCTTTTGGGTGACACTGGTGAGGTATTTGTTGTGGAGGAGCTTGCGTATAAACAGTCGTGAGAGATGACCAAAGTGGTTGAGAGAAAGGTGGTTTGATGAAAGATGGAGCTGTGATTGGTGGGCTCCTACACTTGTCAATTAAATCAGAATGGATTGAAGAATATGGGTGTTGATTTGATTGGACATGGTGGGGAACAAAGTCTGAATGAGGCTTTTGACTACCTGGATTGGTTATTAAGGGTGCCGATGCCGGAGGGTGGGTAAAGGTCACTGTCAATGGAGCATTGGAAGAAAGACCAATTGGAGGACGAGGACGAAGGAACCAAATGACTCGTAGAAGGGGTTGATTCATAGAGAGGTATTGACCACGAGATGTAATAAATGGAATAGAAGAATTAACAACAATCGTGAGCGTGCGGATTCACCCATCATAGCTAAAGAAGAAGGCCTCTCAAAAGTCGGTTGCGATGTGTAGCTGAGATAACCGTGGCACTCAGGGATAGGAAGGATCATTTGGGAACTAGTTGAAATGGTCGTGGAAGAGAAAAAGGAGGCATTGATATGCCACCCTCTTTCATGGTTTGAGGCGAGAAAAAGTATGCTAAGCTCTTTGTATAAAGGCACGGGATGGTTCATGAGAATAATCGTAAACTTGCTAGATTGGTGGTCCCTGATCAGATATTCAAACAAACTTATGCACTAGATAGTCCATAAGGGCTACCGGATTGCGATCAAGGAGCGCTTGAAATTCAGGATCTCCATGAGGAACATACTCTATATCAGAAGCAAATGATACCTCTGAAGGAATGGGGGAAGCTGGACGTGATGGGATCACTTTAGGATGATAGAAAGGATTATATGACCAAGATGGGGAACCAATTAACAACGGTCCTAAGGAAGACTCGAGGGGTGCTAAAACATCCACATTAGTGGTGATCTCGGATGAAGAAGGGGCCAGTTGAGCCATTTTTCTAGATTGTAGCCGGGTGATGACCGTCATAAAGAAACATAAATATAGAAAAAAGGAGATTGTCCTAACTAATTCACGAGACAATTCAAGCAGCGTGGGTGATTATCTCTTTTAAGTTTTCATGCTTTTAAGAAAGAAAATGTTAGGGAAGGCTTTTTAGAATAGGAACTACTCAGATAGCCAAACTAAGGATGGTTTAGGGAATGTTTTAGAGAGGATTCCCGAAGGCACTTCAGTAAAAGACTGGTACATGGCTTGATATAGGGGCCTACCCCCGCACTTCACACACCGCTGCGATAAGGGAGTCGGGTGCTTTGCCAATATATACCATAACTTCCGTGAATTTAGAGTGCGGCCCGAGTACCGCGTAGGATCTTCCTCTTGGATGTCACTTCCAAGTAGGTGAGGCTAGGGAAGGAATTTTTGTTTAAATGCTTAAAACCTATTGATTTTGGCTTTGTGTGTAAGGGTGAAAAATAAAAATCAAATAGTGTCACTACCGATTTTGATCAATTTTCCAACCTATATAAAAAAACTAGATGAAGAACATACAACAAAAATGACAAAGAAGAAGTTCTTTTTAAGCACTAAAAATGAAGTGTTAGATTTCGATGAAGACAAGTCAAAAATTTCTTTCCTAAATGCGATTAAATTATTTTTAAGCACCAAAATCGAAATGTTTGAATGTGATATAAAACGAACAAGCAAGTTATTTTTAAGTTCTTAAAAAGGAGAAAACACCATAAAAGAGCAATACCTGTAGATTTAGCTCTCCAAGGTGTGTGGACTTCAAAAAGCATATTGTTGAGCTCTTCCCCTCAAACAATCCCGTGAATAAGAAAAGTGCTCTATAAGAAAAGGTTAAGCAAACACACAAACAAATCCAAAAAGATATATCCAGATAAAAGTAGAATGGAAATTTCTATTTTAAGGAACTAGAAAACTTTCAAGGAAATAACAATTTTGCATAAAGAGATGAATCAAAAATGTAATCTTGAGATCAAATGAAAGATTTACTAATATTTGAAATAGAAATTGGGATTTGGATTTGCAAGAAAGAAACAACTTTGACTTTGCAAATTACAAATGAAAGAAGCAAGACCAAAATGAAGGAAGGAAATGCTCAAGGAAAACTGATGAAAGTCAATGAAGAAAAAGAACCAAAGCTCAAAACTGGAAAAGAAATGAACTTACCAATAGGGGACTTTGGTTGGGTCCCACCAGTGCATGCCATAATGTAGATCAAGAATTTCCATGCTTGTTACCTGTCCAAGTTAATGTACCAAACTAAACACAAAAACCCTGAAAAACTCAAATGAAATCAATACCTGATAGATAGGACAAGATCCGAAGATGTAGGTGGAAAAGAAAGCTGATGTAGACAAAATGGGTGCACATGAGAAATCTTGCAAAGTAGATCGAGAAACCTGTGAGACACAGATACTTGATAGAAAAAGACAACGTTAAAAGATATTTGGGTGGACTGCCTGAGAAGTGGGTCCGGGAAGCGATAAGCTCCCTCGGCGGATGTCAGTCCATGTTTTCAATTAAAGAAAGAAGCATACATGATAAAAAATGTAAGTAAATGTCTAGATTTTCTGATTAAAAGTGACAGACAGAATGTAAATAAAGTGGATAGAAAGCAACAGAAAATAGGAAACTATGAAAACAATGTTGGATTTGTGTTACCTGAGTTCTTTTACTGTTTGCAGGCCAATCGACGTCGATTGGGTGAATCAATGTCGATTAGGATCAATTGGTGTCGTCTGGGATCGGTTGGTGTCAACTAGGGGAAAATTGTAGGAAGGTTGAGAAATGGACAATGAAGGCTAGATCGTTAATGTCCACTAGATCTATAGGAGCCATAGGGATACTAACAAAGCTCCACCTTTGCTAGATGTAGGAGCAGAGTCACCAAGAGATCGATGGAGGATCATGATGTCGATGTTGTAGGAGCAGAGTAATGGTACTCCTCTCAGGGATTGATCTGGATAGAATTTGCTTTCACTTGATAGATGATGCTCGGGCTTGATGCTCAAAACTCTCTATCGTTCTTTCTATCTAACTAGAACTAAATTCTGGCCTGTATTTGTAATCGGCACCAACCGAGGTATAATCGGTGCCGTTCGAAAAATCAACATCGATCGAGTACGGTTGGCGCCGATCAGGGAACAGAATCGAAATGGACGAAAGGGACATTTTGGAAAGATGAAAGTGATCCTTCCGACTCAAATACGGGAAATATCCCACTGCACGGTTTGGGGGAGGAGAAATAGGGGGGATAGATGGATAGAATTGATATGGGGTAGATAAGCGGTTAAGATACATGTAAAAAGTGTAATTAAATAGTTAATATTTAATTATCCATGGGTAAAACACAATGGGGTATAATAAATTTAGGATCGATGTTTAAATCAAATATTTAAATAATACCCTAAGGGAGAAGTGGTGATATAAGGGTGCCCGTAGGTTATCTGAGAGGATAAATGAACCCAGGGGACACTAAATTGGGTAACAAATTTTAGGTGTCTACATTTTCAACCAAGGTAAGAGAACCTATTTTGTAACCTTTGTTATATGAAAGGAGATATAGGTACCTATTAGTTGAGATTCACAAAGACACCCCAAATCGACCCTCAAATCTAATGTAGACAAATGGCCAATTCGGTGAATGCACAACATGGAGTTTTCCCAAAGTGTGGGACCTTTGCAATTGGGGAAAACTATCTAGATTGAAGTTGGTTCTTACTCCTCTTTTTAGGTGTATGTATGCAATTTTTGCAGAGGTTCTGATTCAAAATTCCTACTCTAAAACTACTAAGGAGACAGGGTTGAGAGAAAACATGGAAATGGAAACAAAACTAAGAAAAAAATAGAACGATGATACACCAAAGGAGTGCTGGACTTCTTGCTTTGCAAATTTGACATAGATCATGGAGATTCAACACCAAAACATGCCTGATTACTAGAATGCAATGAAAGATCAGAAGACAATAATAAATGCATGAGAGGATTGAAAATTGATCACAGAACATACATTATCATTTCCAAGTTTGATATAATACGTTCCATTGGCGAAGAGGCAAAAAACAAGTTAAAATCTCCATGGGAGGTATGAAATTCTACAAATCTACCTGCTAAGGAAGAAAAGAGAGCGTGCAGAAGCAAGGGGGTCCAACCTTTTCAAAAATGAGCCAAAACTGGCTTTATCGATCAAACAAAATGAAGAAAGGTAAAAACAATGTGGGAAAATTGATTTGACATCTCCAACCACCGACAAGATTCATTAAAATAGTAAGGGAACCCTCAAAAATCCATTTTTCGATGCATTTGGCCATGCTGGAGAAGAAATAGATGCCATACTTCATCAATTTTGGTGGTTGGGGGTCGGTTCTACATTTTTTCCCATGCTAGGGACATTTCTTCAATTTTCTCCCACAAATCTCCATCAAAATTTAAAATTGAAGGGTTCGTCATATAGATAATTTCAAAATCTTTCAAATGATATAAAGATCGTGAAAATATGAGCTCTGGATTGAAAGATATGGCCATTTGAAGATTGAGAGAAAGACAGGGAAAATTAGGGTCGGCGGGCCAAATTTGACCTTTTTCCCCCTCTTCGCAAAAATGGAAAATTTTCCCAAAATTCTCCACAACCCCACTAGTTCGAGGACATGTGGCATCATTTCATTAGCTATGGGCCTTAAGCAATTTCTTTTCCTTTCCCTTTGTCGAGATCCGTGGGCTGATTTTCGACTTTAACCTTTTCGCCCCAAAAGCTAAGTGCCAAAATTTTCTCCCTGGCCCCGCGAGTGCACTTCATTCCTTCTTTGGGCTGTGGGCTAAAATTTGACTTTGAGCATTTTGACAAAAAATGCCTAAGTGCTAAAATTTTCCCATCACTCCGAAAGTCCACTTCCTTCTGGCCACGCGTCATCTTATGATTAGTTGCGAGATTTCGTAGTGGGATTTTACATGTGTCCTTTTATCCCAAAAGGCTAAGTGTCAAGTTTTCTTCCGCCAACCCACCAACCCACCTTCATACTTGGGAAAAATTTGCATCCCACCTCCGCCGAGCCATAACTTTAAAAATATTTGGAGTTAGGAGGACTTCTTTACCTTTTTGGAAAGGAGAAGAAAATTCCTATTTGATGAAGCCATCTCTAGAAATTTTTGAGTGCCTAAAAGTTGCAAAAATTTGACTGAAGAATAAGGAAGGAAGAAATGAAGGCAAGTTAGCCCAAAATAAGCATGGGCTTATTTTGGATAACAATTTTGGTGACTCAAAGGGGTCATCTTCTGCTAGATGAATGATCGGTGACCTTTTGAAGCATCCATTGGGCATGGAGTCAAGCCCGATAAACCGATTCCAATCGAACTCTAAAATTATGACCTCACGAGTCACTTGGAAAACCACTAAAACTTGAAATTGATCTTCACCAAAATGCCATTGAAATGAACTATGCAAGAACAATACAACAACACCAAAAACTATGTACAAACTGAAAATCATACATGCTCCAAATGGAACATGTAGAGTGTGCAAAAGCACTTTTTCTACTAAAAACCAACCTACTTACACTACTCTAACCAAGAGTAAAGGGAGCTCAAACAATGCCGCAACCTGGAAGGGAGAAATAGCTTCCCTTCTTCAAAATTGGTAGCCATGCAATTGAGTTGGAGTTGATCATGGCTGGTTGGATGAGTTGAAAATCAACAAGAAGCTATTCTTCTACCCAAATTAGCAAGGTGTTAGCTGAAAGAAAATTAGATACCTCTTTTAGTTTCTCTGCCTTTGAATTGAAGAGGCATTTCAGTTGATCCTTGGTGCTTTGATGCTCATACTCATGCTTGGAATTAAGCATGACTATTGGAAACTCCTCCTTTGGCTCCAATGAAGCCAAGTGCCTGATAGGGCATGGTATGGTCCTTTGAATGTGCCCATTGCTTTGAATTTTAACTCCAAAAATTGAGTCTTCTTGTAGACCTTCTTGAGTGGATGGTGTGGAAGGAATGGTGGAACTTTATGCTCTTTTCCTTCCTCTTCTAGTGAATAACATGGAAGATTAAAATCTCCCAAAATTGATTCCAAAGAGATGCTATAAGATGCAGGCTACTACAATTGAAATTTATCCTTCATGGTAGTAGGCTCATGTGCTTGGAAGGTGGATGATGAAGGAGAAAACAATAGAAACTCAACCAGTTCTTCTCCATCAAAATAGTCCTCCAAATCAGACAAATACATTGCCTCATTGTTGTCCTGTTGCAAGTGTTCAACCTCTTCCATGATGTCCTCCTGATCTGCAATTTGATCACCATGGTTCTCCTCATCCTCAAACATGAAGTTTGAAAGATCAAACTCCTCCTCAACATTAGAGATTGAAGGAGATGAAGTGGGAGGAAGAACTGAAGGTTCCTCTACGGCCTGCTCCTCACTTGGAGCCTCTGAAAATGTATGGTCCTCCTCTACTACAAACTCAGCCTTAGCCACCATTGGTTCTTCAACCCTGACCTCCTCTATTGGCTTGACCATCAAGGGGATCTTTGTAAACCCAAATTTGGCAGCCCAACTCTTCAGATTTTATGTTATTTCTTTTCTATTGGGCTCCTCTTCTTGCTGTCCTTGACTGGATTCTTGAGTATCTTCCCAACATGGACTTGGGAAAGTAAGAGGAGTGGCAGGTTGGGGTTCAACCATCTTTGTAATTGTTTTTGGTTGGGAGGGAGGTGAAACTTCTTGTTTGTTTGGAGGGGATGAATATTTGGAAGGGAAAAGGAAAGAAGAACTGAGATGGGGTGGAAGACTAGGGAATGGAGAAATGGATTCAACACTTGGGGCAGCAACTGGGAAGCTTGGAAAGTGGAGCTTGGGTTGAGATGGTGCTGCTTGAGAAAGAGAAAAAGAAAAGGTATGAGATGGTGGACTTACCCATTGATGAGGTTGTCTTGACTCCAACTCATAAGCCCCTATCTCTTCAGTCCATTGTACAAGTTGGGGGAACATCTCCACCATGAAGTCCAACTTCTCCTAAGGGCTGAAATCTCTTGGAAAAGGGCCAACCCATGGACAAGGTGCCCTATAACCAATTTTGAAAGCCTTCATTTGAGCTATACCTCTTGATTGCACCATGTTTGCCTCCATTTTTTGGATCTTCTCTAACAGATCTGCATTTTCCATTTGTGATATCATTGCATGCGTACCCTCGCTCTTGATATCTTTCATAACCAAAATGATTTTGGTATTGCTCATATGGGTAAGCATGATGATTTTTAATTTGTTCAAAATGCTGATTTGAAGAAGTTGTAAAACATGTTGGAGGTGGAATATCTTGACATTGTAAATGTGAATTCCATGATGGAAATGAAGTCATGATTACACAACTTCATGGAATGAAAGAAGAATGAAGAGATGGAATGAAAATGGAATGAAAAATGAAAGAAAATGAATGGAAAGAAGGTCTGCAACTTTAGAGATGGGTTGTTGATCAGATGGAGTCACCAGATGTGTTTGTAAGTGCCTCCAAAGGCTGAAATTTTAAACAGGAACACATCAACTGCAAAAATGAAGTGGAAGACCTCTTAGTCCCACCAGGTGCATGCCAAAAATGTTAGTGGTGCACAGTGGTGTAAGATATGTTGTTGTTTGCATGAGACACTAAGAGAAGATGAAATATCTAACCCTAATGTCCCATCAAGCGTGCCAAAACTATTAGTGGTGCACGGTGGTGTTAGATATGTTGTTGTTTGCATGAGACACTAAGAGAAGATGAAATATCTAACCCCAGTGTCCCACCGAGTGTGCAAAAATGTTAGTGCAGATTCACAACACCCCCAAATTGACCCTCAGATCTGCTGTAGACAAATGGCCAATTCGGTGTGAATGCACAACATGGAGTTTTCCCAAAGTGTGGGACCTTTACAATTGGGGAAAAATCTCTAGATTGAAGTTGGTTCTTACTCCTCTATTTAGGTGTATGCATGTAATTTTTGCAGAGGTTCTGATTCAAAATTCCTACTCTAAAACTACCAAGGAGATAGGGTTGAGAGAAAACATGGAAATGGAAACAAAACTAAGCAAAAATAGAATGGTGATACACCAAAGGAGTGCTGGAATTCTTTCTTTGCAAATTTGACACAGATCATGGAGATTCAACACCAAAACATGCACAGATTACCAGAATGCAATGAAAGATCAGAAGACAATAATAAATGCATGAGAGGATTGAAAATCGATCACAGAACATACATTATCATTTCCAAGTTTGATACAATATGTTCCATTGGCAAAGAGGAAAAAATAAGTTACAATCTCCATGGGAGGTCTGAAATTCTACAAATCTACTTGCTAAGGAAGAAAAGAGAGCTTGCAGAAGCAAGGGGGTCCAACCTTTTTCAAAATGAGCCAAAACTGGCTTTATCTATCAAACATAATGAAGAGAGCTAAAAAAATGCGGGAAAATTGATTCGACATCTCTAACCACCAACAAGATTTATTAAATAGCAAGGGCACCCTCACAAATAAATTTTTCGATGCATTCAACCATGCTGGAGAAGAAATGGATGCCATACTTCATCAATTTTGGTGGTTGGGGGTCAGTTCTACATTTTTCCCGTCTTTAGGGAAATTTATTCAATTTTCTCCCACAAATCTCAATCAAAATTTAAAATTGAAGGGTCCAACGTATAGAGAATTTTAAAATATTTCCAATGATATAAAGATCATGAAAATCTGAGCTCTGGATCAAAAGATATGGCCATTTGAAGATTTAGGGCAAGACAAGGCAAAATTAGGGCAAAAATCGGGTCGGCGGGCTAAATTTGACCCTTTTCCCTCTTTGCAAAAATGGAAAATTTTCCCAAAATTCTCCATGACCCCACCGGTCCGAGGACACGTGGCATCATTTCATTGGTTACGGGCCTTAAGAAATTTCTTTTCCTTTCCCTTTGTCGGATCCACGGTGATTTTCGACTTTAACCTTTTTGCCCCAAAAGCTAAGTGCCAAAATTTTCTCCTTGGCCCCGTGAGTGCGCTTCATTCCTTCTTGAGCTGCGGGCTAAAATTTGACTTTGAGCATTTTGACAAAAAATGCCTAAGTGCTAAAAGTTTCCCATCACTCCACAAGTCCACTTCCTTCTGGCCACACGTCATCCTCTGATTGGTTGTGGGCTTTTGGAGTGGGATTTTACATGTGTCCTTTTATCCCAAAAGGCTAAGTGTCAAGTTTTCTTCCGCCAACCCGCCAACCCGCCTTCATACTTGGGAAAAATTTGCATCCCACCTCCGCTGAGCCATAACTTTAAAAATATTTGGAGTTAGGAGGACTTCTTTAACTTTTTGGAAAGGGGAAGAAAATTCTTATTTGATGAAGCCATCTTCAAAATTTTGGAGTGCTGAAAGTTGCAAAAAGCTGACTGAAGCATAAGGAAGGAAGAAATGAAGGCAAGTTAGCCCAAAATAAGCATGGGGTTATTTTGGATAACAATACCTTTCTTTTGCATAGATTTTATAGAGAAGACCTTGGGGAAAATATGATCAACACACCAGATCTGAGTCTCATGAGTTGTCACTTCCAGATCATGGAGATACTTTCACAAAAAGGCAAAGGTTACTAAAGACATTTGAGACCACACGATTGCTTCTACATGTTTTAGTGATGAGGATTGTGCATTGGCATACACACATGAAAAAAAGGGGTAGTATGGGTAGGATTGGTTGTTGTTAAATGATTTTTTTGTGGGAGGTGGGGCAGGGTGAAACTAGATTCACCAGATCCTTGAAGAAACTTACAAAATGGAAAGTGAGACCAACAGAATGCCACAAAATAGCTAAAATGTTTCTTCAACTAGAATATGTGCTTCAATGGAGGCCCAGATTAGCACTCTTTCACATAATCTCTTAGATTCTATCACAAAGGATCGAGTTAGAAAACCCAACAAAGCATCAAGATCTAAGCCAAATCATGCCTAAGGTACACCAAAAGGCTTACAGACAATCTCTGTCACAATGAGATGAGAGAAAAGTGATTTTAAATCATTTATTCCAATCCCAAATTATGGGAAATGGAATTCTGAGATGCTACTAAACTATCACAAGGATTGAGGCTTGTGTGATTGAATTAGATTTTAATACAAGATTGCAACAGAAACAAGAAAAATTTCTTGCATTCATTCAGAAATAAAATCAACACATTTTGCTCAAGAAAACATAGAAAAACTCAAATTTTATTAAGTATATTAGGGGAAAGTTTCTAGAACAGTCTCAGAGATTGTAAATGGATGTACACTTGCAACCACCTTGACACAATAAAGCTTAATACAAAAAGAGATAACCTAGTTTCTCAGATGGATTCTCAAAAGACAGGCTTAGTCAAATTTTCCTCTTGGGAATTTTCTTTGACCTCTAGCACTCTGACCTCCAACTTCCAACCTCCCAACCCTTTTCACGAGAAATTTGTGTCATTTATAAACTTTACAATAGAGCCTGTCCCTCCCAAAAGACAATTTTTTTAATGCATCGGTGCTCGCCATGATTCTTTTGTGATTCGCAGAATCAGATCTACCAAAAGTCTCCAGGTGCTCGAGGGGGTAGATTTCATCGAATGCCTCTTGCATTCAACTCCTTTCTCTGGTAGATCACTCTTCCTTCAATTTTCCAACCACTTCCACCCCTAATCTATCAAATCTGGCCCTTTGCATGCTTGGGAGAGGAAAAATAGAAAATTCGATCGGGCATGAAAGTCAAACCATTTTAATGGTGAAAGACGTCCTCCAAATCTTCCCACCAAACTTTAGATATCAACATTAACTTCCTTCTCTACTTCGCGTGTAGAAAAGACCAAGAAATCATGGAGACTCACACTTCTGACGTGTTTTAGAGAAATGGGGAAAATCAGATTTAGACTCACAACTGTCGTTGATTTTCACTTTGAATTTGGGCCATCCACGTGGTAGATTCAAACTTTAGAACAAACTTGGGGCTTCCCTTGACTTTTTACAACTTTTTGAAAAAGGAAAATTTTTACATATTTCTCCACACCTCCGCCCTCGAGAAACGAGCCTAACACGTGTCCAAATGTCATTGGAGTGGAACCACGGCCAAATTTTTCCATTTTAATCTCTTTTTGGAAAAGGGAAAATTTTCCAAGTTTTCCTCACACTCCGCCCTCGAGAATGAGTTTGACACATGTCCAAATGTGATTTCAGTGGTTTTCAGCTTCGCTTTTTAACTCTTTTTTCTCAAAAGAAATTTTTACCCAATTTCCCCAAGAGCCCGCACTCTCTTTATTGGTGGGGCAAAAGATTGACTTTTTCCCTCATCGGGCTTGTGGGCCATTTGACACTTTAATCTTTAGGGCAAAAATCCAAGTTGCCTCGAGATGGCCCGCTTCCCTACCTCTTTGACTTTTCAAACTTCCACGTGTCACCATGGTGCACCTTGAGGTGGTCCAAAAAATTTGATACCTTGAACAAGTGTGGGCTCACTCTTGTTCGGTGAGGTCTGATTGAATGCTTGAAGCTCAGTCAAAGGCACCATGTGTCATGCTCTAAGGTAGTCTCCTTTTGGCCATTGAAAATTTGAAATAAAATGCAAAGCAAGTGGAGGCCTCCACGTGTCATCCTGGTGCTTCTTTAAATTAAAACTCAAGGGCCAATCCCCGAACATGCATGATTCCTCCATGTGTCTTCATGGCACAACTTCAAGATGGTGGCAAAGTGAGAGACCACCGAATGAGTGTGAGATCGCCATGTGTCATGTTCCACCAAACTGCCACAACTACATGAAATTTTTTCTAAGTCCTGAACAAGAAGCAGAAGCCTCCACATGTCCTCCTGGCACTACTCTAAATCAAAACCAAAAAGTAGATCTTCAAACAAGCACCATGCTTCCACATGGACACATTTTGAGTTAAGGATTTCCATGAATTTTTCTAAGTACCCAGCTGAGCCGTGTCTAACCAAAGGTGCCACATCCCCTGTAAATACAAGGATTCAAATTTGAGAGAGAAACTCTCGTCAAACTATAAAATAAGGAAAAATGACCATTTGAGACTGGGAATGAAATTGTCTTCAAGGCGAAAGTTTGGAAATGTTACAGGGCTCAAATACATTCTTCAAGGATACATCTAGTCATTTTCTTCAAGTACTTAGGGTAGAAATGAAAACATGGGGAAACTTTATTTTTGATGAACGAGAGAATGGGAGACTCAAAATACGAGCCCTTAAGGGATTTATAACCTAGGAACCAATTAAAAATGGCCACAAAGACCGACCAAGCACAAAATGGGGAAGGAGAAAATGATAGAGGCCGTAAATCATTAAGTTTTCAAAGGAAAATTGGGACGAGATCATTTTAAGCACCAACATAGGCTTCGACTCAAGGATGGGCACTCCCGATGAGTGCCACAAGAAAATCAATAGACCAAGTGCCAAAAATATCCATTAGGAAACAAAGTCATCTAGAAGAGTAGAGGAACAAATCCATCTTAAAAAATAGATAGAGAAACCAATAAAACAGGTCATCGAGGACCGAGAATTAGTGAGAAACACAAAAGGACAGAAACAAATGACAAACTATACACTGTACACAAGATTTATGCCTTGATTCAGGGGAATCAATCCAATAAATGCTTCAAATTCCTACCATTGAAAGGAAACTCGAGAATTTCACCATCTAAGTCCAAGAGGAAGAAGGTATGCTCCCAATTCGATGTCAATAGAGTAAGGGCCCATCCATAATGATTCAAACTTGCCATGCTTTACCTTATCCTCATGTCCTGCTATCCCATAGTAGCACAAGATATCCAACATTGAAATCTCTAAGAGTGACCTTATTTTCAAATAAATTCTTGGTTTATCTCTAAATTTTACATGCCTCACGGTGGGATGCCCTACTCTCTTCTTCAAGCTCAACAATCAGTTATGCGAGCATCATAAGGACCTACCTCTTGATCTTCCGGATGTTGCATAAACTGATATGAAGATAGTTGCATATGAAGAGGTAGCAAGGCCTGAGTCCCATACATCAACTCAAATGGACTCTTTCCAGTGACCCTCTTGATAGTGATCCTATCTCGACCATACAACAAACTTAAACTGTTCACCCCACCTTCTCTTGTTCTGCTCCAATGTTCTTCTGATGATCTTCAACAAATTTTTATTACTAGACTCATCTTGTCCATTTCCTTGGGGATTGTAATTAGAGGCATATGTCAAGTTGATCCCATACTCTTTACACATTTCCACCAAAGGTTTAGCTCTAAATCTCATGGCATTATCATTGCTACAATCTTGACTGGTACCCCAAACCTGTAGATGATGTTGTTTAACACAAAATCCATGACAACTTGGTGTGTTGCCTTCTTGGTGGGGATTTCCTCCACCCATTTAGTAAAATAATCAGTTGCTACAAGAATCCATCTATGGCTAGCACTTGAAGGGTCTGAAATCTCACAATGAAAGCCAACCCCATTGTCCGAATGGGGCTTCAATTGATATAGGCTATAAAGGGAGGGATCCTGAAGCTTTCAATCTTCAAGTTGACAACTTTCACATCTTCTAACCAACAAGGTTTTATTCTTGAATAGAGTTGGCCACCAATAACCAGCCCTCAAGATCTTATGTGTTGTGACTCTTGCAAGCAAAGTGCCCCCACAAACTCCTCCATGGAGATTAGCAATTATCTTGGGGGCTTCTTCTTTAGTAATGCACCTTAAGAGGACTCCCTTTGGGTTCTTCCAAGATAACCCAAAATTAGTGATGACATATCTTTGGGAAGCCAACTTAAGGGCTCTCTTCTGATTCTTACTTAAGTGCTCAGGGCAGCTCAAATGTCTGAGATAAAAGATTACATCTTTATACCACTCAAAATTCATCAACCTTTCAAATACACCTGCCCTTTCTTCTTCTACCTCATTTACCTCAATAGTTTGCAAGTTTCTCTCAACCATAAGCTTATCCAGGCCCAAACCTCTCACCAACCTCATGGTTTGGATGTCCATGTCATATTCTTACAACTTGTTCACCCATCTACATCTTTTTCTTGAGACTTCCATCTCTGACAAGATGTCTTTCACCATTGTGTGGGGAACTTAAGTAACCACTTTAGAACTTAGAATGTAAGGTCTAAAAACCTTTGTTGGTTTTAATAGGAAAATGCCTACTTTTCCATAATGGTGTACTTCATCTCAGACCCTGCAAGGCCTTACTAAAAATGGAAATTGGCCTCTCATCCCCTTCATCATCCTTCTGCAGCAGGATAGAAGAAATAGTGTTCTCTGAAGAAAAAGAGAATAGTTGAAAGGCTTCATATAATGTAGAGCTTCTAGTATAGGTGCATGCTTGAGTGCCTCTTTAATCCCATTGAAAGCTTGGATGGCAGCCTCCTCCCATTTGATGACCTAGTCTTTCTTTAGCATGGAAGTGATTGGAATGGTCAATTCAACAAAGTTTGATATGAATCTTCTGATGAAGTTTATCTACCCAAAGAAGGACTGAATTCCTTTCTTGGTTCTTGGGATTGGGACCTTGCTGATGGCCTCTACTCTTTCTGGATCAATCATCACTCCTTCTTGTGACACAATGTGACCAAGAAAATTTTCCTTCTGCACTCCAAAATGGCATTTCTTTGGATTGAGTGAGATGCCATATTCTCTACATCTTATCAACATCTTCTCCAAGTGCACCAGTGATCACTTCTCTTTCTAGAAAATATAGTTACATCATCTTGATAGACTGCAATAAATTTATTGATGTAACCAGCAAAAGCAACATCCATTGCTCTTTGAAAGGTGGCTCCAACATTCATCATCGCATCAAATGACATCCCGACATAGACATAGTAAAACCATCCAAGGTGGAAAGAAACTTAGACCTAGTTACTTACTAAGCGTAGCATGTTCTACATATTTGGTAAAGGATAATTATCCTTCATTGATGCTCTGTTTAGATTCTTGAAGTCCACACACATCCTGATGTCACCATTCTTTTTTCTCTCTGGCACTAGGTTTTCAACCCATGAGGAATACCTTGTGGGATGGATAATCCCTCCATCTCTTAGTTTCTTCAGTTCCTCTTGCATTTTGAGGGATAAGAGTGGATTGATGGGCCTCTTCTTCTACCTAAATGGATTTACATTAGACACCAAGGGGATCTCATGTTGAAACAGATCTTCTCTATATGCTTTTAGTTTAGAATAGGTCCAAGCCATACAATCTTGGTATTTTTCAACAAGCTGGATGTATGACTACTTCTCCTCCTTACTGAGATTACTACCTAGCCAAATCTTCCTTGGCTTCTCCTCTATACCAAGACTATGCTCCTCAACATCCCTTGAGGCTGCCATACATCTATTAATAATGTGATCAACATTATCAAAATTGGACTCGAGAGTAACCAGCCCTCTAGGAATGGTATTGGTCTTTAGCTGGATGATGCCCTTGCTAAACAAGGTTTATTTTCCTTCTGTTATACAAACCATTGGCTCCTAATCAATAATTTGATCATCAAATTCTCCCTTGCTTTGCAGGAATCTTCTGATCTGAGTATCATCATCAAAAACCTACCAATTCTCGATGTTGTCGGAACAAAAGGTGTTATCAATACCTTAACCTCATATTCACAATATAAGGAAATTATGTAATTTTCAAACCGAGACCCCAACACTGTAAGCTTGTCTACCTATTCATAGAACTTTATGTCATGATGCATTATGTTAAATGAATCAAACATCTCAATGAAGTCCCAAACCTGCATGTTTGAATTGCTTCATTATGGTTCTTTGTGTCATACAATTTTCGACTTGTTTCACAATTAATTCTCGAGTCTCCTTTGGAAATGATGTCCTTGAAACCATATTTCTAAGAAATTATTAAACCCAACAATAGCACCTCATACTCAACAATGTTGTTTGTGCATTCAAAGTTGAGCTGAAAGAAAAACAATTTTTCCTAACCAGGAGAAAGTAGAACAATACCAGCGCCATTCCCAAATTTGGAGAAAGCTCCATCAACAAAGCAGAGTCTAGGAGAGGCTATTTGTTCAAGGCATATGCATATTCAATCTTGTGCCCCCTTCCATCACAAAATCCCACAAAGTTGTCTACATCAACACTTGTGTACAATACCTCATCGGAAACATTGTTGGGATCCTCAATAAGATGTAGCATTTTCTTTTCTCCATAGAGCCGACAAGGCTTCCCTCAACTGGAATAGTAGCATAAGACATCCATTTGGACACTCCCACTAACACTTGCAGCCCATTTTCTTGACAGTAGCATGCCCCTCTTGGTGGGTAGTCAACATTGACAACATCAAGTTTTAAGCTTTTTCCTTGGTAAGCTGCAAGCTGCACCACCAAACCCTTCACACACCCCACTACTGGAACTTCCCTAGAGTCCATGGTAGTGCACTTCCCATATGCTTCTGTCACTTTGATGTTTAGCTCATTCATGAACTCCAAAGACATGGCATTGCATGATGCCCCTGAGTCAAAAATGCGTTGTGTAACATCTATCCTTTATGATAAAAGTGGTAAAGAATGGATCCACATTCATTTAAGATTCCACCAAGGATGTCCCCAAATAGACTCTGAGGTGGTTCATCCATATCTTTGATGTTGGTGGTTCTTCTAGTTCTTTAATGATGGTGGAACCTCCACAATGTTTATGTTTCGCCTAGGGCAATCTTCTCTTCTTTCAACCCCTAGTGTTCAAATGCTCTCTTTTTGTGCTTAGGAATCCTAATCAACTCAACAATTGGGACAGAGACTTTGATTTGACTCAAAAATGGGAAATATCATATGGGAATTTTTTTGGAAAGGTAGTATTGGAAGGAAAGCCAACACACTCATTAGGTGGTACAGGATTTTCGACAACTTGGGCATGAGGAGGGGTATGATTTTTTTTTGAATTGCAGGGCTTCTAGCAGTGCATCTTTCCTAGGAGCCTCTTTAGGAATGTTTGAAATTAAGGGAGATTTATGCTTGGCTTGAGGCCCTTCCCCTTTGACAACCTTAATTCTTGTGTTATATTCCCTCTCTTGAGAAACATCATCATTCATCAGAGCTATCTATCTATCCTCCTCAAATGGGATTCCTCCATCATACTTTTTGATCATCAAAGCCCTTAAATATTCAAAATAATTATTGGCCAATTATAAATCCTTTACATTAACTACTTCTAAAGTATGAGAGGGAGGAAGAATAGGTACCCTATGAATGCAGTTCCCAAAAGGTGGCAGTAGTTCTAACACTTATCACCTCAGTTGAGGTTGCCCCTTGTTGTGAGCTGGTGGAGCATCCCATCATGCAAACATAATCATCATTATCATTATCAGCTCCTTCTTACTGATCTTCTTCACAAGGAGCATGAGGTATGAAATATTTTTCACACCAATCAATGACATCTGTCTCCTCCATAACATAAAATCTAGTAGCCAAAGGATCAGGCACCATTATGTTATCCCTAGCTTGGGACTATCTACTTCAAAATCCAACAGGTCCTTTGCCTTTGTCATTAGATCTTTGATGATTTGTGGACCTTTCTTGGCCTTGCTTTTTTTTGACCTTGTGAGCTCGACCAATTCCATTCTCAACCCGGGCTAGCTTGTAGGAGATTTCTTTGATGACCCCTGCCAAAGTCCTCACAACTTGAACTTCCAAATACGCAACCTTGGTTGTTTGGGGTTCTCTAGGTTAACCAACTTTACACCTTCCCTCTTTGGAGGATTTCCAATTTCATTGATATTGTTCTCTATTTGCAAAGCCATGGTGAAGGCTTGCTTAGATTTGTGGGGTTTTGTCTCTTAAATAATATGCAACCTTTTTATCAAATGCATCATTATACTTGATCAAGCATGACTCATCAAAATGCCTTATTCTAATAGGAAATATTCTCAAGGTCTTATTAAACTTGTGTTGAAATCATGTACTAACTCATTAGTGTTCTTTTTGATGTTTTCAAATTATGTCAAAAGAAACCTAGGGTTAGTTCTATCACCATATTGCAATATGAATGCAGTACTCATATCACCAGGAATCAATAGAGTTATTTGGAAATGATTTATACCAGTCCCTAACATCCTCTTCCAAGGTATGGATAAACAAATTGATGTATACATCTTCATGTTTAATCTCAAAGTATTCCATCATATTGATAAAAAGATTTAGGTGGTGATCACAGTAGCAATAACAATGTTTCCTTGGAACTTTGGCATTCTCGCTTCCTTACATCTTGAGGCACTGCATTTGGATATCCAGCCATCCCCACATAATTTATAGGTCCAAAGGTGTTTACAACAAAAGGGGGTCCTAGGGGTAAAGGCTCGAAAATGTTTGTTTGAGGAGGTGACCCTAAAGGGGTGACAATTTGATGAGGGGCTAAAGGTCCTTGGAACATAGGAGTATAATTTTCAAAATGGAAATCTCCCAAAGCCCTTGTCTCTTGGAAAACATTATTAAATTAAAAAAAGATAGGTGCAGAGTGTGAAGCAAACCTGTAAAAATAAAATGAGGGCCCCTCTCAATCTAGAGAGTTTAATTCCACAAAGAGGCTACCTAATTCAGAATCACCTAAATGGTAGTCTTCAATGATAGGCCATTCACTCTCATAAATTTATATCCCTATCCTTGTCATCTGATCTCCAACAACTCTCCAAGATTTTCTTCCTTCTGATTTTTCTTTTCCTAGCTCTGGAAACAATATCCTAGTAGGATCCCTAGCAAAGAAAGATATTCTTCCTTCCATCTTTGCAAATATTAGTATCAAATCTGACTTTGTGAGTTTGAAGACATTGGTACTTATTAAAATTATATCAACAAGGAGTCACCACTAAGGATCTCCACCTTAGTTGTGAAAATGAACTAAATATGGTATGTCAAATGTATGTCAATGTAAGAAACTGGAAATGGAAAGAGATTGACCTTTCTTTACCAATATTTATCAAATAAAAGTTAGTGCAATTGGATGTGAAAACTGAAGTAATTATACATAACACTTGGAGCAACCAAGAAATTTAATACCGGGGTTTGAAAATGAACTGCAATCACAATATCCCTGGAAACTGCATCATTTATGTTGGTGTTGTTGATGGGTAAATAGATATGGATTAGCAATGAATCAACAAATCAATCTCTCAATGAAAATCTAGATTTAATAAATCCCCGGCAGTGGCACCATTTATGTTGGTACCTAAATTTAACCTCCTTCAAAGACCGAGCAACATCATATATTATATAGACAATCATGTATGTCATTTAATACCTAGGGAAAAATCTATCTAACTTGTTATCACTCAAGGCTTTGAAAAGAGTGGGTAGCACATTAAAAAGGATGCGATATGATCCTAACTATTTTAGGTCGTGCCTTTCAACCAAGGTAAGAGAACCTATTTTGTAACCTATGTTATATGAAAGGAGATACATGTAATTTTATTTTGAATATATTTTATAGAGAATACCTTGGGGAAAATATGATCAACACACTAGATATGACTATCACGAGTCTTCACTTCCGAGATCATGGAGATACTTTCACAACAAGGCATAGGTTACTAAAAACATTTTGAGACCTGATTGCTTCTACATGTTTTGGTGATGAGGATTGTGCATTGGCATACACACATGACAAACATGGGTAGTATGGGTAGGATTTTTGTTGTTAAATGAATTTTTAGGTGGGAGGTGGGGCAGGGTGAAACTAGATTCACTAAATCCTTGAAGAAACTTACAAAATGGAAAGTGAGACCAATAGAATGCCACATAATAGCTAGAATGTTTCTTCAACTAGAATATGTGCTTCAATGGAGGCCCAGATTAGAAATATCTCACACAATCTCTTAGATTCTATCACAAAGGATCGAGTTAGAAAACCCAACAAAGCATCAAGATCTAAGCCAAATCACGCCTAAGGTACACCCAAAGGCTTATAGACAATCTCTTGTCAATAGATGAGAGAAAAGTGATTTTAAATTGTTTATTCCAATATCAAATGAAAGCTCTTATGGGAAATGGAATTGCATATGCCACTAAACTATCACAAGAATTGAGGCCTATTTGATTGAATCAGATTTTAATGCAATATTGCAATAGAAACAAAAAAAACTACTTGCATATATTCAAAAATAAAACCAACACATTTTTCTCAAGACAACACAGAAAAACTCAAATTTGATTAAGACTATTAGTAGGGGAAATTTTCTAGAACATTATCAGAGCTTTTCAATGGCTGTACACTTGCAACCATCTTGACACAATAAAGCCTAATACAAAAAGAGATAACCTAGTTTCTCAGATGGATTCTCAAAACACAGGCTTAGTCAAATTTTCCTCTTGGGAATTTTCTTCGACCTCTAGCACTCTGACCTCCAACTTACAACCTCCCAACCATATTTCATGAGAAATTTTTCCATTTATAACCTTTACAACATAGCCTCTCCCTTCCAAAAGACAAAAAGCATTTAATGCACCAGTGCTCACCATGATTCTTTCGTGATTCATAGAATTAGATCTGCAAAAGTCTCTAGGTGCTCAAGGGGGTAGATTTCATCGAATACCTCTCGCATTCAACTCCTTGCTCTAGTAGATCACGCTTCCTTCAATTTTCCAACCATTTCCACCCCTATTTTGTCAATTCTAGCCCCTTGTGTGCTCAGGAGAGGAAAAAAAGAAAATCCGATTGGGCACAAAAGTTAGACCATTTTAATGGTGAAAGATGTCCTTCAGATCTTCCCACAAAACTTTAGATATCAACATTAACTTCCTTCTCTACTTGGCATGTAGAAAAGACAAAGAAATCATGGAGACTCGCATTTCCTAACTTGTTTAGAGAAATGGGGGGAATATCGATTTAGACTCATAATGCATCGTTGATCTTCACTTTGAATTTGAGCCGTCCACATGGAAGATTCAAACTTTAGAATAGACCAGGGGCTTCCTTGACTTTCTACAAATTTTTAAAGAATGGAAAGATTTCACATTTTTCTCCACACCTCCACTCTAGGAAATGAGCTTGACACGTGTCCAAATGTGATTGGAGCGGAACCACGACCAAATTATACCATTTTACTCTCTTTTTGGAAAAGGAAAATTTTCCAAATTTTCCCCGCAGCTCTGCCCTCGGGAACGAGCTTGACACATGTCCAAATGTGATTGGAGAGATGCCATGCTTCCTTTTTACTTTTGACTCTTTTTTCTCAAAAGGAAAATTTTCCAAATTTCCCTTAGAGCCCGCACCTCCGTCATGGCGCCGGGGAAAAACATTGAATTTTTCCTTCATCAAAGCTTGCGGGCCATTTTGAAATAATAATCTTTAAGGGGAAAAATTCCAAGTTGCCTCCGATGGCCCTCTTCTCCACCTCTTTGACTTTTCAAATTTCCACGTGTCATCATGATGCACCTTGAGGCGGTCCCAAAAATTTTGATACCTTGAACGAGAGCGGGCTCACCACTTTTCCTATTCCGGTGAGGTTTGATTGAATGCTTGAAGCTCAGTGGAAGGTGCCACATGTCATGCTTCGAGAAGTCTCTTTTGCCATTGAAAAGTCTAAGTAAAATGCAAAGAAAGTGGAGGCCTCCACGTGTCAGCCTGGTGCTTCTTTAAATTGAAACTCAAGGGCCGATCCTCGAACATGCGCGGTTCCTCCATGTGTCTTCATGGCACAACTTCAAGATGGTGCCCAAAGCAGAGACCCTGAATGAGTGTGAGCTTGCCACATGTCCTGTTCCGCCAAACTACCCCAACTGCATGAAAATTTGTCTAAGTCTCGGCCCAAGCAATGGAAGCTCCACGTGTCCTCCCGGCGCTACTCCAAGGAAAAACCAAAAGTATATCTTCAAATGAGCGTTGTGCTTCCATGTGGACACATTTTGAGTTAAGGCTTTCCATGAATTTTTCTAAGTACCCAAGTTGAGCTACGTCCAACCAAAAGGTGCCACGTCCCCTATAGATACAAGGATGTAAATTTGACCGAGAGAAACACTCGTCAAACCGTAAAATATAGAAAAATGACTATTTGAGCCAGGGAATGAAATTTCTTCAAGGGTAAAAAGTTTGGAAATGTTCTGGGGCTCAAATACATTCTTCAGAGATACATCCATTCATTTTTTTCAAGTACTTAGGGTAGAAATGATAAAGAAACAAATCTCGATCATGGAGAACGGAAAACATGGGGGAAACTGAGTTTTTGATGAACATAGAATGAGAGACTCAAAATAAAGACCCTTAAGGGATTTACAACCTAGGAAACGATTAAAAGTGGCACAAAGACTGACCAAGCACAACATGGGGAAGGAGAAATAACAGAGGTCGTAAATAAATAAGTTTTCAAAGGAAAATTGGGGCGAGATCATTTTGAGCACTAACATAGGCTTCGACACATGGTTGGGCACTCCTGCAAGTGCCACAAGAACAACAATAGACCAAGTGTAAAAAATATCCATTGGGAAACAAATTCATCTAGTAAAGCAGAGGAACAAATCCATCTTCAAAAATAGACAAAGAAACTAGGGAAATAGGTCACCGAGGACCAGAATGAGTAAAAACACAAAAGGACAGGAAACAAATGACAAACTATACACTGTACACAAGATTTATGCCTTGATTTAGGGGAATCAATCCAAGAAATGCTTCAAATGCCTACTATTGACAGGTAACTCGAGCATTTCACCATCTAAGTCCTTGAGGAAGAAGGTATGCTCCCCAATTCTGATGTCAATAGAGTAAGGGCCCATCCATAATGAGTCAAAATTTCCATGCTTGCCCTTATCCTCATGTTTTCTATCCCATAGTAGCACAAGATCTCCAACATTGAAAGCTCTGGGAGTTACATTCTTGTCAAATAATATCTTCAGTTTATCTCTAAATTTTACATGCCTCGGTGGGATGCCATCCTCTCTTCTTTAAGCTCAACAATCAGTTAATGTGAGCATCATAAGGACCTACCTCTTGATCTTCCAACATTGTTGCATAAACTAATATGAATATGGTTGCATATGAAGTGGCATCAAGGCCTTAGTCCCATACACCAACTCAAATGGACTCTTTCTAGTGACCCTTTTGACAGTGATCCTATCTTCCCATACAACAAACTTCAACTTTTACACCACCTTCTCTTGTTCTGCTCCAATGTTCTTCTGACGATCTTCAGTAAATTTTTATTACTAGCCTCAGCTTGTCCATTTCCTTGTGGATTGTAATTGGAGGCATATGTCAAGTTGATCCCACACTCTTTGCACATTACCACTAAAGGTTTATCTCTAAATCTCATGGCATTATCAACTACAATCTTGACTGGTACCCCAAACCTGCAGATGATGTTGTTTAGCAAAAATCCATTTCAACTTGGTGTGTTACCTTCTTGGTGGGGATTACCTCCACCCATTTAGTAAAATAATCAGTTGCTACAAGAATCCATCTCTAGCTAGCACTTGAAGGGTCTGAAATCTCACTAATGAAATCTAACCCCCATTATCTGAATAGGGCTTCAATTGATACAGCTGCAAAGGAGGGAGCCTAAAGCTTTCAATCTTTAAGAGAAGCGTTGGAAGCTTTTACATCTTCTAACCAACAAGGTTGTATCCTTGAAAATATTTTGCCACCAATAACCAGCCCTCAAGATCTTATGTGTTGTGACTCTTGCAGCAAATTGCCCCCCATAAATTCCTCCATGGAGATTAGAAATTATCTTGGGGGCTTCTTCTTTAGTAATTCACCTTAAGAGGACTCCCTTTGGGTGCTTCCAAGCTAACTCAAAATTAGTCATGAAATATCTTTGGGAAGCCAACTTAAGGGCTCTCTTCTGATTCTTACTTAAGTGCTCAGGGCAGCTCAAATGTCTGAGATAAAAGATTACACCTTTATACCACTCAAAATTCATCAAACTTTCAAATACACCTGCCCTTTCTTCTTCTACCTCATTTACCTCAATAGTTTGCAAGTTTCTCTCAGCCATAAGCTTAGCCAGGCCCAAACCTCTCACCAACTTTGTGGTTTGGATTTCCATGTCATATTCTTGCAACTTGTTCACCCATCTACATCTTTTGCTTGAGACTTCCATCTCTGACAAGATGTCCTTCACCATTGTGTGGGGAACATAAGCAACCACTTTAGAACTTAGAATGTAAGGTCTAAAAACCTTTGTTGCTTTTACTAGGGAAAATGCCTACTTTTCCATGATAGTGTACTTCATCTCAGACCCCTGCAAGGCCTTACTAAAAAAGGAAATTGGCCTCTCAGCCCCTTCATCATCATTCTCCAGCGGGACGAAGTAATAGTGTTCTCTAAAGAAAAAAGAGAAAACGATTGAAAAGGCTTCCTATAATTTGGAGCTGCAAAATGCAGTGCATGCTTGAGTGCCTCTTTAATCCCATTGAAATCTTGGATGGCATCCTCCTCCCATTTTATGACCTAGTCTTTCTTTATCATGGAAGTGATTGGAATGGTCAGTTCAACAAAGTTTGATATGAATCTTCCGATGAAGTTTATACGCCCAAAGAAGGACTGAAGTCCTTTCTTGGTTCTTAGGATTGGAACCTTGATGATGGCCTATACTCTTTATGGATCAATCGTCACTCATTGTTATGACACAATGTGACCAAGAAACTTCTCCTTCTGCACTCCAAAATGGCATTTCTTTGGATTGAGTGAGATGCCATATTCTCTACATCTTATCAGCATCTTCTCCAAGTGCAGCAGGTGATCACTTCTCTTTCTAGAAAATATAGTTACATCATCTTGATAGACTGCAATAAATTCATTGATGTAACCAGCAAAAGCAACATCCATTGCTCTTTGAAAGGTGGCTCCAACATTCATCAGACCAAAGGGCATCCTGACATAGACATAGGTCCCCCAAGGAGTAGTGAAGGTTGTCTTGATCCTTTCTGATTCCTTCACCACAACTTGGTTGTAACCAGAGAAACCATCCAAGGTGGAAAGCAACATAGAACTAGTCACTAACTACAACATGTTCTCCATATTTGGTAAAGGATAGTTATCCTTCATTGATGCTCTGTTTAGATTCCTGAATTCCACACACAACTTGATGTCACCACTCTTCTTTCTCACTAGCACTAGGTTTGTAACCCAAGAGGAATACCTTGTGGGTTGGATAATCCCTCCATCTCTTAGCTTCTTCAGTTCATCTTGCATTTTGAGGGATAAGAGTGGATTTATGGGCCTCTCGCTTCTACCTAAATTGCTTTAGATTAGACACCAAGGGATCTCATGTTGAAATAGATATTCTCTGTATGCTTTTAGTTCATAATAGGTCCAAGCCATACAATCTTGGTATTTTTCAACAACTAGATGTATGATTGCTTCTCCTCTTTTCTCGAGATCACTACCTAGCAAACTCTTCCTTGGATTCTCCTCTATACCAATATTATGCTCCTCAACATCCCTTGAGGCTGCCATGCATCTATTAATAATGTGATCAACATTATCAAAATTAGACTTAAGAGCAACCACCCTCTAGGAATGGTATTGTTCTTTAATTTGGATGACACCCTTGCTAAATAAGGTTTCTTTTCCTTCTATTGTACAAACCATTGGCTCCCAATCAATACTTTGATCATAAAATTCTCCTTTGCTTTGTAGGAATCTTTCAGATCTAAGTATATCATCATCAAAACACTGCCAATTCTTGATGTTGTCAGAATGAAGGTCTTTTCAATACCTCAACCTCATATTCACAATATGGGGACATTATGAAATTTTTAAACCGAGACCCCAATGCTATAATATTGTCTGCAAGTAATTGAACTTCATGTCATGATGTAGTATGTTAAATGAATCAAACATCTCAATGAATTCCCAAATGCATGTTTTTATTGCTTCATTCGCTGGTTCTTTATGGTATACAACTTTCTAACTTGTTTCACAATTAATTCTAAGTCTCCTTTCACAATTATGTCCTTTACACTATATTTCCAAGCAATTATTAAACCCAAAAATAATGCCTCATACTCAGCAATGTTGTTTGTGCATTCAAAGTTGAGCTTGAAAGAAAAAACAAATTTTTCTTGACCGGGGAGAAAGTAGAACAATACCAAGCACCATTCCCAAATTTGGAGCAAGCTCCATCAAAAATAGAGTGTAGGGAGAGCCTATTTGTTTAAGGCATATGCATATTCAATCTCATGCTCCCTTCCATCATAAAATCCCACAAAGTTGTCTGCATCAACACTTGTGTACAATACCTCATAAGAAACATTGTTGGGATCCTCAATAAGATGTAGCATTTTCTTTTCTCCATACAACCTAACAAGGTTGTCATCAACTAGAATAGTAGCATAATACATCCATTTGGACACTCCCACCAATACTTGTAGCCCATTTTCTTGATAGTAGCATGCCCCACTTGGCTGGGCGGTCAACAATGACAACATTAAGTTTTAAGTTTTTTTCTGGGTAAGTGTAAGCTGCACCACCAAACCCTTAACACACCCCCTACTGGCTCTTCCCTAGAGTCCATGCAAAGTGCACTTCCCATATGCTACTGTCACTTTGATGTTTAGCTCATTCATGACCACCAAAGGCATGACATTATATGATGCCCCGAGTCAAACATGTAGTTGTGGAACAATCTATCCTTTATGATCAAAGTGGTGAAGAATGGATTGACATTCATTTGAGAGTCTACCAAGGATGTCCCCAAATAGACCTCAAATGGTTCGTCCAGTTCTTCGGTGCTGGTGGTTCTTCTGGTTCTTCAATGATTGGTGGGACCTCCACAATGTTTATGTTTTTGCTTAGACCATTCTTCTCTTCTTTCAACCCCAATTATTCAAATACTTTCTTTTTGTGCTCAGGAATCCTAAGCAACTCGAAAATTGGGACAAAGACTTTGAATTGAATCAACACTTGGGAAATATCATATGGGACATTTTTTTGGAAAGGTAGTATTGAAAGGAAATCCAAAACACTCATTAGGTGGTACATAATTTTTGATAATTTGGGCATGAGGAGGGGTATGATTTTTGTTTGGAGCTGCAAGACTTCTAGCAGTGCATCTTTACTATGAGCCTCTTTAGGAATGTTTGAAAGTAAGGGAGCTTTAGGCTTGGCTTCAGGCCTTGCCCCTTTGAAAATCTTACTTCTTGTGTTATATTCCCTCTCTTGAGAAACAACATCATTCATCAGCAACTATCTATCCTCCTCAAATGGGATTCCTCCATCATAATTTTTGATCATCAAAGCCCTTAAATATTCAAAATAATTATTGGGAAATTCAAAATAATTTACATTATCTACTTCTAAAGTATGAGAGGGAGGAAGAATAGGTATCCTATGAATGCAGTTCCAAAAGGTGGCAGCAATTCTAACACATATCACCTCAGTTGAGGTTGCTCCTTGTTGTGAGTTGGTGGACCATCATCATCATTATCAGCTCCTTCTTATTCTTGCTGATGTTCGTCACAAGGAACATGAAGCATGAAACATTTTTCACACCAATCAATGAAATTCTGACATAAGAAAGATCAGATGCCCATAACACACATATTCAGCACACAATTTTAATATTTGTATTAATGTTTTCTTCATTACAAAAAGTACAAAGCCTTTCTTCTCACTTCTATTTTTCATCTAAAAGTGTCCACCCCCTTGAATACAAGAAGTATTCAAGTATATATAGAGGGAGAAGGGGAGAGAAGGTAAAAATAAACCAACCACTAATTACAAAATATTTACAAAAGATCTAAAAGTCAAGCTGTTGAATTTGGGTAACTTGGTGGATAACAACATCCCATGGTGCAACATGGATGATGTCATCGTTTGTGCCAAAATAATTTTAAATATTACAAAAAGAAAGCCAAGAAGAGGAAGGCTATTTGTCATCGTCTCACGGCTGGAAGGGAGTATCCCGCTTTTGCTCAGGAGAGGAAATATGGAATTGGCCCAGTACTCCATGAATTTTTGATCATTTTCTGGATTTGATCCTGCGGGACCCTTAGTGTGATCACCAATGACTTCACAAGTCTCTTGTTCATCTCTGAGTTTTTCTAGGAGTTTGAAGTATTCATTACCTGCCTCCATCAGGTATCCCACAAAGTCGCGGCAAGCCAGAAGGTTGTTGATGGATTCAACGTCAAAAGTAGCTTCTGGCCCTAACCCTTGCGAGATGATCTCTTTGAAGATTCGAATGGTTTCATTTGCCTTCCTCAAGGTGAATGATGGAGTGAGCAAGGCCAGAGACATTCTTAGGAAAATTTTCTCCATCTGATGCATTGCATCTAGGGCTTCCTCTTTGACCTTGTCAATATTCTCCAGGACAAATTCCATCTGATTGACCCGGTAGTCCAAAGCAGCAAGGACTTTGTTGGGTGCTTTGGGGTGATCAAAGATGCCGAATTTAAATAAATCATCATTGAGCGAGCGTCAAGCATCTTCTAGAATGTCTCATGTTGCAACTTAGCATGGTCCAATTATTGGAGATAGGTCCTACAATCACCCGGAGTTCCTTGTTTTTTCGACCAATATTCTGATATAGCTTGGTGAACTTGACGATTACTTCCTCACTATCTTTGAGGATCTGGTCTCTCTAGGTGGATACTGCCATGCCTTGTTTGCCAATCTTGGCGTATTCATTTATCTTATCCTGACTAAGGGCCTCAGGAGTTTCAGTGGCAGTTGTAGGAGGTGCACTGCCCATTTTCTACAGGGCTTGGAGAAGATGTTTATTTTTCTCTTTTAGTATCCTCTTCTCTTCCTTTGCTTCCTGAAGCTTCTTGCAAAGGGCATCCACTACAGATAGGGCCTCCCCTTGTAGGCTCTTGGAGGACATTCCCATTGTGACCTGTGTCACTGTATAATCTGTAGGAGACAGATCCTTTTTATCCTTTATGGGATCGAGATACGTGATCTCCATTACTCTTTCACCTAAGGCGCTATGAGAGAAGTGGGTTATTGGCTTTTGCTTCTTAGCTCCTTTTTTGGAATGATGAGAGAAGTCCATAGGTGCAATGGGGACTTTCCTCTTGTGTTGGCTCAGGTGTTGGGAGATCCATGCTAGACTTAAGGGAGTGGGACCAGCGGGAGAAGAGGGAACGATGGAAGAAGAAGGAGAAACTACAATGTACTCAAGGAAATGGGTTTAGACACTTGGCAGCAGCATTGATAAAGAAGCCGAACCTCTAACACTCATAGGGGTAGGAGTTACTGTAGGAGAGGAAACTGTGGGGGTGGAAGGGAGCTGAGAGATGAGGGAAGAAATACTGGGGGACAGCTCCGTGAGGGAAGAGAAGATGGAAGAAGAGGAAAGGGGAACAGTAGAAGATGGGGAGAAGACACAACCAAAGGAATGGTTGCTTGAGTGACATGAGGAGGGGAAGGAGGAGTGGGAGAAGGGACGATGGGAACCTCAATGGTTGTAGTAGTGGCAACATCCTGAGTGGATGTGCCCATTGGAACACTTACTGCCGCTTCCTTTTCTGGGGAGGCAGGGCACATGACCTACTCCTGGGCGGTGGGAGGAGGACTCTCGGGAGCTTGCTCTTGGGTGGCACTTGACTCTCCTTCCTTATCTTTCCCTTTTCCCTTTGGAAAATGTTTGCCAGCAGTGCATTACCTAGGGGGGACATGGTGAAGTCCACCCCAAGGTAAATGAGACCATTAAATCTGCACCAATGTTCTGTGCACTGCAAGGTTCCTTTTACCCTCTCCTCAATAGTATGAGGTGCCCTTGTTCTGTCTATTTCGGTAAATGGACAGTTGTCGCTGTCCGTATCTAGATATACTTGATCAACTTCTTGATCGTTTTTGGAAACATTTGAAACAATGGCCGCACCATATTGGATGATATTTGCTAAGGCCGGTGGGAGCGATCCTTTCTTCTAAGTTCGACCTCATGATAAAGATTGATATAGATATCCTCGATCTATGGGATGTGGATCGGATCGAGATTTTTCTTTGGGAGGCAATTCGTGGTATCGAAGGTCGGCCTTGCCAGAAATTATGCTTCGAGTTGAGCAGCTCTAGTTACGTAAACATTTCTTGGGCTTTGGTTGAGAAGTGCATGTGTACCTGCCCACTGTGAGGGGGAATGGAGTTCCACCCTTCTTTCTCTTTAGGAACTTCTCATGATACATGATGAGTATGTCTCAGACAGCTCTAATAGGATCAACTTCAGCCTGACATATCTAGGTAACTTGGTGGGCTCCCCCAAGAAGTTGGCTGCTCTGAGATAAGTAAAGGTGGGGAATTGCGTAAATAATGCCCCCCACTTCTCTATTGCAGTCACAATGCTCTTGGTCATTCGATCGTGAGTCATATTGGGCCTCAAAAGGTAGATGATGCCGTAGAAGAAGGCATTGTTGATCTTGATGAACTATGGAATACTATTTTCAGTCTCAATTCTGGATAATATTCATATATTTTCACCTGGGGCCATACCCCGCATTGGCTTAGTGCTGGATAATCTCTCTCAGAGGCAATAGTGTAGACAATGTAGGAGTTCATGTAGAACCTCCCCGTTGTTGAGAGTTGTTGGAGTTATTCGGAGATGGTGCTGCTGATGATCTCTGCCCACTCAAAATGTTGATCAAGCACGTTTTTGTTCATGGTCTCCAGATACCTAAGCATCCACTTGTGGAAGTAATGGGTGTCAGGAAGCCCAAATACCCTACTCAGGAAGGTAATGGTGTCACTCAGCTCCTCTGAGAAGTCACTCCGATGAATAACCTAGGGCCACCTAGTTATTACCTTCTTATTTTTCAGGTAAACTTTATTCATGAGCTGCATACACTTGTCCTCATTTTCGTCCCATGCCTTTATGCAGTCTTCCTGACTTACGGCCACAAAGTGTCGGTGGTGGGGGATACCCAGCATGATTTGAAAGTGCCGAGTAGTGAGCTTGATTATTACCTCTCCCTTTTCATTCTTGACACACCTCATGTCCTTATTATAGCAGCAGGCCACCACCATCATGAATTCATTATTTATTGCACTTATGGGAATTCCCCCAGCGAAGTGTAGACCACTGCCAACAAATTTTTCCATCTAAGGACTACTACGACCCTTACAGTTACGGCCCAAAATATTCCATGTCAATGTGGCCAAGTTCGGCATCTCTGATGTCCAAGTCACATTCTGCATGGGACTCGGGCATCCTGACCCTTTGATACTTATATTTCATTTCTTCCTCTGTGAGTTTGGCCTTACCCTTTGACTTGGTTGGCCTCTTACTTGATGTAGACATATGATTCCGAGTTCAGCTGCTGATCTGCAAGAAGGAGTGAAGTCCAACATCAGAAGATCCATGTTAGCCATTAGATCGTTCATCAAAGCTTTACAAAATGAGGAGTTAGCAATTTAAAAGCTTCTGGGCGCGGGCATAGCTATACTGCAGGATGCAAGGTTAGAAAAGCAAGGCGCACTGATGGAGAGTGTTGTAAGGAAGAAAATAGTGCCAAAGGGTGCAGGGTGCAAGAATATTACACATAACATTCAGTGTTAGTGTCGAAGGATGTGCGCCTGTGCCAAGATAAAGGATTTTAGAAAGGGCGCAGATAATTCGATGTAACAAAGCTACAGGATGTGCCATTGGTGTAGGTATTGAACATGTTGCAGAACTTTTTTATGCACCAAAGGGGCGCAAGTTTTAATGATGCATCATTGAGTTAAGGTGTGCCTTGCTTTTAGCTTTGTGCGGCGTAGAAAAAGCTTACATGTCATACATGTTGGTGTATCCGGAGTTGCGCCCACACCTTGTTTTAGATTTTAAGGGTTTTTAAAGGGCGCGAGAAGATTGCATGTTGTAGGTAGGGACAATGTGCCCTTTGGCATGACTGTGTTTTATGCAACAATGATGGCATTTGCACCAAGGAAAACCATAGCTATGGATTGTGATATCTTTGGATTTCTTCTTTTTCGATTGGTTTATGCGGTTTTTAGGGATCTTTCAACATGGATTTGACAAGTAAGGGGAACAGGTGAAGAGGATCTTGGGTCCATTTCTGAGACAAAGCCCTCCAGGCTAGCAGATCTAGAAGGAGGGTAAAACCGGTTTGGGGGAGAGAGAAGATTGCAAAACGGGCTGGAGGGGTTTATGGTTTCTTCAGATTCATTTTATTATTATTCCACAAACAACCAAACCAAAACAAAAACCATAAGAAAAGTAAGGACCACCTACCCTGGGATATATAGACTGGAAGAAATGATGTGGGGTCCACGAATGCGACGTAAAGTGACACGGGATGACTGGAGCACTGACAGGTGTAGAGGAATAAAATTTTCACATGTTTTTCAATCGTGAAAATGATAGGTCTGATGCGCCTATTTATAGAAAAAGGCATAATAAATGCACCACCAACCTTTTTCAAAGGGTGCACAAAATGGAAAGCCAACATGAAAATACTTGCGCCTTTGGCGCGGTTATGCGTCTGTCAGCAAGAAATTACTTGCGCCTTTGGCGCGAATTCAGGACTGTCAACATGGGGTTTTTAGCGCTTTGGTGCACCGCTTAAGGGTGCAACATTTTTGGTGTCAAGACAGGTTGGCACATGCACCTCGACGTAGGTTAGAAGGGTGTAACATGGGGAGGCACAACATTTTTTGTTGACACGATAGAGAGTGCGCCAAAGGTGCAGAAGAGGGTGCATATACATTTGATGTTGCATGAACAAAATCTGTGCCTAGCCAAAAAGGACCAAAATGACTAAGTTTGAAAAACTAGATTCTCCGGAAAGGGATTTTAGGCCATTCCGAATGCTAAGGGACCTCGGCGGGGAACCAAAACAAAATTTTGGTATGGTTACCTGCAAAATTGCCCTTGTCAATTTTACAGGATAACAACTGGCTCTTTCTAGGGACTATCTTTGAGTGAAGCTTAAGGGTAGAGAACCCCAGATCAACATGTGCCTATCCATTGGGTTACAGAGTCAAAAATAAGGGTGATGAAAAAGGAAAACACACAATGACAAAATCAAACACACGACAAAAACAAACACACAACATAAAGCAAACTATACAAAGAAGAGAGCAAGCTCTACTTCCTGAATATTTTGAGATGTTTGCCCACTATAGGGAAGTGGGAGCTTGGTTCCATCTAGATACGAGAGATAGAAGCTATTCTCTCTCATTGAGCTATTTGATCTTGAAAGGCCCTCTCCATAGAGAATCGAATTTCCCATGCATGCCTTTTGGCTCTCTTCGCTTGTCCCACAAAAGGATGAGATCTCCCACCTGAAAATCTCTCTACTTGGTCTTTTTATCAACAGTCTCTTGACTTGATTCTGATGTTCGGTGATCCTGTCGACCACTCTCACTCTTTTTTCTTCAAGCTCTGCTAGATACATGACCCTCTTTTCAAGAGAATTCTGAAAAGTTTCATCTTTGATCGCTCGTGCCAAGCGTAGAGTAGGAAGTTCTGTAGAAATGGGAAGTTTGGTGTCGATTCCATATAATACCTGAAAAGGTGACATACCAAGAGACCTCTTTGGGGTAATACAGTCTGCCCACAAAGCATCATATAGTGATTTGTGCCACGACCTCTGATTCTCATCAACTAGCTTCCGTATGATGGTCACTAAGTTCTTATTACTGGATTTAGCCTGACCATTTCCCTAGGGGTAATAATCCGAGGCATGGGCTAGGGTTATCCCATATTCATAGAAAAAACCAATAACTTCCCATGAGGATAAGTTGGAAGCATTATCAGCAATGATCTTGTGTGGAATGCCAAACCTCACAATGATATTTTCTTTGATGAAGTTGCAAACAATCTTCGAGGTGGCATTCTTAATAGGTATGGCCTCCACCCACTTGGTGAAGTAATCTGTTGCTGTTAGGACATAACTGTGCCCTACACTTGATTGGGGATGTAGTGCTCGATAAATTCAATTCCCCATTGCTTGAATGGCTCGTCAATAACGACCGACCTGAGGGGAAAAGTAGCCAATTTTGGTTTGCCAACAAATTATTGGCAAAGCTCACATTTTGCTACCCAGTGGTTGTATCCCGAAATAGCGTTGGCCAATAGTACTTGGCCCGGATGATCTTGTGTGTTGTTACGGAAGAGGAAAAATGACCACCAGGCTGAGTCATGAAAAATTTCTAGCAATTTTACCTGTTGTGGTTTGTCGATGCATCGCAAGAAGATGCCATCAATTCCACGCTTGTATAAACCATCATCCCAGATGACATACCTGGCTGCTCTGAGCTTTATAGTACGCTTCTCTTTTGAAGTTAGATGAGTTGGAAACTCACCGTAAGTGAGAAAGAAAGTGATATTGGAATACCACTCATCGCTAGTTGCAACAAATAGAACCATAGGCAGAGAATCAGCTTTCTTCGGTTGATCCTGCATTCCATCGATCCAGTCATCCTTTTCTTCAGGAACCTCTGAATCTTTGTTTTCAGCCATAAGCTGACATAGGCCCTTGCCTCTTACCAGCTTGGTTGGCTTTATATCTAGATCATACTCTTGGACCTTTGTGATCCAATTCCCTCGCAAGCTTCCTAACTCCTGTTGAGTTAAGATTGACTTGACTGCCGTGTCAGGAACCAACACTATTGTATGAGAGTTTAGGATATAATACCAGAAGTTCTTGACTGCTTTGACAACGGCGAAAGTGTGATTTTCCAACTGAGACATCTTCAATTCATGAGGCTTGAGGGGAGAACTCATGAACGTGATCGGAGATTCAACATCCTCAGAATTCTTTTGCATTAGGATGGCCGATACAGTATGCTCAGATGCATAGCTGTACATGATAAAATCCTTGGAGAAATCGGGACATACCAGAACTGGTGCATGGGCCATGGAGGCTTTTATATCCTCAAATGACGTCTTTCCTTCTTCGTTCCACCAGAAATTTTGTGACCCTTTCATCATATTTGATATGTGGCGAGTCTTTTCAGCAAAGTCGGGAACAAAGCACCTGAGAAAATTCACTTTTCCAAAGGAGTGAATGGTCTTGCTTATGGGTAAAGTAAGGCTCTGAATAGCTTTAACCCTTTTGACATCTATCTTTTCCCCTCCTTACTTACAATGTGCCCTAGCAACTTTCCTTCAGTGACCCGAAAATAGACTTTTTGGGTTTAGAGAGATCCGTGTTCTCGGCATCTAATCAGTACTTGCTCCAAATGATCACAATGATCACTTCATTGTTTAGAGAACACAGTTAAGTCATCTAGATAAACCATGATAACCTTTCCCATCATACCTTTGAATGTGAAGTCCATTGCTCATTGAAAGGTGGCACCAGCATTGGTCAAGCCAAAAGGCATCCTGCTATAGGTGAATGTGCCCCAGGGAGTAGTGAATGTTGTTTTGAATCGATCTTCAGGCGAGACTTCAATTTGATTGTAGCCTGAAAAACCATCAAGCATGGACAACATTTCTGAACCAGTTACTGCCTGCAGAACCTGATCCATTATGGGAAGTGGGTAGTTATCCTTCAAGGACGCCTGGTTCAGGTTGCAAAAATCTACGCATATGTGTATCTTGCCATTTTTCTTGCATACTGGTACAATGTTTGCGACCCAGGTACTGTGATGGATAGGAAAAATGATCCTTGCATCCAGCATCTTCTGTATTTCCACCTGAATGGTACCCGAGATCTTGGGATTGTAATGCCTCTATTTCTGGTGCAAAAAGGTTTGACATCTTCTTTCAACGGGATATCATGTTGAATGTCCTTCGGCTTGAAAGACTTTAGATCAGCATAAGACCATGCCAATACATCCATATATTTCTTCAGCAATTTGACAAACTTTCGCTTTTCCTCGGGTGTGCAACATTTTCCGATGTTCACAAACTATGCAGATGTTCTATAGTACCTAGATTGACTGGTTCGGTCTCTGGAGAGGAGTTAGGATCATCCTGCCGCTTCTTCCTGAAAAAATGGTCATGTCTGTCAAATAATCATTCCAGAGAAACTAAACCTTTTGGGATTTTATTTCCTTTGAGCTGACATATGTCGTCACCTCCTTTTGATTCATTTGCTTGACCAGTGATAGATTCACGGCATGCAGAAGTAGATCCTTCAAAATGAAGCTCACTAAAATTTTCCACCTTCTCCAAAAAGGCAATAAGTTGATTGTCATCATTGAATACCTGCCAGTGCTGAGAATTATCTGGCACGCTTGGGTGGAAAACTACCTCAATGGTATATGTGTCTGTCTTCAATCCTAGGTGAGGGAGCATGAGGGATGCTGAGACGGCCAATGAATCGGCCATATCGTTCTGAGCTCTCGAACAACTTTTATTGAGAAGGCGTCAAATTCCTCAATGTTGTCCCATACCGCATTGTGGTAATGCCTGAGCCTTTCATTCTTCACTTGGTATATCCTTTTTACTTGATTCACGACCAGCTCGGCATCACCTTGCACTTTTAGGTTCTTGATTCCCCTTTCTTTTATGGCTTGCATGCCAAGTAGCAAAGATTCGTATTCAGTAGTATTATTTGTGTTGAAAAACTGCAACTTGAAAGAGAGAGGAAAAATCTCTTCCTCAGGAGATATTAGTACAGCTAACTCTAGCATTGCATCCGCTAGTTGCACAACTGCCATCAAACTACAATGTCCAAACCTTGTTAAGGTCTTCTTCCTGGACGAGGATGTCCATTTTGTCAGACTCAGTAGATAAGAAGTAATTCCCCATCCCTGATGATTCGAAGAGAATTTGGGCTTTGGGGTCGTCAGAATTGGTGACCAAGTACTTCTTTTGCGATTCAGGCTCCAATGTCTGCATTACACCTTTGATGGGGATTTTGGCTTTGGACTAGTCCATATAAATCTCTCCACCAACCTCTTTACAAAAGCTCCTTCCTAGTAGAATTCCATATGCTATGGGATATTGCAACGAGGATGGTCATCTTTACTCTTTTCTCTGGGAATGCAAAGGTAAACTGTGATTCTTTATCTGACCGATCAATGGAACTTGCTTGGTTTCCATGGAGTAACATCTACCGAAAGGCTTGGTAAGAGTGAGGCCCAAAGCATGGGCGACTTTTGCTCCGGCATGACATTATCGGAAGCCCCAGAATCAATTATGCAATTGCTTAGCTTGTGACCATTGATTAGGAGAGAAATATAAAAAGGTTCAATTTTTCCTGATGTAGAAGTTGAGGCCACATTTATGCGAGATGCAGGAGGAGTGGAAAGGATTCCTCTTGGGGAGGCAGGGGAAGTTATGGTGGCTTGGCTTTGGATATATTTAGTCAATCTTACAAGCTTTAGGGTTTGACTGGAGATATTCAGCCTCAGACATTTGAATCTTGGTCTTTTTAGCATGATCGATTATATCGAATGTGACCAAGGGTTGCATTGATGAAGGAATGAGTCCCTCACTTCGTGACGGTAGGGTAGGATTACTGGTCTTTATGGGAATAGAAGAAGGCTGATTTGGAGGAGAGATGGGGGAAAAGATTTTTTGTAAAAGACTTAATAGGAGGTTGAGTAGGAAGAGGATTACCTCTTTTAGCAATGGTTGGAGGTGTGTTTGACACAACCTTCTCTTTTTGTATCCTGGCAGCAACTTCTGACTCTTTTCCCTGAGAGCGGGTGAAAACAGCATAGGACTACCCACTTGCGTATCCTTGGGTACCCTCTTCTTCATCAGATTCCCCATCTTCAAATTCCATGTACCCGATTGTAGAGTCACAGTCGGTTCACCGACATCTTGATCATCTTCACCTTGGGATGAAGGTTCTTCATAATTTCACTCTTCTTCTTCAATCTCAACTAGGGCATTGACCGGTGGAGCCTCAAGTGCCAACCATGAGTAGTCGTAGGTAACCGCGGCCTTTGTGGGGCATTGTTGGAAATGAAATTTCTTCACGGGATATCCCGGTATGAAGCGCTAGGAGAAGCTTGAGCTAACTGCTTCTTTAACGTGAGCAAGTCATTCGCCATCTTCTGGAAAGTTGGATCTGATGAAGTGGCTTGAGAAGGGGTTGAAACTTTGGGCTTGGACGACTCTCGTTTTAATTTGCCAGATATAAGCAGGTTGTCTTCTATTTGAATGTTAGTCACTTGAAGGAGAACCAGAGTGGTAATTTGTTCTTGTAAGAGAAAGAAACTTACTCTTGAGCTCATGGCGTTCATAAAGAAACACTTTTTATTTTCTGGCATTGGCAGCATGGTAGGTGGCACACATTTAATAAGTGAATTGAAGTGTGTGATAAAATCACACATGGTTTCATTGACTTCCTTCTTTAGGTGAGTGATCTTGGACAATAATGCAAACATGTCTTCTGAAGGCTTATACCTTTCCTCAAATGTAGTTTGTAACGTGGCCCAACTAGTGATAGATCCGACCGACAAATGTTGGAACCACTCTGCCGTGGGTCCTTGCAAGGTCTCTAGAAAGAGGCAAACTGACACATCTTCGTGGGTCACATCTAGGATGTTGCATGACATGATGAATGCAGATATATGTGAGTCTCGTGCTTTGATTTCCGCTTCCATCAAATTTTGGAAAATTCTTTCGGTTTCCATGAGGGAGCGCGTGAACGGATGTGGCAAAGCAAGAGGGCCCATAGCATTTCCCCATGGTACTGCCATCTGAAAATATAGAAAAAGGACGTGAGCTGGAAGTGTGGTTCCACTTAGCAACAAAGCACTACAAAGGGAGGTGGATGCTCCTTGTGAAAAATGGCTCCTTCGAGGGGGCGAGATGCTTCTAGCTAACCGATCAGCTGAACTCAGTGATGAGAAGCGTGCTGGTGTAATACTGAAGTTGTGCCTTTGAAGTAGATCGAAAGTAGGATCAACTTCTCCATGAGCTCTCCTGCTACTGAGTAAATGGTTCACCCGCTAGTGTATCTTTCAGATCTACAATATTTTGGAGCAGATTTAAAAACTCTTTTTGGTTGTACTTGCTGATTTTTTGACTTTTCTGACAAAAATCAGCAGCATGTACTTTTTTAAATATTTAATTTTATCCCCTTTTGAAAACCGATTGTGGTTTAATGACAAAGAACAATGAGGATAAAATGATGGTTAACTTAGCAAGCTGATTTTCGGATCTTAGAGTTGACTTTTACAAGGGTTTGAAATTTTTGTAAACTGTCAGAATCTCAGATCTACGGAAAAATACGAGTTTTTGTAAAAACTCAGCGAACTAAAGATCTCTAACTAGTCTAGATCTATGGATCTCTAAAGAAAATTTTCAGTTTGGAGCACTTTTGCAAAAATTTGGATTTTAAGCAAAAAGTTAAAATTTGCAAACAGGTAGTGGTTTCTATGGTTTTATTGATTTTCTGACAAACCACAACCATAGATCTGGTTCGATCCCACTGAGTTGCCAAAAATGTTGGTCTGAAAATCTATCGGGTGGACAGATCTATGGATAGATGAGCCAACAGTGTGTAGGGCATAGCCCCTCTTTGAGACAAAGAAAGTGAACTAGTTTATTGCTATTCTACCAGTAGGAATCTATGCAAGTCCTACAGTATTCTGCCTTCAGGGGTTTGGGATCTCATCCCAGTTGGGGTATTTCTGACTGTGAAAAGAAGGGAATGAAGTGGGGAGAGGAGATAGGATAGATCTGAAGGGAGAAAAGAAATGAATTCCAAAGCAGAAAAGTCAGAGGGTTTATGTTTTGGGCTGGTAGTAAACAGAGCCAAACCTACTTGCATAAACGAACAAAGCAATACTGATGAACAAATGACAAAAAAGTAGAGATAGATCCAATAGAATAAATGCATAGATCTGACATAAGAAAGATCAGATGCCCATAACACACATATTCAACACAAAGTCTTAATATTTGTATTAATGTTTTCTTCTGTTACAAAAAGTACAAAGCCTTTTCTTCTCACTTCTATTTTTCATCTAAAAAGTGTCCACCATTAAATACAACAAGTATTCAAGTATATATAGAGGAGAAGGGAGAGAAGGCAAAAAGAAACCAACCACTAATTACAAAATATTTACAAAATATCTAAAAGTCAACTGTTGACTTTGGGCAACTTGGTGGATAACAACATCCCATGGTGCAACATGGATGATGTCATCATTTGTGCCAACATACTTTTAAATATTACAAAAAGAAAGCCAAGAAGAGGAAGGCTATTTGTCATCATCTCGTGGCTGGAAGGGAGTATCCTGCTTCTACTCAGGAGAGGCAATGTGGAATTGGGCCCGGTACTCCATGAATTTGCTGATCATTGGCTGGAGTTGATCCTGTGCAGGACCCTTGGTGTGATCGCCAATGACTTCACAAGTCTCCCGTTCATCTCTAAGTTTTTTTGGGAGTTTGAAGTATTCATTACCTACCTCCATTAGGTATCCCACAAAGTCATGGCAGGCTAGAAGGTTGTTGATGGATTCAACATCAAAAGTAGCTTCTGGCCCTAACCCTTACGAGATGATCTCTTTGAAGATCCGAATGGTTTCATCTGCCTTCCTCAAGGTGAATGATGGAGTGAGAAAGCCTCGGAGACATTCTTAGGACAATTTTCTCCATCTGATGCATTGCATCCAGGGCTTCCTCTTTGACCTTGTCAATCTTCCAGGACAAATTCCATCTGATCGACCCGGTAGTCCAAAGTAGCAAGGACTTTGTTGGGTGCTCTGGGGTGATCGAAGATGCCAAATTTAACTAAATCATGACTGATTAGTAAAGCATCTTCTGGAATGTATCATGTTGTAACCTAGCATGGTCCAACTCTTCAGAGATAGGTCCTGCAATCACCTGGAGTTCCTTGTTCACCTGACCAATATTCTGATATAGCTTGGTGAACTTGACGATTACTTCCTCACTATCTTTAAGGATTTGGTCTCTCCAGGTGGATACTGCCATGCCTTGTTCAGAAATCTTGGCGTATTCGTTTATTTCAGTGGCAGTTGTAGGAGGTGCACTGCCCATTTTCTACAGGGCTTGGAGAAGATGTTTATTTTGCTCTTTTAGTATCCTCTTCTCTTCCTTTGCTTCCTGAAGCTTCTTGCAAAGGGCATCCACTGCAGATAGGGCCTCCCCTTGTAGGATCTTGGAGGACGTTCCCATTGTGACCTGTGTCACTATATAATCTGTAGGAGACAGATCCTTTTTATCCTTTGTGGGATTGGGATACGCGATCTCCATTACTCTTTCACCTGAGGCACTCTGAGAGAAGCGGGTTATTGGCTTTTGCTTCTTAGCTCCTTTTGTTGGAATGAGAGAAGTCCATAGGTGCAATGGGGACTTTCCTCTTGTGTTGGCTTAGGTGTTGGGAGATCCATGCTGGACTTAAGGGAGTGGGACCAGTGGGAGAAGAGGGAACGATGGAAGAAGAAGGAGAAACTACAGTGTACTCAGGGAAATGGGTTGAGATGCTTGGTGGCAGCATTGATAAAGAAGCCGAACCTCCAATGCTCACAGGGGTAGGAGTTACTGTAGGAGAGGAAACTGTGGGGGCGGAAGGGAGCTGAGAGATGAGGGAAGAAATATTGGGGACAGCTCCGCGAGGGAAGAGAAGATGGAAGAAGAGGAAAGGGGAACAGTAGAAGATGGGGAGAAGACACAACCAAAGGAATGGTTGCTTGAGTGACATGAGGAGGGGAAGGAGGAGTGGGAGAAGGGACGATGGGAACCTTAGTGGTTGTAGCAGTGGCAACATCCTGAGTGGATGTGCCCGTTGGAACACTTACTGCCACTTCCTTTTCTAGGGAGGTAGGGTGCATGACCTGCTCCTGGGCGGCGGGAGGAGGACTCTTGGGAGCTTGCTCTTGGGTGGAACTTGACTCTCCTTCCTTATCTTTCCCTTTGCCCTTTGGAAAATGTTTGCCTGGTAGGTGCATTACCTAGGGGGACGTGGTGAAGTCCACCCCAAGGTAAATGAGACCATTAAATCTGCACCAATGTTCTGTGTGCATGCAAGGTGCCTTTTACCCTCTCCTCAATAGTCTGAGGTGCCCTTGTTCTGTCTATTTTGGAAAATGGCTAGTTGTCCCCATCCATATCTAGATATACCTGATCAACTTCTTGATCAGTTGTTTGGAAACCTTTCGGAACAATGGCCACACCATACTGGATGATCTCTGCTAAGGCCAGGCGGGAGTGATCCTTTCTTCTAAGCTCGACCTCATGATAGAGATCGATATAGATATCCTCGATCTGTGGGACGTGGATCGGATCGAGCTTTGCCTTTGGGAGGAAATTTCATGGATCGAAGGTTGGCCTTGCTGGGAAATTGTGCTTCAGGTTGAGCAGCTCTAGTTCTGCAAACATTTCCCGGGCTTTGGTGTGAGAAGTGCATGTGTACCTGCCCACCGTGAGGGGGAATGGAGTTCCACCCTTCTTTCTCTTTAGGCACTTCTCATGATACGTGATGAGCTGTCTAGATAGCTCCAATAGGATCAACTTGGCCCCGCATATCTTGGAAACTTGGTGGGCTCCCCAAGAAGTTGGCAGCTCTGAGATAAGTAAAGGTGGGGAATTGCGTAAATAACACCCCCACTTCTCTGTTGTAGTCACAATGCTCTTGGTCATCTAACCGTGAGTCATATTGGGCCTCAAAAGGTAGATGATGTCGTAGAAGAAGGCATCATTGATCTTGGTGAACTACGGAATGCTGTTTTCTAGTCTCAATTCTAGATAATATTCATATATTTTCACCTGGGGCCATACCCCGCATCGGCTCAGTGTTGGATAATCTCTCTCAAAGGCAGCAGCGTAGACAATGTAGGAGTTCATGTAGAACCTCCCGTTGTTGAGAGTTGTTGGAGTTATTCAGAGATGGTTTCTGCGATGATCTCTGCCCACTCAAAATGTTGATTAGGCACATTTTTGTTCATGGTCTCTAGATACCTAAGCATCCACTTGTGGAAGTAATGGGCATAGGAAGCCCAAATACCCTGCTCAGGAAGGTAATGGTGTCGCTCAGCTCCTCTGAGAAGTCACTCCGATGAATAACCTGGGGCCACCTAGTTATTACCTTCTTATTTTTAGGTAAACTTTGTTCATGAGCTGCATACACTTGTCCTCATTTTCATCCCATGCCTTTATGCAGTCTTCCTAACTTACGACCACAAAGTGCCGGTGGTGGGGATACCCAACATGATTTCAAAGTGTCGGGAAGTGAGGTTGATTATTACCTCACCCTTTTCATTCTCAACACACCTCGTGTCCTTATTATAGTAGCGGGCCACCACCATCATGAATTCATTATTTCTGCTTACGGGAATTCCCCCAGCAAAGTGTAGACCACTGCCAACCAATTTTTCCATCCAAGGACTACCTGTGACCCTTCTGGTTCTGGCCCAAAAATCTTCCATGTCAATGTGGCCAAGTTTGGCATCTCCTGATGTCTAAGTCACATTCTGCATGGGACTCGAGCATCCTGACCCTTTGATACTTATATTTCATTTCTTCCTCTGTGAGTTTGGCCTTACCCTTTGACTTGGTTGGCCTCTTACTTGATGTAGACATATGTGATTCCAAGTTCAGCTGCTGATCTGCAAGAAGGAGTGAAGTCCAACGTAGAAGAGCCATGTTAGCCATTAGATCATTCATCAAAGCTTTACAAAATGAGGAGTTAGCAATTTAAAAGCACCGGGTGTAGAGGCACAGCTATATCTGCAGTGTAGAGGTTAGAAAATCAAGGCACACTGATGGAGAGTGTTGCAAGGAAGAAAACAATGCCAAAGGGCAGGGGCAAGAATATTACACATAACATTCAGTGTTAGTGTCGAAGGATGTGTGCCTGTGCTAAGATAAAGGATTTTAGAAAGGGTGCAGATAATTTCGATGTAACAAAGCTGTAGGATGCGCCATTGGTGTAGGTATTGAACATGTTGCAGAACTTTTTATGCACCAAAGGGGTGCAAGTTTTAATGATGCATCATTGAGTTAAGGTGCACCTTGCTTTTAGCTTTGGCATGGCATAGAAAAAGCTTACATGTCATACATGTTGGTGTATCGGAGTTGCACCTGTGCCTTGTTTTGGATTTTAAGGGTTTTAAAGGGTGCGAGAAGATCGCATGCTGCATGAAGGATAGTGTGCTCTTTGGCGTGACTATGTTTTATGTAATAATGATGACATTTGTGCCAAGGGAAAACCGTGGTGTGGATTGTGATATCTTCTTGATTTCTTCTTTTTCGATTGGTTTATGCGGTTTTCAGGGCTCTTTCAACATGGATTTGATAGTAAGGGGAATAGAGTGAAGAGGATCTTGGGTCCATTTCTGAGACAAAGCCCTCCAGGCCAGCAGATCTGGAAGGAGGGTAAAACCATTTTGGGGGAGAGAGAAGATTGCAAAATGGGTTGGAGGGGTTTATGGTTTCTTTAGATTCATTTTATTACTATTCCACAAACAACCAAACCAAAACAAAAACCATAAGAAAAGTAAGGACCACCTACCCGGGATATATAGACTAGAAGAAATAATGTGGGGTCCACGAATGTGACGTAAAAACACACGGGGATGATTGGAGCGTTGACATTGTGTGTGTAGAGAATAAACTTTTTCGTGTTTTTCAATTGTGAAAATGATAGGTTGGATGCACCTATTTATAGAAAAAGGCGCAATAAATTTGCCACCAACCTTTTTCAAAGGGTGCACAAAATGGAAAGCCAACACGAAAATACTTGCACCTTTGGCACGGTTACGCGTCTTTCAACAAGAAATTACTTCCACCTTTGGTGTTAATTCAGGACTATCAACATGGGGTTTTAGCGCTTTGGTGCACCACTTTAAGGGTGCAACATTTTTGGTGTCGATAGGTTGGTGCATGTACCTCGGTGTAGGTTAGAAGGGCACAACATGGGGAGGCACAACATTTTTGTTGTTGACATGACAAAGAGTGCGCTAAAGCATAGAGAAGAGGGCACATATACATTTGATGTTGCATGAACAAAATCTGTGCCCAGCCAAAAAAGGACCGAAATGACTAAGCTCAAAAAACTAGATCTCCGAGAAAGGGATTTTAGGCCATTCCAAACACTAAGGGACCTTGGCGGTGAACCAAAACAAAATTTTGGTATGGTTACCTACAAAATTGCCCTTGTCAATTTTACAGGATAAAAAAATTGAAGAGGTTGGCATGCAAAATGGCCTGATTGAATACGTTGATGACTAGGAGGAAGGTGATGAAGAAGCTCCAAGTTTTTCATGTGCTATTTTCACTCATGCACAATCCAAGAATGGTGTTTTAGCTCCAACAATTGTAACTAAGAGTAAGAAGAACAAAGAAGATAGCTCTTTAAAGCCTCCACTAAACAAGATCATCAAAAGGGGTCACCATTACCACTTTCCATGGAATCAACTAGAGAGAAATCAGATTCATCAGTTATCAAGGATCACACTTTGCTGTGCCAAGTAAGTTATCTAATTCTTCTCCCAACTCAAAAGTTGTTAAGAGCAATTCTCTTCTAAATGTTGTTTCTGCAAGAACATCTATATTTCAATCAAAGGCTACTCCCCCATCTCCTTCTAAGAAAATTTCTACACTTGAAAAGGAGAACCCAACACCAAAAGTAACAAAACCCCTATCATTTAAATCCTCTCCCACTACTGGAACCTCTTCCTCATTTACCATAACTCCATTTGACTTTGTGGAACATGCAAGAAAAAGCAAAGTTTGGGTCTCCGAGATTGAATACCTACAAACATATCCTACCCAACTTGACATATTCATCAAGGCATTTCATGGTAGTAACCTTTTTCTTCAAGCCCAATCTCAAAAGGCCTATTACCCACACCATCCATACCACCTTTCCAAAACATGTTAGCCCTTAGTGACTCCACCACCAACGAGTTGAGCCTTTACCTATCACTTCTCATCAAAGGCTTCCGGTTGAACAATTACATCATAGACTCTAGAGCCTTAGATAATATGATGCCAAAAAAAGATGCAAATTGTCTTGGCCTCACTTTGACCTAGGTAAATGGCACATGATAATCAATGGAATCCAAACAAGTTCCATTGGTGGGAAGGATTAAGGATGCTCAGGTTGCACTAGTTGATTACCCTGACAAGAAGATACTCTTGACCATTTTGGTGGCAGATATCCCAACATATTTTGTTATCTTTGTTGAGTAGAAGTTTTTGTAGAGATCTAGGTGGAAAAATAAAAATGGATTGGTCATCTGCAACTATCCCAGTGAAAGGAGAAATGAAGAAGCTACTCCCAGTCAGGAAAATGAAATTCATAGTAAGGAAATCTGATGATCTAAGAGCTAACATCCTCTTTCACATCACAAAAGGAAGAGTACTTTCCACTCCTCATGGAGGAAGAAGAAGATCATATTTGGAGAATGGAGTTTGATGGAAGTCATTCATGAGCAAGTTCAAGAGCTAGTGTAGTATTAAACTCTCCCTCCAATGAGGTATTACCTTTTCCTACAAGCTGCTATTTGACAATACAAATAATACAACAAAGTATGAAACATTGCTCTTAGGCATGAATGTAGTAGAGGACATGGGAATCAAGAAGTTGAGATTTAAAGGTGATGCAGAGGTTGTGGTAAAGCGGGTACACTAAGAATATCGGTGAAAAATAGAAGGCTCAAGCATTATAGAACTAGAGTGTGGGATTGCATTGAATCCTTTGATGAATTCTCCATTGAAGCTATCTCTAGGGAACAAAATGAAAAGGATGATTCTCTAGCAGTGTCAGATTCCTTAGTGACACCTCATCCTTATTTTGACAAGGATAAAGTGACCATTGAGATGGTGTTCGACTCAAAGATACTGCGGACAATGTAAACACAACGTGGTGTTTAATGATGAAAATACAATCATAGCCTTCTTAGAACAAAGGGATAACTTCAATAATTTGTTCTTTGAAGGTAGTGAAAAACCACACCATGAATTAGTTCCCAAAGACGAGAAGGAAGGAATTGAGGGAATTGATGAAGAGGGAGTAATCAAACTGAAAGGAAACAAAATCCCTAAAGGCCTAGTTTCTTTGGAATACCTCTTTGACAAGCATGACAGTTCATCCAAGAGAAAGAAAAATAGTCTTCTCGGTGTCCATCTGATTTTGATCAAGAAAATTTTTGCACTTCAGAGAATCCAAGGATGGTTAACATTGGTAAATGCTACTCACTAGAAGAGAAGATAAAGTTTGTTACTCTACTAAAAAATTACTTAGATGTCCTGGCCTACTCCTATGATGAACTCAAATATTTTCAACAAAAGGAAATGCATCACTCCATTCCCGTAAATCAAGGATCTAAGCCCTTGAGCAGAAACAAAGCCCTATAATCGAAAGATTTCCAATGTTATCAAAGAAGAGGTGACAAAGATGCTCAATGCTAGAATCATCTTCCCCATCCACCATTCAACATGGGTGGCTAACATTTTCCAGTAAGGAAGAAGAATGAGGAAATAAGGATTTGTGTAGACTTCCAAAATCTGAATCAGGCATCTCTCAAGGACAACTACCCTCTTCCAATCATGGATCATATTTTGCAAGCAATCACTGGATCTGAGATGCTCTCTTTGCTTGATGGATTCTCAGGGTACAACCAAATCAAGGTGGCAAAAGAGGATTGCAACAAAACAGCCTTCACAACACCTTGGGGCACTTTTTCCTACAAGAATGCCTTTTGGCTTGATCAATGCTAGAGCCACTTTCCAGAGAGCAATGGACTTGGCCTTCAAATATTTGAAACATTGCATTGTCATTTACCTTGATGACCTCACAGTTTTCTCAAAGAGGAGGGGAGATCATATCATTCATTTGGAGCAAGTCCTTACAAGGTGTAGGAAACATGGAATTTCTCTAAATCCAAAGAAGTGCATCTTTGGAGTCATAGAAGGTAAGTTGTTGGGACACATTATGAACAAACATGGAGCACACATTGATCCTGAGAGGGTCAAAGCTATCCAAACACTAGCCTTACCAACCAACAAGAAGGGAGTTCATTCATTCTTTGGAAAGGTAAACTTCCCTTATTGTTTTGTGCACGAGTTTTGGGCCCGACTAAGCATATAACTTACATGATGAAGCCTCAAGAAAGTTTCAAGTGGAATAAGGAATGAAAAAAACATTTGAGGAGATCAAGAAAGCCATTGCAAAGATCTAACTCTTATATCTCTAGATTTCAACAAGGATTTCATCATGTATCACTATGCATCAGAACATACACTCCTGCTGTCCTTGTTGAAAAAAAATGATGAAGGTTTGGAAGCACCCATTCCTTTCATGAGCTATCCTTTGAAAAATCATGAGCTAAAGTATATCCAATTGAAGAAACATGCCTATGCAACGGTCAAAGTGTTAAAGGTTTCAGATTCTACATTCTTAATTCCCACACAGTGGTGATGGTATTTGGAAGTGCAATCAAGTCCATTTTGACTCAACAAGATCCCGGGGTAAAGAGAGGAAGTTGGATTTCAAAGATGCAAGAGTATGACTTGGAGATTAGACCCTTTAATATGGTAAGAGGAAATGGTTTGTGCGGCTAATTATTGAAGATGAAGCTCTCAAATCTCGGTAGGGAGAAAAGGCTTGTGTTTTCTCAACTTGTTCGGGAGACAGTACCCACAAGTGCTCTTTGTCACCACTCTTGATGAGTGGTATGCTGCCATTGCTTACTACCTCAGTTATGGAGAATTCCCCCTTCATCTTGATTACAAACAAAGAAGGACACTCAAGCTAAAAGTAGCCAAGTTTGTGATCTAGAATCATGCACTTTATAAGAGAGGCCTAAATGGTTATTTCCTCAGGTGTGTAGGTAAGGAGGAGTAAGAAAAGTAGCTCATGGCATATCATGATCAAGCTTGTGGTGGAAATTTCTCAGAAATGGTCACCACACATAAGATTTTCAGAGGGAGATATTATTGGCCCTCCATCTTTGTAGACACTCGGGATTGTGATTCCAAATTCAAAACATGCCAACAATTTTTCGAAAGCCACAACTAGCCGCATTTCCACACAGGCATGTGGTGATTGAAGAACCATTTTAGGAATGGGGGATAAATTTTATTGGTGTTCTAAATCCTCATTCTAGTACAGGGCATACTTATGTACTCACTGCAACCGATTACTTCACTAAATGGGTGGAAGCCATTCCAACCAAGTAAGCCAACTCTAAAGTAGTCTGCTAACTTCATCAAGGAGACTATCATTGTTCATTTTGGAATCCAGTCTGCGATATGCACATTATCTTGTTGTTCACTAAGGTTTTTACAAATGATTTCTCCCGAATTAAAATTCTATTTCCCTTCGTAGATGATATTTAGGTATGGGCACATCCAAATGGAAATCGCTAGTTGAAGAAAGTCCCATTATCCTGGCTAGAAGAGTTATGATATCTCGAAAGTTATTCCTTGAAATCAATTCTATACATAGTATTTGGTAACTGGAAGCTCCTTTCTTTGGGGATTTGAACCAAAAATTAGCCACCATGTGTTTGTATTTCTCAAGATTTTTATCAAATAAGCTGTTGAGCTTGTGCTAAAGTGAGAATGTTTGAATCTTCTAGTAAGGGAATCCTAAGGGAAATGTTGATACATCCTACGTCTAACTTGGAAATCATTTTACCTTGAGGTTCTATGATTTCCTTAGAGATTGGGTCAAAACAAGAACTACAAGGCAAGATTGTATTTGCACATTGAACTAAAATTTGAAAACCTTTGACATAAGTTATTCCAAAATCCTTGATGAGTTGGGCCACATGAGTGGGATTAACATTATTGATTCATGCCCGAAGTCATTAAAGTCCAAATGGTTCACATTGGTGTCTCAAATATTAGATATAACAGATTTCAAGTGAGGAGAGATGCTCATGGCCCTTGAAATGGATCTTCATGATGGAAAGTGGGATGAAAAATAAACACTCAGGTAGCAACAAGGAGGCTTAGGAAATGATTTCGAGAGAGATGGCTGTTTCACTTTGATTCTTAGAGCATTTCTCAAAATGTGATGAAACGGATAAGGGTAAAAGGGCTAGGAGGAATACCTGTTAAAAATATGGTTGAAGGTTGTTGCATGCGTATGAATTCTTGACCCACAACTGGTTGTGAGAGCTTCCTTTTGGCTGGGAGTAACTACCTAAAATAAAAAACAAGACTACAAAAAGAGATTAAATAGCATATGACAGTAGACAACCTAGCATATGCTAGTTCTAGGAAGTGTGATACTCCCTAGAAGGCTGTCAATCCACTATTTAAAATAATTCAATGTTTACAAGAAATGAAATCCTACTGTAGTTAAAATGATTTAGGTATCTCATTCAATTACAATAAGAAAATTCGTTCAACAAAGCTAAGCTATGATTGAATCGAAAGGGCAAGGTCTCTGTCGAATCATCGAGTGCTTGTCAGTGGTCAGTTTTGGGCTATTTTGGGTATTTGGTGGGGAATTTAGGCTCTATTCTTGGTATGAGGGTAAAACACAGAGATTGACGTTGGTCTATTATAGCGATGATGATTTAGGATGGTGACAACGGTCATGGGTAATCGGCGTCAGTACGATCGGGTGACAAAAATTATTAAAATCTTGGTGTAAGGATAGATCTGAGGCTAAATGGAAATGAAGAGGGAAATGGAAAGGTCTATGGATATATTAGGTATACTCAGAGGTGTTTAACAGTCAGGTATGGGAAATTTAATGGTGTGGGTGAAGGAATGATCAAACTTTCATGAAGGTAAATGGTGGGAGAATGGGAGTGCAAGTAGAAATTAATAATAGAGGTAACAGAGCCTACTAAAATGAAAGTAGATGAATGCTAGTTAACAAAATACTTACTATTGTATGAGCTTGATGGTTGGATGGAAATGGAAGTTGATCAGATGGATGGAATTTGGTGTGGTGATGGTGCTTCCCCGGATGCTCTCGTGAATGCAAAATGGCTCTGTGATCACTTCTGATGCTGGCTGTGGATGTTTGGATGCATGTGTAAATGTTGGTTCTACTTACATGCAGCTCTAGTTTTGTCTCTCGCTCTCTGAATGTTCCAACCTTGAAATAAGGTTTTTTGGGAATAAATGGTAACCGACGACGGTTTGGGTTGAATGTGAGTGGTTTAGGGTGACCGACATCGGTTAGGGTGGGATTTTCTAGGTTTTCTAAAATGAGCAGATCCACTTGATTTCTTGGATCTTGTTCATTTATTTTTTGTGGATTAGAACAAAAGCTTCCTTTCTAACAGGAGGGAATGTGGTTAGAGGGAATGTAGGTTTTGATTTTTAGGGTTTAGGTAGGTCTTAGTTAGTTATGGTAACATACTAAGAATAGATTTGGGATGAGGTGGCTAGGTGAGGTGGGGGTATGGGAATTATTTTAATTAGGATATTTAAATAATAAATATTGTGAGGACATTGATTAATTTAATTAAATTAATATTAGAGTGGGGTGAAAAGGGGTCATGGTTAGGTGAGTCTGTTCGAGTTGGTTATTTGTCGAGGGATTGAGGGAGTCGACCCAATTTTGGTCTCTACATTTTTCTCCTTTTTGATGCGTAGCTTGTATTGTGTTTACGTTGACAAAAATAAGATGTGGTTGCCCCATGTGTGGGTGAAGGTGATCCCCCTCAAACTAGGAACTTATGAGACAGAAGGTAGAATCGGTGAGTGGGTTGATAAAAGGTGAATGTGATGAAAACGAAGGTGGGTAACTGGGGTAAAGGGGTAAAAGGTCCAATGGGTGAATCCATGTAATGGGTCAGGTTCAAAGGTAGTAATAGTCAAATGCACGCACACATATAAAGCGCAGCCATGACATGCGGGTTGAAGAGCATGCAAACTCTACATTGTCTAAGGTCAATAGGTTTATCCAAACAAGGTTAAGGTGATTCTGGTATCTAAGGTATAGGATATGGTTAGGAAACACATCACAGGTCAGGTGCAGGAACGTTTAGGTATGTTCTGGTACACCAAAGGTTGGGTCAGGATAAACGGTCATGGAAAGAGGAAAGGTAAGGTCATTAGGTCAAACAACACGGGTAACAATGTCACAAGGTATAGCAAGCACATGAGGTCACATGTCACTAGTAATGTTCCAAGTCTAAGTAGTTAGGTCACAACATGGGTAGGGCCGAGGGATGGGTAAAATAAAGAGTCCCCAAATGATGAATAATTTAGGTGCTAAATGATGAGGTCAGGAGGGTAAAGGGAAATGTCCAAGTCAGGTGTGGATGAGGTAAAAAGGATTCGGGACAACAAATTAGGGGTAGTGGGTAGTAATAAGACTAAGCATGGTAGCGATGACAATCATGATTAATCGATGCGGTTGCCATGAGGCCCGACCATAGTAGGATAGGGCACATGACCGATGGCGATCGAGGTGAAAGTGTCATCAGTCAAGTTGGGAAGGCTATAAAAAGAAAAGGTGCCATGTTTTTGAAAATCATTTTTCATTTACCACAGTGGAGACAACAAAAGAGAGAGATAAAGAGGTGGAAAGTGACCAAATGACATAGAGAGTTGAGTTGGCAAGCCGCAGAGTGAATGATCATCGGTTGATAGGTGGTCTATGAGCATGGTGTGATTTGATTGGGTGATTGATTTGAGTTGATTTGATTGAGCCAGTAGGAAATTTGTGATGAAAGAGGTAGGAGAGGGATTGGGTGGACCTGTGTAGTGGCCTGTTATGCCATGATGCGAGATGGCAACATGATGAGGTAAGAATCCATTCCTATTGTTGTTTTTAGTAGGAGGAGGGTAGAAATCGGGTAGCGAGAAAAATAGGTTTTTGTTTGGGGAAAAATATTGAAAATTGGAATGCGAGTAATGGAATGAGAATAGGGGGACAAGGAAGGGTAGATTTAGGTAAATGAGGGTGGGAATAGGTATTGGGAAGGCATTAGTGGGGAATGGGTATAAAGGAGAAGGGTAGGGAGAAAGGGTAGGGCATCGTGGGTTTGTCACCACGCAGCGGTGACCGATATCGGTGGGTAAGGACCGGTATCGGTCATAGCTATAGTGATCAATGTCGGTGATCATTGGACCATGGTTGGTCAATGATGACCGATGTTGGTCAAAAAGCTAGAGAGGCAAGCCTTGAAGGAGTTAAAATAGATGGGCTCTTGTGAGATAGGTATGGTTAGGGAGAGTTAGCGAGAGGGAGGGAAGAGTTATAGGTATGGGTAGGTGGGTGGATAAGGAAGATCAATTAGAGAGGAATGGCGAAAATAGGTGAGGTTCGAGGCATGGTTAGATAGGTAGTGTTGATTTAGGGCATATATGTAGGTGAAAGGTTGATTGAGTTAGGATTAACGGTATAGTGGGGGTGGTAAGGTTGCATATATAGGTATGGTCAAGTTTTATTAATATGATTAGTTTTATACAAAGCAAGGACTAGCTACGGATGAGGGATAGGGTATCGCCCTTGCTCATAAAGATATGGGGGAGATGACACGAAAGGAGTGGATCCATGCATGATTACTTTATTTTTGGCATCACATTTTTGACATATATACCAGTCTGCATGCCGAAGATAGTGAGGATGTACATGAGAGTTTTTAAGATTTTGTTATATACACCGGCCTATGTGTCGAAGATATTTGAGAATCATGTATATGGTTACACATGTTTAGATGATGATTATTATGGCATGATGTGTATATGGTTGTGTTTAACTTGCTATTTTTGATTTGTATATGTGATGGAAACTAAGTAGTGTAGGCATGACTGAGCCAGGTCATAGACATGGATTGAGTCGGAGTCATAGGCATGGATGGAGTCAGGTTGACTTAGATATGATGAAGTTTAGGTTGGTTTAGGTATGGTTGAGTTTGTAATTCATTAATTTGTGCAATTAATGATGATATGGGTCACGTTGAGATGTTTTGTAGTAAAATGCATGATAATGGTAAAGAAATGGTAGACATAATGAATGTATGAATGATGATGGTAAAGATGTGAAGAAAGTGTTGTTTTTTTGGTTTAATTTCCAGGTATCGATATAAAATGGAAATTAACTAGGGTAGAATGTGACTAGGAAAAAAAGAGGGGAAGGAATTGGTTAGGGTAGAGAGTAGCCGAGCTAAACTCTAAGGGCCCCATGCCCTCAGAGTGTTGCCTACATAGTCCCGAAAAAAAGGGACCTTAGGCCGATGTAGTTATCCCATAAGCTAGGGAAAAATGTGAGGAGGTATGAGAATGGGTTAGTAGGTTATAGGCATGATTGAGTCGAGGTATTTTAGGTATGGTTGAATTGTGGGCAAATAGGTATGGGTGATTTTAAGTTGATTGTGGTGAAAGAAGAAAATTTCCCAGAGATAAGCATCGAGGTCTAGTCCTGTATAGGATGATCAATACGTAATGAAGAAGGTGAAAGATAAGAGGAGGCAAGAGAGCCACCTGATTGGTGAGGATCATAATGGTTGGATCATACCTTAGATAGGCTGGTGAACATAAGACCCTAAAGACATTGCATGATTGATTATTCTAAAGGTGAAGAATAGTCACATGATCACCAAATGTCACGGTTCAGTAGGTCCCTTGAGGCGGTAGGAAATGAAGGTGTGAATGGTGAGAAGGTGAAAAATGGGTAGGTTATATGGTATTAGGTAGCATTCCTTTTGGCAAGAGATCTAAGATCAAAAGGGGCAAGTCCATGATGAAAAAGTTCTCTATTTGACTTGTATTTGAGATAGACCGATCAATGCAAGAAATTTATATGGGATGAGGAAATTAACTCCTTGAGGTTCACAAAGCTGATCAATGCAGGAAGGTTTGGATTTTCTTTTGAAGCAGGATTTACATAGTTTTCCTTCGAGTGAGTAGTCTATTTATAGCAGTGATGTAGAGGGAAATATGTCCTTTTTGAGGGATTCATCTTTTTATTGGAAGTTTGACTCAAGAAGTTGGATCCCATGTGAGGGATTTTAAGTCATGGAAAAGACAAAGGTGAAGAATCAGATTCTTGTTTAGAAAGCAAGGTGAAACGACCATGGGATCTCATCTGAAAGCAGACGAAAAGTATCCATGAGAATCATGCCATGTGCAGAGCCATGGTACACATATTTAAGAGAGGGTACAAGAGTGATGAGTATGCACATGATTCTTGTTTAATCATTGGGAATGGCATAGTGAAAGGAGGGAAGTGAAAAGCACTTAAGGGACGAGCATGAAAAGAGGTAGAAGGTGAGGTAGGAATGAAAGTCAATAGTAGAATGGTCGAAGATGTAAGTGATTAAGGGTCTCGGAGTTCAATTTTACCATCTTGAAGATAAGCGATAAGCACATGATCCATAAACATGAGTCACGATGTATGGTACAAGCTAATTAGGAGAAATTTATCCCCATTTACTTTTTTTGCTTTGGTTACATGTTAATTTTCCTTTAGGACGTGATCACCGACTTGGAAGGATCATTCATGAACACGTTTTTAGTAAACTTGAAGATGGTCAAGAACATTAAGATGATGTTCGTTTAATAACTCAAGTTGTGCTAAATGGTCCTAGTGAAAGTCATCATCATTGAGCATTTCATGGAGAGAAATGCGAAGTGATGGAATTTGGACTTTGAGAGGCAAAATAGCCTCTGTACCGTAGACCAAAGAAAAAGGTGTGGTAACAAAGTGGAAGTGTGAATACTAGTATGGTACACCCACAAAGGTGAAAGGAATGTGTGTATGCCAGTCCTTCCCAGTATCGTTAACCACTTTCATGAGAATTTTGTTCAGGGTTTTATTAGTGGATTTGGCTTGGCCGTTGGTTTGTGGGTAATATGGTGACAAGAAACTTAGTTGAATATCAAGGCGTCACAAAGTTTTTGCAAGGTTTTATTTTTGAATTGTTTTCCGTTATCAGTGATGAGGCGATGTGGAATACTAAAGTGACAGATAATGTGATGATTAATGAACTCACATATTTTCTCGGCTTTTGTGGAGATGAGAGGTATGGCTTCAACCCATTTGCTGTAATATTCGGTAGTGGTGATTATCCATTGATGTATTTGGGAAGAATGGGGATGGATCTCTCTGACAAGATCCAAACCCCATTGAGAGAAAGGTTAAAGGTCACGAGTGACATGTAAGGCATGAATGGGTGTATGATGAAGGTTGGCATGTTGTTGGAATTTTACACAACGCTTAACATAGTCACAAAAATCATGGTTAAGGGTCGGCCAATAATAGCCTAGGTGAAGAATACACTTAGCAACAACAAGGCCATTGAAGTGACCTCCACATATGCCATCATGCACTTCCTTAATGGTATAAGGAATTTCAGAACTCATAAGGCACCATAAGAGAATACCATCAAATCCATGTTTATAGAGGAGGCCACCCATGATGACGTAATGAGAGACCCTTTTAAGAAAGGTGCATTTTCCATTACGAGTGAGGTTGGGAGGAAGATGGAGAGGGAAAGATAGTCTGAGTATTATTTATACCAAAGGTCACTCGGGTCGGGAGTGGTGGTTCCGATAGAGTAAAATTCATGAGGTAAATAAGAGGGTGATTGGAGTCTTTGTATGGTGACAAATATTTTAGAGTCGGCGGGAAAAGCGGGTATCTAAGAAGCCAAACAGGCCATGGTATCTCGTAAATTTGTTGGTAGAATGTGGGACGGTTTGAAGGGCGTAATGGTGAAGGTGGATAAAATTATTTCCACATAATGCTTATACTTTTGAAGTATCTCATTAAAACACTTGGTATATACCATTGACTTGGTTTATGACCAATTGAGAATCACCAACGATGTTGATTTACTAGACATATAAGGCATAAGCAACATGAAGACCCAATACAAGTGCTTCGTATTCGGCAATATTGTTTGTACAATAAAAATCAAGTTTGAAAGACAAAGGCATGGGCTCACCATGAAGCGAGAATGAGGATAACACCAGTCCCACACCCACACTGACACTTGAAACCATCAAAGAAGAGTGTCATTTGGTAAGCGGGTTTTTCCAGGGAAAGGGTAGCAATTGACTCATCTAAAAAGTCAAAGTTAGAAGGTTGATCCCTAGAAATAGGTGTGTTGGCCAATTGGTTGGTAATAGCTTGGTCCTTGATGGAATTTTGATGGATGAATTTGAGGTTGAGGTTAGCCAGAAGCATAAGCCAGTGTGCGGCATGTTGATTTTGGTAAGGTTTGACACACATGAAGTGTAAGGGGTCGGTGTTGGTCACAACATAGGTTTTGTTGTTAAGTAGGTAATGGTAGATTTTGGTGGAAATGAAAACTAAGGATAAATAAAGTTTTTTTGGCATGGGTGTATCGGGTTTCATAGTCTAGAAGAGTATGGATTATGTAATAAACCACCTTCTCCCTATGTTGTTCATCGTGATGAGTGAGCATGGCCCCTAAGGAGTGATCGGTAGCAGAGATGTATAGGTAGAAGGGTTGATCATCTTTAGGTGGAATGAGTATGGGTGGTTAGAGAAGGTATTGTTTTAAGGCCTCAAAAGCTTTGTGGCAGTCATCATCCCATTTAAAGGAGACATCCTTTTTGAGAAGATGATGAAATGGATGACATCAATTAGAAAGTTGTGAAATGAAACGGTGAATAGACTGCAACTTACCTTACAGGCTACGAGAGTTTCCACAGATTAGTGGGCGAGAGGCATTTTGAGAATGGCCTTGACTTTAGCTGGGTCAACCTCTATACCACGTAAGGAAACGATAAATCCTAGGAGCTTTCCTGAGAGAACCGTGAAGACACTTGGGCTGAAGGCAAACACAATACTTAATGAGGCGGTCAAAGATATTTTTAGGACAGCGAGGTGCTCAAAGTGGCATTTAGATTTGGCAAGGAGATCATCTACATAATCTTCCAATATACGGTGCATGATGTCATGGAAGATGTAAGTCATAGCCCATTGATATGCGGCACCCGGCTTTTTAAGGCTAAAAGGCATGACTCGATAGAAGAAGGTTCCCGAGGGGTGATGAATGTTGTTTTGTGCTGATCTTTTGGGGTAAACAAGATTTTATTATAACCTGAGAAACCATCCATGAGTGATAGCATCTTGTGACCAGCGGTAAGGTCACCTAGTTGGTCAATACCGGGTAGAGGAAAGTCATCTTTTGGGAAAGCTAGGTTGAGGTCATAGAAATCTATGTAAATGAAAAGTCCCCCTATCAACTTAGTGACTAGGAAAATGTTAGAATTCCATCGGGGGTAATCAATGGGAAAGATGAAGGAAATAGAAATTAGGCAATGAATTTCTTCTTTGACAGGAGAAGAACAATGCGAGGGTGCATTTTCCTCAGCTTTTGTTTTACGAGTTTGGCATCAAGAATGGTTATGATATTGTAGACCACTATAGTGGGATCAATACTTGGCATGTCAAAGCATAAGACCAAGTGAATGCATGGTTATGATTTTTGAGAAAAGAAGTGATGGCTTCCTTTTCAAAGAAACATCTAAATATGGCCAATATTTAGAATGTGTGGGTCATCCCAAGTATGGATGTTGATCTCGATAGTCAATTCATTCAACATGGTTTGCGTCTCGGATGGTAACGTGATGAATGTATGATTATTTTGCACTAAGATAGGTGTGTATAGATTCATCATCCTAACATTAAACAATATTATTACGTGTATCGTCATCAATCATTTCGGGATACGGGAAGGGAAGAGAAGAGGGGCCTCACCCTCACGTTGATAAGTCAAAGGCCCCAAAGAAATGGTGTTTAAGAAAAAAAAATGTTAGGAGGAATGGATTTTGATCCATTGACTCATTGGTGAAAGTGGTGAAGAAGGTGGAGAAGGATAGATATCCTCAATAAGTTCAATGCAATCCTTCTTGGTAGGTAGTTCAAAGCTGATACCACGATGTTCATTATGTTTGCGGGTAGTACATGAAATAACAGTGTGATGGCCTTGCTTGTAAAATCCAAAACCAAAACCTTTCCACACACATTGGTGCGAGGAATGTGTGGGAAAAATGACGATTGGTAAGTGACTAGAGGTTGAAAGAAAAGGGGTGAGTTTGTGATGGTGGTTCGGGTGTATAAGTGGCGGTGTCAATTCCCCATAGGTGAGATTGGTGTGAATGTGTGGAGGACCATGCACGAGATGCTCGCCTTTATGCGGTGATTATAGTGAGGGCATTGGTGAAGGCTTCCATACTCTTGTGGAGTAAGGAATGTGTTGACATTATATAGGTGATACTCCCTCGAGTGAGGCATTGAAAAATGCCTTCGAGGATCGGTGGTCGATCGTGGGTAGTGGGATAAACGATGTGTTAGAGGTTAGATTGAAGGTGGAGCAAGCTGATTGGGAGGTGATGGTTTGGCGGTGGAGGTCGTGGCGGTGGTAGGGATAGAATATTTAGGTGTGGTTGAGGTAAGCGGCGACACTTGGTGAGTGGAGGTGTAAGTGCGAGGAATTGGTCATGGATGAAGACGCCTTAATGGGTATAAGCACGTCATTGGGTCGGTAAAGTATGTTACAGGTTTTGAAGGGTGATGGGTCAACCAGAATGGTATAGGTGTTCCCTTCATGCTCAAACTTCACACAATGATGCGAAGTGGAAGGAACGCAACCCATAACATGAATCTAGGGTCTACCAAGTAATAGGTTGTATTGAAATTCCCCCTCCATGACATAAAATAACTCTAGAATAAGTCTGAGGGCCCATGTGAAAATGGAGGATGACGAGTACAAGTGTAGAGGTGATAACATCATTAAATGAACGTAACATGATGGGATGTTTATGCATACAATTTTCGGGTATGTGCATTTGGTCGAATGCATGGGAGGAGATGATGTTAATGCTAGTGCCCCCATATATCATAACACATTGTACATGTATATTATCAATATGGATGGAGATGAAAAGGGTTGGACTAGGGTCATTTTTGGGTGTGGTGCGATCTCTTCATCTGAGAAGCTAAGGGTGGCTATTTGGTGAGTTGGTGGTGTAGAAGAAGGTGGTAATTTGGTGAGAGAGGCTACATGATGAGGTGTAATAATGGAGGCTATGGGTGTAGGGTCATTGGGTGAAACCTTAATAGATTGAAGAAACTCCATGAGATCTTGGTGATGGGATTCAGAGATTTGGATGAGGTCATATAGGGAAATTTGGAGGGAGGATTGGTGTAATTGTTTGAGCATCACGTGATGTGTAACCCCATTAGAAATAATATATGTGGGGCCATGGATAATGAATTTAGGTGTGGGTGCAAATGGTATGTTGGGTATAGGGTTGGTTAGTGGGTCGGTTTCCTTTTCCTTGAATTTGTCCTTATGAGCGTGGGTAACAACATGGATCATGTTGATTTGAGATGGGGAGGTAGGTGAAGTAGGTGAGCCATGAAAGGTATAGTGATAGAAAGGGCGAAGCCAAGAGGTGGGAAGGAACCTTGTGAAAAGAGTTAGGAATATTGAAATTTGGGTGGAGGTTTGGAGAGTTCTTTGATATGAACCATGTTAATTTTTAATCTCAAGGGTGGCTCTAAGAGTTATGGGGTGGAGGTTTTGGTCGTTGAGTAGGCAATGAGGGAAGAACTGTGGAAATTGGTACTAGCAAAATGGGGTCCTCATTGAGAAGGTTAGCATCGTCAAAGTTTTCGTCGAGGAGGACACAACTAGACCAGAGCATCTTTCAAAGCCTTATAATCCTCTACATCGTGTCCGACACATGATGGTGGGCAAAAATTTTGGTTTCGTCAAAAACCTTTAGTTTGGGCTTGAGTGGGTCGTGAGGTCTAAGAGCGGGTAATGTGATGATTAAAGTTTCGAGAATGTTGGTTAAGATTTTGGCATAGGATCCTGCTAGTGGATCAAAATGGGAGGTGAATGTGGGTTTGGGTGTAGGTGTGGCTAAATTTATGGGAAGAGCCTTTGTAAGAGGGGGAGTGGGTTGATCTACGGTCTTAGGTGTTGGTCATGTCTCTGCTTGGGTAGGGGCATGGTAGATGAAAGCTATGATAGAGTGTGTGGTTGGTTTAACTACCTTATTGGGGGAGTGAATTTTTCCTTTAGGTTGCACCTTCTTGGGTAAAGGCGATATGGGTGCACGTGATTTAGAGGGAAAATTGGATGGTGGAAAAGGGCGGGTTACCCATGGGGATAACCGAGGTGTTATGGAGGTAGATGGCGTGGGTTGTGCATGAGGTGTAAGGGAAAGGAAAGGAAGTTTCATGGGTAGTGAATAATTTATTGATGGTATTAGAGGTATGGTTGGTAAAAAGGTTACAGGTGTGGGCAGAGGTTATGTCGGGTGCTTGAGTATATAATAGGTCTATGAGGGAGAAATGGACTTGTGCGTTTTTGGTTTACCGGTGGATGGGGGTTTCTTGGCTAGGGTCAAAGGGTGAGGTCCTAGGATGGATGGAAGAGGTGAAGGTGATGAGGGTGTGATTGGAAAGGTTGGGGTATGAGATCTAGGAGATTGGTTCTTCTATTTAGGGCCGGGTTAAATTTGGTGTTAGTTTTGGAGGATGTAGCTAGATCTAATTTGATGGGTGGATGAGTAAGGCTAGCCATTGGGATGACCCCTAAAGTAGTGATAGGTTTAGGCAAGGAAGATGATGTAGGTGTGGGTTTGGATGTGGATGCATGTTGGGTTATGGGTAGAGGTGTAAGTTGAGCCATGAGTGGTATCATGGGAGAAGTTGTGATAGTTGTGGTTGTGTTCAATTTGGTTGGTCGAAACACTTTTGGATAGATAGTGGAGGTGTTAGCGAGTGACATCTACATTTGTGTTGAGACAGGAAGTAGAAGATGCCCCCAAAGTAAGGATCTATCCACATAATCTAGGTGATCGGCTAAGCATGAGAATGACACTATTGTAGGTGAGGTTGATGTGGATCTAATGGTGATTCCCGTAAAATGTGTTTTAGAAATAGGGAAATCGCTAGCTTCAGCCTCTATGGGTAAGAGAGCTAAAAGTAAGTCAACAGGATCTTGGGTGGTTGATGGAGAATGGTCACCTAGAGGTAATGACATTTCTATTGGATCTTTGATAGGTGGAGGAGATGATGGGTGCTCCTCTGTGGGTGAAGGAGATGAACAAGCATCTCCCATGGGTCGGAGAGGTACTGCTGGTGATGACTCTCTAGGTGGAGAAGCCAAAGGTGAAGTGCTCTCGATGTTAATAGAAGGCTCCTTCACTAGTGAGGAGGAAGCTGAAGGGTGTTCCTCTATGGGTTAAGGAATGGGTGAAGTGGGTTCATGTGTAGGTGGACTTCAGGCTAGGATTCCCTCTATGGAAGGAATATGAGGTAATTGGGGGAGGAAATCAAAAGTGCGTCTGAAAATAGCATGGACCTTTTGGGTATGACTATCATTAGTTAAGGTCTCTCCAATTTGGTGGAAGAAGTGGCATGATTAGGAAATGGTTTCTTGAAGATGTGCAAGTTTTGATTAGCAAGTGCATTGATTCTCCAAGACTAACTCGTTGTTCTCAAGCATTTCTGGATAATGTTCTTAAAAGTGATGCAATTGCCTTCATTATGACCTTGTAATCAATGATAGTTGCAAAATTCATGCTCTTTGTGCGATATGCAAGCATGGGGTGAGTAGGATAAAAAAATAGTCTGTGGTTTTTTTGTTGCAGAATCAGCAAGACACCTGGATGTTGATCGAGGCTTCTAGTTTGATCATTCTAAGCATCCAGTGTGATTGCACAACATTAAATCCTCTTCCCAAGTGTGGGACTTGCAAAATGGAAGAGGAATCTCCAAATTAGAGGCTGGTTCCTCAACTCCTCCGATCGGATATATCATTGCACAATTGCAGAGGTTAAATTCTTAATTCTACTCTAGATTCCAAAGGGACAAAGGTAGAAAATGCAAAAGAGAGCTAATACTAATGGTAATAGGTGATGCACCAAAGGAGTGGTGAGCATTTTTAGTTCTACTGATTGACACAACAGTAAAAATGCAACAAAGAACCTCATGCACAAACCGATAATTGTAATGAAGGATCGAAACTAACCAAACAACACAGCAAGAGGATGAAAACCAATCACAAAGGATGTATTGTTATTTTTAATATCAAAATACATGCATTACAACACTGAAAGGTAAAATAAAGTTTTAGTTCCTAGAAAAGTTCTATTATTCCACCAAAATCACCTTCAAGGAGAGAAAGGGGACTGTCATACACAAAAATGTTCAACCCTTTGAAAATGAGCCAAATCTAGCTTTTACAACGGTGCACGAGGACGAGCCAGAGAGAGAAAGCGTGGGAAAACGTGGGATCAGTTCAACCATTGACCAAAATGCCATCAAAATAGCATGGGTGACCATGCAGACCCATTCCACGACATATTTAACCATCGCCGGGAGAAAATGCGAGCCATTCTTCATTAAAATCGGTGGTTGAAACGTCATTTACTATTTTCATGACCACGTGCCAAAAGAGTTTTTGATTTTCTCTCTCCAAATTCCACCAAAATGTAAAATGAACAATGGAATCTTGTAGAGAATTTCACCAGATTTCCATTTATATAAAGAACATGAAAAATCGAGCTCTGGATCGAAAGATATGGCGATTTGAAGTTTAAGGGAAAAACAGGGCCAAATCGGGTCGGTGGGAATTTTTTTTGAATTTTTACCCTTTTTGGTCATTTGGAAAAATTTTCAAAATCCCCCTGCACTCCTCCTTTCCAGTGCCACGTGGCATGTTTTTATTGGAGTGCGGGCCCATCCCATTTCATTTTTCTTCATTTTTGCCTTTGAATTTTTTTCAAAATTCCCACCGGCTAGTGAGCTGAGGACACGTGGCACACGCGGATTGGGCGCGGCCCTTTCTCTTCTTAATTTTCCACGGGTCACTTTGATATTTTTACCTAGACACGTGTCAAAACCCCATTGGATGCGGGTTTGACCTTCCAAAATTTCCTCGCGGGCTTTCCTTGAAATTTTTGCCTTTAGGCGACACATGGCGAGATTTCTATTGGCTCATGCAATAAGGGGGCGGAGCTTTCTTCTGATTTTTCCTTTATTTTTCCTTTGGGAAAATTTCCCAAAATTCCCCCGTCCTCTACCGATCCCGAGACATGTGGCGTCATTTCATTGGTGCGCAGGCATTCTGCGACATTTTTCATTTTTGCGCCAACGTTTTGGGAAAAATCCTATTTTCCTCCCGCGCTCTCTTGGTCCGAACTCCAACGACACATGTCCCCATATGATTGGTCGATGGGCTGCGCACCAAAATTTCCTTCATTGAAATTTTGGCGAAACACTTAGCCAAATTTCCAACTTTTTCCCTTAGACACGTGGCGAATCGATTCGTCGGCGGGCTGCAGGAAATTTTTTCTTTTGAAACCTTTGCCAAAACACTTGGTAAAAAACCAAGTTCTCCTCCGACCCCCGCCACTTCCTGGACACGTGGCAGCATTTCATTGGCTGCGGGCCTTCTAGGGAAAATTTCCCACAAAAACTCTGCCAAGCCATAACTTGAAAAATACATGGAGTTAGGAGGAAAACTTTACCTTTCTGGAAAGCTAAGAAAGAGCTCTATCCAATGGTGTCATTTCCAGAAGGTTTTGAGTGCGAAAAGCAAAATATTACGTCGAGGCACAAGAGAAGGAAAGATGAAAGGGAGTTAGCCACAAAATGAGCGGGGGCACATTTTGGATAACAATGCTTTATAGGAGGGAGGTAATGGCCCCAACTTTAATGAGATTGTATAAAACAGAAGAATAAGGCTCCCTAATTAGGGTGTATTTTCGTTGTTCTTATTTGAATTGAAAAGTATGGATAAGGAAATATTAGATGAGGCCTTAGCCTAATTTGATGGATGAGATGGGCCACCTTGAGTACCATTGCATTAGTGGTTCCCTTGTATTTTGAGTAATTATTCGTGGTTTCGAAGAATAAGAGGTATCATTTTAATTAAACTCCAAGTTCTTATTTTGTAGTTGGATTTTATTTTCTTCGATGGCCCGAATTTCTAGCTTTCATGCCATGGTGAATGCCTCATTGAAGGTTTGGAATTTCTGCACTGTGAGGTTGTCAATATATGTCTAGCACAATCCCAAGTGAAGAGATCTATGATTTTGGTTTGTGGTAATTGGAATGTGAGTTGATTGATCAAAGCTGCACTAATGAGTGAAAAAATATGTGATAGACTCGTCATCATATTGAGTCATAGATTAGAGGTCATCATGGTAACCTTCTTAACAACGTTAATAGAGAAGTGATCTAAGAAGGCTTGGGCCACCTGATTAAATGAGTAGATAGAATGTCTAGGTAACCCACTATACCAGTCTAATGTGGGCCCAGTCAGAGACATGGGAAATGTCCTCAGAAGCAAAGTGTCATCATGGGCGATCAAATAACATCCATGTTTGAAAGACTGCAAATGGTGTTGCAGGTCCTTCTTTCTATTGAAGAGTTAAATTTAGGCATCTCCCAATGTATGGCATATGGACGAATAGGAATGGATGGGTGTGTGGGCTCATTGCAAATTTCATCGTAAGTGAGAGAGTTGAAGGAGACAGAAACCGATGCCTCTAATGTCTACATCTTTTCCATCATTAACTTGAAGAGGTTATTGGTAGGTGGTGATGGATGGGTACCTCTTGTAGCATAAGAGTGTTGGTTTTGGACATATGATGGAGGTGGCATTCCAGTATATGGTGATTCCGCATAGGTAGGTTGAGAATGAGGAAGTGAGATAGGAGGTATGTATCTTAAATGAATGATGGATGAAATGGGAGGCTATTGATAGTACGTATATGGAGGTGGAAGGGTTGAGGTAACCTTAGTAGCGATGGGGGATAAGGACTATGGAATATAAAGGACAATGTTTTGAAATGGGATAGAGATCATCGACACCGGGGGTGGTTGTGTTGCTATGGGTATATGTGAGATAATAGGCGAGAGATGAGGTTATGTTCTAGGTGGTGGACAAAGGTATAGTGGATGTTGTGGGTGTAATAAATGTGGTAGATGCGGCAGTCATAGCAGGTATAAAACCTATCTATGAAATGGTTGGGGGTAAGGAAAGTAGGAATAAGAGTCAAGGGATAGATACGGGTGTTCCATATATCAACTAACCCGAGATATCTCGAGCGGATGAGTGGGAAAGATAGAACCGTAAGGTGGCAAGGTTTTGGTCAAGGAGTCATGCAACCATTGCTCATCACCTATGCACGATAGTGATAGGTTGGGTATGATCCATGGGTGATAGAATAGAATGTGGTGAAGGACTAGGTGGGAGTGGTTGAAAAATAGCGTGGTATATGAGGGTGTTTTCTTGGCTACGAGTCAGCACCATGTGAACAAGTACTTGATTTAGTAGGACTGATTTATGTAAATGACACAGAAATATAATAGAAAATGGGCAAAACAAGTAGTGGTAGGTGGATTGTATAAAAATGTCAGCTAGAAAATTGAATAGGCTAACCGATGTTGGTTAGGGTAAACCAATGTCGGTCACGCTGTGTAACTCCGGTCGGTCACTATGGAAAAGAATAGTTTGCCAAAACAAGGAAAAAGGCTAATAATCTGCCAAGTAGATAAGTTGCAAATGGATTTTATCAGGACAGAGAAGATGATGAGAGTTACAGAGACTTTGAATAACAAAGAATATGAATGATAGGTTAATCGAAATAACGATGGCGACGCCTTGATTAGGTAAAACTGGTGGCCGAGGGTAATGTGATGACACCCAGTAGAGAACGACTTTGAGTTACTATGAAATTGAAATAGAGATAAATAAAATGTGGTTGTGATTTAAAATCAAATGTGGAATCAAACCAAGAATTCTACAAATGGTGAAAATGGGGTCCAGGCACACTCGAGGCGAAGTTGGAATACACCAAATATGATGAAGAGTGTGCAAGGAGAAATAAAAAGAATAAATAAAGAGAAATAAAATGATTTCGAGAGATGGTCTGTTTCACTTGATTCTTAGAGCATTTCTGCAATGTGACGAATTGGATAAGGGTAAAAGTGCTAGGAGGAATACTGTTAAAAATATGGTTGAAGGTTATTGTGCACGTATGACTTCTTGACCCATTGTTGATCTTGAGATCTTCCTTTTCGCTAGGAGGAACTACCTGAAATGAATAATAAGACCACCAAAAGAGATTAAATAGCATATGACAGTAGATTTCCTAGCGTATGCTAGTTCCAGGAAGTGTGATACTCCCTAGAAGGCTATCAATCCATTGTTTAAAATAATTCAATGTTAAAAAGAAATGAAATCCTACTGTAGTTAAAATGATTTAAGTATCTCATTCGAGTTAGAATAAGTAAATTCGTTCACAACAGGATAAGCTATGATTGAATCGAAGGGAAAGGTCTCTGCAATCAGTAGTCTTGAGTACTTTGGTCAAGGTCTGGTTTTGGGCTCTTTTGGGTATTTGGTGGGAATTTAGGCTCTGTTCTTGGTCTAAGGGTACAACATAGAGACCGATGTTGGTCTAGTGTAACTGATGATGGTTCAGATGGATTGACAATGGTCATGGGTAACCAAAGTGTCAGTACAGTCAAGTGACAAAACTTATTAAAATCTTGGTGTAAGGACAGATCCGAGGCTAAACATAAATGGAGGGAAATGAAAAGGTCTATGGAAATCTTAGGTATACTCAGAGGTGTTTAATAGTCGGGTATGGGAAATTTAATGATGTGGGTGAAGGAATGATCAAACTTGCATGAAGGTAAATGGTGAGAGAATGGGAGTGCAAGTATAAACTTATAATAGAGTAACAGAGCCTACTAAAATGAAATTAAATGAATGCTAGTCAACAAAATACTTACTTGTTTTATGATCTTGATGGCTGGATGGCAATGGCGGTTGATCAGATGTAAGAAATTTGGTGTGGTGATGGTGCTTCCCTGGATGCTCCCATGAATGCAAAATGGCTCTGTGATTACTTCTGATGCTGGTTGTGGATGTTCGGATGTGTGTGCAAATGTTGGTTCTACTTGCATGTAGCTTTGGTTTTGTCTCTTACTCTCTGAATGTGCCAACCTCGAAATAAGGTTATTTTGGGAATAAATGGTAACCGAAGATGGTTCCGGGTTGACCAACAGTGGTTTAGGGTGATCGGCATCGGTTAGGGTGGGATTTTCTAGGTTTTCTAAAATGGGCAGATCTCGCTTGATTTCTTAGATCTTGTTCATTTCTTTTTGTGGATTAGAATGGAAGCTTCCTTTCTAACGGGTGGGAATGTGGTTAGAGGGAATGTAGGCTTTTATTTTTAGGGTTTAGGTAGGTCTTAGTTAGTTATGGCAACATACTAAGAATAGATTTGGGGTGAGGTGGCTAGGTGAGGTGTATAGGTGAGGTGGTGGTATGGGAATTATTTTAATTAGGATATTTAAATAATAAATATTGTGAGGACATGGATTAATTTAATTAAATTAATTAAATTAATATTAGAGTGGGGTGAAAGGGGCCATGGTTAGGTGAGTCTGTTCGAGTTGGTTATTTTTCGAGGGATCGAGGGGAGTGTAACCCAATTTTTGGCATCTACAATGGCCTATGTAGAAGGCCACAAATTAAACCGACTCCAAATTCTCACAAGAGCTTCAAATTTGAACACAAGATGAAAGGAAAGCTTCTCGGGAGTAAAATGCACTTTGAATTTTTTAAAATGGTTGAGGGATGGTCTTGTTATGGCTAAAAAAGGTTTTGAGAAGTACAAGATCAAAATGTGTGAAGCTCATTTGTAATTTGCAATGGTAAAAATGACAAGTCTTCCTATTATATATAATTCTATTTGGAAAGGGTTGGTGGAGTGCATTAAATGAAGGGCTCAATGTATTGCAGAAAATGGTGGCGTTTGCAACACAAGATGTCATCTTGGCCTTTGGAATGTGGATTTAGCGAGAAGAAAGGAGCATGAGAGGCTCATGGGGACTAAGGATGCCAAGAGCTGACATATCCACAACAAAAAGAAAACTATCTTGATGTGGTGAAAGTAGGCCTACGGAGAATTGAGGATCGAGGTGCACTTGGGATACCTAGGACAAGAAAACCCAAAAAGTCCACACTTCACCAACACCTAATGGAAAGTGGGTAAGTTAGTTGAAAAGCACACGAAGGACCATGGGACATTAGGGCACAAGTTCTTCACCGACATAAAAATTTGCAACACGAAGAGTACTTAGAAAATTTTGAAGTTAGTGTTGTAGGTCGATAACACTTATGGGTAATATGAGGGTGCAGAGAACTAACATCCGTGGCGTCAAGGAACATGGGTGCACCAAAAGGCCAAAAATTCTGCAAAACAAAGAGAGGCTGACTCATTGTAGAAAAGGCACAGAAACGGGGAATGGGGAGCCCGGAGGAACATGGGATATGTGGGACACTAAAACCTAAAACACCTGCAATACAAAGCAAAAAGTCCCAAAACTTAATTTTTTTGAAAATTGACTAATCTGTTGTGGACATTTTCCTTTTGAGACTTCATAAAGGCAAAAAAATATTTCTCAAGAGATAACTTACTCAAAAATTTAAAAATTGACAAAAATACACACATTTTTGCGTAAGTGACAACACACAACATCGTCACCATACCCAACACTAAGATGGTTCAGCAAAAGCTACGCCACATGCATCCTTGGTTACCCTCCTTATCAAAGAGAAGTTGTAATGCCTTCTCTCTGCCAATTTCATCATACCTATTGAATATCTACAATGGTTTTATAACATCATACCCATTGCTAAAACCTCTAGAAAGCTCCGCATCTACACCAAATTTTGAGATTTAAATGTCACTTACTCTAAGGATGAATTTCCCCTTCCCAACATCGATAATCTCATTGAACTCATCACTTTGCTAGCCAGAGATGATTTCTCTTCTAGATGGTTTTTCTTAGTACAATGAAATATTCATCGCACCAAAAGACCAACATAAGATATCTTTCATCACCCCCTGGGAAACTTTTTCTATCAGTCATGCCCTTTGGGTTGAAAAATGTGAGGACCACTTATTAATGCACTATGACCTATATCTTCCATGACCTCATCCATAAAACTATAGAGGACTATGTTGAAGACCTCTTGGGTAAATCCAAGTGTCAATAAGATCATCATTTCTGTCCTTGAAATCATCTTCGTGTGTCTTATTTGTTTCTTCCTTTGTCTCAACCTTGCAAGTGTGTATTTGGGATTTTGACTAGAAAATTCCTTGGATTCATTATTTCTATTAGGGGTATTGAATTTGACCCCACCAAAATTAATTCTATCCTTAAAATGCCTCCTATTCCAATCTTGAGAAACTTCACAATCTCGGAGGCAGGATCAAATCACTATGTCATTTCATCTCGCAGATTTCAGATCATTGCCAACTTTTTCACTATCTTCTCCGAGAAAGACACTCACTTTAAGTGTGATTCTAAATGAAAAAATTCCTCCAATGAGATAAAAAATTATATTTAATCATCTCCATGGTTATGCCCCATGTGATGGGGAACATTTCTATATTTACATCTCTGCCACCAACCATGCTCTGGGTGCCATGTTACCACACTGCGATGAGCAAGGTAGGGATCAAGATGTTTATTATATCAGCCGCACTCTCCATGATTATGAAACCCATTATATAGAAGCTAAAAAGACGTGTTGTGCCCTCTTCTTTGCCACCTCCAAACTTCACCATTTTCTTCTTAATCAAAAACCTATTTCGACACTAACTTCAATCCTCTCAAAACCATGCATTCTAAGACTTACCAAAATGATTGCATAAATCAATTTCTCATGTTCATGACCAATTTTGACCTAAAATTCATACCTCAAAAATCAATCAAGGTCCAGGCTATTGCTAATCAACTTTTCGAATCCCCTCTTCCTGACAATCAACTCCGTCATGAACAATTTCCCGACGAATCCATCCATACCATCGATCATGAGTATTCTCCTCTTAAAATGAAACTATTATTTTATGGATCCAAGTGTCGAAAATGGGGATTTGTTGGCATCATCATTATTCCTCCTTGGGAAAATCCTATCCCCATTGCTTATAAACTTAACTTTGAGTGCACCAACAACATGGCTCAATATGAAGCCCTCATCTTAGGTCTTCAAACCGTTATCATGCTCAAAATTAAATTCCTTGATATTTATGGTGATTCTTAGGTAATTATCAATCAAATCAGGGGAATATATTAGTGTAAAAATTAATTGCTTCAAAAATAAAAGGCCATCGTCAATTTTCTTTTTAAAGCCTTTGACCAATATACCATCCTTACTCATCCAATCATTTCATAGACACTATGACATATCCCACATCTCTCATCCCACGAAAAATGGAATAATCCATACTCTTCATTGTTAACTATCACATCGATTAATCATCTTATGCTAACGAGCTTCCTTGCATCAATTAGCTATCTTAATCAAAGATTCCCTTCAACCTATCTAAAAATGGTAGGAGGTATTTTCTTCAATGCGCTAATTGTTATGTTAATCTTGGTTACATCCTTTACAAATGTGGGTTTGATGATATTTTAATATGATGCCTTAAATCTCATAAATCTATCCAAGTTATCAAAGAATTCCATGACGACATCGTGGTGGAAATTTTAGTGATTTTTCCATTTCCAAACACGTTCCTCGGATGGGATATTATTAGTCCACCCTCAATCAAGACTATTGTTAGGATGTTAAAAAGTTCGTTAAACACCTATAAACACAAAATTCTAAACTCCCCATCTTCAATATTTTTTCCATTCACATTTATAATCTATCATAATCATATCCATTAGCTTAAATATATATTATCATTTAGGTTATTATTTAAATAAATCCATGTAAGAGTCATCCCTTAATGTAAAATCATTCCAAAACCCCTTTATCTCAACATATCTACCATGGATATTTTTATATACTCATAAGATCTTGTTTTATTTAAATATCCTAACATAATCTATTATTATTAGACATTATCCTATGATATATGTTTAATATATCTAACTAAATCACCTAAAACATATCCTAAAACAAACTTAGGCTAAAATAGAACATAATCTAACTATTTTCTAAACAAACACGACACCTCATATGACAACACAACACATTAAAAAACAAACCCATATCATATCCCTTGAATACACAAACAAATAAACTTGAATTAGACAATTGTTTCAACTATTCACTAAATAAACTTGAAAAGGCTGAAATCGCTAGTGTTTTGGTAAAACACCAACGATTATATAAGCTTGTTTTGTAGTCTTATTTTGGGACCATTTGCTTACATTTTCAAGCTTATTGTCTTTCATCCTTTTGAATCTTCAACTAAGAGTGTTTATCAAGATTTTTATTTATTTACTACATTCACTCGTCATCCAATGTCTATACACACCATCTTCAAGTACGTTCATATCTTGGGAATAAACAAATATTCACTAGCTTGCATATTTTGTCAAGTTTCAATCTTCATTAAATCAATGTTAGTTATTTTATTATTACATTTTCTATTCACTCATCTGAAACATTATTTATTAAAGTTCTCCAATTCATATCAAATCAAAATCAAACTATTAATTTGTCGTAAACACACTACATTTACACACTGTTAGTATTAACCTAGAAATGCCCGCATTTTACCCAAATGCTTATTAATTGCCTATATTTTCTCTGTCCTTTTTAATATATTGTCAAAGATGGATTTTTAGATGGCTATAGGTGGAGAAGCTCATGATATAACATACATTAAATCCCTTCGATTATCCACCACCCTTTGCATTGGGAGTAATATGACATATTACACGAATTAGAACTTTGTGTTATTCATTCAACCCCTTTAGACTAGCTGCAAAACATCTTCAAAACCACTCAGAGGATTCGTGAGGCCACAAATGAGTTTTGGAGGCCTATTTTGTAATTTTATGCATTCAAGCCGGCTTGTCTTGGTTGAATACCACAATAAAGCCATATAAGAAATTTGGGACTCGATCTTTGAATCAACAAGCCAAACCAAACCCACCGACCATCCTAAATATCAATATTCTAACTCGCATTTGATTATAAATATGACTCAGAGAACAAGGAACCATAATATGTCCCTGATTTATTTAAAGATGAGTATATCGATGATTATGACTCTGACCTCTTTGAATAATATGAGATAGACTATCCAGAGATCACTTTTGATAATCCATCATCATCTGAAGATTATAACACTGAATTTGATTTAGATTTCTAGGTTATATTTTATATATATCTAGGTTTTCTTTATATGCTATAAATTTGTAATAAAGTCTGAAACTGTCAGAAAAATCATTATTTTTATCCATCCTATATCATGATTGGCTTTATGTATCACTTGATTGCATAAAATAGTGGGTTGAAATCCTTTTGAGGAAGCCCCTTGGACTTCTAGGGACTGGCCTTCGCCAGGAAGCCCACTTACTATTTTTACTAATTAAAAATTTGGTGTTGTGTCTTTGATTACAACTTCATTTGCAAGATAAGAGAGCGAGAACTATTTTGAACACATGATGCAACATCAACACAATTGATAAACATTAGCGGGTACCTCTAAAACCCGCCATTTTGAGGTTTGGTAATTTTTTTCACTTACTTATTAGGTTTGGTTGAAGAGGTAAAAATTTTCTAAACATTTTGGCATGCTAGGTAGGACCTGGTCCCTTGTTTCTTTTATTTATTTCATCAAAATATTATCTTTTTTTCTAATTCTTTGTGTAAAAATCACTGCAATTGGGATATTTTCTGTAATTTCCCTGATTGTTTTTCAAATCCTAATAATTTTTCTTTTCCTTCTTGTTTGTTGTTTTTTTTCCACCCTGTTTGTAAGGAATTGATTTTGGAAATCTCGTGTGATCGATTCCTGGATTGTTTTCTTTAAACATTGCTACACACACACACACACACACATACGTATGTATACACAAGGAGCGTTTAAATGGTGAGTTCTTAAAAAAAAATTTTTTTCTTTCAGTTTTACATTTTTTTTTATTGTTTTCATCGAAAATGACATTTTGAGTTGGGTTTTAAAACAAACTTTTCATCCTTCTTGTTTCACATAGTATTAACTAGGAGGATAATCCATTGCATTCACTTTTTTTTCCCTCACACACAACCAAACCACATAAAAAATCAAAACACATTTAAAAAATTCCTACCCAGGTGGATACCTACTTGGATTTGATCCCCAAGAGGAGAAGCTGACTCGGTGTTCTGGCCAAGTATAATCATCTGTCTGTTGGTATATATTGGCTAAGCACCTGACACCCTTATCATTGGGGTAGGCCTGAATACCATTTCCATATTGGTATTAATATAGAGTTGGGCCTCACGTACATTTAGGTATATCAAGGACCCTCCCTTAAACATACCTCAAACTAGCCCTAGATTGCCATTTCCTAGGACCCTCGTTAACCATTTTACACATTTCACCTTATAATTAAATCAAGAAAACTTAAAAATCTATTGTGTTTTATTTTTATTTCTATTTGTAATCAACCCATTTTAATTCATTTCTTAGATAATTCTTGTGTGTGTGTTTGTTTATAATGGTACAAACAAGACAACAAGTTTGTAACCAAGCTATTGAAAGCATGTATTAACAAACGTCCACACCCTTATAAGAAAAAATATTTATCTACTACTGTACCTACACTATCATTTACCACACCATTGAAAAAAAAAACCCATTCATCAAGTCCTCTAACTGATTCTTAATGAGCTTGGAATGAAATACATGAGCTATACAATGAAGAAATGAGACAACGTATTTTAAATTCTACATGTCAATTTTGCAGTCAAGAATTCAATACATCAGAACAGGAAGACATTGAACAACCATACTCCCTAGATCACAATCAAAACCTTCTAAAACCACTTTCTTTAAAAGATGAGACTCTATTTTTGAAGAAATGTTGGATTTAAACCCCGTTTCCCTCAATGCCTATCTGGCAGCTAGGAGTGTTCAACTCCAACCATTTACACCAGATCCATCTAGAAACATTCCTGAACCTTTTTCTAGCTCTTCACAACAACTTGAATCCAATTTTTTTGCAAGTGTTCATGGCTCTACACAACCCATTAATTCAAACCAACAATCTATACATGAACCACCATTTTCATATAATCCTTCCTCTACCATTGCAAGACTTGTTTCAAATCAGGAACCTGTCATCCAAGAAAGTACATTGATATCTACCTTTGAGTCAAACTAAAACTTCAAAAGTTGCGTCCTCCATTCTCATTCTTAGTCTTCATATGGTTTCTTCTTAGGATACAACTTTCCAACAACATACATTGTCACCATAGCCTTCTACTAGTTCAAGTACCTCCAAAATTAATATTATTACCTCATTATCTACCCCTCTAGTATCCTCGATCACTCAAACACTTCTAATGAGTTCCATTTATGTTTTTAATGTCATGTCTCTTCCAACTAGTAGCATTCGAAATATTAGTATGTTTATTCTAGCATTAAGTCCTTTAATCAATACTAGTTCAATTGCCACTACACACATTGTTTCATCATACATACCATAGCAATCATTACCGTTAATCTCTATACCGCAATCTACTCTTAAAAATACATTCCAAAATAAGCACCATCCTCTCGGGCCTCTACTATGGTTTTTCAACAACCACCTCCTTACTCACAACCCTTTCTTTATTAGTATATACAATATTCCCAACCTTAGGAATCTCAACAATACATTTTGTAACAAACTCTCCAATAACAACAAAGCATCCCTTCTCAACAATACATTCTCAGTAACAACCTCTCCCACAACAATAAAGCATCCCTTCTCAACAATTCATTCTGCAACAAAATCTTCCCGAACAAATGAACATTCCTTCCCAATAGTATATCCCTCAAAAAAATATCCCACAACAGAACATACCCCAGTAGAACATTCCTTCCCAAAAGTATATCCCACAACAGAACATACCCTAACAAAACATTCCTTACTAATAGTATATCCCACAATAGAATATACCCCAACAAAATATTCCTTATTAGCAATATGTTCCTCAACAGAACATTCCTTATCAACAAAACATTCCTTAGCAATATCAGATATAATCACAACGGACCAATTTGCATTCCAACCTAGTCCATCTTCATAGGAATCATCACCAAATGACCCTTTTAAATATATTATTAATCATATATCAAATCTAGAAGCTTCCTCATCTGCAAAAAAATGTCCTCTCTTACAATCAAATCTATAATGAACCCATTCACCCATCAATCCCATACAAAGCATACCCTCCTCACTAGAGCTTCCAAAATTCATTAAGTTCTACAATAAGGAATATCCCCAACAACATATTCATGCATTTCATCATGCATGTTATTTAATAGCTCATGATCAAGACCTTATGTTGTGAACCTTTCCAATGTCCCTCGTTGGCCCTGCTCTAGATTGGTACAATAACATTCCACAATATTCCCTTTTCTCCTTCACTCAACTTGCACAATTGTTTTTAGAACACTTCTCTATAAACATAGCCCAAAAGTCACCATTAATGATCTTTATGCTATCAAAAAATTTGAGGATGAGTCCATTGCTGATTTTGTTGCCTGCTAGAGGGGTACAATCAATCAATTATCCTTTTCATTACCACAAAATGAGTTAAACGATTTTTTTGTTGATCATACACCAAAAAAATTCATCGACATCACAAATTCAATCGTTCCAGACCTTTGATGAAGGATTTACTATGGTCCGTAAATTAAAATTGCATGTTCTCGGAAGATGGTTGTGCTAAACTTATTCCTAAGAAACCACAAACTAACTTCCTATCTAAAACAACATCACCTAATCCACGAAAATTCCAAGTCATTTTCCAACCCCGTAGTAGTTATATCTGCCCCTAAAGAAATACCTACTACACGATAATTCCCATCAACCATGCAACTATACACCCATAGGTGAGACTTATAGTGTAGTATTTGACAAACTGCTCACTTTGCAAATATGATATCTCTCCCTCCTATCCATCCCATAAACACATCTGTATCCAAAACTTCTTGATATAGAGATAATGACAATTGTAAATACCATAGGGTTAAGGGACACAACATTGAAAGGTTTCACATGTTCCGCAATGTCCTTAAATATTTGATTGATAGGGGTGATCTTCATTTAGATAATCCAAATGCACCCACGAATCAAAACCTTGACATATTCAAACAACCTTTTCCTAATCATCCCCCACCAACTGATCAACTACAAATGAATGTTGTTCAAACTCACCATATAATTAATACCATTACTAAAACATTACCCACCTTTGAATCCACCAAAATGCAAATTAAATTTAAATCTACATTTTCAGAATCAACATTGATACCAATTGAATCTGAATCCACATCTTCATACTCAACATCAACTTCTATTGAATCTGTTTCCATATCTATTGAATTCTTCACCATTGGAAACAAGTTCGAAGCCACTTCTTCCTTTGTATCACATGATGTTACTCAATCCATCCCCACACCTAAAATATCTTCTAGTGCAATTGCACCTGCGCCCAATTTTACAAATATAACTATGATACCCCTTGAAAAATTCCTAGCATAGCTACCTCCACCTAAACCAACCATGGGTCATATTCATCCCCCAAAAAAAAACAATCCAAGACCGATACAACCCGCAAATCATTTAGATTACATTAACCACATAATTCAAACTCCTCTTCCTTCATTAGCATTAACTTCAATAAATACACCCAGCTCATCCAAAACCTCAAGGGGACCTAATAAATAGGGTGTTGTCTAGGTCTTTAAAAGTCCTTATTATGATCAAACATACCGTTTCCATGGCCCTCCACCTTTTTATGCCTCCTCCTAGAAAGGCCATTTCTACTTTCACTGATCCTCTTATCATGCCAAGGCCAAGTCCTACCTACCAAAATTCTACAACATGATCTTATAAACAAGATATCATTCAGGGTTTTAATAGCCCTTATTATGTTCCCCCAGATCAGAATCCCTTGTGGGGTCCTCGATCCCTTATACCTAAGGACCGCCTTATCATTACATGATGAAATCCTATCTATCAAGCTTCCACAAGTGACTCTCATCCTCCACCCATCACAACATCCAAAATCCCTCGGTAACCAATAACATGACAACCCCACCCACAATCTTACTTCCATTAGAAGATAAGACGTCTCAAACTCCATCATCATCCACATATACACCTAAGGGAAATTATGCAACTATTTTATAAGACCTGTTTAAGTAATCATTCATAACGCGTTCCCACCTCCCAAACCTTTGGATCCATGAGGATGGAAACCTGCTTGGTATGACTTCAATATCTTTTGCAATTATCATAGAACATGGGGTAATTCTATGAAACATAATAAGGCCTTTCATTTAATTTCTCAGAAGTATGGAAATTTGACTCTCCTTCCTTCAGAACCGTCCAAGTTTTCACCTTCACCTAAATCCAAAGCATCCATTTGTTCCCATTAGGTTAAAATTGTTCATATTTCTACACGTTCACAAACCTATGATACAAACTCATCTGAATCTAAGAAAGGTAAAAATTTCATAGCCCTACCTCCACCACTGAATTGTATCTGTCCCATTAGACCAGCCAAAAATATATATTTCCATAACTCTTAAAACACCTGGTCAAATGACATCAACTAAAGATAAGGTTTCCATCCTTTCCACGCCACCTTCTTCCTCCACCACAATACTGAGAAGGTTGTTATTAAACAATTACACCAGGATCTGCTCAAATGTCACTTTATGAGTTAAGGAAAACATCACCTTCTCACAAAAATATATGATTGAATCCATACAGGTTAGTAACTATACCAATGGATGAAGCCTCATCCTTCAAAAATTTTGTAGCGGCCTATTGGTTTTCAAACATGCACTCACATCTCAAGTCCTGGAAGAGCCGATATTTTTGAGACAACAATAGAACCGTCCCTAAGTTCAGGACCTTTCACGGTTGGGATGGATCTCGGATAATGTCGGTTCCTCTACCTACCACTAACACTATTTGTTACTCCTAATGCTAAAATTTAATCCTATACTAAACATGCCGATGGACTAGGAATAGAAGGATGTGTAGAAAGGGGAAATACAGGTAAGGAAGGTGATAGTGCCAGGGAAAGGGTTGATAACTATCCACGAGTAGTGAAGGAAACAAAGAGAATGCAATAGAAGAGGGTGGACAACATGTGCCAAAGATCAACACACGGGCTTGGCCTTCCAACACGCGCAACACATGAACATGGGGACTGTAAGTAGGAATATGCACAACATGCCAGAAAATGCAAACAGAGAGGCGAGATGCAATGAAAATGAGAAAGGGAAGACAAGATTTCAAAAAAACATTATTTTATTTCTTCGAGGGACTCACAATCATTTACACTCACAACGGGAGGTGAGAATACATTATAGAGACCACGCCAAGTACTGAGACCCATGGGAAGTTGGCCACCATTTTGGCATGATTTTTTTACAACAGAGAGGGATCCTTTTTACAAAGAAGAACTTTGATATTTATAGAAGAAGAAGGAGAGAAGAGAAGAAGAAAGAGAGGAAAACTCAGATTCAAATATTCAACCATCGATAGTCGATTGCTAAATGTCTAGAAATCTACGGAAGGATGTTAGATGCACTTCCCCATGTCTATTTGGCATGTAGAAGAAGGAAGGAGGAAAGATATGATGAAATATGGTGGTTGAGGTTGATTGGATGTGTGCATTGATGAGATGAGAGACATTTCCCTATTTTCTACCTACCAAATCCCGCCTACATTTGAATTTGAATAGTCCAACATGTAGCTTGTGTCAAAAACTCTCTCGACAAGCCAGTGTACATGCGATCAAAGCTCTGTGTAGAGAAGATACTGATTTTGGAAGATGTCGAGATGTCTGGGTAAGTAAGACACGTGGCACACATGGATTGACAAAGGATTTGGTAAGCTGTTGATTTGTTTTGTATTGTCTACCATGTGTCATGCACTAGTTAGTTGTCAGATTTGGTGCCCTGTTAGCGTGCTTTGATAGGTTGTGTGTTGGAAACTCAAGTTTGATAGATGATGTGGCACAATGAATGGCGCAAAAGTGGGTGTAAGGCATAGAAGAAAAGGTAGGCATGCAAAAGGGAAACATAGGGAAGGTGCACACGAAGGTGCGCGTGTAGGAGGAATAGGAGAATACTTGCATAGGATAAGTATGGGAAAGGGGTGTAAGCATTTAACTAAGGAAGGGCATGTGGTGATAGAAGGAAAAGGGTGTGTGTGAAGGAGTGTAAGGAAAAAGAGGAAGTGAAAAGCATGCAAGTGTGAAGGAATGTGAGGGACTTAGCCGATTTGGAAGGCAAGTCTACAGAGGTGCGCGCAAGGAGTGTGTGACAGGATAGGAAAGAAAGTGGGAGTGTAGGAGGAAGGTGCAAAGAAAAATGGAAAAGGAGATAATCAGAATGTAGAGAGAAAGGGAACGGAAGAAATAAGGAAGTAAGGTGCATGGGGCATGCGGAAGAATCGCAACCAAGAAAATTGTGCCAAGTGAGCAAGCTTGAGTGCGTGCAACCTGAATTGTGAAACATCAAAGTTAGAATGAAAATAAGTAGTCATATTTTATACCCTTAGACATATAATCTAATCCCATGCATGTTGACCTATCACCCACAGATGGGCACTCACCGAGGTACACGTGGGTGTTGAGTCTCTCCTTTATGTGAGTCCTATGAGAATGCATTATCTTATAATAGATATTCAAATGGAAATGAGAAGAAAAGAACCATGAAAATTTTAAGAACCTAGAACGAGTTATCTCATTACATCTAGAAAGAGAAATAACAAGCAGCATAAGGAAATGGTTCATATAGAAGGGAAATACATAAGTATTATACTCCATGAACACACATGATTTATAACAGAGCCTTATATTCATCTTAACAAGTTTAATAATCCACATTACAATCCCTTGAGTTCATAACAGATCCTCATATATCTATGCAGAGCCAGTCATGCATCAGAACTATATTATGCTCATCATATTACAAAAAAGAATAAAAACCCATCCCCCTAAATGTGCCATTTCTTATAGAGTTATCCTAATCCCTAACCCATAACATCCCCATTCAGTAGGGCTTTGCCTCTCTTTTCTCTCCTCCGCACTCTCTACACACTATCTATACCATATCTCCTTCTAGTTTCCTCTCTCTATGTTTCCATCGAGCACTTCTATTTATAAACTTAGCACCCACCGCCATGCCTTTCGAAGTTACACAACAGTTTCCAAGTGTCAAGGTGGTCCTCATGGAAGCATGCTTTCTCGGATCGAGCTCTCTAATTCTTGCAATGATTCCTTCTGGAACCTTCCATCGCATGCCTGAAATATTCCCTTTTTGATCCCACATTCACAAGGATGGCACTTTATCCACAAGGGTCATGTTTTCCCATGTGTTGGCTAGGGTATCGAATGTGACTAAGTACAAAACCCATTTTTCCTTGCACGTGTGTGCCGTGTGTTTAGTAAAAACCCTACAGAACCCTTCCCTATGCACCCTTCTTCAACTAGGCACCACGCACCCATGCACCCTTTTGTACTTAGTAGATATTTTGAGGCCTAACATCACCCACACTACACTTGTTCTCCATCATTAGAAACACTATCCAATAAAGAAATAAATAATGGTGGAGCCTTACAATTGATCGAGAATGGAAGAATAAAGGAATGAAGAAATTGGGGAACTTATTTACTTCGGAGGAGGAGAGGGAAATCCTTCCGTAATTCTGCTTCTAACTTTCCCCAAGTGTCAACCTCATCCTAAGCCTATTGACAGAGGTCACCCACCATGGTGCTCACTTCTTCAAAACTTAGTACCTCTCCTTTAGTGCTCATTGTCTCCACAATCTCCTCCAATTTCCTTACCAAATCCTTGAGCGTGTCCATCCTCCGAGTGATTTTGGGGTACAATTCCTTCCGGTTCTTGATTGAGCCCCATAAGATCTCAATGGCCTCTGATTTATTTTATACTTCGGCTAGGATTTTGTCTTGTTGGGCCTTGTTCCCATTGTTATTTTCTGAAACTCCTTGAGTTATACTTCATGGGTGGAAACTAAGATACTTTCCACTCTATCCCTATCCACGCAGTTATCATAGGAATCCTCAACAATCTGAGCGACGACCTTTACATCGGTGAGGATCTTGTTGTACTGAGAAAAAAATTTCCACAACCTTCCTCTTATTCTATTTTTCTTGGTGCACTAACGCCTCTTTTGTGAATTTTAAGTCAAGTGGCTGCCTTTCTATAGTGATTATGCGTGTCAAGTCTTCTAGGCATTGTAAGGATGATCCATACTTTTGTGCGAGTGGTGTTAAGTCTGGATGCTTCAAGATAATGGCATATGTGATCATCTCTATCTTCTTATATGCCTTGTGCATTATTTCCTTCTCGTCCTTTAACTCACACCTTAACTTGGCACTAATTAGTTCCTCCTACTTTAGGTCCTTGCTTTTCTCAAGGAGATCTTCCTCCTTTTTCTCCAACTCTACCTCTAGGAACTTCACCTTGTCATTTCTCCTGAAGAGCTTAGTTTCAACCTCAACTAAAAATTTGTTGAGTGCATCACTGATTTGCTCATCGATAATTGTTGGGTGTTTACCAAGGGGTTTACTCCCTTTTTTTTGGCACCTTCAACAATGCTCCTTGGCTTACTTCAAATTCGGGCTCATTAATGTGGGACTCAAATTCCCATGATAACATTTTCCTTGTCCAAGGGTATGCACCTTCCTCATCAAATGAAGTCATGGCTAAGAGTTGTTCCATTGGCATGGTGCTCTAGAAGTGCGTGCACAACACCTTGTTTAGATCATTGATGTAGCCCATTATTTGACCTTGCATTGCTTCCGTGCTCTTCCTCCCTATGCATGTGGCCCTTGGAAAGCTTACAACCAAACTAGGATCTCCTCCCATGCTGCCATATTATTTTCCTACGCTTTCCTCCTCAACTTCCTTCAACACCACATTTGTGCTGCATTCAACCTCTTGTTCCACCAGGTTCTTGATGATTTTCACCACTTCTCTTTGTGGCCTCTTCTATCTATTCCTTCATGAGGCTTGGGGTCCTTTGATCTCTTGTGTTTTCTTCCCCGCTCACCCCTTGCCTTGGGCCTCAACTTCTTCTTTGTCCTCCTTCTCCTCATCTCCTTCTTTATACTCCCCACCTCCTTCTTTATACTCCTCATCTCCTTCTTCCTCAGAGTCATGTATCTCATAGAAAAGATGGTCTTCACCTCCTTCTGGCTCATCATCATCATCCATGTCACTGATGTAGGCATCTAGACCTTCTATCTCTTCTAAATCTACCTCATCAGTCACCTTCTGCTTCTTCCTTACTAGGGATTCCAAAGAGTGGGATTCTTCCTTTTCCTTTTCTTTGACATGTGATTTCTTCCTTGGTGATTCCTCCTAGGTGAGGGGCTCTTCATTCTTTGGTGCTTCTTCTTTTGGGGCCTTTTCCTTGAATGGAGACTTATTTCCCTATGTATAAGTACTAGGCTTAGTGCTTGCTTTTGACATGCTCACCATTTGTGTGGTTTGAAAACTTGGTGCCTTCTACACCTCTTCTCTTTCTCTCTTCCTAGGCATGGCCTTATTCCTTCCAGTAGGGTCTTTAGGGATGGAGACATCATTCTCCAAGTAAGCACATTTTTCAAATTTTGGCCTTATGTGCAGATACACCCTTGTTGCGGTCCTTCCTACAATTGGTAGCGTTAAAGGCTTCATCATCTATATCTCGTGGGAGACATATCTCTCCACGTACGCGTGCTTATTTGGGTAGGTGAGCTTCCAGCGCAACTCGCGGTGGTCTATATCTACCTCACTAAGGTTGAACCTTAGTCTCTTGGCCTCCTTGAACTGATTAACTCTAGCTTGGAAGTATTACGCGGTGAAGGAGAAGGGTAGCTTGCACCATGGACTCATATTCCCATCTGTCAATACAAATATACCAATGCAGAAGTGTTGGTACACCTGAAAATTCTACCTCTCCATTCACGAGCACGGGAAAATTATCTCCGGGATCCTCCGGTCATCCTTGAATTTATCATGCATTCACTTATACCACTTCTCTAGGCGTACCTTGTGAGCGGTCGTCATGGTTTCAAAAGTATATTTTGAAAAACCTTTTTGCGGGTGAGGGATCCTCTTCTGGATATTCCCAAACAAAATTTTCTAGACAATCAGGCACTCTAATCTCTAAAAATAAAATGGTGAGGAGGAAGTTACCAAAGAGTATCTTCTCTCCCTCCGGACGTTGTTTATAATCACATCTGTGATGAAAGAGGACAATTTGTAGATGGTTCCTTAGATATCTTCTAACATACATTTAGCCATTCCTTGTTTACTTGTGTCCACCATTCCTAATCATTGAGCTTGGTCACCAAGTGTGCAGCCATCCTCATAACTAGGTATGGAATCTCAATGATGTCAAAGTATCATGACCCCTTCTTATAGTCATACATGGCTATAGTCTCCTTGATAGCCTCCTTGTCACTCAGATCATCATCTATGTTATCTCCTTCACAAATGAGGCATGTGAACTTGGATATTAGTTGTGGTGTGATGCACATCTTACACCCCATGAAATAAAAATGATCCTCATGTACGCGTGACATCAACCACTGGTAAAGGTGAGATAAATCATATAGTTGCAATAATCCAGCCTTCTATAATTTGACCTTCACCTCATCATTATAAATGGGCATTACATCGGCATCGTATTACTAGTTGGTCGGACCAACTCTAGTGCCATTTCCTTCTTCGTTGTGCTCATCGTGCAATGATTATAGTCACTTACGGACATCTTTTGTAAGTGTGACTCCCACTCTTTTCCTAGAAATACCCCATATGGGTACTTTGCATTTCCATGTACATCTCTTCATTAATTATCGTGGCAATGAGCAATTTTCTTTCCTTTTCCCTTGCCCTTTCTTTTCTTCGGTGAAACGGTTGGTTTTTTTGGTGTCATATTTTCTAGTTAGAATGAACTTAAATACTCCTTCCTCTTTCTCTTCTCTACTACACTACTCAATCCCAAAGCTCACTCCAAAGCTTCAACTCTTGAAATGAATCCTTCTTTCTCCGTGCCCTAGCTGCCAAACCCTAACTAGGAAATCCTTCCACAAGATGACGCTCTTCACACAACCTTCCTCACGCCCATGTACTCCTTCCTTTTGGTTCATAGATATACTCTAGATGCACACTCAAATTTATCAGATTCTCCTTTCTTCACACAAATTTCTCTCTGGATGCTCTAGTTCACAAGAGCTTCTTTCACTTCGTAATTGCAAGGTAAAAATGAATTTCCCAACCTTGTATTTATAGTTTTTGCTTCTTTCTAGCATTAAATTCTATACCACCTACCAATGTACTTTAACATTAAATACATATTTTTCCACTAAGTTGACTTTAAGTGCTCTTACCCATGCACCACATCCTATGTGAAAAACCCTTTACAACCTTCTAGCACACAAAAATTCAATTTGACCGAAGACTCTTATGCGTATGTCTACAACGCTAAAGGCACTTCTTATATCCTTTTACCCTATTTTTTCCTTCGCTAACCTCATTTTGTTGTTGCACTCTTCATCCTTATTGTAAGTGGTTTCTACAAATCCTTTTTGTCACCATAATCTAATATCCACCGTTTCCTCATGCACTTTCTCCACCTTATGCGATTCCTTCTAGTAGACCATTCACTGTTAGTTCTACTGCCAACTGAACATTGTATTATAGGCCTATATTTTGTATCACTTCACCCCACACTAAAATAGATGCACGGTTCTATGCACATACACAACCTTGGGAAAAATAATCTTGTTATTGGTGCAAAAATGAAACAAAAGAAAGTAATAAACAAAGAGAAAGGGAAACACAAAAAAGAAAAAGCATAAAGGGAAATTTTAAGCTAACTGGTAATATTGCCATATTACAAACACCAAGAAGACTTATTTGTAGTAGGGATTTAGCCTACTCCCATTGAAGTGATTTGGTAACCGCGATCCATCCAAGCACTTGTAACTAGAAAGCACCTAAATCAAGAATGTATGAGATGATGAAAGGTCCCAACCAAATTAATTTAAACTTCCTAAGATGGTGTAGATACTTGGAACCATACAATAAAACCATCTACCCAACCTCAAACTTCTTTTTCTTGATATTTTGATCATGTCATGCCTTTTGTATTGCTTTTTCTATCTTGTGACTCCATTTAACAGGTGATCACCTTTCGTATAACTGTATTAACTTATCAATTATTTCTTCCAGTGCTTTCTCATCGCTAACACTCTTTCATGTGTTATATGTAGTGATGGTAACATGAATTCAACTGGAAAAAAGCCTCCATGCCAAACACCAATTCAAAGCGGTGTGGCCTTATTCAACATTTTGTAGGTTATCTTATATGCCCATAGAATGATTGATACTTTGTCATCCCAATCTTGTCTTCCAACGTCACAAATATTAGTCAACGTGTGACTTAGTATCTTGTTAAATGCCTCAGCAGTTCCATTTTCTTGAGGGTGATATGGGGTAGTCTTATGATGGGCCACCATAAATTCTACTAACATAATCCTGACTGTTTTATTGAGAAAGTGTGTACCCCTATCACTTGTTAAACTTAAAGGGAAACCATACTGTTGATTATGTTTTCCCACAAAAATATAGTAGTTGTTGCTATGGTGAAATCCTTCGTAGGAGCTGCCTCTTCCCACTATGTCACGTAATCGGTATAAGTGATGATGTACCACAAACTAATCCTTCATATCCTGCGGCACACAATTGGCCTTACAAAACCAATTACTCAATTTTCAAATGGTTCAGATTCTAGCTATTGGTAGCAAAGGCATTTCATCTCTCTTTCTAGGTTTTCCAAGGCGTTGAAAATGGTCATAGGCCTTACAAAATTCAATGTAATACTTGTAGATGGTTTCCCACCAAATCCCTACTAATAAAATCTTCCGCACGGTAGCATTTCTGCATAGTGTCATCCCGCAATCCCGACATATGCTTCCTCCATAATTTCCACATGCTCATGCTTTAATACGCATCGAGATAGAACCTCATCGCAACCTAACTAATACAGGTCTCCACTAATCAACATGTAAGGTGCGGCATGTATTGCTAATTACTTTTTTTCTAGAGCATTCATCCCTTCCAAATTGCCACACCTATTTTTAACAATACTATGATATCTTCCAAGTTTGAGGGCATGTGCCATAACCTAAATAGTTATGCATCTGACATGGTATCCTCAATGCTTTGTGTGTCCTCTCCTAAGTTAATCCTTGATAAGTGGTCAGGTCTGAATTGATTTTTCCTAGTTTCACAACCACAATGAACTCAAACTCTTGAAATAATAGGACCCAACGACATATGCACCCTTGCAAAATGAGCTTGTTGACTAAGTACTTCAACTCCATGTGATCTATGTGGAATATGAATGGTATTTCCAATAGATAATACCTAAACTTGTGTAGTACGTAGACTATAGACAATGCTTTGCACTCAGTAGTTGTGTAATTTTATTTTGCTAGTGTTAACTTTCTACTTACAAAGCACAAGGGATGATCAACAATTCCCTCACTAGGTTGTGCTAGCACTACTCCCATAGTTATTCCTAAGGCATCAACATGCACATGGAAAGGCTTATCCCAAGAAGGAAAATGTAATATGGGTGTCGTGACAAGCCTATCCTTCAAAGTGTTGAATTCCTTCTGCTGTGTCTCTCCCCAATGAAAGGCACTCTTGTGTTTTAATAATTCCTCCAAGGCGCAACAATATTGGTATATCCCTTGATGAATTTCCTATAGTACCTTGTATGCCCAAGGAATCCACATAGTGCGCTTTGATTAGTAGGCTCCCCTAATCCTATAATAACTACAACTTTAGTGGGATCCACTAATAAGCCTTCTTTACATATAATGTGTCCTAACAGGGTTCCAAATGGAGTAGCAAAGACACATTTCTTAATGTTGAGGCATATCCTTAATTGTCAACATCTCTTAAACATTAATATTAAATTATCACAATGGTATTTCACCAATTCATACACAGTCTAGTCATCCAGGTAAACTTGGAGAAACTTATGGATGAAGTCCTGAAATTCTTGTACCACGATGCGGGAGAACATAGTAGGTGAATTATTCAATCCTAAAGGCATAAACATGTAGGAAAAAAGTACCCACTCGGTGGAAAAAGTTGTCTTTCTATGGTCTTCATTTACAATCATGACTTGGTGATACCCTGAGAACCCATCCGTGAAAGAGTAGACTTCATGCCCATTTACTCCCTCCAAAATTTCTTCAATAAAGGGAGTTGTGAATGGATCAATGACACACACTCTATTCAGATCCCTATAGCCAACATAGATTCTTATCCTACCATCCTCCTTTATGCTGATAACCATTAGGATTATTCATTATGATTCTTCCACCGCCTCAATGATACCGAGATACTATCATCTTGTCTATTTCTTCCTTGACTGTACGCGCACATTTGGATTCATCGATAAGGTCTCTTCGAATTGCGCATAAACCTTCCTTTAACTTGATATTCATCTCTCCTAAGGAATGGTGAACCCTTTGAGTTCATTGTAACCATGAGGAAACAAATCTTGGAGCTCACACAACAAATTAATAACCTTTGAAACTTCTTTTTCCAACCAATATTCTCCGATGATAGCTTCATTAAGTTCTGTCTTTATTCCAATGTTAACCTTCCTTGTTTTCAAGGGCTCATGGTAGGTGTGTGCTCACTCATTAGCACTGCCTATGATTTCGATCATACCTTAAAATTGTTAACATCCAAATTTTCCATCTCTTCTCCATCTATTACATAGACCATCTTTCCTTTTTATTTTTCCATGCGTGCATGCTCAAGTTATACTTCCTCTGATTCCTCTTCATTGAGGCACGTATCCATATAAGGCTCAACGAGTAATTCCAATAACCTATCCTCTTCTATAGCACTATCTCCCATTGTAAGTCATTTGACTACTTTGCAATGCCTTATCCACCGATGGCTTAGTACTCCTATACTCAAAGATTGAATGATATCAGCTCCTCCGACTCTCGCCAATTACCTATTTGATGACGCATATATGATGGAAATAACCATATGCGTGCACAACCTTATAAGGTGGAATATAATTTATGCATCCATAATGAAGGTGGTAATGCTTCTACACTTCCCATCTAGGCCTTCTCATACACTTGGATATGAAATGAAGAAACCTCTTTACCATGGTAGTCTTATATGACTATGGGCGTGTTTCTCTCTGAAGAACCTTATAAAAATGTGATCCTCACCTCACACCACTCTAGAAAGCTATCTGATGTGTATCCCACCAGCGTGCTTTATAGTTCCAAATAGGTTATAGTTGAGCATTCCCCTCCTCTTGTCCTCATTTTCCTTTGAGCTTTCATTTCGTAAGAAAATTTTAGGATATTCTCTTTCGAGTAACTTGTAACTTATTTCCTCCTAAAGGCGCTTGACTTAGTGCATCTTTGTTACCCTTATTACCGATCCTCTCAATTATCACCCAATTAACTCATAAATCCCATGCACCTAATTTTTGCATGCCATACTAGTGGTATTACTCAAGGATTGAGCATCTTCAAACTAGACAACTCCCTTCGTGGGGTGAATTATCTCAGGATCTCTGATGGAGTGCATATTGATTTTATCAAGGAATTCTTCTCCTAGGGACTCAGTATAGGGTGGTGACTTCCCATCTGTCAAAGGAATGACCACCCTTTCTTCCTTGTTCTCAAAGATGATATACCCTTTGTTAAATAACAGGTTGGCATTATTCTTATAACACCTTGGGTACCCAAGAAATGTTGGAAAGTTATTTGTCTCAGTGAGCGCTAATTCAAAGTCTCTGGTTAACTTGAACCCTTGAATGGTGATAACTGCATCCTTTAGAACTCGAGTGTGCATTACTTTAGTTTTTTCACATGTACAACACATTCGAAGATGGCTACAATGTAGGCCTTCTCATTTGATGCTAGGAATCTAAGGTAAGAACATTGACCTCTACTCCCATGTCGATGAGGATATTACTTATAATCCACCAATCAAAAATGGGATTCAAAGTAATCTCCTTATCATATTTGAGGCTATGAGGAGAAAGGTTTGCATGCAAGACCTTTTGTTCATGCTCTACCCCAACGCGTGGTACCTTCTCTCTCATCCATTCTCCTAGCAAGGGAATAATATTCTCTTACCTTAACATTTTACATACTTCCTTGACCTCATCCAGTCATTCTTTGGAACCTCGGCATCCTTCCTTTTCTCCAACTACCTCAATTGCTCCTTTAAACATTAGATCTCCCCTTGTAAACTATGAATCATGTCCATAGTCTCTTAATACACCTCTTTCATATGTGAAGGGTATAAATACTTTCCATTTACTACTTCCTCTCTTGAAACTAGTGTCCTTTGTTTTGGAATCTCCCTGGCATGTGTGGCCTCTTCTCACATCATTACCAACACAAGTTCTATCCACGAGTAGTGCACCACTATTGGCATCCAATGTGAATCATCCTTATTGATTCTCACCATCCTAGTGCCTTTTTCTTTTCAGCTCTTTCCGATTCATATGCTCAAAGTTCTGGAAACTCTTCATACTTGTGTTTCTTTCCACACCATGAGCATTGTAATAAATTAGGACACTCACATTTGTAATGCTCTGTAGATCCAAAATTATAATAGGTTCCTCATGGGAACTCACTTCATCCTTTTCCAAGGTTACTAAGACCACAAAATCCTCCACGAAAACCCCTTCCATGCATTACTCAATCTACACACCCTTCATAATGATGGTCATCATCCTTTGAACTTCTTACAAGGCTAGTCCGGTGCACACACATATCAACAACATCATAGATATGATCAATTAGTCTGTAATCCTTGGTATCATGGGTCGTAGAGGTATAGATATTACAATAGCAAGAAACATTTTTTCAGATTACGAGTTGGAGTAGGGAGCATCTAATTGCATCATGATCTCCTTTGAAAATCTCACAATCTACCGTCATAGCATGTACGACTTCTAAGAAATTATCCTTTGCATGTCCCTCAATTCATAGTCTATACAAAAATCCTACTACAAACCTCATGCACCAACTTTGTAGACATTTTCTCCAACTTATTGGCTAGTATAGTAGTTTGAGCCTCTAGAAAATGACTAACACTAGTATCAATGTTCTAAACATATTCAACACACAAGGAAGCTTCCAATTCCTCGCGTGGGTTTGTGAAAATATTGTGTGACTGGAGACCTTATAAATGGTGTTATGAATCCTCTGAAAAACCATTAAGCATGTTAAGAAGGATGAATTTCATAGGATAGTTTAGATAATAGAGTCTTGAACCATGCATCATATTCCCACACATTCTCTGCCATTCCCTACAAGATTTCCTTTATAGCACCGATTCTCTTCTCCTCAAACTTAGGGATACAAAACTATGCTAGGAAGCATTATTCAATGTGGTGTAGTCAACCACCATTTGATGGGGGTCATACTTCCTATACCAATTATGCGTGCACCCTTGTGATGTTGTTGCAAATTGACTTGACTTCCAGTCTGGGGTAGTGATTCCATTCACACGCCATAGTAGTTCAAACTTGTGCACATGCTCTGCAACACCTTTAATACCCCTATATCATGGCAAGTGTAAAGACATCTAAAAAAAACTTAGGGAGGTGGCTAGGGTCCTTGTCCTCCCGATCCAGAGCCTTGATTCCCTCTGGTGTTTCCTCTTCCACTAGATTCATAGGATCCACTAGGTCCTGTTCCCCCTGATCCACTAGATCTATCTCTTTCAGTTGGAAAGGGACTAGAAATTATCATTCCTAGTGTTCACATCATCCCACTAATTATGCGCCAATGGTTTGTAATATTGTCCCACTTCCAGTGGTATGTCTCGTGCCACTCCAAGATGTAATACCCAATCCTTGCATACTTACACCTTGTCTAAATATTCCTCCAAATACAAGAATGGCTTGTGTAGCCATGGATGTTCCAAATGAGAAATTATATCTTCTAGACATAGATCAGTTACTCCCAACGATACCAACAGCTCTTCTTTCTCCATACGATGAACTATCATCAGAAGTTGAAGGGGAAACTCTTCCACACTTGCCAAGATGGGGTAGCATAGACTACTCAGGTTCCACATCCTCTACATGAACCTCAACTCCTTCCTACAATGTCTACCTCCATAGATCCATCAAAATTATAACCTCATGTTGTCTAGACATCTCCCTTTCATAAGCTTCACTATACTTGAGTCATCTCTCCTCCCTTTCCTTCTCAGCCGTAATGTCCACCATCTTCCTCCACCCTAGCTTCCTCCCAACACTTAGAGAAGCTTATTCAGCCATGGGAAATGCTTCTAAAATCAAATTAATAACCAAGAGCTTCATAAACAAAGGAATAGCACACAAAAATGATCCACTTGGCTCCTCGAAACTCAAACTCAACAACTTCTAGGAAAGAATACATAGAAATGACATATTCAAGAGTATAATTGGTCAACACTCTTTTCCACCAGTGATCAACAACATGCATCCAAGTCAGATCTACATCCTATAGCCTCTGATAGTCATCTTGGGTCCACACACACGATCTATAGTACCAGCTTGATTTGGATGTGTATGCTTGAAAGCCATTCATATAGTTCTATTGGGAAGTAGAAAAATAATGTCTCATACAACTCATGGTATAGGTTCTCTTCTACCCATCTATGCGCATCGAACTTAGGTCCAGTGCAAAACTCATCCTCCATATTCTTGAACCATGTTTCAACACCTTCTAAGGTCAAATGCTTTGTTATCACACGTTAAAGAGACAAAGATGCATGCCATTTCTCACAAATTCAAAAAGAGGTCCCCATAATGGAACCAACATGTAGTCATATTTTATACCCTTAGACTAATAGTTTAATCCCATGCGCACTGGCCTATCACCCAACAGATGTTGGGTGCTCACCTGAGGCATGCACGGGTGCCAAGTATCTCCTTTATGTGAGTCTTATGAGAATGCATCATCTTATAACATATATTCAAATGGAAATGAGCAGAAAATAACCATGCAACATTCTAAGAACCTAGAACGAGTTATCTCATTACATCCAGAAAGAGAAATAACAAGCAACATAAGGAAATGGTTCATATAGAAAGGAAATACATAAGTATTATACTCCTGAACACACATGATTTATAACAGAGCCTTATATTCATCTTAATAGGTTAAATAATCCACATTACAATCCCTTGAGGTCATAACAGATCCTCATATATCTATGCAGAGCCCAGTCATGCATCAAAAATATATTATGCTCATCATATTACAAAAAAAAAAGGAATAAAAACTCATCCCCCTTAATATACCATTTCTTACAGAGTTCTCCTAATATCTAACCCGTAACATCCCCATTCATAATGGCTTTGCCTCTCTTTTCTCTCCTCTGCACTCTCAACACACTATCTATATCATATCTCCTCTCTCTTAGCTCCCACCGCCATGCCTTTCAAAAGTTACAGATCGGTTGTCAAGTGTCGAGGTGGTCCTCCATGGAAGCATGCTTTCTCATATCTGAGATCTCCACTCCTTGCAATGATGCCTTCTGGAACCTTCCATCGCATGCCTAGAATATTCCCTTTTTGATCCCACAGTCGCCAGGATGACACCTTATCCACAAGGGTCATGATTTTCTCATGTGTTACCTAGGGTATTGAATGTGTCTAAGTAAAAAAACCTTTTTCCTTGCACGCTCGCACCATGTGTTTAGAAAAACCCTGCGAGAACCATTTCTTGTGTGCCTTCAACCCACACACCCTTCTTTAACTAGGCCCTGCATGCCCACGCACCATTTTGTACTTAGTTGATATTTTGAGGCCCAACAAAATACAAGCTATCCAGATAACTAGGAGAGTTATTTGGATAATAGTTTTGGTGACTTTTGGGGGCCATCTTATTGCTAGATGAAGAGACCAGTAGCCTTAGAAGTCCATTGGGCATGGAGTTAAGTGCTAATCTTGAAGATCCGATCTACAAATTTAAGAACATCCTCAAGTCACTTATAACACTTCAAATGAAATTTGAATCGGTGCTCTCATATGAAGATATTATGAATTGGATTGGTGAGAGGAAATCTATGCATAGATTGTTAGAACAAGTAAGCAAGGAAAATCATTGTAATGAAAGAAATAAACAAACCATGCAAACCTTTCCAGAACCTTTTGTGTAAACCTCAAATAAGGGTCTCCTATGAAACCTTACAAAATGGATGTCAGAGATGATTTGTGGGTGCTCTTGAGTACTCTCCAAGATTTGAATGCAAATTATACACACAGTGAATTCAACAGAGTTTTTGTATGTCAGATTCAAGAGGATTTGTAAGGAAGGTAAGCCTATAATTTATAGAAGCAGAAGGTAGTTGAAATCGGTTACACATGGATAAATGAGTATGCTAAAAATAACATTGTGGGAAGTTGCAATAGTGTCGGGGAAGTAAATGAATTAATTGCAAAAAGTTACATCTGAAAAGGTGGTTGTACGTGTAATTTAATTGCCCCCACCTTTCTAGGATTCGAGAAATGCGGTTTGTTATCACCCTTTCAAAATTTCCCTTCTTTCTCAAGATAAATTCTCAATTTTTTTAAGAGGTGTCCTTTGGAAGTGTTTAAGTGAAGAGAGAAATTCAAAAAATTAGAAAAATCAAGTCCTTGGAGTCATTTTTAATGATTTATGGCTAAGTCAGACATTTTTGTCCCACATGTCCCAAGTACTATTGGGCCTCTTGTTCACCGATTCACCACTTTACCAAAATCCGCTTACTTTTTGCTAATCGGCTCCGCATATCCCACATGTCTCAAGTAATTTTAAGCCTCTTGTTCTTTGATTCACCACTTATCCTGCACTCCTTACTTGTTGGCTAAATCAGCTCCACGCATCCCACATGTCCCAAGTCTTTGTTGGGCCCTTTGTTTTCCGATTCGCCGACTTTCCTACACTACCTTGTATAGTGGCTAAATCGGCCCCACATGTCCCATGGACCGTTTGTGCTCTCCAAACCCACTTTTTCCACATTCTTCTTGGATCGGGTAAATCATCTTCACACGTCCCTACGTCCCATGGACCGTCTGGGCCAAGTTTTTCCGACTTTCCCGTATATCACCTTTTTATGTTAGCGCATGGTTATTTATTGTGCATTCATTATTTTCTCTCTCCTTCATTCAAATTTGTGGCTATTTAAAGGAGTGTAACTATTCTTTCTTTCTCACACTTTCTGCTCATTTTCTCCTACTCGTGTTCTTACAAAGTAGCCATTTCCGTGTCCGTGCCTCTATGTTTTCTCTCGTAGTAATTTTTAAGATTTCGTTGAAGGTTTTTTCTCCTATCTTTGTCACAATGAAGATTCAATACAAAGGGCACGAGCATCTCTCCTCATTAGAAACTTTTGTGCCCTTTTTCGGGGACAACAAAGCTCAACATCTTGACCTTGATGATTTTGGAGCTAGGCTAAGATGTGATAACCCTAATTCTATTACAAAATTAATCAAAGACAATGGAATTATGTTCACATGATGTTTCCTTATGTCCGTTTAGTGTGCCAATATCTTTGTGCTTGCTTCATGGGCTTGTTTCAATCTAGAATCTAAGGATATTGTTGGTGAAGCGGTTATGTGACTAGATTCTAGTGCTATTTATACCGCACTTCACATCCCGGGGTGGAAGATTCTCATACCCTCACCCTTGCTCAAGAAAAAGCACTATCGACTAGGATAGTGAGAGATACAAGGCTAGGGTAGCTAAATCATGGTTGAAGAACCCTAAAAGGGAGCATCCATAATTTCTAAATCATTGTTTAAGGTTTATTTCAACAAAGAAATTTCATACATCATCACTCTTCTGGAGAGGATCATGGGAATTCCCTCTAAAAATTAATTTCATTTTTGGATGTGTCCCTATATCAATATCAATTGTGAGGGGAAGAAAATTTGAATTGGGGTGAGATAATCTGTGAAAATATAACAGAGGAGTTGGTTAATGTTCAAATAACAAAGACATTCTACATGTATTCTTATCTCATGTACACTATTGCAGCATCCAGGGAATGGCTTGGCTTCTCTTTCATTGAGGATAAGAAGGATACTCCTATATATGAGTATTTTCCTTAATTCACTCTCAAAGTCAGCAATCATCACTTCAAGAGAGTCAATGATGCCTTCACCATGTACATTGTGAGGCTTTTGGAAGGAAATAATGCTCGAGATTTTCTGAGGAAGCAAAGACCTTGATATCTGAATATGGGAGTTTCTTCACTCAATTCAAAAAGTTTTCATATCTCAAGTTGGCTGGTTTTGAAGGTTCCCCTCTAAAGCTTCCTATGTTTTGCAATGAAAAAATGGCCCTGGTTGAAATTTTCAGGATGCTGGAAAAACTTCATCATAATTACAAAGATAAAAATATTTTTGGCATCCGTTTCCTATCACCTTGGGAAATTATACATGTAGAACAACCCTCGATGCTCAAAACATTGATAGAACCATTGCTCCTCTTACTCTTCATCATTTCAAGTCTTGAACTTACTTTGATATCAAGGGATATATTTCTAAGAATATCATATTAGGTTTCATCCACTTTTTTGATACTGAAGATTATTTGGTCAATTGCATAGATGACTTTGAGGCTAGGAGAAGGTATTTTGGCAGATTTTCTCTTTAACAAATTATAGATTTCAATCTCTACAAAGTACCTAAGAAGCTCCAGGATGATGATGAAGACCTGTAATCTATTGAATATGAAAGGTCCATCAAATGCTCTCCTCTTGAAACCATTGATTAGTTTGTAAAAGAGCAGGATGATTTGAAAGAACCAAACTCTAGTTTGATAAAAAGATGTAAAACTTTAGGATGAATAGAGCTAGGTCTTCTTCATAAGAAACTTCCTCTCCTAGGAAAGAAGAACCTACACTTGATGTTGAGATGCCCGAGCAATCCACTCCTTCCTCTTTGAAAAAGGTATACATGAAGAAAGGAAAGGTTGTCAAGCAAGAGCAGATTATAGAAGAAAAGGAGGAATTTTCTTTGGAGCAATCACAGTTCTCGTAGAGTCGAGGATGTCATTGTTTTGAGTGAGGATAACAGTGAAGAACTGAAGGAAGAGGAAGAAACCTCAACACTACTGAGATGGAAAATAAGGGCCAAATGTCTAAATCTATGGGTTTGGTGGACTCTTCTTCCAAGGATATTCCTGAGGATATGCCAACCTCTCCATTAGAAACATCTATGGTGTAAACATTGAGTGCAATGAGTACACTTGAACTCGGACCCATTTCTCCTTCTACCTCTTCCTCCTCCTTTGCTTGGGTCTATCATTTCATTGATATTAGGAAAGGAAGTCCACCTCTCAAATCATGGTTCCCAAGTTTGATGCTATGGCAGCCTTGCTCAGTACTATTCCCCCTCCTCCAAAAAATAAATCAAAGATTACCTCAAGGTTGGTGTCAGATTCTAAGGGTCAACAATTCATGGAGATTGCAAAGCCTAAGGTGGATAAAGAAGAGAAAGATATTTTAGTTTCTGACTTGGAACTCACAAGGATTCCACTTGGAGAATCAACACCTAAAAGTGAGGTTCATAACCTCAGGGAAACTGTCACTAGAGTTATTGAACATGTTGAGAAGGGTAAACAAACTATGGAGCAATTGGAAGAACAAAATCAAGTTCTTTTAGGTTTTATAAAATCCTTGTTGGAAAAGGATAAGGTCCTGGATCCTACTCCACTAACTACTCTTCCACCTCCCCTAATTCTTAGCAAGGATGAAGTTCAAATAATCAAAGATATTTATAAACTAGTGACTTATGGAAAATCCATTGAATTAATAGTTAATGATATGATAGTGTCTGGATTGAAATTCATTGAGGATGCCTTCAATTCATATGAGAAGGTATCCAAATTACAATTGAAATTCAACACAACACTCAGTGGCTCGGAGAAATAACTGAAGCTATGGTGTGAATGCATACAAAATATTTGTTTGATGAGTAGGACAAATGATCAGATCTTGTTAGCAAACAAAGTATTTGATGAGGCCAAGAACAATCTATCAAGATCTTGGGTTTTTAGTGTTTAGTGTAAGATCAAGGTTTTGAAAGAATCATTAGGAGAACTAAGAAACATGTGGCAAAAAGGAGAAGACTTCAAGGACTGTGTTTTGGATGCTTTCCAAGATATTCATTGTCAAATCCAAAATGAAGACTCAGGTGATCAATTTTCTTTGCAGGAAATCAAGGATCAATTTAGTACCTTCACAAGGAAGATATCATCAAGGAGGAATCAATGTCTAAAGAGAAGATGAAGGAGGTATTTTCCCTTCAATCAGCTATCATTGAGGAAAACAAGGAGTTTCTTGAGAACACAGAGTTTGAGAAGGATATGGAAAAATTCCTTGGTATATGGATTCATGCCACTGCTAACACCACCATCCCGAAGTGCATGGAGATAGCCAAAGCATTGAAAATATTTAGGCATCAAATTCTTAAGACAGTTGGCACTTCTAATCCTCCTTTGGATGCTTCTACCTCGGAATCCTAAAACACCTCTCTTTATTTAAGGTTGTAATCCCATGATGTAATACTTGGCTAAAGAACATTCTATTAATGTATTTCTAAGTAGTCTTTAATCTTCTAGATTAAAATAAGTTGGAACCGAATGTAACCATTTTGTAAGCTATTTAATGGGTCCTCCATGCCATTGTTAAAGAGGAGGTAGGGCTATGATACCTTTGAAATGTAAAGAGAGTTGAAAGTAATCAATATAGAAGAATTCCCGTTGTCTCTAATTTTCCTCTACTGTCTTTTCCTTTCATGTCTTAAATTTGTGAATCATCAATCTTTCATGTTAAGAAACTTTGTGTTCTTATGATATGATGTCCAGAAATTTGTATCTGAGAAGTAATATCTGGTGTTGATAATGCGAATGGTTCTATTCTGTACCCATTTTGCTAAAGTATGTGCAAGGTTATATTATGCTATCTATATTACCTGAAAGTACTATTGTATTCTTCCCTTTCAGTTTATTTATTCTTCTATTCTTAGGTATTGATATTCCATCTTGGTATAAAACATTTCAAAATATCAGAAGTCTAACCAATATGAACATTGTATATTTGTATATAAGCTCTGTTGCTTTCAATAAGGGAACCTCTCCCATAAAGAGGAGGGACTTGTTGTCCCCTGACTGTTGATTACTACAAAGTGCTATTTTAAAAACCAAAACAATTAACTAGTTAAGGATAGGGAGTCGAAGTGAAGTCTAAGTGGAGTATAGGTGGAGTTTGAGCAAGTGGCGGATGACTAGGATGTGCACACACTTAATTAATTAATTAATTTAAAGGGGTACTAAGGATACATGGGATTAATTTAATTAATCCAAAGGGGTATAATGTGAATTAATTAATTAATTGTAAATGGGTGAAAAACATGGCATACTAGGATAACACTTGGAGCAAGTGGAAACCAACATGTAATTTTGGGGTTTCTACATTTTTCCCCTCTTTAAAGTTCTATTGCAAAGTAATAGTGCTTTAAAGATAGTAGACACATGTAAATTGACGAGCGAAAAATTGTGAAGCATTGAGATGCCCCAAAAAAAGAATAGTAGAGGAATGCCCCCTCAAGTGTGTGAATGAAGAAACAAGGTGGCAAACAACTACTTAATAGGAAGAAAGCAAGGGATTAAAACAAGGATGGGAAAGGACTATGTTCGTAGCATGAGCGTTATTTAGAGAGTAATTTTTAGAGTAACCTGATTTTTTGTTGCACAATAGAGTTGTCACCATGATTATGAAAGAATCAAGATGGTTAACCCAGATGTGTGTAAACAAACACACACAACAAAGAAAAGATAAAAAGGAAAAAAAACCCAATATACAAATTAGGTGTCGGCACCAGGGTTACAAAGGAACCAAGATGTAATCACACTACTTGTAAGTGGTCCAAAAATAGTAAACATCAACAATGCAACACAAAGTCAAAAAGAAGACAATCAACTATGCCCCTAATGCATGCCACAATGATGATTAAGTAGATACAAATGCTCCCAAGTGGGAATAGGATTAGACTGGAAGAATGAAGTTAAAGTGACTCCTTATGACACTCTTGTTGAATCCGTTGTACAAATGATCAAAGTTGAAATTACCCCAGGAGAAGTTATATCACAAAGGAAAAACAATTTTGTGACTTGCCCAAGCAGAGTTAGCATATCATGCAAAGGGAAGAAAGTGATAGTTGTAAGATTGGCACAATCACTAGGGTAATAGATAAAAGTATGACATTTATCAAGATTGTATTGAGATGTTGAATGATTCACTTTAAGTGTTTTCCAATTGTAGGATTCTTGTGATAAGTGAATGTTTGTTCAAAAAAATTGTATTTTTTTTTTTTTTTGGATTTTTTAAATATTTGATTTTTTTGTGGATTTTCGCAAGTTTTGAAATACAAATGAAAAAAATGAAGACATTTCATGGCTTAAATAAACCAGGAGGAAAACACAACACATGCAAATGACAAAAAGATATAAAATAAGTAATAGAAAGAAACCCAATATGAATAGGAAAGAACCACACCAAAGTTATATGTGAACTAGGATGCAAATAAATTTCCTATAATTGGTCCATGAGCACATTCTAGATACATAGAGTACTAGTTATTCGAACTATCAAACATAAGAAACTAAGCTAAGAATATACAATACAAAATTCCATATGTACAAATGTTAAACAAGCAAACAAGCTAGTGAACAAAAACACACCAATGTAAAAATTCTAATAAAGAAGTGAATATATACAGATGTCAAGTTGCCCCCAAGAGAAAGCCAAAGCCAAGTGATGTCCCTATGCAAAGTTACATTGCAAAGAGTAGCTTGATTGATTGGAAAAGATGATTGGGAACAATCAGATGAAGAAAATGGTGAACGAAATTACATAGTTGCAATTTTTTTTTTTCTAAAAGCATTTTCGAAACATTTTGTATTTTTTTGGTATTTTCGATCAATTTTATATTGTTTTTGGATTTTGAACAATTCAAAATCATTTTTGTAGTTTTTTTATGAGAAGTTTTTTGAATTTTTTCTGGTTTTTTTGGAATTTTGAACCACATGCCAAAAGAAGAGGGAAAGGAAATTCCCAAGTCAAAACTGACATGTTAAATGGAAGGTGAAAAATGGTGGTAAAAAATGGGCATGACAACCAAACAATGAAAACGTGTGACACATGACAAGGTGAAAAGTTATAAGTGAGAAACAAAGTGAAATGACGAAATAGGTGGATGCCGATATGCCCCGATCTGACAAGGGTTACTCTTCGAAATTTAGGAGTAGAAATTATTCGGATGAATGACATTCATTGGATCCTTAAACTCTTTTCCATCCTTGGTAGACAATTTGTATGCATCAGATCCAAACTTAGTAGTTATAACATAAGGACCCAACAAATTAGGCTCAAATTTGACCTGTTTTTCTCATGGTTTAGTTGTGTTCTTTTTATTTTCCTTTAGGACCAAATCACCAATTTGAAACTATCAAGGTTTGATCTTGTGATTATAATTACAGGTAGTCTATTATGATATACCTCCATATGGTCTAAGGTTTAAATCTGTCTCTCATCGTAATTCTATTTCTGTAAGGTGTGCAACACAATAATCCTCTTCATGAATGAGATGTTGGAGGGAGACATGAAGTGAAGGTAGTTAAACTTTGATAGGTAATATGGATTCAAAGCCATATACTAGGGAAAAATGAGTAGCTCCTGTAGGTGTATAGAAGGAAGTGTGGTAGGCCCAGAGGGTAGGATATAATTGTGTATGCCAATTACATCCATTTTTATTGGCTTTCGTTTCTAGAATGGACTTGATAGTCTTGTTTGATGCTTTGGATTGGCCATTGCATTGTGGATAATAGGGTGTGGACAATTTTAAGTGGATATTATATTTCTTAGCTAGGGCCTTGAGATCCTTATTTTTGAAAGAACCACCATTTTCAGTGACAATAGTAGTGGGGATGCCAAAATGACAAATAATATGGTTGAAGATGAATTTAGAAATATTACACCCAATAATGTTAGTAAGAGGCATAACCTCAACCCACTTGGTGAAATAATCAGTGATGGTTATAATAAAAGTGTGGCCATCAGAAGATGTGGGATTTATTTTTCCAATTAAATCGAGTCCCCATTTTGAAAAGGGAAAAGGTGAAGTAATAGGCTGCAAGGCTTGGGATGATGCATGAATGAGATTACCATGTTTTTGGCAAGCCTGAAATTTCTTCACAAAGTTACATGCATCTTCCACCATTATGGGCCAATAGTATCTAATGCATAAAATCTTCTTTACAAGGACTATTCTCTTGGTATACGCACCACAAATACCGAATGTACTTCAGCTGGCCCTGATTAACTTCATCCCTGATTGAGACATCTTAAGAGAGTCCCAATGTAGCCTCTTCGATACAAGGTGTCGAGAAAGAAGGGTGTAACATGAAGCACATTATGCTAAGGATATTTTATTATATAAATTAAAATTAGGAGGATAGGCCTTAATTTGAATGAAGGTCTATATATCATGGTACTGGTGGATGATCAAGACCAATAATCTCACAAATCATGGCGGACTTTGGCAATTTGTATGCAAGCACCAAAAGATGTTCAACAAAGAACTCATTGTGAGTTTGATTAGTGTTTAACAAAATAAGAGAGGTGATAGTTGGTATGGCATCCGTTGCTTTGTTTTGTACATGAGAAAATTGTTCAAAATTGATAATCTAGAAATACCCTCTAAGGTTATCAACCATTATTTTATAAGGTAAGAGATTTTCATCTTTTACCTGATATTCTCCGTTAACTTGATTAATGACTAGAAGAGAATCACCCAAAACTGTCAATTCTTGTAGACACCATGAGATAAAAAACCATAAGCATGCTATTAGTGATTTATACTCTGTTATGTTATTTTTGCAAGGGAAGTTGATACGATAATATTTAGGTATGAGGTCTCCATCTAGTGTACATGCAAGACAATTCTTTCTCCAAAACCATGGATATTGCAAGATCCATCAAAGAATAATGTCCATAAGGGTGTTGCTTCTATGTACAACAAGTCTTTGTCTAGAAATTCAAAATTTAGTGGTTGTGAACCTGGTAGTGGTGTTACATCTAGTTGATCTATCAGTGTTTGACCTTTGATATCCTTTTGATTGAAAATTTCAATGTCAAATTCACTAAGTAGCACAATCCAGCTAGACATGCGTCTGTTATGAATGGTCTCGAAAGTAGGTACTTAAGAGGATCAACCCATGAAATTATCTTGGTGGTATGATTTAGGAGATAGTGTTACAACTTTCCAAAAGTATAAGCAACTGCTAAACAAGCCTTTTCAACCTGTGAATACTTGGTATCATTCTCAAGAAGAGTTCTACTTGAGTAACACACATCGTGTTCCCGACCCTTATCATTGTGTTGCACCAATAATTCCCTTAAACATGTTATGTTGCAGATGTATACAACAAAATAGGCTTATCCTATATAGGTGGCATGAGTACTAGCGGAGATGTCAATTATTCTTTCAATTTTGCAAAGGAATCTTGACAATCTTGTGTCGATTTCAACTGGACATCCTTTGTAAGTAGCTGGTTGAAATGATGGCACTTATCTTCCAATTGAGAGATGAAGTGATGAATAGACTATATTTTTCCTTGTAGGCCCCTTAGTTGTCGAATATTTTGAGGAGGTGGCATATCTATTATAGCTTTGACCTTGGTAGGATCCACTTCAATTCCTCTTCATGAGACAATGAATCCCATAATTTTCTGAAGTGACACCAAAGACACATTTTTTTGGATTAAGGCGAACCTTGTACTCCTTAACCACTCAAATATACACCTAAGAACTACTGGATGATCCAAACTATTTCTTGATTTAGCAAGAATATCATTGACATAATCTTCCATTATATTGTGGAAAATAACATTCATGGCACGTTGATAAGTTGCACCAGCATTTTTAAGGCCAAAAGGCATGACCTTGTAACAAAATGTCCCCCATGGGGTTGTAAAAGTTGTTTTATGCTGGTATTCTTCAAAAATTTGAATTTTATTATACCCGGAAAATCCATCCATAAGGGATAACATCTCATGGCCCACAGTAGAATTGATAATCATGTCAATATTAGGAAAAGGGAAATCATCCTTAGGACATGCCTTGTTAATGTCACGGAAATATATATAAATACGGATTCCGGGGGTCTTCTTCACAACTGGTACCATATTAGATATCCACTGAGTAGTCAATGCACTGTATGAAGCCTGCATCCAATAATTTTTGTAGTTCAGCCTTAATAAGCAATGCAACCTTGGGATGCATTTTATGTAGTTTTTGTTTGATAGGTTTAGCATTTGGGTGCACCACAAGGTGATGAACCACAAGAGAAGGATCAAGACTGGGCATATCTTTGTAATACCAAGTGAATACATCTTGAAACTTGGTTAGAAGTGTTATGAAGGCTTTGATTTCAGTTTCTGATAATCGACACCTAGTTGTAACAATTTTGGTTGGTCTTCGCCCAATGTTAATGGTTGTCATCTATTCTAGCAAAAATTAGAAGTGTCATTATATTGAAATGATGCTTTGGAGGATTTTGTAGATTTTCAAATATTTGGATCCAAATCTCCTCTCTCTAGTTCCTTTAAAAGGTTTTCACTATGGGAGATATAATTTTTCTTTTTTTTGTGTTTAATTTATTTTTCTTTAGGAATTGAGATTGTAAGTTCTTCACCGAAGTAGGTGGTAACATCAAGGTTTATATCGAAACCCTTCTTGTGATCTCGACAAGGGAAAAGGGTCTCGAGCCCCAAGGAACTCCTGGATGGCCTCATCATTTTGAAAGAGATCCATGGAAATATGACATTGTTTAAAAAACATCAAGGGTTTAAATGGATAAGTAGTCTAGGAAAACTGTAGTTTCAGCTAGGTCTTTGAAGAGGCTATGTATGGGCTGGTCTCAATTTTGAATCGAGTCCTCATGGCTAGGTAACACATCAAAGACTATAATCCTCTTCTTATATGTCTCATATTCTAGACCATATGTTTAAAGGTTAGACTTGATATTCATAGGTTCAAGAACACCATGCCCTTGTGGGTCAAGGCCTCTTCCTTTCCAGTTCATGTTTTTCATCATTTTATGGCCCTTGGTGTAATCAGTGGATTCGTAGCATTCTTCCATCCTGTTGTCGTATATCCAAGATATTTTTTGGAGATTGGAATATGTTCATCTTCTAGATATCCATATTGTCTCCAAAGAGTTTTTCCGAGATAGTAAGCTAGAGGTTCTTGTAAATGAGGAGCGTTAGGATGCCCATAGTTGCAAGGTGATAATGGGAGTTTTCCAACAAGAAATTCATTTTCAAGTGTGTACTCATCTAAGCCTATATGAGAGAACGTAACCTTAGGTGAAACCTTATATGTAGATGCTCTAGAGGAAGACACAGAGGCGTGAGGAATATCCTCAGGTGACATTTTAGACGTAGATTCTTCAGAGGAAGATGTGGAAGCATGAGGGTGTAATATTACATAAGAATAAATATAGTTGGTAACAATATAATTTGCACTATATCCAGTTGTGATATTAAAAGATGGACAATAGTTTTCCTTTTTGTACCTTGATTTGAAAAAATTATAGTATTCAAAGGGTTCAAAAGATCACCACGTAAGGTGAACTCTTTTCTATTTTTTGGAAACTTTATGCATTGATGGAAGGTGGAAGGTAATGCATGCATCAAATGTATCCAAGGTCTACCCAAAAGGTTATATGACATGTCCGCATCAACTACATGACACATAATATCAAGGAGTTTTGCGCCCACTTGTATCGGAAGAGTGATGGTATCACATAATCTGGTATTCATTATTATCATAACCACAAATGGTAATGATATTAGCATCTAAGTCATCTATTGTATGACAAAGGCAACGAGGATTTTTATAGAACAAATGTTAAGAGAATATCCATTGTCAATAAGAACTCTCTTAAATTTATGATTGGTAACATAGGCTTTGATGTATAAGGTATTGTTGTTAATTATATTTGGGTTCAGCATATCTCGAGGGCCAAAATATAGGACATGAATTTCAGGTGTAAGGTTCGTGATCATATCCTAAAACTATTGAACATTGAGAGCATGAGGAACATGTGATTCATTTAGAGAATGAATGAGAATATCCTAAAAGCTAGGTGACTCTTTTAGTAGTTCCATGAGAGAGATATGTGTTGGCATGGTTGTTAATTGTTCGATGAAGTCATATTGACTTGAAGTGGAAGATTGGCATTAGAATTTGAATTTTTATTTGAAGGAACTATTGGTTTCGATGTTTTAGGTTCTGTAGAAGATGTAGAAGGTTGGTTTTCCACAGAACCCATATCTTCCATTGGCATGTGGTCATATCATTACTTGAAGGTGTGAATTTAATGGTCACCATTGTAGATGGTACTTCCTCAATAAATGAGATAATTGAACTAAAATCAATGTTATTGGTAGAGGTACCTTTGTCAACATTTTTATCATCACCGCTATGTTTGGGAAATGGGTTTGAGAACACCTTAAGATTGTCATTAGGTTTTCTATTTGGTGATGGTTCTTCAATAGTGATATCTCCACTATCAATGAGGTCTTGGAAAAAGTGACGTAAGTGAAAGCATTGATCAGTTGGGTGACCATCAATGCGATGAAAATCACAATAAGTATTAGCCTTATACCAAGTAGACTTGGGTTCTCCCTCAACCCAAGGTCTGGTGATGGGATAAGTAACCATGTTTGCATTAATGAGTTGTTGAAGGAAATTTGATAGAGGTTCTCCCAAAGGAGTGAAATGACATCATTTAGAATTAGGAGAGGAGGAAACCTCTTTGTTAGGAACAACAACAAGTTGTTTGCCTTTATTTGGTCTAGTTTATGTGTTTTGGACGTTGTGGACATTGCAATTTTTTGTAATACCATCATTAAACATATTACGATCAGTAGTTAACATGTTTAGATTTGTCTTTGTGAGAGCTATTAAGATGATTACTATGCTTCCCATTGTATTTTCAATGAGGTTTAATAAAACCTTTTGTGATAAGGGATTTTTCAATCTGTAATCCTTTCTCAATAACTTCTTCAAAAATATTAAGGCAATGCATTTGCATATGAATTGATAGCTCACTATTGAGATTGAGTATAAATATGCTCATGAGCTGCTTCTCATGCATGGAGCATGGGAAACATATAGAAAACCCATGCCATATTTGTAGGAATTATGCAAAGGTTTCATTTTTTCATTTTTGGCATTACACAAGTCCATCATTGCAATTTCGGACTCTAGGTTGAATGCAAAATGATTGATGAACTTTTCTCGAGAGGTCCATGAAAGTTTTTATAGAGCCCTTATGGAGGTGTATGAACCAGCCCAAGGCTTTTCTTCTTAGACTTCATGGAAAGAGACACATTAAGAAGACATAACTATAGGCCACCTCTTGGTAAGCCATATAAAACTTCCCGATATGCTCTCTAGGATCATTCTTGCTTGAGATTTTAGAAAAGGAACACAAAAAATGTCCTTATCAAAGGGGCAAGGACATGATTCTTCAAATCTGAAATGTTTGTGTTGATGTAGCATACTAGATATGGTGTCCATCATTTGTCATTCTTGGGAAAACAAAGAGTTGTTCTGTAATAAAGATAAGGAACCATCACTTGTAGAGTTGTTGCTATCTTTGGTGTGCATGGTATGAATCTTAAATCAAGCATCGCTAGATTTCTTTGGTGCCTCCTTATCATGGGATTCATTGGTGACTTTGGAATTTAAAATAACAAGTTGTTTAGCCATGTCATTAATTTGATTCATGAGGGATTGAGTAGGATCAATGGCTGAATCAGTTGATTTTTCTTTGTTCCTTTTATCAGATTTTTCTTTGTTTGATTCATTACTTTTGGTGTTGTTCGATCATCATTATTTGTGTGACAAGGTATTGCCTTATTGTCATTGTTTTTGAAATGAAAGGTTCACCCTTGTTAGGTTGTGGTTTTCTAATATAATGTTTGTAAACTAGTCCCGTCAAAATCGAGGGAATTTTTTCTCCCATATCAAGGAGATGAAGAAAAAATTGGTCTTTATTCATACGTAAAATATTTTCAACGCGGGATTGTTCTTCGAGTGAGATGTCATTTTGATCATCCTCAGAGTTTTGGTCATTATCACTATCAAAATTTCCAAAAGGACTATAATATTGTGTCATGTTCCCACCATTTTTAAAAGAGGGAGGGAGCAAAAGAGAAATGCAAAAGATAACTCAACCCATAACAAAGTGAATGTGACAATGGAAGAGAAGTGTGCGATTAATCTTGGTAATAACTTGTCCCTTAACAAATTGAATGCTAAGATGGGCAAGAGTTTTGGAATATATGAGTGATGTAACCCTTAACAAATTGAATGTCAAGATGGAAGTGGGAAAAATTGTTTGATAAACTCGACCCTTGACAAAGTTAATTGCAATATGAAAGAGTGGTGTGATGTGATGAAGGTTATCATCCTCTAACAAAGTGAATGTTATAATAGAGGAGGGTTATAATGAAAAAATTCTAAATGTGTTCAACCTCTAACAATGTGAATTCTAGAGTGAAGAAATGAGGATGGATCGATTGCAACTAAACTCTACCGCTTAGCAAAAGTGAATGCTAAATTGGAAGAGAATATGAAAAATGATTCAAATCATATGTGATGTGCTCAACTCTTAATAAGAATTAGTTAAGAAGGAAGAGACTAATGAAGGGATAAGACTCAGATATTGATAATGTAAGAAAGAGGATAATGAAGAGAAAATGTGATGAAATTGAGTTGTGACAAAGTGGAACACAACACCGTTGAGATGTGAGTCGTAAGATGAAAGTGCTTGAGCGAGGACATGGATATCCGCAACTCAAGACTTGATGTTGAAAAGAAGATGAGAACTTAAACTTTAGGAAATGTAATCCAAATGTTTAAGTGTTGAATGAAATGGGAGATGAACTCAAGGAGGTGAATATGAAAGATAGAAGGATTTGATAATCGCAAAAGGGGAAGAATCAAATAAGTGAATGAAAACTCCAAATGAATGAAAGAAGATCAAATGGAGAAGACAATGAGGATGAAAAGAAGAGAAAATTGAAATAATGAAAAGAGATGAAAGTTATGAAAAGGGGAAAATTGAGAGTAAAATGAAGGTTAGTGAATGACTGATGACGAGAAGAAAAGAAGACGAGAATAGATGAAATGAGGATGAAAGTAGAATCCAAAGAAGGATAGTTTGCAAAATAAAAAAGATAAGAAAAGTGAAATATGGATCCCAAATAAGGATTATTTTGGAAATATTGAGTGTGGAACACTTCTACAAAAGGAAAGAAAAACAAAATAACAAAATTGAAAAAGAAGTTTTAGTTTGAATTTATTATTTGTGGCCTCTACCTTAGATTGGCTTGGATAATGTTTGGCTTCCTAGGTGGATCTCTCAACTAGGTGTCGGTAAAATATCTGAGTGAGTGTGACACCATTGCTAGCTGACAGCCTTTACTTTACCCCTTTTGAAACCCTGAGAAACAATTTTTCTCAAAATGAATTGCACTCGGGTCGCCACTAAGGATATCCGTGACTCTAACTCAAAAGGATTTACTAGTCAGGTAGGATAAAAAGTTTCCCATTTTTTCCACCAGTTCCCTCAAGGTGTGGACTACTTTGGGGTTCCTAGAACTACCCCCTTTGTTATAGCTTAAAGCTTATGTCAAGGGGGTTATGTTATAGTTAAGCGGTCGAGTTGTATCTCTTAACCGAACTTGTAAATCAAGTGTTTTAAATGTGGTGTTTTTTTATCTTTTGATTTAGGTGTGGTTTGGTAGAACTCCTTTAATAACCTGTAGTTAGTAGTTTTTGAAATGTTTAACCACATTGAGTGAGAGTGGGTCTTGCAAATAACAGTTAGAATTTTTTTCGGAATGAGGAAAAAATAACAAAACACATAAACAAGATGACAGAAGCGAACCCACGTTTCTAATTTCCAAGATCACTTAAAAGTGCGAGGAAAGAGCATACATGTGGGTTGGATTTGGTTAAGTGAAACATTAATTCCCCCTCCCCCAAAAATAAATAAATAAAGAAATGACCATGTTTCTAATTCCCAAGATCACTTGAAAAACGTGATGGATGAGCATACACGTGAGTGATTCAGATTAGTAGTAGAGAAGCAAAAGAAAATGAAAAAGGAAATGCATGCAAAACATATGAGAAAGGCTTAGTCAATATGTAGACACCAAAAACATGTCACATTTCATCATCTTCCTCCAAAATAACCTAATAACCACATTCTACATGGGTGATCGATTTAACCCTAATTTGGTCACTCATAACCCCTTTCACACATCACAATGACCCTCATTCACACACCCAAGGATTTAATTAACATCAATTAATTAAATTCCCTCCAATTTTATCCATTCATCAAGGCCACCTCACCCAACCACCTCATCATTCCATTATCTCACTTTCTCCTCCACCTCACCATTCCACTCCCCACCTTGCCCATACCTTTCCCATACCTAGCCCATACCCTTCTAGAAATCCCTAATAGTGGCCACTCCACTCATAGGACCCCTCTTTGTCCTATTACCCATTCTAAAGGCAGAGGACGCATGTGCTCCGCCACTCAAAAATCAAGTGGGGAAGGAAAATTCCCCACTTTAAAAAAAAATCCCCCTGACACGACTGGGGTCGATCACATCCCGATCAATGTTGATCAGGTGGGACTAGCACTGTCACCGCAAATACCTGAGTTCTAACTCTTTCCAAAGGGTTGGTTGATTTTTTTGGACATTATCTTGGTTGGTTCATTGTTGGCATTAGGGCTGATTCTTGAGCTGATTTCATTCATCATTCACCTGTCTAGAACTTGACATTCAACACAGTAACTCGTTAAAGCAACAAGGCCATCGGGGTTCCTAGTTGAGACTAGTAGTGGAAACACCTACCAAAATATTTGTGAGCATAGCCATTGAAGGAACCAAAACTAGAAAGAGCTCTAACGAGAGCCCTCCAATCACCTACCAACCTTCACCAATGTCTATCACTCTTCTACACGCATCAAAATCTGTGTAAGTAGATCCTTATATCTCTCACCCTTATTTTGTACTTTTCTTCTCTATTTCCCTCCCTAAGAGTAAGAACTTATCTCCTACCCTCCAATCTCACCTATCCAACCTACGCCTCACCCAAGGCCCCTTTTTCACTCTATTCTACTCCCTAAAAACCTTTGATCAACCACGAGAGAGCACCCTAACCCCCACTACCAAACTCTGACCAAACACCAGTGACCATCACCGGTTAACCCTAACCACCGTCGGTCTTACCTTACCTTTTTCAGTCACCCTACTATCTATAAGCTCCTCAATGTCTCCCCAAACACACCAAAAAGTCACCCTCTAAAACCCCTAGGCTCTAACCTTGAAGTCATCCTTCATCCGGACCTCACCCAAAGCCTCCTAACCCTCTGTCCTCGACAAAGTGGGACCCAAATACCTCCCACCTAGACCTCTGTCACTTCTACAGTGACCGATACCGGTCAACCTTAACCAACATTGGTCTACCCTCAACCGGTGTGGGTCTCTGTGTCCACTAACATAGATCGAGACCGGGTTGCCTACCTCTTCACTCAAACAACCTAGAATATCCTACCCAACCCCTAATAGACCTTGTTTGTGACTTGCAGACCACCCAACCTACCCAGAACCTGACCCAAACACCTTTTTACTTGCATAGTTTAGTATTTAATTGAGATGATGCTAGTAATGACCTAAGGTACCCAAATTAGAACTCTAGCACTAGATTTCTCTTATTTACATGATTTTTTCATTTAGCATTGATTTATAAAATAGTGGATTGACAACCCTTTAGGGATTACTGCACTTCCAGGATCTAGCATACGATAGGTAGTCCATTGCATATGTTGTTTAACTCTCTCTTGTGGTCTTGTTTTCTTATTTCAGGGTAGTCCTTCCCAACCAAAAAGGAGTTCACACGATCGACCGAGATCAGAAGTCTACATGCACGCATTCCACCTTCAACCCAACAACAGGTAAACCTCCTACACCCTTATCTGTTTTAGTCTCCGATTGTATGCAAAAAGGATCAAAACATTTTGGCATGCCCGATGGGACCCATCTAGGGTTCCTTGCATTTTGTTCATTCCTAGGAAAAGTTGTATGTCTGTTTCCCTTTCTAAAAGTCTTTTGACATTAATCTCCTTCTCTAGAATCTTCTTCTTCTTATATTGTCTAAAAGCAATCATGTTTTGGTGCTTTAAAATGAACATTTCTTCCCTTTCATTAGTATCACATTAGTGAAAGAGCATCCCTTCTCCTATTCATCAGTTGTGACATTGAATATCATATTTTCGATTTGGGTTTAAAACACTCGCATTTCATTTTACTTTACTACATTAGCTCACATTAAATGAGGGAAACCTATATGCTGGAAGTCATGCCCACTGATGGTTGACAAATGAATCATAGAAAAGCACTCTCTTTCTCTTTCTCTCTCTCTCTAAGTCTTACCAAACTACACAAAAATTCAAAAAACACATCTTCTTAAATGACATCTTCCCAAGAACATCTGTCCTCGATCACACAATCAAAGTTGGCGGGTAATCCCACTCATTACTTTTGTTGAGTCATTATATCAGAGAATGGCCCACCCCACCATAACATAACCTGAAACCTCACCTTTTAGATCTCCTTCTTCGTAGGAAGCCTTCCTCACCAAAAACTTTGTTCTAAAGTTCATGAGTCAGTCCTTCTAAATAGCGTAAGCTCAACACATTTAAAATCACTTGTTAGGTAACGTCTTCTTTTAGCCTTGAAGTGTGTTTTGAGGTGTGAGAGTACATTTTCTCCATTTTTGTTCTCTTTTGCCTTTTTGTGCTCCCCACTCATAGTTGGTGTATTCCGACTTTTTTAGGTGCAGAGGCTTCATTATATCATCCACCAATCTTTGGTTTGATCATTCTTCTGATTCAAATTTACCATAATACAATTTTCTACAATTTTTCAATCTACACAATAACCGACATTGGTTTACTTCTCATCGGCATCGGTTATACACTACTAGCATCAAACTCTGTTCTTTTGGCTTAACTTGCCCAAAATACCCTCTTTCAATTTCTCTACTGTCACAGTTCTTGAAACATTCTACACACTATGTTTTTCGCTAAAAAGTTGTCATGAGTGCTTTCCTACTTGATAATCTGCACTAATGCTATCTCAGTTTGATAAATCATTCTTAACTTTCGATGGCGTGAAGTTAACCTAAAGCGGTACGGTCACCCCTAACCAGCGTCAGTTACCCTGTGTTGGTTTTTAATTAACACATACACTCAATATACCTACAAATACCCATTCTCCTTCATTCTTGCTCCTTTTTGTGTCATCTACAGAGCATAGCATTACCTGATATACACCCCTTCACATGGTGTTGATGCATAACCAAGCCAATGCACTTGTGTTCCATGCTAGCCTTCAACCTCTTCCACCTAGTCTGGCACCCCCTTCCATGTCGTCCACTATGGAACCCAGTTTCCCCATCATTGTTAGTATGGGCAATGCAGACTTTGCGTAATTTTTGGACCAAAACCCAAATGCCACCTTATAACATTATATAGCCCTGGAGCTTTTACTCGAGATTCCTTGGGCCAACTTATCTATGGTATGCCCGTGTCCATCCCTCCCACTCTCGCACCTACCTCCATGTCGACTACTTCTAGCTCGGCTATACCTACTTCTACCTTACCACCAGTAGTGTCATATCTCGACCCTACCGTGATAGTATCTTCCCCCTATATGACGTTTACCCCACCTCTAATGTATTCACCCTCCATAGCATCTACCGTTCCACATCCATGACCATTAGTCCAAGTGGCCCCATGTCATCCACTACCTACATACCCGCTCCGTCTCAACCACCACCAATATCGACAAACCATACCCCCCTTTAGAATTTAGTTTTTTCTATTCCCCAATCACTTCCTCCCATTGCTACCAGGGTGGTCACCCCAACCCCTCCTGTGTACACCCACTTTCAACCTCTACTAGTAGCTTCTACCTCTTATTCAACATATTACCCTTCCTCGTCCTTCTCCTCGCATATACCTCCATAATTTTTGTACACCGCTCCTTCACATAACATGATGCCTTCTACATCATATTCTTCATACCTTCCTCCCCCTCCTTTGGGAAGTCAACCTCCATCACAACCTACCCCTGATCTTATTAAAATGATGATGGATAAGATGCAAATGCTAGAAGCATCTCTCTGGTTCACACACATCTCTCACCTACGAGGAGATTTGTAATGAGCCTATTCACTTCTCTGTTCCTATCCACCCATACCCCCACACTGGGAAATTCTGAAATTCAACCGGTTCAACAAAGCAAAGAAGACCCACAACAACATCTAAGGTCTTTTAGACCCACCTAGATTATGTATAGACCCACCCTAGATTGGTATAGTGCCCTAGCTAAGCACTCTATCTTCTCCTTTAACCAGGTGGCCCAATCCTTTCTAGACCATTTCTCCATTAATGTAGTCAAGAAAGTCACCATGACTGACTTGTACACCAGTGCATAAATTTTATAATGAGTCAATCATAGACTTTGTTGCTCACTGGCATGGCCTGATCAATCAACTCACATTCCCCTTACTACAAACTGAACTAATAGAGTTATTTACACAGCTTGTGCTCGCCACATCTCATCCACCTTACAAATCCAAATATTTTACACATTTGACGAGGCATTCACCATGGCCCGAAAGCTTGAAATCGAGCCATCGAAGAGAAAATAATTCAATTGCGCAACAAAGGTGCTCCTTTTAAACCACATGAACCCACTTCCACCACCAAAACACCACCAACCACTCCTCTCAACCCTCCTAGAGCCAAAGGCTCCGCCCATGCGGTAGTCCTGAAGGCTGGCCCGTCTCACCCATCCAACCTGCCAAAACCTTCACCTAACCTCTCGCCAAAGGCAAACATTCCTCTTCAAAAATGAAAAAAAGAAATATCCCATTGTTGAACCATGCCCGTTGTTCTAGAAAACTCCTAAACACGTGGGCTATCACTCTTCCGAGCATCAAACCACACCCTAGTTTTGATCACCCGCCACCCAATACCCTCATGGTATAGGAGAACAAAATCAGAACTACCATCGTAACCAAGGATGAACACTAACAATTGCATCACTTCAAAACCATTGTCCAAGAAAGGTTAGACATAGGATATCTTGTTCTAGACAATCCCAACGCACCCGCAAACCAAAACCTTCACATATTCTAAAACCATTTCTTAATCATACACCCCCACCCAACACAACCATTCTTCCGTTGACAATGTCAATACCTGAGAGGTTCATGCCATGTTTGATATCCTACCCATACCGCTGCACAACACCCCCCATTGCACCTCAAGAAGAACTTCTTGAACGTATGCCTTTACCTTCACCAGCATCTTCACCCTCTTCACCACTATTAGCAGAGGATAATCTAGTGCAAATAGATTCCTCTTCTTCGGACGTCATAACTACCATACCTAACCATATCATTGACCCTCCTACCCTCATACTTGACGAATCACCCTTGACACTGCTTCCATACCCACTGAGGAGTTGGCAATACCTTCTCCTTCCTCCACCTCACCATGCCTCATGGAAGATCCTACTCCACCTACCTTACCCACACTTCACCACAAAGAAGAGCCCATGCTGAACACAACCGACCTACTACCATCTCCTACAACATTAAATGATCTCTTCTCATCTCTCCTTCCTACTAGAATCAGATGTAGAGGGCTTCCCTATTTCACAGATATCAATTCCATTTACAGGATCACCACCAAATCAACCCTCATCCCCTTCCTCTCTTCATCACCCCATTCAATGGACCATCCAGAGTATGTTGATCATTCATTACTTCGGGAACATCTTCAAATCCCTATCTCCACATAGATGTAGACCTTACCTACCGACTCACCCACTATTTACCCTACAATAGTGGCAACATCCACACCTATCCCACCCACAGAGGTGATTGCAACACCTCCCATTACCTCTGACCATACATACACCTTCATCATCTTCATCATCTACATCATCACTTCCCAACCCCTCATCAATCTCCACAATCTCTCGTATCCTAGGGGTATGACCCACATCAAGCCTTACCCATCTAGCAATCAAAATTGATCTAACTACCCCCTCACCACAAATACACCCCTACCAAAACTGAAACACCAACCACCCCAGACATCGAGTACTAGCATCACCTACTACCTCTTTGTCACCTTCACCACTACCATCCCTCTTGGGTCCTCATCCATCGACCCTAAGCTCAAAATTACTTGTACACAATATGACCAAAAGTCAACAATCACCTCGCTTACCACCACCCCGTCTACTATCCAACCCCTTGAATTTTCCTTTACCTACTAAGAAACACCAAACACCACTACCATAACCTACCCCTACCTCCACAGTGCCACTACTCTCACCTTAGATAACCCGTCCTCTCCCGCCTTTGCACGACCCTATTTGTCATGCCTTCTGCTACATTGTTTACCACCCCACCTCCCAAAGTGACACCTAAAACAAAACCACATCACCCAATGTACTCTTACCTAATAAGGTACAACCCACACCTTAACCCAAACTACCCAGACCACCCCCACACCGTGACCCATGACACCCACCTCTAAGTCACTACCGAGTTCCTCACCCAAAACCATACCCGCCTCACAATGCAACCCAATGGCAGGATCCTATGTGACTATCCTGGCTAACCTATTGGCTTCCTCCCACATCACCTTACCACCCATCTGACCCTATGACCCACTCAAACCAAAACCAAAATGGTTTGACGACTCCCAGATCTGCACCTACCATCGTGCACTAGGGCATAATGTGGAGGATTTCAAGCTCTCAAAGCACTCTGCTACAACTCTTCATTGAGGATGATATTTTAGACAAAGATCTTGTTCCTCCCATGACCATGCTCACCCCTTCTATACCATTACCAACCTCACCCCAAACATCATACCCTTCCTACCCACCACTGATATTTGAAATCAATATGGTTTGAATAGCCACATGGGCTCAACATGATAATGGGAAAACTAGGGCATATGAACCTGCTCCCTTACCTATACCTCACATTGCACCCGTGTCCACACCAAAAATCACCATCCGAGGACCTACCTTCCTTGTCTCCAATGGGAGAGCCCATCACACCATGATCAAAAAACTCCACCAATCGCCACTCAAAATGTCCTTGTATGACCTAATCCAAACTTCGAATCTCATCGCCAAGCCCTCATTGAGGTCCTACAATCCATTGAGGTTCCACCTAATGACCCCACACCGGTTGCATCCATCATCACACCACACCATGTGGCCTCCCTTATTTCTTCACCTACCACTTCGATTTCTATTGCTTCATCTCGGTGGTTACCCTTACTTTCTCCAATGACAAGATCACACCTCACCAAATGGAGGACTCATATCCCTCCTTATTCATTTCGCCACGCTGACAATATACGTGTTCGACGTATTATGATAAATGGTGGAGATAGCATCAACATCATCTCCTCTCATGTGTTTAACCAAATGCGCATTCCTACCAATTGCATGCATAATGACCCAATTATGCTGCATTCTTTCAATGATGCCATAACCACTACCTTGGGGACAATGATCCTACACATTCGTGTTGGTCCTCGTAGCATCCCTGGAAGAATAGTTCCAATACAACATCTTTCTTGGCCAACCTTGGATTCGTGCCATGGGATGTGTCCCCTCCACCCTTCATCGTTGTCTCAAATTTGAACATGAGGGACACAAATACACCATACAAGCCGACCCTTGCCCATTCAAAACATGTAACATGTTATACCGACCCAACAATGTCCTTATACCTATCACTTCTCCCACCTCTGCATCTGCTTCTACTACCACCACCCCTCTTGCTTCTTCTTCGACCCCTACAAAATCATCCATTTCTCCACACCTGCAACCTCCTCATCCCAAACCCCAGTAAAACATCCATTTTCGCCACCCACATTCGGATACCAATCCATGGGAAGGTGTTTTTCAATGTTTGACATTGGGGTAGTATAGCCTCTACAATGCCAATACTTTCCATAGCTCAAAAGAGTATGGCAACCTTCAGCAACATCCTCATTATTACCCCCAAATTGGAAAATTTCTTGCCTATGGACCCTCACACCTCTGCAATAATCTTACCTATAGAGGTATCGACACTCCCACCTACACACCTGAACCACCTACCCCAACCCTACCATTTACCACCACCCTTCCCTCGTTAACCAACTGCACTTCGTCCATACCTTCCTACATCAATGTGCTTGGAAGGGTTTTGGCTTCGGTCTCTATGAACAAGGTCATGACTCTGTCATCCCTACACTACTCGCAAGCACAAGGACCATAGTGGGGTGGTATTTGTTGAGCCCATGCTTAAACAATCCCATGTCGACCTCATTATAGAGGCACCTCAACCTCACAACCCCTACCTAGTTCACCTACATCACCCACAGAGTCTATAGACCCATAGTCTATTCCTCCTACCTTTTTTCCATAAACACCATTTCCCTAGGACCGCTCGCCATTCAACGAGATGGTGAGGCTCCTACTTCTTTTCCCATCCTCTATCCTGATATGATCAATGAGGATGCCCCTTCTATCAACATTGTACAATGTCATAATGACGAATCCATTCTCACCTACTTGGGTGTGGAAGACTCCTATCTCCACCGCACACTACCTTTTGAGACCCAAAACATGCTGAACGAATCTACCATCAACATCAACATCCACACATCGATGACCCCCGCACTCTAAAGATAGGCCAATATTTGGACTCTGTTAAACAAAAAGGTTATACTTCTTTCCTTCACGACCATAGCAATGCTTTTGCTTGGTCGTACGCCGATATGCCGGTATTGACCCAAACATCATGGTCCACAATATCATCACCTTACCTGATGCTAAACCCATAAAAAAAAAAAAGTTGCGTAAAATGCACCCACACATTGCCCTTCTTGTCAAAGAAGAGCTCCAATGCCTCCTCTCTATCTCCTTCATCCTACCAATCGACTACCCACAATGGATTTCCAACATTGTTCCCATTACCAAAGCAATGCAGGGGGACTCCACATATGCACCGACTTCCGGGACCTGAACCTAGCTTGTCCTAAAGATGACTTTCCTCTACCTAGCATCGACCAATTGGTTGACCTCACCACCAGACATGAGATGCTATCTCTCATGGATGGGTTCTTGGGTTATAATCAAATATTACTTGCCCCCGAGGATCAACACAAAACTGCCTTCATTACCCCTTGGGGACCTTCTGCTATCATGTCATGCCCTTTGGACTAAAGAACACAGGTGCCACCTACCAATGAGCCATGACCTATATCTTCCATGACATCATGCATCATATCTTGGAAGACTACGTCGATGACCTTTTGGGAAAATCCAAAAGTCACATGAACATTTACCTATTCTTAAAATCATCTTCGACCGTCTCATTCAATATTGTGTATGCCTTCAACCTAAGAAGTGCATCTTCACCATCCTATCAGGTAAACTCTTGGGCTTCATTGTTTCCTTGTGAGGCATTGAAGTTGACCCGGCCAAAATCAAGGCCATCCTCGAGATGCCTCCACCCACTAACCTCGCCAACTTTGTAGCTTGCAAGGAAAACTGCAATCTATTCATCACTTCATTTCTCAATTATCAGATCATTGTGAACCCTTTCACCACCTCCTTAAAAAGGATATCACCTTCCATTGGAATGCAGTCTATCACAACACTTTTGAAGCCTTGAAAGTGTACCTATTACAACCACTTGTGCTTACCCCTCCTAAGGATGATCAACTGTTCTACCTCTACATTTCTACCACCGACCATTCCTTGGGTGCCATGCTTACTCACCATGATGACCAACACAGGGAGCAAGTAGTCTATTACATAAGTCATACCCTTGTGGATTACGAGACTAGATATACACACACAGAAAATTTGTGCCTCACTTTAGTCTTTGTGGCCACCAAACTTCACCACTACCTACTCAACCACACTACCTTCGTCATCACCAACACAAACCCTTGCATTACATGTACTCTAAACCATTCCAAAACCAATGCATTTCACGATGGCTCATGCTACTTGCTGATCTGGATATCACCTTTCTTCACCAAAAATCAATCAAGGGTCAGGCTATCACCGATCAACTGGTTGATGCCCCACTCTCTGACCACCAACCCAGCAACTTTGAATTCCCGATGAATCCATCGCTACCCTTTCCCTCGACGAACCTGCTGAGGAACCTCTACACTATCAAATGACCTTATTCTTTGACGGATCTAAGTGTCAATGTGGGGGTGGAGCTGGAATCATCCTCATTCCACATGACAATGAACCCATACCCCTTTCTTTCAAACTTGACTTTGAGTGTACCAACAACATCACCAAATATGAAGCACTCGTACTAGGTCTCCAAACCACCCGAACCCTAGATGTTAAATCCATTAATATCTTCGGTGATTCTCAATTGGTAGTAAATCAGGTCAATGGACTCTACCAATGTCACAATGAGGAATTACAATGGTACAAACACCATGTAGACCTCTTGTTAACCACCTTCACCCACTATAACCTACAAACCATCCCCACTCTACGAACAAGTTTGCGGATACCATGGCTTGCCTCGCCTCACAAATACCCTCATCACCTACTAATTCACAAATATTTGTTGTTGTGTGAAGGTTACAATCACCCTCTTACCTCTCTCATGCTATCAATCTCATCGAGAAACCTACCACCAACCCATCAGACCTCTGGTACCAACAATACTCTGACTACCTCTCCCTTTCCATCCTTCCTCTAGATCTTACCCATATGGCTGACGCGCCTTCCTCCAAAAGGTCTCTGGTACATCATCATGGGAGGTCTCCTCTATAAGTGTGGCTTTGATGGGATCCTTCTTAAATGCCTCACTAGCTCTGAAATACCTTATACCATCAAGAAATACATGACGACATTTGTGGAGGTCACATTAGTGGGCTAGCTATCGCTAAACGTATTCTTTACCTTGGCTATTATTGGCCTACCCTCAACTGTGATTGTTGTGACTATGTCAAATGATGTGTGAAATGTCAACAACACTTGAACCTTCATCACACCCTAGGTCATGCCTTACAGGTTACACAAGACCTTTGGCCCTTTTCTCAATGGGGCCTTGATCTCATCGAGAGATTAACCTCATTCTTATCAATGCCACAAATGGATTATAACCACTATGAAATACTACACCAAATGGGTAGAAGCCATTCCCCTCATCTCTACAAAATCCAAGAAAATTTGTGAGTTCATCAACCATCACATTATCTGTCACTTCAGTGTTCCTCATCACCTTATCACTGATAACGACAAACAATTCAAAAACAAAACCCTCTAGAAAATCTGTGATACCTTTGGTATCCAACTCAGTTTTTCTTCACCTTATTACCCGCAAACCAATAGCCAAGCTGAATCAACCAAAAAAACCCTGAACAAAATCCTCATGAAAGTGGTCAATGATACTGGGAAGGATTGGCATACACACATTCCTTTTTCCCTATGGGCATACCACACTAGTATTCATACATCGACTGCTGCTACACCTTTCTCTCTGGTCTACGGTACTGAGGTTGTCTTGCCTCTCGAATTCTAGATCCCATCTCTCCACATATCACTCAAAGACATGCTCACCAATGATGAATTTCACCAAGATCGTCTTACACAACTAGAGCTATTAGACGAATGACATCTACATGCTTTAGATCACCTCCAAATATACCAAAAATGCATCAAACACACTTATGACAAGCACGTCCACCCACGAACCTTCCAAGTCAGAGATCTCATCTTGAAGGAAAATCAACACGTCACCAAAGATGAGAAACATCTATGGGGTAAATTTACTCCTAATTGGCTTGGACCCTATATCGTTACCCATACCTATGGATTAGGTGCTTATCGTTTATCTTCACTTGATGGTAAACCCGAACTTAAGCCCCTTAACATCTTACATCTTCAACCATTCTACTATTGAACCAAGTGTTTTATCACCCATTGACTATTACCGGCTCGTCCTGTGAGCACCCACTCCTCTTATCACCACCTCCCATACCTATGATTAAACAAAAATCATGTGACTCTCCATCACTTTTTCAACCTTGTCTTCAATATGAGTACCATGGCTCTACTCATGGCATGATTCTCATGGATACTTTTTGTCCCCTCAAGGATGGAATCCCATGGTTGTATACCATTCCTTATATACCTCACAAACATCCACCTTTACCTCCACCTCCACTCCACCTTTTGATCTACGATGTTCGTATTCCTCTATAGCCTTGTCCATGGCTTAATTTGGTAAAAGAAAATTCACCTATCAAAAATGGGATCACCCTCCTTGAGTCAAAATTCCAAACATAAAGATGAATCCCTCAAAAGGACATCTACCATTTGTATCTAGTTGCCATAAATAGACTGCTCCCTCAAAGGACAGCTATACATTGCACTAGTCATACTCTACCTAGTAAAAAAAAGAGACTAGGCCCATTTCGAAGCTTCCCGCATCGATCAACTTCACGAAGACCTCAAGGAGATTATCTAATCATCCCACATAGACTTCCCACATTGATCAGTCTATCCAACAAACATAACACACCCTTTTTTCCATGGACTCGCCTATCTGGGTTATCGACCATCTTATACAAGAGGTGCATTATTCCCCTTCACGTTTCTAACCTTTCACCATATCAACCATTTTACCACATTACCCTACTTTTCCTACCTACCATGGGATGCTGCTGTGAATATGATATGTTGTGATCCTGCACATTGATTCACCTTTGGAATAGTCCAACCTACAAGGTCTTTTAGGGGCTTGAGGTTCATCACACCTACCCTTGGTCTACGCATCGATGGTCCTTGCCAATCCGGATACATCAAAAACCCTGTTATAGTTCCTTGCCTTTTGAACTTTTGATCTTTTTTTCAACCAAAACCAATATTTCCACTTACCTTCAACTATCTCTCACCCACACCTATCTTCACCTATCAATATCTATCTCACACCACACCTGACCTTCATCACTTTACCTACACGCACTCATACCTCCGACCTAGCATCTTACCCATTTCTCCTCACCCACACACATCACCTATCTACCCATACCCATTGACCCTACCTATCTACCCACACCCATGACCCTTACCTACTCGACCATACCTTTTACCAATTTATGCATCTACTCATACCCATTGACCTTACCTACTTACCTATTTACCCATACCCATTGACCTTACCTACTTACCCATTTACCTCTACCCATTAGCCCTATCTATCTACCCATACCTTTTTCCATACCTATCTACACATACCCATTGACCCTACCTATCTACTCATATCCATGACTTGTACTTACTCACCATACCCTAACCCTTACGTTTTTACCCTTACCTAAGTACCCACGCACACAACCTACCTCCACCCGACCAACCCCTCTCTATACCTATTCTTTTCCTCCCTAGCTTAAGGGAGAACTACATCGGTCTGAGGCCCCTTTTCACTGGGGCTATGTAGGTAGCACTCTGAGGGCATGGGGCCCTTGGAGGTTAGCTCGACCATCGTCATCACCTTCTTCACCTTTCTCATTCATAACCATTCACCTCTCGCCTTTTGGCTACCTGTTCCAGTCACATTCTACTCTAGTTAGTTTCCAATTTATCATCAAATAAGTGGAAATTAATACATTTTTACACCATTCATTTCATCACATTTTACACAATCATACATTACCTGTGATCATAACAACATGATCCATGTTACCATACATACCAAAAATTAAACCACAACATATGCATACATCATCATTTCTTTTTCATCATATTCAATACTTGCAAAATCGACTCAACCATGCCTAAAAACCTAACTCAACCATGCCTATAACTTTGACTCCACCATGCCTAAAAAGTTGACTTAACCATGCCTACCAAACCTATTATCCATCCATCTATGCATAACGATGAAATTCTATCAACACAAATACATTATCAACGAATCATACATCTCATCATATAAATATGTGTATCTGTACAATACACACCGATATCCAACAATATCCATCTTTCTAAAAATCTCATATACCGCCTTACCATCTTCGGCACGTAGGCTGGTATATGATCAAAAATACAAAAATCTCGTATACATCCTCACTCTCTTCGGCACGCAGGCCGATATATATCAAAAATAAAAACAGCTACATCAAAATGGAGGGACATATATTAGGCATCATCCCACCAAACATCCTCCATGATTGTCTCGCCTATCTCCTCCTCCCCCTCGGCTTCGCCTCGATGACTCGTTAACATCTCACCACCTATCATGGGTCATGGCTGGTCTCTCGCTGCTACATCATCTCGGGTGGCCTCCATGAATTGGTGGCCTCGCCTAACCTAGTTTTGGGGCTCAATAGGCCCCTATTCTCTCGTAGGTTGTACTCTCCATACGATAGAAAATCTATCCTTGCCACCATTAGCTAGTCCTAATAATACCTGGCCTCATCTCGGGCATCCCACAATATAGATACAGGTACTATCTATGGTGGCCCCATTGGCCTCTCGACACTTGTACCTATCCTGTGGGACCCTATCCACACCCCGCTATGAACCGGGAGCCTATCTCGGTATCGGTAATGGTGTCATCGGCCTCTACCCCTATGCTTATATCTAGGCCTCGTAGTGCCCCAATCTGCACTGTGTAAGTGGCTAACTAGCCTTGCAAACCTGTAACTTTGGCCTATAAAGCGACCACTGCTCATCATCACCATCTCCACCCTAGGCCATATGGGCCTATAGACTGGCCACTTGTGCATGCAAAGTAGCCACCTCCACCTGGAACCCACCAACTACCCCTGCACCATCCCCAACTAGGTAATTAGGGTCACCACCTACCCCTATAGGGCATCTCTCTGAACAAAGTGATCGTGGCTAAATCTAGCTACCTCGGCCTAGGCGGTACCACTCATAAATGAGAAGCCCACCACTATCTATATCTATATGTCCTCCTGGTATCATCAATCCACCGTTCTATCACTCCGCTCCTCCTACCCTGTGTAGGTATTATCAGTATGGTAGTGGCAAAGTGGTCTCTCCACATCATCCCTCCTTTCTTTGTGGGAAGGGTGTAAGTATATCCTATGGCGAGACCAAACTACCATCTCGACCCTATCTACTGGGATCATCTTGTTATCCCCCGCAATGTGCCCATCTATCCATCTAAGTAGCTACAAGATGTCTAACTCATTGGCCATCTATCTCGTATGAGAGATAACTCACATACGGTCTCCAAATAATTTCTACAAAAGAGAAAATCCCTCCAATAATCACCTGTAATATGCTACATCATGCTTAGCCCTATCTAATCGATGCTCTCCAATCACTGGCACCCATCTCATGTACCCCACCTAAACAAAACTAAGCTCAAATACATCTGCTCGGGGCATACCAATCAGACGAGCACACACAATGTGATTATAGGCCCAACAGGTGAATAATAAACGTGTAGCATAATTTGAACTTGCGCAACCACCCATACACCCATAGCTCTCTGTATAACTATACCAGGAATGTTGACACCCATAAAAAGTAGGTCCTATCCATCACCATATCATGTAACACCCCATAAATGATCATGGGAATCTCCTACCCTCTACATCCGCAATGTGAAACAACATGAGACTACCTCCATCAATAAAACTACTAGCCTTGTCTCTTCAGACGGGATAGGTACATCTCTCCATAACTCGGGATGGCATTGTGAAAATTCATCTCCACCGGTCCCTCGCCAAATACTGTCAGCATCAACTCCTCAGATGCCTCTAAGGAGATTGAGTATATCCGTATCCCAAATATCAGTAACTGCAGAATCCTGTAAACATCGTCCAAGGTGATTGTTATCTCACATGTTGGTAAGTGGAAGGTGTTGGTTCTGAGTCCCATCTATCGATGAGGTTGAGCATCAAACTAGGCTCTCGAACTACATGCCGGTAGTGTCGGACCCCAATAAGACCCACCTTTGTGACATGCCTCTACTTCTCAACCGTCAGTCATAGCCCCACGCACCTGTCAAAAGTAGGGGTGGCACCTGTCTCGCATCCACACTGATCTCTCCCTACATCCAACATAAATATCACAATAAAACACCTTAATCATACCCATAATCACCCTCGACACCTCACCTATACCTACATCTCTATCTCTTTTTCCCTAATAACTTACCTACCTATCACATTTCTCTCTACCCCCTAAACCTACCCACTATCATTCACCCATACCTATTTAAACCCCCACCCATGTTATCTTTTTCACCAAAACACCTTCTTTTACCCTTACCTATCTCATCCACCTGACCTGGGGTCCTTTTGGCTCCTTTTTCCCCAAAACTTGATCAAGATCTGGCTATCTCTAGCCAACCCAGTCTCCCTTTACCGGCATCGGTCACTATTTTATGACCGATACCAGCTATACCCCAATGACATCGGTGAACCCTGACCGACGCCGGCCAATGTCGTGGTGAAAACCATGATGCCCAAACCCTCCATTTTTCAAAAATCTCACTTTCCCCCTTCTACCCACCCATTCTCACCTAAACCTTCCTCAACTCCCTTCACCCCTCATTCACCCACCCACCTCTCTCCCCTTCCTATTTTACCCGATTCACCCTCCCAAAATTCAAATTTCATTTTCCCCCAAAACCTATTTTTCTCAAAACCCAACCTCTAACCATATCTAACTCACTAAACCAAGCAAGGGATTTCCTCCAACCTCATCACGATGCCGATGTCATGGTGGCACATCGGGCCATTGCACCAGTGGTCCACCCGATCCCTCTCCTACCTCTACCATCACCAATCACTCACCTCACCTCTAATCAACTAAATTACCCAATCCGATCTCATGGACCCACCTATCGACTGATGATCACCTGCTACAACACTAGCAAACTCATTTCTCCATTCCATCTGGACACTTTTCACCCTTTCCCTCTCTCTCATGTCATTTTCTCCTATTTTGCACGAGACAAATGATTCCAAAAAATGCATAATTTTCCTTTTTATACCCCGACCTAATCGGCATCGGTTTTACCTTAACCAACATTGGTCATGTGCCCTACCTTACCGTGGTCGGTTTACCTATACCGGCATCGGTTACCCTTGACCGGCATCGGTTACCTTTGCTCACCACATTGCCACCAATTTCACCCTATCACCTAGCCCACAACCTTTTTCACCTCACTTATAACCCGCCTTGACCCTTGATCTCACCTTTTTACCCACACCTGCCCCCTTGGGGTGACCATCGACCTTCCGCACTCAATCTGCCATGCGATGTTATTACCACATTATTAGCCTACCAGCCTTACCTTGCCTACGGCCATGACCTTTACCCAAACAAACCTTGATGTTTTGGGTGTTCCAACCACCCTATGTGTTCCTGCATCTTACCTCATTGAGTTCCCTGGACCGTATCCTTCACCATGGATACCAGACCTCAACAACCCTGTTTGGATAACCCGATCAACCTTGGACAATGTAGAATTCGAAATCTATTCACCATGGTACCGTGTCACAATATCTATGTGTAAGTACACTTTATTGACACTACCTTACCCACACCTACCCACCTACCTATGCCTACCTACCCCACCCATTGATTATGTGGATATTCTCATGTCCTCACTTGTTACATCTTGTGATGATGGTACTTGTTTTCTCAGCCTGATGACCTTACCTTGCCTATGGCCGTGACCCTTGTCCAAACAAACCTTGACCTTTTGGATGTACTAGAACCACCCTATGTGTTCCTGCATCTTACCTCGTTGAGTTCTGGACCATATCCTTTACCCTAGATACCGGACCTCAATAACCCGTGTTTGGATGACCCTTAACCTTAGCTGATGTAAATTTATTATGTTGAGCAACCCTTGTACCTCATTACATTTTACAATGTGTGCATACACTTGATTGCCACTACCTTACTCATCCAACGTTACCTTTCACCATCACCATACCCATGTACCTCATCTCATCACACCTACCCGTTCTTTCTCAAACCACCCACCGACTCTCTCTATTCTTCATCGTCGGTGCCTAATTTGAGGGGGATCACTCATGCCCCTATTTGGGGAACCAACATCCACCTTCTCACCCTACGTTCACATAGGGCAAAAAAACAACCAAGCTTCAATTTTATCATGCCACCTACCACTACAAAGCCGCCCCAACAAAAAGGGGAAAAATGTAGACACCAAAAACACATCACATTTCATCATCTTCCTCCAAAATAACCTAATAACCACATTCTACACGGGTGATTGATTTAACCCTAATTCGGTCACTCACAACCCCTTTTGCACATCACAATGACCCTCATTCACACACCCAAGGATTTAATTAACATCAATTAATTAAATTCTCCCCTTTTTATCCACTCATCAAGCCACCTCACCATGCCACTGGACCGGCCACCTCACCCAACCACCTCATCATTCCATTACCCCACTTGCTCCTCCACCTCACCATTCCACTCCCCACCTTACCCATACCTTTCCCATACCTAGCCCATACCCTTCTAGAAAGCCCTAATAGTGGCCACTCCACTCATAGGACCCCTCTTTGTTGTATTACCCATTATAAAGATGGAGGAAGCATGTGCTCCACCATTCAAAATCAAGTGGGAAGTCATATTCCCACATTTTAAAAAAAAATCCCCCGACATGACCGGGGTTGGTCACGGCTTTACTGATGTCAGTTAGGTGGGACCAATGTCGATCACCTACAAATACCCAGTTCTAACTATTTCCAAAGGGTTGGTTGATTTTGTTGGACAATCTCTTTGTTAATTCATCATTGGCATTGGGGCTGATTCTTGACCTGAATTCATTCATCATTCGCTATCTAGAAAATTACATTCGACACGGGCAATTTGGTTGAAGAAACAAGGCCATCAAGGTTCCTAGCTGAGACTAGTAGTGGAAACACTCACTAAACTCTTTGTGAGAACAACCATTGAAGGAACTCGAACTAGATAGAGCTAGAGCAAGAGAACTCCAACTACCTACCAGCCTTCACCAACGTCTATCACTCTTCTACAAGCATCGATTCCGGATAAGTAGATCCCTTGTATCTCTCACCCTTGTTTTGTACTTTGCTTCTCTATTTCCCTCCCCAAGAGCAAAAACTTCTCTCCTACCCCTCCAATCTCACCTATCTAACCTACGCCCTCACCCAAGGCAACTTTTTCACTCCATTCCACTCCCTAAAAACCCTCGATCACCCACAGAGAGAGCACCCTAACCCCTACTACCAAAATCTAACCAAACACTAGTGATGTCACGATTAAACCTAACCGCTTTCGGTCTTTTCCACCACCGTCACCACCTTCACTATCTCGCCAACTCCCCAAGTTCTAGCTAAACAAACCCAAAATCACCCTCTAAAATCCCTAGGCTATGAACTTGAACTCATCCTTCATTGAGACCTCACACACTGCTGACCCTCCTAACCCTCTCGTCACGAGATAGAGTGGGACCTAAACACCTCCCACCTAGACCTCTGTCACTTCTACAGTGACCGATACCAGTCAACCTTAACCGGCATTGGTCTACCCTTAATCGGGCAGGCGTCGGTCTCTGTGTATACTAGCACAAAGTAGACCAACAACCTACCTCTTCACCCAAATAACCTAGAATACCCTACCCAACCCCAACCAAACCCTGTCTGCGTGGCTGTAGACCACCCAACCTACCTGAACCTGACCCAAACACCTTTTTACTTGCATAGTTTAGTATTTAATTGAATCGACACTGATAGCGACCTGAGGCACCCAAATCAGAATGCTAGCACTAGATTCCTTTTATTTACATGCTTTTGTCATTTAATATTGATTTATAAAATAGTGGATTGATAGCCCTCAGTGAGTACTTGCACTTCGGATCTAGCATACACTAAGCAATCCACCGCATATGTTTTTAACTCTCTTGTGGTCTTGTTTTCTTATTTCAGGGTAGTCCTTCCCAGCCAAAAAGGATTTCACATGATCAACCGAGATCGAAATTCTACATGCACGCATTCCTCCTTCAACTCAACAACAGGTAAACCTCCTACACCCTTATTTGTTTCATTCTTTGATTGTAGACGCAGAAAGGATCGAAACATGATAAACAAAAATGATAAATCGTGTGCACAAATGATTAAAAATGTAAAAAATCAAGCAAAAAGTCCAATAACACTAAGTTTTCAACGTTGACAAGTAGCACCCTATAGTGATTAAAAGCTTCCATGAACCCTGCAAAATCAAATTACATAGTTAGTCCTACTAACGAAAGGATCACAATGTAGTGGAAAATACCTAATTAAATAGAAAAAACTAATGAATTAGATAAAAAATGAAATAAACTAACAAATTAATTAATAAAATAAACAAAGGAATTAATTAGATAAACAAATAAAATAAATGAATTAAGAAAACTATAAACTAAACTCAATTAAAATAAGAAGAGGTTAAAGACTAAACTAAACTATACTTAACTTAACCTAAAACTATAAACATAACCAAAAATGAAAAACATAAAATAAAATAAATGTGACCTAAAAGTTAACCAAAAACTATAAACATAACCTAAAATAAACTAAAAATTCGAATGCATGTGAAAGGTGTCTTGTTGGTGTGTGTAATTGAGGGAGAGCATTGAGATAGAGGGCTCTCGGGTGGGCAAGTCAAGAGTAGGGAGGGTGATGACTTAGTCAAAGTGGGTGAGGTGTGTCAAGTTATGGAGCCTGTTTTCATGTGAGAAAGTGTTGAAGATTGTACACTAAGAGTACTATACACTTTCCACAATTGTCACGTTGGGGTTCGCGGGCACACTGTGAGAAAAAAATTATCCTTAAAATGTGCCCAATATACCAGAAATGTGATTTTCTCATAAGGGTGGAATTTCAACCCATAGGTTTATCGAATGGTTTTGGCCCACGGTTTTGATACCCATGGTTTCGTAAAACTACTTAAGTAGTTGTCTACTTATATGGTTTTATGCATATGGTAGACAATATGTAACATTGCAGATGTGAATTTTGTAGAGTTTTTTTAGCATAGCTCCAAACAGATCTGGGTATTGTATTAAGAGAGTTGTGGCTTGTAATAAAATATAAGCAAGTGATTCTTGGTGGACGTAGCCCAAATTGGGTGAACCACATTAAATATTGTCTCTTTGTGTTGTGTTATTTTATTCTACACTTTTATTTGAGATCTATAATATTTTTTTGCATATTAGTTTCTACTGTTTTGATTCTATGAGGGATTATTCTACATATTTTATCCCTTATTTCCTAACAAGGTGGGATGGGGCTCGAGAGAGGAGTGGGGTTGGTATGGAATGGGATCATGGGTAGGGAGGGCTCGGCATAGCCATCTTTGGGTTAGGTCGTAGGGGTGGCCAAAGTGAGGTAGGGAGGGAGGGAGGGAAGTGAGTGTGGAAAGGGTATTGGGGTTTGTGTAGGGTGGGGTAGGAAGTGAGGTGGCTCGGCTTAAGCTGAGTAGGGAGGGGGTAGATGGGAGATGAGTTAGGGTTAATTTTTTTATGTTTTCAATTTTTTATTTATTTTTTAATATCTATTTTGTAAAGAAAAACAACAAATATATATATAGATATGTGCTGCAATATATGTTTTTAACATATAAAATCTAAATTATTCTTTATATGTGTGCGGATAGTCAACAATTGCAATAAATTGAAGAAAATAAAACGTGCGAGAAGATAAGTGTAAACAAAAGACAAATGCAAACAAAAATGTCAGCACTCAAAACCATGAATCAACAAAAGACAACTATATGTTATTTTTGTTTGTATTTAGATCTGGGAAACTTGGTGCATCCATCTAAACTGCAGAATTGCTTTCTTCCAAACTCGCACAACAACAAAAACAACAGAACACTACAAGAAAAGAATTAGAGAAAGAGAATGAAATAAAGATGAAAAAGGAGGGGTGCAAGTCGCACCGGGTTTGTCAAAATGTAAGCTAGTAAAATAAATGTAATGAAATAAATAAATGAGCCATGCAAACCTTTCCAAAGAACATTTTGTGCAAACCTTAAATAAGGGTCTCTGTGAAACCATGTAAAATGGATGTCGAGATGATTTGTGGGTGCTCTTGACTACTCTCTAAGCTTTGAATGCAAATACTACGGACCATGACAATGAATTTAGTAGATTTTTTTTTTATGTCGATTCAAGAAGATTTGTAAGGTAAGTTTCACAATTTATAGAAGGAGAAGGTAGTTGAAATCGGTTACACATGGATAAATGAGTATTCTAAAAATAATATTGTGGGTAGTTATAATAGTTTCATTGGCGAGTAAATAAATTAATTGCAAAAACTTGCATTTGGAAAGGTGGTTGTATATGTAATTTAATTTCCCCACATTTCTAGGATTCTATAAGTGCAGAGTTAACTAGGGTAACGATAGTGAGTCCACATGGATTCTAAGTTGAGTCTAGCTAGAGTTTGATCAAGTGACCGATGACTAGGATGTGCACACACTTAATTAATTATTTATTTAATTAATAAATAACAATTAATTAAGCTAAAGGGGTACTAAGGATACATGGGATTAATTTAATTAATCCAAAGGGGTACAATGTGAATTAATTAATTAATTTAATCAATTAATCGCAAATGGGTGAATAACAGGGCATACTAGGATAACATTGGGAAGAAGTGGAAATAAAAGTGTAATTTTGGGGTGTCTACAGAACCGCCTCGCTTAAAATTGAACTCTCATCCTAGAAGCAACAAAAAGTGGCATGCAGCAAGAAAAGAAGGGCACAAGAGGGAGCACACATAAATTGAAACACAACACCATGTACAAAACTGAAAATCATATATGTCCCAAAGGGAACATGCAAAGTGTGCACGAGCACTTGTGTTACTAAAATAAAACCTAAACTAGCCTACTCTAACCAGAGGCAAAGGGTGCTCAAGTAAAACTTGCTACAGGCAGGGAGAAGTAGCTTCCCTTCCTCATAAAATGTGACGATGTAATTGATTTGGTGTTGAACATAATCGGAAACAAGAGTGAAAAACCACCTTGCAGATGGTGTTTCACCCTCCTCATAGTATGAACAAACAAAATATATACCTCTTGAAGTTGATCTGCATTGGTAACTGGGAGGCATTGTTTCTAATATTTAGCACATTGAAGCTCTTCCTCATGCTCTAAAATGAGCATGACTGGTGGTAACTCTATTTTTGTCTTTAGAATAGCCAAGTATCCGATTGGGCTCGGTATGATTTTTTTGATTTTCCCATTAATTTGAATCTCAATCCTACATATAGGATTTTCTTGTAGACTTTCCTTCTAAAGGGGAGCACTGGTAGGATGGGTCACACAAAATTAGGGTGCATGGGGTTCGTCTCTACAAGAAATCAAGTTTCCTCAAGGATAGCACCCTCTGGAACTAACTGATTTTCTTTTGGAACAAGCACCCATATGATTTACTCTTCCCATTCAGATTCGTATGAGTCATGTCATTCTTCAAATATTCTACAACTGTTGAACATGATGGCATTTGTTGGGAAAGGTGCATTGGTAGGGGCTATTAATTTATGATAGAGTTAGATAGAAGGGACTCGAGAAGAAGGTGGAAAGATGGGAATTGAAGGGACTGAAGGTGCATGTGCAAGAGGAGTAGAAGCACACGCAGTAGGGGTGATGGAGGATAAATGAAGGTGAGAGGATGGAGGAGGGGAAATCTTAATAGGGGTAGTGCAAAAGAAGCTAGGAACACGTGCGGTGAGCTGAGATGGTGTTAGTTGTTGTGGAGGAATGGAAGGGTTGTAAGATGGTGGTGCGGGGTTGCCACATTGTGCTGTGGTTGTCGTGCGCTAGATTTCTGAGCCTCAATTTCTTCCACCCACTCTGTAATTTGGGGCACTATCTTAGTGATAAATTGTAACTTTTGTTGGGTGTTAAACTATCCTGGTACATGGCTGACCCATGGACAAGGGACCTTATAGCCAAATTTAGTTTCCTTTATGGAGCACTTGACTCTAAGATGCATCATGTCCATCTCCATTCTTTGCACCTGCCTCTCAAAATTAGCTTTGGCCAAGGATTTTCCGCCATCATTTGCATAAAATTGTTCTTCAAAACATTTTTGTTAGAAAAAGTGGGTTATATGCATATTCAAGATGACAGGGCTTATAAAATTTATTTGGAGGAGGACTTTAGAACTGTGGGGATGGAGAAAATAGCTCTGTTGCTACAAATAAAAATTTCATAAAGGGAAATAATTCATGATTGCACAACTTCAAAAAGAGGAATATGGAATGATGGAAGAAATAAAAATAATGAAAAGAGGATGAGAGACTCGGTCTCGTGAATGAGAAAATGGGTATGTTTAGATCAATGGAGTTAAAAATGTGTTAAAAATGCCTCCAAAGGTTGGATCTTAGCAATGAAACATTAAACTCACTAAGATGAAGATGTATAGCTCTTCAAAATGGTCCCACTGGGCATGACAAAAACTATTGGTCATCAAACTTGCACCCGCTTCTTAGATCCGAAGAAATAAGCTGTTTGAGACAACAATGGAACCATCCCCAAATTATGGGACCTTGTGCACTTAGGACGGATCTTTGAAGAAGGCCGGTTCCTCTACCTACCTCTAACACTACTACTACTCTTAATGTTGAATGAAAATCCTAGACTAAACATGCCAAGGGACCAAGGATAGAAGGATGTGTAGAAAGGGGAAATCCTAAGATAAGAAAGGTGATAGCGCTAGGGAAAGGGTTGATCTCTCTCCAAAAGTGGTGAAGGAAACATAGCGTATATGGGAGAAGAGGGTGGATGGTGTGGCACATATCAAAATTCGGTCTTGTCCTTCTAGGGCACCCAACACATGAACACGGGGACTGCAAGCGAGAATACATACAACATGCCAAAAAACACAAGCAGAGAGGAGAGATACAATGAAAGTGAACCTTGGAATGCCTTGCACTTGCAGCCTTTATATTGTTAAATAATTTATCTTCATTACAATAGTTACATTTTATCACTCTATTAAAACCATCCATTGTATCCCAATAATGGTTTCAAAGCATGTGGTTATCCATAACTATCCTAAAAATATTTCATCACATGAATAAGTTCCTCTTTAAAAGGAACCCCTTAAAATCATTACACTCATCCACCTTGTACCAACTAAAAAACATGACATGGGGTACAAATGTGTAGATCATATATGCATCTTCTCCCCTCCTTGAAACGGTTTATTGTTATTTTTCTCTCAACTCAAAAATCTATGTAACAAAATTATTTGGATGCATTTTTCAAAAGTCAAAACATAGTAGAGTGATCCTCGAAGCAAAACTACCATAAAATTATAGACCATTCCGGGAATGACGACTATCCTACAAAAATGAAAAAGTAGACCATACCCTCGAAGGATGCTACTCATATATAAAAAGGATTTTTTGCAATTGACTAGCCTTCAAAAATATATCAATATCAAAAGCATCCAGAAATCTTCCCGCATTGATCAACTTTCCCATTACAAAAACTTCCCTGCATTGACCAATTTGCTTCAAAATCAAAAATTTAAAGTTGGGGCATTTCTCTTTAGACTCATTGAAAAGGAGAATCCATTTCCCCACATTGATCTACATATATAAAACTCCTTTCATGTCCTAGGAAGGTATACGTATTTTTAGGGAGGAGGAGGAGGTGGTTATTAATAATGTACCAAATTGAAGATATCTACAAGAAGCTAAACTCCTTAGACTCCCATTTAGGGAAGGCCAAAACTCGTCATGATTACAATATGGCCATTTTTAGTGCGATTGAGGAGTTCATTAAAGAAGCATGTCGAAGTGTCTTCAATCTCAACAGAGTTCCTAAGCAACACTTTGGGGCACTGATAAGGAAAGAAAAAGGACCATTGATCAGCTGGATAAGACTAACGCTACCCACATGAAAACTTTGGGAATGTTCAAATCCTGGAAGAACATCAAAACCAGCATCGACAAAGCTGCCAAGAAGTAGTTGTAGGTGCTTTAGCTGCTCTTGTATGTTTTTTTGCTATTTTTTTGCGGTCTCTTTGCTGCTTTTTTGCAGAGTTTTTGTTGTTTTGTCTTGATGGGGTAGCTGTTTTTTGGCTACTTTGGGCTTCATTGTCACACTTGGATTTTGATCCTTTTTTTTCTGGTTTTCATTCCTATTCTAGCTCCTAGGCCCTCTTTTGTACACAAGGGTATAGTCCCTTTCAAAAAACTATTTGCCAATAATAAAAAAAAGGTATATGTATTTTTCTTACACTTCTTAAATTTCTGTAACTACTCATTGGAAATATTATTTAACAATTGATAAAGGCTACAAGTACAAGTATGATTTTAAAACCCATCATGTATGTACCAAATCCATAGTGGGGTAATCATTCCATTCTTATCCAATTATAGTTAGTCACGTTTTTATATGATTTAAGATCACATTTTCATATATCACACAATTAAACCAAAATCACATATCATATAACATATTGAAATCTAGAAACATAACATCATATCATATATTTATCAAAATTCATCTAACATCAACACATTCAAATTGAAAAACATACAACACCATACATATTGAGATCAACATATGAAATATAAAAACAATATTAATCATAAAATCTCATCATCATCATCATCATCGTATATATCAATCAAATACATATACATCAATATCAAAAGTAATCTTATAAGATCCATGTAAAAATATTAAATAAAAAAATTGGCTTCCATGAGCCATACAACTATATATCATGAATCAATAAACTAAAAATCTCTAAGGATATGGCGAGAGGAGTTGTACTCCTCTCTCCTCCCTCAAAGCACCTCTACCTCGAGTAGCTCCAAAGACCGCACACAACACATGTATCTCCTTTAACAACTTCCTTTCTATCACCCACTCACTTAGCTCTCTAAGGTGGGTTACCCACACTCGTACCACTAGAAGTAGGTCCTGCCATCTTATAGGCCAAATGGTCGCATACAAAACTACAATTGGCAAATCATGAGTCACCATATTAATATAATATTGTAACTTGGTCTTCACCGATTCATAGTGAGTCCTACAAACTATCCTAGACCCCATAAGTGGCATCTATCCATTAGCCTATGGAATCTCTCCACTAGTCCCGTGTCTCTTTCCACTGGCTGCACTCTCTCGAGCTATATCACCAACTATGCACAAAAAATAGAAGACCTGGTAATCCCTAAGGCATTCCTTATCCCATCTCTTTTCCGCTTATACCGATCTCTATCTACAATGGCCAGGTCCAACCGAGCTCTATAATCCTCTCGCTCTACTATCACGTTATCTCTCTTAGTGATCAAGCCATCCCTCTCCACAATCAAAGCATCTCAGATACCTAAGAGATCATCCCTCTCCCTCTTGGCCACATCCCTCTCTCCCTCAACTACGGCCTTCTCGGCCGTCACTACTACAATAGTTGTATCCAAATCATCATCACCATCCTCCTCACTATCATCCTCGACCCTCTCTGTTGTCTCTTGTGTTGGTGCTCTCACCACACGAGCTCACACTTGTCTGACTCTCTTTGATACTCTCTGTGTAACCCGGGCCCGATCAAAAGTCCTCAATGCTTGGGTCCACCATGTTGTATACTCAGGGGTAACCCCTACATCATCACCTTTGGGAACAATTTGACACTCATCAATTGGACTCGTCACCTCCGAATGATCCATGGTATCCTCAAGATTTGTCACAACGACCCTCGGTGGTCTTTGTATCCCCATCCTCTTGTCTGTATTATACAGGCTCCACTGACACTCTCTGTGACAATCCAAATTGTTTCATAACATGATAAAAATGAAGAAACTCATTCTCACCTAATCGAGATCCCGCACCATATAGGGTGTTGTAAATTGGTCGATCATCTGGAAACTCTATCCAAACAGTAAAATCCAAGTATGGCCTCTATATCACATCTCCAATCTATAGTCCAAAAATACCTCCTGGTAATAGCCAATCCTCCTCCTCTTCAAGCCATGACCACAATCTTCCCTCTATCTCAAGAAACTAGGGTGTCCATCACCAATCACCCTAGGAAATATCATAGGTTGAGCAATAACAATGTTCTCAAAGGCCTAGGCATGTAGTATAAATCCAATGTCAATACAATATCTATTGTGGACCTTCCAGCCCACAAGTCTCTCGTATGTATGGGTAAGTAGGGTAGGACCCCACTTAAAAATAGTACGCTCCTCCATCATCCAAGGAAATTGGCCACCTCCTAAATCTGGAAATGCATAAGAAAGAATTTCCATCATCATCATGGTCATTGGGGTATGTCCTTTGTCCTAGCTGAATACAATCTAGCACAAACAAATCCCCCTAGCTCTAGTCCGATATCCCCTACATCATTCCCATATAATCTAGTCATAACACCATCTCTCTCTTCCCTCGTAATGAGATAAACACACTCACCCTAGATAGGAAATCTCATAGTGCGATGAACATCGTCTGCAGAGTGATCGTAATCTCTCCAAAGAGGAATCCAAAAGTGTTGGTGGAAGGATTCCACCTTTCTAAGTAAGGCCAACATAAAAATCCTACATCTATGTAATTGCCAATAATGTCTCATACCACCAAAACCCATGGCCTTGACATGATCCCAATCATCCTTATAAATATCATCGCTGACCTGATCTAAGACCAGTGGTATAGATCCTGAATAATCAACTTCGCATCCACCTGCAAAATAGAAATAAATTAACATTAGTATCATCATTAAAAATATATGTTTGAAACATTAAAACCATCCACAACATATAAAAAAATCATCAACATCAACATAATCACCTAAAAATATAAATACCAACAACATCTAAAAACATTACCTAAATTAAAATTCCATATTCGAAAGAAAAATAAAATAAAATGTCACAACATTTCTTAGATATCAAAATTAATGTCGCCGCAAAAAAATGTCAACATCAATTAAATTCAACACCAACACCAATATTGAAACCAAAAATATCACAAATAATTCAAAATATATTTTGAAAATTACAAATAAAAAATTAAATTGTTTGCATAGCAGGATAATCACAAACTATTCACTATAATCTCTGATAACTATATAAATCACCGGGTGATTCTGCATTTTTCCCTAGGGCATTCGTGCGACCCCCAAAAATGGAAAATCTACCCTAAAAGTACAAAATATAAAAACATCTACAAAAAAACAACAAAATCAATGATAGAGCACCTACCTTGACCATCGTGGGCTTTTGTTGCTTGCTTTCAACATGTCGTTTTTCCCAAAATTCTCCTCTCTTCCCAAAAACCCTTTTCCTTTCTAGAAGGTCACTTTCACCACAGTAACAATGTGGTAAAATGAACCTGTGAATTTGATTTTTATAACTCAAAATTTACTTTGAGGGAATCACCAAGTGATTTTCCTTTAAACACTTATAAATCATACCTTATTGGCATATGTGCCCATTTTTTCCCTAAATCATGGCAATCACAATTTTCCACAAATGTGTCCAATTTTTATGGACCCTAGTCCTTGAAATATTAAAACAAATAAAATAATTTCACATTGGGGTTTTTCATCCATCTATGGGACATGTACCCTTTTGCCCCCATCATTTGGATTTCACGCTCTTCTAGCCTACTTTTATGGATCATACGTCCATAGGTGTCAAGCCCTTGGTTCCCTTATCACTTGGTCCTCAATAGAACATATTGTTTCGATATCCCCTCAGACTGGGGAAACTATGAAACACATGACACATAAACATAGGTGTTCCCCTGTATTGTGTTACGGTGAGATCACCCATAAAATGTTCCATCATTTTTGTCTGACACTTTTCCCTTAAGTTTTCAGACAAAAAGGGGAAAATGTAGACACCAAAATTCTACACTCCCCTCGTCTTCAATAATTTGTCTCGTTGACATTTATAATATATGCATTCATATCCATTAGCTTATATATATATATATATATATATATATATATATATATATATATATATATATATATATATATATATATATATATATATATATATATATATATATATATATTATCATTTAGGTTATTATTTAAATAAATCCATTTAAGAGATATCCCTTAATGTAAAATTTCCAAAACCCCTTTATCCCGATATATCTATCATGCATTATTTTATATACTCATAAGATCTTTTTTATTCAAATATCCTAACATAATATATTATTATTAGACGTTATCCTATGATATATGTTTAATATATCTAACTACATCACCTAAAACATATCCTAAAACAAACTTAGGCTAAAATAGAACACAATCTAACTATTTTCTAAATAAACATGACACCTCATACCATATCACAACACATTAAAAAAAAACCCATATTATATCCCTCGAATACACTAAAAAATAAAATTAAATTACAAAATTTTTTCAACTATTCACTAAATAAATTCTAAAAGGCCAAAATTTCCGGTGTTTGGTAAAACCCAAACGATTATATAAGCCCATTTTGCAGTCTCATTTTAGGACCATCTGCTTACATTTTCAAGGTTAGTGTTTGTCATCCTTTCACATCTTCAAAAAGAGTGTTTATCAGGATTCATCTTTGTTTACTACATCCAAAGGTTACACACACCATCATCCAACACATCCAGAGCCTATTTAGGAATCAACAAATCTTCACCACTTGCAGGTTTTGTCAAGTTTCAATCTTCATTAAATCAAGGTTAGCTATTTTATTTTTACATCTTCTATTCACTCATCTAAAACATTATTTATTAAATCTCTCCAATTCATATCAAATTGAAATCAAACTGTTAATTTGTTATAAACACACTACATTTACACATTGTTAGTATTAACCCGGAAACACCTATGATTAAGTGAAAATGCCTCGCATTTCCTATCAATTTTATCTTTTATATTTTTTATCAGATTATTTCTTATCAATTTCATATATTTCTTTTTCCTTTCTACCATATTGTCAAAGATGGATTTTTTAGATGGTTATAAGTGGCCAAGCTCATGAGATAACAAACATTAAATCCTTTTTATTATCCGTCACCCTTTGCATTGGGAGAAATATGACATATTACACAAATTAGAACTTTTCACTATTCATTCAACCCCTTTAGACCAGATGGAAAACATATTCGAAACCACTCAGAGGATTTATGAGGCCATGGATGAGTTTTGGGAGGTCAATTTTGTAATTTTACACATTTAAGCCGACTCTGCTTGGTTCACATACCACTAGAAAGACGTATTGGAAATTTGTTAATTTGACACTAAATCAACAAACCAAACCAAACCCGGTTGACTAGCCCGAATATCAATATTCGAACTTTGCATCTGATTATCAATACGACTTAGAGAACGAGGAGCCAAAGTACGTCCCCGATTTCTTTAGAGATGAGTATATCGATGACTATGACTTTGACCTTTTGAAGAATCTGAGATAGACTATCCAAAGATAAATTTCGAGAATTCATCATCATCTCAAGATTCTAAATGATAAATTTGATTTAAATTTCTAGGTTATAGTTTATATATCTAGGTTTTCATTATATTCTATAATGGTGTAATAAGGTCTAAAATCTGTCATAACAATCATTATTTTTAGCCATCTTATATCATCGTTGGCTTTATGTATCACTTAATTACATAAAATAGTGGGTTGACATCCTTGTGCGCTTTGTTTGATTAGTTTCATTTGGAGGGTAGGAGATGAAATATTTTGAAAACATATTTATTGATGTGTGATCTTATGATTGGTACTCATATGATGCGTTGATTATTGTCATTATATTTGATGTGTGATGTTTTGAGCATTGTTCATATTTATTGATTTGATTTGCATTGTGTAGTTGTTGATGTTGACTAATGGATAATGATGATTAATGTGATCATAGATATATAAATGATGAGATAGTGTATGTGATAATAGATAGTGTATGAAATATATATAGTGTGATTTCTCTATGTGATAGATAAATGATGAGAAAGTGTATTATATGTATGAATAGAGTTGTGATGAATGGTAAAGTATAAAATGAAACAAATATGTGAATGAGATGGTCATAAAATTGTATTGAAGTGCATGTTATTATGATGAAGAGGGGGAGGATAATAACAATTCCCCCATTGTGTAGATGATAAGGTTCATTTATATAAGACCCCTCAGTAGTCAAGAATGAATTGTAAAGCGAGAGTGAATCATTAGGAAGTGGTTTGATAATGTGCGCTAGAGAGATAGATTGATGAAGTGTATAAAATAAAAGTGGAGTGAGGTTATTATTGTAGCAGATCCTCAACATTCATGTAAGAACCATGAGAAAAAAAGTGCGTCACCAAGGGTAATGTGATAAAAATCAACTACCAAAGACCAAATAGGAAAGGAGTGGTGGAAGAAAGTGGAATGGAAGCAGATGAGTGTATGAATCAAACTAAATGCACGACAAAATTGTGCCAATGATGGGAGATGTAGTAGTGGGAAACATAGATGCTAATGACTTAGGTAGCCAATATTTAGTAGGGCACTACATGATGTATGAGATGGTGAAGCAATGGATGAATGAGATGGATGATGTGCATGAAAAATGAATAGTGGTGGTGGAAAACTTATGAGCTTAAAACCAGGAGAAGGGGATAAGTCAACTTGAGTAACAACACACTTGCATGGAATTAGAGAAATAGATTACTCATGATAGCGAGATCCAAAGGAAATGGCACCATTGTGTTATAATTTTTGTAGTATATCGGAAGGGTGCAATAGTCATTGTCATGATGACCTTTGATATGATGATATTTGCAATAAGGGTGATCACGTTTTGTTACAAGTGGTGAGGTGGATGGTGTTGATTATAAGGTAAAAAAATCAAATATTTATCAAGCAAATCATGCAACACATCGTGAGGCCTATTGTTATGAGAAATAGTGTAATGGCTCTCATGGATGAGATGTAAAAGTTTGAGGTGGAGCCGACGTGGTGGAGGATATGAAGGTCACCTATGGAATGGAGAAGACTGAACTTTCTTGTGATGTAGAGGAGATGGAGACCATATATGACTCTCAATGATGGAAGTGGAGAAGAAGTAGATGATGTAGTAGTAATAACTATAGGAGGAGGGTCTACAACATGTGTAACAATGAGATATTGTTATAGATCGATGAACTTAAATAATACGAGTGTGAATGATTCACATGTGTCATATCAGGAACTCTTTTAAATTAGGAATCAATCCATGAAAAAGATGAATTTATTTTCTAAGTCAATGGGTTGAAATACTAATTGATGCATGTAAGAATTGAAACAAAAATGTAATCAATGATAGGTTTTGTCTTACCTTGATGTAAGTCACCTAAGAGATAATGTTTGACTATGGGTCTGTACATACCCAAAATTGTAGGGTACTACACCGCTGGAACGATGTTACACATGTCCCAATGATGATACAAATCTCCTTGCAAGGTGTTTGGAATCCAGAAAGGTTCACCGTGTATACGCTTGTATCCCGCATGCCCCGCTCAGCCTCCGCATGCCTTGTTTCCCCTTTTCCCCCTTCTTCTTGCATTTTTGTCTTCAGTAATGGAACCACCACCCTACTCGGGTGGCGTCCCGTGACCACTTCCCGTGATAGGGCGGCGGTTTTCTTTACATTTTCCATTCCTCGACGATCACGTCAAATGTAAATCTTCAAATTTACATGCTTTCTTCAACCACTTTGGCTTGCATTAATGTTTTTGGTCCCTTGGTAATAGTTTTTTCCTTTGTTTATAGTAAAAGAGATCAAATGGGAGTTACCCTCTGGTAAATGCATTGGTTATAAATAGCCAACTTGTTTTCAAGCAAATGGCCCCTCATCTTCTCAATTCTCTTATTCAGTCTTTCAATTTATTGCTTAGAATTCTATTAGTTTCATGTTTTGCTTCCATTGTTGGTATTTTAGAGGTCATATAATCTTCTTGTTTTAGTCTTGTTCCATTGCTACTTCATACAATCAGTTTAGCATAGAATAGCTTCATTTCTAGACTAGAATCCATTAAAGTTACAGGTTTTGTTTTATCACAAGGATAGTTTTTGAAACTCTCGGTACACTTGTGTTGTATTCCCACAATAAATCCCGCTAGGAATTACATAGTCAAGCTTTGTTCACTTGCGCTATCTCTCTCCTACTGCATTGTATTCAATCTATATCCAAAGCTACCATTGTTCGAATACCATCATCTGTTGATACTATCATATACACACTTTCTAGATTCACGAGGACACAAAGGAATGAGGAGATCACACTAAGGGGATGAAATCACACACAACTAGATTTACCACTATTCTGTAAATGCCAGGTTTGAGCTATCAAAGTTCTAGTTACAACATATCAAATAGAGTAGTAAATCATTTCATTTTAGTCAAAAATTTTCTCTCGATATCACTGGGAAGCTATGGGGATTGATAGTTTCTAAGAAACTATGATTCATTCCTCACTTCTGAGGTAGGATCGAGAGTCTTTTCAATTCAAATATATAGTTGCTTAGATATTTAGGATAAGATCACAACTGCACAGGCGAATAGCCATACCAGGCTACATTGCTTGTTTTTATTCTGTTTCTAGATTAGTTGTCCATTTTATAAATATACTAGAGTAGCTGCTCTTCAAATTTCATTGAAATACGTCATTGAAAAATACAAAAATAGAAGGATGCTTACATAGTGTAAATACCTCTTTTGTAATCAGTTTATTAAATGTTAGTTAAAAGTTGAATCATTTTGTATGACAATCACAAGACCTAGAGAGCCTAGAGAATATATATTTGAACCCATAGTACCTCAACCAAATCTACCCATGACTTTAGCTGATATAGATCAGGACCTTAGGATATAGGTCTTTGAGCAACAACAAACTTACAAGCAATTAGTGAGCAACTAAGAGGATTAAATATTGAAGACGACAAAGCTTACACATTCTGGTCAAACCATCCAAACTATAGATCACCTTGATAAAACACCTGAATGATTGTGCAAGGATTCAAATGAGAGAAAACATTTGGTTGTGATCCTTTGGTTCCATAGCCTAATGTGGGAGACCTCCTCGTTGACATAGACACTAGCTTACGTATTCAAATTTCCAGAACACCTGTTAGGTACTCTGAGAAAATCATACAACTTCTAGTTCTAAACGTAGAGGCTGAAAAAGCATACGATTACTGGATAGTTGGAAGAAGGGATTGATTCTTCACATGACCATAATAGGTCCACAACAACCATGAACTCATGGTTGTGATCCCCAAGTCCCACAACCCAACGGGCCAACAAACTAGTCAAGTATCGACACCGGCTTACGAACGCTGGTATTTAGATCCTCACCACTCCCGCCAGATATTATAGTACAGTTCTCCGTATTAAACATAGAAGCCAATCAATCTAATATTTTCTAGGCTAGACCAGAAAACCACCCATAGTTCACTACAAATCCATTAAATCACCTACCACTACTTTTATGACCTTATTTGGAGATATATACGAAGCTCCCACAGGTCACTTCCCATGTATCCAACAACCAAGAAACAGGATCTCAGTAGAGCTCGACATTGATTGGAGCATCCAACCAACCATTATATCCGAACGAACCATTACACCCATACATGTTAGGAGGGCCTTCTTCACCTTAAATTCGCATATTCCATTATTACGTATTGAGGATTTAAGATTACCCGATTATCTTGTCTGTATCTATCCACATTCAACATTCACCACTGTCTCGACACATGACCTCGAGAGGTCAGTACGAGGAAGGTCAATTTTTGATTATCATCCTCACATGTCACTTTTCCATCATAAAAATTGGTGAACCCGACGTGAAACAAACAATTCTTCCTCTTTTATTTTTCATTTCTCTCATCCACCTTCGCTCTTTCCCATTATTCTGCGGGTATTCATATACCCCCCGAATATGTCGGGATACGATGCATATGGCAGACCTCTCTTAGGTCTCAAAGTAAACTATAGTCAAACAAATAGACAACCATCACCCTCACTTTCTGCATGGGCTGATAAGTATTCAAGTAATTATTTGTCATCTCAAACTCCCCTCAAATAACTAGCTCAAATTATTCATTCCAAATTGAGGAGTTTGATCAACTTACATAAACACAGGAGCTAGAGCCAAGCTCTAATAATATGACATTTTATGGATATTCCACTTCATCTCCTTAGGTCTTGTTCGGACCACGATCGCAGACAATCAGATCAACTCCCATTTTTGGATGAGGAGTACTTAACATGCTTTGCTAAAAGCAAACAACGCTTCCAAAATATGTATCCACCTATAGGGAGTTTACAAATACAATCTGATACCCTATTCCAAGAAAACACCCCCATCCCTCCACCTATGGGAAATGCCCTCGGTGAAGCTTGGCAAGGTAATGATCAATTCATAGCAGGGTATCACACCCCTTTACAACCTCAAGGTATACAACAAATGCCGTTAAGGCAAAACACAGTGTCTTCACCAATAGAAGTCATTTCAGCCTTAGTTGAAAAGGTTAGAGGGCTGGAACTTGCTCAAGAAAACCAGAATTCATATTTTGGGCAAGCGGGAATCCCCAACCTCTCGCATCACCCTAGTCAAGTTGACCTCCTTACAGGAACATGCACATTAGGCATGCCTCCTCAAAATCCTTATAATTATCCATAACAAATGCCAACTAGGACAGCATTTTCAAATGTCGCTCCAGTTGAAAACATGACACCTCCCGGCTTGGCACCAAACAATCCATACCAGAACAATGCTCCTCCTTATTTAAACATTTATTCAAAGTCACCACAAGGATACATGTTCTCTTCTCCTGGGATGTTTGTTCAACCACAGGGATTCCCTTATGTCCCTACAAACGCATATGTTATGCCATATCAACAACCCATTCCACCTCCACCCCCAAACAAGTGCCATCGATGGTCGAGGCCTACGCAGAGGGACTTATTTAGAATATTTAAAAGAGCCCCTAGACTTCACCATATGAAGTGTTATGCTTCTAAGACCTCTTCCCAATTTTCCCAAATACAAAGGAGAAGGGGACCCAAATGCACACATTAAGGCCTATGCCACAACCATACGGGAGTTACTTCCTTGGGATGGGGTTGTCGCTAAAATATTCCCTAAAACCTTAGAAGGTATTTCCCTTGATTGGTATTACAGAATACCTGAAGCCTTGATACACTCATTCAAACAACTCGTGTCTGAGTTTATCAAAGATTTCGACATGAACAAATTGTTAAGAATGGGAATCAGGGAGTTCTTGCATATCAAACAAGAACATAATGAGTCCACTGCTCATTTTATTCAAAGATGGCATACGGTTCTCTACTCCTCAACAAGTGCTGCAAACATGGATCAAATGGAACTATGTGATTTATTCCTTAATTCTCTTAATAGAGAGATAAAGGAAGAAGTCCAGAAGTTCCCACTAAGAACTTACGATGAAGTACTCGAGAGTGCTCTCCGAATCGACCAAGCAGCGATAGATAGTGGTCGTAAGATATATGGGACAAACAAGAAATTAACCACTCCCAATCAAAACACCGTGGCCTATCCTAATACCAAGAATGCTAATCAAGGACCTAATATCCTTAACAAGAACCGTGGAGTTACAACAGATGGAGTAACTGATCAAGTTAAAAGGGCAAACGTTGTAAACATTTCACCACCTGTTAATAATCAACGAAATAACAATTTTACTCCAACAATCAATGTAGTGGATTTTAATCATCCACCATGGGCAACAACAACAACAATGAAAAGTCCAAACACAAAGTCCAAATTGAAACCCAACTGGATATCAGAGTCAAAACCAAAGGCAACAACCTCAAAATTTTAACTCTAACAACCAACAACCTTATCAGAATTTTGGGTCACAATAGATTTTAAATCAATAGCCTCGAAACTATAATCCTAATCTATATTGTGGCTTCCACAAGATTCAAGGCCACGATACTAGGACTTGTCGTGAATACAATAAATTCATGCAACATTTGCCAGAAGATCAAAACAACTCTTTATAGATATGTTTTTAGAAAATTTTGTAGTACCCATGCCAAATGCTTATGCAGGGGTAGTTTCCCCTCAAAATGCATCCCTCAAGATCTTCAATGACCCACTCCCAAACCATTCTAACAATAACAAGTTAGATCCTAATGGAACAAATAAGGGTGTCATGACAGGAAACAATGATCATGAAGCTTCAACTTCATTAAATCCACTAGTCGCACCCCAATTAGGAACTCAACCTCAAACTAAGATAGTTGGTTTAGTGGAGTTAGACACCGAGCTACCCATAGAAACCATAACAAGAACACATGATTATTCTTCTCAACCAACTCCAAGTTATTCATTAGAGCCATAAAAACTCAACAAACATTGGTAAAACCTATAGGCGCCTATGATTTAATTAATGATTTAACTAAAACCTTCTCACACATCTCCTTCTTGGATTTGTTAAAGAACTCTCCCGCCCATAGGGCTGCTCTCTTAGAAGCATTAGGCCTTGGTCATTTAATCAACATCACTCCTCCCCAAAAACACAAGTAAACCATGTGGACTTTGACATTTATCCTCCTGGGGCAGCTAGATAGGGATATGAAATTTATATTCGATATAAGCAAAATGCCAACAGACGCTGAAATTACATGAAGAGGTGACCCAACTTTACATTTACAAGTTTGGGTCTACAATAATTATGTTAAACATGTAATGGTTGATGATGGGGCAGCAATTAACATAGTCCCCTTCGCTTTCCTTCAAAAGTTAGGATATGGAGAGACAAACTATTCCACAACGTGAAATACGCTAAGAGGTTATGACATAGCCTCAAAGCCACTTCGATTGGAACCATAGTTTTACCAGTCACTTTAGGACCTAAGATGGTCCTCACCAAGTTTTATATTATAGATTGGGAAACCAATTATAATATGATCCTTGGTCGGCCATGGATACACCGCATGAAGGCAATCCCTTCCACATTATTCCAAGAAATAATATTTCTACACTTAGGGAAAATATTTGTGGCACAAGGTGACCCAAAACCCTTCGATATACACCTAGCTAATTTAAAGAAAAGACCGGGTATTCACTCCGAGTTTGAACTTCCAGCAAACTAGCTTTTCAAACCAACTAATTCACAACCAAAAGAAAATTTGATACCCACCACTGAGTTGGAAATTTCAAATCCAGCTGAGGATGTTCCAATACTCAAAAGTGAGACCAATGTTATAAAAATAGTATCACTAGGGACTACCGCAAAAATTTGAGTTGCTAGAGAAATACTTACCTATTCTCCTACCGTTTGATTCCATGGGTATGGGACACACCCTGGGAATTGCTTCTCTTCCATCAAATGAAATTTTTATGGTAGAGGTAACTGAAGCAGAAGAAACAACTATGACAGATATCCCAACATCCATTTTTCCAAGCAAGTATTGGACTCTCCACTTCGATGGAGCTAGATGTCACTTTGGAGCTGGAGCGGGAGTAATATTTACTTCACCTGATGGAAAAATCTTACCTTTCACCTTTAAATTAAACTTTGAATGTACAAACAATGGGGCTGAGTACGAAGCTCTCCTCCTTGGCCTCATTCTAGCTAAAAGAATGGGTGTCGACAACATTAGAGTACTAGGAGACTCACAATTGGTTGCAAACCAAGTCTCTGAGGTATATGAAACTAGAGCTGAGCACTTACAACTCTATAAAATGACAGTATTAGATCTAAGTAGGGGATTTAACTTCATATCAATTGAAGCAATCCCATGAGAGCAGAACCTTCTCGCAGACTTGATAGTAACCTCAACTTCCTGTTTCACCCCAAACAAAGTGAGTTGGAGGATACAAATTTCATAGTATCACTTCGTACCAAACCATTAGTGTGTAAAATACCAACAAAATCACTCCTAGCTCATGGAGAAGCTGAGGATGATTTTTCTATCATAGGTCACTTTGACGATGATAGAGTCACTCTCGAATATCTAAACGCCTATGTGGAGCTACACCTTGCTCACCATATAGTTGATCTTTCCCTAATACCACATTCATCTTCCTACTTTGAAAATCCCACTGGTAGAGTCTCCTCCACAAAAGGATCTCGATATCTACGAGATAAAAATGGAGAAATCTTGGAGATACCTCCAGCCTCACCTAAATTTGAAGAAGGTAATGCTTCTTTAATAGAAGAAACCATTGACATAAACATTGGAATAGAGGAAGAACCAATAATTTTGAAGTTGGGATCCTTGTTAACTCGGAGGAGATAGAAATACACACCCAAATCCTCAAATAACATCAAAAGGATTTCACATTTAATTATAAAGAAATGATGGGCATTGCACCACAAGTTACGGTACATAATCTTGTCACTAAACTAGATGTGAAGCCAATTAAATAGAAGTCAAGACCAATGAAGCCAAAAGTGGCTCTCATGGTAAAAGAGGAAGTAGTAAAACTTCTCCAAGTAGGATTCATCAAGCCCATTGACTATTCACAATGGGTATCTAATATTGTTCCCGTCCTCAAAAAGAATGGGAAGATATGCATTTGCATAGATTTTTGGGATATTAACAAAGCTTGTCCCAAGGATGACTTCCCATTACCATCCATTGACGTTATCATTGATGCAACAATTGAATTTTAACTGCTGTCCCTCATGGATGGGTTCTCAGGGTACAATCAAATTAAAATATCTGAACAAGATCAAGCCAAAACTACATTCATAACTCCCTGGGGAACTTATTGTTACGTTGTCATGCCATTTGGTCTTAAGAACGCCGGTGCTACGTATCGGGAAATGACTTATATATTCCACGATCTTATCCATAAAATTATGGAATCCTATGTGGATGACTTGTTGGCCAAAGCCAAGAAACATTGTGATCATCCAAAAGTGCTCCGTATCATCCTCTCATGATTAATTGAATATGGCGTCACATTAAATCTAGAGAAGTGTGTGTTTGGTGTGACAGGAGGCAAACTTCTGGGCTACATTATATCTTCACGAGGGATTGATGTTGATCCAGCCAAAATATGGGTTGTTCTCAAAATGGTCCCTCCCTCAGACAAGTCTGGAATTAGGTCATTTCTTGGGAAACTTGGTGCAATCTGTAGGTTCATCCCAGATCTAAGTTTTTCCATTCATCCAATCAAAAATCTATTAAGAAATATTATAGTGTTGATTGGATGAAGAATACAATGAGGCCTTCAAGCAGCTTAAACTCTTCTTGTTGTCTCCACCCATGCTAATGCCTCCCAAACCAGACTGCCCTTTGATCCTATACTCACGAGCCACTCATGTTTCGCTAGCCTGCATGCTGGCTCAAGAAGACGATGATAAACGGGAACGTGCAGTCTATTTCATCAGCTAAACGTTGCTCAATTATGAGACACACTACACATAGGCAAAGAGAGAATGCCTTGCCATAATTTTTACAACAAAACGTTTAAGACATTACATGTTAAACCAGGAAACAAGGGTCATTATAAAGACAGACCATTTACGAACATTTCTCACATAAGGATCTTTATCTAAAAATGCTAGGAATTTCATAACCTTAATGTGAGAATTTGAGTTAACATTCGTAAACCAGAAATACGTTAAGGGACAAATCATTACAGAATGGTTAGCTAACAATCCACTAGATGGAGGCAAGCTGGTAAATCTAGACTTTCCCGATGAGTGTGTATACTTCATCGAAACCAGGCCCCCCATTTCTACATGTCCCTGGTATACTGATATCATCAATTTTATCATGGACCATACATACCTGGAAGGTGCCACGTCACAACAAAGAAGGTGGTTACGCATTCTTACCGCTAAATATGTTGTTTTAGACCAGGTACTCTATCGTAAAGCCTTCGACAACATGCTTCGAGATGCGTCGACATAGAAGAATCCAAAAATATTCTTCATGAATCCCACAAAGTGGGATATGTGGAGACCACTTGGTGGTCACGCCACCACTCGTAAAATACATCGATGGCTATTTTTGGCCCACTCTCAAGCATGACATAGTGGAATTTGTACGTAAGTACCATAAATGCCAAGAATTATCTCACGAGATTCACATGCCAACACAATCCCCGTAACCAATAGCGACTCTATGGCCCTTCTCCACATGGGGTCTAGACTTGATAGGGAAGTTCTCTCCCTCATTGACTGAAGGCCATAATTTTATAATTACAACCACAAAATATTTTACCAAATGGGTGGAGGCCATGCCTCTCACCACCATACCAGGTTTGGTAATTTCCTAATTTATTCTGAACCAAATTATCTGCAGGTATGGTGTCCCACAAGTCATTATATCAGATAATGGCACTTCCTTTAAAAATGACAAAGTCCGTGAGTTATGTAGCAAACTCAAGATAAACCATCACACAGACTCTCTTTACTACCCTTAAGCCAATGGGCAGGATGAAGCAACAAACAAAATGTTAAAAGCTATTCTCCTCAAAACAATCAAGGAGAACAAGCGAGATTGGCATTTAAAACTATTTTCAGCCTTATGTGCCCATCGAACCTCAATAAGAACACCAATAGGAGCAACTCTTTTCTTGCTAGTATTTGGAGTAGAAGCAGTTCTCCCACTTGAGGTTGAAATACCCAGTCTTCGTATCTCATTACAAGGGATTTTGGACAAAGAAGCTTATAGGGAGGCACGCCTCTCTCAACTAGAAAGCCTTGACGAGGCCAGGTTAAACGCCGAAGTGGCATAGAGCCTATGCTTTGACTGAGAGGTGGCGGCAAAGACAACAAAAATTCTATGAGCGAGAAATATATGAGGGAGATCTAGTTCTAAGACTAGACAGTTGGATTGATAAGAAAATCGGTGAAGGAAGGAAGTTCCAACCCAAATGGTTGGGCCCATACCAAGTCATGAAGGACTACGGAAATGGTGCGTATCTTTTATGTATGCTAGAAGGTGAGGAATTTGGTGAAACTGTCAATTCCTTACATCTTAAGTGGTTTTACGCATAAAACATCAAATTCATTACTAGTACATTATAGCTACCTACATTGCATTAGTCTTTTAGCTACTTCATTCTGTCCATTTCATAAAAATGGTAGTCCAGGAGCTTACTCTTAAACAATCTATTACAAATTTCTAAAAATATTGGCAAAAGCATTCATATCACATCTCTCCAAGCATCATCAACTATTTTCAAATCTTCTCATCAAGTTCGACAGACAAACATTGACGGAAACCATACCAAGGCCTACATACTTGGCTTTGCTCTTTCTTTCTACTAGGTGAAGTTGTCCTTGCCTACGGTCTGTTCTAGAAGCTTCTTGGTGTCACATCTATCCCTCTTAAATATCTTGGAATCACTTTTCATGATGTTGTAACTGCAGAAATGAAGATAAATATGTTAAGATATATCTTTTGATCTTAAAGGAATGTGTTACTAATATGGACCCTTGTTTGCTGTAATTTGTTTACTTGGGACAGAGGTTATTATTGCTTGTGTGTTGCTAATGAGACAACAGACTTGTCGTATGCTTGATGAACTCTTTTCACTGATTGACAGACACACCTTGAATCAATTCCATTGATCCAAGGTATGTTGTGGCCTTCTTGTGATCACTTGTCGATTTACTTCTAAACCAGAATGAAGTCTGAAACCAGACTGAAGGTTGATATAAATGTTGCAGCACCTGATTTCAGGTATGAATATCTCGTACGTAGATGCCAATGAAAAAGGTTCGATTCTCGAACCACATACCATTGTAACGCTAGATAGCGTAAGACAATAAGGGCCGGGATGCGAGTGACACAGGTATGTGGAACATAGGATGAAATGTCCTGCATTGTGTTGAATACGAATGCCAGTCGGAAAGACTTGATTGGAAACTATTAAATAAATACTATGGGATTAAACCCTAACCTACTACTAAGTTTTATCCTATACCCTAACTACTACCCTATATGGATTTTAAATTTCATAAGGATGAAAATAGATGCAAATTCTACTAACTTATGAACTAGGTGAATAACCTAGCTATGGACTATTAAATCCTAAACTATTACTAACCTATGGAAGGGGACTTATGGACCCATGTGGATGGAAACGGATAAGAAGGGAAGGTTAGAAATTTAATAGGACAGTAAATGAAGTCCTTACAATTTGCAGCGCCAAGTTTGGCGGGAACATGGAAAAGTTGGAGGCATCCAACTAGCTATGAAGCTAAAATGTGATTGCAAGCAAAATTTAAAAAAAAAACTCGCCAACCTGAGTCGGCGGTGGCATGAGGAATGAGGAAAAATTAATGCATTCAATGCATTCAATGACATTGGTCTTAGCGACCAGCTCGCCTTGGAAAGAGGATAGAGGAAAAAAAATTGGTTGTTATTGTGTTCATTGGGTTTTAGTTGCTCTGCATTTTGTTCTTCCATGGTTTTGTCGAACCTGCTGTATTTTGGTTATTGTTTCTATTCTTTGGAGAAGCAAAGGCTATTTTTGAGCCTGTGGAAGTTAGTGGACTGTTTGGAAAGCCTGGCTGAGGACGTCGTGGAGAGAAACAACTCCAGTGGACGCGGTTTTCTTCGAACCACAAAAAAAAATACAGGCATGTTAAGCCCTTCTCCTTAAACCATTTGCTTTTGTTTAAACGTCTCATTAAAACAACCCTGCTCTTATGAGGGGTGATTTAGTTAAATGATGTTGTTGTTTTGAATGAAATGATCTTCTGGACTGAGTCATTTTTCCTTTGTTGAGTACGACTTGGGTAATTTCTTTTGCGAAATGGGTAAATGAAATAAATCTGCTCTTGATGAGTGAGTTGTTTGGAATGTTGGGTAATCGTTTTACTCAATATGAGTTGAGTTGTTGAAAGTATTAGCTATGCGTGTATTATTTTATGAGCTCTGTGTTCTCTTGTAAAAATGGAAGAATATAGGGATTCGGTTTGATCTTCTGGTTTGAACTGTCATTATGAAAATGAACACGCTTTAGTATTTCTTTGCAAACGAATGAAACAAAGGAGGTTGTGCTTGATGTATGAGTTTGTTTTGATTGGGTTTAGCACCTACTTCTATTACCCTATATGGGTTTGAGTCATTGCTTGTAATATTGTTATGCGAGTATTGTCTTCTGAGTTCAGTATGAGGAAAAGATTGGGAAAAGCAAGTTCGTGGATAATGTGGATGAACTGTTGTGTGAATTAATTTCTCCTAATTGCTTTCATTGCATTGAATACGATTTTGCCTAGGACAGGGATTCATTTCATCGTTTTTCCTTTGTTGGTCAAAACGTTTTAATATTTTTTTTTGAAATGAAACGTGATTGGTTTCCCTTCCTTCTTTTGGAGAAAATATGATGTTTATGAACTGAACTTGAATGGATTCTTGTTCTTGTAAAAAAAAGGGGGTTTTCTTACTCATTACAGTGAAATGATGATAATATGTTTGCTGAACTTTTACCCATTTTCATTGGAGTAGAATATATGAATGGATTTCTTTTTAATGGAAATGTATGTTTTATATATATAAATATAAAGTGTGAACTCTTGTTGTTTTGTTAAACTGAACAAGTGGAATTCTTACTTTGAAAGTTCAAATATAAATGACTTTTTTATTATGATATGAATCATGATTTTGTGTTTAGTACATTCTTATTTGTTCAGTCTATCTGAAATGCTTGTTTTTGACAAAGCGTTGTTTATGAACTTTGTATATTTTGCTTGTTTATAAGGGAAAAGAAAGTTTTTGCATAGTGAAATATAATAATCGAATGAATCATACTATTGGGTTATGTCTATTCTAAATAGTGGATATTTGGTTAAACAGTGAGAAAGAGGTAATATGATCCTTCTTCCTTGTATTCGATTATTGATTTTATTTATTTCACTTTGAACTGTTATCATTGATTGGTATCACGTCTGGATTAAATTCTCAGTACAGCTTATGAGGAAAGGAAAGAGAGTGTGGATGGATAATTTGAATTAATGTTCATTTCTTCTCTCATACAGTTGGAAATCTATAATTGTTATGGAATGAATTTTGTACTGCTTTGGTTTAAGCATCTGCATTTAATTGTTGTTTACTTTTCTCTTCAGCGTTTGATTGCTTGAAATCAGATGAGTTGTATGAAAGGAAAGGAAAGTAGTTCGGTTTAAATTTTAGTTAAATTCTATCTTTTGAAATTACAACTATTGTAAGGGAATGGAAATTACAGCATTTATATTGGAACAACAGTATGCATAATTGTGTTTTAGTTCTTACAGATGTTAATTCTGGAACTATTTGAAGGAAATTACTTCTTGTAGTAATTATTGGGAAAAAGGGCAGTAATCCTTTCTTTTCTGATTGGGAGGGTAATTAGATGATTGGGTTGTTATGTTGTTCATCCTTATTGGTACTTAATTCTTGGATGATGTTCATTTTAACGTTTCATAAAAGCATGGTTCTTTTATTGAGACAGTTAATTAAAAGCACCTCATTTTAATGACAAGTGCTTAATATGCTCAGTTCAATGAACTGACCCGTGCAAGTAATTTTGCAGATGGAACTTGAGTATAAACGAAGACATGGTTGTTTTCTGATACTTCTTTTGATTAACTGAGGATGGATTGTATTTGATAGCTATTATTCCTCTACGAGGAAATGAGAAAGGAAGAAATTACATTCTTCTATCTTTATGAGTTGTAATGTTGTTTGATATAAACGAAGTCCAGTTGTTTGGACTGGCAAATGTATAGATTGTAAAACTTATGGATGAATACAAGGAAAAGTGTGATATTTTAATGGTTGTATCAATTTGATATTGTTGAATAAGATTGAGAATATAATATTATTCCTTGATTTGGAATTATTCAAATGATAGTGGATAGATTTAAAAGGAAATAACATCTATTCTTTACCTGAATGCAACTTTTACGTTGGAATGTGCAATTAGTTCATACTTGGGTTAAGATGAATTTTAAATTGACATTAAAATGGATTTAGGTGAATATGAACTCTTAATTGAAAGGTATTCGGGATTAGCTTATAAGCTAAGGAATATCAAATAACATAGGAGTAGCTGAACCTTGTATTCGGACTCCGTTAATATCCTCGAATGTTTAAATTCAGAAAATATAGATATGGGAAAACATATCTATTGTTAATAACCTTAACTGAAGTAAGGTTATGGAGAATAAATGAATAAATTCATTTAGAATTAGACCTCGTTTAAATGATGTCTAATAAGATGGAATTCTGAATTTGTTTACAGTTGTGGGTAAAACTTGGTTAAGTTTAATAGGTTAAACTTATTACGTTTATCTGTAATGGACTGATTAGTCCGAAGATTAAAGAAAAGAACCAAGAAGAGAATATGCAACCCTTCGGTATGAAGGAGAGGATGTATATTAAGCTAGAAGACAAATTAAGTCTCTCTTAGCTACATACAACTGTAATGAGAACGAGGTTAAAGGATCAAGCATGGCTGCTGAAAGTTGATCTTAAATATTAAGATTATAATCAAATCACACTGAGCTGGATGTGTACTCTTGATGAGAGGATTCCGTAGGACATTGGCACACGCCAGCTACAATATGGTGTCTTCATGAAGGCGGGGCCTTCATGACGACACAATGTTATAGCTGACATATTACAATGCCCTCCCGAATCAAATCATCAAGTTTACATAAGTTGGATACTAAGTTCCTAGATGGGGATAGGAATGTGATCGCGTATATGGAGTGACTCGGAGGACTAAAGGTAACTAGACACACGGAGTCACCTAGGGACGACACCGTATGTCTGCGTACCTTTAGTTACCATGAGTAACTTCCTATACTCGTTCATATTGCTAGTTGGGGTTAGAGCTTGACCTTAAACGGAAGGACTGACAGAGATCAGGAAAGACCATTCTAGATAACAGACGAAGTGAGGTGAAGGACGTATTCCATTGATGTGTATCACATCTAGGAATATGATCATGCAAAGCATGTGAAAATCTTTGGCCAAAGTATCGCAAGTGTTGGTTGCGTTGTCCTAATCACCTAGTTTAAGATGCAGGATGTCAGATGAATATCAATAACAGATATTCAAGATAGGCTTCTTAAATGGATCACTTGATAACCGGAAATGGTAACAGAACCCTGTATAGTTATTATATAATGCATGGATTAACATGAAGGATCGGTAAGTCACCGAGTCATGAAATGAGAGATCGCTGAAACTCCGAGCCATAAAATGGGAGATCGGTAGTTCTTTGAGTCATTTACAGCAGCATATGGTATCTATTATATGATTGAATGGCATTGAATGTGTGTTCCATATTGCAAATATGTGAACAAGAGAACATTGGTTTTAAAAAGAAATTGTGTGATCCAAATTACATTAATTAGACAGAGAACAATTATTAAAACTTGAACGTGTGTTTGAATTATATAATTCAGAACAGAGAATGTTGTATATAAAAAAAAATTCCCTTGTTCTAGTATCTTAAAATGGGGATGTTACATCTTGGTATCAGAGCTGAAGGTTGCAGCTCTTGGACCTAATGAGTCCACAATTTAATAAGGTTTACATTTTCTTATTGAATAGAAAATGGTCAGAACAAGAGGAAATGCTGTGAACAACCCATTACCGGGTGGAGAAGTAGCTACTGCTCAAAAGCTGGATGAAATCCTTGCTGCCCTACTAGATACGAGAGATCGTTTGACTATTTTGGAACAACAAGTCAATGGGAAATGAAGAGGAGGAAGAAGAAGCTGATATAAATGATCAGCCACCTCCTATGGACAACACCAATGGAGGGAATCCAGGTGTTGATAATAGTAATGTGAATGCTCCTAATCATCCTGAAAATAAAAGGGCAAGATTAGCAGCTGAACTTACAAATGATATAAAGAGAATAAGTCCTCCAAAGTTTGATGGAACAACACTTGGGGACGGAGCTGAAAATTGGCTCAGTGAAATGGAGAAGTACTTTGCAATAAGAAACTTCTCCGAGGAGACCAAAGCGATATGGGGAGCATATCAGCTTTCTCATGAAGCATCATCATGGTGGGACAACCGTAAGGTTGAGTTGAATATTGTCAAAATAGACATAACTTGGGATCAATTTAAGGGTTACTTTAGGCAACGGTGGCTGCCTCAACTCTATTTTGATAGGAAAATGACTGAATTTCAGAACTGGTCGCAAGGAAGGCTGACAGTGACAGAATACTGGGAAGGGTTTACTAAACTCCTTAAGTATGCACAGCATACCAAGATGATGAGAAGTTCAGAATACGAAAGTTCATAATGGGACTGAATCCCATCATTGGTGGTGAAGTGGATGTCCATGGTCCAACCACTATGGAAGGAGTTGTCGAAAAGGCAATAAGACAGGAACAAAAATTGAGAGCAATTTCTGCTCATAGGGAAGAGATAAGGAAGAAGATTCCCAACTCTTCTTCATCTCTCACACCCAAAAGGGGGCCCTGGAAAAGGTTTGGTGTGAAAAACAAAATTTTGTAGATAACAACAAGAAATATGTAATGAACAAACCTGTAAATAGTGTGTGGAACAGCTTCGCAAAAGTTAGTGGCAATGGACAAAAGTCCTATGGAAGCCAGAGTGATAACTTCAAAGCTGGTAGCAAATTTGAGCCTAGGAAAGGGCCAGTTGGAGGATGCTTCAACTATGGAAAGGACCATTACGTGAGTCACTATCCTCTGAAAAAGGATGATCGCGATCAGCAGCATAGGATACACGCTGCGGTGGCTAACAAACAAGCTGAAAAGCAAGTTACACCCATAGAAGTTCGGGTAAGTTATTCGGTACACCTGTAGTCATACTTTTTGATACTGGAGCTACTGAATGCTTTATTTCTACTAAACTTGCAATGAAATTAAAAAGAAAGGCTGAACGAATGGATAAGACATGGACAGTGCATTATGGGAATAATGTTGTCCATACAGTCGAAATGTGCCTTTTTGGGGCAATTCTTGACTTGCCCAGTTTCTCCACCGAAGTTGACCTGTATGTCACTCCTTTAGGATCATATGATATCATTATTGGAGTTAACTAGTTGGCAAAACATAAGGCAAAGGTCGACTGTTATGAAAAACAAATTTGTTGTTTTGATGACCTGCAGAAAAAGTAGATCATTCAAGGTGTAAGGCGTGAGGTTGCAGTTAGGAAACTAATAGCTATGCAACTAAAAAGGGCTAAAAATAGAGGTTGCACCTTGTATGCAGTAAAAATGACAGAAAATGTTGAGGAAGATAATGATTTCATGGAAAGATATCCATTATTAAGGGATTTCAGTGATGTATTTCCGGAGGAATTACCAGGTCTTCCACCCAAACGAGAGTTTGACTTTGCAATAGAGATCAAGCCAGGAACCGAACCCATATCTAAGGCACCTTATAGAATGACCACCCTCGAGTTGGTGGAGCTAAAGGCTCAATTACAGGAACTTTTGACTAAGGGGCTGATAAGACCAAGTCTCACCATGGGGAGCACCGGTAATTTTTGTAAAGAAAAAGGATGGCACATTGAGACTGTGCATTGATTACAGAATGTTGAATAAGGCAACTATTAAGAATCGATACCCACTTCCTAGGATTGATGATCTGTTCGACCAGATGCGTGGAGCATCAGTCTATTCAAAAATAGATCTTCGATCTGGGTATCATCAGCTGAGAATAAAGGAAGAAGATATTCATAAAACAACTTTTAGAACAAGGTATGGGCATTATGAATTCATGGTGTTACCTTTTGGGTTGACAAATGCACCTGCCGCCTTCATGAATTTGATGAATAATATTTTTCAAGAATACCTAGACAAGTTCATGCTTGTATTCTTGGACGATATTCTTATATACTCTAAAAATGTCGAAGAGCACCAAGAACATTTAAGGATAGTGCTGGAAGTTTTAAGAAAGAGGAAGTTGTATGGTAAACTGTCTAAATGTTCCTTTTATGATGCAGAGGTGCATTATTTGGGACACGTTATAAGCAAGAACGGGATAGCTGTAGACCCTTCAAAGATCGCAGCTATAACCGAGTGGCCTGCGCCTAAGAACGTGCATGAAGTAAGAAGCTTCATGGGCTTGGTAGGATATTATAGAAAGTTCGTTAAGGACTTTTCAAAAATTGCTGCCCCAATCACTTCACTGCAAAAGAAGATAAGAAATTTGTTTTGGATTGACAAATGTGAATCTGCCTTTAAAAATTTAAAGGAACAGTTAACTACAACACCTATTTTAACTGTACCAGACCCAAATGGAAATTTTACGGTTGTAATGGATGCGTCGGGAGAAGGCCTTGGAGGCATTTTGTTACAGAATAACCATGTCATAGCTTATGAAAGCAGAAAGCTTAAGTTACATGAATAGAATTATGCTCCACACGACCTAGAGCTCACTGCCATTGTACATGCACTTCAAATGTGGAGACATTACCTTCTTGGCAAACCTTTGAGTTAAAAACTGACCATCTGGGGTTGAAGTATATTTTTACTCAACCAAATCTGAATGCAAGACAGTGAAGATGGTTAGAATTTTTGTCTCAGTATGATTTTGATATAAGCTACATCAAAGGAAAGGAAAATAGAGTGGCAGATGCTCTGAGTCGAAGGAAGCACATCTCTGCTCTTATAACATTAAGAACTCAGTTTAAGGATGAGGTGAGGGATGTCATGGAATCAGACTCTTATTTCCAGCAAGTTAAAACAACACTTGCTATAGATCCAAAGGATGTGAGGTATAAGGGATTTTGTTTTGATAATGAAGGAATTTTGAGGTTTGAAAATAGGGTATATATACCCTTGGCAAATGATTTAAGAAAGAAATTGTTAACTGAATTTCATAATTCACCTTTTTCTGGACACCCTGGCATTACAAAAATGCTTGTTGATCTTAAGCAACAATATATGGAAGGGAATGAAAAAGGATGTGGTGGAATTTGTAACACACTGCTTGGAATGTCAGCGTGTTAAGGTGGAACATATGCATCCTGCTGGATTATTGTATCCCCACAACGTTCCACAGTACAAATGGCAAGTGATAACGATGGATTTCATTCAAGGATTGCCTATGTCAAGGAATAAGCATGATATCATCTTGGTTTTCGTCGAAAAATTAACCAAAGTGGCACACTTCATTGCTAGTAATTTGAAAGATGATGCACCAGTGTTAGCAAGAAGATTTGTACATGAAATTTTCAGATTGCATGGAATACCCGAATTGATCATATCGGATAGAGATCCGAGGATGACATCAAGGTTTTGGAAAACGCTTAATGTGGCCTTGGGAACTAAATTAAACTTCAGCTCTGCATATCATCCGAGACGGATGGATAGACCGAGAGAGTCAATCAAGTTTTAGAGGATATGTTAAGAATGTATTGCATGGACCAGCAGTATAAATGGGAGGAATACCTTCCGCTGGTAGAATTTTCCTATAATAATACATATCACGCCTCTTTAAAAATGGCACCTTTTGAAGCATTATATGGAAGAAAATGCAGAACCCTTGTTAGCTGGGATAGCGTAGAGGACAGAGAGGTAATTGGGCCAGAAATCCTCATGAAAATGGAACAACAAATCAAAATGATTGGGAACATCTAAAGGAGGCTGCCAATAGGCAAAAGAGTTATGCAGACTTAAAGCGGGTTGATAGGAATTATAAACTTGGTGAGAAGGTCTTTCTTCAGGTTAAGCTCCGAAAAAGAGCTCAATAACTTTTGGCAAGGCTACCAAGTTGTCGCCTCGTTATGTGGGACCTTTTGAAATTGTAGAAATAATCAACCCTATAGCTTATCATCTAGCATTACCTCCTGCTTTATCACAAATGCATGATGTTTTTCATATTTCTTTGCTTAAGAAATACGTAACAGATTTATCACATGTGCTGAATTGGAATTCCTTGCAGGTCCAAGACCCAGGAATAATCATGGTTAAGCCCATTCGAGTGCTGGGAACTCACCAGTTGTACTTAAGAAATCGCGAAGTGAATCAATGTAAGGTCCAAAGTGGGACTAGTTTAGCGAAGAAAGTGCAACTTGGGAAAATCTCGAAGAAATGAGATCTGCTTTTCCATACTTGTTTGATCGAAATTGAATTCGAAAAAACTGATAAATCTACCAAATTTAGACAATTACTGGTCTATTTTACAGTTATCTTAAAACATTGTTTTAATGAGTGAATCTGTTTTTGGTATGAACTTATGAATGGAAGGACAATAACTGAATTTTGTCCTAGAAACCCTTGAATTGGTTAATTTGATCATCGGGATGATGATTCTTTAAGAAGGGAGGAATGTAACGCCTTGAATTTTTGTAAGCTAGCATGGTAATCACTTTTCATGATGTTGTAACTACAGAAATGAAGATAAATATGTTAAGATATATCTTTTGATCTTAAAGGAATGTGTTGCTAATCTGGACCCTTGTTTGCTGTAATTTGTTTACTTGGGATAGAGGTTATTATTGCTTGTGTGTTGCTAATGAGACAACAGACTTGTCGTATGCTTGATGAACTCTTTTCGCTGATTGACAGCACACCTTGAATCAATTCCATTGATCCAAGGTATGTTGTGGCCTTCTTGTGATCACCTTGTCGATTTACTTCTAAACAATGAATGAAATCCAAAACCGATAAAGGTTGATATAAATGTTGCAGCACCTGATTTCAGGTATGAATATCTGGTACATAGATGCCAATGAAAAAGGTTCGATTCTCGAACCACATACCATTGTAATGCTAGACAGCGTAAGACAATAAGGGCCTGGATGCGAGTGACACAGGTATGTGGAACATAGGACGAAACGTCCTGCATTGTGTTGAATATGAATGCCAGTTGGAAAGACTTGATTGGAAACTATTAAATAAATACTATGGGATTAAACCCTAACCTACTACTAAGTTTTATCCTATACCCTAACTACTACCCTATATGGATTTTAAATTTCATAAGGATGAAAATAGATGCAAATTCTACTAACTTATGAACTAGGTGAATAACCTAGCTATGGACTATTAAATCCTAAACTATTACTAACCTATGGAAGGGGACTTATGGACCCATGTGGATGGAAATGGATAAGAAGGGAAGGTTAGAAATTTAATAGGACAATAAATGAAGTCCTTACAAGTTGCAGCGCCAAGTTTGGCGGGAACATGGAAAAGTTGGAGGCATCCAACTAGCTATGAAGCTAAAATGTGATTGCAAGCAAAATTTAAAAAAGAAAACTCACCAACCTGAGTCGGCGGTGGCATGAGGAATGAGGAAAAGTAATGCATTCAATGCATTCAATGACATTGGTCTTAGCGACCAGCTCACCTTGGAAAGAGGATTGAGGAAAAAATTGTTGTTATTGTGTGCATCGGGTTTTAGTTGCTCTGCATTTTGTTCTTCCATGGTTTTTGAACCTACTATATTTTGGTTATTGTTTCTGTTCTTTGGAGAAGCAAAGGCTATTTTTGAGCCTGTGGAAGTTAGTGGACTATTTGGAAAGCCTGGTGAGGACGTGTGGAGAGAAACAGCTCCTGTGGACGCGGTTTTCTTCGAACCACAAAAAATACAGGCATGTTAAGCCCTTCTCCTTAAACCGTTTGCTTTTGTTTAAACGTCTCATTAAAACAACCCTGCTCTTATGAGGGGTGATTTAGTTAAATGATGTTGTTGTTTTGAATGAAATGATTTCTGGTGAGTCATTTTTCCTTTGCTGAGTACGACTTGGGTAATTTCTTTTGCGAAATGGGTAAATGAAATAAATCTGCTCTTGATGAGTGAGTTGTTTGGCAATGTTGGGTAATCGTTCTTTACTCAATATGAGTTGAGTTTGTGTTGAATAATACATTAGCTATGTGTGTTGTATTATGAGTTTTGTGTATTCTTGTAAAAATGGAAGAATATAAGGATTCGGTTTGACCTCCTGGTTTGAACTGTCATTATGAAAATGAACACGGCTTTAGTATTTTTTTGCAAATGAATGAAATAAAGGAGGTTGTGCTTGCTGTATGAGTTTGTTTTGATTGTGTTTAGCATACGCATCTATTACCCTATATGGGTTTGATTGATGAATGTATATTATGCGAATATTGTCTTCTAAGTTCAAGAGTGTGAGGAAACGATTGGGAAAAACAAATTCGGGATAATGTTGATGAACTATTGTGTGAATTAATTTCTCCTAGATTTTTCATTGCATTGAATACGATTTTACCTAGGGGAAGGATTCATTTATCATTTTAATTTTTTTGGTCGTAATGTTTTAATATTTTTTTTGAAATAAGACCGTGACTGTTTCCCTTCCTTCTTTTGGAGAAAATATGATGTTTATGAACTGAACTTGAATGGATTCTTGTTCTTGTAAAAAAGACTGGGGGGTTACAAATCCTACTGTGTCATTACAAGGATGAAATGATGATAATATATATATATATAATTTTACCCATTTCAGATTAAGGATTGGTGTTTTCATTGGAATTTTAATGAATGGATTTTTACTTTATATATGGATAGTGAATTCTCTCATTATTATGATGAAAGTGAACTCTTGTTGTTGTTTTAACTCTGAACATGTGGAATTCTTACTTTGAAAGTTCAAAATAAAATGACTCTTTTTACTATTATGATATGAATTATTTTAGCTAGGAAATTATTTGTTTAGAAGTTCTTTTGGTAAATGCTTGTTTTGACAAAGCGTTGTTTATAGACTAATGAATTCTTGCTTGTTTATATCTGGACAAGTAAATAGTAGTTTTTGCATATTGAAATATACTATGCGGAATGAATCATACTGTTGGATTATGTCTGTGCTAAATAGTGGATATTTGGTTAAACAGTGAAAAGAGGTAATATGATCCTTCTTCCTTGTATTCGATTATTGATTTTATTTATTTCTCTTTGAACTGTTATCATTGATTGGTATCACGTCTGGATTAAATTCTCAGTACAGTTATGAGGAAAGGAAAGAGAGTGTTGGATGGATAATTTGAATTAATGTTCATTTCTTCTCTCATACAATTGGAAATCTATAATTGTTATGGAATGAATTTTATTGCTTTGGTTTAAGCATCTGCATTTAATTGTTGTTTACTTTTCTCTTCAGCGTTTGATTGCTTGAAATCAGATGAGTTGTATGAAAGGAAAGGAAAGTAGTTCGGTTTAAATTTTTAGTTAAATTCTATCTTTTGAAATTACAACTATTGTAAGGGAATGGAAATTACAGCATTTATATTAGAACAACAGTATGCATAATTGTGTTTTAGTTCTTCAGATGTTAATTCTGGAACTATTTGAAGGAAATTACTTCTTGTAGTAATTATTTGGGAAAAAGGGCAGTAATCCTTTTTTTTGATTGGGAGGGTAATTAGATGATTGGGTTGTTATGTTGTTCATCCTTATCGGTACTTAATTCTTGGATGATGTTCATTTTAACGTTTCATAAAAGCAGGGTTCTTTTATTGAGACAGTTAATTAAAAGCACCTCATTTTAATGACAAGTGCTTAATATGCTCAATTCAATGAACTGACCCGTGCAAGTAATTTTGCAGATGGAACTTGAGTATAAACGAAGACATGGTTGTTTTCTGATACTTCTTTTGATTAACTGAGGATGGATTGTATTTGATAGCTATTATTCCTCTACGAGGAAATGAGAAAGGAAGAAATTACATTCTTCTATCTTTATGAGTTGTAATGTTGTTTGATATAAACGAAGTCCAGTCGTTTGGACTGGCAAATGTATAGATTGTAAAACTTATGGATGAATACAAGGAAAAGTGTGATATTTTAATGGCTGTATCAATTTGATATTGTTGAATAAGATTGAGAATATAATATTATTCCTTGATTTGGAATTATTCAAATGATAGTGGATAGATTTAAAAGGAAATAACATCTATTCTTTACCTGAATGCAACTTTTACGTTGGAATGTGCAATTAGTTCATACTTGGGTTAAGATGAATTTTAAATTGACATTAAAATGGATTTAGGTGAATATGAACTCTTAATTGAAAGGTATTCGGGATTAGCTTATAAGCTAAGGAATATCAAATAACATAGGAGTAGCCGAACTTTGTATTCGGACTCCGTTAATATCCTCGAATGTTTAAATTAGAAAATATAGATATGGGAAAACATATCTATTGTTAATGCAACCTTAACTGAAGTAAGGTTATGGAGAATAAATGAATAAATTCATTTAGAATTAGACCTCATTTAAATGATGTCTAATAAGATGGAATTCTGAATTTGTTTATGTTGTGGGTAAAAACTTGGTTAAGTTTAATAGGTTAAACTTATTACGTTTATCTGTAATGGACTGATTAGTCTAAAGATTAAAGAAAAGAACCAAGAAGAGAATATGCAACCCTTCGGTATGAAGGAGAGGATGTATATTAAGCTAGAAGACAAATTAAGTCTCTCTCTTAGCTACATACAACTGTAACGAGAACGAGGTTAAAGGATCAGCATGGTTGCTGAAAAGTTGATCTTAAATATTAAGATTATAATCAAATCACACTCGACATGGATGTGTACTCTTGATGAGAGGATTCCGTAGGACATTGGCACACGCCCAGCTGTAATATGGTGTCTTCATGAAGGTGGGGCCTTCATGACGACACAATGTTATAGCTGACATATTACAATGCCCTCCGAATCAAATCATCAAGTTTACATAAGCTGGATACTAAGTTCCTAGATGGGGATAGGAATGTGATCAGCATATATGGAGTGACTCCAGGAGGACTAAAGGTAACTAGACACACGGAGTCACCTAGGGATGACACCGTATGTCTGCATACCTTTAGTTACCATGAGTAACTTCCTATACTCGTTCATATTGCTAGTTGGGGTTAGAGCTTGACCTTAGATGGAAGGACTGACAGAGATCAGGAAAGACCATTCTAGATAACAGACGAAGTGAGGTGAAGGACGTATTCCATTGATGTGTATCACATCTAGGAATATGATCATGCAAAGCATGTGAAAATCTTTGGCCAAAGTATCGCAAGTGTTGGTTGCGTTGTCCTAATCACCTAGTTTAAGATGCAGGATGTCAGATGAATATCAATAACAGATATTTAGATAGGCTTCTTAAATGGATCACTTCGATAACTAGAAATGGTAAAAGAACCCTGTATACTTATTATACAATGCATGGATTAACATGAAGGATCGGTAAGTCACCGAGTCATGAAATGAGAGATCGCTGAAACTCTGAGCCATAAAATGGGAGATCGGTAGTTCTTCGAGTCATTTACAACAGCATATGGTATCTGTTATATGATTGAATGGCATTGAATGTGTGTTCCATATTGTAAATATGCGAACAGAGAACATTGGTTTTAAAAAGAAATTGTGTGATCCAAATTGCATTAATTGGACAGAGAACAATTATTAAAACTTGAACGTGTGTTTGAATTATATAATTCATAACAGAGAACGTTGTTAAAAAAAAAAATTCCCTTGTTCTAGTATCTTAAAATGGGGATCCCTTGTTCTAAGTCATCTCTTTATTCATCTCGACAAAATGCTACAAAGATAGTCTCTCAATCCCTATGGGATCCCTCGAAGGTGCATGACCACACCCAGACTCGGCTATGCTAGCGCTCTGTGTACACCGAGGGCTCGCAATCACAACCAATAGTTCCCGTCTCACTATGAGAATGGATCCTCCTCATCAAGCGCTCGGCTGTCCTATATCCAGCTACCTCCATGCGGAGAGAAGTCATGATCTTCACCACATACCGCATGCATGCAAAAACATCGTGTACATACCTGCAGTGCGAGGGCTCCCCACATCCATAGAAAGCTCAACATGAGTCTTCTCCGAGGGGAGAAGCAAGGTATTAGTGCACACTCAGCAAATCAAGTCTCGCCACTCATCAACAGTCACTGCAAACAAAGGAGAAAACAAGTTAGAAAACAATCAACGATAAAACCAAGAGTAAACAAAACAAAAAGAAACAACAAACTAGGACAACTCTAACTAAAACAAATGTCAAGAGAAGAGTGATAACTCACTTGGATCTCTAGGCCTCCAAGAAGGATCTCTAGGATCCGCGCCCGCCACTAACACCACCATTGATCGGTGCCCTCGCCCATGTCACGGGGCAACGTGATGGCCTACAATAGACTCGCCATCCCCACCTAAATCCTGAGAGAGCAACTCCTTTGAAACCAGAGTCACCCTCTCTGTGCTCCACTCCACCCTCTCAACCTATAGGATCTCCTGAGTGTCATGCCACTCGGGATCACTATCATCCCCCACCCGTCTCACTGATCTCCATGTCCTCTGTCTCCTCCTCGGTCTCTCCCCAGTGAACTCCTCAGACTCGGAGTCCACATCAATGGGCTCATCACTACTATGAGCGGGACCGGTGGCAATCCAAAGTAAGGGTGCCTGAGGAGCACCGGCTCTCCCTCGTGCACATACCACCCTCCTAGCCGCAATAGGAGTACCAGGAGTAACAATAGTCCAACCCCGGCCTCTAGGACCTCCCTGAGCCTCATGGATAGATCTATACACTGGCATCACTGGAGGAAGCATGTCACTATAGGGGAGGCCAAACTACTGTGGAACTCTATCAAAGGGGTGTATCTCTAACTTCCCCACCCTATCTATCAACTGGCTGGTGGTCTTGCAGAAAGCAAGCGGTGTAACAGTCTACTCTCCCCATACCCCTGCCATGGCCTCATAAGGAGTGAACTCCATTTCTACGGTGGTCGAGAAGCCACCTTTGGTTGTTGGGGTGCTCTAAGAATTGTCATCCCCTGTCCACCTCACCGCTCCGATGCAGCCCCAGGATCCTCCACCTCTACACCTCATACACCCAACTCATGACAAGAGTCGGGTGGCTCAGTGACTACCCCTATAAATGGACTACCCTATATAAGTCATGGTAGGTAGTCCCGAGGATATTTTCTCCCCAAGCATAGACACATCCATGGCCCTCAATTTGTGCAATAATGGGGGCCCAACAATATAAGAGGGTGTCCCCTCCCTTATCCCTAATCAGTCTGGATGCAAGGATGCCCATGATGGCCTTGCGGAGCAAGGGAATGTCTAACTCAATAATAGAGCGGATCCTCACGCCCTTCTTCAATCCCATCGATACAAATACATCTCCCATATAGGTGGCCCACTGAACCACCTGTGATCTAGATATTGCTGTCTTAAGAGATAGCCACCGCCAAGGATCGGAACCCCTAGTATACGGTAAACATCCTCCAGGGTGATGGACCACTCACCCCTAACTCCTAGCAATTGAAAGGTGTTCGATCCGCATCCCAATATGAGAACAAGTCACATAGTATGTGACTGGTAGGTGCAACATGAGGAACCTGTGCAATCCTCCATATACTAGCCCTCTGGAGAGTATCCCGCTCTACCTGGGAGAGTGCCTCTAACACTGCCGAGAGCCAATCACACTCCCTCTCCGACTCCATCTAATGTACTCCTCCTTCTTTTGCATACACCCAAAAACACAAAAATAAGTGAGTTAGTACTGAAATCTAGTTGAAAAACTAGTAAAAACACGTAAAAATTCTATACATGCAAAAAGTTAAATTTTGTATTGTTTATGTCCTCTGTCACGGACCACGCCTGTGCCGTGAGTGGTGGTTCTGTAACCATCTCCTTCTAAGGAGAGGCCGGTCGTAACCACCACCCTTTACAGGCGGTGGTCTGTCCCGCAAACCCAAACGGGCCATAAGCCCTAAAAAAGCTTAAAAACAAGCAAAAACACCTTTTTAACAAAAAAATAAACCTACCCTATGGGTGGCCCCCTAAAGACACATTTAAAACTAACATTTTCAAAAATGATCCCCCCAAGGGAAATATTTCATCATTTCCACATTTTAGGTTTAAAAGCAATAAATCGAGAAGAACTAACCTAAGACTTCGCGGGTCGATGTTCTGCTCTCGGAGGCATGATCGCTATCTCACCATGAATGTTTTGACTATACTCTCATCGAAAACCATCACCGTGGGTCCCAGAGCTCAAAAACTATCAAATCAATCGCGCAAATGAATAGTAAAATGACCTCGTTTTATATAAATAGCCCTCTTAATTTGATTTCGAATGTCTTTTGCAGGTCAGAGCACCAACAAAGGTAAGTTCTAAAACCCGCGTAGATGGTAAGTCCTCTTTTCATGTCAATTCAGTCTTATTTCTCAATTTGTTTTATCTAGCTGCACTTGAGTCCTTTTTTCTTATTTTGTAGGTAGTGGGATCTTGGATGGTGACTTTCCAGCACATGGGCATGTCAGGTATAACTCCTAACCCCCATTTTGGGACCACCATACTCGGACCCACCGTTTTATGCCTCTTCATGGCTAAGACGCTTCTCCAAGGGGGCAATATGTACGTACCTGAAAGGGTAGGATCGCACCACCGAAATGATGTTACACGTGCCCCAATGATGATACAAATCTCCTTGCAAGGCGTTCGGAATCCAGAGAGGTTTGCCATGTATATGCTTATATCATGCATGCCCGATCAGCCTCCACATGCCTTGTTTTCCCCTTTTCCCCCTTCTTCTTGCATTTTTGTCTTCAAAGTGATGGAACCACCGCGCCGTGATACCGCCGCCCAGGGATAGCGTGGTAGTCCTATAACCACCGTCTGCGTAGGGCGGTGGTTTTGTTCACATTTTCTAGATTCTTTCGATGATTGTGTCAAATGTAAATCTTCAAATTTACATGCTTTCTTCAACCACTTTGGCTTGCATTAATGTTTTTGGTCCCCTGGTAATAGTGTTTTTCCTTTGTTTATAGTAAAAGAGATCAAATGGGAGTTACCCTCTGGTAAATGCATTGGTTATAAATAGCCAGCTTGTTTTCAAGCAAATGGCCCCTCATCTTCTCAATTCTCTTATTCAGTCTTTCAATTTCTTGCTTAGAATTCTATTAGTTTCATGTTTTGCTTCCATTGTTGGTATTTTAGAGGTCATATAATCTTCTTGTTTTAGTCTTGTTCCATTGCCACTTCATACAATCAGTTTAGCATAGAATAGCTTCATTTCTAGACTAGAATCCATTAAAGTTGCAGGTTTTGTTTTATCACAAGGATAGTTTCTAAAACTCTCAGTACACTTGTGTTGTATTCCTATAATAAATCCCTGCTAGGAATTACATAGTCAAGCTCTGTTCACTTGTGTTATCTCTCTCCTACTTGCATTGTATTCGGTCTATATCCAAAGCTACCATTGTTTGAATACCATCATCTATTAATACTATCATATACACACTTTCTGGATTCACGAGGACATGAAGGAACGAGGAGATCACACTGAGGGGATGAAATCATACACAATTGGATTTACCACTATTCTCTAAAGGCCAGGTTTGAGCTATCAAAGTTCTAGTTACAACATATCAAATAGAGTAGTAAATCATTTCGTTTCAGTCAAAATTTTACTCTCGATATCACCGGGGAAGCTATGGGGATTGATAGTTTCTGAGAAAATGTGATTCATTCCTCACTTTTAAGGTAGGATCGAGATTATTTTCAATTCAAATATATAGTTGCTAGATATTTAGGATAAGATCACAATTGCATGCACGAATAGCCATACCAGGCTATGTTGCTTGTTTTTATTCTGTTTCTAGATTAGTTGTCCATTTTATAAATATACTAGAGTAGATGCTCTTCAAATTTCATTGAAATACATCATTGAAAAATATAAAATAGAAGGATGCTTACATAGTGTAAATACCTCTTTTGTAATCAGTTTATTAAATGTTAGTTAAAAGTTGAATCATTTTGTATGACAATCACAGGACCTAGAGAGCCTAGAGAATATATATTTGAACCCATAGTACCTTAACAAAATCTACCCATGACTTTAGCTGATATAGATAAGGAAGTTAGGATATAGGTCGTGTGAGAAACAACAAACTTACAAGCAATTTGTGAGCAACTAAGAGGATTAAATATCAAAGATGACAAAGCTTACACATTCTGGTCAAACCATCCAAAATATAGATCACCTTAATAAAACACCCGAATGACTGTGCAAAGATTCGAATGAGAGAAAACATTTGGTTGCGATCCTTTGGTTCCACAACCTAATGTGGGAGACCTCCTCGTTGACATAGACACTAGCTTATGTTTTCAAATTGCCAGAATTCCTATTAGCTACTCTGAGAAAATCATACAACTTCTAGTTCTAAACGTAGAGGCTAAAAAAAACATACATTTTTGGATAGTTGGGAAAAGGGATTGATTCTTCACATGACCATAACAGGTCCACAACAACCATGAACTCATGGTTGTGATCCCCAAGTCTGAAAACCCAATGGGCCAACAAACTACTCAAGTATCGACACCAGCTTATGAACGATGGTATTTAGATCCTCACCACTCCCGCCAGATATTATAGTACAGTTCTCCGTATTAAACATAGAAGCCAATCAATCTAATATTTTCTGGGCTAGATCAGAAAACCACCCATAGTTCACTACAAATCCATTAAATCACCTACCACTACTTTTACAACCTTATTTAGAGATATATACGAAGCTCCCACAAGTCTTTTTCCACGTATCCAACAACCAAGAAATAGGATCTTGACAGAGCTTGAAATTGATTAGAGCCTATGAGCATCGATTATATCCGAATGAACCATTACACCCATTCAAGTTAGGAGGGCCTTCTTTGCCTTAGATTCACAAATTCCGTTATTGCGTATTGAGGATTTAAGATTACCCGATTAGCTTGTTTGTATCTATCCGCATTCAACATTCACCGGTGTCTCGACAAGACCTCGGGAGTTTGGGTACGGGAATTTCACTTGTCTAATATCATCCTCACATGTCACTTTTCCATCGTACGGGGTCCATTGTTAAGTATAATGTGGTGAAGGAAGACCTCTTCAATCTCACAATTTGGATTAATAGATTTGAAGGGTAGATGTGTGTACCATTGGAGAGCATCATTGGTAAGACTATGATGAAAAGATTTAAGCAATAATTGATCATTTGTGTAAGAATCCATAGCTAGATAATAATGCTTGAGATCAAAATATGGATTGCAAGTACCATCAAAGCATGAAAATGTAAGCATAATGAGATCCTTGTGGAATTTTGAATTGTGAATATTTTCTCGGTGGTAGATTCATTTTTTCTACTAGCTGGTAGCATCCATACCTGCTAGTGACACCTTCGTCATGTCACCTAACTAGTCCATCTTGGCCAACATGCTATCAATTAGTAGCACTTAACATACTACCATCGATCCTCTGTTGTTGTCATCTACTCTGCTAATTCCCCCAGAAAGAGGCTATATTCTGTCACCGATAGCATCCTAACATGCTACCACTTGTAGAAATTCTAATACCTACTAATTCACCTACATATAACCAGCTCGGCCATTTTATCAATGCAGCTCACCTATCTAGCGCATAAGATCAAATCGGTAATAATCGGGCTGGGGTGAGCTACCATGACATCTACACTACACCACATTCCTCTTTACCACCAATTCCCAAGTTTGTTAAGTTTTCCTCTTTGTAGGGGTAACAAATTGGATAGAAATTTAGGGACTCATGGGATGATCTTCTGTCAGATTGTAAAGATCATTGTCCTTGAAGCATCCACTAGGCACGAAGTCACTAAAAAATGAAACTAATTTTTGCTATGAAGAATTCACCCCTAAATCCATCTAAAGCACTACATGGACCTGACATTGATTTAAGACCCTGAGTGTGAAAATGATTTTTCCCATCATAAGACCCTGCATGAGACTGGAAAGTGCAACAACAACAATAGGCAAAACTATGTATAAACATGAATATCATACATATTCAAAATGGAATATGTAGAGAGTGCACAAGAACTTATTCATAGAAAATAGTCCTACACTAATAAAAAAATGTGATAATAGCACTTAGAGGAATTGAACTAATATACTATGTATAAAGGATATTTATGATTCAATAACAATGCATGAGATAGATTCCTTTGACTTGAATATGAAATTCTTCTCCATCCAATTTTAGAAACTAGAAATCATTATTTTCCTTGTAGCTTTGAAATCATGTAAAGGTCACTCCATTTTACATTAAACTAAAATTGATTTCCTAGTTTGGCCCTATCTACATCCCATTTTAGGACTAAGTATCATTAATAAAACTCCTAGCTTTTCCCTCTTATCAAATCCCTTCTTAATTTGGGCCTGGTATTTCTCCATTGCTTGCATCACTTGACTTCTAATCTCTCCTAGCTCCATGAGCTCTTCATATCTCACTTCCATGACTTCAAATTGAAACAATACAAACTACTTAATAAGTTACAATGTTATAAATTCTAGAGATATCAACATCCTTACTTCTCTTCCATAGATGAATTTATATGGAGAGCTACCAGTTGACCTTTTGGATGTAATTCTATCAGCCCACAAGGTTGATTTAAAATTTGTGTGCCAAGTCCTCTAGTTCTCATCCAAATTCCTTCTTATAATATTTGAAATATTTTGTTTGTGGACTGATCCCGACCATTACCCTAAGGGTAATAATTTGAGGAAGTTATCAAATAGATGCCATTTCGACAGCCCAATTAGATATCTTTATTCTAAGGTGTAGACACCTAAAATCTGCATACCCCGCATACCGTTTCATGACCTAAGACGTCCATTCAATTAAATCATTTAACTCACCATCGCATTGTTTAAATCACACCCCTTAAATTAATTAATTAATCGTTTACCCCATATTTCCTAAGTCTCATACCACACATTCCTATGGCTAATTAATTAATTAATTAGTTAATTAGTTATTCCATTTCACACTCACACCTCACCATGTGAACTCAACCTGATTCACTAGTTACAACTAGTTTAATTAGGAAACTTGCTAAATGTATTCCTACCCTAACTACCTCTATCCTCATCTAACTTATCCCTATGAAAAGTCCTCACTTCTCACCAGTTATGACTAGTTTAATTAGGAAACTTTCTAAATACTCCCCATCTATCCTAACTACCTATATCCACCTCTAATCCCTCACACTCGACCTTTCTATTTACTACACCATAATCCTCCTAAATCCCTATGAAACTAAGTTTGAATTAGAATTTTTATCCCTTCGTATCTCTCCCTAACTCTAAGCTGACCAAAACGTTGGTGATTACCTCAAATGTCGACGATCTATAAATACTAGTTTTCCTGCCTCTCTTCAAGACCACTCATAACCATCCAAGAAAGTTCGAGTAGCATTATCAAGTATTATCAGGTGCTACCAAGTTTCATCAACATCTATTTTCATCTATCCAAATAACTTGCACATTTTCAAGCATTTTACAATTGTTCGTAGAGGCTGCGTTCATCATCCAACTACAGTCATTGTCACCTATCACCTTCTACTCATCAACTAAGGTTTGTCACTTTCTTTTTAATTTTGTTTTCCATCTTAAAACAGGCTTATCTAATGATCATGTACTTACCTCTTGTCTTTAGAAGATTTTAATTTCAACTTAGTCAATTAAATCTCTGTTTTTATCATTTTGTGAAAACTTCTCAGAATCACCTGTGTTTCCTTGAATTGTTTGTGATTCTAGTAATTGCCTCGCATTTTCTCTTATGTCTGTTTATTTAGTAGACAAATTTCATTTAGGAGTCTTTATTAAATATTTTGTGTTCTTGGTCCTCTATTAATTATAGATTTTAAATGTACATAGAAGGATCTAAGCACACGATCACCAACATCAATTCATTGCCGATTTTTCAACACCTCTACACTCGGGAACCATATGATCTCTTTGCATGACCTAGAGTTATGTTCCTTCCACAAAACTCTAATCGACATACTAGAAATAATTTTTGAGTCCATACAAAATATTCGTGAAGCCATCGAAGAGTTTTAGGAAGCCTACTATGAAGTGTAGGGCATCCAAGCCAATCTAGCCTAGTTCGAGTACCACCATGAAGTGGGATTTAACATCCCTAAAGATACAAACACCAAACTTGAATAAGAACCTTAGAGTGAAATCAACCCGCGATTCGATTTCAAATTTTCCTTGATAATATACCGAGGAGGAGCTTTCAGAATTATTCATAGATGATTACATCAAGGAACCCGACAAATATTTTACTCGGGATGAAGACCTCGCACTGCTCGGTGGGCTCCAATTTCTCTGAGAATTTGGATATTGACCTAGATTCCAAATTTTATTTTTAGATGCATTTATTTTCATATCATCACTATCACTGATATTTGTGATAAACTAAATAAGACATAAACACTTCACAAATATTTTCATCTATCTTATATTGTATCCCATTTTCATGAATAAGCTTAAGTGTTTTTAAAAGTGGGTTGACATCCATGTAAGGAAGTCCTTTGGCTTCTAGGAACTAGCATTTTCTAGGAAAACCACATATCCATATTACTAATTCCATCTTGTGTAGTGTCTATGATTATAAATTTAGTCACAGGAAAGGAGCTTGATCTATTCTTCACAGAGCGTAATAATGAATGTTCATCGACATCATCCGTGGGTACCTTGGAAACCCCGTCATATTTGAGGTTGATCCAGTTTTATCTCCTTGTATTAGCAACCCAACTATAAAGGTGAAATTTTCATCAACATTGGCATGCCCGATGGGACCCTTGTCCCTTATTCTTCTATTTCATTTCATCAATAAAATACTAGCCATTTTCACTATGTGATACTCTCCGCATTTGGGCCAATCACATGTTTTTTTCCTCTCGTGTTTTTCTTATATATAGTATCATAGATTCCTTTCTACTTTTTCCTTTTGTTCTCTAATTTAATCTATTTATAGGGTGTTGTTTCGAGAAATTTCTTTGTTGGATTATCAAGATTTCTCACTTTGGAAATTTGTTAAAATCTTAAAATAAGGGGAGCAATCTCACGATAAGTCCTAAAAACTTCCATTTTCTTTCATTTTTTCATATTTGTTTGACTGTCCTCATCAAAATCAACATTTCATTTTAGGATCTTAAAATAAACCAATTTCATCCTTCTTGTTTCACATAGTCTAATTAGGAGGAAAATTTGTTGCATTCATCAATATTTCCCCACACACACAACCAAATCACTTCAACATAAAAACACATTAAAAAAACTCTCATTCAGGTGATAACTGATTAGGATTTCATCACTCAATAGGGAAGTCGACTCAGTGTTATGGCCAAGTATAATCTCTTGTCTATCGGTATATATTGGCTCAACACCCAACTCCCTTATCACAACAGGATCATGAAATGAGGGGGTATGCCCCAATATACGCACTTTGTATTAGCGTAGTATAGAATTGGACCTCACGTACCTTTAGGTATATCAAGGACTCTTCCCTTAAACTTTCATGAAACCAACCATAGAATGCCCTTTCCTAGGATGTTCGTTGACCATTTTTCACATTCCACTTTTTCATAATTAATCAAGACAAATATAAAACAACATTTTTCTATATTTTGCTTATTTTTATAAATCAACTCGATTAGTTATTTTTCATTTCTAGGTTTTGAGTGTTTTTCCGTCATTTGTCACCAAACCTCGCTTCGGCCCCGTGCATGGTGGGGTTTAGCTAGCCATCAGCTTTTCTTTCCAAGTTTAGGGTTACCATCAAGATATTAATTTATAGTGTAATTCCTTGCAAGTAAATTCCCTCGGATACTACAAAAATGAATTCCACTACATCCGGGAAAGAATAAGTTGAAATTGAGTACTCCGAATATAGTTATTCGTAACACCACAAAACTAAGTATCCAAACGACGTGTCCAAATTAGATCAGCATCATAAAGGGCCTAAAATTATTCCTACATCCGTAAAAGTGTGTGATGCCTCTAATTCATTTTAGAAACATAAGCAACCAGCCACTGTACAATTCTACCGAAAACTAGCGAAAAGCTCTCATACAAACTATCATATGATTTTGTTCCACTCATATGTAAAAGGCCAAACTCAAATCCAGTGTTGAACCTCCGTGTGTACTCTTCTTATAGATATTTTATCCACTCCTCAACACTTGCTAAGGTTAACCGGTATGTCTTCATCACAAACCATGTTGAAAACAACTGAAAAGAGGGTCCGACAACGGAACCAATGATGCAACCTAGAATTTACCAAGAATAATCTAGGCACGTTGGCACATCACTCATCCTATATTGAGCACTCACCCAAAGCACGCAAAGGTACCAGGCCCCTCCTTATAGTTTCTTGTGTAGGATGCAAACATGATGAAGGGTTAATGCATTCAGATCCATAAATAGTATAAACTCTCCACAGAGCATATTCTAGATCTAGATCTTAAAGAATCATGAATCAAATGGTAAACATAATAAATTATCCATGCAATAACTAGTTACAGTCATATTTGACACCATTATTCATCCAATAGACTCCATTATATTAACACACAATGAACACATAATATTCTTACAATAAGTAGTACCATAAGTTCATGCGCGCATCAGTTCTGGTAGCATAAATCTACAATAGCTCATACACAATACTCTCTTAACCTACACAGATTACTACATATTTATAAGGGTGGGGACTTTCCCTTCACCACTTACATAATTCCCAAAATAGGTTGCATGTTTAAAATAGCCATGTGTCTTTACAATAATAGACACACATGTAAGTGCGCTAATAATAGATCTCTTCTAGTTAACTGGCAGTGGTAATCCTATTATTAAATCAAACTCATGCAAATCTCTTAGTATACACTCTTCCAAAAATAGCATTTGTGTACCACACAAGTTTCCATCTAGTTCGTGCCCCTCACACTATCTCCAAAAATAGAGCATAACCATAAAAATGGCTAAGTCCGATTCATTCTCGTCTTTCGCGTGAGCTTCCTTCCTATCCTTCCACACCTTCAAAATTGTCTTGATACCCTACACGAATATTTTGTGCACCTTATCCTTAGTATCATACTTCATCCGCTCAACATTACCCCACACAAAACCGCATTTCCGCCTCGAAAATGGTTGCATTTTGATACTTCAAAGAATATAGAATGGGAACGAGAATAAATTCTATTATCCCAGTTCAGCTTCTCCTTTCCCCTTAGGTATCATATTCTAGTTCTCTCTTGCCCCTTAGGTATCATATTCCAGTTCTCCTTCCCCTTTATCCTTTATTTTTTCATCCCTAGGTTCTTCAACTTCTTTCGGTTATGAGGGGGATCCGATTGTTCTCTCTCAGAGACTCCTCCGCCTCCTTATTTAGCTTCAACTTCCTCCTTTTCCTCTCCATTGTCTCTTTTTTAGGAGAGATTCATGGCGACCTCCTAACAGACTAAGGAGTTCTCATGCCTTGTGTCCTTGTTCTTCTAAACACCCTCTTGAAACGGTGCTCTCCTTGGACTGCTTCCAAGTCATCTTCTTCTTATACCTAAGGTGGGGTACTTGCATGCTCAGTATCCATTCTATCTATGGGCTACCTCTAGCCTCTATGTTCTAAGCCACCACTATCCTCATCTTCCTCCTCATCATCTACCTCTATAGCTTCTATGGGATTTGGGGTGGCATGTTCTCCACTATATCCTTTCCCTTAGGTGACCTTGGGAGCATGAACTCATTCTCCACATATTTGTTATTCTCCAGCTTGGGCTTAAGCTAAAGGTATACGAGCATTGCTCCAATGTCCCTAATTTCCAAGCTTATAGGATTCATGCTTATAACATCTGAAATGAGCCTCTCAACATAGGCAGTCCGGCCTAGAAATACACATGTCTTCCTCGGATTGTGCTAGTCATAGTCCGCCTTTTATGTGATAAAATTCAGGTGGTGCACATCCATAAAAGGGTGTACTAATACCTAGAAGTATTGCACTATGAAGGCATATTGAAGTTTGCACCATGCGCTCTATGTCTTATCCTCGTAGAAAACCATGTGATGTAAAAGTCCGGTATACCACAAAACTGTACTACCTTGCGAACTACCTATGGTAAGTCCTTAGGGATGCACCACTCCTCTTCAAATGCCATGCGGAGTCGATCATACCACATCTCTCGCCCTCTGTTTGAATGGCCCACTCATCGACCCTTCACATAAATATTTTTCAAACCTTTCTGCAAGGGATTTTTTCTCCATGGGATACTCCCAGATCTTGTCCTTCGGCCCATCAGGCACTCCAATCTCCATAAATACTAAAGAAAGTAAAATAGCACCAAAACTGATTTTGTCACCTGTGTGCACTTCCTTGATAATGGTTTCTATAATGTAGCCTGCTATATTATAGATCACTCCCTGAGACATTCTCCTTGTGATATGTAGCCACATTGTATTCACTTGTGACCACCTCTCTTGGTCATTTAACTTTGTTACCAAATGTGCAACCGCTGAACCACTGGGTACTTCTTTAACTTGTCAATGTCCATCCGCGCAAACCCTTTGTATATCCCAACTCCTTCCGTGTTTCCGTGATTTTTTCTTTATGTGTTAGATCACCGAAAAGGTATATCCATGTTCCTTTTAACATTTTCGGTGTTGGAATCAAGGTGGTTGTGATTCTCGACCCTCCGCTGACGAAATATAAGAATTCCTCATGGACTTTTCTCATTAACCACTAGTATAATGGTTCATACTTTCCAAAATAAGGGAGCTTGTATAAATGATAGACTCCAACCTTCTTTAACAACTTCTCTCTAGTGTCATCATACAATGTCATGTCCTCTAACTCCTTATTGTTATCTAATGTGCGGTGGTTGTAATCACTTATTTTACACTTATAGATGTGGGAATCCCATTCTTTCCCAACTATAACACCTTTTGGGTACTACATCTCTCGAAAAATTACTCTCGAGTGTAACTTCAACTTTTACCTCCACTTTCTTCTTTCCTTTGGCTCCTGCAGCAGGTACTTTCTTTGGTGCCATCTAAAAATCTCACCTTTCTGTCCTTTGTAATGTGAAAATGCTTCACTTTCTATCTTCTATAATGAGCAGGTCCAAACCCTAGCTCAAATATGCATTCCCTAGTTTGAAATCATGTGCCCTAGCTCTTTCACAATGTATATGCTTCACTCAAACCCTTCATCAATGGTGACGCAAGATTCTTTTGCACAAAAATCTACTCTCCACATCTAGTTTTGTACTTTCCATACCTTAATATTCTTCACTCACTCGGTCGTACTTATCTCGCTCAAATTATTGTGATCACAATGGTAAAAATGAACTTGCATCATGTCCTTATATATATTTTCAAAAATTTGGTACATTTATTCCTCCTTCAACTACCAACATTCCTCTCATTAATTGATCATTTTCACACTTTTTGTGCAAGATATCTTCGCACCAAGATATAACCTTTTGTCCCACCTTCCTACCTTCGGTTGTGGACCTCTCTTCAAAGACACTTCTATGCACTTGAGTACCTCGCCACTACACCTTCCCTGGTAGTCTCTATGGCCTCTCGCTACCTCGCGTTATACTTGTTCCTCCATTTAACTCCATCTGTGGTCCTTGTTTAGAAGAAATATTCTTTCCAATAATGCCCCAAACTTGAATATAACATGTTGTCATTTTTTCCTTTATGTGAAGCCATTTTTCAATAGCCACCCCACACAAATGGTATGTGCATTCCTCTACACATTAATTATCTTCAAGTGTGCAAATGCGATTATTAAACAAAACACCAACTAAAATGACAAAGCATAGTGACGAAGAAGGAAATACATTAAGGGAGTATATAAATGCAAACTTACTTTAAATGGAAACAATGCCTTATTACAAACACCAAGAAGACTTATTTATAATAGGTATTTAGCCTACGCCCATTGAAGTAACCGGGTAACCATATTCCATCAAGTGCCTCTAAATGAAAAGCACCTATTTCAAGTATGTGAGTGATAACATACGGTCCTAACTAATGCACTTTAAGTTTTCCTGGATGGTGCAGAAAGTTAGAGTCATAAAGAAGCACCATATGTCCTATCTCAAGCTTTTTATCCCTGATGTGCCTTTCATGCCACGCTTCGCCTGGATTTTTCTTTCTTCTGACTCCATTGTGTTATTGCTCATCACTCATCTATCTTGATAAAATTTCCAATTCATTCTTATAATGCTTGTTCATCAGCTAGACCTCCTTCGCACACAATACATAAAGAAGGTAACATGAATTCCATAGAAGAACGGATTTTGCGCTAAACACCAATTAAAAGGGTGTGGCCTTGTTTAACCACTTGTATGTTGTTCTATACACCCAAAGCATGACATAAAATTTATCATCCCAATATTTTCTTCCAACATCAAAATTTTTTTTCAATTTCTAGCTCAAAATCTTGTTGAAAGCTTCAGCAGTCCCATTTTCCTGAGGATGATATGGTGTAGTCTTATGGTGTGCAATCATGAACTCATCCAATAGAATTATAATTGTCTCTTTCAAAAAGTGTGTGCCCCTATCACTAATCAAACTCAACAGCATCCATATCTTGTAAGAACATTTTGCCGTAAGAACATGGATGTTGTAGTTATACAATAATTGGTAGGTATTGCTTCTTCCCACCTTGTAAGATAATCTATACAAGTGATGATGTAGTGCGATCTATTCCTACGCCGCAATCAAGCGAGATAGGACCCACAAAGTATATAGCCCATTTCTCAAATGGATTTGTACTAGGAATAGGTCTTAAAGGAATTTAATCTCTTTTCCCTGGTTTTCCAAGGCACTGATAGTGATCACTGCTGTGCCTTACAACACACCTTATAATCCTTATATAGGGTCTCCCACCATAATCCAACGAGTATAATTTTACGTGTAGTGGCATCACCTGCATAGTGCCCACCTGCAATACCACCATGAGCCTCTTCCATGATATCTGTGTGCTCATGCTCTAATACACATCGGTGCAGTACTTCATCTCGGCCTAACTTGTATAGGTCACCACTAATCAACATAAAAGGTGTTGCATGAATTGTAAGTTATTTCTTCTCTAAGGCTTTTAGTCCTTCTGGTGCCACACCTGTGTGTAGAAAAACAACAATATCCTTCAAGTCTGATGGCATGCAATGTAACTTGTATAATTATGCATCTGGCATTATATCTTTAATTGTTTGTGCCTCTTCCCATGATTGTATCCTTGATAAATGGTCTAGGCCATGATTAATTTTACATGGTTTTACCACAATTGTAAAATCAAATTCTTGGAATAAGAGCACCCATCAACATATGCACCCCTATAAGACTGGCTTATTTACCAAGTATTTCAATGCCATGTGATCTGGTATAGAATGCAAATGGTGTTGCTAGTAGGTACTGTTTGAATTTATGTAGTGCATAGATCATTGAAAAATCTTCACACTCTATAGTTGTATAATTTTTCTCTACATGAGTCAAATTTCTACTAGCAAAATAGATAGGATTATGTATAATACCTTCTCCGAGTTGAGCCAACACCGTGGCAATGGTCGTGCTAGAAGCGTTCACATGTACATGAAACAGTTGGTCCCATGAGGGAAAGAACATAATAGGTGTTGTAGTAACTTTCTCCTTCAATGTATTGAATGTGCATTGTTGCAGTTCCCCTAATAGAATGTCCCTTTTCCTTTTAGTAACTCTTCCAAGGGTGCAGAAACCTTAGCATATCCTTTGATAAATTTTCTATAATACCCAATATGACCCCAAAATCCACGCACCTCACTGACCGGTCAATTCTTTTAGGCCGACAATAACTACAACTTTAACATAATCTACCAACAAACCTTGCAGATAATATGCCCTAACAGAGTGCCAAAAGGTGTAGCAAAAACACACTTTTTGATGTTTAAAGAGATGCTTAATTGTCTACATCTTTCAAACATTAAGCACAAATTTTCACAATGATCCTTAACAAGCCCATATACCATCCAATCATCCAAGTAAACTTGTAAGAAAAGATGAATAAAATCCTGGAATGCTTGAACAACTATTCACGAAAATACAATGGGTGCATTTTTTCAGTTTGAACGACATCACAGTATATGCAAAACTTCCCCATTCAGTGGTGAAAGTAGTATTTTCCTGATCCTCCTATGCAATCCTAACCTAATGATACCCAAAGAATCCATCTGTAAAGGAATAGATCTCACGCCCTGCAACACCTTCTAATATTTCCTCTGTGAATGGCGTAGGAAAGGATCAGTCACACATGCGAATTCAACTCCCGTAGTCCACATAGATCCTAATTTGACCATATTTATTGATATCGATCACCATTGGGCTAACCCATTATAAATCATCCGTGGATTGATGGTTCCAAAATTTAAAAAAATTTCAATTTCTTCATTGAGCTTTTTGCACAAGTTGGCATTCATCCTATAGGGTCTCTTCTTGATGGGGCATGCACCTTCCTTAAGCTTTATCCTCATTTCTCCCGATGATGCATGCACTTCTTTCAATTCATGGTAGCCCCTAGGAAATAAATCCTGAAAAATTATGGAGCAACTCCATTATTTTTGCTACTTGATTTAGAACAATAACCTCTAATTATTGCCTCTTTATGCTTAGTATCCGTACCAATATTCACTTTCTGTTCCTTATTATTTGCACTATCCAAGACCTCATGCACACTTTTTGAATGATATATATCTAGTTCTTCTACTTCATCATCATCCACCATGTAGACCATCTTCCCTTTTTCTTTCTCAAAGCAAGTGTGCTTAAGTAGTGTGGCATCTTTCTCTATTTCTACAGAAAAATGCACTCCTAAGTCGTTTCCATCAAATAACTCATGAATGAGTTCTTCCACCTTTGTATTGTCTCCCATAGTTAATTGCTTTATAACCCTTAATACCTCTTCTACTTGAGGTTTAGTAGAGAAGTTGTCAAAAGTATGGACCATACCTATAATCAAATCCTGCAAATTTTCAGTTTCTCTATGTAGCTCTGCATATACATACCAAGCCATACGCAGCCTTGTAAAGTAGAATAAAATTTGTACACCCATAGCGACGACGATAAAGCTTCCTGCCCCTTTGTCTAGAGCCTCTCACACTACTGAATGTGGTGCTGAATAGGTTGATTACCATGATATGTGCAGATTCGAGTTGGTGTATTGCTCATGGAAAACCAAGTTGTAAGGGAAATCCTAACTTCATTCCATTCTACAATATTATCCTGTGAACCACCCACCAATGTGTTGATGTCCTGCATAGGGTATATGCTAGCATACTTCTTCTCTCCAACTGGTTCATCCATTGTTCCTCCATGGCATGTAAGAATACTATAGGGTCCCCTTCCCTAGTGTACCAAGGTTCAAGGTTATTACCTATTCTCCTGATGCAACAAGGTTTATTGTTCCACATAAATGTGCTCCTTACTTCACACCCTACCAACTCATAAGTACCATGAGACCAATCATCACAAGAAATACTTGTAGTATAGCTAATAGACTATGCATATTCCCATTGAAGGATTCCTTCTTTATATGGATCGAGCACTTTTGGGTCCCAGATGGCGTGTACATAAATCCTATTCAGATCTTCCTCACTCAAAGGCTAAACATAGGGCACAAATTTTCTTTCTATTAAAGGGATAATAATTCTTTCCTCCTTGTTTTCAAAACTAATATATCCCTTGTTGAACCAAAGATCAACATTATTTGCATAACACTAAGGGCGTCCAAGTAGAGCTAGGAAACTATCTTCTTTTGTAAGCACTAAAACCTCAAAATCCCCAGTGAACTTGGCCCCCTATATAGTAATGGATGCATCTTTTAAAAATCTGATAGGAGTGGCTGCAATGTAGGTCTCCCCATTTGTACCCATGCATCTAAAGTAATTACATTGACTTCAACACTTGTATAAATCAATATATTGCTCAAAATCCATCCATCCACAACAACATTAAGAGTGATTTCTATTTCGTATTCTAAGCTATGTGGGGAAGATTTACATGCAAGATCTATCGTCCATTCTCGTATTAGCACACGAAGTGTTTCCCTTCATCCAACTCCCTAGTAATGGAATAATATTCTCTTGACCTAGCATTCTACATACCCCCTTTAAGTCATCAATATCTGGTTACACCGTCTCTGCCTCCTTCTTTAGTTCCATCTTCTGTGATTGCTTCTTTAGACATTGTATTTCACCTTGAAGATTTCTAATGACCTCCATGGTCTCTTCATAAACCTCCTTCTGATGGGTAGGATCTAGGTATTGGCTATGTAAAACCTCCTCTTTAGTGATAGTAGGCTTCGTTGTAATGCCTCTCTAAAGACGCACAACTTCAATCTTGGTATTGATATTTACAGAAATACCTCAAATTTCGGTTCCAACTTGGGCATCCACTTATTTTCCACAAGTGTGTTATATCCTAACCATCCTGCACCTTTTTTTCTTATTTATGTTGCTTAATAAGATTCTCATATAATTCACCGCCATCGATGTACTTGCTATGTGACTTACTCCTACTTCCCTACTGCCCAAATTAGCTTCTTTCGACTATTTGATGTAATAATTACTAGATAACCAAGAACAAGGGTTGGGTTTCCGTGTAGATTCAGATGTGCGTTTATGTCCCATGTCATCTCTATTTCCATGCTCTCATGTTAGGCCAAAGAGGGTTCCCTTTCATGTTTTCCCAAATGGGGATTTCCTGTTGCTCTAGCTCTAAACCTTCGCGTGAGCTCCAAATCCTTCATGAGCCATATCTCTCCTTAATTCCATCCACTCTAAAATTTCATGTTTCTTCTCTATCTCCCTCTCGTGTGCCTCATTGTACTTAAGCCACTTTTCTCTCTCCGACTCTCTTCTACTAGGCCTAACATATTTGACCAAACTTGTTCCCGCCCTGCGCGTGGTGGAGTTTAGTTAGCCATCGGTTTACTTTCCAATTTCAGGTTACCATCAAGGTATTAATTACCAATGAATTCCTCATGAGTAAGTTCCCCGGGATACCATAAAAATGGAATTCTACTACCTCTAGGAAAGAATAAGTGGAAATTAATTACTCCAAATATAGTCATTTGAAGACCACAAAACTAAGTATCCACGCGTGTTTCCAAATCAAATCAACATCATAAAGGGCCTGAAATTATTCTTGTGTCCAGAAAAGTGAGTGAAACCTCCAATTCCTTTTATATGCATAAGCAACCAGCCACTTGTAGAGTTCTACCAGAAAAATAGTGAAAAATCTCTCATACAAACTGTCATATAGATTTTGTTCCACCCACGCGTGTGCATCAAACTCAAATCTAGTGTTGAAACTCCGTGTGTACTCTTCTTCTAGATCTTTTATCCACTCCTCAACACTTTCTAAGGTCAACTAGTACGTCTTCATTACAAACCATCCTAACAATAACTAAAAAGAGGTCCCGAAAATGGAAGCAATGATGCACCTAGAATTTACCAAGAATAATGCAAGCACACCGACACATCACTCAACCTAGATTGATATCTCACCTGAAGAATGCAAAGGTATCAATCCCTTCCTTATAGTTTCTTGTGTAAAATGTGAACATGATTAATGCATTCAGATCCATAAATAGTATAAAATCTCTACAGAGCATATTCTAGATCTACATCTTAAAGAATCATGAATCAAATGGTAAACATAATAAATTATCTATGAAATAACTAGTTACAGTCACATTTGACACCATTATTCATCTAATATACTCCATTTTATTAACACACAATAAACACATATGCTTTTTACATTAATTAGTACCAAATTTCATGCGTGCATCGTTCTTGTAGCATAAATCTACAATAGCTCATACACAATCCTCTCTTAACCTACACAGACACTACATATTTATAAGGGTGGGGACTTTCCATTCACCACTTCCATAATTCCAAAATGGGTCACATGTATAAAATAGCCATGTGTCTTTACAATAATAGACACATATGTAAGTGCTCTAATAATAGATCTCTTCTAGTTAATTGGCAGTGGTAAACCTATTATTAACTCAAAATCATGAAAAGCTCTTAGTAAACACTTTTCCAAAAATACCATTTGTGTACCATGCAAGTTTCCATCTGGTTATGTGCCCCACACACTATCTCCAAAAATAGACCATAACCATGAAAATGGCTAAGTCCAGATTCATTCTGTCTTTCACATGAGATTCCTTCCCTATCCTTCCATGCCTTCAAACCTGTCTTGATACCCTACATGAATATTTTTTGCACCTTATCCTTAGTATCATACTTCATCTACTCAACATCAAGGTATCCCACAACAAAAATCTCTTATCAATAGAATATACCACAACAAAACATCTCGCAATACAATGTACCTCGACAATACATATCTCAACAAATCATTCCACAATATGACATCTCACAAAAGAATTCTGTTACAATAGGGTTTTCCTCAACAAAACATTCCCTACCAAAAAGGCATTCCTTGGTAGTATTAGGCATACTCACAACCTAACTAGTCTCTATTCAAACCTGGCTTGTCCTCATAACAAAAAACACAATCTGGATCCTCTCCAAGCCCTTCTGAACCCCATATCTAGTCTCGAAGTTTCTTTTTCTTCATCTAAGAGTGTGATCTCCTATGACAAAATTTTTAATGAGCCCATTGACCCTTCAGTGTCTTATAAAGCCTATCCACCTCACTGGGAACTTCAAAATTTTATCAAGTCTTAAAGAAAGGAAGATCCCCAACAAAACTTTCGTGCCTTTCATCACGCATGTTATTTAATAGTTCATGATCAAGACCTTATGTTGAAGACCTTTCCCATGTAATTTTCACTCCCGCCTTGGATTCGCATACAATATAATTTCGCAACATTCCCTATTCTCCTTTGCACAAATTGTTAACCTTTTCTTAGAACAATTTTCTATAAACATAGTTTGTAAAGTTACTATCAATGACCTATATTCCATTAAAAATTTTGAGGATGAATCTATTGCTGATTTCTTCACCCACTCGGAGAGGTGTAATTAATCAACTATCCTTTTTGTTACCACAAGCATAATTAATTGAATTGTTAGATGAAAAGCGAGTGACAACCCTCGAACATCATCAAGTTTATCAAGAACGTATTAGTAGAGCATATAAAAAACATGTCAAAGAACATGACTTTAAAATTGGTGATCTTGTACTTAAAGAAAATAAAAATGTCACTCATTAGAATAAATTAAACTCAGAAATTTTTCCCCTAATTGGATTGGTTTGTACCTTATTACTCATAAGTATGGGTCGATATCGTATCATCTTGCTTCTCTTCATGGTGAACCTGAATTAGAAACCTGTGGATGCTTCACACTTGCAGCCTTTATACTATTAAATAATTGATCATCATGATAGTAGTTATATCCAAATCTTATCATTTCATCCTATCATTATAATAATTTGAAAGTATGTAGCTATCCGTCAACATCCTAAGTACACCTTAAAGATGAGCACCACCGATCCGTTCATTGCATTTAAAATTCTCTCTTGTAAAACCCCCTTAAAATCATTACACCCATCCATCCCGTACCAAAAACATGACATGGGGCATATGTGTGTGTAGGTCATGTACATGTTTTATCCCCTCCTCAAAATAGTTTATTAGGGTTTTTCCCTCAGCTCAAAAATGCATGTAAAAATCATTTGGATGCTCCTCTTATTAAAATATAAAAATATAATAGACTGATCCCTCAAAGGAAAACTATTCACAAATGTCTAAATCATTATCAAAAAGTAGACTTCTCCCTCGAAGGATAGCTACCAGTCAAAATTATGGACCGATCCCTTGAAGGACGGCCATCTTGTCAAAAATAAAAATGTAGACCATACCCTTGAAGGATGGATACTCATGTAAAAATGATTCTCGGCTTTGATCGGGATTAAAAATTTCATCAACATCAAAATCATCCAGAAAGCTTCCTGCATCGATCATCTTTCCCATTATAGAAAGCTTCTAGTCACAATCAGTTTGCTTCAAAATAATATGCAAAGCTAGGGCATTGTTCCTATAAGTTAGTTGAAAAGAAGATCCCTTTTCTCCCACATTGGCCTACATACACGAAATCCCTTCTACAATCTTTACAAGTAATAATCACTCAAAATTTTATCTTGGTTGGTGTAACTATCCATTGAAAATATTATTTAACATTTGATAAGGCTACAAGTGCAAGTGTTTTTCAAAATGTCACATATAGATTGAATATATAATGAGGCAATCATTTCATTTTTATCTCATTTTATTTAGTTACATTTTTATTTGGCACACTTTTTCAAAATTTAAGGCCATTTAGATCAATTGAACATTCAACCACATCTAATCATATACATCTAAACATGTTTACAAATCATGCTTTTCAATATCCATAAAAAACACTAACACATTTCAAGTCTAAAACATACAACATATGACACAAGCAATATGAACCATAAATCCATCATATATATATATATATATATATATATATCAAAATACGGTAAACATTGTAATTGAAGTCTAAAAAAATTAATATATGTCATCATCATATAAAAATGGGCTTCTATGAGCCTATGTCCTCATATAATCAACTGGTAAAATCCACATCTCCAAGAATGGTACCAACACCACCTTCTCCACCGGAATAGGTGTGCCTCCAACAATACATGTGTCTCTGCCCCCTCTAGGAACACTTGTCACCATAACCTTTCCTTTGGATCCTCCCTCACCACCCTCCACTCTCTCTGGCCTCTGAGGTGGATGTCCCACACTCTCTATACTCACACTAGTCCTCGTTGTTGCTACATGACTTCCCCTTTGGAAACCAATTTATCTACATATAAAGTGGCATCCAGGTAGTTCTTGATGATCAGATCAACATAGTAGTCCCACTCTTCCCACACAACATCATAATGTGCCACTGAAATCATCCTAGGAGGTGGAGGTACTATAGGAGCTCCTCTCTCGCCTAATAGACCAAGCCATCGCTACAAAATCTGAACCATATATAGAAGACCCTTTGATCCCCAAGGCCTTCTTTAATGTATCCATATGTCCCTTGTACTTGTATCTATTAGTAGAGACCTATACAAGTTTTTCCTAGATACTATATTTCTCAACAATCAATCCACCTCTCTCTGCAATGAGGGTATCTCGAACACCAATCAGATCATCGATGACTCTCTTTGAGCCATATCTCTCTCTCTCTCTCCATCCACTAAGGCCTTCTCAGCTATCATTACTGCAATAGCAACAGCTAAATCATCATCACCCTCCTCCTCATCGAATCTTACTCGCCTCCCCTCCATGTGTTCCACTCTCTATACGAGTATGTTACCATCTCACTTGCTACACTACTCTCTGTGCAACTCAAACTATATCAAATCCCCTCAAAGTCGATCCCACCATATAGTATACTCTGGAGTAACCCCCACATCATCAATTGGTATAAATAACCACTCCTCATTAGGGCTTGTAGCCCCGAAAACTCAGCAATAGCGGCAAGTCCCGCCATGCCTTCCCTCAAAGTATCTATATATGTCTCCTCCCACCTATATTCAATGGGCTTCTCAAGCACTCCCTACCGTAATCCAAACTTTCTCTAAACATGATCAAAATGCAACAACTAAGACTTTCCTTATCTCTATGCTAGGAACCATATATGCTACACTAAACCGCGTAAGTCATGAGGGTACTTAGTCCAGATGGTAAATCCAAGTAGGGTCTCCATACAACATCCCATACCTGTAGTCCAGTCAAAAAATCCCTATATAACCCTATCTGATCTCCACCTCATGAACTAGGGTGATGATTGTTAATCGTCCATGGTAACCCTACTATTCGAGTAATAAAATTATGCTCCTGTGCCCAACCCCGTAGCATAAAACCGACATCTATACCATAATGTTTGTGAGCCCTCTAGGCCCAAAATTCTCTAAATGTCTATGTAAGTAGGGTAGGCCCCCACTCAAAACTATACGATTCCCAATCATCTCGACACAACCCCTATCATCATCCATGGAAAATGACCACTCCTAGAATTTGGCAATGCATAACACATGATGGCCATCATAATCATAGTCATCTCGAACATGACCCACTCTCTTAGGTAAATAAATATGGCCATAATAAAAACCCCTAGACTCAAATAATATATATCTAATTTCCTCCCCATACAACCTCATCATCACTCCATCCCTCTCTGCCTCAATGATAGTATACACCACTTCCCCATGCATAAATAGTCTCAAAGATGTGGTGAACATCCTCCAAAGTGATAGTGATCTCTCCTGTAGGAAACCAAAAAGTATTGGTGGAAAAGTTCCACCTCTCTATAAATTCCAGATCATGCCCGGGCATCTATGAATCTATCCTTAATGTCTCATGGAACCAATATTGACATCCTCTACATCATCCCAATCATCATCTGACATATCCTCCCTCACCTTCTCTAAAATTAATGGAATATGGTCATGAATGTTTGAATTTGCATCCACCTACAAAAATAAACAAATAAGTAATTATCATCGTCAATAAACATGTCAAAAACATATCAAAAATTAAAAATGCACCAACAACATCTAAAAACATCAAAAAATCGTATTTCACCAAAACTATCACAAACACAGATGAATCTCCAGTGATTCATCTCAATCATTGACGATTCTCGCTTTTGAATTTCCAAAGTGATCACATCAATCACTAGATATTCTAGCTAGGGGAACCTCGTACACGCCAAAAACAGTAGTAAGATCCTAAAACTATCAAAATTCACATTAAAAAAGATAAAAAATCAACTTACCTCATTCGTTGGTGGTTTTCTTTGTCTCGTATGGGATGTCATCACTCGGAATCACTCAAAATCACTTGAAATGATCAAAATCTAATTGCACAAATCCTTTTTACCCCATAGTTAAAATTAACAATTAAAATGTTTGGGTAAATATATATCCTTCTTTACTTGGATCCAATCACTCGCATTTGTGCCTCCAATCACGGTTGATTCCCTAAATGCCAATGATTCATCATGTCTTTTAATAAACCATTATCATTTTCATCTTTAAGCATGATAAAACACCCTTTGCACAAGTTTTTCACTTTCAAAGGACCTAAACACCTAATTCAAAAACAAGATCATCGAATTTCAAGACTTGTTATACATCTATGGGATGCATGTCGCTTGGTCCCCCATCACTTAGATTTCCCATTAAAATAGCCTACCTCTGGAATCACATGTCTATAGGCGTAAAACCCTTGGTTTCCCTGTCAAGTTGATCCCTTGGTAGCACACTCTATTTCAGTACCCCCTTGAATTAGGGCACCCTTTGAAAAACAAAACATATGCAAAAATTGGTGTTTCATGTATTGCGCTACATCCAAATCACCCATACAACTAAAAAATTTATATCATTTTTGTCTAACACCTTGTTAAGACGTTAGAGACAAAAAGGAGAAAATGTAGACACCTAAAATATGTATACCCCACATACCATTTCACAACCTAAGTCATCCATTCAATTAACTCATTTAACTCATCATCACATTATTTAAATCACACCCCTTAAATTAATTAATTAATCATTTATACCACCTTTCCTAAGTCACACACCCCTTTCCTATGGCTAATTAATTAGTTAATTAGTTATTCCATTTCACCCTCGCACCTCAACATGTGAAATTGGCTCGATTCACTAGTTACGACTAGTATAATTAGGAAACCTGCTAAATTCATCCCTACCCTAACTACCTCTATCCTCATCTAACTTTTCCCTATGACAAGTCCTCACTTCTCACTAGTTATGACTAGTTTAATTAGGAAAAATTATAAATACTCCACATCTATCCTAACTACCTCTATCCACCTCTAATCCCTCACACTCAACCTATCTAGTTACCACACCATAATCCCCCTAAATCCCTAAGCACCTAAGTTCAAATTAGAATTTGTATCCCTTTGTATCTCTCCCTAACTCTAACTCGACCAAAAATGTCGATGATTCCATTCAACGTCGATGATCTATAAATACTAGTTTTCCTACCTCTCTTAAGGACCATTCACAACCATCCAAGCAATTTCAAGAGAACTATAAAGCATTATCGGCACTAAAAGGTTTCATTGATATCATTTTTCATCTATCCAAAGAACGTGCACATTCATCAAGAATTTGGATCCACCGAGAGGCTCGTTAATCATCCAACAACAAAGAATTGTTAGCCTATCATCTTCTACTATCAACTAGGGTTTATCACTTTCTTTTAATTTTGTTTACCATCATGAACATGCTTGTCTAATCATCATGCACTTCCCTCTTATCTTTAGAAGATTTAAATTTATCTCAGTCAATTAAATCTCCCATTTTTATCGATATTTGAAATCTTCTTAGAATCACCCGCATTTCCTCGAATCTCCTACAATTCTAGTAATTGGTTGTGTTTTTCTCTGTTCTCTATTTATTTAGTAGATAGATTTCATTTAAGAGTCTTTATCAAATATTTTTGTGTTACTAATCCTTTATCAAGTATCGATTTTATATGGACATAGGAGGATCTAATCACCCGATCACCAACATCAATTCACTACCAATTGTTCAAGACCCTCGCAGTGGGAACAATATGATCTACTACATGACCTAGATTTTTACACCATCTATGCAACTCCAATTAATAGACTAGAGATAATTTTTTATTCCACCTAAGATCCGTGAGTCCATGAAGATTTCTAGGAAGCCTACTACGAAGTGTAGCACATCCAAGTTGATCTAGCCAAGTTCAACTACCACCATGAAGTGGCATTTAACATCCCTAAAGATATAAACATCGAACCTAAATCAGCCTTGCAGATTCTCGATTCCAAACTTTTCTCGTCACATTTGCACGATACTAAGGAGGAGCTTTCAAACTTCTTCATAGACTTGTACATTGAGGAACCTGACACATATTTTACTAAGGAGGACGACCTTGCCTATTCATTGGGCTCTAATTTCTCCCAGAATCTAGATAGTGACCTGGATTCTGAATTTGAGTTTTAGATGCATTTCTTATCATACCATCACTATTAGCAGATATTTGTAGTAAACTAAATAAGACATAAACACTTGGTCAAATATTTTCATCTATCTTATATTATATCCCATTTTCATTAATAATCTTAAGTGTTATTAAAATCAGGTTGAAATCTACATAATGAAGTCCCTTGGCTTCGATAATCGGCCTTTTCTAGGTAACCTACCTATCTACATTACTAATTCCATTTGGTATAGGTTCTATGATTATAGATTTAGTCACATGAAAGGAGCTTGATCAATTATTTATAGAGCACAACAATCAACGTCCATTAGCATCGTCAGGTACCTACAATACCCGTCATATTTAATGTTGATCCAGCTTTTACCTCCTTGTGTTATCAACCCAGCTGTAAAGGTGAAATAGTCATCAACTCAAGCAATGCTAAAGCATTATCATAGATTATAGTTGCAGTAACACCGAACCTAGTCACAATACCTTGATAAAAGTCTAGGATGTTGGTCTCATTTTCTTCCTTTAGTGCAACTACCCCCATGCACTTGGTGAATTATATATGTGTCTGTGAGGATGCACTTATAGCCCAAGCCTTAATTTGGATTAATCACCCCAATAAAATTCAGTCCCCATTGCATGAATGGTTGTTCAACTAAGATAGGGTGGAGTGGAAGAGCTGCTAGTCACAATACCTTGATAAAAATCTAAGATGCTAGCCTCATTTTCTTCCTTTAGTGAAACTACCCGCATGCACTTGGTGAATTAATATGTGGATGTGAGGATCCAACCACGGCCCAAGCCTTAATTTGGATTAATCAACCTAATAAAATCTAGTCCCCATTACATGAATGGTTATTCAAATGAGATAGGGCAGAGTGGAAGAGATGCTAGTTTTTCCTTTCCCTTGAAGAATGCACATTTTTTGTATTTCTTAATCCATGCATAGAAATCATTGAAAATATTAGGCCAAGTAATAACCATCTTTCATGATTCTGAGAGTTATTACTCTTGGGGAAAAGTGACCACCTATTTCCCCATCATGGAACTCATGTAATACTCTCTCTATTTGACTTGTTTTGATGCACCTTAAGAGGACACCATTTACATCTTTCTTGAAAAAAATATTATCAACAAACACATATGGAATAGAATGAAACTTGAAGTACCTTTTCTTGTCCTTACTAAATCCTTGAGGGCATTGAACTGTTTGGAGGAAGCGTATTATATCTTGAGTCCAAAAAGAGTTAGGTAATGCATGGAAATATTTTTCTAGGTCATCTTGAAATAATTAAGTAGCTTCCCACTCAAATTTTTGGTTTGAAGCCAAATGTTCACACATACCTTTACCTCTAATGAGCTTGGTCACCTTGATATCAATGTCAAATTCCATGACCTTGGTTATCTAGCCAACTCTTTTCTTATTGAGGTCCTTGTTTAGAAGAAAATCCTTTACACCAACATGTGAAACTAGTAGATGAATTCGTTTATTTGACACCGAGATGTTATCTTAAATTGATCCTCCTCTTTTACCAAGACTTGATTATACCCTTGATTATACCAAGATTTGTTCCATTGAAGGAAAATGGTAGTGATCCTTCAAGGAAGCCTTGTTCAAGTCTCTAAAATAAACACATAACATGATCTCTCAATTTTTATTCTCAGTCTTGGACCAAGATTGGAAACCCAAGATGAATTTTTGATATGAAAATTTATGCTTGCTTTAATTAGCTTGTTTAACTCTTTCTTTATCAAGGGCTCAATATGTTGGTTGAAGGGCCTCTATTTTTTTCTAACAGGTTTGGCTGTAGGGTGTAACTCAATGGTGTGTTATACTAAGCTAGGATCAAAACCTTTAAGGTATTTATATCTCAATGCAAAAAAACATCAGTAAACTCTTGAAAAAGTCTCAAAAAATAATGTTTCTCTTGAGAAGTTCTCACCTTTTCAATATGAAGAGGTTTTCCTTGACCCACTGATATATGCTCTACATCATCACCATTGACCTTTATGTTTTATTTTTTGGTCCTTAACCGATTATTGGGATTAAAGATGGAATCTAAGGTCACTAAGCCCTTAAGAATCTTGTTTGTTCTAAGTTGTTAAAACCTGGTCTACATACGTCCCTTCCTATTTGTCTTTATTTTTGAGGAAAATTTATCTTCTTCTCGAATGAAATTGAATTTTTTTGGTCATTCTAAAAACTTTCCAGTTCATGTTATTGTCTAGTACAACATGTCTCACTATCATCCTGATATGAGGCTAAACTTTGTCTCTCCTAACATCCTTAACAACATCAAACCTTACTCCAATTGTAACAAGTCTATCGGAAGCCTCATTCTCGTTTCTTGGAATGGCTTGAATATTGATGGCTTCAAAATCCATTAAGAGATCCCATGTTTCGTGCTTATAGGATTTGAGTAGATAGTTCTTAGATGCATTGGAACCTATGACCTGATTCACTATCGATTCACTATCCCCAAAGGCCTGAAATTTTTTGATGTTCTTCATCCTTGCCCATTCAAGTCCATATATGAGGGACCCATACTTTGTTGTGTTGTTGGAGCAGCTGAATTGGAACCTAAAAGATGAATAATATTTTACACATATAGGGGATACAAGAACTACACTTCCCCCGCACCTTGCCTACTCCTTGATCCATTAAAGAACATTTGCTAAAATCCATTCTCTTCTTCATTATTAGGCTTGGGAACATTCGATATGGGTGAATTATCTTCATACATTGCACAATAGATGCATAGACATGCCTCTTCCATCTCTTTGTATGGATAATAGCTATGTTTCTTATGTGCCCATTCATAAAGTATGAAGTTAGGAATGCCTCTAATTTGAGTATCACCTTCTTGAGTGCTTGGGAAATCTTCTTGATCAAAAATTGTGAAATTACCATTGATGGGGCTGGGCACATAGGGTTTAATATGGTATGTAGTAATTGGTTTAGACTTAACAGTGGCCTTGGCACCATACCTAGTCCTGAAGAGCATATGAGACCAGTCTTCTTATAAACAACCTCCAAGTTTGGATGTGAAATTCCCAGATAAACATAATGTAAAAAGTGGAGGAAGATCAATCACCGATACATCTTGGGAAGCTGTGACATTAGGACATGCATGTAATGTGAGGATTTTTTTGTTGTCAAATAAGGAATTTATTGAAAACAATAGTTAGGGGATAGAAAGTCCCTCCTCTTTGATGGGAGAGGTTCCCTTATTTAAAGGCAAAAACCTATTTACAAATGTACAATTTTTAGTTTTAAATAGGATCTCTGATAGCATGAATTTTTTTGATATTACAGATCATCAATACAAAAGGATAGAAGAATTAAGGAATGGGAAAAGGTAGAATAGCACTCTCAAGAAATATAGATAACAAAATAATTCCTTACACATGCCAGAATGGAATCATATAGAACAGAATCATTTGCATTAAAACCACAAGATGTTATTTCACAGACACAAAGTTCCAGAGATGACATCCACAAGAATACAAAGCTTCTTGAAGTAAAATAGACTAATGATTCAATAACTTTTAACAGATAGAAAGGAAAGAACAAGAATAGATAGAAACAAAAAGAGAGATCTTCTTGTATTGATAGATTTTTACTCCTTTACACTTTCAAAAATAACCAGAGTTCCAGCCCCTGAAAATGGCGTAAAGATCCCATTATATAGCTTAAAAATTGGTTACACTTGGTAACCATTTCTTTTAACTAAAATATTAATTAAGGAAGTGCTCGACACAATTTCCTTAATTAGTTTACAATGAGATTGATTCTAGGAAAACAAGGAGAAAATAGGAGAGAAAACATCCGCTTATTGCTGAGGAGGGCCCACCGACTTGAGAATCTATTGTCTTGAATCTTTTTAATGCCTCAGCTATCTCCCTGCCTCGTGGGATTGATGTGTTGGCAGTGGCGTGAGACCAAGTGCCTAGAAATTTCTCCATGTCCTTATCAAACTCGGTATGTTCTAGGTATTCTTTATTAGCCTCTTCAATGGCAGATTGAAGAGAGCAAATATCCTTTATCTTCTCTTTGGTAATCAATTCTTCTTTGAACAGGTCTTCTTTGACAAATGTCCTGAACTGAGTTTTAATCTCTTGAAGAGAGAAAGGAACACCTAAAATTTCATCATGAAGATGACAATGAATATCCTTAAAGGCAGATGCAACACAAGTCTTGAAAGATTCTCCCTTCTGCCAACTATTTCTCAATTCTCCCAAGGCTTCTTCTAGAAATTTTATTTTCCATTCAACACTGAACACCCATGACCCTGACAAGTTGTCCTTGGCATCATCAAAAACTTTACTGGCCAACAATATCTTTTCATCATCCTATCCCATCAGGTGAAGATCTATGATGTAACTACTCCAAAGCTTCAGTTCTTTGTCCATAGTTCTAATAGAGGAGGAGAGTTTTTGTTGCAGGTTGGCCACCTTCTCATTGATTTTGAAGGCTTCTACAATGAATTTCAAGCCTGCAATGGTCATGTCATCAACCATGGCTTCCATAGCCCTTCCATAAGTGGAATATCTGTGTATATCCTTGATACTCTGAACCTCATCCTGACTGAGAATCATAGGAGGTGGAAGGGCAGCTAGTGGAGTAGGATCCAAAACCTTATCTTTAGCCAATAATGACTTGATGAAGTTGGAAAGAACTTGATTTTTTTCTTCCAACTGTTCTATAGTTTTCTTACCCTTTTCCACTCTCTCAATAACCTTGGTTACTGTTTCTTGGAGGTTATGTACCTCACTCTCAGGAGTAGATTCTCCCATTGGAATTCTAGAAAGTTCCAGGTCAGAGGCTAATAGATCTTGCTCTGCCTTATCAACCTTAGGCTTTGCAACCTCTAGAAATTGTTGGCCTTGAGAATATTTCACTATTCTTGAAGTTGTTTTATCTCCTTTTTACGAAGGAAGAGGAGTAGTACCTAACAAAGCTGCCACAACATCAAAATTTGGCCCTGTCAAATGGGAAGAAGGTTTTCTCTTCCTACTATCAACCAAGGGTTACACCCATGCAAAAGTAGAAGAAGAAGAAGAAGGGAAAAGAGGTCCAAGAGCAAGTGAACCCATGGCACTTAAGGTATTCACCACTGTTGCCTCCAGTAAAGAGGTGAGTGAGGCATCTGGAGCTTCTTGTGTAGAGGAATATGTGGTACTAGGAGGTTTAGTGCTAGGCACCTCCTTCTCATCTTCTACTGTAACTTCTGAAGTTCCTGTAGGGTTTGGTACTTCACCATCATCACTTTCACTGAGAAAAATAATGTTCTTTGGCCCTAAATTATCTAGAAGGGTTCTTCCTAAATTATCTCTTGTTTAACCTCTTTTATCTTCTTTTGGTACACTTGAATAGAAGAAGAGGGAGTAGATGATTCAAGTTGTTTAATTGAGGAAGGAAGAGGGGTTTGTACAGGTACCTTTGTGCTAAGTGTATGTGTTTCCTTCCTAGGTGTTGAAGTATCTCTGGAAGAAGATCCACTTTGATTCTTCTTAAGCTCTCGAACCTTCCTGTCAAACCAAAATTTGGTTCTTAGAAGGACAGGGGTCAAAATATTAACCAAGTCATCCTTCTCCTTCTTATACCAATCCATATTTTCCAAAGGAGTATGTTTGATTGATGTCTCATATTCAAAAAATTTCAAGTCTTCATCATCATCCTGGAACCCTTCAAGAATTTGATAGAGATTGAGCTCTTTAATCACCGAGAGAGAGTACGCCATAGTGCTTCGCTTGCTTCAAAATTGTCTCCGCACAATTAGCCTGTGATAATCCTCGATATCGGCCTATGATGATAGTTTATCTTAACGTTCTGTTCAATGAACTTCTTCAAATCAAAGCAAGTCCTAGGCCTAAAAAAGTGGACAAGTGAGGGGAGCAAGGTCCCTTTCTATATTTTGGGCATCCAAGGTTGTTTTACATGTATAGTTTCCCAAAGAAATAGGGAAGCACAGACCAAAGATTTTCTTGTCCTTGCAGGTTCTATGCAATTTATCCAATTGCCTGCACACTTCAATTAGAGCCATCTTTTCATTACAAAACATGGGGAGCTTGAGAGGTGTGTTTTCATAACCAACCAACCTGATATATGAAAACCTCCTGAATTGAATGAAGAAAGCTCCATACTTAGCTATCAGGTTCATGGCTTCATCAAAAAACCTCCTGGCAGTATCACCTTCTAAGAGCCTTACAATATACATGGTAAAGGCATCATTAACTCTTCTAAAATTGTGGTTGCTAGTTTCAAGGGTGAATTGAGGGCAGTATGCATAAATGGGCTCATCCTTCTGGCCCTCCATGTATGTGAATCCAAACCACTGTTGGGATGCTGCTAGGGAATACATGAGATAAGAAGTCATATAGAACTTCTTAGTCTGCTGCACATTAGACAATTGCTCGATCAAATTCATGCAAATGATTTCTGCCCAATTTATGTTTTGACTACCTTCGCAGATGATGTTGATGAAAGGGCACATCCAGAAGTGAAATTCATTGGTAGAGGGAAATCCCATGACACGAGCTAGAAAAATGATGAAATTAGACAACTCTTCATTGAAATCAACCCTAAATAACACCTTGGAAAGTTGGGACGCTCCCTTCTTAGGGTTCTTCAACCATGATTTTGCTATTCTTGCCTTATATTTTCACTGTCCTACTCAAAAAGGGTCTAAGCTTGAGCTTGAGTGAGAATGATGGAGTCTTCAGTCTCTGGAATGCATAGGGCAGCAAGTAATGGTAGTAACATCTAGTTTGGCAATCAGCTCCCCATGCACATTAGTCAATTCTTTGGTGTCCGAGTTAAAATGAGCTCCATAGGTGAGCACAGTGTTAGCACATTGTACAGAGATAGGGAAACCACCGCATAAGCAAGTCCATTGTCATTGATCATTTGTGCCATGGGGGAAGGATTAGGGCAAGTCAATCTGTTCCAAAAATCCCCAAAATCTAGGTGTCGAACCTCACTATCCCGATATCAGGAACAGAGGACTCAAGAGGTGATACATGTTCTTGGCCTTGGAATTTGATCTTCATGTTTGCAATGCACAAAGGAAAACCTTCAAGGGTCGAGTTCGCAATAAAAAATGCAAAGGGAGTAGGAGCATGAGAAAATGACCTTAATTGTAGGGATTCGAGCAAATGATGGCAAGAAAGCAATGTGTCAAATGCATAGAGGATAGTCCCATTAAATAGCCGTTTAGGAGAGATAAGGTCATTAAATGTGCATTAAATTCATATTACACTCGACTCAAAAAGATAAGAATCAAGAAGAGTGGAAAAAACGGCTCGGATGGTCTTTGGTACATTTGGGACATGAGGGACGTGAAGATGCGATTCGACCAATGTGCGCGATGGGAAAAGCGGGGATAGAAGGCACATACACTTTTGGGATAGATGGGACAAAAGTATGCGAAGGACCCGATGCGGGTGATTAGGGAATAGAAATCCCGGGTGAACTTGGGACAAATGGGCCAAAAAGTTCCAACATAACCGAAAGTTAAAGAATTTTGGGGAATGTAGTCGATTAGGGAACAAAAGGCCCAGCAGAACTTGGGACATGAGGGACAAAATGTCCGAATGGACCCATAAATCACCAAAATAACTCCAAAAAACGTGAATTTTTACTATCTCCTCAACTTTTCACTTCACTAGAACATCACTAAAGAGTGTCAACTCAAAATTTTCAATTTTTGACTTTCAAAAGAGGGGAAATTTTGAGAGGACAATAGCTGGCTCTTTCTAGGGATGACTTGGCTAGATCAGAAGAATGAGACAAGGCAAGAACTCTAGAAAACCTAGGGGAAGAAGACCAGTGCGTAATCCATTGGGCCACAGAGTCAAAAGGAAAACCAATACAAAAGACAACACACAAACAAGGAAAAACACACCACAAACAGAAATAGGGAGAAGCAAACACACACTATACATAATATACAAAGAGACTTCCTATTCACCTAGGACTTGAACAATTTCAGGTACTGCCCACTATAAGGAAGTGGGAGAGAGGAACCATCCATGTAATCAAGATAGAAAGAATTTTCACCAGAAAAATGCCTGATTTTGAAAGGACCGAGCCAAAGAGAATCAAACTTACCATGGCTTCCTCGAGGCTCATGTCTTTTATCCCACAACAAAACAATGTCTCCAACTTGGAAATTTCTGGACCTAGCCTTCTTGTCAAACAAAGATTTTACCTTCTACTAGTGGGCAGATATTCTATCAACAACCTGCAACCTATCTTCATTCAACTTATGAAGATACATGATCCTTTTGTCTAAAGAATCATTGAAACTAGTGTCTTCAATGGCCTTCATTAAGTACAAAGCTGGTAGCTCCACTGTCACTGGTAATTGGGCTTCCACACCATACACCACTTGAAAAGGGGACATCCCAATAGCTCTTTTAGGTGTAATCCTATCTACCCAAAGAGCATCATAGAGTTTCTTGTGCCAGTTCCTCTGAGATTCATTAACCAGTTTCCTTACTATAGCCACCAGATTCTTGTTTGTTGATTCTACCTGTCCATTCCCTTGAGGATAGTAATCTGAAGAGTGAGCAAGGGAAATGCCATATCCATAACAAAAATCCATCATCTCAGTAGAAGAAAAATTTGAAGCATTATCAGTCACAATCTTGTTTGGCACTCCAAACCTTACCAAGATGTTTTCTTTGATGAAATTACATACTACCTCTGAAGTAGTACTTTTAACTGGGATAGCTTCTACCCATTTAGTGAAATAATATGTGGTAGTCAATACATGAGTATGCCCTGCACTTGAGGATGGGTTGAGTGTTCCAATAAAATATAAACCCCACTATTGAAAGGGTTCTTCAATCACAACTGGTTTAAGTGGCAAGGCAGCCAACTTGGGTCTTCCCACAAAAGTTTGACAAGCTTCACATTTATCAACCCATTTTGATGCATCTTTAAACAAAGTAGGCCAATAGTATCTAGCATGAAGAATCTTGTGAGCAAGTAACAACAGATGAGTAATGACCTCCACATGCTTGATCATGGAAAGCTGAGAAAAGCTTCTTCTATTGTTCTTTGTCAATGCATTTCAGAAATCTTCCATCCACTCCACGTTTGAACAAAGCATTCTCCCACAACACGTATTGTGTTGATCTTAGCTTGATATCTCTCTTCTCTTTGGTAGTCAAGTGAGAGGGACACTCCCCATAGGTGAGAAAATGAGTGATATCAGCATACCATTCATCTGTCGAGCTGAGAAATAGAACAATAGGAACATCAACCTCATCCTTAGGTAATTCATGACCAGCTCCTTCAGCAATGAGTTCACACAAGCCTTTACCCCAAACTAGTTTGGTTGGTCTGATGTCAATATCATATTCTTGAACCTTTTCTACCCAGTTTCCTCTCTTAGTTCCAAATTCTTGCTGCGTAAGAATAGACTTGATGGTTGTATCAGCACAAGCACCACAGAGTGGGAGTTAAGAATATAAAATTGAAACTACTTGATAGCTTTAACCACTACAAAAGCATGTTTCTCCATCATGGTGTACTTCAACTCATGATTTTTAAGAATGTAGCTCATGAATGCAATTGGGAGCTCATGATCATCAGAATATTTGGGTCAATACAAGTAGCTAGGGTGCTTTCTGTGGCATAGCAATAAATAATAAAATCTTTACTAAAATCTGGACATGCTAAGATAGGAGTCCTAGCAATAGCCTTTTAATACCTTCAAATGCTTCTTTCCCTTCAGAGGACCAGCCAAACGTTTGTTTCCCTTTCATCATTTGGGAGATATTCAAAGTTAGCTCTATAAAATCAGGAATGAATCTTCTCAGGAAGTTGATCTTACCAAAGAAAGAATGCACTCCCTTCTTACTTGTGGGAAGAGGAATCTGTTGAATAGCTTGAACTCGTTCAGGATCGATTTTGATTCCATCTTTAGAGACAACATGCCCCAAAAAAATTTTCCTCTATGACACAAAAGATAGATTTCTTGGGATTCAAAGAGACCCCATGTTCTCTGCACTTCAAGAGAACTGTTTCTAGATGCTGAAAATGATCTACTCTAGTTTTGGAAAACACAGTTAGGTCATCTAGATACACAACAATACACTTTCCTTTCAAGCTTCCAAAATCCAAGTCCATAGCCCTTTGAAAAGTGGCACTGACATTAATGAGTCCAAAAGGCATCCTCTTGTAGGAAAAATTACCCCAGGGGGTGGTGAAGGTAGTCTTGTGTTGATCTGTGGTATTAACTTCCACTTGATTATACCCTGAGAAGCCATCAAGCATGGACAACATTTTAGACCCTGTAACAGCTTGCAAAACTTGATCCATCATGGGTAGAGGATAGTTGTCCTTCAAAGAATCCTGATTCAGATTCTGAAGTCAACGTAGATACGAATCTCACCATTTTTCTTCCTGACAGGTACAATGTTGGCAATCCATGTCGAATGGTGAATGGGGAAGATAATTTTAGCTTTCAATAATTTTTGTATTTCCTGAAAAATGGTATCAACAATCTTTGGATTATATTGTCTTTGCTTTTTCTTGAAAGGTTTAATCCCAGGTTTGAGAGGAATGAAATGTTGCATTTCTTTGGGTTGGAAAGCTTTTAGATCATCATATGAATATGCAAGAACATCCATATACTTCTTCAAGAGGTTCACTACCTTCTTCTTTTCTTCTTGAGTACAACACTTTCCAACGTTCACCATTTTGGGGTCAGCAGAGCTCCCGATGTTAATCTTTTCATACTCAACAGATTGTTGCTCTCTTGTAGAAGCTTTAGACTTAACATACCTATCATGTTTATCAAACAATTCCTCCAAACTCACCAGCCCTTTAGGAATTTTGTTACCTTTGAGTTTGATGCACCCATCTTGATCTGTCTCCTCTTTGGAAGATACACTCTCACGAGGAAAATTGTCACTTCCTTCGAAGTACAATTGTTCAAAGTTATCCCTGAGCTCCAAGAAAGAAAGAAAATGCTGATCATCATTGAAAACTTGCCAGTTACTTGCATTATCAGGCACACTTGGCCTATGGATCATTTCAATGGTGAATTTATCTTGAGAGAAATCAGGGTGAGGTATCAAGTAATGATCCTGAAATAGCTAGTGAATCAGCCCTAGTGTTCTTTTCTCTTGGCACTGCTTCGATGGAGAAGGCATCAAGAAATTCAATAGAATCCCAAACTAGATTTCGTAATGCTTCAACCTTCTATTCTTTACTTGAAAAAGGTCTCTGACTTGTTTAACAACTAGTTTTGCATCTCCACGAGCCAGAAGATTCTTCACACCTTTTTCTTTTGCCACATTAAGTCCAAGGATGAGGGCTTCATACTCTGTTGTATTATTGGTATTCTCAAACTGAAGTTTGAAAGAGAAAGGGTAAAACTTTCCTTCGGAGACATTAACACCACACTAGCTCCAGAACTAGCTGAGGAGCAGCTTCCATCAAATTCTAGATTCCAAACACCATTAGGATCATGAAGTACTTCTTTGGGAAGTTTAGTTTCCTCTGGAGACATAATCATATAGTTACCATGTCCAATATCTTCATAGAGTATTTGTGCTTTGGGATCATCCATTTTTTGCACAATATACTTAGATTTCTTCTCAGGCAATAGCTTCTTCATTTTCCATTGACTAGTATAAGGGCATGTGACCAATCCATTTGAATCTCTCCTCCCATGTCTTTACAAAAATTCCTACTTAACAACATACCATATGAAGGAGGGATATCTGCTACCAGAATAGTAGCCAAAACCTTTTTCTCAGGTAAGGCAACAAAAGCTACCTGTGCATCTTTAATCCTTCCCACCAAAGGCACCTCCCTACTCTCCATAGAATAACATGAACCAATAGTGCATGTGAGGGTGAGACCCAAAGCATGAGCCACTTTGGCAGGCATTACATTATCTGATGCTCCTGAATCTATGACATAGTTGCTAAGTTTATGGCCTGCTATAAGAAGAGTCACATAAAAAGGTTTGATTTTCTCATTAGATGTGGTGACTGTAGCCACAAGATTTGGTTGGGGTGCGGAGGATGGAGTAGGTAAAAGGCCTTTAGAGGTAGTTTTGGAATGGGAATTGACAAAGTGGACCATTTTGGCAAAGGCTTTGGGGTGGGTTTGATAATACTCAGCCTCTAAAATTTGAACTTTTGTTTTCTTAAGATGGTCAATGATATCAAAAGATCTCGGAGATGGATGGGGAATCATCACTAGGAATTTTAGGCTTATCAAGTTTTGAAGCTAGAGAAAAATAAGTTTTAGAAGTAGAAATAGGAGAAGGATTATCAGTGCTAACCTTTTGTGTGGATGCAGTGGGAATAGGAGATCCTCTTCTTGCCACAACTGGGATAGTTGTGGAATACTCTTTAGCTTTCTTGATGGGCTGCATCACTTTTTCCTTCTTATTGGTCTGTTCTCATGTCATAACAACATATGACTCGCTATTCATATCTGCTACTACTTCATCATAATCATCTTCTTCATCAACACCCTCAGTAGTGAGAAAATTGACTTGAGATCCATCAAGTTCTTCCAATTCCTCCTCAGCCTCCTCTCCAAATTCTTCATTAGCTTCTTCCTCAGGTTCCTCAACTTCACAAGTTGCATTGATAGGGACCTTGATGGGTGGTCCCTTGATTTCCAACCTTGTTTGAGAAGAGGGAAAATGGTTCTTGGGTTGGAAGTTTCTTCTTGGGACATCTTGATAAGGAGCATGTTGAGCCAATTATTTCTTGATAGCAATGAGGTCATTGGCTAGTTTTTGTACTAAGGGATCTACATTAGCTCCAAAATTTGAAGAAGAAGAAACAAATGCTTTAGACTTGGAAGGATCTCTTTTCAACTTGCCAGACATGATCAGGTCATCCTCAACACTAACGGCTAATCTTTGATCCTCATCCAATGTTGCAAGATTAGCTCTCCTCAATGCATAGCTTACCTCAGGCAATTGAGCGTTTAGGAAAAAACATTTTTGAATCTAGTCCATGGTCCTGGGTGTCCAGTGGGATCTTATTAATCAACTTATTGAACCTAGCCACAAACTCTCTCATAGGCTCTTGTGGTTCTTTCTTGATTTGAGAAATCTGTGCTAGCAGAGCATGCACATCTTCTATGGGTTTAAAACGGTTCTCAAATCTTGTCCTCATAGTAGTCCAATTGGTAATGGCCCCAGTAGGAAGGTGATAGAACCAATCTACTACATTATCTTGCAAAGTCTCTACAAAAAGCCTCACCGAGACATCTTCATGCTCAACACCAAGGACTCCACATGCAACTATGAAGGCTACAATATGTTCATCTGGGTGCACTTTACCATCACCTTTGAACTTGGGAAATTTCTTTCTGTTACCCCTGGGTAACTCATGCAAAGGCTGAGGAAGGGCAAGAGGCCCAACATGGTGGCCCCAAGGTAATGGAACTACCATCCTTGGAAAGACTGCTTGAAGAGGAACTGAAACACCAACAAGAATTAAAGCACAAAGATTAGGGCTAAGTTGCTCTTGAGGGATACTACTTCCAAGAGTTCTATCTTCAATAGGGGGTGTGCTTGTGGAACGAGCTCTTCTATTTCTTCTTGTTGAAGGAAGAGGAAAACCTTGCTGCTCTAGGAGATGAAACTGAGAATCTTCAATACCAAGGGCTCTCCTACCATGAGTAAATCTTAGAGTCACCAGATCAAAGAATGATCAAGAAATTGTTCATAAACTGGAATCTGTCAAAAATGAATCCCAGCAGAGTCGCCAAAAACTGTTGGTTGTCAAATAAGGACTTTATTGAAAACAATAGTCAGGGGACAAAAAGTCCCTCCTCTTTGATGGGAGAGGTTCCCTTATTTAAAGGCAAAAACCTATTTACAAATGTACAACGTTTAGTTTTAAAGAGGAGCTCTGATATCATGAAAGTGTTTGATATTACAGATCATCAATACAAAAGGATAGAAGAATTAAGGAATGGGAAAAGGTAGAATAGCACTCTCAGGAAATATAGATAACAAAATAATTCCTTACACATGCCAGAATGGAATCATATAGAACAAAATCATTTACATTAAAACCACAAGATGTTATTTCACAGACACAAAGTTCCAGAGATGACATCCACAAGAATACAAATCTTCTTGAAGTAAAATAGACTAATGATTCAATAAATTTTAATAGATAGAAATGAAAGAACAAGAACAGATAGAAACAGAAAGAGAGATCTTCTTGTATTGATAGCTTTTTACTCCTTTACACTTTCAAAAATAACCAGAGTTCCAGCCCCTGAAAATGGCGTAGAGAGCCCATTATATAGCTTACAAATTGGTTACACTTGGTAACCGTTTCTTTTAACTAAAATATTAATTAAGGAAGTGCTCGACACAATGTCCTTAATTAGTTTACAATGAGCTCAATTCTAGGAAAAGAAGGAGAAAAGGAGAAACTAGGAGAGAAAACATCCACTTATTGCTGAGGAGGGCCCACTAACTTGAGAATCTGTTGCCTGAATCTTTTAATGCCTCAGCTATCTCCCTACCTCATGGGATTGATGTGTTAGCAGTGGTGTGAGACCAAGTGCCTAGACATTTCTCCATGTCCTTATCAAACTTAGTATGTTCCAGGTATTCTTTATTAGCCTCTTCAATGGCAGATTGAAGAGAGCAAATATCCTTTATCTTCTCTTTGGTAATCAATTCTTCTTTGAACAGGTCTTCTTTGACAAATGTCTTGAACTAAGTTTTAATCTCTTAAAGAGAGAAAGGAACACCTGAAATTTCATCATGAAGATGACAATGAATATCCTTAAAGGTAGATGCAACACAAGTCTTGAAATATTCTCCCTTCTACCAACTGTTTCTCAATTCTCCCAAGGCTTCTTCCAGAACTTTTATTTTCCATTCAACACTAAACACCCATGACCTTGACAAGTTGTCCTTGGCATCATCAAAAAATTTACTGGCCAACAATATATTTTCATCATCTTATCCCATCAAGTGAAGATCTATGATGCAACTACTCCAAAGCTTCAGTTCTTTGTCCATAGTTCTAATAGAGGAGGAGAGTTTTTGTTGCAGGTTGGCCACCTTCTCATTGACTTTGAAGGCTTCTACAATGAAGTTCAAGCCTGTAATGGTCATTTCATCAACCATGGCTTCCATAGCCCTTCCATAAGTGGAATATATGTGTATATCCTTGATACTCTGAACCTCATCCTGACTAAGAATCATAGGAGGTGGAAGGGTAGCCAGTGGAGCAGGATCCAAAACCTTATCTTTAGCCAATAATGACTTGATGAAGTTGGAAAGAACTTGATTTTGTTCTTCCAACTGTTCTATAGTTTGCTTACCCTTTTCCACTCTCTCAATAACCTTGGTTACTATTTCTTGGAGGTTATGTACCTCACTCTCAGGAGTAGATTCTCCCATTGGAATTCTAGAAAGTTCCAGGTTAGAGGCTAATAGATCTTGCTCTGCCTTATCAACCTTAGGCTTTGCAACCTCTAGAAATTGTTGGCCTTGAGCATCTGTCACTATTCTTGAAGTTTTTTTAGCTCTCTTTTACTGGAGGAATAGGAGTAGTACCTAACAAAGCTTCCACAGCATCAAAATTTGGCCTTGTCAAACAGGAAGAAATTTTTCTCTTCCTGCTATCAAGCAAGGGTTATACCCATGTAAAAGTAGTAGAAGAAGAAGAAGGGACAAGAGGTCTAAGAGCAAGTGAACCCATGGCACTTATGGTATTTGACACTGTTGCCTCCAGTAAAGAGGTGAGTGAGGCATCTAGAGCTTCTTGTGCAGAGGAATTTGTGGTACTAGGAGGTTCAATGCTAGGCAGCTCCTTCTCATCTTCTACTATAACTTCTGAAGTTCCTGTAGGGTTTGGTACTTCACCATCATCACTTTCACTGAGAACAATAATGTTCTCTGGCCCTGAAGGCAATCATGAATTGTCTAGAATGAGTTCTTCCTATATTGGCTCTTGTTTAACCTCTTTTATCTTTTTTTGGTACACGAGTAGAAGAAGAGGAATTAGATGATTCAGGTTCTTTAATTGAGGAAGTAGGAGGGGTTTATACAGGTACCTCTATGCTAAGTGTATGTGTTTCCTTCCTAGGTGTTGAAGTATCTCTAGAAGAAGATCCACTTTGATTCTTCTTAAGCTCTCGAACCTTCCTGTCAAACCAAACTTTGGTTCTTACAAGGACAGGGGTCAAAATCTCAACCAAGTCATCCTTCTCCTTCTTGTACCAATCCATATCTTCCAAAGGAGTATGTTTGATTGATGTCTCATATTCAAAAGATTGCAAGTCTTCATCATCATCCTGGAACCCTTCAGAATTTGATAGAGATTGAGCTCTTTAATCAGTTGCAGAGAGAGTCTACCATAGTGCCTCCGCCTTGCTTCAAAATCATCTGCACAATTAGCCCAGTAATCCTCAGTATCTGGCCTATGATGATAGTTTATCTTAAGGTTCTGATCAATGAACTTCTTCAAATCAAAGCAATTCCTAGGCCTGAAAAAGTGGACAGTGATGGGAGCAAGGGCCCTTTCTATATTTTGGGCATCCAAGGTTGTTTTACATGTATAGTTTCCCAAAGAAATAGGGAAGTGCAGACCAGAGATTTTCTTGTCCCTACAGGTTCTATGCAATTTATCCAATTGCCTACACACTTCAATTAGAGCCATCTTGTCATTACAAAACATGGGGAGCTTGAGAGGTGTGTTTTCATAACCAGCCAACCTGATATATGAAAACCTCTTGAATTGAATGAAGAAAGCTCCATACTTAGCTATCAGGTTCATGGCTTCATCAGAAAACCTCCTGGTAGTATCACCTTCTAAGAGCCTTACAATATACATGGTAAAGGCATCATTAACTCTTTTGAAATTGTGGTTGCTAGTTTCAAGGGTGAATTGAGGGTAGTATGCATAAATGGGCTCATCCTTCTGGCCCTCCATGTATGTGAATCCAAACCACTATCGGGATGCTGCTAGGGAATACATGAGATAAGAAGTCATATAGAACTTCTTAGTCTATTGCACATTAGACAATTGCTCGGTCAAATTCATGCAAATGATTTCTACCCAATAGATGTTCTGACTAACTTCACAGATGATGTTGATGAAAGGGAACATACAGATGAAATTCATTGGTAGAGGGAAATCCCATGACACGAGCTAGCAAAATGATGAAATCAAACAACTCTTCATTGAAATCAGCCCTAAATAACACCTTGGAAAGTCAAGACACTCCCTTCTTAGGGTTCTTCAACCATGATTTTGCTATTCTTGCCTTATATTTTTCACTTTCCTGTTTCAAAAGGGTTTGAGCTTGAGCTTGAGTGAGAATGATGGAGTCTTCTCGCTCTGGAATGTTTAGGGCAGGCAATGTCAGGTGTTTCACCTTTTTCTTAGATTGTTTTTCTTTGAAGTGTTGATTTAAACAGATACGGTAATAGGTGTAGGAGGAATACCTGTTTAGATGTTGGTTTATGGGTTGTTGCACATGTATGAATTTTGAATCCACATTTGATCATGAGAGCTTCATTTTGGCTAGGAGGAACTACCGTAATGAAAACAAGACCCCCGAAGGAATTAAACAATATGGGCAAAGTGAACCGCCTAGCGTATGCTAGATCCAGAACTATGATACTTCCTAAATGGTCACAGTCCACTATTTTAAACAATTTAATGCGGTAAACAAAGTAAATCCTATTTTTATTTTAGAATGATTTAGGTATCTCACTTAAAACAAAATAAGAAATAGATCTAATCTAACAGCTAAGCTAGAATAGAATCCAAAGGTCAAATGATTGGTCTGCGGGTCTCTGCAGTTTGATAAAGGTCTTGGGTAGATCACCGATGAATGAGGGTAACGTGAAATCAGGTGAGTAGGTCTCTATTCTAGGATGTGTGGGAAAATACATAGATCGATGTCGATTAGGGGTGACCGATGGTGGTTAGGTATAACCGGTGCGATTACTGTGAGATATGAAAATGTCACATAACAAGCTTTTGGTCTCCTTTGTGATTACACAAAGGACTTTGGTTGGTCGAGATGAGGTATTGGGTGACTGGAGTAGGATTTTGCAAGATTTTAATGGGTATATGGAGGTGAAAATGTGGAGAAGGTTAATAGGGGCAAGATAAACAATGGATGATAAAATGATGATGAAATGAAAATAAACCAGGAAAGTATGATGTTATACTTACTTGGATTCTATTCCTAAATGCCTGTGTGTGAGGGATGGAGGTGTTGATGATGGGTTTGAAGGTTGCAAGTGATCACCAACTAAAGAAAAGCTTCTACATGGGCTCTCTTTTCTTTGATAGATCAGATCATGGTCGGGATGGTCATGCGGGGAGAAGAGGCTCAATCTCTTGGATGTGAGTTTTCACTGGAATTTTCTCTTTGAAGATGCATTATCTATCCGAGATATGTTCTTCCTCGTCAAATTTATCCCAATGTTTTCTAGCCTCTAACCTCCAACCTCAAGAATAAGGTTGTTTTGGGGTTAAAACGGGTAACTGACGGTGGTCCAGCTTAACCGGTGACGGTTAGGGGTAACCGACATTGGCTAGGCAGATTTCCTAGGTTTACTAAACTAGGGAGATCCTCTTGATTTCCTTCGATCTCGTGTCATTATCCCGTGGATTAGATTTGGAGCTTCTTATGAGCATGTGGGAATGTGGTTAGAGGGAATGTAGGCATTGATTTTTAGGGTTTGGGTGAGTCTTAGTTAGTTATGGCAACTTACTATGAATAGGTTTTAGGTTGAGTTGGTTTGATGAGGTGTTTAAGTAAAGTGTATGTGTGGATATTATTTAAATAAGATATTTAAAAATAAATATAGTGAGGATAATGCATTAATTCAATTAAATTAATATTAGTGGGGTGAAGGGGGTCATGGCTAGGTGAATGTGATGAAGGGTGATTATTTTTCGAGGGACCAAAGGGAAGTGTGACCTAATTTTAGTGTCTACATTTTTCCCCTTTTTTGCGTAGCTTGTATTGGTAAGCGACACGAACAAAAATAATATGTGGTTTCCCCATGTGTGGGTAAAGGTGATCCTCTCAAACCAGAACCGAGGAGGCAACAGTTGAAGCGGTAAGTGATTTGATAAAAGGTAAATGTAAGGAAAAGGGAAAGTGGGTACAGGGGAAAAGGGTGAAAGGTCTACTAAGGAAATATAGGTAATGGGAAAGGTCAAAGGTAGCAATAGTTAAATGCACACACATGTATAAACTGCAGCATGCTACCAAGTTGAATACAGGAAAATCTACATCGCCTAAGGTTGATTAGTTTATCCAAACAAGGTTGAAGTGAATTTGGTATCCAAGGTATAGGATACGGTCAGAAACACAACGTAGGTTAGGGGTAGGAACGTTAAGGTATGTTCCAAAGACACCAAAGATAGGGTCGGGGAAAATGATCACGGTAATAGGCTAGGTAAGGTCATTAGGTCAATCAACATAGGTAACAAGCCGCAAGGTATAACAAACACATGAGGTCAAAGGTCACTAGCGATGGTCCAGTCTAAATATCTAGGTCACAAAGACGGGTAAGGCCTTGAGGTAGGGGTAAAATAATGATTCCCCAAAGGAGGAAAAATGGAGCTAGTAAATGATGAGATCAAGAAAGGTAAGGTAATGGGTGCAGGTAAAGGTTGGATAGGGTAAAGGAGCAAGGTAAAGGGTGGGATAAAATGGCGAGTAAGAGTAATGTGTAGGTGATTGTGACTTATGGTAGTCATGGATAACCGACATCGATATAGGAAAACCGACGACAATGAGGTAGGGCACAAGACTAATGCCGGTCAAGGGAATAGAGAGAAAAAAGAGAGAAAAGAGTGAAAAGTGTCTAGAGGAAACGGGACAGTGAGTTGGCTATCTAATTTGATGAGGATTGGGTGGGTGAGTAACAGGTCCATGGGATCAGGGTGAGAGATTTTATTGGTCAAAGGTTACAAGTAGGTATTCGATGATGGCAGAGGATGGAGAGGGATCTCGCAGAGCTAAGATTCCATAGCATCGGTTTGAGATATGGCAAGATGTACCTAGCCCATCCGGATGAGACGAGGCTAGTGGTTCTACATTGATGGAGGCAATGTGCTGCTATGCACTGCTAGATGGAGAGGGTGGATGATTTCTCTAATCACTGATGGGGGTGCTCTATGACATGATGGTCCATGAGACACACTTTTCTTGGGCACCAACATTCTTGGTGTAGCTATATCGAGAGTTGTGAGCATATGGGCGGTTGCGCATGTTTAGCCTGTGATGTACATTTATACTGCACTATTGGGCCTATGAGCACATAGTCTGTGTTCAACCTATAGGGATGCCCCGAGTAGATGCATTTCCCATGAGATGTGTGTGGGTGGGATATAGGAGATGAGTGCCGGTTGCAGGAGAGTGGAGATCGAGATAGGCCGACATATGATGTGGCCCATTTTTGGCAAATTGTTATAGGGGTTGTCAGTGGACATTATCCGGAGGCCATATGAGAGATTCCCCTCATATAGGCACATGCATGAGGAGCTAGCTAAGATCTAGATAGAGAGGTTGATACAAGGTCGTTGCGCCAGGGAGGATGAGATGATCCCGGTAGACAAGGTCTTACAAGAGTTCGGCCATGACAGGATATTCCTCTATCCTTCCCACAATATCGAAGAGATGACATGGAGAGGCCTCTACCTATACCATAGCCTATAGGGGAGGAGGAGGAGCTAGTGGATCGGTGGATAGATGACACCGGATGTACAGACAGGTATAGGTAGTGGTGGGTGGCTTAGTTACGAGCCATACCACCTAGACCAGGGGCAGCCTGACTTAGCTACTATTACAGTGCAGAGAGACGCCCTACAGGGGTAGGTAGTGACATTGATCATGTAGATAGGTATACTGCAAAACATAGCTGGAGGGGTCAGAGGTAGAGGTAGCAGAGCTATGAGTACAGGTGGCCAGTCTGCAGGCCCAGATGGTAGAGGGAGAGGTGGAGGAGATGGAGATAGAGATGGTCAGGTGGCAACCTTACTGGCTCAAGTGGTAGGTTTACAGGGCCATTTGGCCATAGCCTAGGCATAGATTGGGGCCTTATAGGCCCAAATATAGAACAGGGACAGGGGGCACCACCACAGCACGAGGGATCTAGTCCTAGTTCACGAGGTTGGCGCAGGGCGGTCATTGTCATCAGAGGGTAGGTATAGGGGCCGAGACCTATGGGACCACCACAGACCGTGCCTGTATCTAGGTTACGGGATGCCCTAGGTGAGGCAAGATATTATCAAGATCAGCTCATGGTGGCCATGGGATAGACTTCCTATCCTACGGAGAGTACAGAGCACAACAAGCGTCCAGTGAGAGGACGAGATCCCGCACACATAGTGTGGAGAGCACAAGAGGTTAGCGAGCTCCGAGGCTCGATTAGGGAGAGGCCACCAGCATGGTGACCAAAGCTAGGTGATGTGCTAGCAGGACACAGGAGGCCAAGGGTGCAGGTGACATAGAGATGGAGGACATCCGGTGAGATGCCTAAGATGCGGTCACTTGATTTTTGATGTATAGTAGTGATTTTTTGATATATATGTTAGCCTTCATGCCGATGACATTTTGTATTATATATTGGCCTCGCATGCTAAAGACAGTGAGGATGTACAAGTGAATTTTGTATATTTTGAGCATATACCGGCCTACGTGCTAAATATTTTTGTATTGATTCATTCATTCTTTTTGTATATATGAGACCGGCCTATGTGCCGATGACATTTTGTATTGTATATCGGCTTGCGTGCTGAAATTTTTGAGATGATGGACAGGATGAGATAGACATGTATATTGAGATACATATTTATTGATTTATATGATGAGATACATGGTATTTTGTGATGTGTTAATGTGTTTATGAGATATTGGATTTATGGTTTATGTTAGATGAGATATGGATTTGTTACTTTGATATGGATGGAAATTAGGTGAGTTAGGCATGATGGAGTTAGGTTGGTTTAGGCATGGATCGAGTCAAAGTTATACACATGGATCGAGTCATGTTTGGTTAGGCATGAATCAAGTCACATTATGGTTAGGCATGGGTCGATTTAGGCTCTATGCATGGTTGAGTTAGGTTTGTTTAGGCATGGATCGAGTTAAAATTAGGTTTAGTTATGATTCATTATTTTGTGCAATAAATGATACTATGGGTCATATGTGAAATGTTCTATAATCTATGCATAGTGATGATAGAGGGATGGTAAGTGTAATAAATGTATGTTTTGGTAAGTAACTTGTTATGTATGTGGATTAATTTCCAATTTTCTTAGAAAAGTGGAACTAAGTGAAATGTAATGTAAATGGTGAGTTAGGCATGGTTGATGAATTGTTTTAAGGTAGAGAATGGATGAGCTAACCTCCAGTGCCCCGTGCCCTGGAGTGCTGCCTACATAGTCTCGGTGAAAGGGACCTCAGCCGATGTAGTTCTCCCATGAGCTAGGGAAGAGTATGAAAATGAGTTGGTAGGTTTTTGGGCATGTTGTGGGTTTAGGTTTAATAGGTGTGGGTAGATTGTAGGAAAAATGATATAGGTGAAGGTGATTATGGTGAAAGGGAGGATTACCTCAAAGGTAAGCATCGAGGACCAAGTCTCGTATAAGGTAATCAAAACGAAAACAAAGACGGTTAAAAGATAAGAGGGGGGAAATAAACCCACCTAATTGGGTAGGATCATACCGAGTAGATCATACCTTGGAGGGGGTGATGAACATAAGACCTGAAAGGCATTGCATGATTAACTATTCTATGATGAAGGTAGTTATAGGATCACCAAATGTCTAAATTCCAAGATGTCCCTTGAGGAAATTGAGGAAATGAGAGTGGAAATGGTAAGAAGGGTGAAAGGTAGCTTATTTTATATGTATTTGAGTGACAAAGCTTTTGGGCAAGAGGTCCTAGGTCACAATGGGCAGAAATCCAATGAAAAACATATCAATGATGGGCTAGACATTAATGAATACAATACAAAGTATCTCAACAACCATTTTAATGAGTTATGGCACCCATGTCTTCTCCCGAAAGAAAGTTATTTTTGGGAAGTGAATTATCAAGGTTTCCCACATCTCTTCTTAGAAATTTAATGCAGGATGTCAGTTAGTGAGGAAAATTTGAGGTTTCCTCTCTATATAAATAAATTCTCCTCATTTATGAGGGAGGATGTCCTGAAACGTAAAGGAACTCTATCAAAATTGTCCAAGAATTTTTGTGGGTTTAGGTTTAATAGGTTTGGGTAAATTGTAGGCAAAATGATATAGGTGAAGGTGATTATGGAGAAAGGGGAGGATCACCTCAAAGGTAAGCATCAAGGATCAAGTCCTGTATAAGGTAATCAAAATGAAAACAAAGACGGTTAAAAGATAAGAGGGGGGAAATACAGCCACCTGATTGGGTAGGATCATACCGAGTAGATCATACCTTAGAGGGGGTGATGAACATAAGACCCGAAAGGCATTGCATGATTAACTGTTCTATGATGAAGGTAGTCATAGGATCACAAAATGTCTAAATTCCAAGGCATCCTTGAGGCAATTGAGGAAATGAGAGTGGAAATGGTAAGAAGGGTGAAAGGTAGCTGATTTTATATGTATTTGAGTGACAGGGCTTTTGGGCAAGAGGTCCTAGGTCACAATGGGTAAGTCCATGACTAAATTTTTTTGTTTTGTTTTGATAGGCTGATCAATGTGGGAAGTATATATGGGATAAATAATATGATTCCTTGAGGTCTTCGTGAAGGCGATCGATGCGGGAAGCTTTGGTTTCTCTCATTTTTTTTTAAAGTTTCACATATTTGTCCTTTGAGGGAGTAGTCTATTTATAGCAGCAATTTTTTCAAGAGGAAGATGTCCTTTTGAGGGAGTCATCTTTTATTAGAAGTTTGACTCAAGGAGTTTCGTCAGAGGTGAGGTCGTTGAAGTCACGGACAAGACCAAGGTGGAGCATAGGACTCTTGTTCAAAAGGCAAAGTGGAACAACCATGGGATCTCATCTAAAGGTAGATGAAAAGTATCCATGAGAATCATGTTATGTGCAGCACCGTGGTAGACATATTCAAGAAGAGATAACAAGTGATGGGTACTCACATGATTCTTGTTTAATCATTAGGGAGGTGTATGGAGTGGATATCGCTCAAGGGATGAGCCTGTAAAGAGACAAAGGGTGAGTTAGGACAACGATTCAACAATAGAATGGTTGAAGATGTAATGCGTTAAGGGGCTCAGGTTTGGGTTTACCATCAAGTGAGGATAAACAATAGGCACTTGATCCATAGGTATGAGTTACGATGTATGGTCCAAGCCAATTAGGAGAAAATTTTTCCGTTTACTTTTTTCTGCTTTGGTTACATGTTGATTTTCTTTCAAGACAAGGTCACCTGAATTGGAAGGTTTGTTCATGAACACATTTTTCATAAGCACATTTGATACGTTGTTGGTAAACTTGAAGGTGATCCAGAGCATTAAGATGACATTCGTCTAATAACTCTAGTTGTGCTAAGTGGTCTTGAAAAAGTCATCATCAAGTAAGCATGTCATGGAGAGAAATGCGGAGTGAGGGGATCTAGACTTTGAGAGGTAGAACAACCTCTGTACCATAGACCAGCGAAAAGGGTGTGGCTGCAGTGGAAGTGTGAGTACTAGTGCAGTATGCCTATAGGGAAAAAGGAAAGTGTGTATGCCAATCCTTCCCAGTATCGTCAACCACTTTCATGAGAATTTTGTTGAGGGTTTTGTTAGTGGATCCATCTTGGCCATTGTTTTGTGGGTAATAAGGTGATGAGAAACTAAGTTGAATGTCGAAGGCATCGCAAATTTTTTGCAATGTTTGTTTTTGAATTGTTTTCCATTGTCAATGATGAGACAATGATGAACACCAAAGTGACAAATGATGTGATGGTTAATGAACTCACATATCTTCTCGAATTTTGTGGAGATGAGTGGTATGGCTTCCACCCATTTTTGTTGTATTCGGTAACAATTATGATCCATTGATGGCATTAGGAAGAATGAGGATTGATTTCTCGACAAGATCCAAAGCCCATTGAGAGAAGGGTCAAAGGTCACAAGTGACTGTAAGGCATATTTGATCGGGTGTATGATGAAGGTTGGAATGTTTTTGACATTTTACACAATGTTTGACATAGTCACAACAATCATGGCTAAGGGTCGGCCAAGTAATAGCCTAAATGAAGAATACGCTTATAAACAAGAAGGCCACTAAAGTGACCTCCACATATGCCATCATGAACCTCCTTAATGCTATAAGGAATTTCAAAACTTGTGAGGCATTGTAAGAGAATACCATCAAATCCGCACTTATAGAGGAGTCCCCTAGAATTACGAAATGATAGACCTTTTTAAGGAAGGTGCATTGTCGAATTCTACAGGTGAGATCGGGAGGCAAGATGGAGAGAGAAAGGTAGTCGGAATCTGTTTATACAAAAGGTCACTCGGGTCGGGGGTGTCGTTTCCGATCAAGTAAAGATCATGGGGTAATAAGAAGGTGAATGGAGGTGTTGTACGTGTGACAAAGATTTTGGAATTGGTAGGGGAAGCGGGTATTTGGGAAGTGAGCGAGGCCATGGTATCGGAAAATTTGTTGGTTGAACGTGGGATGGTTTGAAGGGTGTAACGATCAAAGGTGGTCAAAAGTATGTCTACATGATGTTTATACTTTTGAAGTATCTTGTTACGACATTGGTACATACCATTGACTTGGTTGAAAACCAATTATGAATCACCAAAGATGTGGATTGATTTGACATCTAGGGCATATGTGGCTTGGAGACCTAGTATGAGCGCTTCGTACTTGGCAATATTTTTGGTGCATTAAAAGTCTAGTTTGAAAGACAAAGGCATGGGTTCTCCATCTAGAGGAATGAGGATAATACCAGCCCCTCCACCACACTGACACTTGGAACCATTGAAGAATAGTGTCATTTGGTAAGGGGGTTCATCCAGGGAAAGTGTAGCAATTGACTCATTGGGAAATTAAAAATTAGAGGGTTCATCCCCTTAAATAGGTGTGTCATCCAGTTGTTCAGCGATAGCTTGGCCCTTGATGGACTTTTGATGAATGAATTCAAGGTCAAGATCAGCTGAAAGCATAAGCCATCATGCGGCACGCTGATTTTGATAAGATTTGGTGTACATGAAGTGTAAGGGATCGGTGTTGGTCATGACATTGGTTTTTTGGTTGAGTAGGTAATGGCGAGTTTGGTGGCAACGAAAGCTAAGGCTAAGAAAAGTTTTTCGAATGGTTGTATCGGGTTTCATAGTCTAAAAGAGTATGGCTTATGTCATAAACCACATGCTCCCTGTGTTGTTCATCCCGATGAGTGAGCATGGCTCCCAAGGAATGATCGTGAGCTGATATGTATAGGTAAAAAGGTTGATCGTCATTAGGTGGAAAGAGAATAGGTGGTTAGAGAGGCTATTGTTTTAGGGCCTCAAAAGATTTGTGATGATCATCATCCCATTTAAAGGAGACATCCTTCCTAAGTAGATGATGAAATGGTTGACACCAATCAGATAATTGTGAAATGAAACAATGAATGGATTGCAATTTACCTTGCAGGCTATAGAGTTGCTTAAGGTTAGTGGGTGGAGGCATTTCCAAAATGGCCTTGACTTTAGCAAGGTCAACTTCTATACCATGGAAGGAAACAATAAATCCCAGGAGCTTTCCTGAGAGAATCCGAAGACACACTTTTTAGGCTGAAGGCGGATGCAATATTTAATGAGGCGGTCAAAGATAGTTTTGAGGATGGTGAGGTGCTCAGAGTGATGTTTAGATTTGACCAAGATATCGTCCACATAATCTTTCAATATGCAAAGCATGATATCATGGAAGATGTAAGTCATAGACGCTGATATGTAGCACTAGCATTTTTAAGACCAAAAGGCATGACTCGATAGCAAAAGGTTCCCCAAGGGTGATGAATGTGGTCTTGTGTTGATCTTCTGGGGAAAGAAAAATTTGGTTATAACCCGAGAATCCATCCATGAGTGAGACAATCTCATGTCCAATGGTGAGGTCAACCAATTGATCAATACCGAGCAAGGGAAAGTCAACTTTTGGGCAGACTAGGTTGAGGTCACGGAAGTTCGTGTAAATGTGGATTCCCCTGTTGCTTTAGTAACATGGACAATGTTAGAAATCCAATGAGGATAATTAATGGGTAAGATGAAGGAAATGGAAAGAAGGTGCTGAAGTTCTTCTTTGACAAGAAGAGAAATGTGAAGGTGCATTTTCCTCAGCTTTTATTTGATAGGTTTGGCATAAGGAACAATTACGATATTGTGGACCACTATGGTGGGGTCAATACCAGGCATGTTTGTGTAAGACCAATCAAAAGCGTGGTGATCATCTCGGAGAAAAGAAGTGATGGCTTCCTTTTCAACAACATCTAAAGATTGTTCAATCTTTAGGATGTGCGGGTCGTCCTGAGTATGAATGTTGATCTTGATAGTTGATTCATTCAACATGGTTTGTGTCTCAGAGGGTAACGACTGATGAATATAAGAGTCTTCTACACCAAGGTAGGTCAAGTATGGATTCATCATCCCGACATTTAATGATGTTAATTGTAGGTGTGTCATCATCGATCGGCTCGAGGATATAAGAATGGAAGAGTGGAAGGGGTCTCACCTTCACGTTGATAAGTCAAAGGCCCCAAGGAAATAGTGTTTATTAAAAAAATAGGGAGATAGATTCGGGATCTATCGACTCCATCGATGAGGGTGGTGATGAAGGTGGAGCAGGTGAAGATGGTGATGAAGATGAAGGTGGAGAAGGGCTAGGGTCCTCAATGAGTTTAATGTGGGCCTGTTTGGTAGGAGGTTCGGGGAAGCCGATACCACTACGGTTGTTATGTTTGTGGGTGGTACATGGAATAATAGTATGGCGGCCTTGCTCGTAAAATCCAAAACCAAAACCCTTCCATGCACATGCAGGAAGGTGTGGGTGAAATGGTGATTGGTAAGTGATTGGAAGTCAGCGGAAAATGGATGAGGTTGTGATGGTGGTTCTGGTGTGTAATTTGTAGTATCAAGTCCCCATAGGTGAGACTAGTATGAAGATGGGGAGGACCATAAAGGAGGCATTCTCTTATTTGGTGATCATAAGAAGGGTTTTGGTGAAGGCTTCCATACTCGTGGAGAGTAAGGAATGTGTTGACACTATATATAGGCGGTACTCCCCCAAAGTGAGGTGTTGAAAAACTCCTTTCAAGGGGTCGGTGGTTGGTATGTAGGTAGCTGGAATGGATGATGTGTCGAGGTCAATGCGGAGGTGGAGTTAACGTATTGGTAATCTAATGGGTCATTTGTGGAGGTTATAACAACGGTAAGAATGGAGGAGGTATGTGCGGTGAAAGCAATGGCTATACTAGTAGGTGGAGGTGTAGGTGAAGCAAGTAGTGGTTGTGGAGGTAGACAACTTGACATGTATGAGCACATCATTAGGTCGGTAAAGCATGTTGCATGTTTTTAAAGGTGATGGGTTAGCCGGAATGGTATAAGTGTGTCCTTCATGTTCAAAATTTACAAAATGATGCAAATTGGAAGAAACGCAACCCATGACATAGATCTAGGGTCTACCAAGAAACAAGTTATATTAGAATTCCCCCTCCAAAACATAAAACAATTCTGGAATAGTGCGGGGGCCCACGTGAACGTGAAGGATTACAATGCCTAGTGTGGACGTGATAGCATCGTTGAATGAACGCAACATGACTTGATGTTTATGCATGTAATTATTAGGTATGTGCATTTGAGAAAATGCATGGGATGAAATGATGTTAATGCTAGCGCCTCCATCAATCATCACACAAAGATACCTATATGTCATCAATGTGGATAGAGATGAAGAGGATGGGTGCAGGTTATCATTTTGGTGTGGCACGATATCCTCCTCCGAGAAGCTAAGGGAGGCCACTTGGTGAACAAGGTGAGGTGGGGATGAAGGTGGTAATTTGGTGAGAGATGCTACGTGATGGGGTGTGATAATGGAGGCTACGGGTGTAGGGTCGTTGGGTAAAACCTCAAAATAGATTGAAGAACCTCCATAAGGGCTTGACAATGGGATTCGAGATTTGGATGAGGTCATATAAGGACATTTTGAGGGGTGATTGATGTAATTATTTTAGCATAGTGTGATGTCCGACACCATTAGAAATGGGGCACGTGGGGCCATCGATAGTGATTTTAGGTATGGGTGCGAGATGGTATGTTGGGTATAGGATTGGTTGGTGGGTCGGTTTCCTTTTCTTTTCCCTTCGCACACGTGTAGTGATGTGTATCATGTTGATTTGAGGAGTTGGAAAATAGAGAAGGTGTAGGGTGAATGGTATAATGACATGATGGGAAAAAACATACCGGAAGAGAAAAATCTTGTGAGGTCATTTGGGCACAATGACATTTGGGTGGTGGCGTGGCAAGTTCTCCGATGTGGACCATGTTAATTTCAAATATTGAGGGTGGCTCTCAGGAGGCTTTGAGGTGGAGGTTGTGGTTGTTGAGTGGGCGGTGTGGGAATGGGTGTCGGTGGAACAAGATCCTCGTCAAGAAGGTCATCGTCATCAAAGTTGGTTTCTAGTAGACACAATTGGATAAGGACAATTTTCAAGGCCTTGTATTTCTCCACATCATGCCTTGACACATGATGGTATGCACAAATTTTAGTATCATCAAACCCTTTTGGCTTGGGTTTGAGGGGGTCGTAAGGTCGGAGTGGCGGTAATGTGATAATGAAGTCTCGAGGAGGTTGGTTAAAATTTTGGCATAGGACCTTAATAGTGGATCACAATGGGAAGTGAACATGGGTTTGGGTGTAGGTGTGGTTAGTTGGTGAGGAGCTGTTTTTGGAAGAGTAGGAATGGGTCAAGTTACGGTTTTTAGGTGCCGGTGTGGTTTTAGGTATCATCGTGTTTGTTTGGGTAGGGGTACAGTAGATGGATGGGTAGGAGGGTGTGTGGTTGTTTTGACTACCTTATTGTGGGGTAGTGGGGTTTTGTTTTTGGGTTGCACCTTCTTGGGTAAAGGTGATGTGGGTGTACAAGGTCTAGAAGGAAAAGTAGATGGAGGAAGAGGGCGAGTTACCCACGGGGATAACGGGGGTGCTGTGAAGGTAGATGACGTGGGTTGTACTTGGGGTGTGAGGGATAATGACTGAAGTGTAGTGGGTAGTGAAGCAATAGCTGAGGGTATTAGAGGTATTGGTGGTAAAGAGACTGCAAGTGCGGGTGTAAGTCGTGTTGTGTGCCTGGGTAGGTTAGAGGTTTGTGAGGAAGGAATGGGTTGTTGTGTTATTGGTTTATGGATGGGTGAAGGTTTTGGACCATGTTGGGCAATTGAGGTCTTTCGATAGCATGGGGGTGATTGTGATTGATATGGTCGGGGTATGAGGTTGATGAGTTTGTTTCTTTGGTTTGGGTGTCAGAGTAGGTGTGGTATTGACATTGGAGGATGTAGCTAAATCCAGTTTAATAGGTGGATGAGTAAGGTTGGTGGTTAGGGTGACCCCTAAAGTGATAATAGGTTTAGTTGAGGCAAATGTTATAGGTGTGGGTTTGGGTTTAGATGTAGGTCGGGTTATGGTTAAGGGTGTAGTTTGAGCGCTAATAGGTATCGTGGAAGGGGTTATGATAGAGGTGGTTATATTTGGTTGGATTGGTCGAAATGTGTTTGAGTAGATAGTAGAGGTATCGGCGAGGATCTCTACATGTGTTGAGACAGGGAGCAAAAGGTGCCCCCATAGTAAAGCCTTATCCACATAATCTAAGTGATTGGAAAAACGTGAGAACAACATGTCTAGGTGGAGTTGGTGAGGACCTAATGGTAACTCCTATAAAATGTGTCTTAGAGACGGGAATTGGCTAGCTTCAGCTTCCATGGGTAAGAGAGCCGAAAGTAGGTCGGTGGGATTCTGGGTAGCTAATGGAGAATGCTCGCCAAGAGGCAAAGGTATCTCAACTGGGTCTATGATGGGTGGAGGAGATTATGGGAGCTCCTCTATAAGTGGAGGAACAGATGGGCGCACCTCTGTGGGTGAAGGAGGCAATGGGTGCTCCTTTATGGGTGGAGGAGATAATGGGAGCTCCTCTATGGGTGGAGGAGGTACTGTAGGTAAAGGTTCTCTAAGTGGTGAAGCCAGGGGTGAGATGGGCTCAATGTTAGCGGAAGTCCCTCCGTAGGTGATGAAGGAGATGAAAGATGTTCCTCTGTGGGTGAAGGAATGGGGAGGTTTGTTCCAATGTGGAAGGAGGATTTGGGTTAGGATTTCCTCTATGGAAGGGATATGAGGTAATTGGGAGGTGACAAGTACATCATTAAAGATAGCATGGCCCTCGTGGGTATGGGTATCATGAGTTGATGTCTCACCGGATTGATTGGATGAAGGGGCATGGTTGGGAAATAGTTTTTTGAAGATTTATAGATTTTGGTTGGGGGTGGCGTTGGGATTATCCACAGTTAACTCACCTTTCTCAAGCATTTCTTGGACAATATTCTTGAAAGTGATGTAGTTGCCATCACTATGACCCTTTACTCGATGATAGTTACATAAATCATGTTCTTTATACCATGCGGGCATGGGGTGAGCAGGTTTTATAAGTGGAAGGGTGATGGCTCTAAATTTGATAAGCCTTCTAAGACGGAAGAGTAAGGTTACCCAATTGGGGTATATTTTTGTTGTTCTCATCCGAATTGAAAAGTCTAGACAGTGAGAGATTAGATAAGGTCAGAGCCTGATTTGATGGATGAGCTAGGCTGGCCTTGAGTACCACTATGTTAGCAGTGCCCTTAGCCTTTGAATAATTGGTCTATGGTTTGGAAGAAGAAGAGGTATCATTTAACTTGAATGTCGAATTCTTATTGTGTAATTGGAATTTCTTCTCTTCAATGGCCCAAATCTCTAACTTTCGTGCCATAGTGAATGCCTCATCGAATGTTCGGAAGGTTTGGACCTGCAACGTCGAGGATATATGTCTAGCGCATGAAGCCCATGTGAAGATCTCAATGAGTTTAGTCGTGGCGGTTGGAAGGTAAGTTGATTGATCGAGACCACGCCGGTGAGTGATAAAATCTGTGATAGATTCGTCCTCATACTGACGTGTGGAATATAGATGGGTCATGGTAACCTTCTTGATGATATTGATAAAGAAATGATCCAAGAAGGCTTGGGATACCTGATTGAATGAGAATATAGAGTGTTTAGGTAACCCACTATACCAATCTAATGTAGGTCCAATGAGGGACATGGGAAAGGTTCTCAAAAGCAAGGCATCATCATGAGTGATCAGATAACACCCATGTTGAACGAGCAATGAAAATGTTGTTGTGGGTCTTCTTTACTATTAAAATGATTGAATTTAGGAATTTCCCAATGCACAGGGTATGAATGGATAGGAATGGATGGGTGAATAGGCTCTTTGTAAATCTCTTCATAGATTAGAGTGTTACGAGAGTTAGAAACTAATGCCTCCAATGTATGCATCTTGTCCAACATCAATTTAATTAGGTCATTGGTGGTTTGTGGTGATTGGATGCCTCCTGTAGCGTGAGGAGGTTGGTTTTGGGCATATAACAGGGGTGGCACTCCAGTGTATGGGGCTGCCATGTAGGGTGGTGGAGAAGAAGGCAGTGAAATAGGGGGTATGTACCTAGAATGAATAATGGATGAAACAAGAGGTTGTTGGTAGTATGTATATGGGGGTGAAAGGGTCGTGGTAACCCTAGTGGCAATAGGGGCTAATGATTTTGGAATGGAAAGAACCACATTCTAAAATGGGGTAGGAGTCATCAACACCTTTGGAGGTGGTGATGTAGCTACAAGTATGTGTGATACATTAGGGGCGGATGAGGTTGTGTTTGGGGTATTCGTCGAGGGTACGGTGGATGTAATGGGTGCCACAGAGGTAACAGACGTGGCAGTCATAAAGGTATAGGACCTAACTATGAAAGGACTGGGGGTAAGGTGGATACGGTCAAAGCATAGAGCTAGATGGGGCCGATGCGGAAGTCGGTACAAGGGTTGGAGGGATAGATATGGGTATGTTGTATATCAACTAACCCGAGGTGTCTCGAGTGGACGAGTGGGAAAGGTAAAACTACAAGGTGGCAGGGTTCTGGTCAAGGAGTCATGTGAACTCCTCATCTCCGGTAGTGATAGTAATAGGCTAGATGGGATCCATGGCTGGTGATAAAATAGAAGGTGGTGAAGGACTAGGTGGGAGTGGTTAACAATTGGCGTGGACTATGATGGTGCTTGATTGTCTTCGGGTCAGCACCATGTGAACCAGTATTGATTAGGTAGTGTTGCTTCCCTGTAAATGACATAGAGAACAATAGGAAAAGGTGAATCGGTGACAAAATTAGATTAAGCCCCAAATGGTGGCTGGAATGTGAAATAGGCTAATTGATTCTGTTAGGGAAAATTTACGCTGATCATGGGTAACCGCTACGGTTCTTGTAGAAAATGAAAGTGAGTAAATAGTGAGGCGAAGGTAAAATCTAATAGGTATGCCAAATTTGATGATGTTTACAATGTCAATGGGTATGATGGTAGTGATAGAGACTGTGAAAAGTGGAAGAAAGTGAATTAAAAGTGTCCTTTTGAGAAGGACCTAGAACCGACATCGGTTGGGTATAACCGATGGCGGTCAGAGGTAACCGATGATAGTTACTATGAAATTGAAATAGTGATGAAAGAAAGTGGTCGTGAATTAAAATCTGATGTAGAATCAAACCCAAAATTCTGAGAATGATGATGATATGGCCTAGGCACACTCAGTGAAGGTGGAATACACCAGCTGTGATGAGGAGCATGTAAGGATGAACAAAAAAAGTGATGAACGTGATCTCTCACCTCAAAATGCAAGTCAAGCAAAAACACTAAGAAAATGTGATCCTAGGAGTGCCTTTATCTATTTGTTTGTTTAGCTTATGTTATTTAGGGACTGACACATGAATTGTGAAATAGAGTTTTTGGTGAGGATGGCTTCCTACAAAGAAGGAGATCTAAAAGGTGAGGTTTTAGGTATGTTATGGTGGGGGCGGGCTTCACTCTAAAGTATGACTCAATAGAGCAGTGAGTTGGGTGCCCACTATGCCATGATCATGTGATCACCTACGGCCTTCTTCCAGTAGGATGTTATTTAAGAATGTATGTATTTTGAATTTTTGTGAGGTTTGGTAAGACTCAGAGAAAGAGAAAAGGATAGAAGTTCTTTTCTACAATTTGTTTGTCAACCATCAGCTGGTCATGACTTCCAGCATATAGGTTGCCCTCAATTAATGTGAGCTAATGCAATAAATCAGAATGGAATGCACTTATTTTAAGCCCAAATCAAAAATGTGAAATTGGATGACACAATAAGATGAAGAGGAAGAGGGATGCTCTTTTACTACAATGTAGAAAACATGAAGAAATGGTTCTTTTTAATTACACCAAAAGAAAAGTTTCCTTTAGAGAAAATAGAAAGAAGAGGTGGATTACCAAGGAAGAAAATTAGTGTGTCCACTTTTGAAGAGAAACAAACACACAATTTTTTCCTAGGAATGAATGAAATGTAAGGAACCTCGGATGGGTCCCATCATGCATGCCAAAATGTTTCACCTTTTTCTTAGATTTTTTCTTTGAAGTGTTGACGAAACAGATAGGGTAACGGGCATTGGAGGAATACCTATTCAAATGTTGGTTGATGGGTTGTTGTACGAATATGACTTCCGAATCCATAGCTGATCATGAGAGCTTCCTTTTGGCTAGGAGGAACTACCTGTAATGAAAAAATACCACTAAAAGGAATTAAATGTGTGATTTTTGATGGAATTTTCTCTCTGAAGATGTGTTATCTCTCTGAGATATGTTCTTTCTCATCAACTTTCTCCCAATGTTTGTCAACCTCCAACTTCCAACCTTGAGAATAAGGTTGTTTTGGGGTTAAAATGGGTAACCAGCGGTGGTCTGGCTTAACTGGCAATGATTAGGGGTAACCGACGTCGGTCAAGGTGGGATTTCCTAGGTTTACTAAACTAGGAAGATCCTCCCGATTTCCTTGGATCTCGTGTTGTTATCCTTCTTATTAGGACGGGAGCTTCTTGTGAGCATGTGGGAATGTGGTTATAGGGAATGTAGGCATTGATTTTTAGGGTTTGGGTAAGTCTTAGTTAGTTATGGAAGCTTACTAAGAATAGGTCTTAGGTTGAGTTGGTTTGATGAGGTGTTTGAGTGAAGTGTATGTGTGGATATTATTTAAATAAGATATTTAAATAATAAATATAGTGAGGATAATGCATTAATTCAATTAAATTAATATTAGTGGGGTGAAGGGGGTCATGGCTAGGTGAATGTGATGAAGGGTGTTTATTTATTGAGAGACAAAACGGGAGTATGACCTAATTATAGTGTCTATAGCAGCAACATCCAAGTTAAAAAATTAGCTCCCCATGCACATTAGTCAATTCTTTGGTGTCCGAGTTAAAATGAGCTCCACGAGGCAAGCACATTGTTGGCATATTGTACAGAGATAGGAAACCAGCCGCATAAGAAAGTTCGTTGTCATTGATCATTTAGGGCAAGTTAATCTATTCCAAAATCACCAAAATCGGGGTGCTAAACCTTACTATCCCGATATCGGGAACAAAGGTCTCAAGAGGTGATACATGTTCTTGGCCTTGGAATTTGATCTTCATATTTTCAATGCACAGAGAAAAACCTTTAGGGGTCGAGTTCATAATAAAAAATATAAAGAGAGAAGGAGCACAAGCAAATGACCTTAATTACAGGGATTCGAGAAAATGATGGCAAGAAAGTAATGTGTTAAATGCATAGAGGATAGTCCCATTAAATAGTCGTTTAGGAGAGAGAAGGTCATTAAATGCACATTAAATTCATATTACACCGACTCAAAAAGATAAGAATCAGGAAGAGCAGGAAAAAACTGTCTTGGATGGTCTTTGGTACATTTGGGACATGAGGGACGTGAAAATGCGATCCGGCCGACACAGCGATGCGGGTAATGCGGGCCAAATGAACACGGGTGGCCCAAAAACTTGGAAACGCGAGGGATGCAAGGGACGTGAAGATGTGATTCGGCCGATGCAAGTGATTTTGGAAAAGTAGGGATGGAAGGCACAAACACTTTGGGACAAATGGGACAAAAGTATGCGACGGACCTAATGCGGGTGATCGGGGAATAAAAGCTCGGGTGAACTTGGCACAAATGGGCCAAAAGTTCGACATAACTGAAAGTTAAAGAATTTCGGGGAATGCGGCCAATCGGGGAATAGAAGGCCCAACAGAACTTGGGACATGAGGGACAAAAATGTCCATGCAGACCCACAAATCACCAAAATAACTCCAAAAAATGTGAATTTTTACTATCTCCTCAACTTTTCACTTCACTAGAACATCACTAATGAGTGTCAAATAAAAATTTTCAATTTTTTTACTTTTAAAAGAGGGGAAATTTTGAGAGGACAACAAGATTATACCTTTGATAATTCCAAAAGTTTCCACTACTATCCCATCTAATTCCACTACTCCTTTAGAAATAGATTCATACTTGAGGCCTATCTCGTCTGTAATTTGATTTGGCATTACCGAGTTGCTTACCCCTAAATCAATCATGAAAGTGTGCACTAGATTATCTCCAATCATTAAGGACACATAGAATGGTGGAGGCTTCATGTTTCTATTTGGATGACCTTCCTTCTATTGCATGACATTGGTAAGAAATTTTCCCTGATCCTTGGATGTCTCTCTTGGGTACACAAGTTAGCCATGATTGCTTGCAAAAAAATTATTTGTCCCGAGATAGCCAATGATTCCCACATGGATATTCTAACATTAAATTTATTCATCTGCTCAAGGATATTGAATGGAGTTAGATTATCCTTATGCTACACCCTAATTACAATAAAATTTTCTTTCACTTGAGCTAATGGGGAAGGGCTATTGGGCTAATTTTACACATTTGGAACCATATTTGATCTCCGCCACCACCTTGGACTCATCAAATAAGTTTGAGATGGTCCTATATTTTCTACATGTCCCTCATCTATTGCTATCTTTTTGGACCTAGTGTTTGTATCCACCCATTGAAGAAGAGTTTAATTCATTCCACAAAACTCTTTTGTCTGCAATTTACAAGTGAAGTGTCACTTGGAGGTGTTTCTTGAGAGACTAGCTTCGCTGATTTTCCTCTATTATTGCTTCTTGAGAAACAAATGTACTTTGCACCATTAAATCTTGGTTCAAAATTCCATTGGGGCATGTTTCTTGATTTTATGTAAGATGACAAGGGAAACACCACTCATAATCTTGCATGAGTTTGTTTTGAATAGGAACCAAAGCTTGAGATGAGCTAGCTATCCATTTGCATTTGGGTCATATAGTTGAAAAGCTCTTACATAGTGAAACCGATTCGATTTTAAGGATCAACTTGGGGTGAAGGCTTATTTGATTAGTAAGGTGCCTTATTTGGTTGGTATGCAGGTTGATAAGGTCTAAACTTTTGGAATTGTTTCCTCTTAATGGATACTAACTCATTCCCAAAAATTTGTAATTGTTTCATTACTTCTTGAAATTTAGTTGAAGTACTTGAGGAGGTTGATGTTTCACTATAGATCTAGTTTCTTGGGGTTTGAATAGGTGTTAACTCGGGGTTTCAATTAGGGTTTTTTTCAATTTAAGGTAAATATGCATGGGAGATCCGAGAGAAATTTTTCCAACCCGAATCAAACAATTTTCAGCCCGATGGCCATAACATAAGCATTGGGAAATGTTACACACCCCATAGATTGAATCATAACAGTAATATCAGAATTCAATTCTCTTAAAAAGTAAAAGAAATCACCTTCTGTTGTTGGTCTCACTAGGATCAAAATTTGTCCCACATCTTCTAAAATTTTAAATTGAAGTCCTGTCATTCATGAGCTCATTGGGAGATATCTTTATAGTTTTCAGTTGCTTTAACAAAGAGAGTTTATCTAATTTTTCTCCAAACTAATTACAAAGGGTTGTATCTAGCTCATTCCAGTTGGTAATTGATCCTACTTCCAAACTCTTGAACCATTGAAGAGGACTCCTTTGAATGAAAAATCTAATGAGACTAATAGCTACATCTTGTTTAGTAATTTGATGGATAGCAAAAACATTGGAAATGTCTTAAATATGGCCAACTAGAGTGGTATGATTTTCCCCAATGAAGAAAGGAATACTCTTAAGTGCAGATGTTGGAATGGGATTTTGGGCATTAAGAGACAAAGTACTACTACTACCAAGTAAAGTTGAAAAATTGTCAATTTTCTTGTTGTATCGTTAAGATAGGTCTAAGAACCCTAGTAGACCTGAAAGAAAGAACTATTAGGAGGTAGTGTGGATAGAGTTACGCTTGGTGGAGATGGTGGCCTTTGAACTATTCGCATCTTCTTCCTCCTAGGTAATAGTTGCAGTGTACTCAAAAATCCTTCTTCTACTGTCATATACCTTGCACTCGAATTGTTCTCATGAACTTGAGGCACTCTGACTTCTGAAACTAGTTACTTTGATGCTTGGAGTTACCATATGTATTGCTACAGATCCTCCAAATGCTGATATTTTACAAAGATACACACCCAAACTTGGAAAAAATGGAAATTTTCAACTTCCTCCCATCGGGAGTTCCAAAACTATTAGCACTAAAAACATCACCCTTTGATATGTCATAAACTATGGATGAGAATTCAGTGTTTTTAGGTAACATGGGATTGTCTCAAGGTGTGGGACCCTTGAAAATGAGACAAACCTCTAGAGAAGGATGGTTTTTCTACCTATTCCTAATGCTTAAACTACTCCTAGAAAGAGATGTACAACTACCTAACACTAACCTAAAACTCCAAGGGACCAAGGAAAGAGAGATGCATAAAATGTAAATCCTAAACTAAGGGAGGTGATAACACCAAGAACAAGGGGTGGAGATATTCCAAGTGAGTGAAAATAGGAAGAAAATGAAGTAGGAGAGGGTAGAAAGAAGTGCCATAGTCCAAAATAACATTCAAATCTTCATTTTCATGGAGCATAACATATTTTAGTCCCGAGAGAAGAAAAAGTATGTATAATATACTTGTAAATGTAATAGAAGGAAAGAAATGCAATATAACACAAGCTAGGGTAGAAAAATCCATAAAACATGAATTTTATTGCTCAAAAGGATGCACAATCCATTACAAAATAGACACAAGGAAAGAATCCTTTGCAGAAAGTCAAAATCTTAGGGTCATGCAACCCACAAAATTTCTTGAACAATTTTGATAGAGTTCCTTTACGTTTCAGAACATCCTCCCTCACAAATGAGGAGAATTTACATTATATAGAGAGGAAACCTTGAATTTTCCTCACTAACTGACATCCTGCATTAAATTTCTAAGAAGAGACGTGGGAAACCTTGATAATTCACTTCCCAAAAATACATTTCTTGTAGGAGAAGACATGGGTGCCACAACTCATTAAAATGGTTGTTGAGATACTTTGTATTGTATTCATTAATGTCGGCCCATCATTGATATTTTTGTAATTGTATTTTGCATGCCAACCCATTGTCAACTAATTACGTTATTCTTCATTCAAGTTGTCAATCGACAAGATTAACCATAATGGAATCGACCAATTACAACATTATTTCCACAAGACGGTATCACTTCCTTCCTTGTCAATCGGTTGTATATCCCTTCATGGTGTCGGCTAAGATCTTGTTTTCTTCCTTACATCTTTACTATTGGCGGTTACATATTCCTCGCTATCGGTTGGTAGTGATCAGATCACTTCCTACTCCACACCATATTAATCCCGCCTACATGACCCAACCACCACTTCCTTTTCTACTAGCCAATAGCATAAATCTATTCTTTGGCTCGTAGCATCGCTTTTTCTACAAGCCAATAGCATTTGTATCTACTACCAAAACCTTCTATTCTATCACCCGACTAGTCCAAACTTGACCACCATACTACTAACCTAAGTAGCAATTAACATGCTATCGTCAATCCTTCATCGTTTATTCATACTCTTACTATCGGTCGGTAGCAGGATGTAATGTTTTGGTCGATTAGCATCCTAACATGCTACTAATCAAGAGAAATTCTACTACCTCCTAATCCTCCCACCTTTAACAAGTTCATCCATTTTATCAATTTAACTTTCCCGACTTTTCACATAAGATCAACTCGTCTCGAGCTATCCACAAGCTACCTTGACATCTACACTACACTACACTCCATTTTACCACCAATTCTCATTTTTTTAAGTTTTCAAATTTGTAGGGGTGTGAAATTAAATAACAAGAATAACATTGAAGAACTGTTAGGATGTGAAATAATAGAGGGATATGAATCAAAATGCATGTTACTAGACACAATCTCAAAATATGATGAAAGTGGCATAGAGAATTCACATTCAAAGATGATGCAAAGAAGTGGAATCATTACTATCATGTACATTATCAAGATCGGACAAATATTCAGATGAAAGGATTTCATCAAGCATATCATCAATGTATAATGAAGTAGGAGAAGAACTAGCATGAGATGTATCTTTAGAATTACTAGAAACATTTTCGAGAGATGCAAGGATTATGAGATGCAACTAACAATAACCCCGACTAGTATTACAAACAAGATCATGCACATGTACATTATCATCATGTGTTTTATTTGTACTATTGCTATCAAGACAAAGTAGATAATAAATAATAGCCTCATCTACATTTTCAATAGAAATAGAAGAAGGTGGAGGAATCATGTTTCTTATAAGATAGCAAGGACGACAAATAGAAAAACTTGTTGGATCATAAACAATACTAATGATAGAATTATCAAAGCTAGTAGGAATATAGCATTTAGTGGCCAAAATTTGTCTTTGAGTTTCATTTAGAAGAATAAGATTGTGATATAGAGTGTGAAGGTCAACGATAGTTGATTCATCATAGATAGGATTTACACTCTCATGAGGCATAGCTTGCTTAGGAGAATAAGATTTACTCTTAGCCATTAGGGTTTTAGTGGATCCTAGGGAAAGGAGTTCTAAACTATGGGTTCACCAAAATGATTTAATAAAATCTGAATATTTTATTAAAATTTGAAAGAAATGTTAAGCTTCAAATGATATACAATGAAATATAGTTACTAGGTAATTTGTTTGATTTTAATTATGAAAGAAATTGAAAGAAACCTAACAGAGTTCCCAAATACTCCTCAAGTTTCAAACAGAACTTGAACTTGCATACAAGCTTCCATAAAAACACGAGCTCTTTACCAACTCGAGATTACAAAACACATCAAGTTCACAAAACACTAATCTCAAAAAACACAGGTGGAACTCATAGTTTCCATAAAAATCAGCTAGTAATTTATTGGCAACAAAATTCGTCAGAACTAAAACAAATAATTACCAAAAATCAAAAAAGCCAAGTAGTGTTACCAACTTTGTTCTTGCATGCATATTTCTTGTGCTAAAATAATACAACATAAGTTTCCAACTAGAATCACATATACCATGGATTCGAAACCAAGAATGCAAGATTTACTAAACCCAACAACCAATTAACCAGATAGAGCATGCAATGCACAAAACTCAACAAAGCAGAGTTGTTTTAATGAAAACACTTAGAAGAAAGCAAGAGATTTTAATAGTTAGAGCCTATCATGCCTGATAGTGTCTCTATCAAATTGAAGAAGACCTCCAGCTGAGCTCACTACTTCTCCTCTTCTCCATGAAAGATCAAACAACCAAATTCCTATTCCAGAATACCTCTTATACATTCCACGAAACAAAAATAGATTCGAAACTTCAAAAATAGACATCAAATGTAGTTCAATCTAGTGGTTCGAAAAACCAGAGAGCATGCGAGTAAAAATCCCGAAACATGCAAACCTGAAACAACCCAAGAAAAATCCGCTTGCATGGCTTCCAAGACGGTTTGAGCACAAAAACCAAAAGTAATAAATTCCATTAATTCCAAATCTCTGCCTAATCTTCCCCGCCCGCTTTGCCTTGAAGTCCGGTGAATGCCAAGTCAAAAATAACATGCATTTCCATTTTATTAACACTTCCACCTAAGTCTCCACCAAGTCATCTAGTCCTTGCCAAAACTGGCAATCCATATGCATTTACCAACCTTATCAATAACATAAATGCCTTAGGAACTGTCACCTAATGCATGTGACCACTTAAGTCCCCATTCATATCCATTAGTTTAGGATAGATTAGATTGCTTAGGTTAGATCTTAGGTAGATTAAAATTTATACCTTAGGATATAACACTAACAACTAACCCCCACCATAGGCCTTAGCAAATAGGTTTAGATAATTTCCACATAGGAAAATTAATTCAAAACACAATAGTTTTAGGCATTAGGTTAGATTACAATATTACCTTGTAGTATTAGGATCTAGGTTAATTTTAATACCTAGTAACCTTTCCAATTCCATTTTCACCAAGATTAGGTTAGGTTGAAATCAACCAATCCTAACAGAATAAGAAGCTTAAGGTTAGAATTAGAATTCTATTAAGTGACATAGCTTAGGTAGAAAAATATTTTATTTTATTTACCTAGCTTAGGATCCCGTAGGTTAGTCCTATATAGGATCCTAGATCTCTCCTATGCCGTGAACAGGCTGTATTTCCATTTTCATCAGCAATGACCTACCATGGTCGATCTCCAAAGACCCAAGAAAAACAAACCACTGAATGGAAACACGTTCACACAAAAAAATCAAAGAACTTGTAACTACAAATTTCAGTCCAACGTGTATCTTAATTCATGGAATGTCAATTTACCATTCGTTCAACAGAGCAGATTTAAAACATTCCTTGGATCACTGAAATTGATCCAAGGATGAGTCAGATAAATAGGTAAGTTTACAACTTTTAAACCAGATTGCAAATCACCTACAAGAAGTGAAAAAATGGATTCAGGAAAGCCATTCCAATTCAATCAAAGGATCTTAAGAGAATAAAAGACTTATCCATATCAAGCATGATTTCCAATAATCAGAAGAACATATCCTTATAAGGAAAATCACATGTCAACACTTGAAATGCAAAGGAGGAAAATAACAACTGTCAAGGGTGTTACGGTGTATGCGAATAATAAGCCTAGGATGCGGTCCTTTGATATGTAGATAGATATCCCTTGATATAAATTGTCTTCCCTTATTATGGTATATATGTTATGTTTACATAGGGATCTCTTTCTTGAATTTAGACACTAATGAATCGACATGCCAACTAGTACCTCGGGATATGAGTTGATTAATAAAAAATAATGAACTCAAATGTCAAAAATTAGACCAAACTTAAATAGGGAATGGGTACCCAGGATGGACAGGAGCACCTAGGTGCTAGTTTCCGAGACAAATATTAACAAATGAGTGAAGACTAAAAAACAAGGATCCTTGTGACATGACCGAACTAGGTGTATGAGTGACTAGTGTGAAAGATAAAAATAATAGACACCAAGAAGACAATCACATGGAATAGGAAGTGTGCCATAAGTGAATAATTTTCTTACACTAGATCCATATATAAAACATCATACTTGGTGATATAGTAAATAGTAGTAAGTGTATGATTTTTGTATACACCTAATGGAGGTTTAGGGTCGGGATCTCGGTCCTTCAAAAAGTGGAAGAAATACAAGACAAGGAAGTAACATACTGCGCCACAACAGCCTACTTAGATCTTCTTTGAGATTTCACTCCACTTACGAGTATAGCGATGTAGAAGATTCCACACAACACATTCATAAGTGCAAGTTGTTATGGAGGGCCAAGGAATTAATTCTTTGGATAAAAAGGCTAGTTGATTCACGGTGACATTGCAAATTCACACACATAGATGATACATGAAATATGATCCATATTAGACAAGGGACTATAACTTGTGCACCACCTTCCTTTTGAATTTCACATACCTAAGTTTGAAAAACATATCATTAACACATTCAAGGAGATTAAACAAGGCCTATCTAAGAGTGTTAGAGAATATGATGCATGATTTAAGACTCTTTTGTCTACAATATCGTATGACATCCGCCAAATTCAACACACGCAAAGGTTCATGGGTGGATTTCCGAAACCATTTAGGAGGGCATTATCACATAAAACATTCACAAAACCTCACGAGGCTCGGAGGAAGCATTGCATGCGAGAGGAGGTTTGAAGCGTACATACCTTGGAGTGAATCCATTTCTTGAAGCATATATTATAGATATGGCAAGACAGGTTGGATAATTTTTCTACTAATTATTCACATGACTCTCAAAGTGGACTATGTTGTATAGATTGTGATGTAGAGGGGAACACTAAGGATATGTTTATGAGTAGTAATGTTTGCACACTTCTCTCATATTATGAGATATGCCAAAAATATTATAAATAATAGAAAATTCATATACTTGCCACAATATATGTAGATCCCAATGGAGCCATTGAGTAAGAATAGTGAAGAAGAAGGCTATCACTGATGCCACCATCCCTACCACTACTATTGTGCCTTATGCTAATCATAAAACAAAGGGAGATATAAATGGAAATAATATTTTTATTCAATTTAAAACAAACCTTCCAAATATGTGGGATTTTATTTTAATTTCAATTTTTAATTTCAAATTCATTGCCTCACATTTATTTTTATATTGAATGTTATACTGACTACTTCAAACTTGTTTCCTCCTATCATTCATATCATCGTTAATTCCCTATTATCTAGCTTTTCGAATTGGTACAACTTATTTGGGAATATTCACCAAAGAAGGGAGAAGGATTGTAGTGGGTTGCAAGAAGATCTTAAAGGGGTAGTAGCTACATATGGTGCAAAATAGCATAGGGACAATAAACAAAACTTGGAAGGATGGAGATATGAGCCGTTAAAGTCGACTTTCCATGTGTCATGATTAATTATAGTTCAACCAAAACATTGTCGGGCACCGGTACATCACCCAAGAAAATCCTAAGTTCTCAACCGAAGCGTGCACAACTCTACTAGGCCCCTCCTTATGTCTAAATTACAATATGTATTTCCTACATTCATGTATAACATCACATGTAAATATACCATATAAAGACTATTAACTACTATAAATTTCACAAATACAATAGGTCATCAACAAAAATGAGATTTATATTCATTATAATCATGATGCATTACAATTATCGTAGTAAGGATTCAATGTAATCTCATCCAATCTCCATCTCCATATTGATGCAAGGTAGGACTCTATCTTACAAACTCTCTCATTACATGGATAATTACACACACACACACACACACACACACACACACACACACACACACACAGATATATATATATATATATATATATATATATAGGGTGGGAACTTGTCCTTCATTGCTTGAATCTAAAAATAGATTGCCTATACATAGCTTACATGCTTTTCCAACTAAATCACTCATATAAATAGAATCCAACCCAAGGTTCTCCATAAACAGTTTTCTTTATTTCTAGAAGCTCTATTTCTATCATGTGCGCTATAAATAGATTCTTCTTTAATCCTTCTACATGTGCTATAAATAGATCTGCCTCCTTCATGCATGCTTCATGTCTATTATTATCCCTACATGTCCTTCTCCATGAGTTTTTCTATTTCTATCCTTCCTTGATGAACATGTTAACTTATGCTTTTGTCTATATTTATCCTACCTTGGAAATCCGACTAACTACTAATTTTTTTGTTCTGTGTACAAACCTTCATGCGTTCTTCTTCATAATCCCATGTATCCCTTTATGCACTTATTTTAACCCTTGTAAATACTTCGTTCCTATCTCCATGCACACCTTTGCATGTATCCTTCGACATTTGTGTATGTCTTATACTTAGATATTTTCTTGGGCCAACAACATGTTTGAATCAAAAATGAATGAACTCAAGCTAGATATGTTCAATGGTAAAAATAAGGGTGATAGTATAAACATTCACAAGAATAAGAAGAGCATGTGAAATGTAAAAGTTAAGGAGAATACATATTTTGAACATGTTTTAATTCAAACCCCATATTATTCGTTTATTATGACACTAAGGATGTATTGATTTATTGATTGTAGGATTTGAGTATAATGTAAGAACATGAATTGAACATGAAAGAAATTATGATTACATCAATAATTTTGGTTGTGGGTTAAAGGTATGAAAATCCTACATAGATCCATATATTTATTTGAATTGGGATGGGGTTCATAATATAGAGTCTTCTAGTTATCACATTTCTCACCATGTCATATGTGGGGAATTATTTGATACTTCTCTTCCTCATTCTCAAGTTTGTCAAAAACATTCTAACAAGAATTATGTTTTTTTTTTTTGTGATCTCTATTAACATAGGTGTAATTTATCTAACTTTGGAAGTGAATTATGATTTAATTTACTCATGATTAAATTCAATCTGGACATATTATCCCAAGTGAATCAACATAGGGGAACACTTTATTTCCACATGCAATAGAAGAAATGGACAGAAATGCCCAAATTCAAGTTCTATTTTCATATTTGAATATAAAATTAATAAAGTTAAGCTCTTGGTGCTTCCTTGAATAGGATATCGAAAACTTTTTTAAAGATGATCAAACATGCTTGTAAGAAAATTTCAATGAAGGTATGTTTGTACATTGTTAATTAAAAAGGGGGAATATTGAAACTAGCTAGCATAAAGCACTTTAATTTATCACGACTAAAAAAATTCCCTATGGTAAGCACAAGATTCAAGTTCGATCTCATGCACATTATGGATAGGATTTGACTTGGTGATAGTGTCATATGATTTCACTTTTTGTGAATTTTCCCATTTCACCCCATTTTAAGATTTAAATGTGCTTCTAATATACATACATAAAAAGGATATAATAATGAAACAAAAGGCTATTTTGATTTAATTAACTTCTAACATTAATTTCCCAAATTAGAATAACACTTTACAAAGTGGTTATTGATTTAGTAACTATCAAAAACACAAGGGTGACTACACTTAGTTGATTAAGTGTAGACCTAGGAGTTTATGATTGATTTGAGTGCATGAATAGGCTGATATAAAACCGAAAGTTCTTCGTTCTTGAGATTGGCACCTAAAACTATACTTGGTCAAAACCGTATAACTAGGTCAAAATCATATGTATGGTCCCGACCCTTCACATTCTTATATTTTGGTTCTACAACTTTATGTGCGCCTTGCATGTCTAGAAATGAATATCATTATTTGTCGATCTTCTACAATCTCCTTCAAAATGCTCTTTAACTCGATCAAACCCTAAAACCCTCATAGTGTGATATGGAGTTCTGTAAAATAAATTTATGTGGGTTATGGGCACCCTTGTGCACCACCGATATTACCACTACTATAAATAGGATTAAACCACATGTTGTTCTCCAAGCATGTGATATTTAATGTAATGCAATCATAATTTGACAATCGTGCTTTGATAATACCTTTCTTGAGTTTCACACTTTCACAAATACTTGAGAAGGGTCTCTTTTCTTGCTTTTGGATTGAATATGGAGACTCTTCGACGACGATAGGTGGATTTATACCTATAGAGATTACCGCCCTAATGGATGTGCATGAGTTATTTTGTAATTTTTGGAGCTTAGAGTTTCTTTTATGGTTATTTTTACATGAGGAAGTCTTAAAAGTGTCATGACCCTAAGTGAGGTGTAATTGACTTGCTTATATAGGCTTCTGATGGTTATTATGTCATAAAAGGCTGACCAAGAGGGGATATTACCTCATATGAGGATGATAGAATTGATTTTTTTCACAATGTGGGGAAAAAAATTGTACAATAGGGTTGAATTATATATTTTTACAAACCGACCAAAGCTAATGTTTTTTACCTAGGAGGAAAATTTAAATTTGACTTCATAAAGTTGGGGATAGATATTTCTAGGTATGTTTTGTGTAATTAAACCTCAAAAACTAACGATGGAAAATGCAAAGATAAATAAGTGACTAGAGGGCTATTATAGTGTGTCAAGCAAGAGTGGGGAGGGTGTATTTTTACATGAAAGTGTGTAATGTCAAGATTAGCAATGTCAAAGGATAGATTTCCAAATTTGAGTGTCTACATTTTCCCCCTTTAAGTATGAAATGAAAATTGCATGACTAAAGGAAAAGATGCCTAAGTGTGTAAAATCACTTTGTATTTTCTCGCACTAACATTATTTTTTAGTTTCCCATTGTGTTGGTGTTGGCACACTCTAAAATGAAACTTGTAACATAGAGTGTAGTCAATATGTAAGATAAAAAATAGAAATTTAACTCAAATTATGTTATGAAAGTACTGTAAAGAAATGTGTAATAAGATATTTCAAAAAATATGCAAAACATGGAAGGAATGCACCTAATTCTCTTGTGGAGGGAATTTTTTTCATGTTCTTGTGCTTTGGATATTTTAAAATATGTGGAACTATGATAAATAATTGGGGGCGATCATTCAAATTTTCATCGAGGAAAGGTTGATGTCTTTGGGTGTCTTGACCCAACACATGAATTCTGAAAGGAAGAACCAAAAAGAGAGGTTTTAGCACACATATCAAGGAGGAATACCATGTATAAAATTCATTCAACAACTCTGATATCTTCCCCTTAATTGTAAAGAGGATAGGAAAACATGCCCATGAATAACTTAGCTGCTTCGTTTCCCTCCATAACCCCATGGACCATAATACTAAAAATGTATATAATCCCACTTTTGTAACTTGATACACACTATAGAGAAGAGAAATAAGTGCCCCCGTACTCTTCTCATGTTTCATAAATTAGTGGAAAACTGAATATAAATGATTTCATACCAAAATTTGAGTGGAGAAAGGATATCTATGCTTAAATATTTCCAAAACTAGAAGTAAATCTAAAATCATGGAGAAGGAGATAATGAAATCCTTCATTCCCCTAAAATTGTGCAACTTGAACCCGAGTCAACATGACTATCAAACCAAATAATAATGTTGTAATAATGATGGTAAATCTAAAAATGTTGATAAATCTAGAGAAACTACCCCTGGGAAAAACTATATGGTAGGGTTGGGATGGTTATACGGTCCTAACCAAGATATATGTTTTTGACCATTTGTAGATTTTGGTAATTTTCTTTCTGAGTATGATTAAGAGACATTTTCTTTCCCTTAAATATACCTATGTGTAGAAATATGCTTGTGTCTACCTGGAAGTGTAGAATAAAACCCCGAGATGTTCGCCCTCTCTTTTCGGCATGTAAAATGGAGAATTTGAGCATGCAGATCAAAATAAGAGATGGAAACACATAACTAGTTGTTAAATAATATTTATATCCCCTCTAAAGTAACTAATGTTATCAATCCGAGTTTCCATCTTCCTGTCCAGATGAGTGTACGAGAAATCAAGAAACACTAAACAACGTCGAGTATACAAGGGCTTAGTACCTTGGAGATGATGATGGATGATACAAGTGCAAAGTTGATATCGGACTCCTTGGTGTGATCCCAGCAATCATGCAGTTCACATACACTAAAGAAATAATGATTAGATATTTTGTGCGGGGGCTACCTGAAAAAGTAGATATGGAAAGTGTTAACTCCCTCGGTGGTTGTCAACCCCGTGTGATAAGAATAATAATAAAATAGAGTCTAAACAGATAATATGAAAATTGATAAACAAAAGAACCTGAAATATGTCGGTATGTAGATGGCTTTATTGGTCAGATGCATGCAACATGAATCTCACCACATGAACCAGATCACGAGCAGAGTATTATGGAAATTCCACATGTTATCACCAATACAGAATAATAATGATATTGTGATAAATGGCTAAAATTCCTCAGCATTCACCCAAATTTTCTAATTTTTCCTTCCTCTTCTTTTAAATATGGGAAAAAACCCATATTTATAGCTTAGATGTGAGGTTAGATTGGGGTTAACAAGTAACCTTAGGGGCTAGGTAAAGTAGCTTGAGTTAAGAGATATGATGTGATCACGTGGGGACCATATCTTGAATTATTAGATGGAGTGGGGAGCATGATTGACATGGTGGGTGAGATAAAAGATTCCATTTAGAAAGGGGTGTCGGATGGGTGTATTAATACCCATGGATTAATAATTTATGAGAGATGGGGATAATGCCAAAAATTCAATTATTAAATGGTTTTATATGGAGCCCATTTAATAATTAATTTAATTTGGTTGAATAAATGATGAGGTTTATTGAAATTTAGGAAACATAAAGGTGAGATAGGAAATTACATGAACACGAGATGATGGAGGGGTACTATACCAAAAATTGGTGTCTACATTTGCCCCTTTTTGTTGAGTGGTTTGCGATAGCAAGCCATGAGACAAAAACAAAAAGGGTTAGATGAGATATATGTCTGAGGATGGATGAAGACATGACCAAAGGAAAGATTCCTCAGGCAAAAAAGGATCGCAATAACAATGAAAAAAAGTATGGTGGTGGCTCCAATATCACATCGGTAGAGGACAATTACGGTCTCAATGGAGACAAGATAACGTTCTACAGACTAGTGAGTGGGTGAAGACCACTACAGTATGGATGTAAACCATGATGACCAATGGGTCATAGGAAAACATTGAAATATGTGTAACTGAATACAAAAGATGTGCACAATCCTTTGTTTGTGAGGAATTGTGTACAAAAATCATGCGTTCGCAAAAGTAACAAGGATGAAGATAATGATGTCCCAAAGACGAGGCATGAGAATGACCCAAAGTGAGAGATATGTGTTGACAAGTACGGGGATGAAAATGTGCCCCAACATAAGACAGATGGATGTTGAAATAAGATATCCCGAGGGAACAATCATAAATGTGGACATGATGAGCATATGAGATAGAAAGGTGAGATAAAATGTCTAAAACAGATAATAAATATGACGGTAATCATGTTTCATAGGAAAGATGCATAAGTGTTAACAAATTAGAAGATAAAAGCTAAAAAAGAAGTCTCATTTATTTGATAAGTATGATAGAAATACTTTTGCGAAAAAAAATAAAAGAAGATAAAATATTCATGGAAGAGAACAAGATCAGATAGGCTGATGGTCATTATCATATCTTCCAAGAAAAAAATGTCAAAGGAAAATGGGAAGAGATTCTTATAAATGGATATGATGATTTCCTTGCAAGAGGACCGACAAAGATAAAAAGACATGAAAAGATTCTCAAAAAGAGAAGAACAAGAATGGTAATGAAATAGATTGGTGATACATAAATGGAGAAACATTGGCATTGACTATGAATTCCAAATTTGAGGATGTTGAGAAAGAGAAAAAGGAGCAGAGCAGGAGGATTGGCTGATTATGATAAGAGAAAGAAAGATTGAATATGAAGGTGACAGGGGTATGGAATAGAGGGATGGAGACGGAGGAGGAGAAAATAAGGAATGAAAGGGGAGGAAAAAGATAACAAAGAAGAATTATAGAGAAAGGGGGAAATGAAGAAGGACAAACAAAGAGAAGACAAGAAAAGAACAGAGCAGAGGATGAAATTATGAAAAAGAGAGAGAGTTATTCAAGATGAAAGGTGTGAAGAAGGATGAAGTAGAGGAAAACAAAGAGGTAATAGAAAATGAAAGAGATGATAGAGAAAAGAAAATTGAAGGAAACAGATCATAGTGAGGAAATCCAAGGCAAAGAATATGGAACTGACCGCATGGAAATGCATGTGGATGATGAGATGATAAAGGAGATGGGATAATGCTAAAGAGTTAGGTTATCGATGGGGAAGTAAGGAGGAAGTGCGAGGTAAAATGGGGAGGATGATGTAGAGGAAGTGAAATAAGACAAAGATCAGAAAGGAGGAAAAGACAACGAAGAAAATTACGTAGACAAAAGGGAACTAAGAATGAATATATTCGATAAAGAGTGAGAAACACAAGGAACGTAAAGAGAATCTTGAGGGGGAGGAAAGAAATCGATTGGAAAAGAAGTGGGGATGTATGAGATGAGGATATCTTTGTTGACAAGAAAATAGAGAGAGGGTGTATGATGAAAACAGGTGAAGAAATTGGCAAGGAAGTATGGAAGATAGAGAGGTGGCAAGTAAAAAGAAAGGAAGGGATAGAGAGGCAATGTCGGTGAATGGATGTTAGGAGAAATCCACTAATAATGCTCAAGTAGGAAAAGATGGGAGAAAATATGAGACAAGGTAAAAAGTAAATGAAGAATGAGAGGAGGAACGCCAATGAAGGGATATTAGGAGAAGTTCTCTGATAATGATCATAGGACATAGAGGAAGGAAGGAATGAAGATAGAATGGAGGAGGTCAAAGAAAAGGATTCAGGATGTGTAGAATGGGGATGAGTGATTTTTAGGAGAATTCCACCGATAATTACTAGCACGAAAATAGAAGATGATGATGAAAGAATGTTAGAGGAAGACCAATGACATTGAGAGGTAAATATGGGGGTATATATGTAGGATAACTCTAGAAGATGGAGTGGAAAGAGTAAATAAAGGAGGGATAATGATGTGTAGGAATATGCGGGAGAGGAAAGGATGCAAAGTGGATGAGAATGAATGAAAAATAAATGAAGAAACAAGACACGAAATGAACGGATAAGCAACAGATTAAGTAAGATTACCCAAATGATGGATGATGGAGATGAAAAAGGGACCAGTAGGAAGTGGTGTTTGTGTGAATGGAAGAGGAGGTGAGAGGATGTGATCATGGGGAATGACAAGAAAATGTAGATGGAGAGAATGTGGGGTAGTGGGAGAGTTCAGGATGATGGATCATGCTTAAGAGGGACTTTAAGTAAGATCTCCATGCCGTAGGAGGATTTAAGAAAGATCACCAAACCGAAGTGACAATATGGAATGGGAAATACAACATTGCATGGATACGGGTGTGGAAGGTTGGTTGGAGTGGATGAGTATGATGAGAGGTGGGAGATAGAAGATGAGGAAGATATGATGGGAGGTGAAAGGGTCAGATGGCAAACCATTCTTAAGAGGAACTCTTAAGTAATATTGCCCTGTGATGGAGATGGTTAAGTAGGATCACCAAACCGAAAAAGAAGAAGAATGATGAAAATATTAAGCAAAGATATATCAAAATGGAACAAGAGATGAAAGGAGGTGATATTAAAGTGATAACAAGGAAACAAAGGAGTGTGACATGAGTGGATGGAGGAACATATGCAACGTAGATGGATAGTGTAAGGGTAATCCTTAATTGGGATGCCCACGTGGTGGGAGTGATGATGCAAGAGTGTTAAGCGGAAAAGGAGGAGTGGAAAGACGTTTGTGGTGGTGATTGTCATCTATTAAAAGAGGAAATGGTGGAGAAGCTTCGGGAGGATCCAAGGAAGAAGATATACCTTAACTAAGATTTTTTGGTTGTATGGATGGTTAAGTAAGATTTTTAAACTGAAAGCGAGAAGAGTAAAAGAGAAACTCAAGAGGAAAGACAAGTAAGATATTTAGCATCATGCAAGGGGACAGAAAGGTGAGAAGGATGATGTGGAGACAAATGGTGATGAGTGGAAATGGAGAGCGAGGAGAAATGGATCAAATATGTTTTTGAACATGTTGAGAGATAAGGAGTTGTAGGATAATGAACTTGCCTTGAGAAGGATCCTCAAGTAGGATTCACAAACTACAACAATGATCAAGTAGAATTCGCAAACCAAAAATGTATTTGCAAACGCATTCATGGAGATGATGGATAGATATAAAATTCATAGTGTGAAATTTGATGTGATTTTTATAAAAGATGATTTGGATGAGATGAATGGAACATATTTTTTGTAAGGGCGTACAGGGAAACTATGTTTTGAAATGGATTGGAGATAAATAAGAAAAGGTTACCATGCAAGGCATTGCACTTGTATCCAATAGCAGGTGTTAACACATAACTAATGATGGTTAGTTATACCAAAAGATTGTGAGGGAAATATGGATGAAAAATGCTCGAAATCCTAATGTTGACATGATAAGGGGATTAAGATGTAACTTGTACGTGGGAAGAGGGATCTCCAAAGGTGGTGTTCCTTAAGTCTATGCCCTAGCTCTAGGAAAGGGAAAGAACAATAGCAGAGAGATTTCTGAAAATGCTGATAAAGGAAGGCTGATCAATGTGGAAAACCTTCTAGATGTCATAATAACAGAGTAGCCATCCTTCGAGGGTATGGTCTACTTTATACATAATATGGATGAAAAGAATAATATGATAGCCATCCTTCAAGGGATTGGTCTATTTCTTTTGATTTTGCTTTGATTTTTTATTTGTATACTCTCTTTTTTGCATGAACAACTGTCCTTCGAGGGATCAGTCTTTTTTTGATAACTTTGATTTTTCCTTTTGCATAAGTGAATTCGAGTTTCACATGGGGGAGAGCTGGGAATAGCTAAGTAAACCACTTAAGAGGGGATAAGGAATGTACAAGAGACACCCTAGACCCTTTGCATGGCTGCAATAGGAGAATGAGAAGGTGATGGATGTAATGGTTACGGGGTCACATCAAAGTAGTGAAGGCGGACCACATAATTCAGATCATTACAATAACAAATGGAAGGAGCTAAAGATGGAGGAATAATCTAAAGATGTAACTAAGTGATCATTGGTAGATATGCTAACAATAGACTGGTCACAAGTGCAATGCATTAAGAGGTTCCATTTTGGTTTACCACCACGAGAGGGAAGATAGTGAAGTTGCAATAAGATGAGATGATAGCCAAGTAGGAAATAAAACTAACATATGACCACAATGGTGGATTTAGATGAAAATAAATGATGCCCCAAGAGAGACATAAACATAGAAGGACAATCATGGCCTCAAAGGAGGACTTGATGAAGTAAACGGTATCCCAAAAGAGACACAAATATAGCCACAATGGTGGACTTTGAGAAAAATGTCCCTCGATGGAGAGACAAACATGGCCTTAAAAGAGGAATTTGATGAAAAATATGGTGCCCCAAAACAAACACAAATATAGCCACAATGGTGGACTTCAATGAAAAATATGATACCCCAAAAGGAGCATAAACAGAAAAGAACAAATAGGGCCTCAAAGGAGATGTTGATGAAATAAATGGTGTCCCAAAAGAGACACAAATATAGCCAAAATGGTGGACTTCGAGAAAATAGATGGTGTCCTAAAAGAGACACAAATAGAGCCAAAAAGGTGGACTTGGAGAAAAAGGGATCCCTCAACGGAGAGACAAGCATGGCCTCAAAGGAGGGCTTCGATGGAAAATATGATACCCCCAAAAGGAGCATAAACATAAAAGAACAAATATGGCCTCAAAGGAGGACTTGATGAAATAAACGGTGTCCCAAAAGAGACACAAATATAGCCACAATGGTGGACTTTGAAATAGATGGTGCCCCAAAAGAGACACAAATATAGCCACAATGGTGGACTTTGAGAAAAAAGGTCCCTTAACGGAAAGAATTAAAGGATGTCGAAAGATTTTAGATGAGATTGGTTTGGATTTGGATGGGATAAATGAAACAATGTCAAGGGGCGAAGTTCCCTAGTGACAAGGGAGTTGTATAGATGATTTTTTCAAGGGAGAGGGAAGGTTTTTCCCCCAATAAGTTAAATGTGGAGTTAATGGATGTTGAAAGAGTTTAGATGAAATTGTTTTGAATTTGGATGGGGTAAACGATCGGAGACCACAAGTGTGCTTAGTAAGATATTTCTTAGGAGGAATGATATGGGCTAGATGGATATTAAGGGATGATGTGGATGGAGGGATCATGGGAGATCCAACAGATGGGATATGGATTGGATTCAAGGTAGATGGAGAAGGAACTTTCCCCTGGATGAGGAAATAATCTTTCTCAATAAGGTTGTTGACGATTAACCGAAATTCCTTACAATGTTCGATGTCATGGCCCGGGTACGATGATAGGCGTATTCTGCAATTAGGATTGAACCATGATGGCTTGGGACCATAGTGATTAAAGGCTTTAATAGGAGGAAGTTTGATATTCGAGTTAAATGTCGAAGGATATCTACGTATGACCCCATTAAAGTGTCATGGGGAAGGTAACTTTTGTGGGGTTTGATAGGATATCTCAGCTTTGAGTTAGGAGAAAATGTGGATGTAGATTGGATGTGTGAATTTCGTGTTTTGGAGGACAAATAAAATTTGGTTAGAGGATTGTATTGTTTGGATGTGGATCGATTGTTGTAAGATGTCATAGATGGAGAGACTGATCTTAAAATAGATGTTGTGGCATTGGATTGTTGAGAAGAGGGAGAATCTGGATGTCTCCAAGGATGCACAAGGGACTGTCGGGGATGTTTTCCCTGAGCCTTAGATTTCAACCGAGGAGATTTACTTTTAGAAAGGATGATTATAATTTCAACTAGAGGATTTGATAGTTATGGTGTGGTTGTAAATGGAGAAAATGTACTAAAACAAGATGAGGATGTTAATGGAGAAATAGGTGTCGTATGATGCGATTAATGATATCTATATGAGATGTGGATTGTTTGAGTTTTGGCATGGAAATAGATGATCTTGTAGAGGGAGAAGTTAAACCATATTTATTTGATTTAGGTGGATGTGTTGGTACAGTAGGTGATCCAAAGGGTATCTTAGATAAGGTTACAGATCGAGAGGATTTGGTTGGTGTGATAGAAGGATTAGGTAAAGAGTATTGGGGTAGACTGGATAATGTGGCCATGGGTGAAGATATAGGTACATATGTCAAGGTCGGGATAGGTGGATTTTGGTGTAATAGATATAGGGGTAGCTGGGATAGATAAAGATGTAGGCATTTTTGGAATCTGTGGAGATGTGGGTGACGTGATAACCGATGGAGTAGACCTTATTAGTAATGCAGCAAATGTAGGAGCATTTTCAGATGTAGAAGTAGAAGGGACTGGTTGTTTCATAAATGTTTCTAGGGGTAAGAATGATATGTTGGCTAATGGGGTTGATGTAGAAGGTAGGGTTGTAAGGGTGCATGTAGTAGAACTGAGTTTTGTTGGGATGGTTGTGAGCAATGTAGGTGTAGTAACAGGTGTATTTGATGAAGATGTGGGTGAAGACATAGATGGGAGAGATGTAGAGATATGTGTGGATATGAATGGGGCTAAAAAGAGTGCTAAGGATGAATCTAATGTGGTAGATTGAGGTATGCTTGAAGTGGCGAAGTGGATGGTATAGTCAAATTTGATGTGGATGTGATAAGGAAAAGAGAAGGTGCGGGTTTAGGACAAGAAATGAAAGTTGATGTAGGTGTGACAGAGTTCGAATAAGAGGTGGGAATAGTGTCCATTATGGGAACATACGGAGTTGGTGATAATATGGGATCTTGATTGACAGTTTCAACCATACAAGTGTTTGATAGTTGATATGTAAAGGAGGTGACATGATTTTTGGTGGCTGATTAGTTTGTGCAAGTGGAGCTATCAATTTGGATATCCCCTGATTTACAATTTTTGGACATGATCTTTGAAGGAACGACATCTATCAATGTCATAACCTTTGACTCGATGATATTTCTGATGTAGTAGGCTTCGTGATACCAAATAGACTTGGCTTGTGAGTTGTCAACGCGTCATATGGGAGGAAGTTGGATGGATTTTACGCTCATCAACTTATTAAATACATAATTGTATGATTCTCCTAAAGGAGTGCAATTGGTTGTTAATTGATGAGATCATTGTTGACACCATGTGTTTGATGTAGATGAGGATGAGGGTTCAATGACCGTAGTGTTGGCCACACCCTTAAATTTATCATTATGTGTGAATGGTTTAGTGGATTCAAATTTTGACTTAATTGAACTTAGTTTAAGATGAACCGCTTTCAATGGCACGGGGTTTGAGCTTACGAGCCATGGTGAAAAATTCATAAAAGGTTTGGATTGATTGGATTTGTAAATTATATTATATATGCCTTGTACATGAACACGATAATAATTCGATGAGTTTGGTTTGTGGATAGTGAAGGATATTTAGTTTATAACATTCTGTCATCATACGATGAAGTCGGCGATGGGCTCGTCTTTCTTATCTGCCAAAAGGTATACTGAGATCAACGATAGTGGTTTTACGTGTGATATTGATAGAAAAGTGTTCTAAGAACAACTATGCAATTTGAGTGAAAGAGAATAAGGAATGTCATGGGATATTTTTGTACCAGTCCAACTCGAGAACTAGACAAAGACATAGGGAAAGTGCAATGAAATAAATCATGATCATGCACCATAAAACAACATGCATGTTTAAATACGAGGAGATGTTATGGGGATCTTCTTTTTGTGGAACTTAGTAAACTAGGAAATTTCCAATGAGGGGGATAGGGTTTGATTGGAACCGAGCAGATTAATCGGTTCATTACATATTTTTCATAGGATAAGTGTTTTTGGGTGCTACAAGTAAGGGTTTCTAAACTAGCTAAGCAATTCATTAAGGCATGAATTGAATCACTCAAGGTTTTGTAAGGTTTATATTTGATTGGTTGTGTGGTTTGAAAGATATTTTGATAAGGAAAATGATATGTTTTTGGGTGTGTGGGTGTTTGGTGAAGTGTCTTATAAGGTGGTTGATAAGTTTGTGGATAGGATGTTTGTGGAATGGTTTGATAAGATATTTGATTAATTTATGGATATGTGAGTTTTGGGGAGCTACTTGGTAAGGACTAATATGTGTCACATGTCGGGATCGTTGTATAAGTTTATGTTGAGCAATAGGGACATGACGATAAGTGGGGATATGTTTGTTAAGAGTTTGAGATGGTTGGAGCATACGATGGGCACGAATGTAAGTATGAAGTGGTTGAGATGGTTGGACAGACCCATTAATGGAATTTTCAAAATGGGATGTGGGTGGAATGTGATCCACCAATTTAGGAGATCGGGAGGATTGAGAGATTGTAGGATATTTCTCGGAGTGAGAAATCATATATGGGGTTAGAAGGAGATTCGAGTGGATCTAGAGGAGAAAGAAATGGTGGTGCAATCGGTTTAGGAAGACCGGCTTGACAAGGGATATGAGGGTTTGTGTCAAGGTGGGGACAATTTTGTATAAGATGGTTCTCATGAGGTGAGACCATGGAGACTACAAGTTGAGTAATCGAAGACATGGTTTTGAGTTTAGTATCTTATTGGGCAAGATCTTCGAGAGGAAGTAACTTTATTGGATAGAGCAGATTGTTGTTTTGTCTCGATTTGAGAAAGAGCAACAATAAGTCTGAAATAGAGAAAAATTTGTTTATGTATGTTGTTGAAAAAAAAGCAAGCAGAGAATATTTTTTAGCATCATGATTAATTTAGAGGATGTGAACAGAAAAGAAAAGTAGGTAATGAAAGTGCCTAAAGGATTCTACGGTTGGTTTTGGTAGTTATGGATTGGGAAATGTCCGAGACGATTTCTTATTAGATGTTTAAGTGCCAATCAGTTAACCAGTGAGAGGAACACTTTGATGTGTTAATTATGTTTGTACAGATCTCGGGAAGTGTGTGATAGGTGAAATGTAGAGAGTTAAATCCCTTACTTAGGCTATGTAAGCAAGCAATATGTAGAAGGTTTGTTTTAGACCAAAATGAACTATGATATTTGATGCAGACAAGCACTAATGAAAGGGAAAATTCAATGCAAAAAAGAGAAAATAAAGAAAAATGAGGAATACGGAGGACACTTATCGATGGCAGGGAATGCCCAAGTAACCTAAAATGGCACCGTCTATGTTTGTAGATAAGGTCGGTAAAATTATTTTGTGCGGTGTGTTTGACTTAAACATTGATCTTTGATAGTGTAATGTTGTTACCGTGAGGTTGTAGACATTATCCTGCAAGAAGATAATAAATTCTATTAGTTAAGGTAGTTTTAAAAAATGACTTTATAAATTTTACAAATGGTGTCGTCGTAAATAAATAAAAATAAAATAATTAATTAATCTAATTAATTAACAACATTGTAGTTTAATGTTCCTAGTCAATTAGAGTAATTGTGATGTGAAAATGAAAATTATAATTTTAATCTATGAAATAAATGTATAAGATAAATTAATAAATGTTAAGCACGTACCAAAATGAGAGATGATGGAATGATAAACTATACAATGTGTCAATAGATTCGAAATAATAAGCTATGAAATGAACTATAGAATTAAAGAAATATAAACTATAAGAATAATCTATGAAGTAAATTATTAACTAAAAGGAAATGCACTTAGTAAATTGAAATTAGAAATTATTAAATAAATATGTAGTGTGTGTGTGGTCGAGCCATGTGGAGTTCACATGGAGGGGTCACCTTGGTTGGGGAAAGTGTGCATGGAGAGAGTGGGTCGGTGTATGTCGGTTGGAGGTTGAGGATAGGGTCGAGTCGTATGTGGGGTGAGTGGGGCAAGTGGGGCGAGTCGGGAGGAAGAGAGAAGGAAGGGTTGGATAGTTGTGAGTGGAGGGATGTTGGTCAAGTATGGGCGTGGAGTCGGGGAGAAGAGAGTCTGGGGAGAGGAATCAGATGGGAGCTCAGGTAGAGGAGAAGTGGGATAGAAGGGAGATGGGGAGTAGCGCAGGAGAGAGCTCAGGTGGATGGGGGACAGGAGAGATGGGTGAAGCACGGATTGGTGTGGAGGTTGGAATTGGTATAAGTTAAGAGGAGATGGGATCGTGTGAGGATGGGGTGAGACTGGAGTGGATTGAAGGGAGGAGAGTCAGATGGGAGCTCGCAGAAGGGAAGATGGAGATCGTGGTTGGTCGAGTGGGTAGAAGTTTTGTTGAGGGGAGTTATGTGGAATAGTTGGGAGATGCAGAGGATGGCTCGGGTTGGATGGAGAGTGGAGTGGAGAAGGGGGATGAAGTTGGATGTGGATGTGGAGAGCTCGGTGTGGGATTAATGGGTTGCAATAGGGAGAAATAATGAACTGAGTGAGTGATGGGAGTCAGTAAGGATGGAGTGGATTGAAGGGTTTGTGGGAGTTGAAGGTGGAGCCTGTGGGTGGCTCAATGGGAAGGAAGGGAGAATGGAGTGGAGAAGGGAGAGATGACTCGGTCGAATGGTGTGGTAGCTCGGTGTGGGATTGTCGACGAAGGTGGAGTGAGGTGGATGTGGGGAGTAGCGAGTTCGAGGTGGGTAGAGAGCGGGATGGGATGTGAGGTGGCCAAGTGGGAGATGGGGAGAGCTGAGTGAGGAAGTGGCCGAGCTGGCCGGAGAGGGAAGTTGGGAGTTGGGTAGTGGCTCGGTGTTGAGAGTTGGATGGGGAGGGGAGTGAGTGGTTCGGTGGGTAGATAGGTAGGGTTAGGAGATGGGTTGGAGGTAAGGTAGAATGCTAAGGGAATGGGTAGTTAGGATAATATTTTTTTAATTTAATATTTTTTGTTATATATTTCTTTTATTATTATATATTTTAAGTATAAATTACATTTATTTATTTATTTATATATTATTTTAATGAAAAAATATAAAAGTATCGACCGATTATACACCACCAAATAAAAACACATTCTAAATAACAAAAACACGTATTTCGTGATAGAGAACGAAGATAAAGTGTAAGTAACATTCAAAACAAACAACGATAATACTCAATCCTATGAATAGGTGAGTCGAAAAACAAAAGATAAAAAATATAAGATGTAATGACAACGAGAAAAACAAAGTTAATTTCTGGATTTACTTCCCATGCGGGTAAATGTCAACAGAAAACAAGAAGAGTACGTACTTACCTCTTGGTGATATCCACAAGTGACTGTGATCGACCAAAAATCAATAAATACCAAGATGTTGCAAACAAACAAGTTAGAAAAGATGAATAAAATAACAAACAAAATGACCAGATCTAGGATCTGGTCCCACCAGGCGTGCCAAATGTTGATTTGAGTTTCTAGCTTCCTATCCAGATGAGTGTACGAGAAATCAAGAAACACTAAAAACTCAAGTATACAAGGGCTTAGTACCTTGGAGATGACGATGGATGATATGGGCACAAATTTAATATCGAAATCCTCGGTGTGATCCCAAAGCAATCCTAACAAAGTAGATCCAAGAAGCGTTAACTCCCTCGGTGGCTATCAACCCCGTGTGATAAGAATAATAATAAAATAGAGTCCAAATAGATAACATGCAAATTGATAAACAAAAGAACCTGAAAGATGTCGGTATGCAGATGGTGTTATTGATCAGATGTGTGCAACATGAATCTCACCACATGAACCAGATCATGAGCAGAGTATCATGGAAATTCCACATGTTATCACAAAGACAGAATAATAATGATATTATGATAAATGGCTAAAATTCCTCAAAGCATTCACCCAAATTTTCTAACTTTTTCTTCCTCTTCTTTCAAATATGGGGAAAAACCCATATTTATAACTTAGATGTGAGGTTAGATTGGGGTTAACAAGTAACTGGGGTTGGGTAGAGTAACCCGAGTTAAGAGATATGATGTGATCACATGGGGACCACGGCTTGAATTATTAGATGGAGTGGGGAGCATGATTGACATGGTGGGTGAGATAAAAGATTCCATTTAGAAAGGGGTGTTGGATGGGTGTATTAATACCCATGGATTAATAATTTGTGAGAGATGGGGATAATGCCAAAAGTCAATTATTAAATGGGTTTATATGGAGCCCATTTAATAATTAATTCAATTTAGTTGAATAAATGATGAGGTTTATTGAAATTTAGGAAACATAAAGGTGAGATAGGAAATTACATGAACGTGAGATGATGGATCATTCTTAAGAGGGACTCTTAAGTAAGATCGCCATGCCACAGGAGGATTTAAGTAAGATCACCAAACTGGAAATGACAATATGAAAGGGGAAAGACAACATTGTATTGGATACAGGTGTGGAAGGGTTGGTTGGAGTGGATGAGTACGATGAGAGGTGGGAGATAGAAGATGAGGAAGATATGATGGGAAGTGAAAGGGTCAGATGGTAAACCATTCTTAAGAGGAATTCTTAAGTAAGATTTCCTGCGATAGAGATGGTTAACTAGGATCTCCAAACTAAAAAAGAAGAAGAATGATGAAAATATTGAGTAAAGTGCATATCAAAATGGAACAAGAGATGAAACGAGGTGATATTAAAGTGATAACAAGGAAACAAAGGAGTGTGACATGAGTGGATGGAGGAACATATGCAACATAGATGGAGAGTGTAAGGAAAATTGGTCTCTACAAATGTGGTGGCCACCCAGAAGAAACAACACCTGTAAAAAGGGATGTGCATTGTAGAAACCATGACACAAAACAATAGCAATAAGATTAAGAAGCATGATAACAAGAATAGTGCAACAATACAAAGAAGTGTAAAACATGTCAAGTAATAGAATATTATATGCTAGTAGAAAAATAAGTGCATATAATGCAGAAGCAACTGTAAAAGATGTCAAGCAATGTCATACAAAAAGGCAAAAAAATGCAAACATGGGACATCGAGCGTGTGGAAGACAATCAAATCTCGTCGGCTTACAAACAAAATATACACAACCATACACAAAGCATTGTGCCAAAAACATGGGACACCCATGGTGTCATAATACAATCAAGACCCTTATGCTACAATCAAAGTGGGAATCAAGCATACTCACACATAAGCTGGAAAACATGGATAAAAATAATCATAGTAAGATGGGATGTAAAGAATAAACCATAATTTCGTTAAGTGTGGACATTTTACAATCTAGATTAAATACTGAAATCAGCTATGTTGGTTTTACTTATACCAAATATTGGAATTTGATTTGGCTATTATTAGAATCGAAAAGAGGTTTTTGGAGTTTGATTTGGCTATTATCGAGAATCCAAAGAGGGGTTTTTTAAAATTATATATATCATGAATGAGGTATTTCCATTTTAGGGGTTTATAATTTTTAGTAAGAATAGGAAATACTTATTGGAATAATTAATACATTTATAACTTTGCAATGAATAGAAAATACTTATATTTTCCATTCTCATACAAACAAACATTTTTATCTTATATTGAATGGGCATATGTCCATTCTCATACAAACAAACATTTTAATCTTGTATTGAATGGGCATATGCTAATTCTCACATAATAATCATAGATGAAAAATACACATAGACAAAAAGGGAATATGTCCATTCTCATACAAAAAAATATTTTAATCTTGTATTGAATGGGCATATTCCCATTCTCATATAAGAATCATAGAAGAAAAATAGAGGTAATATTTAATTTGTTTTATAGTGGACATTTTCCCATTCTCACATCCTTTATAGTGATATTAAAATGATTAAGTTCACTATTGCTTCAATGAGTTAGAATGGTTAGAGTAGGCATATGCCCATTCCCATAAAAATAAAGACTTTTATTGTTGTGATGAGAATGGGCATATGCCATTTCTCATACAAACAAAAAAATTTATCATTGTGATGAGAATGGGCATATGCCCATTCTCATAAACTTAATATAGAAATAAAGAAAAATTTGGATGTGATTTATTTTAACTATGGGGTCGTGTGCATTTGCATGTTGTATATTTTACATATTTTGATCATATATATTTGTGTCTAATATTGCTTCTAATTTATGAAATCAATAAAAATTGACAAATGTTTAATTATAACATTGATTTATTTGCATAGAATGAAGGTAGGAAATGTGTTGTTATGAGATAAATACAACATAAAATGATGGTAATAAATGAATTGTTAAGAGATAGTCTACAAAAATAAACTAATATTAATATATTGTTATGAGATACACTAAAAAAAAACCAATTAATTTATATTTATTAATCAACATAATAGTAACAAGTAAACTCAACCATGTTATGAGATAAATACAAGTCATAATTCTTTTTGCATAAAATGATGGCAATAAATCCATTATTATGAAATAGACTAAAAAATCAATATTAATCATTTTTTATGAGAAAGACTACAAAAATAAACTAAATTTATCTATATATATTAAACAACATAATAGTATCATGTAATCTTAATAAAGCTCAATCAAGTATTTTTTTTAAATGTTTCAAAGACTGATGTAAATTTGGGTGTGGACCCCATGATTTAACCATGTACATAAATGTGTGAAATTTTTTCTATCGCAATGCATTGTGCCATCAAATTTCCATCTAAAAGGAAATCTAAATAAAAACACCTCAGTTCTTTCATTAACAAAAAAATTTGTTTCACCTATGAATAATATGTTTTATGCTCCATATATTTGGGTATACTTATCAAGAACTTTTTGCATATTGTTTTTATAAACTGCGGCATAATATTCCCTTCTTTGATCTTAAAAATGTGTTGCTAATTTCACACCTGTTATGCCCCAACAAAAACGAATTCAATATTTCTTAGCTAATCAATTTTTTTAATGAAGGCATGTCATTATCTTGAATGCAGGTATGTAAACCACAATCTAATATCAAAATGTTGTCGTGTTATCCTTAACAATTTAGGGCTAAATGTACGATTGAAATATCGGTAGCATGTATATGTAAATTTTGGTTGTATGGTCAACGATCTAAATCTAGTAAGCCACGGAATTCAAAATAGCAATTCTTGTAACCCCAAAACCAATAACTTATTTCCAAGGAATACAATATGAAAAACCAACCAATAACAAAATTCTTTTTCAATAAATTAAATCATAGATTATATTATCTGAGTTAATTGATAATTATTTTATTTTTGTATAAACATATCAAAAATAGTTTTGAGCATTAAATGGTAAACTATCAATAACATCCTAAATTATCATTATATATTAATCACATCATTTGGATGAAATGTGAAGAAGAACTAAAAACTATAATAAACATGTGTTGAGCATTACATAATAATAACCACCAATAACATCTTATTAAAGAGTATATAATAATCACTTCAAATAGAAAATGGAAAAAAAAATAACTACAAAAATGTAATAAACACAATTTTATATATTGATTTCTTCCATTGTTGTTTGAAATAGAGAACATCCCTTTAAGATGTCTCTTACATCATCCTGCAACCCCTACAAGGATAGTTCTATAAACAATGATGACATAAGCCACTTATTATTTTTAAAGTCTTTTTCAGAAACCTTTGGAGACACCAAAAAAATTCTTCAGGAACTCCTTTGTTGATTACATTAACTACAACTGTAGTTTCACATTTGTATGGAAATTATGGTGTTTTCCAAATTGTTTCCAAATTTTTAATAAATCTGTCTCCTATTTTTCACAATGCTCCATACCCCAAAAAAACAAAGGATGCACGTCCACTTTAACTATGAGTAACAGATTTTGTTCTTTAGTTTTTATACACTTACATCCGTATCCAACATATACGAGAATGTTATTTGATGAAACTCTTTAGACACGAAGTTGAAAATTGGGAAATAGACATTCGTTATAGGATGTGTTTTTGTTCAATTGAAATTTATTTTCCTTCTTAGAAGTATGTTTTTGAACTAGCAATCCTTCTAATTTAAGAACAAGCAAATTTCTCTTTGGAGGCACTACAAAAAAATAGTAAACTTCATTATTAACTTGTATGCATTTCAAATACGATAATAATATTTCATAAAATATTTTTACCTTTTTCTTTACATATGTTTGTTGCTTGTAAATTTTCTCCTATTGTATCTTCACATAAAAATTGAAATTAGGATATATTTATCAAATTTATTCCAACTAATGTTAATAAATAACAAATATTAATATTTTAACTTATTTCTTTACATATATTTGTTGGATTTTCTCTAATTGTATTTGTACATAAAAATTACGTTTAGGATATATTTATCAAATTGATTCCAAATAATATTGAAAAGGAAAAAATATTATTAAATTTACAATAATACTTGATATATATTCGTGAGCTAACTGTCATAATTGATGGTGAAGGTTTTGATGTAGCTTTAGTATTAATCACCATTAGTTGTGTGTTTTGTATGTTTTGTTGGGTAACTTCTTGTTGGTTGGATGACATTATGCTATTATTAGGAATAATATCTTCCTCTAATGGATTAAACTCATGGCTTGTGCTTTTTCTCCACTCATAATCATTTGTAAGGGCTCAACAGTTGTTTCCAATGAACATAAATACTTAGAATGTAAAGTAAAAATTGTAAACAATGGATTGTTGTCCATTCTCACTTAATCACTATAATACATGTTCAATCTTGTATTCACTAGTGGATACATGTTCACAATAATACTTATTTAATCTTGTATTCACTTTGGGAGGATATATGTTCTCATTTAGGAATCATAGAAGAAGAATATAATGTTGCATAAATTTGTTTGTTTGTATGAGAGATATGTTACATAATCTGGTTGTTTGATGCAAATCCTAAATCACTTTTAATCTATCACCAAGGTTAGAATGATCCAAGACTTAAAATACTACCTTTTAATTGGCCAATAAATACTTTTCTCTAGGTCTCCACTCTCCAAAACTTATAATATTTGCCTTGTGAAATTCTCTTTGATTATTCACAATTGTTTTATATTAGTTGAATTAGTAACTCTCTTTAATTTTTCATAATTGTCTTATATTAGATGGACTAGTAATTCTCTTTAATTATTCATAATTATCTTATATTGGTTGGACTATCCCTATCGAGCCAAGTGTTGCACTACATACCCTCGACGAGAGAGACCAAACCTTATGTAGTTCAGATTTTTTAGAAGTTAGAAGGGACGTTCCCCATGATTTCTAATATACTTTATAGAGGTATTAAAATGATTAAGTTCAATCTTGTACTGAATGTGCAAATTCCTATTCTTCTATAGGAATCATTGAGGAAGAATATATGATTGATATATGAGAATGGACATATTCCCATTCAATGTATGCAATATTAAACTTAATCATTTAAAACCTCTATAAAGGAAGTGGTTAATTTTTTTAGTAGAGCGAGCTTATCCATGCAACAATGGAAATTTTATTGACAATTAATGTTTTCAAAGGAAGTGGAGTTCTTAGGGATGGTAAGCTTCACCATGATGCTATTGCAATCGATCTATTTTTTTATTATAAACACCAATACGTTCACATGAATGATTATTTCTAACTCTACCCATGATTCAAAATATCATCTAGTTTCCTTTCCCTTTCAGGCTAGACAATTTCCCATTGTAAAAAAGTATACTTTTAACTCTTTATGTCAAGCCCATTCTCAATTAAATAATAGAGATAAACTTTAATTTGTCTTACAATGATAAGTTGTGCATTTTCACAACCTTATCTTTTTATAATGGATACATCTGATCTCATTCTTAAACAAATAAATATTACTTTGTTTTATAATACGTCTGTAAATTAGAATGTTTTTAATACGCAGGAGCCCAATATCATACAAACAAATAGTTTTTTCTTGTAGTTATCTATAATTATATTATACTTGCTAGACTATCCCTAGCAGAGCTAAGTGTTGTACTACATATCCCATTAGTACAAACAAATAGTTTTTGCTTTGTAATTATTTATAATTGCATTATACTAAGTGGACTATTGTTAGTAGAGAATAGTGCTTCACTACATGCCCATGAGAGATATCCAACTTTATGTAGTTCTCATCATACAATATATATATTATGCTTTTTTAGAATAGGTTGTGAGAATGGGAAGTAGAGCAAGAATATATAATTATTGTTATGGAATTTTTGCAAGGTTTACCAATGTACAAAGGTATTAAAATGCAAAAGGCAAACTACATAGCGTCAATAATATATTCTTGATCTACTTCCCATTCGAAACACATTTAATTTTCTCGAGTATAGGCATCTACCCTTTCAATACAAGTACAAAGGTGTGATAATTCACTACTTCCCATTCTAAAACAAAGTGAATTTTATCTCTATTCTTTTGTGATACATATTTTATGTACTGCCAATTCAATAAAAAGACCAAAATGTTTTTTGTTTGAGAATGGGCATATTCCCATTGTAAACATTCAACTATAAGAAATATTGAACTTAATCATTTTAATACCTCTAAATATTATGAAACATATTTAATTTTTTTCCTTGTTCATATTCTATGATATCTATATGTGAATGGGCATATACCCAAGAGCAATATTGAGCTTAATCATTTTAATAAATCTATAAAAGTTGTGAGAATGGAGAAATTTTAACTCTATTCTTCTAATTAAACTTCTAACTTTTGTTTACATATATTCTATAATATGAAAAGAACTTAGGAGAAAACTATATGAAGGATGTACATCTTAATATTAGAACAAAGTAAAAATTATTAAGAATTAACGTATACATAATGACTATAATAAAAAGAACACAAAAAAATTATAGAGGCTATTCACTTGGAGGCGTAGTTAGACATTTATAATATTTTGGAGCATGATCTCTGTTTGTGATTCTCCACCATAAAGATAAGTGAGGGCCTCATTGTATTATGTTTTGCCTTTGATGCATTTTTTCCCACCATATAATATTAATACAGGGACACATTAGTATTACATATCTCAATCATGTGCTCCCAAAAATGCACTCGATCTCTCACATCCGAAAGGATGTTTGGGAATGACAACTCCAACTTCATTTGATTTGATAATATCTAAGGGCTCTGAATTTTGTCAATCTAGATCCATTGTCACATCTTCCACCTCCATACCAATTGAATTATGAACACCATACATGGAAAAAATCACTAACATCCCTTGAAATTCATGTTCTTCATTCATAATTTTGTAACATCCTTCTAAAATTATTGCTAATTTTTAAAAAAAAATCATGTACACTTTTACAATAGTATAAAATAAGTAAACTTGTACTACTTTGGAAGTATAAAGATGTAGACACAACTCATTGTAGTGTACCCAATGAATATCAGAATATCAATAATATCATTTGTGAGATAGTACTCACAATATTACAAAAATTACGACTTCTACACTGAGTGAAGAAAATGGAATTCCAAACCTCTCAATGTTCTACTAAGTAAAAAATGATAAGAACATTAACAAGTGAATTCATATGTATCTTGCATCCTTGGTTGAGAATTTGTATTAACCATGAGACACATACAATTCAAGTAGTTCAATAGCATTTTTTGAATAATTTGGAAAATTTCCTTGACTCCCTTCCCCTGATGGTGTAGCCTTCCTTTTCATTTTTTTCTTTTCTTCTCTAAGATCTTGACATAGTTGAGAAAAATGAGACTCATGCATGTCAAATTTTTCAATCACATTTAATTCATTACATCCTATAAGAGAAACGTATTTTGGAACTCTTTCCAGCATATAAGACATAACTTTGGCTCTTGTTGCTCTTCTCTTTTTACTCTTTTGTAGTAATATTTTAGAAATATTGCACTAACCCCATACACTTCTTTGAACCAAACTTCACCACTATTGCATTTATCAACAAGGACATCTAATTCTTCATTTTTCATACATTTTGTACCTTTAAATAGTCTTGTTGTAAGCATATCTAATTAATTTGGCTTGAAAACTGGGTTTTAGCTTTTATTGGGAAACAAGGAAACCTCTCGTTGGTATAAAAATCAAAAACTAAAACCCACTTATCCAAAATTTCATCCGGGAGTACAAGAAATGAAATTTAATCATTCAAACTTTCCAATTTTTCCTTTTAAAAAAAGAAAAAATTTCCTTTAGAATGTCTCGCATATTAAAATAAATTTTATTAGTCTAGCATTCTATAAGAAATAATTTAAGTTAATTTCTATGTGTAAAATAAATTAGTACAATTTATAAATACCTTCTCTCTTTCCGAATTATCATAACTAGAACCAGGACGTTGTGGTCTCTTCTCTAAGATCCACCTTAACCTCGGCTTTATACAGATTAGTTAATAAATATTGTTTAAACCATATTTTTTCCATATTTTGTTTCTTTGGAAGACAGAATACAAACATACCTTTGTTTGATTCTATCATGATGAGCAGATGAAAAATTAGGATTTGTAAGGATCTATTTTTGGCTTCCATTGTATGTTGCCCATCAATAATATAGAAATGAGTTTCAATGTTATGAATTTCATGCTCAAAATCCATGTTAAAATAACACCAATAGTTTTTTTGAAAGGAATAAAAATTGCATCCCATTGAAAAGGTACAGGTTGCATAACATAGAGTGGACAAGGAGACTAACACTTGTTAAATCAAGTGATCTGTATTGGTATTTTGTAGGAGCTACATAAGCAACGACCAATATCAATTTTGAATGACTTTTCATCAAATAAAAAAAGATGAATCTCTTCAGATAATGTAGATTCACTTTTTTAAATTCAATTTGAGCTTGTTTTAATAATAATTTCTCTTTTGTAGATCACTTCACCTCTTGAAAGTGTGATTCTAAAATGTATTTTTCTAGCTTAGATAATTTTTGTCTTCTGAGCATGGTAAACATTTTTAATGTAATTTTTGTTGGCCCAATTCCTTATCCATATTCATGCGGTGGGAAAAAAATGAACTGAATGCATACAAATATAATATTTTTAATATGGTGACAATTCCTATAAAAATATCTTCACTATTATGCACACCACTCTTGTCCCCTTCAGTGTATGACTCAATTTTACAACCATACCTGTAACATGAATCTTTGTATTTTTTTCTAACATTTCCATGCCATATTTTTTGTAAAGAGAAACATATAATTCCATTTTATGTATTGAGCATGTACATGATGTATTGTCCATGTTTTCCACTTGAAGAGATACAATTCTATTTGTTATACACTTTAGGCTCAGACGAATGTCAATTAGTGTGCATTTGTCTCCCAAGGAATGAAACAACCACGAGATCACTTTGTAATAATTATCGGGGTGTGAACTTCAACAAATCCTGCTTCATACCTTCTTTCCTAGTTGTTTGCACCATCAAAAAATGTAATTTCCTTGTACGAGGTAGTGGTAATAAGAGCCATTTTGTGCTATTACAAATTTTGTTAATGTAATGTATATCAAAAGCTTCATATACTTAACATTTTTTCTAAAAGTAACAAGTTGTGATAATGTGCAACTTCCCATTTTAAACTCTATTCTTTTTATATGATTACATCTATCCATGATAAAAAAAAAAAAATTTGTATTGAATGGGAATATGCCCATTCTCATGTGATATAATTGTTTATTTGTATTTAATGGGTCAATACCCATGGTCGTTTATGGTACTTTTACTCTCTCCACTTTATTTGTTCATCATTTTTGCTTTAAAAGGAAGATACCCATTCTCACATATAAATAATAGAAAAATAATAGAGATAAATCAGCTCATTCTCATGTGTAACTAGTAGAAATGATAAATCTCATATATATAATTATATGTATTTTTATACGGTTAATATGATCATAGAATTTTTTTATATTCTTCATGTGATTCAAATAATTTATATGTAAATTCTTCTTCATAATTCAAATTATTTTATCTCTACTTTATTTAATTGTTTATAATTCTATCATATTGGATGGACTATCCCTGGCCGAACCAAGTGTTACACTACATACCCTCTAGAGTGATCAACCCTTATGTAATATCAGCATATTAAAGACCAATGTTTATCAAGGTAGTAATAAAAATGAAGAATTCCATTCTCAAGACAAGGTGAAGCATCAAGGTAGTAAATATGTGCAACATTTCATCATGAATATGTAATTTATGCACATAATGCTATTTCATTACAAACATCAACATCAATCACATATTCAAGATTAAATGACAAACTTTTTTTGTATTGCTAGTTAAATATTCCTTGTTGAATAAATTATTAGGTACTCTTGTTTTCCGCACCCCATCTTGAAACTTACATAAAATGGGAAATAATTAAATATATAGCTTAAGTTCTTGTTTATAATTATATCATTTTGGTTAGAGTAATAGATTCAAGAATAATAGATGTTTAGAATGGGAATATTATGCTCTACACACTTCTCATCTTGCTATATATATATATATATTAAAATTTAGAAAGCATAGAAGAAGAATAGATATTTTAAATGGCCATATGCTCATCCTCATATATATATATATATATATATATATATATATATATATATATATATATATATATATATATATATATATATATATATATATATATATATATATATATATATATATATATATATATATATATACATTAAAATTTAGAAAACATAGAAGAAGAATAGATATTTTAAATGGCCATATGCTCATCCTCATATAATAATTATAGAATAGAATTGTAAGATGTGTATTGTGAAAGTTTCAACAAGATTTGAAGAAAATGTTTATGCTAATTTTACTCTCTCAACTTTATTTTTCATCCTTTATGCTTTAATAGGGCATATGCCCATTCTCACATATAACTAATAGTAAAATAATAGATATAAAGTTACAAATTCTCATGTATAACTAATAGAAATCTCATATATATATATATATATATATATATATATATATATATATATATATATATATAATAGAAGAAGAATAAAATAACTTTAAGATCAACATATTATATTTTTTTCTTTAAACATGGGAAGTTACTTTGTTTTAGAATGGGATGTTATGAATTATGGCATTCTTTATAGAAGTTGTGCACGGTTATAATGGGCACAAGCCCATTCTCATACAAGAAAACATTATTTGTTTTCTAATAATTAATAATTTTATTATACTAGCACCCCTTCCTAAAATCTTAGTTTCCCTGCACCCCCTCCCGAATGGTTAACTACAGAAAAAACAAAAAATCATTCAATGCGGTGAATATATATATACATATATATATACACATACATATATATATATATATATATATACATACATATATATACACATACATATATATATATATATATATATATATATATATATATATATATATATATATACGGTTAATATGATCATATCAAATTTTATCCATATTCTTCTTATGTGATTCAAATTTTTGTATGTCTATTCTTCTTCTGTGATTTGAATTATTTTATCTCTACTCTATTTAATTGTTTATAATTGTATCATATTGGTTGGACTATCCCTGGCCGAGCCAAGTGTTGCACTACATACCCTCTAGAGGGATCAAGCCTTATGTAGTTCTCATCATATTGAAGACCGATGTTTATCAAGGTATTAATAAAAGTGAAACATAAATGTAGTAATAGAAGTGAAGCATTTCATCCTGAAGATGTGATTCATGCACATAATGGTCTTTCATTACCAAACATTAGCATGAATCACATATTCAGGATTAAATGATAAACTTTTTTGTGACTACTAGTTGAATATTCCTTGTTAAAGAAATGATTAGGTACTCATGTTTTCTTACACCCCATCCTGAAACTTGCACAAAATGGGAAATCATTCAATGCATAGCTCAAGTTCTTGTTTATAATTATATCATTTTGGATGGAGTAATAGATTCAAGAATAATATATGTTTAGAATGGTAATTTTATTCTCTAGATACTTCCCAGTCTTACTATATATATATATCCATTCACATTTAGGAAACATAGAAGAAGAATAGATATTTTGAATGGGCATATTTCCATTCTCATATAAGAATTATAGAATAGAATTGGAAGATGTGCATTGTGATAGTTTCAACAAGATTTGAAGAAAATGTTTATGTTACTTTTACTCTCTCTACTTTATTTGTTCATCATTTCTTCTTTAAAAGGAAGATGCCCATTCTTATAAATAACTAATAGAAAAAAGATAAATATGATCATTCTCAGGTATAACTAGTATAAATCTCATATATATCTAATTTAATAGAAGAAGAATAATGATAACTTTAAGCTCAACATATTATATTTACTTTCTTTTAACATGGGAAGGTACTTTGTTTTAGAATGGGAAGTTGTGCATTGTGATAGCCTTTATAGAAGTTGTGCACATTTATAATGGGCACAAGCCCATTCTCATACAAACAAACATTGTTTGTTTTGTAATAATTAATAATTGTAGTATACTAGCACCCCCTCCTAAAAGCTTAGTTTCCTTGCACCCCCTCCGAATGGTTAACTACATAGACAAAATGGGAAATCATTCAATGCAAGTGCATAATATCCACACACACACACACACACACACACACACACACACACACATATATTTATTTATTTATTTATTTATTTTTATTTATTTATTTATTTATATATACGGTTAATATGATCATAATATATATTATCTATATTCTTCTTATGAGATTCAAATTATTTGTATGTCTATTCATCTTCTCGTGACTCAAATTATTTTATATCTACTTTATTTAATTATTTATAATTGTATCATATTGGTTGGACTATCCTTGGCGAGAAAAGTGTTGTACTACATACCCTCTAGAGGGTTCAAGCCTCATGTAGTTTTCATCATATTGAAGACTGATGTTTATCAAGGAAATGAAGCATTTGGTTTTGAAGATGAAGTTAAGCATCAAGGTAGTAATAGAAGTGAAGCATTTCGTCCTGAAAATGTGATCCATGCACATAATGGTCTTTCATTACCAAACATCAACATGAATCACATATTGAGGATTAAAGGATTAAATGAATCATATATATCCATTCATATTTAGGAAACATAAAAGAAGAATAGATATTTTGAATGGGCATATGCCCATTCTCATATAAGAATTATAGAATATAGAATTGGAAGATGTGCATTGTGACAGTTTCAACAAGATTTGAAGAAAATGTTTATGCTAATTTTACTCTCTCCACTTTATTTTTTAATCCTTTCTGCTTTAGAAGGGAAAATGTCCATTATCACAAATAACTAATAGAAAAATAATAGACATAAATTTTCTCATTATCATGTATAACTAATAGAAATCTTATATATATATATATATATATATATATATATAATTTAATAGAAGAAGAATAGAGATAACTTTAAGATCAACATATTATATTTACTTTGTTTTAGAATGGGAAGTTGTGAATTGTGATAGCCTTTTTCAAATTTTTGTGCATTTATAATGGGTACAATCCCATTACCATACAAACAAACATTGTTTGTTTTGTAATAATTAATAATTGTATTATACTAGCCCCCTCCATGAAGCTTAGTTTCCCCACCCTGTCCTAAATGGTTAAATCCATAGACAAAATGGGAATTCATTCAATGTAGGTGAATCATCTCCATATATATAATTATCTCGTATTTTATATGGCTAATATGTTCATAGTATATTTTATCTATATTCATCTTATGAGATTCAAATTATTTGTATGTTTATTCATCTTCTTTGATTCGAATTATTTTATTTCTAATCTATTCAATTTTTATAATTATATCATCTTGCTAGACTATCCCTTTCCAAGCCAAGTCTTACACTACATACCCTCTAGAGGGATCAAGCCTTATGTAGTTCTCATCATATTGAAGACCGATGTTTATCAAGGTAGTAATAGAAGTGAAGCATTTCATTCTGAAGATGAAGTGAAGAATCAAGATAGTAATAAGTGAAGCATTTCATCCCGAAGATGTGATTCATGCACATAATGGTCTTTCATTACCAAACATTAACATGAATCACATATTCGAGGATTAAATGGTAAAATTCCATTATAAGCGCTAGTTGAATATTCCTTATTGAAGAAATGATTAGGTACTCATGTTTTCTTGCACCCATCCTAAAACTTTCACAAAATGGGGAATCATTAAATTCATAGCTCAATTTCTTATTTATAATTATATTGTTTTGGAGTGAGTTAGAGTATTGAGAATAAATCCTAACTCTTCAACTTAATTGAGTAATCAAGAAAGTAAGACTTACCTAACCTCAAAATGATGGGATTTTGTGATACACGTGGATTTGGATGAATGATGCTTGATGTTGTGCTTCGTGAAATATGTGTACAAGATCCTTTCTTGTTTGGAAACCTACACTCAAAACACTAGACCATGTAGGATTAGACAAATATATGGCAGATTGGACCTAGTAGAGGCCAGTCCTCCTTGAAATTCAATGAACTTCCTTACAAGGATGTCAGCGATTTTCAATAACTTATTCTCGATAATGATAAAGTAAAATAATAAAACAAACAATATAACCAACGATTGCAAAGGCAAAGGTACTAACACGGTCCAAAGTTATATGATGGTCCGATAGTTGTTTCGATCTAAAGGAGTCACGGAATCGCAATATGGCTAAAAGGAGAAATAATGTAGGCACAAAGGTAAGCGAGAATGATATGTGTTTGATCCGGATAAATGATAAAATGTTGCAGATGGATCGAGAGGACCTTAATGGGCTTGATAGATACATTCAAAGGAAAAATGAAGATTAAGATTTGGATATCAAAAAGCAATAAAACTTGAAAACAGGTCTAATAGACATGAATCACTAGTGATTTAGTGAATCACCAGAGATCTAGGGAATCACCGACGATTTTTCTATAGATGTGTACAAAGCTAATAAGCAAACACAATAACTTGATATAAAAGATCAAATAATAAAATAGTAAGATAATGATATTCAAATGAAGATGTTTACCTGATTGTGGTTTATAACCAATGCTGAAAAAGATGAGATTACCAGAGAGGTGAAGCTTGAAGGTGAAGACAAAATATTTGCAGATTTAAACTCTTGAATGAGGATAATCTCCAGAGATGAAGTAGGGATCCAGAGGATTATGGAAACAATAATATTTCCTTAAGGATTCTTTGAACAATGTCCTATCGAAGGCTAAGTCTAGGTGACTATCAACTAAACTTGATTGAAGGCATGTCACTCGTATTTATAGAGTTTCTATCAATAGGGGAGAATCCCAGAGATCCGGGAGATATAGGAAATTTGTTGAAACAACCTCCCAAATCAAACAATTTGTTTGTTTTAATGAAGGGAGTGTGTTAAAAAAATGATTATACATGTTGGAAATGTTGTTAAATGGTTGAGAGGTTATAGATTTTGTTTGATTTTATTTATTTTGGGTTTGTAAATGGTTATACGGGTATGGGAATGTTATTAAATAGTTAAGAGGTTATAGATTTCATTTTTGGATTTTTCTAATTTAATTTTCACGTGATTTTGGGTGGAGAATGGTTAAGAAGGTTGAAAAATAGGCTAGATATGATTTGATTCTGATTTAGTTTGATTTAGATATGATTTTCTTTGATTTAGATATGATTTAAATATAATTTATTTTGATTTAGATATGATTTGACTTTAATTTTATGTTTAGTTTTAATAGGATTTTACGGAGTGTAAGAATGATGTGGCAGATAAATACATGAAAATAAATGTTAAATGTGGTGTGATTAAATGGTGTGATAAATGTATGATTTTCATAAGAATAATATGATGTGGTAAGTGTATGGATTTACACAAGATAAATATGGTGATGATGTTGATGTTGATGTATTTAATTAATTAATTGGATAAAGATGAGTATTTGACTTAGGATATGGGGTGTTGATATATTTAATTAATTAATTGGATAAAGATGAGAGGTGTAGATATGGGATGTTGATATATTTAATTAATTGATTAAATAAATATGGGGGTAGTTGAATAGGATTTGATAGCTATAATGGGGGATTTACAAAGAGTAAATATGATGGGGAGGAATTAGACTTAGGATAAGGAATTTAATAGATAAAATGATAATGATGTGATAATGGATTTAATGTGTTATATAATATTTATTTGATAATGAAATGGATGCTAGCGGATGTGGACACGGGAATTAGTGGTGTTAATTTTAGGTGCCTACATTTTGCCCCTTTTGTTGAGTGGTTTTGAGACAAGCCACGTGACAAAAATAAGATGTGATTGATGAACAATGGATAATTATATGATGAGGTGTTCCCCCTCAAACTAGGGATTGATGAACTAAAAGTGAATCGATCATGAGTTTGGAAGAGAAACATGAAAATATACAAGGATAAGGAGTGATGAGGGATGATGGAATAATGCCTCAAGACGAGGTAGATAAAATAAGATAAATTTCGTCGTAAAATCAAGTGATAGGGGAACCAAAGAGTTCGTCCCCTATATAAATATGATATAATGACAAAAATGGATGTTTTGACGAGGTCAAAGGAACAATGAACTATGTTGCCACAAAGGTGGACTTACGAGACCAGGAAGTCAAGTGATAGGGGAACCAAAGGGTTTGTGTCCTATAAACATATGACTTAATAGTAGTGTGGGATGAAATTATGATTTGATGAGGTCAAAGGACCATTTATTTATGTTGCCCAAAAGGTGGGCTTACAAGACGTAGATGGGGGTCCTAATGATGGTTAGGAAAGTAACAACTTGAGGAAGAAGATAAATGTTGATTTTATTGAGTAAATTGACAAATGATGATATTGATAAGCGTTAGGTTGACAATTTTCAAAGTTATGTTTTTGATATGATGTTTATGTGATATTGATGTTAAAATGTTTGTCAAAACCATGGTCAAGAATGAAATTTGGATTTATTTATTTCTACTATATTTGATACATATGCAAAGGGAAACAACAAAGTGAAGGCTCTTACACTTTCGGCCTTTACAACGAATGTTATCAAATGACTGACAATGAGTAGTCATATGTAGGATCTTGAATATATAGATGTAAGTGAAGAAGTGTACCTTCCTAGGACATGAGAATGGTTGACATATGTAGATTGTGTGGGAAAATAAGTTCTCCTTTAAATGGTTTCATAGTGAAATGCTCCAACTATACATATATTTTTATGCAAAGTGATCAATGCGGGGAGTTTGATTTGACATAAAAGCTTATCCATGTGGGAAGATTTCCTAGGGTGCTTTGATATTTGACTTTTTAATGTTAATTGATACGGGAAGTATTTTTACATAATTAGCCATCCTTATAGGGTATGGTATACATTTTTTTATTTTTGATTCTTACATGACAGTCTTCCTTGAAGGATGATTTATGATTTTGACTCGACAATTTGTCCTTTGAGGGATCGTCAATTATTTTTAGTAAGATGCATCCATAGATATTTTTGAATTTTAATTTGAGCTAAGGGCAAGACCCTAATAGACTGTTTCAAGGAGGGGAGATGAAATGTGTACACAACCTAAACATGTGTGCCCTAAGACATGTCTTTAGTCAATATACAAGGTGGATGGATGTAATGATTGCAGGTTCCTACTAAGGAGGAACTTTTCTATGTGAAATATGTGATGAACAAAGTTGTGGTGCTCATATTTAAGGTTTGTAAGGATAGTGATGGAAAACCACATGCTTTCAAATCATTACAATAATAAAATGACTGGTTGATGGTGGAATAAGATCTTTGATGTGACTTGTTGGTACTCGAATTTGTTCTCCTTTTCATCCGAGCAAGTAGCATCGAGATATGGCATGAAGCTTGAAGTCAAATAGATCATGATGTGTGTTGTTTTGTAGTGGGGATGTGATCTAAGCGGCACTCAGATTTGTGGAGAGATGGATAGCACTCAAATAGGACTTGATCTAACATGCATTATATAACATTCTATTACATTTGATCCTTCTTTCCCAAGAAAATAATATGCCAAGCATCAAGTTTGTTACAGAATTCCAACATGATTCGCAGATAGGGATGTTTAACATATTTGCAACAAAATTTTCCATGTGTTTCAAAAAAGGTGAATCATTACAAATCCTTCATCATTATCCATTGTGGGGGCATGTTTTTCATCCTCAAAGCATGCAGACCCCCTTCCTCTCATTATTTCATCCATTTCTATCTAAAATCTAGCTCTACAACTTCTTGATTTGATCTTTCATAGTTTTGCTCGAGGTAGGGCAAAAACATTCCTCAAATCTATAAATTGATCCTTAAAAACAATTACATTGATCCTTGTAGGCACAAACAACATGAATTTGCCAAAAATTCGATGAAAATTGATGCAAAATTCACATCTCCAAGCTTCCTGGAGCTCAAATGGCGGCCAAACTGAAAAATGCACAGTTACCATTGATTTTCCCTTTCTCCTTTTAATCTAAGCCCTCCACATGTCAAAATGTGATTGGGAATGGATTTGGGATCACTTTTTGACTTTTTAATATTTTTGGAAAAATGTAAAATTTTGACAATTTTCTCGCACCTCCGCCCTTGAAATTTGGTGCTAACACATGGCACAAGGTGGGTCCCATTGAATTCACACTCAATTCTGCACATTTCCACCTTTTTGGAAATTTGGAAATTTTTCACTTTTTCCCCATGGGCCCGCACCTCTACCTCTGTCCTTGACACATGTCACCTTCTCTATCGTTGAGGATCTGCGGGCTCAAATCACATTTTAACTCCCTTTTTCCGAGGGAAAATTTCACACTTTTCTTCCACGGACCCGTGCCTCTGATTTTGTCCCTACCACGTGTCTACCTTTGCTTTGTTGCGGAGCCACGCCTCAAATTTTCATTGTAAGTCATTTTTCCAAAAGGGAAAAATTTCCCCTTTCCTCCGAAGGCCGCACTTCCTTCTACTGCCACCCACCACGTGTCTCCCCTGTGGTTCATTACGGACCCCGGCCCCTTTTGCAACTTTCATCCCTTTTTGCCAAAAAGGGAAAAAATTCCAAGTCCCCTATCAACCTTTCATTCCCACCTTTAAAAGAGAGCATGACACGTGTCCTCCTCTGGGACCTATGGAGTGCAGGGGAAAGTTGCTTTTTTCCAAAAATAAAAATGTTAAGTTTTCAAAGAAACCCGCCAAACCTTGTCCAACCACAAGCGGCCACATATGAGGGGGCTTGAGCTTTAATTTGACAGGTAAAGGACACCGTATGACCATCAAAAACACAAAATTTTCCAGAGATGCTCGAATTTGATTTTTTCTTTGTGGGTGAAGGATTTTTGGTCAAAAACAAATGGAAAGTGATTTTGAGGGGAAATATGCATGAAACGAACAACTTTGAGCTCTAAAGGCCAGAAAAGTGGAAAAAATGATAGAGGCCCGTGGATTTGGAAAACTAGGGCACAAAACAGGGCATACATGTATTTTTCTTTCAAGTTGGGGCAAAATAATAAGTTTATGAGCTTTTCAAAGCACCCAATCCGAGAGGAAAGTTTGTAGACCACCAAATTCAAAGAAAAACATTTTAGAGCAAGAAAACCAAAGGGGAAAGATGGAAATATAACAAAGGATCAAAATGGGCACCAACATCAGCTCCTACTCGGGGATGGGCACTCCCAGTGAGTGCCATAAGAACAATAAGTATACCAAGTGCCAAAATAATCCATTGGGAAAATAGAGTCATGAGCCAAAACCATCAAAAACTAGCTGAGAAACCAACAAAAAGGTTGCCACACACCAAGGCAAACCACAAACCGACAAAACACCAGAAAATAGAGCAAAAACCAGACACTATACACTGTACAAGTTGGTGCATACCTCAAATTTGGGGATTAATCCAAGAAATACTTCAGATGCTTGCCATTAATAGGTAGTTCAAGAAATTCCCCATCTAATTCTTTGAGAAAAAAGGTATTCTCACCAATTATGATAGCAATGGAGTAAGGGCCCATCCACAATGCATCAAACTTACCATATTTTCCTTAATTTCAATGAAGGCCCTAGGAGTGACCTTCTTGTCAAACAACCTTTTCAACTTCTCTCTAAATCTGACATGCCTTTGGTGGGATGCTCTTCTCTCTTCATCTAGCTCTACAATCTGATTAATCCTTGCTTCATATGGGCTGACCTCTTGATCTTCAAGTTGTTGAACAAACTAAAAAGAAGATAATTGTAGATGTAAGGGCAGCAGAGCTTGAGTTCCATACACCAATTCAAATGGGATCTTACCAGTAGCTCTCTTGGCAATGATTCTATCATCCCAAACTACAAATTTCAGTTTTTCACCCCATTTTCTCTTGTTCAACTCCAAGGTTCTCCTAATGATCTTCAACAAGTTCTTATTGCTAGACTCAACTTGTCCATTTCCTTGGGGGTTATAGTTTGAAGAATAAGTCAGATTGGTTCCATACTCCTTGCACATTTCCATCAAAGGTTTAGCTCTAAAACACATGGAATTATCAGCCACAATCTTGACTGGCACACCAAATATTTGTATGATATTATTCAACAAGAAGTCCATAACAACTTGGTGTGTTACTTTCTTGGTAGGGATTACCTCTACCCACTTGGTGAATTAATCTGTGGCTACAAGGATCCACTTATGTCTAGCCCTGGAAGGGTTTGAGATCTCACCAATGAATTCCATCTCCCATTTTTGAAAGGAGCTTCAACTAATACAAGTTGCAAAGGAAGGGATCCTGAAGCTTTCATTCTTCTAGAGAAATGTTGACAGCTTTCACATTTTCTAATCAACATGGTTGCATCTTTAAAAAGAGTAGGCCACCAATAACCAACTCTCAAAACTTTGTGTGTTATAACCCTTTCAGTAAAGTATCCTCCACAAACTCCCCCATGGAAATTAGCAACTACTTTGGGATCTTCATCTTCAGTTATACATTTCAAGAGGACACCTTCTGTGGTTCTTCCAAGCTAGCCTAAAGTCGGTGATGATGTATTTTGAGAAGCCAACTTGAGGGCTCTTTTTTTTATTTCTATTCAAATGATTAGGGAAGCATAAGTTTCTGAGGTAAAATATTATATCCTTGTACCACTCAGAACTTACCAATTTCTCAAGAACATCTGCCCTTTCTTCCTCTACTTCATTCACTTCACACTGCAAGTTACTCTCGGCCATGAGCTTAGCAAAACTCAAACCTCTTACTAAATTTGTGGTTTGGATTTCCATATCATACTCCTGTAGTTTTTTCACCCATCTACATCATTTGCTTGAGATCTCCATCTCGATAAGATGTCTTGTACCATGGTGTGGGGAACATAAGCAACAACTTTTGAACTTAAGATATACGGCACTGAAAACCTTTGTTGCTTTCACGAAGGAAAATGCTTGTTTTTCCATGGTTGTATACTTTAACTCAGTGGCTTGTATAGCCTTGCTAAACAAGGCAATAGGCCTCTTAGCCCCATCTTCATCCTTTTGGAGCAAAATAGATGCAATAGTATTTTCAGAAGCAAAAGAGAAGATTTGGAAAGGCTTCTTGTAATTTAGAGCTGCCAAGACAGGTGCATGTTTCAATGCTTCTTTGATTCCTTCAAAATATTTAAGGGCAGCCTCCTCCCATTTGATAATTTGATCTTTCTTTAACATGCATGTGATAGGAAGATTCAACTCAGCAAAATTGGACACAAACCTTCTAATGAAGTTGATCTGCCCAAAGAAAGATTGGATGCCCTTCTTCATTCTTGGAATTGGAACCTTGCTGATTGCTTCTACTCTCTCAGGGTCAATCATGACACCAGCCTTTGAAACAATATGACCAAGAAGCTTGGACTTTTGTACTCCAAAATGGCACTTCTTTGGATTGAGAGAAATGCCATGTTCTCTACATCGATCAACATTTTTTCCAAGTGTTGCAAGTGATATTTTTGCTCATTGAAAACACACGGTCACATCATCTTGATAAACCGCAATGAAGTCATTTATGTAACAGGCAAAAGCAACATCCATTTCTCTTTGGAAGGTAGCCCAAAGCATTCATGAGACCAAAAGGCATCCTTACATTTAAACATATGTTCCCAAGGAGTGGTAAAGGTAGCTTTAAATATTTTTCGAATCCTTGACAATAACTTGATTGTAGCGAGAGAAACCATCCAAGGTGGACAACAATTCAGATCCAGTCACTAACTGCAACATGTTCTCCATATTTGGAAAAGGATAATTTTCTTTCAATGAAGCTCTATTCATATTTCTGAAGTCTACACAAAGTCTGATATCTCCATTTTCTTTCGAGTGACACAAGGTTTGTAACCCAAGATGAATACCTTATGGGCTAAATGATCCTTCCCTCCTTCAGGTTTCTTCAATTCATCTTGCATTTTCATGGAGAGGAGTGGATTAATTTGCCTCTACTTCTTTCAGAATGGTTTGGCATTTGTTTCAAGAGGAATCTCATGTTGAAACAAATCTTCTATGTATGCTTTCAGCTGTGAATATGACCAGGCAAGACAGTCTTGATATTGTTTCAACAATTGGAGGTAGGACTATTTTTCTTCCTTGTTTAGACTGCTACCCAACCAAACTTTTCTTGGTGTATCACTATTTCCCAAGTTATGCTCTTCCACATCCCTTGAGGCAAGACATGTTTCTATTGATGATGCAATCAGCATTGCTAAAATTTGACTCAAGACCAACAAGACCTCTAGGAATGGTGTTAGTTTTCAATTAGATAATATCATTTCCAAACAAAGTCTCTCTTCCTTCAATCATACATACCATTGGCTCCCAATAAATATCTTGATCTACAAACTCACCTTCATTTTGTAAGAACCTTTGCACTTGAGCATCATCATTAAACACTTTCCAATGCTTGATGTTATTAGGGACAGCTGGCCTAGTTAACACTTCAAAATTGTACTCATAATAAGGTGAAATGGTGTAATCTCCAAACCTTGACCCCAACAATGCCAACTTTTAGTAGAAGCATTCAAACTTCTATCATGATGCACAATATTGAAAGAATCAAACATCTCAATTAGATCCCAAGCTGCATGCTTATATTGTTTCATCCACTGATTTTTTAGTAGCGAGTTTTCTTATTTGTTTGACAACTAGCTCTGAATCTCCTTTTGCAATGATGTACCTAACATCATACTTCCATGTAATTCTCAAACCCAACAATAAGGATTCATACTCAGCAATGTTATTAGTACATTCAAAATTAAGCTTGAAGGAAAAAACAAACTCTTCCAAGCTAGGAGAAATCAGAATTATACCATCACCATTTCCAAATTTGGAGCAAGCTCCATCAAATAGAAAGGTCCAAGGAGAACCTACTTGATCAAGGCACTTTGACTGACCCAGCGTGTGTTCTTTTCCATCAGCAAACCTAATAAAATTATCAACATCAACATCAGCAAACGACACCTCACAGGAAGCATTGTTTGGATCCTCAATTAGATGCAAAATCTTCTTTTCTCTATAGAGCTTGACAAGGCTGCCCTCAATGGGAATGGTGAAAAAATACATATTCATTTTTAGACAATCCCTCCAACACTTTCAGCCCACTTTCTTGACATTAACATACCCCATTTGGCATGGCAATCAACAATTACAACATCCAATTTTAAATTCCTCCCAGGATAAGATGCAAGTTACACCACCAAACCCTTCACACAACCACCAAAACTTCTCTTGAGTCTATGGAAGTACACTTTCCATAGGCTACTTTGTCACGTTGATATCCAACTCATTCATGACTTCTAGAGGCATGACATTACATGATGTAATGGAATCAAACATACAATTGTGAAGTAGTCTATCCTTTATGATCAAAGTTGTAAAGAATGGATCAACATTAAATTGGGAATCAACCAAAGATGTCCCCAAGTATACCTCGGGTGTTTCTCTAAGATCCTCTCATTGTTGGTGGTGTTTCAAGGTCGTAATGATCTAAGGAGGAGTTTCAATAACATTTACATTTTTGCTTGGAGTAGTCTTCTCCTCCTTCAATCCTAAGTACTCAAATGCTCTCTTCTTATACTAAGGAATCCTAAGAAGCTCAATGATTGGAACACTCACTTTGATTTGACTCAATACTTGGGCTATGTCACATGGAACACTCTTTGACAAGGCAACATTAGAAGGGAGACAAGTATCTTCATCAGATGGCATGGGATTCATGGCAACTTGAGCATGAGGAGGACTGTAATTTTTACTTGGGACAGCGAGATATTTTGGCATGTGTTTCTCTTCTAGGATCTTCTTTGGGAATACTTGTAAGTAAGAGTGTTTTAGGTTTGTCTTGAGGCCCAACTCCTTTAAAAATATTTCTCCTAGTGTTATAGTCTTTCTCTTGAGCTACAATAGCATTCATCAATAATTGTCTATCTTCCTCTAAAGGGATAGCACCATCATACTTCTTAATCATCAAAGCTCTTAAGTATTCAAATCATTGTTGGGAATTTCAAAATCTTGCACTACATCAACTTCAAGAGTATGCGAGGAAGAAATACTTGTACCCATTTGATGCAATCATAAAAGGTTGGAGTTGTCCTTGCACTTATCACTTCAGATATATGATTCTCCTCCTTGTGAGCTTGAAGAACAGCCCACCATGTAGATATCATCGTCATTACCATCATCATTATTAGTTTCACCTTCTTGCTGGTCCACTTCACATGGAGGATGGGGCGAAAACACCTATCATACCAATCAATATCATCAACTTCCTTAACAGCAACAACCCTAGTAGTTAGGGGATCATGTAGCACTCTTCCTTCACGTGCTTGAGGATGTCTACTTGTAGACCTCATGGGTCCTTTCCCTCTATCATCTCGCCCTTTGATCACCCCTAGGATGATTGGAAAATCTCTCATGGTTTTTATTTTGGATGACCTTGTGAAGTCTTCCCAATTCCCTTCTCTGCTCAAAGCTAACTTGTATGAAATTTCTTTGATGCCCCTCGCCAAAGTTTTCACAACCTCCTCCAAATCAAGACCCTTTCTAGCTTGAGGTTTTTCAGGTTTTATAAACTTTACACCATCTCTCTTGAAAGGTTTACCAATTTCTTTGATGTTGTTTTCAATTTGAAGTGCCATGGTGAAAGATTGCCTTAGATTGGTAGGGTTCTTATCTCTTAAGTAGTAGGTTGCCTTCTTATCAAATGCATCTACATATTTGATTAAACAATACTCATCACAAGGCCTCAAATTAATTGGCAGCCTTCTCAAAGTTTTGTTAAACCTTGTGTTGAAGTCATGAACTGATTCATTGGGGTTCTTCTTGATATTCTCAAATTTAGACAAGAGAAATCTAGGATCAGTCTTGTCACCATATTGCAACCTAAATGAATTCTTCATCTCAGTCCAAGAATCAATTGAATTATCAGCCTTGTACCAATCCCTAGCATCCTCTTCTAGTGTATGAATGAACAATTTGACATACACATCTTCAAACTCTATTTCAAAATCCTCCATCATGTTAACAAAAAGTTTGAGATGTTGATCACCAGTTATAGCATTGTTACCTTGGAATTTTGGCAACCTATTTCTGACATCTTGTGGGAAAGCATTTGGGTAACCATCCATTCCTCTAAAGTCTATAGGACCAAAGGTGTTAACAACAAATGGAGGTCTAGGTTGAGCAATATTGTTTGGTGGAGGTGATCTTGGGGCGACAAAAGATGATGAGGAGTGCAAGGTCTTTGGGCCTCAATAATTTGGTTCACAAGATTGGTATTCTCTAAGTATTGATTTTCTTATAAATTTTTATTTGAATTGAAACACAGAGGTGCAGATGAAGAAGGACCTTACAGTGTACAATAGAAAGACCTTCACTAGTTGAAGTAAACAAGTTTATGAGAGGATTTCTTGAATCAGAATCACTAGAAGAAGAGTGATAATCCTCTACCAAAGGCTGATCTCTCTCACCAATGGATATACCTTTTCCTGATGTCTGACCTTTAACAACCTTCCAAACTCTTCTCCCTTCTAACTCTGAGTTCCTTGAATCTAAAAACAACTTCTTAGTAGAGTCTTTAATGAAGAGATATCTTCTTCCTTCCAGTTTTGCAAAGATTAGCAACAAAAAAATAAATGACAGAAAGCTTAAGACACTGGTATTTATCAATATCAAAATAGCATGGAGTCGTCACTAAGGATTTTCACCTTAGCTATGAAAATGCACTAAAATACTCATCAAATATCTATCAAGACCTTGAAAATCTTGCCAAACTTTATAGATCAAACATTCCTTTTTGTTGAATTTATCAATCAAAAATGCAAATGAAGTGCAACAACTGCTAGAAACTGATAAAATTGTAGGCAGAACTTATATCTTCACTTAATCCTTACAAATCTTATTATAAAATGATGCTTCAACAATGTATTTGCATGCAGAATTTGCAAGGGACATTACCAAGGTCTGATATGCATTCAAATCTCTGAAATATTTTCAATGAGTTCTTGAAAATGACACCAAAAGGTGTTCTTGATGGGCTAAATAGATATGGACTAGCAGTGAATCAGCAAATCAATCTCTCAATGAAAGTCTAGATTAACAAATTGGTTTCTACAATCTTCATTCCCAGCAATGACAGGAAAGTGTTGGTACCAAAATTTGTTCTCCTTTTGATCTGAGCAGACATCGAGAGATATGTCATGAAGCATGAAGTTAGATAGATTATGATGTGTGATGTTTTGTAGCCGGGGATTTCATCTAAGCGGCACTCAGATTTGTGGAGAGATGGATAGCACTCAAATAGGACTTGATCTTGTCCTAACTATTTTAGGTTGTGCCTTTCAACCAAGGTAAGAGGACCTATTTTGTAACCCTCAAATGGTGAAGGAGATGAATATATCCCTCAATTTGTGCAAATAGTATGAAAAGGCCTTGGGAAAATATGATCAACACTCCAAATCTGACTTTCACAAGTTGTCACTCCCAGATTATGGAGATATTTTCAATGCAAGGCAAGGGTTACTGAAGACATTGTATGATCCTAATTTTCTTTGTGCATTTTTGTAGATGGATTAGATTCTTTTGTTGACACACAATGCAATGCAAGGGTAGTATGGGGTAGGATTAGTTATTTTGAATGAATTTTTGGTGGGAGATTCTAGACAAGACTAACCAGAATTTACCAAATTCTTTGAGGACCTTTGCAAGAAATTTGTAAGACCTAAACAAAGACAAAATGCTTCAAAGGGGTTAAGATACTCCTTCAACTAGGATATGTGCACCAAATGGAGGCCTAGATCGTACTCTTCCACACAATCTTTGAAAACCTGCCACAAAATCTTGAAGTATAACAACCAACAAAGCATCCAGAAACCTCTATTTTATCATGACCGAAGGTGCACCCAAAGGTTTACAAACAATCTCTAAATTCAAGGAAGTTAAAGTGATTTTAAATCTATTTATCTTTTTATCGGATGAAAGCTCTTTGAATACGATAATGCAAATTCCACTAAACTATCAACAAGAAATGAGACCATATATGATCAAGAGATATTTTAAACACAAATTGAAAACATTCGAAACATAAGTGCATGTAAATTTTTCCAAGAGACAACAAAAAATAATCCATAAATGATCAAATCTATCAATAGGGAATGTTATAAGAACAATCTCGAGCTTGTTGATGGCTTCACAACTTAAACCAACTCAACGTGATACAAATCGATGCAAAATGAATTAGAAATGCTTCTCAAGTGGTTTCTCGGAGAATGAGCTTCTTCCGCATTTTCCCGTGAAATTCTAATTTTCTCCGACCTCTTGCATGTCAAAAAAACATGCATTATATAACATTCTATTACATTTGATCCTTTTTCCCAAGAAAATAATATGCCAAGCATCAAGTTTATTACATAATTCATACATGATTATGAGATAGGACGTTTAACATATTTGCAACAAAAGTTGTCAGGTGTTTCAAAAAAGGAAAATCATTACAAAGCCTTCATCATTATCCATTTTGGGGGCACATTTTTCATCCTCAAAGCATGCAAACCCCCTTCCTCTCATTATTTCATCCCTATCCATCCAAAATTTGTCTCTACAACTTCTTGATTTGATCTTTCACGTTTTTCTCGAGGTAGGGAAAAAATAATTCCAAAAACACCTCAAATATGCAAATTGATCCTTAAAAACAATTGTATTGATCCTTGCAAGCACAAACGACATGAATTTGCCAAAAATTTGATGAAAATTGATGCAAAATTTGCATCTCCAAGCTTCTGGAGCTCAAATGGCGGCCAAAATGAAAAATGCACAGTTACCATTGATTTTGCCTTTCTCCTTTTAATTTGAGCCCTCCACATGTCAAAATGTGATTGGGAATGGATTTGGGATCACTTTTTGACTTTTTAACATTTTTGGAAAAATGTAAAATTTTGACAATTTTTCTCGCCCCTCCGCCCTTGAAATTTGGTGTTGACACGTGACACAAGGTGGGTCCCATTGAAGTCACGGCTCAATTCTACACATTTCCACCTTTTTGGAAATTTAGAAATTTTCACTTTTTCCCCACGAGCCCGCACCTCCGCCTCTGTCCTTGACACGTGTCACCTTCTCTATCGCTGAGAATCTGCGGGCTCAAATCACATTTTAACTCCCTTTTTCACCGAGGGAAAATTTCCCACTTTTCTTCCGCGGACCCGCACTCTCGATTTTTTCCCCCGCCATGTGTCTAACTCTACTTCGCCGTGGAGCCACGCCTCAAATTTTCATTCTAATTCATTTTTCCAAAAGGGAAAATTTTCCCCTTTTCCTCCAACGGCCCGCACTTCCTTCTACACCCACCACGTGTCTCCCTATGGTTCATTTGGCGGACCCATGGCCCCTTTTACAACTTTCATCCCTTTCGCCAAAAAAGGAAAAAAATTTCCAAGTCCCCCCTGCCAGGCCTTCCACTCTCGCCTTTGAAAGAGAGCATGACACGTGTCCTCCTCTAGGACATGCGAGTTACTTGGGGAAAGTTGCCTTAACTTTTTCCAAAAAAAAAAACGCTAAGTTTTCAAAGAAACCGTCAAACCTTGTCCAACTACAAGCGGCCACATATAAGGGGGACTTGAGCTTTAATTTGATGGGTAAAGGACACCCGTATGATCGTAAAAAAACAAAGAATTTGTTAGAGATGCCCGAATTTGATTTTTTCTTCATGGGTGAAGGATTTTTTCGTCAAAAAACAAATGGAAAGTGATTTTAGGTAGTTTACGACCCTGGCAAAGGATTTTTGAGGGGAAATATGCATGAAACGAACAACTTCGAGCTCCAAAGGCCGAGAAAAGTGGAAAAAACAGCCAAGGCCTCTGGGTTTGGAAAACTAGGGCACAAAACAGGGCATACATGTATTTTTCTTTCAAGTTGGGGAAAAATAATAAGTTTATGAGCTTTTCAAAGCACCTAATCTGAAGGGAAAGTTTGCATATCACCAAATTTGAAGAAAAAATGTTTTAGAGAAATCAAACCAAAGGGGAAAGATGGCAATATAACAGAGGATCAAAATGGGCACCAACATGACTACTATCATGATGGTTGATGTGTTAATAGTAGAAAGGATGCAAGAGTAAGGCATTTAAAGGTTGGCCCATAATATATGGACCAATCCAATTAGGGGAAAACTTTCCATGTTTACTTCTTTCCAGATTAATGACATTATGATTGGATTGATAGAATAAGTTTGGTTGATATGTGCTAGGGGGAGGTCTGTAAGGTAATACTTTTAAAGTCTTAGTAGAGAGGAGTCCCCCTAGGATGACTTTGTGGATAAAAGATGGCATATTTTGAAAGGAATGATAGCTTTCAGATTAGGATGATGGAAGTTCTAATCTTGATTGATTGAGTATATGCTAAATAAAGGAGCCCTTGATAAAGGATCCGATCAATAATTTGATGGGATATAAGAGAGAAATTGATGAGGAGGGGTAGATAATGAGGCTTTGGTTTAACCTTTTAGATAACACTTGCCAATGCTTGATGTTATCGAGACAATCGGCCTAGTTAACACTTCAAAATTGTACTCACAATAAGGTGAAATGGTGGAATCTCCAAACCTTGACCCCAACACTTTGCCAACTTTTTTAGCAGCAACATTCAAACTTATGTCATGATGCACAATATTGAAAGAATCAAACATCTCAATTAGATCCCAAACTACATGCTTATCTTTAATTTCATCCGCTGATTTTTTGTAGCATAAAGTTTTCTTATTTGTTTGACAACTAACTCTGAATCTCCTTTTGCAATGATGTCCCCGACACCATACTTCCATGTAATTCTCAGACCCAACAACAAGGCTTCATACTTAACAATGTTGTTAGTACATTCAAAATTAAGCTTGAAGGAAAAAACAAACTCTTCCAAGCTAGGAGAAATCAGAATTATACCAGCACCATTTCCAAATTTGGAGCAAGCTCCATCAAATAGAAAGGTCCAAGGAGAACCTACCTGATCAAGGCACTTTGACCTGAACCCATCTTGTGTTCTTTTCCATCAGCAAACCCAATAAAATTATCAACATCAACATCAGCAAACAACACCTCATAGGAAGCATTGTTTGGATCCTCAATTAGATGCAACATCTTCTTTTCTCCATAGAGCTTGACAAGGCTGCCCTCAATGGGAATGGTGGAAAAATACATATTCATTTCTAGACACTCCCTCCAACACTTTCAGCCCACTTTCTTGACAGTAACATACCCCATTTGGCATGGCAATCAACAATTACAACATCCAATTTTAAATTCCTCCTGGGATAAGATGCAAGTTACACCACCAAACCCTTCACACAACCAACTACCGAAACTTCTCTTGAGTCCATGGAAGTACACTTTCCATAGGCTACTATCACTTTGATATCCAACTCATTCATGACTTCTAGAGGCATGACATTACATGATGTACTGGAATCAAACATACAATTGTGAAGTAGTCTATCCTTTATGATCAAAGTTGTAAAGAATGGATCAACATTAAATTGGGAATCAACCAAAGATGTCCCCAAGTATACCTCAGGTGTTTCTCTAAGATCCTCTACTGTTGGTGGTGTTTCAAGGTCTGTAATGATCTAAGGAGGAGTTTCAATAACATTTACATTTTTGCTTGGAGTAGTCTTCTCCTCCTTCAATCCTAAGTACTCAAATGCTCTCTTCTTATACTCAGGAATCCTAAGAAACTCAATGATTGGAACACTCACTTTGATTTGACTCAATACTTGGGCTATGTCATATGGAACACTCTTTGATAAGGCAACATTGGAAGGGAGACAAGTATCTTCATCAAATGGCATGGGATTCTTAGCAGCTTGAGCATGAGGAGTCCTATAATTTTTACTTGGGACAAAAGTAGATATTTTGGCATGTGTTTCTCTTCTAGTATATTCTTTGGGAATACTTGTAAGTAAGGGTGTTTTAGGTTTGGCTTGAGGCCCAACTCCTTTAACAACCTTGTTGCTAGTGTTATAGTCTTTCTCTTAAGCTACAACAGACATTCATCAACAATTGTCTATCTTCCTCTAAAGGGATACCACCATCATACTTCTTAATCATCAAAGCTCTTAAGTATTCAAACTCATTGTTGGGAATTTCAAAATCTCGCACTACATCGACTTCAAGAGTATGAGAGGGTAGAAAGACTTGTACCCGTTTGATGCAATCCCAAAAGGTTACTGATTGTCCTTGCACTTATCACTTTATTATATGATGCTCCTCCTTTTGAGCTTGAAGAACAGCCCACCATGCGAGATATCATCATCGTACCATTATCATTATTAGCTTCACCTTCTGTTGGTCCACTTCACATGGAGATGGGGCAGAAAACACCTATCACACCAATCAATATCAGCAACTTCCTTAACATCAACAACCCTAGCAGTTAGAGGATCAAGTAGCACTATTCCTTCACGTGCTTGAGGATGTCTACTTGTAGACCCCATGGGTCCTTTCCTCTATAATCTACCCTTTGATCACCCCTAGGATGATTGGAAAATCTATTATGGTTTTTTTATTTTTATCGACCTTGTGAAGTCTTCCCAATTCCCTTCTCTGCTTGGGCTAACTTGTATGATATTTCTTTGACAACCCCGCCAAATTTTTCACAACCTCCTCCAAATCAAGACCCTTTCTAGCTTGAGGTTTTTCAGGGTTTATCAACTTTACACCATCTCTCTTGAGAGGTTTCCCAATTGTTTTGATATTGTTTTCAATTTGAAGTGCCATGGTGAAAGATTGCCTTAGATTGGTAGGGTTATTATCTCTTAAGTAGTAGGCTGCCTTCTTATCAAATGCATCTACATAATTGATTAAACAAGACTCGTCACAAGGCCTCAAATTAATTGGAAACCTTCTCAAATTTTTGTTAAACGTTGTGTTGAAGTCATAAATTTATTCATTGGGGTTCTTCTTGATATTCTCAAGTTTAGACAAGAGAAATCTAGGATCAGTCTTGTCACCATATTGCAACCTAAATGAATTCTTCATCTCAGTCCAAGAATCAATTGAATTATCAGGCAGAGCCTTGTACCAATCCCTAGCATCCTCTTCTAGTGTATGAATGAACAATTTGACATACACATCTTCAAACTCTATTTCAAAATCCTCCATCATGTTAACAAAAAGTTTGAGATGTTGATCACCAGTTATAGCATTGTTACCTTGGAATTTTGGAAACCTATTTTTGACATCTTGTGGGACAACATTTGGGTAACCATCCATTCCTCTAAAGTCTATAGGACCAAAGGTGTTAACAACAAATGGAGGTATAGGTTGAGCAATATTGTTTGGTGGAGGTGATCTTGCGGGTGACAAAAGCTAATGAGGAGTGCAAGGTCTTTGGGCCTCAATAATTTGGTTCACAAGATTGGTATTCTCTAAGTATTGATTTTCTTAGAAAGTTTTATTTGAATTGAGACACAGAGGTGTAGATTGAAGAAGGACCTTACAGTGTACAATACAAAGACCTTCACTAGTTGAGGTAAACAAGTTTATGAGAAGATTTATATAATCAGAATCACTAGAAGAAGAGTGATAATCCTCTACCAAAGGCTGATATCTCTCACCAATGGATATACCTTTTCCTGATGTCTGACCTTTAACAACCTTCCAAACTCTTCTCCCTTCTAACTCTGAGTTCCTTGAATCTGAAAACAAATTCTTAGTAGAGTCTTTAATGAAGAGATATCTTCTTCCTTCCATTTTTGCAGAGATTAGCAACACAAAAATAAATGACAGAAAGCTTAAGACACTGGTATTTATCAATATCAAAATAGCATGGAGTCGCCACTAAGGATTTTCACCTTAGTTGTGCAAATGCACTAAAATACTCTTTCAAATATCTATCAGCACTGAAAATCTTTCCAAACTTTATAGATGAAACATTCTTTTTCTTGAATTTATCAATCAAAAATGCAAATGAAGTTCAACAACTACTAGAAACTGATAAAATTGTAGGCAGAACTTATATCTTCACTTAATCCTTACAAATCTTATTATAAAATGATGCTTCAACAATGTATTTGCATGTAGAATTTGTAAGGGACATTACCAGGGTTTGATATGCATTCAAATCTCTCAAATATTTTCAATAGTTCTTGAAAATGATGCGGATGATGCTGTTCTTGATGGGATAAATAGATATGGACGGCGGTGAATCAGCAAATCAATCTCTCAATGCAACTCATTAACAAATTGGTTTGGATTCTGCATTCTTCATTCCCTGGAAATGACACTAGAAAGTGTTGGTACCAAAAAAATTTCTCCTTTGCGATCCGAGTAGCATCGGAGATATGTCATGAAGCTTGAAGTTAGATAGATAATGATGTGTGACATTTTGTAGCCGTGGATTTCATCTAAGCGGCACTCACATTTGTGGAGAGATGGATAACCCTCAAATAGGACTTGATCTTGTCCTAACTATTTTAGGTTGTGCCTTTCAACCAAGGTAAGAGGACCTATTTTGTAACCCTCAAATGGTGAAGGAGATGAAGATATCCGTCAATTTGTGCAAATAGTATGAAAAGGCCTTGGGAAAATATGATCAATACTCCAAATCTAACTTTCACAAATTGTCACTCCCAGATTATGGAGATATTTTTAATGCAAGGCAAGGGTTACTGAAGACATTGTATGATCCTAATTTTCTTTGTGCATTTTTATAGATGGATTATATTCTTTTTTTGACACAAAATGCAATGTAAGGGTAGTATGGGGTAGGATTAGTTATTTTGAATGAATTTTTGGTGGGAGATTTTAGACAAGACTAACTAGAATTTGCCAAATTCTTTGAGGACCTTTGTAAGAAATTTGTAAGACCTAAACAACAGAATTCTTCAAAGGGGTTAAGGTACTCCTTCAACTAGGATATGTGCACCAAATGGAGGCCTAGATCTGCACTCTTCCACACAATCTTTGAAAACCTGCCACAAAATCTTGAAGCAGATGAACCAACAAAGCATCCAGAAACCTCTATTTTATCATGACCTAAGGTGCACCCAAAGGTTTACAAACAATCTCTAAATTTAGGGAAGGTAAAGTGATTTTAAATCTGTTTATCTCTTTATCAGATGAAATCTCTTCTGAATGTGATATTGCAAATTCCACTAAACTATCAACAAGAAATGAGACCATATATGATCAAGAGAGATTTTAAATACAAATTGAAAACATTGAAAACATAAGTGCATGTAAATTTTCCAAGAGACAACACAAAATAATCCATAAATGATCAAATATATCAATAGGGAATGTTATAAGAACAATCTCAAATCTTGTTGATGGCTTCACAATGAAACCAACTCAACATGATACAAATCTGATGCAAAATTAATTATAAATGCTTCTCAAGTGGTTTCTCGAGAGAATGAGCTTCGTCCAGATTTTCCGTGAAATTCTAATTTTCTCCGACCTCTTGCTTCTCAAAAAAAAAAATGCATTATATAACATTCTATTACATTTTATCCTTTTTTCCCTAGAAAATAATATGCCAAGCATCAAGTTTATTACATAACTCCAACATGATTCGTAGATAGGGACGTTTAACATATTTGCAACAAAAGTTGCAAGGTGTTTCAAATAAGGAAAATCATTACAAATCCTTCATCATTATCCATTGTGGGGGCACGTTTTTCATCCTCAAAGCATGCAAACCCCTTCCTCTCATTATTTCATCCCTATCCATCCAAAATTTGTCTCTACAACTTCTTGATTTTATCTTTCACGTTTTTTCTTGAGGTAGGGAAAAATCATTCCAAAAAAACCTCAAATATGTAAATTGATCCTTAAAAACAATTGCATTGATCCTTGCAGGCACAAACAACATGAATTTGCCAAAAATTTGATGAAAATTGATGCAAAATTCGAATTTCCAAGCTTCCTGGAGCTTAAATGGAGGCCAAAATGAAAAATGCATAGTTACTATTGATTTTCCCTTTCTCCTTTTATTCGAGCCCTCCACGTGTCAAAATGTGATTGGGAATGGATTTGGGATCACTTTTTGAATTTTTAACATTTTTGGAAAAATGTAAAATTTTGACAATTTTCTCCGCCCCTCCGCCCTTGAAATTTGGTGCTGACACATGGCACAAGGTGGGTCCCATTGAAGTCATAGCTCAATTCTACACATTTCCACCTTTTTGGAAATTTGGAAATTTTTCACTTTTTTCCCGCGGGCCCGCACCTCCGCCTATGTCCTTGACACGTGTCACCTTCTCTATCGCTAAGGATCTGCGGGCTCAAATCACATTTTAACTCCCTTTTTCGCCGATGGATAATTTCCCACTTTTCTTCTCGTGGACTCACACCTATAATTTTTCCCTGCCATGTGTCTACCTCTACTTTGTCACGGAGCCACGCCCCAAATTTTCATTCTAAGTCATTTTGCCAAAAGGGAAAATTTTCCCTTTTCCTCCGGTGGCCTACACTTCCTTCTACACCTGCCACGTGTCTCCCTATGGTTCATTACGGACCGCAGCCCCTTTTACAATTTTCATCCCTTTCGCCAAAAAAGGAAAAAATTTCCAAGTCCCCCTGTCGACCTTCCACTCTCGCCTTTGAAAGAGAGCATGACACGTGTCCTCCTCTAGGACATGCGGAGTTACTGGGAAAGTTGCACTTTTTCCAAAAATAAAAAAATGCTAAGTTTTCAAAGAAACCCGTCGAACCTTGTCCAACTACAAGTGGCCACATATAAGGGGGCTTGAGCTTTACTTTGACGGGTAAAGGACACCCGTATGATCATAAAAACACGAGAATTTTCGAGAGATGCTCGAATTTGATTTTTCTTCATGGGTGAAGGATGTTTTCGTCAAAAACAAATGGAAATTAATTTTAGGTAGTTTACGACTGTTGTTGCAAATCATCAAAGCACCCTTGGATGCAAATCAGGTTTCTAAATTGATTTTTAGGCATCCAATGTGATGATGATTTGCAACAACAGTTTTAACACGACCGGTGGGACCTTAGAGGTCTTCCACTTCATATTTTGCAGGTTGGTGTGTTCCTGAAGATTTCAGCCTTTGGAGGCACTTGCAAACACATCCGCGACTCCATCCGATCAAGCAACCCATTTCTAAAGTTACAGACCTGTTTTTCATCATTTCCATCCATTATTCTTTCCATCTCTTTCATTCTTTTCCATTCCATGAAGTTGTGCAATCATGACTTCATTTCCATCATGGAACTCACATTTACAATAGCAGCAATGTTTCTCACCTCCAACATGTTTTTTAAATCCTCCAAATCAGCATTTTGAACAAATTCAAAATCAGCATACATACCCATATGAGCAGCAATGCCAAAATCAGTTTGGCTATGGAGCTTTCCAAGAGCAAGGGTGTGCATACAATGAAGACAATCAGATGCAAGATGCTGGTTTGTTGGAGAAAATCCAAAAGATGGAGGTAAACATGGTGCAATCCAGGGTTCAAGCACAAATGAAAGCATTTAGAATCGGTTGTAGAGCACCCTGTCCATGGGTGGGACCTTTCCCAAGGCATTACAGCCCTCAAGAGAAGCTTGACTTCATGATTGCAATGCTGCCATTGCTTACAAAGTGGATTGAAGGAATAGAGGTGTATGAGAGGAGTATTCAACAACCTTGTCAACGGGTAAGCACACCATCTCATGCCTTTTCTTTTCCTCTTTCCCAATCTATTTTATCTCAGCAGTGTCAAGTTTTAAACTCTCCATCTGTTGTCCCAAGTGTTGAATCCATTTCTCCACCCCCTAGTCTTCCACCTCATCTCAATTCTTTTGTCCTTTTCCCTTCCAAACAGTCATCCCCTCCACAAGAGCTAAATGAAACACCCTCTCCTCCAAAGAAACAAGAGGTTTTACCTCCACCACCACAAAAAATTGCAAAAATCAGTCATGAAGGACAGCAAAAAGAGAAGCCAAACAAGGATGAAGAAATTCAAATTTTGAAGAGTTGGGCTCTTAAATTTGGGATGAAGAAGATCCCTTTGTTGATGAAACCTTCAGAAGAGGTTAGAGTTAAAGAACAAATGGTGGTCAGGACTGATTTTGTTGCAGCAGAAGAAGAGAAAAAAGGAGTTGTAGATCAGCAATCAATTTGTTCAGAATATAGTGTCCATGTTGGCACCCTATTTGAAGGAAATGCTGATCCAATTCAAATTGCAAAAATCAGTCATGAGGGACAGCAAGAGGAAGGGGAAGCTGCTCCAAATCCAAAAGAAGAGGAGCACATTCCAGCTGTGGGGAGAAAAGTGCAGATCCAAAGGGTTTGAGCACAAAGCAGGTTATAGAAGAACCTTCAATTCTTCTCTCTACTTCATCTCTCTCAAGTTCTAGTAATCTTGAAGAAGTGTTTGACCCTCAAACTCAATGTTGGAGGATGAAAGAAACCATGGTGATCAAGTTACAGATCAAGAGAACACCATGGGAGAGGTTGAACATTTGCAGCAGGACAGCAATGAGGTAGTTTACCTGTCTGATTTGGAGGACTGTTTTGATGAAGAAGAACCGGTTGAGTTTCCACCATTCTCTCTTTCATCATCCATCTTCCAAACACAAGAGCCTGCTTGTCATGGAGGAGAGTATTCATTTGCGTAGCTTTGCATCTTATGAAGCTCTTTGGAACTAAGATTGGAAGATTTTAATCTTTCATGTCCTTCATTGGAGGAAGAGAAAGGGCGAAGGGTTCTACCATTGCCAAGCCACAAGAAAGCCCTTCAGAGTTTCTTAGGGAGGATAAACTTTGTTCGGAGGTTCGTCCCAGATTTTGCAGCCCTTGTCAAGCCCATCACCAAAATGTTAAAGAAGAACATGGCTTTCAAGTGGACAGCAGAAGGCAAGGAGAGTTTTGAGGCAATCAAAGAAGCCATCTCTCAAGCACCAACTCTCATCAACCCGGACTTCTCCAAAGATTTCATCCTCTATGCATTTGGAGGTAATGACACTATTTCTTCCATTTTGGTACAACAGAACAAGGATAATGATGAGCAGCCAATTACCTTCTTCATCCAGAGCCTAGATGACTATGAGGTGAAGTACTCTTTTATTGAGAAACATGTACTTGTAGTAATCAGAAGCTTGAAGAAATTCAAGCATTTAGTCTCAAACAACAAGGTCCAGCTGCTGGTCTCTCATGCTGGGGTTAAAGACTTTCTCCTCAACAAGGATTTGAATGAGAAAAGGGCAGGTTGGATCACCCATGTCATGGAGTATGACATTGAGATCAAGATCACCAAGCTAGTAAGAGGGAAAGGATTGTGTGAGCAGCTGGTTTTGGGGAAGCAAAAAGAAGTATGCAATGAAGAAGAGGCTGTTTTGATAGTTCAAGGCAGCCATGAGCCAAGTGGCACTCAAGAAGAAAATAATGCTGCCCCCACTCCTTGCTGGACCCAAGGTATAATGCACTTCCTAAGCACAGGCCTATGCCCTCCAGAGATGAACAAGACCCAAAGAAGACACTTCAGATTGCAGGCTGTCCCATATGCCATTGTTGATGGAGTTTTGTTCAAGAAACATGTGAATGGAGTGTTGTGGAGATGCATTAGCACTAATCAGATTCATAGGGTGTTGAAAGAGTTCCATGGTGGACCAGCTGGTGGTCATTTTGCTATGAGAGTGATAGCTCTAAAAATCATGAAGGCTGGTTATTATTGGCCTAAAATTTTCAGTGATTGCTATGCATGGATCAAGAGGTGTAAGAATTGTGCATTCTTCACAGGAAAAGAGAGACTTGCTGCCCTTCCATTGCATCCAATCTCAGTTGACTAGCCATTCATGCAATGGAGTTTGGACTTCATTGGAGTCATTAACCCCAATTCAAGTCAAGGGCACAAATGGATTTTGACAGCCACGGACTACTTCACCAAGTGGATCAAGCAAAGTAGCACTCAAAGAAGCAAATGAGTCTAGCATCTTAGACTTCTATGAGGGCATAGTAACCAGATTTGGCATTCCCTGCTACAATAATCTCGATAATGCATTGGCATTCATTGGATCCAAGGTGACTGAGTGGGCTGTCAAGAACGAGATCTACCTAAGCACTTCATCAAACTATTACCCTCAAGGTAATGGCCAGGCCGAGTCTACAAACAAGAACTTGTTGAGGATCATTAGGAGGAATCTTGATGAGAATCGAGAGGTCTTGGCCTACAAACTGAAATCAGCCTTGTGGGCTGATAGGATAACTCCCAAGAGATCCACGGGTAACTCTCCATTCAGGATTGTCTATGGAAGAGAAGCAATCTTGCCCATGTCACTTGAGTTGCCAACATTGGAACTCATGAAGTAGTTCGAGTTGCTAGAGTTTGAGCCCAAGGAGGTGAGATATGCAGAGTTAATGGAGCTGCAGGAGGTCAGAGATCAGGCATCCCAAGCAATGGAAAAGGATCAAGCTTTGATCAAAAAGACCTTTGATAGGAAGGCCAAGGATAGATCTTTTCAAGTTGGAGATCTAGTGTTGAAATGGGATGTGGATAGAGCAAAGCGGGAAGGCATTCAAAATTTGATGCCATTTGGAGTGGCCCATACATGGTCACGAAGTGCAAATACAGCAATACTTTCCAATTGGCCTCATTGGATGGTGAAGAAGCGTAGATTCCAGTCAATGGAATCTATCTCAAGCATTGCTTCTAGAGGGAAATTCACCACCTTATATATATTAGATTAAATTTTCATTCCTCCAAGTGCTTTACATATTGTTTTTGCTATAGGTTAGTTTGTTTTCCCTAAGTGCTTGGGCACAGCTTACTTGCTGTCCATGGAGATGTTTTGCAGTCCTTGCTTCCATCGGGTGATATTCCATCTTCCTCCTTGCACATTCTAAGTCGATTGGGGTTCTAAACGAGAATATTTGATGGCTCCATGCCCAATGGATGCTTTTCAGCTATTGGTACTTCATCTGAGCAGAGATGACCCCTCTGAGTCACCAAAATTGTTATCCAAAATGGTGCCCCTGCTCATTTTGTGGCTAACTCCTTGTGTTCTTGCCTCTCTTGTGCCTCAGTCTACATTTTTTGATTTTCAGGCACTCAAGGCTTTCTGGAAATGGCACCATCAGATAGAGCTCTCTCTCAGCTTTCCAGAAAGGTAAAGTTTGCCTCCTAACTCCTTATATTTTCAAGTTATGGCTCGGCGGAGTTTTTGTGGGAAATTTTCCCATTGGAGGCCCGCAGCCAATAGGAAGCTGCCACGTGGCAAGGGAGTTCGGAGGTCGGAGGTGAACTTGGAAAATTTTCCAAGTTTTGGTCGAAGGTTCAAATGGAAAATTTTTCTGCGGGCCCGCGGACCAATCAGGGTGTGACACGTGTCACAAGGGGGAGGCGCATGAAAATTTTGCTAAGTGTTTGAGAAGGGAAAATTTTTGAATTTTGGCCCGCGGCCAATAGGAACTTGACACGTGTCGAGGGAGGCTCGCGGGCGTCGGGGGCGAAATGGAAATTTTTGCTAAGTTTTTGTAAAAGTTTCAAAGGCCAAAATCAGCCCGCATAGCTCGCATCCAATGGCAGTGTGCCACGTGTCTTCATGGATCAAAGCGGTGGAGGAGAGGGTGGAAATTTTGACTAAGTGTTTTTGGCTGAGTTTTTAAAAGGGGCGAGTTGGAGGGTTGGCCCGAGCCAACCGGAGGAGGACATGTGTCCTAAGGAGAAGGGGAGTGTGGAGCTCGGGGAGGATTTAGAAAATTTAGCAAAGGCTTCGTCCAAAAAATTAAAAGCCAAAGGATGACCCCGCGCCCCTGTCAACGAACCAAATGATGCCACGTGTCCCAAGTGGCGGGGGCGCGGGAAAAAATGAAATTTTTTCCAAAGTATGAAAAGTCAAAATTTTCAAAGGAAAACCCGCGGAAAGGGAAGGAGAGAGAATTGCGCGGCCAATCAGTGCCCGACACGTGATATCCGACTCTGCGGAGCATGGAGAATTTTGAAAAAAATTCCAAAGACAAAAAAGAGGTAAAATTTGAAAAAATTTCCCGCCGATCCGTTTTTGGGCCGTTTTTGCCCTAAATCTTCAAACGATCATATCTTTTGATCCAGAGCTTGGATTTTTGCGTTCTTTATATCATTGGAAATATGTTGAAATTATCTACATGATTCCATGGTTAATTTTGAATTTTGGTTCAGTTTGGAGAGATAAAATTCAAAAACGGTTCTGGTACATGTCCATGGCCAGAAATGACATTTCAACAACCAATTTTAATGCGAAATGGGTCGCATTCTTCTCCAGTATGGTCAAAAATGACAGGGTATGGGTTTGTAAGGTCCTCCATGCTGTTTTAATGCATTTTCCATCAATGAGGAATGGCTCCCACGTTTTTTATGTTTTCTCTCTCCTGGGCTCGACCCATGCACTATAAAAGCAGATTTGGCTCATTTCTTGAAGGTTGAACACTTTTTGGCATTGAAAACTTCTTATTTCACCTCCAGCAAGTGATAGTTGTAAGAATCAGACCTTTTTCATAGTTTGTAATAGGTTTATACCTCTTTGATGGTGGAATGCAAGAGATTTTTACATGGAATTGACAGGTCAAACTCTGTGAATGCTTTTAGCCCTATGTTTGTATTGTTCTACTTCATTTTAAGACCTCTAATTACATCTATCAGCTTGTGTATGTTTTCCCTTGTTGCATTTCATGAATTTGTGTCTATTTACATGGCAAAAATGTTTCACCACTCCTTTTGGTGCATCACCATCTTTAGTTTAGTTTCATTTTTGCATTTTTATCCCTGTCTCCTTGCAATCTAGGGTAGAATTAGGATTTGAACCTCTGCAGTTGTGCAAATAATAGATCTAATCAGAGGAGTTTGAGGAACCAGCCTCTAATCTAGAGATTCCTCTCTCATTTTTACAAGTCCCACACTTGGAGAGAGGTTTCAATGTTGTGCAATCACATTGGATGCCTAAAAAATCAATTTAGAAACCTGATTTGCATCCCAAGGGTGCTACTGATTTGCAACAACACAACCCTGGCAAAGGATTTTTGAGGGGAAATATGCATGAAACGAACAACTTCGAGCTCCAAAGGCCGAGAAAAGTGGAAAAAACAGCCAAGGCCTCTGGGTTTGGAAAACTAGGGCACAAAACAGGGCATACATGTATTTTTCTTTCAAGTTGGGGAAAAATAATAAGTTTATGAGCTTTTCAAAGCACCCAATACGAAGGGAAAGTTTGCAGATCACCAAATTTGAAAAAAAAATGTTTTAGAGCAAGCAAACCAAAGGGGAAAGATGGCAATATAACAGATGATCAAAATGGGTACCAACATGACTACTATCATGATGGTTGATGTGTTAATAGTAGAAAGGATGCAAGTGCAAGGCATTCAAAGGTGGCCCATAATATATGGACCAATGAAATTAGGGAAAACTTTCCATGTTTACTTCTTTCCGAATAGTGACATTATGATTGGATTGATAGGATAAGTTTGGTTAAGATGTGCTAGGGGAAGGTGTGTAAGGTAATACTTTTAAAGTCTTAGTAGAGAGGAGTCCCCTAGGATGACTTTGTAGATAAAAGATGGCATATTTTGAAAGGAATGATAGCTTTGGAATAGGATGATGGAAGTTCTAATCTTGATTGATTGAGTATATGCTAAATAAAGGATCCCTTGATAAAGGAGCTGATCAATAATTGGATGGGATATAAGAGAGCAATTGATGAGGAGGGGTAGATAACGAGGCTTTTGTTTTACCTTTTCTTCATATATGTTGATTTTGGGTTTGTAAAGGTGAATGAGCCGTATGGATTTGAGATGAAGTACCTCCAATGGAAGGTGATGAGAAGACATATGATAAAGGTTTGTAGATATTTAATTGAGGATGATCCCCTTGTCCTACTGAGATCTTTGATGAGGATACGATCGGTGACTTGGGTGTAGATGCTTGATGAGGTTGAAGGATCTTGAAGTGAAGGTGGGAACATCGATGAGATTGAGATACCTTGAGGAAGGTGTTGATGAAATGTCGGAAAAAGGTTTGATAGTACGATATTGAGGATGTCCCCCTTGACCTACAAATGTTTGTGAAGACACGTGAGGGTGGAGACGAGGGTGATGTTAACGGTGGCTTAGGAAGGTCCTCTTCGGGAGAAGATCATCAATAAGGAATAATAATTGAATTATGTCTTTTAGAATTTTACAACTCTATGTGTTATGACCTGGGCTTCTATAATAGGCACAAGTTTTATTTAAATCATACCTGGTAGGTCTATGAGTATGTGGGTTGGGTTTTTTGATTGGTGGTAATGTGATAAGAGAAAACTACATGAGCCTTTTGAGGATGTTGATGTAAGTATCTTTTGGGGATTTCAATTAACGGATTTTTATTTATGAGAATTCTTAGTAGGACACATCTTATGTTTGGATGGGGATGGATTTATGGATGTTGTATGGTGTTGAAACATCATAGGGGCATTGTGAGGTTGATAAGAGAGAGGATATGATATGGAATTGATATAATTGGATGATGGATGAGGTCCCAAAATGGATGAGGAGGGACCAGTTAAGGATGAGAAGGGGTATTGATGTGTGCTATGATGTTGAGATAAAGGATGGGGACCCAAAATAGATGGTAAGGGTGGAACTGTAGATCGATAGTTTTGGATTGTGACAAAGGATGGGGTCCTAAAATGGATGGTAAGGTGGAGGCCCTAGGTAATGTTTGTTTTGATTTTGTATTGTTGATTTTAGGTAAAGGAGGGGGTTTTATGACAAATGATGAGGATGAGGATGTGATGGTGTTTAACTACGTAACAATTTATTTAGATAGAAGAGAAGGTCTCATGTCATATGAGGAAGGTGAGGCCATGGATGTGGTGATATTTTATTATATAGTATATGATTGAGGAGAAGGTTTTAGACTAGATGGTAAATGAATAGCTAAGGATAGGATTGGGTCTAGTTCAGATGAGGGGGATGTTGTTTTGAGACATGATTGGGATGAGTTATATTCATGTGGGTTATCTAATTCTTTGATTAGTTTAAAAATTGGGTTGATGTAGAGATATTTGATGATGAATACCTCCTTAGTAACGGTATCCATGGTAGAGTCTAGGGTAACAAGGAGGTAAATGAGGATTGGATAGTGGACACAGACGATATTAATGTGTGAGGACCATCGAAAATAGGATCCAGGGGTTCTAGATTTTCAAGGGGAAACATCGGTGATGAATGGGTCTTCTCATAGGGAAGATCACATGTAATATTGTTGATGACGTGACTCAAAGGATGCATAATATCTATATGGACTGATTCTATTGAGGGTGTTGGGTCAAGAAGACAAGTAATGTCATCATGTGTGGTAGTTTCATCTAAATCGTAGAAAGACCTAGGGGAATCAGATAAAATGTGTGTAGTCTCATCTGAATCATAGGAAGACCTAGGGGAATCAGATGGGACATGTGGAGATTGAGGATCGAGATGGCCTTCTTCGAGGGCTTGGATTTCTAATTTATTGGCCATGGTAAAGGCTTCATCAAAGGTTTAGAATGTATGGATTTGGAGAATGGATGAAAAGTGGTGAGAACATGATTGAGTAAACTGTAGACACCTAAAGTATGCTTACACTTAGAATTTTCTCCAATTCAACCGATTAACAACACTTTGTTATTTCCCTATTCTTCACTCCATTCTCGGATTCCAATTTGTGACCCCTTCTCATTCATATTCCACAAATAATCAGCTTATTTTTCCAATATCTCTCTTATTAGCTAAACATTCCTACTTTCGACCATTGAGAACCTCCTGGTTCTCTCAGACAACTTCTATTCACTTCGTAGGCTATCTATCAGTCCACAATTGGTTATCCAAACCCCTCCCAACTCTCAATGTGTCTCTAATCACTAGATAATAGTGTTTAACTAGCCTAAACCCTAGTTAACTAGCCTAAACCTATCTTAATTAAGCCTAAATCATGTTTATCCTAATCTAATCCTAAAATTCTTTTAGACTTTAGTCCCACATGCACCCAAATTCCAAATTCTTCCAAACCAAAACTATAAATACAAGGCTAAGCCTACCCATTAAAACTCACAACTTTACATAACACAAAGCCAAAACAAGCCTAAGAAAGCTTGGATCTCATTTGTATTAGCTTCAAGCTAATTAGACATTTGATCTAAAGCTTTCCTTCCTCCATTGTTGAGCTAACACCTCCATTTGCATCCATAATCCAAGTTTTGAGTAATATGGAGAGAACCATTGGCCTTGAAGCCATTAATGGTGAGACTCCATTCTTGAAAGCTTGAGTTTCATATCAAACATCACACCTTTGATTGCTAAGTTGATCTTTTTAGGTTCAATTTCTTAAATTAAGTAATCTAAAGAGTAGAGAGTAGCTTTATCATGTTAGTTTTTGATGTTTTTGTCAAAGTTATAATGCTTTCATGTTAGTTTCCCTTGTTTAGCTCTTATCTCATGGTGCATAGTTGAGTTAGCAAAGATTTGAGGTTCTTTAACCTCATTCCATAGCTTTTGCAACTTTCCATTGCATACATTTGGCATGCCCGGTGGGACATGAAGTCCATCCTCCATTAATGGAGTTTTTTCAAGCTATTTATTTTCAGTTTTCTAACCAATTTCATGTTTTTAAGGATAAATAGCTTTTTATTTACATGATTTTAGTTTTTAAGTAGGCTAAATCATCATTGATCATGTATATTTTGTGGGTTTGAGCTAAAAATAGGCTTCTTTGGCTAACCTTTAACCTGTTTGCTTTTGAAAATTTTCAAATTCCATGATTTTTGTAGATTTTATAGGGGGTGCGTGTAGGTGTTATTGCAGGCACGCGTTTGCGTTGAAACAAGTGCGCACATGTCAATATCGGGCACGTCTTCATCAAACTACATTCACCACCAATCTTAGGAGGCCATACCTTTTTCTCCCGAGCTCGAAATGACTCCGTTTTTGTTGCTTTGGAAAGGTATTGAAGAGAAATACATAATGAAATCATAAAATTAGAATTTTGAGTTATAAAAATTTATGGATTTACATTATTAGGTAAATAATCATTTTAACGTATCTTAAAGTCTGAAAACTTGTTTTCTTGGCCATTCTAACACTTTAAAAGGTTTTGTGACAATAATGGTGATTTTCAAGTTACTTTTCCATCATATTTTTGTGCTAACTTAGTTGAGTGTTCATTTTTTTCATTTGTATGGGTCCTTTGAAATGCATATGCTCTTCCCTAGCACCTTTTAGGTGATCTAAGGAATAAAAAAATTTCAAAAACCTTCTATTTTGCTTCCAAAACACTTCAAATTAAGCTTTAAAATGGATTAAAGTTTAAAGTTGGATAAAACGATTTTCCTTCTACAAAAATACTTAAGGTATTTTCCATATTTTATTTTAGATGGGTTTTCGTGTTGTGTATTCTCTTCCTTCGCACCTTTTTTGGTATCAAAAGCAACACACAAACTCTCTTTTGATATCATGATATTTTTTTGAAAAATACTAACTCCTTGCATATAGGACCTACACTTGTCAAATAAAGGAGGAGCTAAGACAAAACCAAACCTTCTAACACGCGTTTTCATGCAGATTGTCAAAGCTGTGTGCTATTTAAAACCACATTAAAACTAAAAGGATTAAAAAAAAACCACTTTCATCACTTTGTATTGCAGTTTTCGGAAAAGGGTACGTCCCTATCCGCTCAAGTGAAACATAACCCCTTTGGCATAACGCCTTAAGTTACAACAATGGGGGTGGTTCAGGATCCCTAAAGTAATCCACCATTGAGTAACCTCGTAGATGAAATAGGAAGCACTCCACTTACCCACTTGGGTAGTTTTCCTGTGAGATAGCATTACCAAATTGTTATGCGTATGGCGACCCGGTGAGATCACACATGGATGCATTTATTGCACTGTGCTTGAAGGGGGTAAAGTAAAGCTGAGATACTCCCAATTTAGTCATTGCGACTTTTTGGGTAAATCAAGCTTTCTTAAGACAACTTTGTAACACCTAGTTCAGATAACTTATAAAGGAGGCCATTCTGTCTTGGAGCCCACTTTACTAGTTCGTTATCGTGTCTTGGCCATCACGAAGTGATAACTTGTTTGGATTCAAAGCCTTTTTTGAACACGGTAACAAATCCATTTAAGTTAGATCTAAGTGTATCTCATCACAAAGTTTACAACGTGTTACTTATCTTGGTTTCTTTCTCACCTTCGAACGAGGTGAAACTCTGCCCAAGTAACGCTTAGTTTATTTCCATCTTTTGATCTACACCTTTGCATTCTTGCTTCTCATTTGGGGCAAGATAAGGCATCTTTCAGGAGTGTTGTCATAGATAGTGTTCACCACTTTTTTGTTCGTTTACGCTCATCCATGTTTGCGGTAAGTTGTTAAACATCTAAAGTGCGTGGATGCGTCCTCATATCTTTGATGGCCACTTGATCTTGATTTCAATATCATCATCATAGTTAGGATTGATTCATCATTTTATCTCCCTTTGACGTGTTACCTTATTCACATTGTCTCAACATAATTAAGATACTTATGTCATGTTTTTGTAAACATGATCTAAGTATCTGAAATTGTGGCATTATTTGCACACATTTTAACACATCCTCAGTATACCTTGACTTGGTTTTACTTCAAACATTGTCCAAAATCTTGAAGAGTGTCACTTACTTTGTTTGTGTCGTTTCGATACCACTTTGGCACTAATATCTCACTTCTTCGTGAATCTTGATTAACATGTCCAATTGGTGTGGTTATGTGGCTTACATTTGTAAACCTCACCCTTTAACATTTTGGCCTTGTTGGTTGTTGAACATGTCATTGTATCCTTTGATTGGGAGTCACATCTACCCTTTGTTAATATTTACACCTTTTTCATTTTGAGCTTGACGTAAGTATTGACATTGTGTTGATCATCTTTGCATTGAACTATCATTTTGCACACACATTTTACATAGGGATTATTTCCTTATTGATTGGATTTATGTTTCACACCTTGCATGATTGTTCCTTGTGATCATTCATTTGGAAAATTTATTTTCTAGGACAATCCTTTTTATCTCGTCGAGATTGCGTCATCACAATGTCTATTTTCCTTAGACCTTCTTCAGAAAATCACACACACATCTCCATACTTACAAAATGTCTAGTTGGATGTCATTATGCTTCCCTGAATCGATATGGAGCCTTCTTCCCTTTGAAGGAGTTCCATCACACTATCTAGATATAGACATTTGTGCTTAAACGATGCCAACAATGACTGACTATCATGTAGTTTCTCACACTTACTACAATACGGAACCTAGGTTTAGGAATTCAAATCAAAATATTCCCATTACAACTAAACCTTGTTTGGTTCTTTGTGCTAGAGGACCCATTCGGGTACCCTATTCCCCACCTTCAGCTCATAGTCGGTGGTAAACCTTCTGATCCAAATTATTATTTAGGTTTCCCCACTCTTCTTCTTTTGATTTAGATCCAAACTACCATTCAGACTCCCACTCTTCTTCTGAAGACTTGGATCTCAACTATTATTTGGATACCCCTAGATAAAATCTTGAATCACAGTCCTCCATTCCTTCATAGGACCTTTGTTCCAAAATACCTCAACGGCATCTTCCTCTTGAAGACTCGTGTGACTCCAAGTTCTATGGATCAAACATCTAATTCGGGTCTTGAGTCAGGGTCATCCCTTTCTTCACAGGACCTCCTTCATCAGTCATCTCAACGACCTCTTCCTCCGTCGAAGAGTTCCATGACTCGGATTCCCTCTATTCAATCATCTAATTCGACTCCTACGTCGCAACTTAATGGATGGCTATGTGATCCTATTTTCTCTCCTACATTGCATCACCTTTTAGAAAAGTAATCTAGGTCCAGATCTAAATCATCCATTCATGAGACGCCTACCACCAATCCTACTTCTTCTCTTGAGTCATCTTCTTCTGTCAATCAATCTTCCCGCTTGTTGGGCCCATTTCTTCTAGTCAACCTCCTATGGCCAAAGAACAAAAACCTCTACTAATTGATTTCTCTCATAATGAAGGAACAATCAAACTACACGATGATATCCCTTTAGAGGATTGTAAACAAGGATTCTTTCTAGAACTTGATACGCTCGCGTATTGGGGAAAAGAAGTTTATCCCTTTTGTCATAATATAGATGAGGAGCCTAAGTTCATGGAACTTGATTATTCTTATATTCCATATTCACCTTCTTTTGAGCATGATGAGATGTCGGGGTCTAGCATTGATCCATGGACTATCTTCTCATTACCAAATCATTCATTATCTATCATCATTGCTCAAACAAAATCTCACCTTGGGTCACCTCTGAGTAGCCCATCGTCTTCTTCTATACTTGGGCCACCCCAAGGTAGTCCTCCATTTTCTACTCGTGGCTCACCTCTTGGTAGCAGATTACCTTCTATTCTTCGGCCACGTCCTAGTAGCCCTTCATCCTTTTATATCTATGGGACACCTCTCGGTAGTCCCTCCTCATATATACTTGGGCCACATCCTAATAGCCCTTTGTCATATTGTTTTATTCATGGGCCATGTCCTTGTAGCCCAACTTCTTCCATCTTAGGGCTATATCCTGGTAGCCCTTCGTCATCTTCTATTAGTGGCTCACCTCCTGGTAGTCCATCCTCTTCAATTCTTAGACCATATCCTTTTCATCCATCACATCTTTCTTCTATCAATGGTTGTGGCAAGCCTGCGGTCATTTCTCACATTAGTTCTAAATGTTAATATTCTCTTTCTTCTCCTTCTCGAGATTGGACAAGTCACACATCAACTTATAAGAAAACCAAACAATTTCTTAATAAATCTCAAGTCAAAACTTCATAGAGCTCCAAAGCTCTTAAAAAATCAAATGATCTTAAGGTTATAAATCAAGCATGATTCAAAAACACACATCAACGCAACCATTAAGTATGGTGTAAAGTACATAAACCTCTAGATAGGGAACTCAAGCTCCCACATATGAAATCCATGTTTCAGGATAAATCACAGTCATTTTTTGAGTATGAGCTCACCACGATCATCGAGATCGAGGATAACACGACTCTTGATAAACAAACATGCCTAGTCTCCCTTATCAAGGAAGTCACAGACATTATTGTTGGATCTTATCATGCGAGTGAATTTTTGGTCTAAACCCTCCTAAAACTATCAAAAATCTTTTAAAAAAACATTGAGAAAACACAAGAAAAATTAAAGGTACAAAGATCAAACATTACAATCAGGTATTGTGTACACATGGATGTTTCTTTCTTCCCTTCCTTGTTATTCTTCTACAAGTCTTCCTACCATTTTCATCCCTTTGGTGATATTGTGGTTAGCCTTTTCACATGCATTTTGTGACATTTATCTCTATGGTATTTGTTTGACCTTGGTCTTTTATCACCTTGGTAAATTAAAAAGAGCAGTGACCTCTTAGAGATCCTATCACATTAAACATCTAATAAACTTATTGTGAAGAACTTTTGGACATATTTTTGACACTAGCCAATGTCATCATCACAATCACTTCCATTTCCTTCCATCAAGCCATCTGTGGTTCTTAACCCCTTGTCAAACAAGAGAGCTGAAATAAGTTTTCAGAAAGCAAAAGAATCAAAATCAATCAAAAGCTAAAAGTTAAAAGCAAAATAAAATTGATATATTACTCTCTCTTGGGGTATTTCCAATAATCTCTATCGAGGCTATGGATTCATGACTAGCAGTAGAGAAATTTTGTGATTAGAATCAAATGCATCTCCGTCGGGGCTATGGATGCCTGGTTGGCAGTGGAGCAATGTATGGCTATCCTTTCACCCTTCATTCACAAATCACCTATCGCCTTTCAAAATAAATAATTCCTACACATTGGTTGGGGTGTCTTGATTTTGTCTATTAAATCTTCCCTTCAAGAGGTAATTAAATTCCATGTACACACACTAGATCTCTATGAGTAAGTGTTATCTGTAAAATTGACAAGGGCAATTTTACCGATAACCATACCAAAAATTTTGTTTTGATCCCTCGCTAGGGATCCCTTGCGTTCAAAACGTTGCAAAATCCCTTTCCGGGAAAATCTGGTTTCCGAACTTAGTCTTTTTGGTCCTTTTTGGCTGGGCGCATGGAATGACTATGTAACACCAAATTTTGGTGCGCCCCCTTTAAAGCCTTTGGTGCATATTTTTCAGTGTCAACACACCTTTCGATGCGCCTTGTATGTTGAGTCTTCTCTGCGTGCGCCAAGATGCATGCACCTTCATGTTAGCACAACTTTTGTTGTGCCAAAGGGCACACATAATCTAATGACAACACAACTTTTGGTGCGCCAAAGGCGCGCTTAGTTTCATGCTGGCAAATGCTTTGGTGCGCCAAAGGGCGCATGCTTTCCCATGTCGACAGCAACTTTGGTGCGCCCTTTCTCAAAGTGGGTGGCGCATTTATGACTAGTTCACCTATATATATGTGTTTTTGCGCGCCCAAAATGTCATTTTCACTAGTCACAGAGCACGTGATTTCTTTTCTCTGAGCCTGTCAGCCCCTGCCTCGTCGTTTTCAACGCCTTGTGGACCCGTTGCAAGTTTTTGCTATTTATCCAGGTAAGAGGTTCTTCTCCCTCTCGTGCTTTTACGTTTTTGTTTCTTGGTGTGCTTGTGGTCTGGTTGTGGTTTGGAAGTATTGAAGTATCAAAATGTTGATCTAGCCCTCCCCTGTGTTGTCTTTCCTTGTTTCCCTCTCCCTCTGTCCAGATCTGCTAATAGGGGAACTTGTCTAAAAACATAGTTTTATTTCCCTCATCTTTGAGCCGTTTCATTGCCCAACTAAACCTGCAAAAGACAAGAGAAAGGAATGGAGAAAAGAGGACCGTTTTTCCCTTTGGCGCATCGGCGCGTCCTGCAACATCATAAACAGTTGCGCCCCTTTGGCGCATCTATCCCGCTCGCAACATGAATAAAACCCGCACCAATGGCGCACCCATCACGCCTGTTGCATCATAAACTTCTGCGCCCTCAAGGCGCGCCTCCTCCATATGCTGCAAACACTAGCCTTGTGCCCTCTTTGGTGCATCAACCTTCCTTGTTGCATCGCATATCTATGCGCCCCCTCGGCGCACCCTGCATCTGCGCAACATTAGCTTTATCCACGCTAAGTACAAAGCTTTGAAAGCGCAAGCGCATTCCCCATTACAGCTGCATCATGTTGTGTAAACCCTTTGTGCGCCGCGCCAAACTGCCTTGGGTGCACCAAATGTTCATGCAACGTACAAAATCCATGCGCCTATGGCGCATCCTGTCTCTATGCAACACGATGTTTTCATGCGCCCTTTTGTAAAATGCATCTGCGTATATTCATGCGCCATGCGCCTTTGGCGCCATTTTAACCCTTGAACATACTTTCCCGTGCACCTTACCTATTTGGCCCCGTAAGTGTAGCTTTCATGCACCATGCGCCCGAGTCTCAAAATCTCTAACTCTTTCTTCTCTGCTAACATTTCAATGGAAGATCAAATGGCTAACACAACCTTTTCGGATTGGGTCTCGCTTCTTCTTCATGCAGATCAGTGAGTTCGAAATAACATATGTCTACATCCAGCAAGAGACCCACCAAATCCAAAGGAAAGGCCAAACTTACGAGAAGAAGAGATGAAATATAAATATCAGAGGGTCAGAATGCCCGAGTCCCAGGCCGAGTGTAACATGGACGTCAGAGATTCAGAATTGGGACATATTGATATGGAGGAATTCTAGGCTAGAACTCAGAAAGTCACAAGGAGTCCATGGATGGACAAACTGATAGGAAGTGCCCTGCACTTCGCCGGTGGAATCCCAGTCAGCGCCGTCAACAATGAATTCTTGATGGTGATTGCCCAATGTTACAACAAAGACACAAGGTGTGTCGTAAACAAGCAAGGGCGAGGTAGTCATTAACCTCACTACCCGTCACTTTGAAGGAATACTCGGCATACCCCACCACCGGCACTTTGTGGCCGTCAGTCAAGCAGATTGCATTAAGGCATGGGATGACAATGCAGATCAGTGTATGCAACTAATGAATGAAGTTTACTTAAAAACAAAAAGGTAGTAACCGGTGGCCCCAAATCATCCACCACAATGACTTCTCAGAGGAGCTCAGCGACACCATTACGTTCCTGAGCAGGGTCTTCGGGCTTTCTGATGCCCATTATTTCCATAAATGGATGTTGCGGTACTTAGAGACCATGAACAAGAATATGCACGATCGGCGCTTTTCTTTGGGAGAAATTATAAAAGCACAATCTACGAGTAGCTACAACAATTTAGCATAAGAGGGACATTCCATATGAACTCCTACGTGGTCTATGCCTGCAAAGATCGAGAGGGACTATCCGGCCCGGACGCGGAGTGGAGTTTGGCCTCGAGAGTCAAGATATACGAGTACTACCGGAATTGAGGTGGAGAATAGCATCTCCCAATTCACAAAAATTAACGATGTGTTTTTCTATCACATCATCTCCTATTGAGGCCGAATATGCCTTATGGTCGCATACGACCAAAAGCATAAGTAGCAGCCATCGAGAAATGGGCACCTTGTTCACCCTGATTTCCCACATTCACCTATTCAAGTCTCTGCCAACTTTTTAGGAGAGCCAACCGGCTACCAAGGTATCTTTGGGCCTAAAGCGGATTCTCGCTAGAGTGTCAAGGCAGCTAATCACATACCATGAGAAATGCCTGAAAAGAAAGAAGGGTGGAACTCCTTTCCCCCTCACAGTGGGCCGATACACATGCTCTACCCACCACAAGGCGAAGGAAATGTTCGCAGAGCTGGAGTTACTCAATTTGAAACATGACTTCCCAGCCAGGCCTACCTTCGACCCAAGGAGCTGTCTGCCAAGGGCGAAACTTGACCCAATCCACGTCCCTCAGATCGAGGACATTTACATTGACGTCATCCATGAGGTGGAGCTCAGAAGAAAGGATCATTCTCGCCTAGCCTTGGCAGAAATCATCCAATATGGGGTAGCCATTGTCCCCAAAGGCTTCCAAACTATGGAAGATGAAGTAGACAAGGTATATCTTGACACGAGATGGGGACAATTGGCCCTTCCGGCCATCGATAGAACTAAAGCCCCTCGGACAATTGAGGAGAGGGTCAAGGAGACTTTGCGTAGGACAGAGCATTGGTGCCGTATGAATGGACTAATCTACCTTGGGGTCGATTTCACAACCTCCCCATTGGGTAACGCACCTCCATGGTCCAAACAGTAGCCTAAAGGCAAAGGCAAAGGCGTAGAAGGTGAATCCAGCACCATTCAGGAAGAAGCCCCTGAGAGTCCTCCTTCCGCGGCACCCGAGCAGGTAATATCTCTGGTCACACCAGAGAAAGAAGCAGAAGAGGATATTCCCATTGGCCCATCCACTCAGGATGTCGGCATTGTTACAACAACTGAGGTCCCTTCTATCCTTTCTTCTTCTCTTCCTTCCCCTCCTCGAGTGACTCAAGCGACCATCCCTTTGGTCGTGTCCTCTTCCTTCTTCTCTTGTTTCCCCGCTTCTTCGTCTATCTTCTCTTCCCTCGTTGATCTATCCTCCTCCATTTCTTCCCTTATCTCCGAGCTCCCTTCCCTTCCTATGTCTTCCACAGCTGCAGTTTCCCTTCCTTCCGTGGGCACTTCTTCGGCTATTCTCTCAATGCCGCCGCCACGTGTCTCCACCTTTTCCCCTCTACTACTGCAGCTACCCCCTCCTCTGTTTCCGGTCCTTCTACCATGGGTCCAGCTTGGATCTCTCAGCAGCTAAGTCAGCAAAAGAGGAAAGTTCCCATCGCTCCGATGGACTTTTCCGTGATCCCATCTAAGGGGGCGAAGAAGCAGAAGCCTGTCACGCACTTCTCTCAAAGTGTTGTAGGAGAAAGAGTTATGGAAATCGCATACCCCAATCCCCTCAAAGAGAAAAAGGATCTATCTCCTACAGATTTTACTGTGACCCAAGTCACAATGGGGACATCTTGAGAAAGTCTTCGGGGGATACTCTTTCTACGATTGACGCCCTCTGCAAAAAGATTCAGGAAACCAAGGAAGAGAAAAGGCAACTGAAGGAGCAAAACAAATATCTGCTCCAAGCCTTACAGAAGATGGGTAGTGTGCCTCCCACAACCGCGCGAGACTTCGAGCTTCTCGGCCAAAATAAAATTAATGAGTATGCCAAGATCGGCGAGCAGGGTATGGCCGTTTCCGCTTGGAGGAGCCAAATCCTCAAAGACAGTGAAAAAGTGATCGCCGAGTTCTCCGACTTGTACCTGAACATCAGTAAGGCAAATAAAGAGCTCCAAGCGTTAGCAGGGCCCATATCAGAAGAGTTGGAACATGCCAGACTGCAACACGAGACCTTCCAACAAATGTTCGACTGTTCAGTCGAAGATCTGGTCAAGTTCGGCGTCTTCGGCCATCCAAGGGCCCTCAACAAAATCATGTCCACTCTGGACTACCGGGTGGATCAGCTAGAATTTATTCTAGAAAAGATTGACAAAGTCAAGGAAGAAGCCCTGGATGCGATGCACCAAATGGAACGGATTGTTCTTAATATGTCGCCAGGGTTACTTACTCCTTCCTTCACTTTAAGGAAAGCTGATGAAACCACCCGGATCTTCAAGGAGATCGCTTCTCAAGGAACGGGGCCAGAGGTCACATTTGACACAGAATCTATCAACAACCTGCTGGCCTGTAGGGACTTCATCGGGTTCCTCATTGAGGTGGAAAAGGACTATTCCAAACTCCCAGAGAAGCTCATAGATGAGCGGGAGACTTGTGAGGCGATAAGTGATAGGCACAAGGATCCTTCCCAGGATCAACTAGGGCCAATAATCAACAAGTTCATGGAATACCGCTCTCAGTTCCATATCTCGTCACCTGAGGAGCAACAAAAGCAGTCCACCCCCTTTCGGCCGCAGGATGATGATGACGAATAGCTTCTTCTTCTTCTTCTTCTTCTTCTTCTTCTTCTTCTCTTTCTCTTCTCCGTCTTTCTTTTTGGAAATATCTGGAGTGTGTTGATACAAATGATGATGTCATCCATGTTGCATCATGGGATGATGTCATCCATCAAGTTGTAAAAAGTCAACATGACTTTTAGATATTTTGTAAATATCTTTGTAAATAGTTGTTGGCTCCTTTTTGCCTTCTTTTCTCTTCTTCTTCTATATATACCCCAATACTTGTTGTATTGTGGGATGGATGGATATCTTTCAGATGAAAAATAGAAGTGAAGAAAAAAGACTTTGAGCTTTCTTGTAACAGAAGAAAACAGTAATACAAATATTGAGACTTTGTGCTGAATAGCTGTGTTATGCATCAGACCTTTCTTATGTTAGATCTGTATGTGTTTATTCTGTTAGATTCATATCTACTTTTTTGTCATTTATTCATCATCAGTATTGCTTTGCTCGTTTATGCAAGTAGGTTTGGCTCTGTTTACTACCAATCCCAAAACATAAACCTTCTGACCTTTCTGCTTTGGAATTCATTTCTTTTCTTCCTTCGGACCTGCTCTTTCTTCATCCCCTCTTCCTTTCCTTTCTTTTCGCAATCGGAAACACCCCTCTTTGGGATGAGATCCCAAACCCCCGAAGGCGAGAATCGTGAGACTTGCATAGAGCTCCTCTTTGGTAGAATAGCAATAAACCAGTTTCGCTTTTTTGACTCAAAGAGGGCTATGCCCTCGCACACTTTGTTGGCTTGTCTATCCATAGATCTGTCAGGCGATGATTTTCGGACAGCGAGTTTTTGGCGACTCATTTGGGAAGCGAGCAGATCTATCGATATATGATAGTGATAGGATAGAAAATAAAAAAATCAGAAAAATCACTATCTGTTTGCAAATCTGAACTTTTTGTTAAAAAATCCAAAAATTTGCAAAAGTGTTCTGAATTGAAAATTTTCTTCTGAGATCCATAGATCGGCCTAGTTACAAATCTTTAGTTCGCTGAGTTTTTATAAAAATTAGTATTTTCTTTGTAGATCGAATTTTTGACTTTTTGCTAAAAGTTTGAAACCCTCTGAAAAAAGTCAAAATTAGATCCGAAAATCAGCTTGCTATTCTTCTCTGTCATTTTATCCTCGTTGTTATTTTTCATTAACCGCAATCGGTTTCCAAAAAGAGGATAGTTTTTAAATATTTAGAAAAGTATTTGCTGCTGGTTTTTGACAGAAAAACCAGAAAATCAGCAAGTACAGCCAAAAAGAAATTTCAAATCTGCGCCATAACGTTGCAGATCTGGAAGGTACACTGGCGGGTGAACCTTTTACGCGCAGCAGGAGAGCCCGTGGAGAAGCTGATCCTACTTTCGATCTGCTTCAAAGGCATAATTTCAGCATAACACCGGCACGCTTTTCAGCGCTAAGCTCGGCTGACCGGTCATCCAGGAGTGTCTCGCCTTCACGAAGGAAGAATCTTTCGCAAGGGGCATCCACATCCCTTTGTAGTGCCTTGCTGCTCAGTGGAACCGTGCTTCCAGCCCGTGTTCTTTTTCCAGCCTTTCAAATGGCGGTACCATGGGGAAATGCTATGGGTCCCTTGGCTTTACCACATCCAGTTCATGCGCTACCTCACGGAAACCGAAAGAATTTTCCCAAATTCGACGGGAGCGGAAATCAAAGTACAGATTCCCACATATCTGCATTCATCATGTCATGCAGTATTTTGGATGTAACTCACGAGGATGTGTCGGTTCACCTTTTTCTGGAAACTCTACAAGGACCTGCGGCTGAATGGTTTCAGCATTTACCAGCCGGATCTATTACCAGTTGGGCCACCTTGCGGGATGCTTTTGAAGACAGGTACAAACCTTCAGAAGATGCATTTGCATTATTATCACGGATCACTCACCTAAAGAAGGAGGCCAATGAGACCATGCGCGATTTTATCACCCGGTTCAATGCACTAATCAACCGTGTCCCTGTTGCCATGCTTCCAACACCGGAGAATCAAAAGTGTTTCTTCGTAAACGCTATGAGCTCAAAATTTAGTTTCTTGCTCCTTCAGGAACGAGTTGCCACCTTGATTCTCGCCCAAGCCGCTACCATTCGCATAGAAGATAATTTGATAATATCTGGCGAATTGAAAAAGGAATCAGCCAAGCCTAAATCTTTGGGCCCTTCACCCACTACTTCATCTGATCCAGCCTTTCAAAAGATGGCAAATGACTTGCTTGCATTAAAGAAGCAGTTGGCCCAGGCCTCCCAGTTCCTCATACTGGGATATTCCGCGGAGGAATTTCGTTCCTAACAATGTTTCGCAAAGGCCGCGCTTACCCGCAACCGCTCCGCGGTTGGCACTTGAGGCTCCTCCGGTCAACGCTCTGGCCGAAATCGAAGAAGAAGAGCAGTATTATGAAGAACCTTCATCTCAGGGTGAAGATGATCAAGATGTCGGTGAACCGACTGGCGACTCTACTATCGGGTATATGGAATTTGATGAGGAAGAATCTGATGAAGAAGAGGGTACGAGGGGGGATATGCAAGTGACGGTCATACGCCGTTTTTACTCGCTCGCAAGGAAAAGAAGCGGAAGTTGCTGCCCATGTCCAGCAGGAGAAGGCCGTGTCAAACGTGCCTCCGATCATTGCTAAAAGAGGTAATCCTCTTCCTACTCAACTCCCTGGCAAATATTTTACAAGGAAATCTTTTCCCCCATCTCTCCTCCAAATCAGTCCTCTCATGTTCCTACCAAGACCAGTAATCCTATTCCACCATCGCGAAGTGAGGGACTCATTCCTTCACCAACGCAACCCTTGGCCGCATTTGATATCATAGATCATGCAAAAAAGACCAAGATCCAAATGTCTGAAGCCGAGTATCTTCAGTCAAATCCCGAACAACTTGTAAGATTGACCAAGTATATTCAAAGTCAAGCTGTTGTATCTAATCAGGTTTCCCCAAAAGGAATCCTTTCCACTCCCCCTGAATCTCACATAAATGTTGCTTCAACATCGGCATCAGGCAAGATAGAGCCTTTCTATCTCTCCCTCCTAATCAATGGACACTGGTGAGTAAGCTGCATAATTGATTAGGGGCCACGATAACGTCATCTTTGCAAAAGTCACCCATGCTCTGGGCCTCACTCTTACCAAGCCTTTCGGTAGATGTTATTCCTTGGAAACCAAGCAGGTTCCGTTGGTTGGCCAAATCAAAGACGCACAATTTACATTTGCGGCATTCCCAGATAAAAGAGTAAAGATGACAGTCCTCGTTGCTGACATTCCGGCAGCCTATGGAATTTTGCTGGGAAGAAGTTTTTGCAGCGAAGTTGGTGGAGAAATCCATATGGACTGGTCTAAAGCTAGGATTCCCGTCAAAGGCGTAATGCAGACTTTGGAGCCAGAATCACAAAAAAAGTACTTGGTTACTAGCTCTGAGGACCCCAAAGCTCAAATCCTTTTTGAATCATCAGGGATGGGGAACTATTTCTTGTCTACCGAGTCTGATAAAGGGGTTGTTCTCGTTCAAGAAGGAGATCTTAATAAGATCTGGACCTTGCAGTTCGATGGCAGCTGTGCAACCAGTGGATGTGGCGCCGGAGCCGTGCTAATATCTCCCGAGGAAGAAGTCATTCCTCTCTCTTTCAAGTTGCAGTTCTTTAACACAAATAATACTGCTGAGTATGAATCTTTGTTACTTGGCATGCAAGCCGCAAAAGAAAGAGGGATTAAAAATCTAAAAGTACAAGGTGATGCAGAGTTGGTTGTAAATCAAGTCAAAAGGATTTACCAAGTGAAGAATGAAAGGCTCAGGCATTACCGTAATGCGGTGTGGGACAGCATCGAGGAATTCGATGCTTTTTCAATAGAATCCATTCCAAGGGCTCAAAATGACATGGCCGATTCATTGGCTGTTTCAGCATCCCTCATGCTTCCTCACCCAGGTTTGAGAACAAACAAATACACCATTGAGGTGGTTTTCCACCCGAGCGTGCCAGACAATTCTCAGCATTGGCAGGTGTTCAATGACGATAATCAACTCATTGCCTTTCTGGAGAAGGCGGAAAATTTTAAAGAATTGCACTTTGAAGGATCTACTTCCACTTGCCGTGAATCAGTCACCAATCAAGGTGATGAATCTGAAGGATCGATGGCATATGTCAGCTCAAAGGAAATAAAATCCCAAAGGGCCTGGTTTCTCTGGAGCGGTTGTTCGACAGGCATGACCGTTTTGTGAAAAAGAAGAGGCGAGATGACCCTGACTCATCCCCAGAAACCGAACCGGTCAATATAGGTTCGATAGAGCACCCGCAATTTGTGAACATTGGCAAATGTTGCACGCCTGAGGAGAAACGGAAATTTGTCAAGTTGCTAAAAAAATATATGGACGTGTTGGCATGGTCCTATGCCGATCTAAAGTCTTTCAAGCCAAAGGACGTTCAGCATGACATCCCGTTGAAAGAAGATGTCAAAGCCTTTCGCCAGAAGCAGAGGCACTATAATCCTAAGATTTCGGGGACTATCCAGGCCAAAATTCAGAAGATGCTGGATGTGAGAATCATCTTTCCTATCCATCACAGTACTTGGGTAGCAAATATTGTGCCAGTGCGCAAGAAAAACGGTGAGATACGCATATGCGTAGACTTTCGCAATTTGAATCAGGCTTCCTTGAAAGACAACTACCCACTTCCGATAATGGATCAAGTTCTGCAAGCAGTAACTGGATCAGAGATGTTGTCCATGCTTGATGGTTTTTCAGGCTATAATCAGATTGAAGTTTCACCTGAAGATCAATTTAAAACAAGCATTCACTACTCCCTGGGGTACATTTGCCTATAGCAGGATGCCTTTTGGCCTAACTAATGCTGGCGCCACTTTTCAGCGGGCCATGGATTTCGCATTCAAAGGTATGATGGGGAAAGTCATCGTGGTTTACCTAGATGATTTAACCGTGTTCTCTAAACAACGAAATGATCATTGTGATCATTTGGAGCAAGTATTGGCCAGGTGCCGAGAACATGGGATTTCCCTAAACCCAAAAAGTCTGTTTTTGGAGTCATGGAAGGAAAGTTGCTAGGGCATGTGGTTAGCAAAGAAGGAACAAAGATAGATACCGAAAGAGTTAAGGCTATTCAAAGCCTTACTCTGCCTACAAGCAAGACTGGTGTTCATTCTTTCTTCGGAAAGGTGAACTTTCTCAGGCGTTTTGTTCCTGACTTTGCTGAGAAGACCCGTCACATATTGAACATGATGAAGGGGTCACCAACTTTCAGATGGAGCGAAGAGGGGAAAAGGTCATTTGAAGAAATAAAAGCTTCCGTTGCTCATGCACCAGTCCTGGTATGTCCCGATTTCTCCAAGGACTTCATCATGTATAGTTACGCATCTGAGCATACTGTGTCCATAATATTGATGCAAAAGAACTCGGAGGATGTTGAATCTCCGATCGCGTTCATGAGTTCTCCCCTCAAGCCTCACGAACTAAAAATGACTCAACTAGAAAAGCATGCCTTCACCGTTGTCAAAGCAGTGAAGAATTTCAGGTATTACATTCTAAACTCGCATACGGTAGTGCTGGTCCCTGACACGGCGGTGAAATCAATTCTAACTCAGCAGGAGTTAGGAAGCTTGCGAGGAAATTGGATCGCAAAGGTCCAGGAGTATGACCTGGATATTAAACCAACCAAGCTAGTAAGGGGCAAGGGCCTGTGTCAGCTAATGGCTGAAAACAAAGATTCAGAAAACCCTGATGAAAGGGGTGACTACACCAATGAAGCACAGGACCGGCTGGAAAAACCCGATTCGCTGCCTCTGGTCCTATTTGTTGCGACTAGTGATGAATGGTATTCCAATATCGCTTTCTTCCTCACCTACGGCGAATGCCCAATGCACCTAACTACAAAGGAGAAGCGCACTATAAAGCTCAGAGTAGCTAAATATGTCATCTGGGATGATGGTTTATATAAACGTGGGATAGATGGCATCTTTTTGCGATGTGTTGACAAACCCCAGCAGGTAAAACTACTGGAAAGTTTTCACAATTCAGCCTGTGGGGGGCATTTCTCTTCCTCCGTGACTGCACACAAGATCATTCGAGCCAGGTACTATTGGCCGATGCTCTTCCAAGATACAGCCACCTGGGTGGCAAAGTGTGAACCCTGCCAGCAATTCGTCGGCAAGCCCAAGTTGGCTGCTTTTCCCCTAGGCTGTCATTATCAATGAACCATTCAGGCAATGGGGAATTGATTTTATTGGTGCACTCAATCCTCAATCGAGTGCTGGACATAGCTATGTCCTTACAGCAACGGATTACTTCACCAAGTGGGTGGAAGCCATACCTGTCAAGCATGCCACTTCTGAGGTGGTTTGTAATTTCATTAAAGAAAATATCATTGTCAGGTTTGGCGTTCCAAACAAAATTGTTGCTGATAATGCTTCTAACTTCTCCTCACGGGAAGTTATTGGTTTTTGCTATGAATATGGGATAACTTTGGCTCACGCCTCAGATTATTACCCTCAGGGAAATGGTCAGGCGAGAATCCAGTAACAAGAACTTGGTGACCATCATACGGAAGTTAGTGGATGAGAATCAGCGGATGTGGCACAAGTCTTTGTACGACGCTTTGTGGGCCGATCGTATTACTCCCAAGAGGTCTCTCGGCATGTCACCTTTTCAAGTGTTATATGGCACTGATGCCGAGCTTCCCATTTCTGCAGAACTTCCTGCTCTGCGCTTGGCATGAGCTATCGAAGATGAAACTTTCCAAAATTCTCTTGAAAAGAGAATCATGTATCTGACAGAGCTCGAAGAAAAGAGAATAAGGGTGGTCGACAGGATCACCGAACATCAGAATCAAGTCAAGAGATTATTCGATAAAAAAGCAAAGCAGAGGGATTTTCAAGTGGGAGATCTCGTCCTTTTGTGGGACAAGCGAAGAGAGCCAAAGGGCATGCACGGAAAGTTTGATTCCCTATGGAGAGGGCCCTTCAAGATCAAGCAGCTCAACGGAGAGAATAGCTTCTATCTCTCATATCTGGATGGAACCGAGCTCCCGCTTCCTTATAGCGGGCAACATCTGAAAATTTTCAAGAAGTAGAGCTTGCTCTCTTCTTTGTACAGTTTGCTTTAGTTGTGTGTTTGTTTTTGTCGTGTGTTTGCTTTCGGTTTGTTGTGTGTTCCTTTTGCTCTCCCTCCGGTCGCCCTTGTTTTTGACTCTGTTACCCAATGGATAGGCACATGAGATCTGGGATTCTCTACCCCGAGTTTGCTCAGGGATAGTCCCCAGAAAGAGCCAGCTGTTATCCCGTAAAATTGACAAGGGAAATTTTACCGATAACCATAATGAAAATTTTGTTTTGATCCCTCGCTAGGGATCCCTTGCGTTCAGAACATTGCAAAATCCCTTTCCAGGAAAATATGGTTTCCGAACTTAGTCTTTTTGGTCTTTTTTGGCTGGGCGCATGGAATGACTATGTAACACCAACTTTTGGTGCGCCCCCTTTAAAGCCTTTGGCGCATATTTTTCAGTGTCAACACACCTTTCGGTGCACCTTGTATGTTGAGTCTTCTCTGCATGCCAAGACACATGTGCCTTCATGTTAGCACAACTTTTGTTGCGCCACTTTTCGGTGCGCCAAAGGGCGCACATAATCTAATGACAACACAACTTTTGGTGCACCAAAGGCGCGCTTAGTTTCATGCTGGCAAATGCTTTGGTGTGCCAAAGGGTGCATGCTTTCCCATGTCGACAGCAACTTTGGTGCGCCCTTTCTCAAAGTGGGTGGCGCATTTATGACTAGTTCACCTATATATATATGTGTTTTTGCGTGCCCAAAATGTCATTTTCACTAGTCGCAGAGCACGTGATTTCTTTTCTCTGAGCCTGTCAGCCCCTGCCTCGTCGTTTTCAACGCCTTGTGGACCCGTTGCAATTTTTTACTATTTATCCAGGTAAGAGGTTCTTCTCCCTCTCGTGCTTTTTACATTTTTGTTTCTTGGTGTGCTTGTGGTCTGGTTGTGGTTTGGAAGTATTGAAGTATCAAAATGTTGATCTAGCCCTCCCCCCGTGCTGTCTTTCCTTGTTTCCCTCTCCCTCTGTCCAGATCTGCTAATAGGGGAACTTGTCTAAAAAACATGGTTTTATTTCCCTCATCTTTGAGCCGTTTCATTGCCCAAAAGACAAGAGAAAGGAATGGAGAAAAGAAGACCGTTTTTCCCTTTGGCGCATTGGCGCGTCCTGCAACATCATAAACAGTTGCGCCCCTTTGGCGCATCTGTCCCGCTCGCAACATGAATAAAACCCACGCCAATGGCGCACCCATCACGCCTGTTGCATCATAAACTTCTGCGCCCTCAAGGCGCGCCTCCTCCATATGCTACAAACACTAGCCTTGCGCCCTCTTTGGCGCATCAACCTTCCTTGTTGCATCGCATATCTATGCGCCCCCTCGGCGCACCCTGCATCTGCGCAACATTAGCTTTATCCACGCTAAGTACAAAGCTTTGAAAGCGCAAGCGCATTCCCCATTACAGCTGCATCATGTTGTGTAAACCCTTTGTGCGTATGCGCAAACTACCTTGGGCGCACCAAATGTTCATGCAACGTACAAAATCCATGCGCCTATTGGCGCATCCTGTCTCTATGCAACACGATGTTTTCATGCGCCCTTTTGTAAAATGCATCCTGCAGTATTCATGCGCCATGCGCCTTTGGCGCCAGTTTAACCCTTGCAACACACTTTCCCCGTGTGCCTTACCTATTTAGCCCTGTAAGCTGCAGCTTTCATGCGCCATGCGCCCTGAGTCTCAAAATCTCTAACTCTTTCCTCTGCTAACATTTCAATGGAAGATCAAATGGCTAATACAACCTTTTCGGATTGGGTCTCGCTTCTTCTTCATGCAGATCAACAACTGAGTTCGAAAGAACATATGTCTACATCCAGCAAGAGACCCACCAAATCCAAAGGAAAGGCCAAACTTATAGAAGAAGAGATGAAATATAAATATCAGAGGGTCAGAATGCCCGAGTCCCAGGCCGAGTGTAACATGGACGTCAGAGATTCAGAATTGGGACATATTGATATGGAGGAATTCTGGGCTAGAACTCAGAAAGTCACAAGGAGTCCATGGATGGACAAACTGATAGGCAGTGCCCTGCACTTCGCGGTGGAATCCCAGTCAGCGCCGTCAACAATGAATTCTTGATGGTGATTGCCCAATGTTACAACAAAGACACAAGGTGTGTCGTAAACAGCAAGGGCGAGGTAGTCATTAACCTCACTACCCGTCACTTTGAAGGAATACTCGGCATACCCCACCACCGGCACTTTGTGGCCGTCAGTCAAGCAGATTGCATTAAGGCATGGGATGACAATGCAGATCAGTGTATGCAACTAATGAATGAAGTTTACTTGAAAAACAAAAAGGTAGTAACCCGGTGGCCCCAAATCATCCACCACAGCGACTTCTCAGAGGAGCTCAGCGACACCATTACGTTCTGGCGGGGTCTTGAGCTTTACGATGCCCATTATTTCCATAAATGGATCTTTGCGGTACTTAGAGACCATGAACAAGAATATGCCACGATCGGCGCTTTTCTTTGGGAGAAATTATAAAGCGACACTGATCTACGAGTAGCTACAACAATTTAGCACAACAGGGACATTCCATATGAACTCCTACGTGGTCTATGCTGCAGCATCAGAGAGGGACTATCCAGGCCTGACGCGGAGTGGAGTTTGGCCTCAGGTCAAGATATACGAGTACTACCCGGAATTGAGGCTGGAGAATAGCATCTCCCAATTCACAAAAATTAACGATGTGTTTTTCTATCACATCATCTGCCTATTGAGGCCGAATATGACTTATGGTCGCACGACCAAAAGCATAGTAGCAGCCACTGAGAAATGGGCACCTTGTTCACCCAGTTTCCCACATTCACCTATTCAAGGTCTGCCAACTTTTTAGGAGAGCCAACCAGGATACCAAGGTATCTTTGGGCCTAAAGCGATTCTTTGGAGTATCAAGGCAGCTAATCACATACCATGAGAAATGCCTGAAAAGAAAGAAGGGTGGAACTCCTTTCCCCCTCACAGTGGGCCGATACACATGCTCTACCCACCATAAGGTGAAGGAAATGTTCGCAGAGCTGGAGTTACTCAATTTGAAACATGACTTCCCAGCCAGGCCTACCTTCGACCCAAGGAGCTGTCTGCCAAGGGCGAAACTTGATCCAATCCACGTCCCTCAGATCGAGGACATTTACATTGACGTCATCCATGAGGTGGAGCTCAGAAGAAAGGATCATTCTCGCCTAGCCTTGGCAGAAATCATCCAATATGGGGTAGCCATTGTCCCCAAAGGCTTCCAAACTACGGAAGATGAAGTAGACAAGGTATATACTGACACAGATGGGGACAATTGGCCCTTTCCGGCCATTGATAGAACTAAAGCCCCTCAGACAATTGAGGAGAGGGTCAAGGAGACTTTGCGTAGGACAGAGCATTGGTGCCGGATGAACGGACTAATCTACCTTGGGGTCGATTTCACAACCTCCTCGTTGGGTAACGCACCTCCATGGTCCAAACAACGGCCTAAAGGCAAAGGCAAAGGCGTAGAAGCTGAATCCAGCACCATTCAGGAAGAAGCCCCTGAGAGTCCTCCTTCCGCGGCACCCGAGCAGGTAATATCTCTGGTCACACCAGAGAAAGAAGCAAAAGAGGATATTCCCATTGGCCCATCCACTCAGGATGTCGGCATTGTTACAACAACTGAGGTCCCTTATATCCTTTCTTCTTCTCTTCCTTCCCCTCCTCGAGTGACTCAAGTGACCATCCCTTTGGTCGTGTCTTCTGTTCCTTCTTCTACTGTTTCCCCCGCTTCTTCGTCTATCTTCTCTTCCCTCGCTGATCTATCCTCCTCCATTTCTTCCCTTATCTCCGAGCTCCCTTCCCTTCCTATGTCTTCCGCAGCTGCAGTTTCCCTTCCTTCCGTGGGCACTTCTTCGGCTATTCTCTCAATGCCGCCGCCACGTGTCTCCACCTTTTTCCCCTCTACTACTGCAGCTGCCCCCTCCTCTGTTTCCGGTCCTTCTACCATGGGTCCAGCTTGGATCTCTCAGCAGCTAAGTCAGCAAAAGAGGAAAGTTCCCATCACTCCGATGGACTTTTCCGTGATCCCATCTAAGGGGGCAAAGAAGCAGAAGCCTGTCACGCGCTTCTCTCAAAGTGCTGTAGGAGAAAGAGTTATGGAAATCGCATACCCCAATCCCCTCAAAGAGAAAAAGGATCTGTCTCCTACAGATTTTACTGTGACCCAAGTCACAATGGGGACATCTTCAGAAAGTCTTCAGGGGGAGGCTCTTTCTGCAGTTGACGCCCTCTGCAAAAAGCTTCAGGAAACCAAGGAAGAGAAAAGGCAACTGAAGGAGCAAAACAAATATCTGCTCCAAGCCTTACAGAAGATGGGTAGTGCGCCTCCCACAACTGCCGCCGAGACTTCTGAGCTTCTCAGCCAGGAGAAAATTAATGAGTATGCCAAGATTGGCGAGCAGGGTATGGCCATTTCCGCTTAGAGGAGCCAAATCCTCAAAGACAGTGAAAAAGTGATCGCCGAGTTCTCCGACTTGTACCTGAACATCAGTAAGGTGAATAAAGAGCTCCAAGCATTAGCAGGGCCCATATGAGAAGAGCTGGAACATGCTAGACTGCAGCACGAGGCCTTCCAACAAACAAATTTGTTGACTGCTAGTCGAAGATCCAGTCAAGTTCGGCATCTTCGGCCATCCAAGGGCCCTCAACAAAATCATGTCCACTGGACTACCGAGTGGATCAGCTAGAATTTATTCTAGAAAAAAATTGACAAAGTCAAGGAAGAAGCCCTGGATGCGATGCACCAAATGGAATGGATCATTCTTAATATGTCGCCAGGGTTACTTACTCCTTCCTTCACTTTAAGGAAAGCTGATGAAACCACCCGGATCTTCAAGGAGATTGCTTCTCAAGGAACGGGGCCAGAGGTCACATTTGACACAGAATCTATCAACAACCTGCTGGCCTGTAGGGACTTCATCGGGTTCCTCATTGAGGCGGAAAAGGACTATTCCAAACTCCCAGAGAAGCTCATAGATGAGCGGGAGACTTGTGAGGCGATAAGTGATAGGCACAAGGATCCTTCCCAGGATCAACTAGGGCCAATAATCAACAAGTTCATGGAATACCGCTCTCAGTTCCATATCTCGTCACCTGAGGAGCAACAAAAGTAGTCCACCCCCTTTCGGCCGCAGGATGATGATGACGAATAGCTGCTTCTTCTTCTTCTTCTTCTTCTTCTTCTTCTCTTTCTCTTCTCGTCTTTCTTTTTGGAAATATCTGGAGTGTGTTGATACAAATGATGACGTCATCCATGTTGCATCATGGGATGATGTCATCCATCAAGTTGTAAAAAGTCAACATGACTTTTAGATATTTTGTAAATATCTTTGTAAATAGTTGTTGGCTCCTTTTTGCCTTCTTTTCTCTTCTTCTTCTATATATACCCCAATACTTGTTGTATTGTGGGATGGATGGATATCTTTCAGATGAAAAATAGAAGTGAAGAAAAAAGACTTTGAGCTTTCTTGTAACAGAAGAAAACAGTAATACAAATATTGAGACTTTGTGCTGAATAGCTGTGTTATGCATCAGACCTTTCTTATGTTAGATCTGTATGTGTTTATTCTGTTAGATTCATATCTACTTTTTTGTCATTTATTCATCATCAGTATTGCTTTGTTCGTTTATGCAAGTAGGTTTGGCTCTGTTTACTACCAATCCCAAAACATAAACCTTCTGACCTTTCTGCTTTGGAATTCATTTCTTTTCTTCCTTCGGACCTGCTCTTTCTTCATCCCCTCTTCCTTTCCTTTCTTTTCGCAGTCGGAAACACCCCTACTGGGATGAGATCCCAAACCCCCGAAGGCAGAATCTGTGAGACTTGCATAGATTCCTGCTGGTAGAATAGCAATAAACCAGTTTCACTTTGCTGACTCAAAGAGGGGCTATGCCCTGCACACTGTTGGCTCATCTATCCATAGATCTGTCCAGGCGATAGATTTTCGGACCAACATGTAGGTAGGGTTAGTATGTTACCAAGTGTCTTTTTGGACCTTGTTTAGACTCTTACTTTAGTCCTTATCTCATCTCATGATTTGTGCCTTTGGCTAATCACTTCTTCATCGTGAGGCTTCTAAGCTACATTCATATCATTCACATCGTTCTTCTACTTCGTTCAGAACATCCATGTGTATAAGATTACTTTTTACCATGTTTGCGGACACCTTTTTCACCTTTCACAAAAACAATCTTCTCCTTCCTTTCTATCATGTGCTTTTAGGCCAAATTACGCTAGGGGCATCCTTGCTTCTTCCCAACACTTCATTGGTTTACGTTCATCATCATGTTGAACCTATCCATAATGGCCTTGGGTCTTGCTTCTACCCATGAAGATTTTTCCTTTGAATACTCCCACCTAATCACTGGGTACTTTTGCATCTTCACCTTTCTCGTACGCACGTGGCCTTTTGCCCTTGTACATCCCATCTATTGCTGGGGGCATCCACACTTCTTTGTCTTCCTGTACATAGCTTCAGAAAACTTTCAAAATAAAAACATTCAAATATGTTAGAAAAATCAAAACATTCAAATATGTTTCAAGAAACATCAAAAACAATATAAATCATCCTATAAAATGTCACTCTTTGGTTCTCACTTGTTCATGTGCGCGACTTGCAGATCATCTTGATCTACCTCCATCAACCAAAGCTAAGTTTCTTACTATGTCTATACTCGGGGCACAACAAGTTGCACAGTGCTTGTTTCAGTAGTGCACAATTGCTTTATCATAGGACCGAAGTGTCCTCCATTATTCTCCTCACATGTATCCTTGCTTGGGGCACCGTCATTAACCCTTTTCATTCATTTGAATAGGTTGGAACTGAAGCTTGATAATCAAAACATTATGTTATGTTTCTTTATAAGGTTAGCTTGTTTACTTTCTTGTATTGCATTGTATTATGTATGTTGCATGGAGTTAGGCATCTTTTACTTTCTCGTATTGCATTGTGTTTCATATGTTGCATGGAGTTGGTGTTTTCAGCAATGGACATTTATTCGTATATGGCTTTTCATGTCATACTACACTTTTTTTCATTCTTTTTAATAAGAACCGATGATGAAGATCATTAGAAATATGATGAAAAATAAAGTTGTTTAAAAGGAATTGGATGGATGTTAGCTCATTCCCTCTTCCTCATACTCCTTTTTCTTTTATATCCCATTTCTCTTCTTCTTCACACTATTCTTTCTTCTATTATCTTTCTTTCATCTTTTCAATCGTCAATAGAGGTCTTCTAGTACCCCATCAACAATCGAGGGGCATCCTTCATTCTACTCATTTTTCTTCTATCCCTTCAAAATTTTCTACTTGTTTATGCTTGTCTACATTCTTTGAAGTGATGTTGCTTACGCCACCTCAAAGAGGGGCAAATATAGACACCTAAAATATGCTTACACTTAGCATTTTCTCCAATTCAATTGATTAACGATACTTTGTTAATTCCCTATTCTTCGCTCCATTCTCCGATGCCCATTTACGACACCTTCTCATTTCTATTCCTCTTATAATCAACTTATTTGGCTAATATCTCTCTTATTAACTAAACAGTCCTCCTTTCGACCATTTAGAGCCTCCCTAGTTCTCTCTAGACCACTTTTATTGGCTTCATAGTCTATCTCTCGATCCACAATTGGTTATCCGGACCCTCCCAACTCTCAATGAGTCGCTAATCACTTGCTAATCAAGTTTAACTATCCTAAACCCTAGTTAACTAGCCTAAATCATGTTTATCCTAATCTAATCTAAAAGATATTTAGTCCCACATGCACCCAAATTCCAAATTCTTCCAAACCAGAAACTATAAATACAAGGCTAAGCCTACCCATTCAAACACACAACTTCACTCACAAGTCTTTCTCTCACACATTTGGAGATATTGGCATTATACCTCATTTACATTAGCTAAGCTAATAAGGTATTTAATCTTGGCTATCCTCCATTAAAAGAGCTTCATCTTACACCCATGATAGGTTAGTAATGGAATAGATAAACTTGGCCATGTAGCCATTTAGTGAGATTCATTCACCCTCATGGAGTAAACAACAAAATTGATTGCTTAGATCCTTATTAGGCTCATTTTATTAAGCTTTCAAGAATAGAGGTTAGTTATATTTGCTAGATTTCTTGTTTATTTCAAGTTTGAATACATGAAAAGTAGGTTTCCTTTCTCATTTCTTATCTGATGGTCCATTGAGGGGATTTGCACAAAGCTTTGGGGTCTTACCCCATTTCAATAGCTTTTGCAAAACCTTTCATTGAACACATAAACAACTCAATCCATTCGATTAAGGTAGTGGGAAAGTTAATTGATCGAATCTTTGCTTTTCCACCTAGTGAAAAAGTTGACAAGGGATTCATTTTTATATTGTTTGATGGTATAAATGTCAAAGATAGTGATTTTATGAGTAACATTTTGTTATCCAAAATGAGCCCCCTGCTTATTTTGGCTAACTTGCCTTCATTCTTTCCTTCCTTGTGCTTCAACTTCAATTTTTACACATTTCAAGCACTCAAAGGATTCTAGAAATGGCTTCATTAGATAGAGAATTTTCTCACCTTTCCAGAAAGGTAAAATTTTCCTCCTAACTCCTTGTAATTTTCAAGTTATGGCCGGCGGATTTTTTTGGGGAAAATTTCCCTAGACATGCCCGCGGCCAATGAGAATGTGCCACGTGGCGGCGGGGTTGGGACGGTGGAGCGAAGTTGAAGAAATTGCCAAAGAGTTAGTAGAGGGTGAAAGGGAAAAAACCAGCCCGCGGCCCTCCGAGGAGAAGGGAAGGAAATTTGCAAAGGCCCGCGGCTAATGTGGAAGCAACATGTGTCCCCGTGGTGGCGGAAGTCGGGGCCGCGGAGGAATTTTGGGTTTTTTGCCAAAATTGCAAAAAGGGTGAAAGGGAAAAAACAACCTATGGGCCCACCAAGGAGAAGGAGAAGGGTTGGCAGAGGCGTAGGGGGAGAAAGGAAATTTGAGCCCACGGATGAATAAGGGGCCGACACGTGGCAAAGAAATGAGCAAAGCACGCGGTGTTTGGGGAATTTTTCCCAAAATGAAATCAAAGGAGAAAAAGTAGGTTTAGCCCGTGATCCCATCAGAAAATTGAATTCGACACATGTCTCGAGTGGTAGAGGCATGGAGGATTTTGGGAAAATTTTCCAAAAGGGAAAATTTTAAAGTTTGACCCCACCAACCTAATTTTGACCCTTTTTTTGCCATTTTTGCCCTAAATCTTTAGAGGGGCATATCTTTTGATCCAAAGCTCTATTTTCACGTTCTTTATATCATTAGAAAGCTGGTGAAATTATCTACATGTTGGAGGGTTCAATTTTGAATTTTTATGGAGATTTACAGGAGAAAAATGAGAAAACATCTCTGGCACGCAAAAAAATACGAAATGACATTCAACCACCAAAATTAATGAAGTATGGGTCATTTTTGGATCTGCAGAGAAATGTACTTTGGCGTATGGGTTTTTCCATGAATCCCATCACCTTGCAGGTGAAATTTAAGGGATTTCATTGGTATTTGAACTCATAAATAATTTTTCTGCATTTTTTTCTTTCTCTTCTTCTGCTTGGCCATTAAAAGCCAGGTTTGGCTCATTTGTAAAAGGTTGGATGTTCTTGCTTCTGCTAGCTCTTCTTTTCCCCTTAGCAGGTGGATTTGAAGCAGTTTCAGACCTCCCATGGAGATTGTAACACATTTTTTGCCTCTTTGCTATTTCAATGTATTGTATCAACCTGGGCACGATAATGTATGTTTTGTGATCAATTTTCAATCCTCTCGATGCCGTTATTATTGTCTTCTAATCCTTCATTGCATTCTGGTAATTTGTGCATGTTTTGTTGCTGCAATCTTCGTGATTTGTGTCTTTATTTGAAAATCAAGGAGTTCAGCACTCCTTTGGTGTATCACCTCTCTGTTTTTTGCTTAGTTTTGTTTCCATTTCCTTGTTTCTCTCAATCCTGTCTCCTTGGTAGTTTTAGAGTAGGAATTTTGAACTAGAACCTCTACAAAATTACATGCATACACCTAAACAAAGGAGTAAGAACTAGCTTTCTCTCGGAGAATTTTCTCATCCGCAAGGTCCCACACCTTGAGAAAATTCAATGTTGTGCATTCACACTAAATGACATTGCCTTAGAAAAGCATATCCATAGGTCATTTTGGGGTGCAAGTGAATTTGCACTAACACATTTATAGTGAAATGATCAACTAATAACAAGGCTAGCTAAGTGAAAGAGATAAAAGAGTGTCGAGGGAGAGAGTTATACCAGTCTAAGGAAAGTCTTACTAGTGACATAGGAAAGGTTCTAAGCATGATATATTGATCGTAGATGATGAGATAACATGATTTTATAAAAGATAGTATGTGTTGTTAAGGGTCCTCTGTACCATGGAACATAGTAAACTTAGGTAATTCCCAATGTGGAGGATATGATTTGTATGGTATAGATGGATGAATGGGTTCATTACAAACCTCATCATAAGTGAGGATGTGTTTGGATCACTTAGTGGCGGATTCCAAATTTTCTAATCTATTTAACATATCTAGCAAGGGATCGTTTGTGGGATTAGATATGAATGGATTAACAAGAGGATGTGATTGATTTGACTGATGAAAATTGAAAGTAGGATGATTTTTTTGTGGATGGGATTGATGTGGAGGTTGATAAGGGGTAGCTTGAGAGGATATTGTTTGTAAAGTGGGTTGTGACAAAGGGATGTGGGGAGATGTGGAAAAATGTTGAGTATGTTGTTGTTGTTGGATGAGAGGAGTTGATTGGGCATAAGTAGGGATATGTGTATGGGTCAGGATGTTTTAGGTACTAAAAATGAGATTGAAGTAGAGATGGATTGATTAGATGAAGGATGGGGGATATTGAGATTCGATGGGATTTTGATGAAAGAGGAGATGTGGAAATGACTATTTGATGGGATACATTAGACATTATCGAGAAGCAATAGTTTGGAAATAGCTTGGTTATAAATAATAGGCATAGGTTTTTGGAGGGGGTTATTGTATGATTGTTGGATGGGATGAAGGGTAGAAGTTCCATAAGGGACATAAGATGGTCTATACAATTATAGAAACATGTTAGAGTGAGATGTGATAGGTTGATAAAATGGGTTATGATGTTGTAATGGTGTAGATAATGGTGTATACATATTTTTAGAAAGTTAATCATGAGATTACTATCTAGTAAGTATAATAAAAACAAATACATGCTCACCTAATGATGAAAAAAACACGAGTGGTTTGATCACAAACAATAGGAAAAATAAGAAAAATAGTTTTATATTATCTTGATGTAATTATGAAAAAGTGAAATGTGTAAAATGGCTAACAAGGGTCCTCGGAAATGGAAAGCTATGGTTGGTTTCAAGTATGTTTATGGGTAGATACCTCGATATACCCGAGGTTAATTAAGGCACAACTCTCTACCTGTTGTGGATACGAGCGTGGTATTTGGGCCTACCCCCTCACTTCATGGCCTTGTGGTGATAAGGTTGTGGATGCTTTGCCAATATACCAACAGATAGGCGATTATACTTATCCGTAAAACTAATTCATCTTCTCCTCTTGGGGATCAAATCCAAGTAGGTATCCACCTAGGTAGGAATTTTTGAATGTAGATTATGTTTGATTGTGATTTGGTTGTGTGTGGGGAAAATATAGTGGATGCAATTTATTACCTTTCTAATTAGAACTATGTGAAGCAAGAAGGATTTAGTTGTTTGTTTTAAGACCTAAAAATAAATGTTATTTCGATGAGGAAAATCAACCAAAAATGCAATACTAAAAGAAAAAATATGGATTTAGGACTCACCATGATAAATTCTTTCTATATTTTTTTTAGCATTTTTTTCTTTTCAAGCAAGCAATCTAGCAAGCAAAAGTAGCTACAAGAATGATAACCTACAAAACCGGGTTAGCAGAACAACAAAAGAAAACAACAAAAACAAATATTAACAAGCAACTTATAAAGTAATCAAAAGGAGCAGGAATCGCTAGCGATTACACTAATCGCTCATGATTACTGATCAATAAACTGAAAACACAAAAGTTTGATTTTTCAGATGAATAAAATATTTTTTCATTTTAGATTTTCACAAAAAAGAAATAGTAATCTGAAACCTTTATCTAATAGAAAGCAGAGGAATAACAAAAACAATAACTAAAGGGAAAACTACAGAGTAAGAAAAAACATTAAGGAAATCATCGAAAATTGGGTAAATCTTTGGTGATTCATCCGATCGTTGGCGATTTCCTAAATCACTAGCAAGTACTTTGTAAAGAGCTAAAAATAAAAAAACATATGCTATTTTTAATGAAATTGACAATGAAATGAGGGAACTTTGTCCCACCGAGCGTGCCAAGATGTTGATAATAAATCCTACCTCTTCAACTTAATTGAATAAGAAATAAAGAAATAATTACCTAACCTCATAGTGACGGGGTTTATAGATACCTACTGAGATGTGGATGAATTATGCTTGATATTGCACTTCATGAAAGATATGTACAAGCTCCTTTCATGTGTGTAACCCTTTTCTCAAAGACACTAAACTAGATGGGATTATAAATATATATGGCAGATTTCCTTGCAGAAGCCAGTCCCCAGAAGTGACTAGACTTCCTTGCAAGTATTTCAATCCATGTTCAAGAAATTAATATGATAATGATAAAGTAAAATAATAAAACAGAAATATAACCAACAATGCAAAGGAAAAGGACTCGACATCTCAGAATGGGGGATTTACAAAGAGTAAATATGATGGGGAGGAATTAGACTTAGGATAAGGAATTTAATAGATAAAATGATACTAATGTGATAATGGATTTAATGTGTTATATAATAGTGATGTGATGATGAAAGGGCGTTAGCGGATACGGACACGAGAATTAGCAAGTGCTAATTTTAGGTGTCTATAACTAGATTCAAGAATAATAGATGTTTATAATGAGCATATTATGCTCTATACACTTCTCATATTATAATATATGTATGTATGTATGTATGTATGTATGTATGTATGTATATCCATTCACATTTAGGAAACATAGAACAAGAATAGATAATTTGAATGGGCATATGTCCATTCTCATATAAGAATTATAGAATAGAATTGGAAGATGTGCATTGTGATAGTTTAAACAAGATTTGAAGAAAATTATTATGCTACTCTTACTCTCTCTACTTTATTTGTTCACCATTTCTCGCTTTAAAAGGGCATATGCCCATTCGATATATAGCTAATAGAAGAAGAATAGAGATATGCATGCTCATTCTCATGTATAACTAATTGAAATCTCTTATATATCTAATGAGAAGAAGAATAGAAGTTGTGATATCTTATTTAACATATTATATTTACTTTCATTTAGCATTGTGATAGTTTTTATAGAATTTTTGCAAGTTTATAATGGGCAAAAGCATATTCTCATATTAGCAAACATTGTTTGTTTTGAAGTAATTAGTAATTGTATTATACTAGTTGGACTATCCCTACCAGAGCGAAGTGTTGCACTACATAACCTCGAGAGAGGAGATCAAGCCTTATGTAGTTCTATTTTTTTATAATTGTATAGTTTTGGTTGGACTAACCTTGGTGGAGCCAACTACTGGCACCGCCAAGTGCTGCACTACATACCCTCAAGAGGGATCAAGCCTTATGTAGTTATATTATTTTGTTTATAATTGTATCATTTTGGTTGGAGTAACCTTGATGGAGCCAAATGCTGGCACCTCCAAGTGCTACACTACATACCCTCAAGTGGGATCAAGCCTTATGTAGTTCTATTATTTTGTTTATAACTATATCATTTTGGCTAGACTAACCTTGGCAGAGCCAATCACGACACTCGCCAATTCGCACTACACACCCTCGAGAGGATAAGGCCTTATGTAGTTATATTATTTTGTTTATAATTGTATCGTTATGTTTGGACTAACCTTGGTGGAGCCAACTGCTAGCACCACCAAGTGTTGCACTACATACCCTCAAGAGGGATCAAGCCTTATGTAGTTCTATTATTTTGTTTATAATTGTATTGTTTTGGCTAGACTAACCTTGGTGGAGCCATCTATTAGATCTGTTAAGTACTACACTACATACCCTCAAGAGGGATCAAGCCTTATGTAGTTCTATTATTTTGTTTTAGAATGGGTGGGAAATATTGAACTCAATCATTTTGGCTAGACTAAGCATTGCATCTCTTTGTTTATATTTGTCTCATTTTGGTCTGCTTTATTATTTTGTTTTAGAATCAGCAGATGCCCATTCTCATATTATGTAGTTATATTATTTTTTTTTAGAATGGGTCGATGCCTATTCTCTTCCCATTATCATATAGGAATCATTAAAATATATTGTTTACCACCATGACATCTGCCCATCCTCATATTATGTAGTTCTATTATTTTGTTTTAGAATGGGCAGATGCCCATTCTCATCCCATTCTCATTTATCATTAAAATATATTGTTTCTCATATTATATATATTTAACACCATTTATTTATTAATTAAAGGTAATTGTTTTAAAACATTCCTTCACCACTCATTGGAGGGAATTATTTACCATTGTTTATTTATTAATTAAAGGTAATTGTTTTGAAACCCTTATTCGACCACTTGTTCGAGGGAAAGTGAGATCATATTTTTTATTTGTAATTATTAATAATTTTATTATACTAGTTGGACTATTCTTGACATAGCCAAGTGTTGCACTACATACCCTCGAGAGGGATCAAGCCTTATGTAGTTCTCAAATCTCATCATACAATATATAAGATATTTTGAATGGGCATATGACGATTCTCATATAAGAATTATCGAAGATAGAATGGGAATTTGTGCATTGTTATAGTAACATATATAGGATACGAAGTTGTGCATCATTGATGACAAGAACATTTATTTGTAATTATTAATAATTGTATTATACTAGTTGGACTATCCCTGGCAGAGCCAAGTGTTGCACTACATACCCTCAAGAGGGATCAAGCTTTATGTAGTTCTCATCTTACTATATATATATATATATATATATATATATATATATATATATATATAATGGTTTTTGAAAATGGGTTAAAATGCTAATGTTTAAATTTATATTTTTCTAGACCATCATGCATATATATATATATGTATATATCTTAGAACTAGGTTTTGAGAATGGGTTAAATGTTTAAATTTATATTTTTCTTGACCATGACATAGCGAGACCACCATGCAAATATATTGTTTACCACCATTTACTTATAAATGAAAATAACCTAAAACATGGTTATGCTAATAGAGATGATGATGATTTATACATGTGATTGGAATATAACAAAATCAATAATTTAGCTAATTTAATAAAACATAGAAACTTAGATAAGTAATTGTAGGGATAAAAATAAATTTGACATTCGAAATAAAAAGTAGCTTGTGACCCAAAAGGAAACACGAAGAGAGAAAAGTACAAAATACATATTTAATTTACCAAAAAAAGATCACATAAGAACTAAGAGTCCAGATTATTTGCCATAAAAACCTCAATTGGATATTCTTTGACATTAGAAAACGAGAAGGAAGAACCCATGGAGCTTCCCCTAAAAGCCATACGATGGTGACCACCACTAGCGGTGGTAATATTTAACAAAGAATGTGTAAGTGGGATGCAGAGAGCTCCCACAACATGGAAACACCGGAAGAATTAGGGCGAAAAGTAACATGAATCTCTGTTAAGTCAATGTTAGGAAGACGGTGAGGTAGTGAGTTCGGGGATGTACAAAATTCTAAGACAACCTACACGAAGTGGGTGAGGCCTCGATTCTTCTCCGCCAAAGGTTCCACCAAAGAAAGATAGATCCAACCAACTTCTACATCAGGATTGAAAAACATGGATAAAGTGTTGAGTTAAAATTCTCGAGTTCTTCATCCAAACTAATCCTATGAGAGGGAAAGATTAAAAATGGGCAATCGTAGAAACTTCCAATTTGTTATGGATAATCGAAGCAGATTCAAAACAAACACCAAGGAAATTTATGAGTTAACCTGAGCTCTTTTGGAATCACATAGATAGGCATCACCCGAACATATTAAATGGCTTTACATACATACGGTGAATCAAGCTTGAAAACTCGCTTGAGACGTGATCGAGAAATAGAATGAAGATGGCCATTTCTTTTCTCGTCGCTTCGTAGAAAAATGGCAGGAAGAGAGGGAACCACCATGATGATAGAAACAATAGGGAGAGGAGTCTAAATGCTGAATGAGGGCAATGAAGGCTACTTAAAATCAAACCACAGAAGCTAAGGCCTAAAGTAATTACTCCTCACTGTAGTGGCTATCACTATTATTAAATAATTGCACGCATCCCTTCCCAATTCTCAAAGATCATAGATGAAGGATCCTCTAGGATCTAGAGCCACCAACTCAAACTATTTTCCATGTATGATCCTAAAGACAACACACATTATCCATTTTCATTGGCCATTTAATATATGTAAACACAAATCCATTAAGCATTTAATTTAATCCAACCCAATTGTAGACACCTAAAATCCACTTAACGCAGCTTTTATTACTAAGATTGTACTAACTATCCTCTTTCCTATCATTCCCATCGTAATTAGTCATTCTAACTAATTAACAAACATTTTTCTCCAATTCGATCAATTTATGACACTTTGTTAATTAACTATTCTTCTCTCCATTCTTAGATACCCATTCACAACTCTTTGTTAGTGAAATCCTCCTATAATAAACTAATTATCTATTTCGCTAGTTAATTAGGCATGCTTAGTCTTAAATTTAGCTAAAACCCCCTCTTTTTAATTAATCAAAATCTCCTTATTTCCCTCTAAATCACTTCTACAAGCTTCTTAAGCTTATCCTAACCTTTTAACTAATCACATTTGATTAATTAGACCCCTTCCAATTCCCATGAGTTGTTAATCAAGCTTAACAAGCCTAAGTCAAGCTTACCTTTTCCAAAGTATGCTTATCCACTTCTAATTTTGCTTTACCTTTTGTCCCACATTCACTAGGATTCTAAACTTTCCCAAATGGAAACCTATAAATACAAACCTAGTGCACCACTTTCAACTTTACACCTCATTTGTATTAGCAAAAGCTATAGACATTTGATCTTGAGCCATTCTCCATTGTAATAGCTTCTCCATCTTGCATCCATTTCTTCAAGCTTGGTTAGTAAGAGAATATCTAAACATGGCCTTGTAGCCATTTTAGAGAGATCTCTTCACCATATTGAAGAAAACAACAAAATTTGATTTATATGATCTAACTAGGTTCATGTTTAGTTAGCAATCTAAAGAGTAAAAATAGCTTAGTATGTTAGTTTGATTCATTCAAAGTTCCATGCATTTGAAGAAGTTAGTTTTATAAGCTCTTATCTTGATGTTCTTGTTTAGTTAACTTTGTTTTGAAACTATTAGGTGTTAGTTTCAATTCATATGGCATAGTTATCTTTTCATGCATACATTTGGCATGCCCGGTGGGATAGATCCTTAGTCCTTTATCTTTTATTTCAAGATTTGTTTCAAAATTATTTAAACTAACCCTCTTTTACATTTTTGGCTAGGTATAAGGTTTCTTAACTAGTTTAGGTATGATTACTTTTGTTTTTAATTCTTTGTAGGATTGAAGGAGGTGAGGTCTTGTCGAAATTGGACCAAATGAACAAAGATTTGAGTTTTTCGACAATTTTTGTGAAATTCTTGTGTTTTAGTGATCTAGTGGAAGGGGTGCGTATATGCTCTTAGGGGGCGGTTGCATCATAAGGGGTGTGTATATGTTGTTAGGGGCGCGTTGGTATAATGAGGAATTACAATGGTACACTCATATCCCCTTTGGGTCCATTAGTACTTTCTATGACATGGAGGATGCTTTCCTCCGTTGGTTTATAATCAACAACGGCCCTAAAGTTACTTATGACCGCTTACCTACTCTACATCAGGGCTCCTCTAAACCTATCAAGGATTATATTTTACGATTCAATGCTTGTATGCATCAGTTAGTATTCCAACCTATAGACCTTGAGAAGCAATTCATTTTCTATCATGGCCTAATTCCTCCACTCAAGCAAAGATTATAGTATGATACATGTGATTCATTCATTCTTCTATGTTATAAAGTCATTGACCTAGAACAAGATCTTCTCTCAACACACATCATAGATCCTCCCCACATCTCTATAGCTATTGCCTCATCTAGTTCCTTGCCATTTCCTCCGATTGAGCATCATACATAGTCTCTACCTTTACCTCTCAAGTAAAGTAAATAATCTCAACCCACTCCACCACAAAAGCATACTCCTTCATCTCCGTGGCAAAGGCTACTCCTCATACCACTCCCCTAGATCGTGTGGACATTTAAATTTCTCTCTCATGCTCGACCACATGATGTGTTGCATGTTTTTCTTACTCAGCGATTAATTAGCCTACCATCAAACCAACATCATCCACAACATCGATTACAACATCAACATGACCAACCTTATTATAATTATCATCACATAAATGGCCATAGGACAATGACTGTCTTACCCTTCATGATCAATTACAACAACTAGAGGATAAGGGCATCATCTCCTTTGGCTCTCGCTCACATGAGAAATCCATATCTCCTCTACCTTGACAGAGAGTTTCTACTATATTTAATTCATCCCCTACATATGGTGCTTAGGTTATGGTATATCCACCACAATCACTTATTCATATGCATTTTCCACCGCGTCCATACACCGTTGCATCATCACATCCATCACATTCACTTCATCCATCTCATCCATCATATTCATGCTATCCACCACATCATGCTACTCCTTCACATTGGTTTCCATAGCACTCCACTCTCACACATCCCACTACAACTCTATATGACATTCAGTTCAGTTCATACACTCATATTGCTTCCATCCCACATACTTCCACCGCTTCACACCGCCTTGGTCTTTGGTAGGTGATTGCTATCACCTCACCCCGATGACACACTTCTATTATTATAGTTCTTAGATGAATGTTGATGGGATTTTTCTAAGAACCTCTCATCACATGCTTCTTCGTTTCATCTAGCGCACTCAATCATTTCCCAATGACACACTCTTGCTTACGCGGCTCATTCTTGATTTCGAGGGGTCTTAACTAAATGAGCCCATTCATACACACGGGGGGCATCACTAATCTCCCCCCGCCCCCTTATTTTCATCATACTAACATTCTACGATCACATCCTATTATCATTTAACATAACACGTTACTTTCTTTGGCAATTATACATCATCCATTTTTACATTCTATTCTACTATCATCATTACATTAACTATGTGCTACAAATAAAAATTTCATTAATCACATTACATTTTTTATCTATTACCATTCACCATACACATTTTTTCTACCATTACCAACATTATAATGTGAATCTACACTAATCAAATAATACACAACACATACAATAAACATCGAATCATACATCATCCAACACATTGCAACATTTATCTACAACAACGCAAAATTATCATATATATAAAAACATGTGTCCATACATATATCTCAAATACAATCATCATAATTAAACATGTCTCGGTACTAGGGAAACTTCCCACATCATATACAAATAATAAAAATCATATCTCATCATTTTTATTGCTATCAGTGCTATAAGAGCTCTAGAACTAGATGCCTCTCCACCAACGCGACATCGTTATTCACAGGCCTCGATACCTCTCGACCTACCTCCATAGAAAGGTAATCTCTCGTATACTACTCATAACAACGGCATTACACATCTACATATCATGCAAACACATCTTGTGACAAGGGACCACCGCCTACGAGTCTCTCGGGCTTGTTGAGTATCCTCGCATGCCTCGTCCCTCTTGCCTAGCAACACAATACATGTCTCCAATTCTATGGCCACCAGCTCAAGCAAATGTGCATGATTTCCTATGATATCATCCATGCGCTCTAGTATACCTCCACCTAGCACATCGGTTGGCACATTCCACGTTAATGTGCGGATGGATGTGTCAATAATCAACGACTAATACACATTGTCTACAAACACAAATTACACAACGCATTAGACAACCATATATAACAATATAGGCAAATAAAAAACATAATTATATAAATACTTACACCCTACTACAACTATTGTTATAGGGTCGGGGGCATGTTCTTCCCCCTCTCCTCCTCCTATATGCGGTAACCCCACTGGACCTAAAAACAATGGAAACAACAATACCCATCGATGTGCTTCCCACCATGCATGGTACTCCTATGTGCTACTAGCATTGAATGATTTTGTCACCTCTATCATTATGTCTATATCATCTAGGACTCAGGCAGTACTAGCTACTCTATTGTGGGACCTGTGCGGCTGACCCTCCTCGGTGCCCTAATAGATCTCAACCATATATATGGCTCTAAGGCCACATCATGAGCCATACCAAACTGACATGATATTCTCTCTACCTCGAAACAACTCTTGGAAATCAATATTTAAGCCACATCATCCTCCAAACACACCACAAATCTACCACATCCTCAAGCCATCCTCCATAGTTGCAATATAGCATCCATGTAACTTCCTTAGGCCCCATCCAATCCATTAGTGTCATGTAGGTATCTGTGTCCATCTTCCTACCATGAATATCAATCCACCTTCATGCATTTATCTCTTTCCTAGTCCACTCTCTTCGTGGACCTCTAACTAGTCTCAATATGGATATGTTCTCATATGCCCATACATGCAATAGTGTGGTGGCTCTTATCCCTCCACCATGCTCCTTGTGCATAAATTAGTATAGGTATCTATATAGGTGGGCCAACACACACAAGTGCCCATGCGTATCTAGTACCCTCCTTCTCTATCCATTGGCATATGTCATGCATCTTATACAAGATGTATACATCTCCTCCCTTATACATGAAGTAATCAAAATTATGAACTTCTGCAAAGCATGGAACCCCAAACCGTAAAATAACATCTAAAGCTGATATGAGCCTCGAAGGCACTTGATTTTCCATAAAATACCATTTGACATCTTGAATTTGTTGATCCCTATCCTCTACTGGCATAACTCGTACTCTCTCCTCAACAATAGGAAATCACGGTATGTGATATACATCATCCAGAGTATGAGTCATCTCCCGTAGGTAACCAAAATGTACACGTATCAACACACCACCTCTCACATAATGCAGTCAACATGGGCATATTATGGGGCACATCCCCCATCCATGCTATGTGTTGCATCATGCCGGCACGGTCCATTACATCGATCATCATCATCTAACAACCCCAATCCAAGCAACATACTCATATGACGCCCACCACAGAACTCCCTCGAGTGGATATCCCTCTGCACACCACAAAATGCCAACAAATGTAGTGTTAGAACACATTACAAGATCAAATGTACTTGCTTATCTTACTAGAAATATGTTTTCCCCATTATGCATCAAGTTCACACATTACGGACCATGGCGCTCGGATGCAAGACTGGGGCACTCAAGAACAGGACACCAACACCTACATCTAGGTGCTCTGTCTCAAGGGTCACTAGCGTTGTCACCGCTATTGTCTAGGTATCAAATGCTGAGAAACTTAAAAATATCCAAATTGAAAAAATTCAACAAAAAAAACTACTACACCATACATTTTGTAAAAAATAATGCACTTACCAACTCCGTAGTCATACTCGACACTACTGACGATTTGCCACCCTCTCAAACCGACTAGGATGTGTTGTTCTCACTTGCGGAATTTTCACTCACTTCATGCTCACTCTCATAATCACGTAAAAAACAAATGAAGTGACTAAACACTTTTTCACTTCACTACTTATAGTTACTTTTTCATCACCTAATTTACTATAGTCATTATTTCGCGCTTATTACCACCACTAATACACACTACATACCGTTTTTGTCATATCTTGAGTGTTTCTACTCGATTTGCACCCCGTTTGCGGTGTTATTTTTAGAATTCCACCTACCACCATATTGAACACATTTTTTGTGCATTACTACTCTTTGATGTTGTCTTCCATTCAATTTATACACATTTTTTCATTTTTTAATCACATTCTATCTATCGAGCTTACTTTCGACTAAGCGTTTGTTCTTCTCATCACTTTCCTTTCGGCAAAAGGGGTGTATATCATTAGGGTCATCCTATAATTCCCCTTACATCACCATGTGATTAATCAACACTACCAATTCATCATTTTCAAACATTTACTAATTCATCACGCGATATTCCACTATCAATTACCCCTAATGACCTAATATGGGGAAATAAACATACAATTTTTTAATGTGAGATTTCATCACTTCCCCCTAATGGCCTAACTTGGGGGCAATGAGCGATTAAAAATATTTACATGTGATTATTCACTAAATTCTATCGAATTCCCCCTAATGACCTAACCTGGGGAAACTAATGTAAAATCTCTCTACAAGTAACAAATCAAATTGAATCAAAACAATCAATCAATTAACACATTCAAATCTTTAACAATCGGAAATCATATCATCAAAGTACAATTTCAACACAATCGGCCTCCGGATGTCCTAACTTAGAAGCCATACATATATCTTTGTGCTTGCTTCCAGATGACCTAACTTTGAAGTTATCACATTATGGTGACACACTGTGGAGTGGGGCAAGATTTCTTTTCCTATACCACTCCCATATGGGTCAATTTGTTTGATCAAAATTATTTGGATCAAAAACCAAAAAAATTGATCTAAGTCCATTTCAGAAGTGATTAGATCTTGAGGATGTAGTTATAGATTGGAGAATAACGCACTTTCCTCCCTATACTCTTCCTCTGGTGGAAGGATACCCCAATCCTTCGGTCATTCATTCATATATGCATGTTTGATTAAGAACCGATCACTCCCTTCCCCATCTTATCGTCATTATGCACATTCAAAATTATCAATCATATCACATTTCTCATCACTCTCATTTAGTGCACTTCATCATGACATTACACTTTTCACTACGTTGCATGGATCAACATGTTGATCCATGGTTTGGCACACTATATGGTTCTTTCGGCATGCTTCTACTCCAAATTTGTGTGTTCTAATACAGCATGGGCTTCTCCGACTTCTCTTAGGTATGCATCTCTATCTACTTTATGTTACCAAGATTTTTGCTCACCAACATAAAGTGGGGAAAATGTAGTCACAAAATCATAGACTTATTATTACATTTATACCGCCAAGTATGTTATTTTATATATGGATCTCACGTAAGAAAATTAATCACTAACTACATGTCCCCTAGTCCTATCATCAGTTAGTCGGTCGTCATCGTCATTTGTCTTGCATAGTCATCAGTTGTTTACATGGTTTTGGTCATCTCTTAGGGAGTATCAGGTGTCGTTATTTAGTCATTTTTCATCTCTAGTCTTTGACTAGGGCACATAGGGTAGTACTAGGGTGCCCATGAGCTCCCTGTCCTTAATTTTAGGTGCCTTGGTCCCCGTAACACTTGGGTCTAATTTACTTATTTGAGGTCGGTCTTTGTCATTTTCCCTCTCATTCCCCTAGGTACTAGTTGACATGTTGGGTCATTAGTGTCGAAATTTGAACAATAGATCCATATATAAACATAACATACTCACTATCTCATGGGAGGACTATCTGCAACAGGAGCTAGATATCTACTAAGGCAAAGGACTGCATTTGGGCATCATTTACATATGCATCACACAAGCATAAGGGAAAGGGTTGTATTCATTCTATTCCATCCACCATTTGCATTTTACATCTAGTTATTGCCCCTACTTCTGCATCATTGGCGCTAGGGCACCCTAGGCACACAATTACACATAAAATCACAGAACTAGATTGGTTCGAAATGTAGTGCACCACTTAGTTGTAAGTCCACCATTGTGGCAGCTAAGATCAGTTTGACCCCTTTATACGCATCTTTCTTTTTTAGTGATTTGATGCTTTGTATGGGGTTTTGTAGGTAGGTATTCATATCCATCCTTTAGCAACATAAGCAAGGATATCTGCGAAAATAACCCGATATGGATCAAGACATTGTGAACAATTAACGACACTTCCAAATTTAGGTCTCGAGCTTCTTTGCATAATGAAGCGTCCATACTTCAAACCAAGGCACCCATAGGTGCCCCAATCCTCCTCCAGGCACCTAGTCGTGAAAATAACCATCTCGATATAATTTTCTAGGTTGTTCTATCACATTGTTCTTCATCCGCACATCATTCTATATGGTCCCGAACACACAAAGTTATTTCCAGGTTAGTATCTTACCCCTTTTATTTCAATTATTTCATTTCATTTAAATGTTAAATAAAATTATTTATCATTTACATTGCACTTCATATCAGTTATTTCATTATTGTTACTAGTTTAGATTAACTTAGAATAATACTAAATTCTATATTTTATTTTATTAGTAAAAAAATGGTTGAGATTAATTTATTCAAATTCCTTATAGGAAAATCAGCGTAATATGTGTTCCCCATCATTGGATGTCCGAATCTGTCAACTTCCCACCAATCCTTTCCCATAGTGACAACGCCTTCATCGGTGTGCAACAAAACCTTAGTCAATCAATGACTCTAAGATGAATGTACTTCAACAACCTAAATAACATGTTTACATCATACAACGTAAATCCATTTGGGTCTTGAACAACTATCCTTTGCAAATCTACACCGCTCATTCTTTGTGGCGTAAACAAATGGATGAGATTAATTTGTTCAATGTCCTTGTATGAAAATCGAGTGTAATATGTGTTCCCCTTCGTTGGATGTCCGGATCTTGTCACAAGAACCTACCGGACCTTTCCCATAGTGACAACACCTTTAGCATAATTAACATTATGTTCCATGAAAATAATGTGGAGAATGACAAGTCTAAACAAATATCTAATAAAGATTTTGAAAGGAATGATAACCAAATCGTACCAAGCCAAGAACACAGATGTTAATCAAACACCACGATCAATAAGATGAAAGCAATTCGCCAGAATAACTTTACATAAAACCTTTGCAAACAAATGAGCAAAGCAATATCATATATTATTATGGAACTCAATGCAATACATTAAGAATGGGCCTTGCTTAAATAGGCAAGGAATAACAATCTAAGAACTAGTCAAGGTCGTAGATCAAGCCATAAATCAAGGAAATAACTAGTCATCAAAGAACTAGTCAAGACCATAGATTTAGGAGAGAACTAGACATCAAGGATCTAGTCAATACCATAGATCAAGGAAAGAACTATACCTAACAACTAGATAATATCTCCTAATATCTAAATAAGATAAAAGAAATATCCACACACATAAGTGGGTGAGGATAAATACAATAAAGGTAAATAAAGTACCTAGGTGAACATGAGCTAAGGTAAATACCTACTCTAACACCCCCTCAAGTGAAGCTAGGGGCCAAAATAGATGTGGCATGTCCACAGTATGAGTCTCGGTAACTAGGCCTGATGAGGTACTCATGTACAATAACTAGGAAAAAGGGACACAAGGTACCCAAAACCAATAACAAGGTACCCAAAACCAGAGACACAACAAAGTAAAGAGAGTAAAAACCTACTCCAAGGCATCCTAAAAAGCTCGGCTCAAAAAAAATCGTACAATGTTGAAGAAGTTTGGTGTGCACTATAGTGCGAATCCTTTGCTCAATCACAAAATTTAAAAACAAATGACACTAGGTTTCACCATAATAGCTCCATCAAGGAGATCATTAATGGAGGGATGTCAAAAGTGCAAAAAAATACCAAGCATAATTCGATCAACTTCTGCAAATAAGTGTGCCATGATCCAACAATAAAAACAAAGTAACAAAGCAAGGACACAAACTCCAAAGTATCACGATCCAAGAAAATCCAAGGTAACAAGGCAAGGACACGAAACCCAAAGAAGCGGGATCAGCACCACACCCTCCCATCCATCTTTGAATGGGTGGAGTGACACTATAAATCTATATGAGTTGTCAAAATAACTACTCGAACACTGAAAAACTAACACTGGAATGCACCAGAATAGATCCCCTATACGAGATACTATCAACATGTCAAAAGTGTCGAAAATGCAGATACAAAATCTCTCAACAAATAAGAGAGATACACTACACCTGCTAGCTAAAAATGCTCAAAACAAGAAGCATCACAATGCATAAGGTATAAAAAGTGGAGCAAGAGGCCTAATGGTGGAGGAACCATGCCTGTAGAGTCCTCTCGATGAATGCTTATGTCGCCGTCATGAGTGATCAGATATCCACCCCAAATCAACACGGATGGATGAAGAAGATTCCTACATATGACTTGGTGCAAAATGCACAATGGGTGCATGCAAAAGAACATCAGAATGTGTGTCAGGTTGATCATGTCTGACAGCTGAAATCTCAAGTTTCTCAAGCTTGAGTGAAGGTGCAGAACTCATGTGTTGCTCATGATCCTCAAAAAGAGTCGAGCAAAAAAAAAGGAGCTCTGTCAATGTGTGATCCCAATGAAATATCTGCTATTGAAAACCAATGTCATGATGAGAATTCCACTTAACATGTGGAATAGAGGAAACAATACCCTATGAATGTCTGCCAACGACTTCGCTAGTGAGACCCATAGAACTGAGCATGCGAGAACTGAATGCAGTGGTATGCTTCTTAAAAAATCCATGCAGCTGAGGAGAAGTAGGATACATAACATGTGGTACTTGTAATAGGCACAGATGTGGAAGAGCATGTAATAACAAGCCTTACATGTTTAAAAGCATCAAAAGCAGGTTTAGGCTCAAAGACTGGCAGATCAATGTTAGTGGGTACAAGAGCAACAGCTGCAAGTGGACTAGGATCATGGATATGGTTGTCCACAATATGATGGTGATGTTGTAGGCTAGCATGAAGTTTGTTCTGCAGTGAGTGTATTATTATATTCCTATTAGGAATGAGTGATTGTAGAAGAGAATTTTGCTTCTTGAGCGATCTATTTTCTTCCACAAATTTTACAATATCCTCTTGAATTCCACATACTTTAAAGAAAAACATATCATTCTCAGAATCCATGATAGGTACAAATTGCAACTCCCGAGAAGTTTAGGACGTCGGGCTCACCAAAATTGCGTCCACAATTGATTACGACACTCCTCCATATTTGGCACTTTATAATTATAGTGCAAGTCTCAAAATAAATAACGCGAATGGAATGAGCATGAAAAAACAAGCACTTTTACAAAAATGGCACTCAAAAGCGAGTTATCAATCAAAAGATATAAGCTTTTTACTATTTTGCTCATTATTTATTTTAGTTGCCATGAAACAAAATAAATTGTTGTTTCCTTCACCACACAAATAAAATTAAAGGGGTTGAAGTTAAACACCTACTAGTAGTAATCACAAGCTTTAAGCCCTCATATAACCATACCATATGTCCAAGGGCTAAGGATTTTAATGGGTGTTTGCCTGACAACTTACTATTCAGGGTGTCCCACCTTCCGGATCCAATGGAAGCATTCGTTTTGCATAAAAATGCACGCAACAACAAAATACGACCAAATCCCAAATATATGAATATACAATGAATTTATTTACAAAATAAAACTTACAGACGGATGTTAACAAGCAATCTCAGCTTCGATACCTTGAAAAGGAACGATAAGCGGATCGTACAAGCCAAAAATACATATGCTAATCAAACACCACGATCAATAAGATGAAAGCAATTCACCAGAATAACTTTACATAAAACCTTTGCAAACAAATGAGTAGCAATATCATATATTATTATAGAACTCAATGCAATACATTGAGAATAGGTCTTACTTAAATAGGCAAGGAATAACAATCTAAGAACCAGTCAAGGTCGTAGATCAAGCCATAAATCAAGGAAATAACTAGTCATCAAAGAACTAGTCAAGACCATAGATTTAGGAGAGAACTAGACATCAAGGATCTAGTCAATACCATAGATCAAGGAAAGAACTATACCTAACAACTAGATAATATCTCCTAATATCTAAATAAGATAAAAGAAATATCCACACACATAAGTGGGTGAGGATAAATACAATAAAGGTAAATAAAGTACCTAGGTGAACATGAGCTAAGGTAAATACCTACTCTAATGATTTAAGATTGTGATAGATTTAAAGCTCTAAAAATCAACGCGTGAAGAAAAAGGAAAGTGATCCAAATATCTTGGATTTAATTTTCGCTAAAAACCGTTTAACTCAATATAAACATTTGCAATTAAATCAAATAAATCACTTACAATATTACTCTTTCCTCTAGTGTTAGGGGCCACTAGTCCCTCGACATGCTAGCCCTCCTCGTGACTCAATTAAAGCGTTGTAATCAATCATGTCAAACTCACACCGACGTCGTCACGTGTCGGAATATGCAAAAAACATCACATCATTAAATAGTTCGTGAAAAGTACCACACAAAACATTCATTTGACACGCAAGGTAAAAATGGCGAGTTAATGTGATGGCTATCATTGAGACCCACCCAAATGATGTAAAAAAATGACGAAACCGCATGCAAGTACCTATCTCTCTCCCTCTTCCACGTTGCATGTGTAATCAATTCAAAATATTAATATGTCCACGATGTACTAATACCAAATTGCCAATATCCACATCTATTTCCGTTCTTAGAGGGGGAGGCCTCATTTGGATGACTTTGACAAAGTGTGACTCACAATAAGAAAGTATTAACCAAACATTTACATACTCGAGGCATTAATAACTTGACAATAATAATACTTACGTACATTTTATACTTCGAATTTGACTACAATTTCTAATAATATGGTTGTATTTAATAAGTGAACTAGTACACCAATAATATAATACTGATCCAGTAAAATTTAATTGACTAAACATAAGGATCACATACTTGGACGCATCCTCTGGAGTCGTGGATTGTGGACTGCGAACTATGGGCATATTATTCAGATAGTTGTTGCACCCAAAACAAATGGATATACTGTGCAAATCCAGTCCGATACAACTATTTTGGAAGAGGACAGTCGTAGAAAAGCACTAGAAATCAGGGTGAGAATGGATGCAAGATATTAAGCGCAAAACTGATACATGTCTGAACACGGACAGATTAGAGTGTATCAATAAAATACGTTGAGTGTAGCAAATGCGAACTGAATGAATCCTGAGTTGACTTTGAGGCTGCGCAGAAGTAACAATTAGATCTAAATCAACACATGATTAAATTTGATTTCATCCTCTCTCTTTGGCACAAAATAATAGTGACGACATACAATGATGTCTCAATCCACACAAACGTAGAAAGGTGTATTCTCTATTCTGATTGTCAATGTCTTGGTTGGAAACGTTTCTGGTCTTCTACAGTTTTAACAAGATAGAATTCAACTCTATGATGTTGTGGTCTCATAGAATCCTTAAAAAAACATACCAAACATAGAAATAATCTAGATAGAAATTATTTACCATATGTAAATTATTAATTACCATGTAAGTAGTAACAATGATTTCCTAACAGGAAAAGATAGAAATGATGCAACTAAAATATGGGAAGCAAGATTTCCCCTAGTGTGTGTGTAAAGTGAGGTTCAGGTGTAGAACCGCTCCCTCAACAATCAAGTTGAACCTATAGACCGAGTGTGTCATCGGGAAATGAGTGGGGGATAGTATGAAAACTAACCCAAAAGAACCTTACGAGGAGGTAAAGCAAGCTGTCTAAGATAGTGGAAGTTCAAGCATCGAATGTATCATAGAATGTGACGCAAGTGTAAGTGGAACCATGATGGCGATATGTGTTCGCAAAGGCTTATGAGGAGAACTAGAAGTAGCAAAACAATGAGTAAAATGCAATGTATCATATTTGGGGATGGACTAGAAGAATGGGAGATCCTATAAGACCAATGTGAAGCAATAGTGTGAGTCGTAAAGCTATAAGGTATGAGTAAGATAGGATGAGGTTGTGAGATACGAGAGATAATGTGCACAAAAGAAGACCTAGGTGGAGACCTAGAGTTCTAGGACTATGTGATGTAACATGTGTAACTAAAGGCCCTTGGAGAGACCTAGAATGATGTGAATTTGTGTTTGCAATCAAAGGCCTAGTATGAGACCTAAGAGGAATAGTGTGATGTGAAGTAGCGTGAAGGCGATAGGAATATCGATAGACATACTATGAAGTGGGATAGAAACTATAGAAGAGCGGGGCACATGAGGAGAAAAATACTTAAAAGGAACACCACAGATAGTGACAACCTATTGATGACTAATAAAATTAATGCACTAATGAACAATGGATGGGACAACCCTAAGATCATGTAGCCAAGGGAGACCTAAATGCAATACCCTAGTAGTAATAGATTTAACAACAAGAATGAATTTTGTGTAGTGATAGATCCAACGATGATTGGTAGTGTAATATGTCAAAAATGTGGATCATAATCAAGTGAAAGAATCTCAAAACAGAATCCGAGAAACTAAAGTAAGGGCCATGCAAAAACATTATATGTACAATGTGGAGTAACCAAAATACCTGAATAGGAATATGTTGAATAATGATTATAGTAGATAATGTATGGAGACAAGTGTGTCGTCTATATCAAAATCACCAAAGAAATAACTTGTGGGGAAGGGGATGTGCAAGAAATAGTGTCAATCATAACATCTAATGGGTGATCATAAGAAGGCGGTGGTGACACCACACGATGTGTGTTATGAATTTTGAGGTAGATGGATCATTAGCATGCTTAGGAAGAGGGTCATTGAAGATTTTTAACTTGGCATTGTTATTGAAAGGATTGGAAGATTCAATGGGCTCATCCCATTCAATGCATTAGAGTCAATAAGGTCTTGAATGATGTGTCACAACTTAATACAATGATATGTAGAGTGACCAATGCATCTATGATAATCACAATAGGCATTAGCATCAAAGCTCTTACTTTGGGGCTTACTCGTATCAACCTCAAATGATGGAGGGAGAGACACAAGATTGCATTCAAGTAATTGTTTTAAAACTATGCATGGAGCACAAGGTAATTGTGTAAATTGTCGTCTTGTAGGTTGAGATTAGAACTTATTATGTTAAGAAACAACATTGAAAATGTCTTTAAAAACAACCTTGGGATCATGGGTTTTACCTTTGAAAGTAGGTTTTCTTTGGAACTTGACATAGGAAGAAGTATAAGTACTAGTAACATACTTTAACTTATTCATATGTAACTTGTTTAGCTTCACGTTCATTCGGTGTATGAGATAAATGATTGAAAGATTAAAACATATTGAATAGGTCCGATTCTTGTAAGGGAGGAAGAAAACTTTGAATAAAAAGGTCTTCAAACTCACTTTGTCGGCTAATATATTACTAATTTTACTAAGCATTGTGCAATAATGCAAGCCATAGTCATTGATATGCTCTTACGATCCTTGCTTGATTTTGGACATTTGTGCATGTTGGTCGTCAAATAAGGACTTTATTGAGAACAACATTTAGGGGACAGAAAGTCCCTCCTCTTTAATGGGAGAGGTTCCCTTATTTAAAGGTAAAACTTATTTACACATGTACAGTGTATAGTTTTAATGAGGAACTCGGATATCATGAAAGTGTTAAAATAGAATAGATCATCAATACAAAAGGATAGAGGAATTAAGTAGTGGGAAGGGACAGAAAGGCACTCTCAAGAAATATAGATAACAAAATAATTCCTTACGCATGCTAGAATGAAATTATTTGGAACAGAACCATTTGCATTTGAGACAATAAGATGTTATTTCAAAGACACAAAGTTCTAGAAATTACATCTATATGAATACAAAGCTTCTTGAAGTAACACAGATAAATGATTCAATAACATTTAACAGATAGTAATGAAAGAACAAGACCAGATAGACATAGAAAGAAAGATATTTTTGTATTGATTTCTTTTTTACTCCTTAACACTTTCAAAAATAAACAGAGTTCCAACCCCCAAAGAATGGCATAGAGAGCCCATTATATAACTTACAAATTAGTTACACTTGGTAACTACTTCTTTTAACTAAAATGTTAATTAAGGAGATGCTTGACACAAAACCCTTAACCAATTACAATAAGCCCGATTTGAGAAAAAGAAGGAAGGGAGAAGCTGGAAGGGAAAACAACTGCTTATTGCTGAGGAGGGCCCACCGACTTGAGGATTCGTTGCCTGAAATTTTCAATGCTTCCGCTATGTCTCTGCCTCGTGGGACTGATGTGTTGGCAGTAGCTTGATTCCAAGTACCTAGGCATTTCTCCATCTCCTTATCAAACTCAGTGTGTGCATGGTATTATTTATTAGCCTCTTGATAAGCAGTTCAAGAGAGAAAAGCTCCTTTATCTTCTCTTTGGTAATCAACTCCTCCTTGAAAAATTTTTCTTTAACAAATGCCCTAAATTGAGTTTTAATTTCTTGGAGGAGAAAGGAACACTGAAGTTTCGTTACGAAGATGATAGTGAATATCTTTGAAGGCTTCTCCTTTCTGCCAACTGTTCCTCAACTCTCCTAAAGCTTCCTCCAGAACTTTTATTTTCCATTCCACGTTGAAAACCCATGACCTTGATAAATTGTCTTTGGCATCATCAAAAACCTTGTTGGCCATCAATATATTTTCATCAGCCTGTCCCATCAAGCGAAGATCCACTATGCAGCTACTCCAAAGTTTAAGTTCTTTATCCATGGTCCCAATTGCGAGAGGAGAGATTTTGTTACAGATTAGTCACCTTCTCATTGAGTTTGAAGGCTTCTATAATGAAATTCAAACCTGTAATGATCATGTCATCCACCATGGCTTCCATAGCTCTCCTGTAGATGGAATACCTGTGTATGTCTTTAATGCTTTGAACTTCAGCTTGACTAAGAATCATAGGTGGTGGAAGGGCAGACAATGGAGTAGGATCCAAAACCTTTTCCTTAGATAATAACGACTTGATGAAGCTAGAAAGAACTTGAGCTTGTTCCTCTAGCTATTCTATAGTCTGTTTACCTTTTTCTACTCTCTCAATAACCTTGGTTACTATTTCCTGGAGGTTATGTACTTCACTCTCCCATTGGAATCCTAGAGAGATCCAGATCAGAGGCTGATAGATCTTGTTCTACTTTATCCACCTTAGGTTTTGCAATCTCTAGAAATTGTTGGCCTTGGACATCTGTCACTATCCTCAAAGTTGTTTTAGCTCTCTTTGCTGGAACAGGAGGAGTAGTGCTCAACAAGGCTGCCACAGCATAAAAATTTGGCCCTGTCAATCGAGAAGGAGGTTTCCTCTTCCTACTATCAACCAAGGGTTGCACCCATGCAAAAGTGGAGGAAGAAGAAGGAGGAGAAAGAGATCCAAGAGCAAGAGAACTCATGGCACTTAAAGTATTTACTATTGTTGCTTCCAGTAGAGATGTGAGTGAAGTATCTAGAGCTTCTTGGGCTAGAGGAATCAATGGTACTTGGAGGTTCAATGCTATGCACTTCCTTCTCTTTATATGTTGTACCTATTAAGTTCCTACACGGGACCGGTACCTTGCTATCATCACTTTCACTGAGAAAAATGACATTCTCTCGGTCTCGAAAGTAGTTATGAATGCTTTTGTGAGGATCTTCCTCAATCGGCTCTGTTTAACCTATTTTATCTTCTTTTGGTATACTTGATGAGACAAAGGAGTGGATGATTCGAGTTCTTTATTTGAGGGAGGAGGAACGGTTTGTACAAGTACCTCCGAGCTAGGTGTATGTGATTCCTTCCTAGGTGTTGAAGTATCTTTGGAGGAAGATTCACCTAGATTCTTCTTAAGCTCTCTGACCTTCTTTTCAAACCAGACCTTGGTTCTTACAAGAACAGAGCCATAATTTCAACCAAGTCGTCCTTCTCCCTCTTATACCATTCCAGATCCTCCAAGGGAGTATGCTTGATCAATGTATCATATTCATATGACAAATGAGTCTTCATTATCATCTTGAAGTCCTTCAGGAATTTGATATAGATTGAGCTCCTTTATTAGCTGGAGAGAGAATCTACCATAATGTCTCCACCTTGCTTCAAATTCATCTACACAATTGGCCCAGAGTCCTCAGTATTTGATCTATGATGATAATTAATTCTAAGATTTAGCTCAATGAACTTCTTCAAATCAAAACAGGTCCTGGGCTGAAGAAGTGAACAATGATGGGAGCAAGGGCCCTTTCTATGTTTTGAGCATCCAAAGTTGTTTTACATGTATAATTACCCAAGGATATGGGGAAATGCAGCCCAGAGATTTTCTTGTCTCTACAGGTTCTATGTAACTTATCCAATTGCCTGCATACTTCAATCAAAGCCATCTTATCATTACAAAACATGGGGAGCTTGAGAGGTGTGTTCTCATAACCGGCTAACTTGATATATGAAAACCTTTTGAACTGAATGAAGAAAGCTCCATATTTTTCTATCAGGTTCATGGCCTCATCAGAAAATCTTCTAGCAATATCACTTTCTAGAAGCCTCACAATATACATGGTAAAAGCATCATTCACCCTCCTGAAGTTATGGTTACTAGTTTCAAGGGTGAACTGAGGGTAGTATGCATAAATGGGTTCATCCTTCTGACCCTCGATGTATGTGAAACCAAACCATTGCCGAGATGTTGCTAGGGTATACATAAGATAAGAAGTCATATAGAACTTCTTGGTCTGTTGCACATTGGACAACTATTCTGTCAAATTCATGCAAATGATTTCTGCCCAATTTATGCTCTGGCTACCTTCGCAGATGATGTTGATGAGTGGGCACATCCAAAAGTGAAATTCATTGGTGGAGGGTAATCCCATGACATGAGCTAGCAAGATAATGAAATCTGACAGTTCTTCATTGAAATCAGCCCTGAATAATGCTTTGGAAAGTTGGGATGCTCCCTTTTTAGGGTTCTTCAACCATGATTTTGCTATTCTCGCTTTGTATTTATCACTGTCCTACTCGAAAAGAGTCTAAGCCTGAGCCTGAGAGATAACAATGGAGTCTTCAACCTCTGGGATTCGTAGAGTAGCAGCAATGGCAGCAGCATCTAGTTTGGCAATTAGTTCCCCATGCACATTAGATAATTCATTCGTGTCAGGGTTAAAGTGAGCCCCATAGGTGAGCATAGTATCGACACATTGTACTGAGATTGGGAATCCCACAACAAATGCAAGGCCACTATCATTGATCATTTGTGCCATGGGAGAAGGATTAGGGTTAGTCAATCTGTTCCGAAATCACCAAAATCTAGGTGACGAACCTCACTATCCCCGATATCGGGAACAGAGGATTCAAGTAGTGAAACATGTTCTTGACCTTGAAATTTTATCTTCATGTTGGCAGCGTAAAAATAAACAGCCTTTATAATTTAAATTCGTAAAAAATGCAGAGGGAATGGGAGCGCAAGCAAATGATCTCAATTGTAAGGATTTGAGCGAATGATAGCGAGAAAGTAGTGTGCAAAATACATAGAGGGTAGTCCCATTAAATAGCCATTTTAGGAGAGAGAAATTTATAAATGTGTATTAAATTCATATGTACCGACTCAAAAAGGAAAGAATCGGGAAGAGTAGAAAAAACTAGCCCGTATGGTCTTTGGAACATTTGGGACATGAGGGATGTGAAGACGTGATCCGGCCGACGCGGGCGATGCGGGTAATGCGGGCCAAAAGAGCACGGGTAGTCAAGAACTTAGAAACGTGAGGGACGTGAAGACACAATTCGGCTGATGTGCACGATGCAGCAAAAGCGGGGATGGAATGCACAGATGCTTTTGGGACAGATGAGACAAAAGTACGCGAAGGGCCCGATGCGGCCAACGCGGGCGATCGGGGAACAGAAGGCCGGGTGAACTTAGAACATTTGGAACAAAAAGTTCTGACAGAACCGAAAGTTAACAGATTTTTGGGGAAAGCAATCGATCGGGAATAGAGGGTCCGGTAGAACTTGGGACATACGGGAAAAAATGTCTGACAGACCCGCAAATCACTAAAATGACTCAAAAACATGAATTTTCCCTCAAAAAAATTCAATTTTTACTTTCAAAAGAAGGGAAATTTTGAGAGGACAACAGCTGGCTCTTTCTAGGGATGACTTGGCTAGATTAGAAGAATGAGACAAGGCAAGAACTCTTAGAAGGCTAGGGGAAGAAGACTAGTGCCTTATCCATTGGGCCATAGAGTCAAAAAGCAAACCAATACAAAAGACAACACCCAAACAGGGAAAGGAAACACACCAAAAGCAAGGGAAAGGAAACACACCCTATACATAATATACAAAAAGACTTCCTATTCACCTAGGACTTGAACAATTTTAGTGTTGTCCACTATAAGGCAAGTGGGAGAGAGGAACCATCCATGTAATCAAGATAGAAATAATTCTCACCAGCAAAGTGCCTAATTTTGAAAGGACCGAGCCAAAGAGAATCAAACTTACCATGGCTTCCTCGAGGCTCATGTCTTTTATCCCATAGCAAAACAATGTCTCCAACTTTGAAATCCTGGACTTGGCCTTCTTATCAAACAAATATTTTACCTTTCTTGGTGAGCAGATATTCTATCAAAGAACTGCTGACCTGTCTTCATTCAACTTATGAAGATACATGATCCTTTTATCTAAAGAATCGTTAAAACTGGTGTCTTCAATGGCCTTCATTAAGTACAAAGTTGGTAGCTCAACTGTTACTGGTAATTGAGCTTCCACACCATACACCACTTGAAAAGGGGACATCCCAATAGCTCTTTTAGGTGTAATCCTATCTTCCCAGAGAGCATCGTAAAGTTTCTTGTGCCAGTTCCTCTGAGATTCATTAACTAGTTTCCTTACTATAGCCACTGGTTTTTGTTTGTTGATTATGTCCTGTCTGTTCCCTTAAGGATAATAGTCTGAAGAGTGAGCCAGGGAAATGCCATATCCATAACAGAAATCCATTATCTCAGCTGAAGAAAAATTGAAGCATTATCAGTCACAATCTTGTTTGGCACACCAAACCTCACCAAGATGTTTTCTTTGATAAAATTACATACTACTTCAGAAGTATTACTCTTTATTGGGATGGCTTCTACCCACTTAGTAAAATTATTTATGGCAGTCAACACATGGGTATGTCCAGCACTTGAAGATGGGTTAAGTGTTCCAATGAAATCTAAACCCCATTTTTGAAAGGGCTCTTCAATCACAACTGGTTTAAGCGCAAGGCAGCCAACTTGGGTCTTCCCACAAAGGTCTAACAAGCTTCACATTTATCAATCCACTTTGATGCATCTTTGAACAAGGTAGGCCAATAGTATCCTGCATGAAGAATCTTGTGAGTAGTGACAATAGATGAGTAATGGCCTCCACATGCTTGATCATGGAAAGCTGAAAGAAGCTTCTTCTATTGCTCTTTATCAACGCATTTCAGAAATCTCCCATCCATCCCACGTTTGAACAAAGCATTCTCCCACAACACATATTGGGCTGATCTTAACTTGATAGCTCTTTTCTCCTTGGCAGTCAAATGAGAGGGAAATTCTCCATAGGTGAGAAAATGTGCAATATCAGCATACCATTCATCAATTGAGCTGAGAAATAGAACAATAGGAACATCAACTTCATCCTTAGGTAACTCATGACCAGCTCCTTCAGCAATGAGTTCACACAAGCCTTTACCGAGACTAGTTTGGTTGGTTTGATGTCAATATCATATTCTTGAACCTTCACCACCTAGTTCCCTCTCTTAGTTCCAAACTCTTGTTGTGTGAGAATAGACTTGATGGTTGTGTCAGGCACAAGTACTGTGGAGTGAGAGTTAAGAATATAAAAATGAAACTACTTGACAACTTTAACCACTGCAAAAGCATGTTTCTCCATCATTGTGTATTTCAACTCATGATTTTTAAGAATGTAGCTCATGAACACAATTGGGATTTCATGATCATCAGAATCTTTCTGAGTCAAGACAGTAGCCAGGGTGTTTTCTATGGCATAGCAATAGATAATAAAATCTTTGCTAAAATCGGACATGCTAAGATAGGAGTTCTAGCAATAGCCTTTTTAATACCTTCAAAGGCTTCTTTCCCTTTAGAAGACTAGCCAAACATTTGTTTTCCTTTCATCATTTGGGAGATATTCAAAGTTAGCTCTACAAAATCAGGGATGAATCTTCTCTAGAAAGTTGATCTTACCGAAGAAATAATGCACTCCCTTCTTGCTGGTTGGAAGAGGAATCTGTTGAATAGCTTGAACTCGTTCATGATCGATTTTGATTCCATATTTAGAGAAAACATGCCCTAAAAATTTTCCCTCTGTGACACAAAAGACATATTTCTTGGGATTCAAAGAGATCCCATGTTCTCTACATTTCAAGAGAACTGTTTCTAGATGCTAAAAATGATCTTCTCTAGTTTTGGAAAACACGGTCAGGTCATCTAAATACACAACAATACATTTCCCTTTCAAGCTTCCAAAATCCAAGTCCATAGCCCTTTGAAAAGTGGCACTGGCATTAATGAGTCCAAAAGGCATCCTCTTGTAGGAAAAAGTACCCCAAGGGGTGGTGAAGGTTGTCTTGTGCTGATCTGTGGTATTGACTTCTACTTGATTATACCCTAAGAAGCCATCAAGCATGGACAACATTTCGGATCCTGTAATAGCTTGCAAGACTTGATCCATCATGGGCAGAGGATAGTTGTCCTTCAAAGAATCTTGATTCAGATTCTGAAGTCAACACAGATACGAATCTCACCATTTTTCTTCCTGACAAGCACAATGTTGGCAATCCATGTCGAATGGTGAATAGGGAAGATAATTTTGGCTTTAAGAACTTTTGGATTTCCTGAAAAATAGTGTCAGCAATCTTTGGATTGTATTGCCTTTTCTTTTGCTTGAAAGGTTTAATTCCAGGCTTGAGAGGAATGAAATGTTGCATTTCCTTTGGTTGAAAAGCCTTTAGATCCTCATATGAATATGCAAGAACATCCCTATACTTCTTTAAGAGGTTCACCACCTTCTTCTTTTCTTCTTGCGTACAACATTTTCCAATGTTCACCATCTTGGGGTCAGCAGAGCTCCCAATATTAATCTTTTCATACTCAACAGATTGTTGTACTCCTATAGAAGCTTTAGAATTAACATACCTATCATGTTTATCAAATAATTCCTCCAAACTCACCAACCCTTTAGGAATCTTGTTACCTTTGAGTTTGATGCACCCATCTTGATCTATTTCCTCTTTGACACACTCTTCGTTGGAAGATACACTCTCACGAGGCAAATTGTCACTCCCTTTGAAGTATAATTGTTCAAAGTTATCCCTGAGCTCCAAGAAAGAAAGAAAATGCTGATCATCATTGAAAACTTTCCAGTTACTTGCATTATCAGGCACACTGGGCCTATGGATCATCTCAATGGTAAACTTATCTTGAGAGAAGTTAGGATGAGGTATTAGCAATGACCCCGAGATGGCTAGTGAATCAGCCTTGGTGTTCTTTTCTCTCGGCACCGCTTCAATGGAGAAGGCGTCAAGAAATTCAATAGAATCCCAAACTTGATTCCTGTAATGCTTCAACCTTCTATTTTTAACTTGAAAAAGGTTTCTTACTTGTTTAACAACTAGTTCTGCATCTTGAAGCGCCCGCCTCGGGATACCGGAAAACAGACTAAAAAGTTGGTAAAAAAAAAAATTTGAAGGTAACTAATGCCTTTCGCCTCACCATTCTCATAAGAAAAATAATTAAATTCTTAACAATATCCTTTTAACCGATTTGCTAAAACATTATTTCTAATTAATCTTATTTATTTAGCTTATATTAAATTTACACACTTTTAATATCTATCTCTCTTAATTAAATTTTTGCCACAAGAAAAATAACTACTCATTCTTAAATAAATTTAATTCCCCATTTAATATATTTACCCACTTTCCCCTTTTAAAAATTAAAATACCATTCCCACCAAAGACCCATGACTTAAAAAAAAAAAAAGGAGGGTGTTATTTGAACCCTAGGATTAACTCATCCTCAGCTTTTGATCTCCATTTTCCCTAAAGATGACCTAACTTTCCTTATCTTTTCCTTTTTCCATTCTTTTGAATTCCATTCTTGTTTTCTTTTCCTTCTTCTCTTTTTTTTTTCTCATTTGTTTTGTTTGGTATTTTGCGGGGAAAGGAGCTATGGGATTTTATTGGATTTGCATTGTATTATTGGTAGATTCAAACAATAAGGAAAATATACATTGCTTTATTTTTATTTTTTGGGTAAAACATATATATATATATATATATATATATATATATATATATATTTCTTTGGAACAAACCCCAAAGGGGTCGGCTGCACTTGGGAGGAGGCGGTGGATTTACAAAGTGAGGGGGTCGCGGTGGGACGGGGTGGACGACGTGCGGGGGTGTGGGTGGCGGGACGGCGAGCCCGGGAGAGGGCGCGCGCGGTGGTGGGGGGTTCGGCCCTCCCACCGAGTTCCCTTTTTTTTTTGTTTTATATTTTTTTTTTTGTTTATAGGTTTAAATTTGTTATTATATATATATATATATATATATATATATATATATATATATATATATATATATATATATATATATATATATATGTGTGTGTGTGTGTGTGTGTGTGTGTGTGTGTTATTTTTATTTCTTTTATGAATATACATAACATACTATATATATATATATATATATATATAGGTAAAAAGATAAAAATATATACTAAACATTTTGTTAATATCCTAAACAAATAATTAAATATATTAAACAACTTAATAATAGCGCGCACACACACACACACACACTAAATATTAAGTAGAATGACTTCTCTTTTTTTTTTTTTGTACTTAATAGAATCAATTCCTTAATCTACTCATAAACAAAAAAATCAAAAATTATTTTCAGTTCATTGCATGCTCCTCCAACCAAAGGTATATTTTCTTAAACTTCTCATGGAAGTGAAATCCAAAATTTCAACTTTCATTTCATGTATTAACATTACCAATCATTTACAATAAAGTACATATTGCAAGAAGGAGAGTGTTTTCATTTAATAGTAGTCACATGGTTCAATACTAGAATAAAATCAGATTTCCAAATAACATCTTTTCTTAAGTTTCCACATAACAAGAAAGTGCAAGAAAAAAAAAATAGATTTCTTTCCTTGGCATAATACTATCAATATTTGCAAGAACAACGAGTTAAGGCAACAACATTTCCAACAAACTATTTTTTTTTTTTTAAATAAAATATAAGAGCTACAACAAGTTACCCATAAATGGAACATTTGTTACAATATTTCATTTCTACAAGCTTAGGCTGAATGAGTGAAATATCCCCAAATGTGCAACTAACCAAGAATTTCTATTACAAGTTCCCAAGTAATGCAAAATATACAAAGTGGAGAGTTTGCAAGGGGATAAAAATTCCCACATAACCACACCCAAGAGGCTTACAGTGCAAGAAAGTTTCATAAGGAAAGAAAGAACAATGAGAGCTCAAGATGCCACCAACTCCGACTTGGAGATCCACTTCAAAATGCCTTTGGGAAATACAACCAAGGAGAATAAGCTTGTTTAACACCCAACCATAGGCATCATGACATGCCTCTCCCAAGGTTGGGATGCATGTTAGCTTCCCCAAGCCCATGGGAAAGAGGACCACCATCCACAATTTGCACAAGAATGAGGTGAAACAACCAAAAACACATTCACATGAAAACAAAAACAAGTATGAAACAAGACTCCAAGTTTTACAAGGAGGAGAACCCATGTTCTACCTCAAAAGTGGGGAAGAGAGGAGAAGAGTTCTCCAAAAGTTATATTCAATATTGCTTGCACAAAACAAGATCTCCATACCCTCCTTATTGCTCCTAATTCATTCAAAACCCTCCTTATCTCTCCACCCTTTCACCAATTCCTTCTTGAAAGGATTTTCAAACCCCAAAGGGGTTTCCTTACCAAGAATGGGGAAGGAGGTTCAAGCCAAATGAACCAACTTCCCCACCTCAACCATTTGAGGGGATTCTCTAAAATCCTACAAGGCTTGCCCATCAAGCCAAGAGGATTGAGAGGGAAGAATTCCCTCTCTCTTCCCCCACAACTCCAAAACTCCATCATACCATATGATGGAGGGAGCAAAAACAATTAACCATAAATAAAAATTCACACACAACAACCACATTTCCATATAAACAAATCTACAACTAACAAAATACAACACATACAATTTAGCTTAAGATCCTACCTCAAAGAAAGCTCTCCAAAAATCTTTCCAACTTCAAATTTCTCCACTCCTTGACTCAAGCAATCTCTAGCTCCAAATCACCCAAGCATCCAAGCAAAAAGCTCCCCAAAAAAAGGTTCTCTTCTTTTCCCATGAAGGGGAATTTGAAGAGGAGCAAGAAAAAATCCTCACAAATGAGGGGGTGACATGTGTCACCCCTCTCTCCCTTCAAGGTCAAAGATGCCAAAACAAAAGAGAGAAAGGGTAAAAATGTCTTTTGCCCTCTTCTCCCAAATTACTCAAAATGCTAACAAGACAATTCTAGTGCAACTTTTAACAAGCACTCTAATCCACACCCCTTACATAGATGTGACCAAACAAGAGGCAAAAAGGGAGGGAAAACTCCCTCTAGCCTTGGAAATAAGCCCCCCTACCTATTAGGTAGGGTCCAAGGGCTCATTTTTATGTTAAGGGAACTCCCAAACTAAAAAGGGTCCCTAAAAATGCCCAAAATAACCCAATTTCGGGTTTGGAAAAATTTGGCACAAGGGTAGAGGGTGTGGGGACCACCCAAGGGTTCACATGTGACCCTAAACCCTTGTGATAAGCACACCATTAAACAAAATCAAAACTTAATGAAAGTGGGATCATTAGTTCCCAAAAACAAGTTTACAACATAACTAATTACCCTAAGCAAAATTAATAATTCAAGGCACATTACATTACAAAAATTGGGGTCACTCATGGTGCCCAAAACAATAAACTCCAACACTAAGGTTTCACACAATGAACATGGCTAGGACTCAGCCCGTGGGCTACTTGTGCAAGGTTGTGTAGCTGGCCTGAATCCCACGTTCTCCTGTAAACCTGTCACCTACACACTCATTGCACACATTAACCGCTCTGTCCGATAAAATATAAATTAACTACTCAGTAAGATATTAATGAGTTCAAAACTAACATATCATCCTACTGGAATCAAAGTGTGACAACGTACACAATTATACTCAATTTACCAATAGTTAGACATATAACCATAAAATCCCAACATGCAACAACTAAGTATCCATCAATATAATTACATTCCAAAAACAACATCATATCCATTAGTATCCATGACATCATATGATAATGCGACAACATAGAAATTAAGCTAAATTGGCGCCATACGCCTAAATGTCCATACATGTCTAATAAGATCAAATCTCTAAATATAATGTCCAAAATATAACAATCCCTGCTGAAACATGTCAATGAGTAAGGAAACAACAAGTAACTGAGCTATAAAAATGTGGGCACTACACATCTCCATGAGCCATAAGATTATTGACACCTTTTTCTTTTGTTGCATAAAGTCCAAGGATGAGGGCTTTATACTCTGCTATATTATTGGTATTTTCAAACTATAGCTTGAATGAGAAAGGATGAAATTTTCCCTCAGGAGACACCAACACTACGCCAGCTCTAGAACCAGCCGAGGAACAACTTCCATCAAATTCCAAATTCCAAACACCATTAGGATCATGAAGTACCTCCTTGGGAAGCTGAGTTTCCTCTGGAGACATAATCATATAGTTACCATGCCCAATATCCTCATAGAGTATTTGTGCTTTGGGATCATCCGTCTTTTGTACAATATACTCAGATTGCTTCTCGGGCAGTAACTTCTTCATTTTTCCATTAACTGGTATGAGGGCATGTGACCAATCCATTTGAATTTCTCCTCCCACATCCTTACAGAAGTTCCTACTTAACAACATACCATATGAAGGAGGGATATCTGCTACTAGAATAGTAGCCAAGACTTTTTCTTAGGTAAAGTAGCAAAAGCTACTTGTGCATCTTTAATCCTTCCAACCAAGGGCACCTCCTTACTTTCCATAGAATAACATGATCCATAGGTGCGTGTAAGGGTAAGACCTAAAGCATGAGCCACCTTGGTAGGCATTACATTATCTGATGCTCCTGAATCTATGACACAGTTGCTAAGTCTATGGCCTGCTATAAGGAGAGTTACATAAAATGGTTTGATTTTCTCATTATGTGAGGTGACTGCAGCTACCAGATTGGGTTGGGGTGTGGAGGATGGAGTAGGTAGAAGGCCTTTAGAGGTAGTTTTGGAGTGAGAATTGACAAAGTGAACCATTTTGGCAAAAGCTTTAGGATGAGTTTGATAATACTCAACCTCTGAAATTTGAACCTTTGTCTTTTTAAGGTGATCAATGATATCGAAAGATCCAGAGGTGGATGGGATATCATCACTAGGAATCTTAGGTTTATCAGATTTAGGAGTTGTAGAAGAAAAAACTTTAGCAGTAGAATTAGGAAGAGTAGAATTGGCAGAACTCACCTTCTGTGTGGATGTAGTGGGGATAGGAGATCCTCTTTTTGCAACAATGGGGATAGTTGTGAGATGATCCTTGGATCTTTTAACAGGTGCATCACTTTCTCCCTTTTATTTTTCTACTCTCGAGTCATGACAGCGTATGATTCGCTATTCATATCTGCTACTACTTCATCATAATCATCTTCTTCATCAACACCCTCTGTAGTGAAGAAATTAACTCGAGATCCCTCAAGTTCCTCTATCTCTTCATCAGCTTCTTCCTCAAGTTCTTCACAATCTTCATTAACCTCTTCATCTTCAAGTTCTTCAACCTCACAGGTTGTATTAACAAGGACCTTGATGGGTGGCCCCTCAAGTGCTAGCCTTGTCTAAGAAGCAGGCAAATGATTTCTAGGCTGAAAACTCCTCCTTGGAACATCTGCATAGGGAGCGTGCTGAGCCAATTGTTTTTTTATGGAAATGAGGTCATTAGCAAAATTTTGTACTAATGGATCAGTATTAGGTCCGGGAGTGGAAGAGGAGGAAGAAGAAGCTCTAGATTTAGAAGGATCTCTTTTCAATTTACTAGACATGATCAAGTCATCTTCAACGCTAACAGCTAGTCTCTGATCCTCACCAATGTTGCCAAATTCACCCTTCTTAATGCATAACTAACCTCAGGCAACTGAGCATTCAAAAAAAAACATTTCTGAATTTGATCTATAGGTTGAGTGTCTAGTGGAATTTTGTTAATCAATTTGTTGAATCTAGCCACAAATTCCCTCATGGGTTCTTGTGATTCCTTCTTAATTTGAGAAATTTGGGCCAACAAAGCATGTACATCCTCTGTAGGTTTGAAACGGTTCTCAAATCTTGTTCTCATCGTGGTCCAACTGGTAATGGCTCCAGTAGGAAGGTGATAGAACCAATCCACTGCATTACCTTGTAAAGTATCTACAAAAAGCCTCACCAAGACATCTTCATGTTCAACTCGAGGACTCCACATGCCACTATGAAGGCTGCGATATGTTTATCAGGATGCACCTTGCCATCACCTCTGAACTTGGGGAAGTTCTTCCTATTACCCCTGGGTAACTCATGCAAAGGCTGAGGAAGGGCGAGAGGCCCAACATGATGGCCCCATGGTAATGGAACTGCCATCCTTGGAAAGACTGCTTGAAGGGGAACTGAAACACTAGCAAGAATCAAAGCGCAAAGATTAGGGCTGAGTTGCTCTGGAGGGATACCACCTACAGGGGTTCTATCTTCAACAGGAGGAGTGCTTGTTGAATGAGCTCTTCTATTTCTTCCTGTTGAAGGAAAAGGGAAACCTTGCTGCTCCAAAATCTAAAACTGAGAATCTTCAATACCAAGGGCCCTCCTTCCACGAGTAAAACGTAGAGTCGCCAGATCAAAGAATGATCAAGAAATTGTTCATAGAACTGGAATACGTTAAAAAAAAAATGAATCCCCAGTAGAGTCACCAAAAACTGTTGGTCATCAAATAAGGACTTTATTGAGAACAACAGTCAGGGGACAAAAAGTCCCTCCTCTTTAATGGGAGAGGTTCCCTTATTTAAAGGCAAAAAACTTATTTACACATGTACAGTGTATAGTTTTAATGAGGAACTTGGATATCATGAAAGTGTTAAAATATAACAAATCATCAATACAAAAGGATAGAGGAATTAAGTAGTGGGAAGGGGCAGAAAGGCACTCTCAAGAAATATAGATAACAAAATAATTCATTACGCATGCTAGGAATGAAATTATTTAGAACAAAACCATTTGCATTTGAGACAATAAGATGTTATTTCAAAGACAAAAAGTTCTTGAAATTACATCTATAGGAATACAAAGCTTCTTGAAGTAACACAGATAAATGATTCAATAACATTTAACAGATAGTAATGAAAGAACAAGACCAAATAGACATAGAAAGAAAAATATTTTTGTATTGATTGCTTTTTTACTCCTTAACACTTAACCAATTACAATAAACTTGATTTGAAAAAAGAAGGAAGGGAGAAGCTGGAAGGGAAAACAACTGCTTATTGTTGAGGAGGGCCCACCGACTTGAGGATTCATTGCCTCAACTTTTTCAATGCTTCCGCTATGTCTCTACCTCGTGGGACTGATGTGTTGGTAGTAGCTTGAGTCCAAGTACCTAGGCATTTCTCCATCTCCTTATCAAACTCAGTGTGTGCATGGTATTCTTTATTAGCCTCTTCAATAGCAAATTGAAGAGAGAAAATCTCCTTTATCTTCTCTTTGGTAATCAACTCCTCCTTGAACAATTTTTCTTTAACAAATGCCCTGAATTGAGTTTTAATTTCTTGGAGGAGAAAGGAACACCTGAAGTTTCATCGTGAAGATGACAGTGAATATCTTTGAAAGCGGATACAACACAAGTTTTGAAGGCTTCTCCTTTCTGCCAACTGTTCCTCAACTCTCCTAAAGCTTCCTCCAGAACTTTTATTTTCCATTCCACGTTGAAAACCCATGACCTTGACAAATTGTCTTTGGCATCATCAAAAACCTTGTTGGCCATCAATATATTTTCATCAGCCTATCCCATCAGGTGAAGATCCACTATGCAGCTACTCCAAAGTTTAAGTTCTTTATCCATGGTCCCAATTACGGAGAGGAGAGATTTTTTTGCAGATTAGTCACCTTCTCATTGATTTTGAAGGCTTCTACAATGAATATGTCATCCACCATGGCTTCCATAGCTCTCCCATAGATGGAATACCTGTGTATGTCTTTAATGCTTTGAACTTCAGCTTGACTAAGAATCATAGGTGGCGGAAGGGCAGACAGTGGAGTAGGATCCAAAACCTTGTCCTTAGATAATAACGACTTGATGAAGCTAGAAAGAACTTGAGCTTGTTCCTCCAGTTGTTCTATAGTCTGTTTACCTTTTTCTACTCTCTCAATAACCTTGGTTACTATTTCCTGGAGGTTATGTACTTCACTCTCAGGGGTAGATTCTCCCATTGGAATCCTAGAGAGCTCCAGATCAGAGGCTGATAGATCTTGTTCTACTTTATCCACCTTAGGTTTTGTAATCTCTAGAAATTGTTGGCCTTGGACATCTGTCACTATCCTCGAAGTTGTTTTAGCTCTCTTTTTCTAGAATGGAGGAGTAGTGCTCAACAAGGCTGCCACAACATCAAAATTTGGCCCTGTCAATCAAGAAGGAGGTTTCCTCTTCCTGTTGTCAACCAAGGGTTGCACCCATGCAAAAGTGGAGGAAGAAGAAGGAGGAGCAAGAGATCCAAGAGAAAGAGAACTCATGGCACTTAAAGTATTTACTACTATTGCTTCTAGTAGAGATGTGAGTGAAGTATCTGGAGCTTCTTGGGTAGAGGAATTAGTGGTACTTGGAGGTTCAGTGTTATGCACTTCCTTCTCTTTATCTGTTGTACCCTCTAAAGTTCCTATAGGGACTGGTACCTCACTATCATCACTTTCACTGAGAACAATGATGCTTTCGGCCCCGAAAGTAGTTATGAATGCTTTGACAGGGGATCTTCCTCAATCGGCTCATGTTTAACCTCTTTTATCTTCTTTTGGTATACTTGAGTAGACGAAGGAGTGGATGATTCAGGTTCTTTATTTGAGGGAGGAGGAGGGGTTTGTACAGGTACCTCCGAGCTAGGTGTATGTGATTCCTTCCTAGGTGTTGAAGTATCTTTGGAGGAAGATTCACCTAGATTCTTCTTAAGCTCTCTAGACCTTCTTTTCAAACTAGACCTTGGTTCTTACAAGAACAGGAGCCAGAATTTCAACCAAGTCATCCTTCTCCCTCTTATACCAGTCTAGATCCTCCAAGGGAGTATGCTTGATCAATGTATCATATTCATATGACAACAGTCTTCATTATCATCTTGAAGTCCTTCAGGAATTTGATATAGATTGAGCTCCTTTATCATCTAGAGAGAGAATCTACCATAATGTCTCCACCTTGCTTCAAATTCATCTACACAATCGGCCCAGTAGTCCTCAGTATCTGATCTGTGATGATAATTAATTCTGAGATTTAGCTCAATGAACTTCTATAAATCAAAACAGTCCTGGGCACGAAGAAGTGAAGAACAATGATGTGAGTAAGGGCCCTTTCTATGTTTTGAGCATCCAAAGTTGTTTTACATGTATAATTACCCAAGGATATGGGGAAATACATCCCAGGAGATATTCTTGTCTCATAGAGGTCTATGTAACTTATCCAATTGCCTACATACTTCAATCAAAGCCATCTTATCATTACAAAACATGGGGAGCTTGAGAGGTGTGTTCTCATAACCGGCTAACCTGATATATGAAAACCTTCTGAACTGAATGAAGAAAGCTCCATATTTTGCTATCAGGTTCATGGCCTCATCAGAAAATCTTCTGGCAGTATCACTTTCTAGAAGCCTCACAATATACATGGTAAAAGCATCATTCACCCTCCTAAAGTTATGGTTGTTGGTTTCAAGGGTGAACTGAGGGTAGTATGCATAAATGGGTTCATCCTTCTAACCCTCGATGTATGTGAAACCAAACCATTGCGAGATGTTGCTAGGGTATACATAAGATAAGAAGTCATATAGAACTTCTTGGTCTATTGCACATTGGACAACTATTCTGTCAAATTCATGCAAATGATTTCTGCCCAATTTATGCTCTGGCTACCTTCGCAGATGATGTTGATGAGTAGGCACATCAAAATTGAAATTCATTGGTGGAGGGTAATCCCATGACACGAGCTAGCAAGATAATGAAATCTGAAAGTTCTTCATTGAAATCAGCCCTGAATAATGCTTTGGAAAGTCGAGATGCTCCCTTTTTAGGGTTCTTCAACCATGATTTTGCTATTCTCACTTTTTATTTATCATTGTCCTGCTCGAAATGTTTCTAAGCTTTGAGCACGAGAGATAACAATTGAGTCTTCAACCTCTAGGATTCGTAGAGAAGCAAAGCAATGGTAGTAGCATCTAGTTTGGTGATTAGTTCCCTGTGCACATTAGATAATTCATTCGTGTCAGGGTTAAAGTGAGCCCCATAGGTGAGCATAGTATCGACACATTGTACTGAGATTGGGAAACCCGCAGCAAATGCAAGGCCACTGTCATTGATCATTTGTGCCATGGGAGAAGGATTAGGGTTAGTCAATCTATTCCAGAAATCACCAAAATCCAGGTGATGAACCTCACTATCCCCAATATCGGGAATAGAGGATTCGAGCGGTGAAACATGTTCTTGACCTTGAAATTTGATCTTCATGTTGGTAGCGTACAAATAAATAACCTTTACAATTTGAATTTGTAAAAAATGTAGAGGGAATGGGAGCGCAAGTCAGATGATCTCAATTGCAAGGATTTGAGTGAATGATAGTGAGAAAGTAGTGTGCAAAATGCGTAGAGGGTAGTCCCATTAAATAGCCATTTTAGGAGAGATAAATTTATAAATGTGCATTAAATTCATATGCACCGACTCAAAAAGGAAAGAATCGGGAAGAGCAAAAAAACTAGCCCGTATGGTCTTTGGAACATTTGGGACATGAGGGACGCAAAGATGTGATTCGGCCGATGCGGGCGATGTGGGTAATGTGGGCCAAAAGAGCATGGGCAGTCCAAGAACTTAGAAATGCGAGGGACGCGAAGACATGATTCGGTCGATGCGCACGAAAGTAGCAAAGCGGGACAGAGTGCACAAACTCTTTTGGGACAGATGAGATAAAATTACGCAAAGGGCCCGGCGCGACCGACGTGGGCGATCGGGGAACAGAAGGCTGGGTGAACTTAGAACATTTGGAACAAAAGTTCGACATAACCGAAAGTTAAAAGATTTTTCAGGGAAAGCGGCCAATCGAGGAACAGAGGGTCTAGTAGAACTTGGGACATACAGGACAAAAATGTCTGCAAGACCCGCAAATCACTAAAATGACTCAAAAAACAAATTTTCCCTATCTCCTCAACTTTTCACTTCACTAGAACATTATAAAAGAGTGTTAACTCAAAAAAATCAATTTTTACTTTCAAAAGAAGGGAAATTTTGAGAGGACAACAAGTGCATAGATAACTAATCCTTGATGTTAATTGAAAATTGTGTCAAGAATTGATTTTCCAACATAGTAAAAGAACACGAGAATGCGTGGGGTGATTAGAGAACCATTGCAATGCAAAGTCCTTAAGGATTGTAGGGAATAACTTAGTGAGAAATATATCATTAGATGTATAATCAAATCATGCAATGTGAAAATATCGAAGATATTCTTGTGGATCACCCTTACCATCATAGATTGGAATCTTAGGTATGGTGAGACCAATAGGAAAAGGGTATGATACAACATCAGCTACAAGTGGATTATGTAATAATTGAGAAGATTCCATATCATGAGAAGTATGAGAGAAACCTTGTTGTAACTATCAAATTTTTTTTGCAAAGACTAGGCAAGGAATGAAGATCATATTTTTATATGAGGATGTAATCGAGCCATGATGATGATAGATAGATGTAGTAGCAATAATGTGTTAGGAAATCAATCTAGTGCTCACATTATATGAGCTAATAGTATTTATTGTGTTGTAAATAATACTTACTAGGTTGTATTACCTAGGTAAGTGGTTAATTTGTTACACCCGTAAATTTGTTAAATGAGTTATTTATTATATTGTCTTCCTATTTGGTAGGAAGATATTTTTTTGTTGTAATGGCTAAATGATTTGTGTGAAATATAATGAGATTTTTAGTATATTTTATCTATGTAAACTTTGTACCAAAACATTTGGTATCAAAGCGGTGATAATCCAACCATGAGAGTATTTTTAGCCATACATGATTAAGTAGTGTGAATCATTAAGATTTTGCAATCTCCATCTTTCCTTATAATCGGCGGCCAATCCACGGCTTGATCTCACCATGCATTCATGATCAGAGTTTACTATGTGCGCTTTTACTCTTATGCATTTTCTTCCAGCTAGTTCATGTTAGATCACATTTGTCAATCCATTGTGAATCATAAGCCCTGGATAGTGTGTTAAATCATTGTGACATGTTTTAATGACCATATTTCTTGTAATATTCTCCACGCCACTCATCAGATCTCTTGTATACGATTGATCACGGTAAATGTATCTTATCCCATACATAGGCATGTAGTTTTATTCCATCACTACAAAGACATACCATCAATGTTATTAACAAGAAAATTTAAATTTTATATTCTACCCTCGATTATCTATTTGGCATAGCATTCGACAATTTTAGTTCCTTTACGGAATAGTTCCGATCCCGATCAATAGGCCGAACACCATCACTTTGAGAAAGGTCCTTACACTTCAACTATACCTCAACTTGACATCCGATAGACTCCTCTTGGCACGATCCAGAGCATCACTCCTAGCATGATGACATTAGATCCACATTGAACTCGCTCTAGTTCATGTCTCTACTATCAAACAATCACATAAGGTGTTCAAGGTGATTCTCTTTGGACTCTAAGAACATCTTCCCCACAGAGATAAACCCCAAGGATTGGGTGAGCATCTCCACACATAGTCTATATGTTTTATGAGTCTATATGTTCTTAGGTATTTATTTATTCAAGTTTTGAGTTTTATTAGTACATCCACATTAGAAGTGGAAATAAAGAAAAATAAAGTATTGTTAGTGTAGAATCATAGCACCCCTGAATGGCCTTGTTGTGAGTGGGGCATTCGGTGTGATTACACAACATGGGACCATCTCTCAAGTTGTGGGACTTGCAAAAATTGAGATGGACCTCCGGAGAAAGTCGGTTCTTGCTTCCTAATCTACTTGCCATAAGCTACTCCAGTGTAGGAAGAATCTAACTAATCCTAATCTAACCATTCCAAGGGGACAAAGAGAGAGACAAAGAGAGAGAGAGAGAGAGAGTGAAATATCCTACACTAAGCAACAATACACCAGAAAAGGAAGTGCAAGATACTCTATTGAGGGAGGATGAAACAGAGGAAAAAGAAGATGGGAAGGTCAGACAAAAGTGACACAAACCCAGATCCAAATCCATGATCAAAACTCCATGAAACACAACACCTTGCACCTACAAATGTGAAATACATGCACATGGAACAAATTTGAAAGGGAGAGGCACGGAAACAACAAAATAATGCAAAGGGTTAAAGAAACACCACAAAACACATTTTTATTGCTCTAAAAGGTGCACAGACCATTACATTCTTGCTCAGAGGCACAAATCCACTTGCCAAGAATAGGAGAAGGTTTTTACTCAAATGGAGTTGGGAAACAAATTTTGAGAGTTTCCCTATGCCCAAAATGTCTCTCCTTTCAAATGAGAAGTGTTACAATATATAGAAGATGAAAATCAGAGGGAGAGAGGAGAAGCTCGACTCTGCTCTAAAAAATCCAACTACCAATCATCAATGCCCACTATGAATCCACCCACAATCTGTCAATTCTGGTTCCATATGTATGTTCGGCATGTTAGAGAAGGAAGAATAGTGAATCAAATCAAATCTAGGTTGTTGAAACAATCAGATCCGTATTGATGGCTTGAAAGATGTTTTCCCATTTTTACCCACCAACACCTACTAAAAATGATATTTTATGCTTCCATGGCATAGAGGAGGTTGAGATCTTTCCAACGGTGCCAAATTTGTCGATTTCGAGCACTTGATTAGAAGATATGCTCATTTGAATATTTGAATCAAGCACGTACAAAAAATGGCGGAAACCAGATTATCGAACAAGTCTCGGGCCCGAAACTCAATTTTTGCCCTTTTAAAAAAAATGTAAAAATTGCCCCGCAGCCCCACAATACCTTTTGGTCAAAAACCATCCTCGGGCCTACCAGTCCATATTTTCCATTTGGGCAAAAAATCACCCCAAGGCCCACCAACCCGTATGTAATTTAGGCTTGACACATGTATTTTTGGGCATCGGCGGAGGCACAGCTCATTTGTATACTTTATATCTCTTGGAATCAAAGCTAAAAAGTAAAAATTACTCTCGAGACCAACCTCCTGCTTTGACTTGGAATATGGCCACGTGGAGGGTTGGCGTGCATTTAGGGACTGCTTTTGGATTTTACTTTTGAAGTTACGTCGGGTCAACACGTGGATTCTTCTGTGGCTTTGCTTTGTTCCTTTATGTTTTTGACTAAGTCCTTTTGCTTGGTGGGGCCACATATTTGACCTAGGACACGTGGAGGCTTGGCGCTTATCTAAGGACCCACTTTTAGACTTATCTTTGAAGTTGTATCAGGCCCGACACGTGGAAGCCTCGCGCTCCTTTGAATCCTCGCTTTGGGCCATGCCTTTGAATGTGTGTCATTAAGACACATGGAAAATTCTACTTGCACTTCATACTTAACCAATTTGGGCCCACTTTTTGGGAAAATTTCCCTCTTTGGGCCCAACGGCCTGCATTTTCCATTTGGTGAAAAGTCTCTCCCAGGTCCGTCGGCCCATAACTTGCAAAATATGAGGAGTTAGAAGGACTTCTTTATATTTTTGGAAAGGGGAAGAAATTTCCCACCTGATGAAGATGCTTTTAGGAAGCCTTAAGTGCTTATAATATCTAAAAAATTGGATTGAATCACTTAAAAGAGGAAAAATGGGTGCAGTTAACCAAAAATAAGCATGAGCTTATTTTGGATAACAAGTATTGTTTTGTTTTTATGTGAGGTAGAGTCAATATTTTTATCGTGTTATTTTCTCCAAAGAGTCTAAAATATAATTATCTCGATATTATTTTATATATGTTAAATTTAAAGGTTTTGCTTTTTTTGTCAATTATTAGTATGTTGACCGATAATTTTATTAGTTAGTTTTTAGAGTCTAATCTTTTGTCTTATTTTTTTCATCTTGAGTAGTCTTGTGTTGTCTCTTCATTGAAAGAGTATTTGTAGTGTATAGAGTCAAAATTCATTTTCATTGTGTAATCAATGTCAAAATAGTCAAAGTTGTCTAAAGTTGTAAAAAGGTCTTACGAACACATTTTCGTGGTAAGCGACGCGTCGAGTTGTAATTGTGCTTCATGATCAAATTGAGTGGGTTAACAGCATCAAATCAGAGGATGAAGGAAAATGAAGGATGTAGGTCAATCAATGACCTCTCGTTAGTCGCTAATGATGGGGTTGCAAGAAGGTTTGGTGGCACATTTTGTTCTGATTGTGTGTTTGCTTCTATTTTTGCGTAGTGTGTTGCGATTTACAACATTCATGTTTGAATAAGTGGAAATTTCACATTGATGGGGGGAACATGATCCCAATACTTCATTTCCATTATGTTAATTTTTCCTAGGTAACATAATATCCTATATTATTCCCTCGGTGAGATCTTGATGAGAGTCGATAACAGATGACGTGGCACATCGTGATGTGGTTGTTGGTAAGCCACTTGTAAAACCATCATTTATGGTTTGTGGTAAACCACTTGTAAAACCACCACTCTTGGTTGTTGGTACATTATTTTCAAAACCATGAATTTTTGTTTGTGGTACTCCACTTGTAAACTAACCATTTTCAGTTTTGGTCAACCGAGTTGTAGTCATTTTTACACTCACCAAAGGATAAGGGAATCCCATGCGCGTCGACCTATCACCCGGTTGGCACTTTGGGTGCTCACCCGAGGCACGCACAGGTGCCGATTCTCTCTTTTATGTGAGTTGATTGGGAAATCATCATCTATGATCCAAACTTTAAAGGAAGTGAGTGGGAATGAAACATGCGAACATCATAGAGCATAGAATGGCTCTAGATCAATGCATTCATTACATACAGAGATACTTTAATCAGACTTAAAGAACTGAAATAAAATAGAAAGGAAATTGCATAGGAATTCATATTCATCTTATACATGAAAAGGAACTATGAGGAATCATGTATGAATCCGAACCAAGAAGGATCATACTCAATTAACTTGGTAACCTTGTTACCTTCATTAGGCTTACTACAAAACACCACATTATGGCAGATGAAAGTCATGCATCATAACTGGATCCATATCATTTAGCTCTTAAAAAGAAATTTTATAACCCCAATCCTTGATACATCCTTCTCCTATATTTAATCTACCCAACCCAAACAGAGTTCCTTGTAGCATTTCTGCAGGGCTCCGCTCCTTCTTCCTCTCTCTCTCTCTATACCGATTCCACCACTCTTTTCTTCTACGGGAACTTGTATATATAGGCATCCCGAAGTACCAACTCATCCTTCTGTGGCCTCAGATCCATTGTCAAGTGTCCAAATGTGGTCCTCCATGGGAGCATGCTCCATCAGGCCTGATCTCTCCACTTTTTTCCATGATGGTATTCTAGAAGCTTCCATCACATGCCATATTCCTTCCTAGGCCAACCTGTCACCAGGCTAGCACCTTATCCACTTTGCATGCACAGTCGGGTCACACTTTTCTCATGTCCTACCTAATACGCCAAATATGGCTAAGTCTCAAGACATTTTCTTCTGGCATGTAACATGGCATTTCTAAAACCCTCCTAGAACCCTGCCTTGTGCCTTCCTTGCACACCCATCCTTCAACCTAGGCCTTGCGTGCCCATGCACCCCTATGTACTTAGTCAATATTCTGGGGGCCCAACATCACCCCACACTACATGTGTTCTCCACCCATGGGAACACTTCTCCAAAGAATAAAGAATCACAATAGACTTAACATCTTGGGAAAATAATAAGGGGATGAAGAATTTGGAAAAGAAGAAAGAATGGGGAAGTGATGGCATTATTACAACAAGCTAGGAAAATCTTTTTGCAATTCGGCCTCCAAATCTCTCCAGGGAATCGGCTTCGCTTTGCACTCTCTGGTAGAGGTCACTAACTAGGGCGCTTACCTCCCCAAAACTTAGTCCATCTCCTTGAGCATTCATAGTGTCAACAATTTTCTCCAACTCCTTGCCCATGTCTTCAAGCGTGTCCATCCTTCTAGTAATCTATGGGTATAGCTCCTTTAGCCGGTTCTTGATTGTACCCCTTAGGGCCTTAATAGCTTCTGACTTATTTTCAACCTCGGCTAGGATTCTATCCCACTCTACTCTGTTCCCTTTGTTCTTTTCTTGGAACTCTTTAAGCTTTGCTTCATAGTTGGTGACCAAAATACTCACCACTTTATCTCTATCTACGCAGTTGTCATATGCGGCCTTAGCGGTATGGGCAGCAATATTTACATCAGCAAGGACTTTGTTGTATTCAACCATGATTGCTACTACCTTTAATTTATCCTCCTTCTCCAAGCACGTTGCTACTTCTTCCACATGATTCTAAGGCTAGAGGTTGTCTTTCCATGGTGAGGATGTGCATCAAGTCTTCAAGGAACTCAAGGGAAGATCCATACTTTTGCGTGGGCGGTGCTAGGTCCGGATGCTTCAAAACAATGGCATCAGTGATGGATTCTACTTTCTTATGTACTTCACACACCCTTGCCTTTTCTTCTCTGAGTTCATGCTTTAGCTGAGCGCTAATTAACTCCTCCTGCTTTAAATCCTTGGCCTTATTTTCTAGCTCTTCCTCCTTTTCTAGTTCTACCTCCTTCTTTTCTAGTTCTTCCTCCTTCTTTTCTAGTTCTTCTTCTAGAAATCTTATCCTGTCATTCCGTCCAAAGATCCTAGCTTCAACCTCAACTGAGACCTTATTGAGCACATTGCATAACTACTCATCTGAAAGCTGCTAAGCATTTACCAAGGGGTTGTCTCCTTTTGACTCCAGTATTTTCATTAGTGCCCCCTAGCTTACCTCAAACTTTAGCTCGTTGATGTGGGACTCAATTTCCCAAGAGAGCATCTTCCTCATCTCGAGGGTATGCACCTTCTTCATCGAATGAATTCATTGCCACAAGTTGATCTGTTGGAATGGTGCTTTGGAAGAGCATGCGCAACACCTTGTTGGGATCATTAATGTAGCTCATTCCTTGCCTCTAGATCTCCATGCACTTTCCCCTATGCACGTGCCCTTAGGAATAGTTACCAATAGATTGGGGCCTCCCGCCTCCCGTGATCTTTCCTGTGTTGTCTTCCTTATCCTCTTCCATCACTACATCGGTGTTGCACTCCAATTCTTGTTCTACTAAGGCTTCGATGATTTTTGTTTCTTTTTTTTCCACCTCATTTATTTTCTCCTTCATGAGGCTTGGAGTTTTATGATCCTGTGTGCCAACTTCTTCACTTATTTCCATGTCCTAGGCACCTTCCTCCTCCTAGCTACCCTTTCACCACATGAAAAGGAACTCATGTTCTTCTTCTCCGCCCTCTTCTTTTGAACCGTGCACGCTGAAAACAAGTGGTTCTTGGTCCTCTTCAGATTCATCTTCTTCATTGTCATCCTTCTCACCTATGTATTTCTCCAAGCTCTCTATCTCCTTTGAGTCAACTTCCTCCATCACCTTCTATTTCTTCCTAACTAGGGATTCTAGTATAGGAGACTCTGCTTTCTCTTCCTCTTCCTTTAGTGATTTCTCCTCTGCGATAAGCTTTTCTTGTGTTGGCACCTCCTCTTTGACTGGGGACCTCTTCCTACGCATGTAAGTACTCATTCTAGCGCTTGTTCCCGGGCACCTACCGCTTGATTATTTTGGGCACCTCATGCCTTTTTTCGCCTTTCTTTTTCCTTCTCTCCAGGCACGGGATTCTTCCTACCTATTAGGTCCTCAGGTATAGCTATCTCATTTTCAAGATAAGTTCCCTTCTCAAACTTGGGCCTTATCTAAAGGTATACACGCACCGCATGGACCTCCCTGCAATAGTCAGAGTCAGGGGTTTTACCATTTGGACTTCATGTGACACGTAATTTTCCACGTACACGCACTTGTTGGGGTAGACCAACATCCTGCGCATCTCCCTATGGTCCTAGTCCAAACTTCTAAGGTCAAGCTTTAACTTTTTGGACTCCTTGAATCTGTTAACTCCCACCTAGAAGTATTGAGTTGTGAAGGCAAATGGGAGCTTGCACCATGGGCTCATGTTTTCATCAATCAACTTGAACCTACCAATACAAAAGTGTTGGTATACAATGAACTCAACTTCTCCTAAAGTAAGCATTGGAAGTTGTTCTGGTATTCTCCATTCTGTCATGAACACATTCGTTAAGCACATATACCACTTTTCAAGACATGCCTTGTGAATGGGCATCATGCTATCACAAGTGTATTTCTCAAATATTTTTGTAGGTGAGGGGTCTTCCTCTAGGTACTCCCAAATGAACTTGTTTGTTGCATCTGGTACCCCAATCTCGAGAACACAATGGTTAAAAGTACATTACCAAAGATAATCGTGTCTCCTTCCTATGCACTGGTGATAATTTCATTTGCAATGTATGTAGAAAGATTATAGATGGTACCCTCTAATATTTTTCTACAAACATTCAACCAGGACTTGTTTACCTACATCCATCTCTCTTGTGCGTTGAGTTTTGTTATAGGAACACGACCATTCTCATCATTGGGTCTTGGATATCTATGATATCAAAGTACCTTTACCCCTTCTTGTATGCATATGCAGCCACTGTTTCCTTAATTTCTTCCTTGTTGCATAGGTCATCCTTTATATCTTCTCCTTCACAGATAAGGCTTGTGAATTTTGAAATTAGTTGAGGGGTTATGTGTATCTTGCACCTCGTGAAGTGAAAGTGGTCTTCATGTACACATGACATAAGCCACTAATAGATGTGCTCGGCTTTTCCAAAGTAGGGAAACTCATTGAGTTGCAATAAACCCACCTCTAACTTCACCTTGACTTCGTCACTATAAATTGGTAACCCCTCAGGTGTTCTCTGGTTAGTCAAGCGCACTAACTCTAGTGCCCTTTCCTTTTCAATTACATTCGTGTGATAATTTTAGTCACTTACTGTCATTTTTCTCTAGTGGGATTCCCATTCCTTCCTGAGAAAAACCACATCTGGGTACTGCATTTATGCATACCATTCCTTGTTGGTACTTGCGGTAGTCTCTTGTTGTTTTCCCTTTCCCTTGCCCTTCTTAGGTGTTACTATTGGTTTTTATGCCCGCCATTGTGTAGGTTTTCTCTGCACTTCAACATCTCTTCCTAGCTCTGCTCTTCTATATTTTCGAAGTTCAAATCTTAAACTTGTGCAGAATACTCTTTTCCAACCCATGCCCTAGCTGCCAAACCCCAACTAGAATATATTTTCACAAGATGACACTTCTCCACAACTCCCGCACCTTTGTGAATTACTTCCCCGGTTTGCAGATCCAAACTAGTCACTCACGGTTAAAATCTTCCAATTTTTCTTTGCACGGATTAACTCTGGAAACCCTAGTTCGCAAAATCTCTTCCTTCTTCATATTCACAAAGTAAATAATGAAGTGCCCAACCTTCTATTTATAGTTTTCCCACTTTTAAACATTAAATACTACCTTACCTACCATCATACTTTAACACTTAATGCGAGCTTTTTCACCAAAGTCCAACTTTAGTGCTTTAACTCACGCACCCAACCTTGCATGAGATAATTCTCCAACCTTCTGGCACACAACCAATCCATCTTGATAGGAGACTCTTGCACACACGTAACCTGCCTTGAAGGTGCTTTCATCATGATTTTCTCTCGCCTACCTCATGTTTCTTTTGTGCTTCTTCCTCTCTTGTACGTGGATCTATAATGTAGCCTTACCCTGACACCAACCATCCTTTTTCACCTTTCCTTGCATGTACTTCCTTCACAGGGCCATTCAACCGGGATTTCTAATGCAATCTTTCTGGTGCTTCACACTTCAATTTCTTCCACCTTACTCCACCCCACACTAAAATGATGTGTGGTCCTCTGTGATTACAACCTTCAAAAATTAATGAGATTATTGGTGCCCAAGGCGCAACACAAAACAACAATGAGAAATGGAAACACAAGAAAAGAAAATGCATTAAAGGAAATCCTAAACTAACTGGCAACATTACCTTATTTACAAACACCAAGAAGAATTATTTATAGTAGGGCTTCAGCCTACTCCTATTGAATTTTCCTAGCAATCTCATCCCATCCAGCGTTTGTAATTGGCACACACTGAATCAAGGATGTACAAGATGATGTAGGGACCCAACCAATGGACTTTTAACTTCCCAGGATGGTGCAGAAACTTAGAATCATACAGTAAGACCATCTGCCTAACCTCAAACTTCTTGTTCTTAATGTGACAATCATGCCATGCCTTTTATTTTGATTTTCCGTCTTCTGGCTCCACCTGGCGAGTGATCGTCTTTCGTCCAATTGCATTAACTTATCAATTATTTATTCCAATGCTTATTTATCGGACAATCCTTCTACGCACGCTATAGGAAAAGAAGGTAACATGAGTTCAACTGGTAGGAAAGGCTCTGTGCAAACACTAATTGAAATGGTGTGGTCTTAGTCAACCTCTTGTAGTTTGTCTTATATGCCCAAAGAACGGTTGATACTTTGTCATCCCAATCCTATCTACCAACATCATAGATCTTAGTCAATGTGTGGATAAGTATTTTTTAAATACCTCAGTAGTTCCATTTTCCTGAGGGTGATAAGGAGTAGTTTTGTGATGGGCCGCCATGAATTCTAACAACAAGAATCCTGACCGTATCATTGAGGAAGTGTGTAACTATATCACTTGTCAAACTCAATGGGCATCCATACTTGTTGATTTTGATTTCCCATAAAAATCTAGCAGCGGTAGTCACTATACAATCCTTTGTAGGCGCTGCCTCTGCCCACCTTGTCAAATAATCAATACAAGTGAGGATATACCATGAACCAATCCTTCACGCCACTGGCGAGATTGGTCCAACAAATTCGATAGCCCACTTCTCAAATGGTTCCGCACTGGCTATTGGTCGTAAGGGAATTTCATCCCTTTTTCCAAGTTTTCCAAGGCACTTAGCAATGGTCATAGGCCTTACAAAACTCAATGCAATCTTGATAAATGGTCTCCCACCAAAGCCCTATGAGTAGAATCTTCCACATAGTTTCCTCCTGTAATCCCACCATGCGCCTCTTCCATAATTGTAATGCGCTCATGTTCTAGCACGCAACGGCACAGAACCTCATCACAACCCATTTTGTACAGATCTCCACTAATTAACATGTAGGGTGTGGCACATATGGCCAAATTATTCTCTAAGGTTATCATTATGACTGCGCCACACCCATTTCGATAAATCTTTGCAATGTCCTCAAAATATGAGAGTGTGCACCACAACCTAAAAAATTGTGCATCTAGCATGGTGTCTTCAATGCTCTATGCATCCTCCCCTGAATCAATCCTAGCCAAATGATCCAGTCTAGAATTACTTTTTCCTGGTTTGACAACCATCGTGAACTCAAATTCTTGGAATAATAGTACCCACCGACATATGCACCCTTGTAGAATGGGCTTGTTCACCAAGTATTTTAATGCCATATGGTCAGTGTAAAATACAAAAGGGGTTGCCAACAAATACTATCTAAATTTATGAAGCACATAGATCATTGACAATGCCTCGCACTCAGTTGTAGTATAATTCTACTCTACTAGTGTCAATTTCCTGCTTGCAAAGCACAAAGGATGATCAACAATCCCTCACTAGGTTGTGCAAGTACTACTCCAATGGTAGTCCTTGAGGCATCCACATGAACATGGAAAGGCTTATCCCAAGAAGGGAAACGTAGGATGGGCGCGGTGATAAGCCGATCCTTTAAAGTGTCAAATGCCTTCTATTGTGCCTCTCCCCAATGAAAGGCACTTTTATGTCTAAGAAACTCTTCTAAAGGCATAGAAATCTTGGCATATCCCTTGATGAACTTCTGTAGTACCCCATATGCCCAAGAAATCCATGCACCATGCTTTGACTAGTAGGCTCCTTCAATCCCACAATTACTATAACTTTTGCGGGATCTACTAGTAGGCCCTCCTTACATATGATGTGCCCCAATAATGTTCCAAATGGGGTAGCAAAGACACATTTCCTAATGTTGAGGGATATCCTCAACTGCTGAAACCTTTCAAACATCAGCCTTAAGTTATCACAATGGTCCTTCACTAACCCATATACTATCCAATCATCCAGGTAGACTTGAAGGAATTTATGGATGAAGTCTGGAAAGTGTGTACCACAATGCGTGAGAAAATAGTGGACGTATTCTTCAACCCAAATGACATGATTGTATAGGAAAAAATTCCCCACTCAGTGGTGAAATTCATCTTCCTTTGGTCCTCCTTTATGATCCTTACCTAGTGATAGCTTGAGAATCCATCTGTGAAAGAATAGACCTCGCGCCCTGCCACTCCTAAGATTTCTTTAGTAAATGGGGTTGGGAAAGGATTGATGATACACACTACATTCAGGTCCCTATAATCAACACAAATCCTTATCCTTTTGTCCTTCTTGATGCTAATTACCATTAGAATTATCCATTCCGATTCTTCAACAACTTCAATAATGCCTAATGTTATCATTTTATCTATTTCCTCCTTAACCTTCACGCACAAGTTAGGATTCATTTGGTATGGTATCTTCCGAACCGGGCACGCACCCTCCTTCAACTTAATTCTCATTTCCCCTAGGAATGGTGAACACCTTTGAGTTCATGATACCCACGTGGGAATAAATCCTCAAACTCACGTAAAAGATCAATGATCTTAGAGACTTATTTCTCGACCAATAGTCTCGATGATAGCCTCTTTAGGCTCTTCATCTGAGATGATGTTAACCTTCTTTTTCTTTAAAGGTTCATGATAGGCACACGTCTATTCATCAGAACTGTCTAACACCTCATGCGTCCCTACAGAATGGTCAACATCTAAGTTTTCCATTTCTTCCCCATCAATAACATACACCATCTTCCCTTTTTCCTTTTCCATACATGCACGCTCGAAAACCGTATTTTTTGTTTATTCTTCCTCAAAGCATGCCTCTAAGCCGGGTTCATCTAGCAACTCAATAGCCTATCTTCTATCATGGCACTATCCCCAATGGTAAGGTGCTTGACAACCTGCAATGCCTTATCCACCAAGGGTTTTGTACTCGATACTCGAATGTTTGAATGAGATCAACTGCTAACTCTTGCCAATTCCCTGTCTGGTGGCATGTCTCAGAATGAATGTACCATGCACGTGCACAACCTTATAATGTGGAATACAACTTGTGAACCCATAATGAAGGTGGCAATGCTTCTGCGCTTCCCATCCAGGTTGTCTCACATGCTTGGATATGGAGGGAAGTGGTCTCTTTACCATGGTAGTCTTTTATAGCCATGGGCACGTTGCTCCTACAAAACCTTACAAAGAAGGCAATTCTCACCTCACACCATTCCAAGAGATTATCCCGATGTGTTTCCCACCAGCGTGCAAGTAGTTTTGAGTAGGATGTAACTTAACATCCCCCTTCGTTCATTTTCCTCCTTCCACTGAGCTTCCATCTCCTACAAAAATACCTTAAGGAAGGCTCCTCCTAAGTACTTAGGTAGCTCCTTTCCCCTAGGCGTCGGACTATATGCACCTTTGTCACCTTGTTCTTGATCCTCTCAAATGTCATCGATTAACTCATAGGTCTCATGTGCCCAATTATCGCACACTATATTGGTGGTGTCACTTAGGGACTGAGCATCCTCAAACTGGATAACTCCCTCTATGGGATGAATTGTCTCTGGATCCCTAATTGAGCACACATATATTCTATCAGGACCTCTTCTCCCAAGGGTTCAGTATAGGGTGTTGATTTCCCATCAGCCAGGGGTATGATGACCGTTCCTCCTCATTTTCAAAGCTTATGTATCCCTTGTTGAACCGAAGATCTGCATTGTTCTTATAGCACCATGGGCACCCAAGTAGTGCTGGGAAATTGTCTGCCTCGGTGAGTGCCAAGACTTCGAAGTCCCCAGTAAAATTATCTCCCTGAATGGTGATGGTTACATCCTTTAAGAAACCAATGGGAATTTCCTTCATTTTGTTTTCCATATACAACACATTTGAAGATGGCTGTAATGCAAGTATTCCCATTTGATGTCATGCATCCAAGGTGAGAACATTGACTTCCATGCCTATGTCAATGAGGATATTACTAAGGATCCATCCATCCACGACCGCATTTAACGTGATCTCCCTATCATAGTCAAGGTTGTGAGGGGGAAGGTTTGCATGCAAGACCTACCTCTCATGCTCTTCTCTGGCATGTGGTACCTTCTCTCTCAACCATGCCCCTAACAAGGGAATAATATTCTCTTGCCTTAGCATTTTACATACTTCCTTGACCTCATCCAGGTCATCCTTTGGTGCCTTGACCTTCCTTCTTTGCTCCTCCCTCCTAGACTACTCCTTTAGACATTGGATTTCTCCTTGTAAACTTTGAATGACGTCCATGGTTTCTTGATATACCTCCTTCGATGTATAGGGTCTAGGTACTTCCCATGTACCACTTCTTCCCTTGAAACCAGGTTCTTCTACCTTGGTATTTCCTTTGCACGCGTGGCCTCTACTCTTGTTGTTACCATAACAAGTTCCAAGCCTGCATCACGTGTCACCCATGGCATCCATTGTGTGTTAGCCTTCTTAATGCTCACCATTGCAGTGCCCTTTTCTTTCTGGTGTTGCTGATTCATATGCTCAAATAACTCAGGGCACTCCTCATACTTGTGCTTCTTCCTACACCATGAGCACTGTAATAAGTCTGGGCACTTGCACTTGTAGTGGTCTGTAGACTCACAATTAAAACAGGTTCCACGTGGGAACTCACTTCTTCCTCTCCGCAGCTGATTACCCCGACCATAGAATCCTCTGCAAAATTCCCTTCTACGCATGCCTCCAACTGCACACTCCTCATAATGGCGGTCATCATTCTTAGAACTACTGGCAAGGCTAGTTTGGCGCACACCAAGATCAATGGCCTCATGGATATGATCAATAATCCCACAATCCTTAGTTTCATGGGTTATAGAGGTGTATATCTTACAGTAGCAAGACACATTCTTCTGCATCACGCATGCTGCAATAGCGGACATCTACTCGCATCATGGTCCCCATGAAAAATCTCATAGTCTACTACTACGGCGCGTACTATCTTCCGGGGAAACTATCCTTGACATGCCCCTCTACTTCACAATTTGTACACCATATACCACTGCGAGTCTCATGAGTTGAGTTCGCAGACAACTTCTCCAGTTGCTTAGCCATAGCAGTGATTTGAGCCTCCAGGAATGGGCTAACACTAGTATCAACACTTCCAACAACTTCGGCACGTAGGGTGACTTCTAACACCTCACGTGGGTCTGTGAAAGTTTTATGAGATAAAGCTCTTATAAATGGAGTTATCAACCCCCAACAAACCATTGAGCATGTTGTGAAGGGTGAATGTCATATGACAATTTTGACAGGAGAGTCTTAAACCACGCATCATACTCCCGTACACTCTCTGCCATTCCCTGTTGAATCTCCTTTAGGGCGTTGATGCTCTTCTATTCAAACTCAGGGATGTGGAATTCTTCTAAGAAGGCATTCTTTAAAGTAGTATAATCCACCACCATTTGATGAGGGTCATATTTCCTATACCAGCTATGCGTGCCCTTGTAATGTCGTTGTAAACTGACTAGCCTTCCATTCCGAGGTTGTGATCCCCTTTGCGTGCCATAGCAACTCACACTTGTGAACGTGCTTCTGCAACATCTTCAATACCCCTATAATCTGTAAAATGTAAAGACATCTCAAAGAAGACTTGAGGAGGTGGTTGGGGCCCTTGTCCTCTGAGGCATAGCCTTGGTTTCCTTTGGTGTTTCCTCTCTGCCAGATCCACCAGATCCACCAGGTCCTGTGCCTCCTGACCCACCAAATCCACTAGGTCCTATTCCTCCTGATCCACCAAACCCACCAAGTCTACAGGTCTTGTTCCTCCTAACCCACTAGATCCACTAGGTCTTGTAGTGGTCATGTCAAGGGTCCCCAAAGTTCCACTGAACTATCTGACGATATGTGATAATTCCCCACTACCAATAGTGTACCCCGCGCCACTCCCAGATGTGAGACCAAAGGCTTGTGTACTTTCTCGTTGTCCTAAAATTCCTCTGAATACTAGAATAATATGCATAGCCATAGAAGTGGGAAATGAGAAATTGTATCTCCTGGGTGTAGATCTATCATTTCCACTGATACCAATTGGGTCAGCAATACTCCTCCCTTGATCACGGAAAACCAAGTGCTAGGGTTTGGTCACTAGGTGGGTTCATATGCATGTCAATGACTCTTCTCTCTCCACATGAAAAACTCTTGTCGGAAGTGAAGGGTCTCTCTTACACACTTGCCAAGATGGGGTAGTACAATTGCTCGGGTTCCATGTCCTCGCGTGAACCTCAACTCCTTCCCCATGCAACGTCTGCCTGCATAGATCCATCACACTTGCTAGCTCACATTGTCTAGCAATCTCCCTTTCACACACTTCACTATACTTGAGTCGTCTCTCCTCCCTTTCTTTCTCTATCACAATGTCTGTCATCTTCCTCCACCTTAGCTTCCTCACCTAGCGCTTAGAATGGTTTAGCTAGCCATCAGAAATGCCTCTAAACTCAAGGTAACAATTAAGATCTTTATGGCGGAGGAAAAAGTACGTAGAAATGATCCTCTAGGCTCCCACAAAAACTCAAACTCAGTAACTTCCAGACAATAATATGTAGAAATAGCATACTCTAGAGTGTAGCTAGCCAACACACCTTTCCACCAATGATCCATAGCATGATTCCACGTCAGATCTACATCTTGCAACCTCTGGTATTCTTCTTGGGTCCACACACATGATCTATAATACCAGCTTGATCTAGATGCATATGTTGAGAGCCATTCATACACGGCTCTCTTTGGGAAGCAATGAGAAAAAATTTCATACAACTCATGGTAGAGGTTCTCTTCTACCCATTTACATGCATCAAAATCAGGTCCAGTGTTGAATCTCTAAGAAAATTCAACCTCGTGCTTTTGAACCATGATTCAACACTTTCCAAAGTTAAACACTCTGTCATCACTCATTGCACAGATCATGATGTATGTCATTTCCCTCTACAACTTTGAAAAGAGGTCCTGGCAACGGAACCAAGATGTAGTCATTTTTACACCCACCAAAGGACAAGGGAATCCCATGCACGTCGGCCTATCACCCGGTGAGGAATGGGTGCTCACAGAGAGGCATGCGTGGGCACTAAGTCTCTCTTTTATGTGAGTTGAGTGGGAAATCATCATCTATGATCCAAACTTTAAAGGAAGTGAGTGAGAATGAAACATGCGAACATCATAGAGCTCAGAATGGCTCTAGATCAATGCATTCATTACATATAGATACTTTAATAGACTTAAAGAATTGAAATAAAACCAAAAGGAAAATGCATAGGAATTCATATTCATATTATACATGAAAAGATATTATGAAGAATCACGTATGAATCCGAACCAAGAAGGATCATATTCAATTAACTTGGTAACCTCATTACATTCATTAGGATTACTACAAAACACCACATTATGGCAGACCAAAGTCATGCATCATAACTGGATCCATATCATTTAGCTCTCAAAAAGAAATTTTATAACCCCAATCCCTTGATACATCCTTCTCCTATATTTAATCTACCCAACCCAAATAGAGTTCCCTTGCGGCATTTCTGCAGGGCACCGCTCCTTCTTCCTCTCTCTCTATACCTAATTCCACCACTCTTTTCTTCTGCATACGCTAGTATATATAGGCATCCCAAAGTGCCAAATCATCCTTTTGTGGCCTCAGATCCATTGCTAAGTGTCTAAATGTGGTCCTCCATGGGAGCATGCTCCATCAAGCTTGAGCTCTCCACTTTTTGTCATGATGGTCTTCTAGAAGCTTCCATCATAGGGCATATTCCTTCCTAGGCCAACTGTCGCCAAGTTGGCATCTTATCCACTTCGCATGCGCAATCGGGTCACACTTTTCTTGTGTCCTACCCGATACACAAAATATGGCTAAGTCACGAGACCTTGTCTTTCGACATGCAACATGACCCTTCTAAAACCCTCCTAGAACCTTGCCTTGTGCACCTTCTCCTTGCGTGCCCATCCTTCAACCTAGGCCTTGCACATCCAAGCGCCCAAAGTGTAATTAGTCAATATTGCGGGGCCCAACATGTGTGTAAAACCATAAGTAGGGTTTATGGTTATCTTGTGAAAATCACGAGATCATGAACAGGCTTGTAAATACAAGGTACATTTTCCCCATGTTCATGTTAAAGGGGGAATGTTAGGAAATCAATCTAGTGCTCACATTATATGAGCTAATTGTATTTACTATGTTGTAAATAACACTTACTAGGTTGTTGTATTACCTAGGTAAGTGGTTAATTTGTTACACCCATAAATTTGTTAAACGGGTTATTTGTTATATTGTCTTCCTATTTAGTAGGAAGATATTTTTTGTTGTTGTAATGGCTATATAATAGCTAAATTATTTGTGTGAAATATAATGAGAGTTTTATTATAATTTTGTTGTGTAAAACTCTATACCAAAAACATAGTGGTTGCAGGAATATGTATAGATACATTCTACATAGGTATGCTAGATGTCCCTATTGGAAATATTTTCATTGATGTCAAAGGCTTGATCATTGATGTATTTGGTTAATGGAATCGTGTGAATGACGGCTGTGAGATGTTGATGATTTTGACGGAAATGGTAGAAAGTAACGGAAATAACTAGCAATATAGAAGGGCTAAAAATGAAAGTTTAAATACATGAAAAGAAGTGTTTTTGCATAAGGATTATCATGGTTTAAGTGAGATATACACAGTTGTACATAGGAGAGATATATCAGCATTTTAAGGTGTTCATATGCCATGTTTTATGGGAAAACGAAGATTCAAATGACATAATTAAATCTCCATGTTTTAGTATGATAAGGGGTGATTAAAGGAGCAATAAATATGTCCATAGGATGGTTTAAAATACATATAAAAATGTTGTTTTTATTTTGGACGACCCCCTTTGGAAAATAGCGCCACTTTATAGTTATGGCCGACATGTGTATTTGCATTATTAAAATAAAAGATGGTTAGTTAAATAATGGAAAGGTTGTGTTGGTTGGAATGATGTGTCTTTTCGAAAGGATGTGAGAAGGAAATATAAGGAGATGGAATAATTTGATTTAGGAAAGCAATTTGAGTACTTCATTCAAGTTTAACGGAGAGAAGAAGAAGAAGAGAAAAATATGAAATATAAAAAGGAGTGAAGGGCATATTTATTTTTAATGAAGAGTTGCAGGTGATTCATATATGTGAAGGGACTAAAATAAATCGGAAGAATATTCTTAGCAACATTTTTTTCTATCATTTGTTGAAAGCAAGCAACAACATAAAAGATATGAAAGAGTTTGTTTTTGTAAGGAAGGTTGGTGCCTTCATATTTAAAGAGATCGGTGTTTCTTGATGAGTTGGTGCTTAGCAAAAATGGTTGGTGATCTCGTAGGTTGGTGCCTACAAACATTTGAGAAATATAATAAAGAATATTTTCTCGGTTTTCTCTGAAAGTGTTTCCACATAAATTTGTGTCTATTTGCAGTGTGTTGGTTTGATTTGTATTCATTGATAGCTTTGATATTGTAGACACTAAAATAAACACCCTTCATCACATTAAACTACCCATGGCCATAGCTTTGATAGCTTTTATAGCTTTGGTCCCTCGACAAATAAACACCCTTCATCACATTAACCTAGCCATGGCCCCTTCACTCCACTAATATTAATTTAATTAATTTAATTAAATTAATTCATTATCCTCACCATATTTATTATTTAAATATCTTAATTAGGGATAATGTCCACATACATCTCACCTAGACACCTCATCAAGCCAACTCACCCTAAGACCTATTCTTAGTAAGTTGTCATAACTAACTAAGACTTACCCAAACCCTAAAAATCAATGCCTACATTCTCTCTAACCACATTCCCACATGCTTACAAGATGCTTCCAGTCTAATCCATGGGTTAACGACATGAGATCCCAGAAAATCAAGAGGATCTCCCTAGTTTAGTAAACCTAGGAAATCCCACCTTGACCGACGCCGTTACCCCTAACCATCGCCAGTTAAGCTGGAACCACCATCGGTCACCTTTTAATCCCCAAAACAACCTTATTTTGGAGGTTGGAAAACATTGGCACATTCCAGAGAGACATCACATCTTTCGAGAATGAATTTCAGCAAGAACACGCATGCAAGGAAGGAGATCAAGCATTTTCTCTTGCACAACCATCCAACACTCACCCCAAGCAAGGATTTGATCCAACCAAGCAAAAATGAATACACATATAGCCCATGTAGAAGCTTTCCTACGATTGGTGATTATCTACGGTCTTGATCTCTTACCAAAGCATCTTCATCCCTCACTTAGAAGCGCCCAAGACCAGAATCCGAGTAAGTGGAACGTTGTATTCCTCTGGTTCATTTCATTTTGTCATTATATTGTCACCCTTTTGTTCTCTTGGCCACCCACAGACCTCCGTTAATACTCACCCCTCCATATACCCATTAAAACCTCATCAAATCCCACCCAAACCACCTAATACCTCATTCGACCAACCAAAGTCCTTTGTGCAATCACAAAGGAGACCCAAAACTCATTCTATAGCATTCCTAGTTTTCCACAGTAACCGGCACCAGTTACACCCAACCACCGTCGGTCACCCTTAACCGGCATCGGTCTCTGTATGTGCTCATACAACCTAGAATAGGGACCTATCCACCTAATTCCACATCACCCTTGTTCACCTGTGATCTGCCTGAGACCTCTGTCAGACCTGCATGGACCCAGAACCAGTTACTTGACCTTTAGATCTTATTTTAACTTAGCCTGTTAGATTAGATCTTTCTTATTGTATTTTGGATGAGGTACCCAAATCATTTCAACTACGATAGGATTTATTTTATTACCCGCATTAAATTGTTTTAAATAGTGGACTGATAGTCATCTAGGAAGTATCATGCTTCCCTAATCTAGTACACACTAGGAAATTCACTACACATATTGTTTAACTCTTTTAGGTGGTCTTGCTTTCCATTGCATGTAGTTCCTCCTAGCCAAAAGGAAGCTCTCACAATCAGCTGTGGATTCAGAATTCATACGCGTGCAACAACCAATCAATCATCATTTCAATAGGTATTCCTCCCATGCCCGTTACCCTATCATTTTGTCAATATTTCAAAGAAATGTCTAAGAATCAGGTGAAACATTTTGGCACGCTCGGTGGGACCCAATCTGGAGTTCCTTGCATTTTATTCATTCCTAGGAAAATTTGTGTGTTTGTTTCCATTTTTAAAAGCATGCACATTAATTTTCTTCCTTGGTAACCTACCTTTTATTTCTATTTGCTCTAAAAGAAACCTTTCTTTTGATGTAATTGAAAAGAACCATTTCTTCTCATTTCTTACATTTTAGTGAAATAGCATCCCTCTTCCTCTTCATCTATTTTTGTCATCCAACTTCATATTTTGATTTGGGCTTAAAATAAGTGCATTGCATTTTGATTTATCACATTAGCTCACATTAATTGTGGGCAACCTATACGCTGGAAGTCATTCCCAGCTGATGGTTGACAAATGAATCATAGAAAGCACATCTCTCTCTCTCTCTGAGTCTTGCCACATTGCACAAAATTCAAAACAAATACATATTCTTAAACAACATCTTTCCTGGGAACACTGTCAATGATTGCACTAATCTGAGGATTAGTAGGTACTCCCACTCGTTCTTTATGTCGAGTCATACTTTAGAGTGAAGCCCACCCCTGCCATAACATACCTGAAATCTCACCTTTTAGTGTAGACACCAAATTTGTGTCTTACGACACCTGTGTCTCGCATCTCATTTCACAACCTAACCTCACCACCTAAACCCTACACAATTATTTATTAATTACCTTATAATTAATAAATCCACATCTCCAAAACACCTGCCACTTCATTTCGCCACCTCATCATGACCTATCCCTAATCCTAAACTAACCTAATTAAGACCTATAACTTGGTCTACATCTACACCCATGACTAATTATTCCTCACCCGCACCAAAATCAACTTAATAATGACTTGACCAAGCCCATAACTAATTCCTCGGGAGAAAAGGAGGAAAGTTGGCTATTTTACTAAAAATAGCCCACTTTGACTTAACCGACATTAGTTCTACTCTCATTGTCGTTCGATTACGTAACCGCCATCGGTTCCCTGTAAATGACCTCCCCAACCAAAAAAAAAGGATCTGAAATTCATTGGAAAGATCGGGAATTCACTTGGTGAGCAGAGACAAGTGAAGGAAAGAGAAGAGTTTGCGAGAGAAGGACATCAAGCCCAAGACTACAATCGAGTAGTTGCAGAGCCGGTGATACTCATCCAAGCATTGGGAGAGAAGATAGCTCATCTTTGATTGTCGAGATCATCTGCTCGAGTCGCGCTTCGTCATCACAGTCCTTGGGCTGTATCTTCATCAGGAACTAGTAAGTAGTATCTTGTATGTTCTTTTAATAACATTTCTTGAACTTCTGAATCACAACAATTATAAGTCTATTCCTAGATCTACTACCCGGTAACACCCTACATCTAACTGTCATTCCTCTACCCGTACATTGCCCCAAGAAGCCAGCCGCCATACTCTCTGAGTCTTCTCCATCACCCCATTACCTATCCCCAATCATTTACCAGCCTTATAAAAACCATAGACACCTTATAGCCAACCTTCACTAAAAGCCCCTAAATCACTACCCCTACCGATATCGGTTATCAAGCCAGATGCGGTGACGTGATGTTGATCAGCATCGGTCCTTTGTAATTCAAAACAGAACCAACCTTTCCTCTATTGTTTTAACGAGGTAATTAAATTGTAATTTTGCAATAATTTGTGTTAATTCGTATCAAAAGGGAATTGACCACCTTCGAAAGGAAGTCCAATATTTCCTGGGCCTAAGGCAATTCCCTCATTTATTGTCTAATTAGAATCTGGTGGTCTTGTATTCTTACTTGCAGGTAGTCCTTCCTAGACAAAAAGGAGTTCTTCGCAATCGATCTGATCTCTCTCTACGGTACGCGCACACCCTCCAAACATTCAACAGGTATTCCTCCTAGCCCTAACCCTTATTTGTTTCTCAAGAGAATGAAAGGATAGAAGCAACTCTATTCTAAGGAACTGAAACATTCTGCGCGAAACATTTTGGCACACCCGGTGGGACCCATTTTGGGTTTCTTTCTTTCTTGCTTGCTTTCATATAGGGAGCATACTTACTGTTTGTTTCTACTAAATATTCACAAAATATTTTGTCATTTTGGTAAAAGAATTTGTCTTGCTTTCACATCTTTGCATTAGTGAAAGTCATCTCCTTTGCTTCATCAAATATCATTTTCGATTTGGGTTTAAAACGCGAGCATCACATTCTTGCTTGATGTTTTCAATTCTAGTGAACATAGATTAAGTAACAGGTCATACACGTGGGGGTGATATCCACGGTATTGATAAGAAATTAATCTTACTTTCACTGCACAACACATACCAAATCACATCATAATCAACACAACAACTCAAACATCCCCCCTTTTTCGCGGTATTCCTCCACCCGATTGAGGTAACCTTATAAGCCAAAACAAACTTGACATCCCCCTTAGGTCTTTTGTTTATGATTGACATCATCTTGCATCTAAGGCATAAGCCCACAATAATTAAAACTAATCCTAGGGTTAGTCTCTTGATTTGCTTGTGCATCTTGCTTATTTTTAGTTCTGTTTCTCTGTCCTACACTATTTCAGTGATCACTTCAGAACAATTTGGTAGGTATACTAAGCATCGTTAACCTCGGATCAACAACTTCTTACTGACTTCTTACACTAGTCTTATTTTACCGACATTGGTTATCTTACTAACACCGGCTATAGTTTGACCGACATCGGTTATTTGACCGATATCAGTTACTTTCTTTCACAATTCCCGACAAACCAACAACCTACCAATTCCAACCTTTTGTGTTGTTTCTGTTCCGGATTAATCAAATCCCTACTGTATACTCTTCTCCATGATTGTTATCACTCAAAAACAAGTGGCAGCCATGGTTTCACATTCTTGTTCTGTGCCTTTGCCTGAATCACCCCCTTCACATTTTATAGGGAATCCTACGGACACTAGTGAGGTTCCCAAAATCCCTGTAGGAGATAAGGAATTTGTAAAAAATTTGGACACTAATCCTAGCGTTGTACAATACTATTTGTCTCATACCCCCGACCGTACACCCGATAGCAAACTTCTCGTGGGTATGCCTATTAGTATAGCTGCTCATTTAGCTCCTTCTCCACCTAATGACTATGCCTTACCTTCTTCATCCTTAGCCCCGTCTCCCAAATCAGTGGCTTCAAAGGTTCTTACGGCACAAATTGGCTTTCCTTTTGTTAATCTGGGGCCCCACGTATCATTACCGCCAACTGCTCCTACCTTGTCTCTCTCATGCAACTGCCCCTTTCATAACTTGCTCTCTGCCACCTATCCACACGAGCTTTCCTTCTCAAGCTCCGCCCACCTTTTCATTTCCACACACTTATCCGGTGGCTTCAACACCTTATATAGGACATCCCTATTCGGTCGCCTCAACATATTCGTCCTCAATACCTTATCAACATTTAGCCCCCCCATTGTCTAGTGGAGGCCCTTGGCCCAATCCTCCACCTTTTACAACAACCGCACCATCATCTCATCCAACCACTGATTTCATCAAACAAATGATGGACAAGATGCAAAATCTGGAGGCTTCTGTTTCAGGAAGCCGTAGCACCCTGACATACGAGCAAGTTTGTCGGGAGCCTATTCATCCTTCTGTCCCCCTTCATTCATATCCTCCTCAATGGGAATTACCAAAATTCACTCGTTTTAATAGTAAGGAGGATCCTCAACAACACTTGCGATCATTTAGACATGCCTGCTATCTGATTGCTCATGACGATGCTTTACTACTCCGCACCTTTCCCATGTCCTTATCAGGACCTGCCTTGGAGTGGTACAGTGCTTTAACCCAGCACTCAATCTTCTCTTTTAACCAATTAGCCCAATCTTTCTTGGATCATTTCTCCATTAATATTGCTAAGAAAGTATCTATCACCGACCTCTATGCCGTCCGACAATTTGAAGACGAATCTATTGCAGATTTCATTGGGACGATCACGAGGCCTCATCAACCAACTTACTTATGCCTTTCCTCAGGCCGAACTCATCAAACTCTTTACGCGGGCCTACGCTAAGCACATTTCTCCTACCCTCCAAATTCAAAATTTCGCACCTTTGATGAGGCCTTTACTATGGCTCGGAAACTAGAAATTCGAGCCTTAGAGGAAGAGAAATTGTGGTTGCACAACAAAAACCCTAATTTCTGAACCCAAGACTCCACCAACAAACCCAACACCACCAATTCTCACGCATCGACTGCTTTGAAATCAAAAGGAGCTATACACACGGTGATGGTCAAATCCCAAGCACCATCTAATACCCCACCAAAAACTACGTATAAGTATAAAGCCAAGCCCATCAATTACACTCCCTTGGGAGAAACTTATGGTGTCATCTTGGAAAATTTTCTCAAAGCAGGAGCTATCACCTTACCTCCTGTTAAACCTCACTCCGGGTTTGATTCCACCCGTGCTATACCTTCTTGGTACAAAGAAAATGACTTCTGTAACTTTCACCGCTTGAAGGGACACAGTCACGAAAACTGTAAGATGTTGAAAAATATAGTGCAGGAAATGGTTGATGCAGGGGATATAACCCTCGATAATCCTAATGCCCCTGCTAACCGAAATTTGAAAATCTTCAACAAACCATTTGAAAACCACTCATCTAACAGTAACATAAACCAAGATATCTTAGCCGAGGAGAGTTTTCATTAAATCCATGCGGTCTTCAACTCCCAACCAAAAGCTTCTATCGAGAAAATTCTGAATCAAGCCTCTTCACCGCACGCGAGGACCTAACCCCCTTCACCACCATCAAGACAAGACGACATCATTGCCATTCCTTTACCCATAAAGGAATTAACCGCCCAGAGTTCTCTTCTCATAGATGAGCCTTCTTACACCACATCCCTGCAAGACTGTGAGCGGATGTTATCTAACTTATCTATTTCCCAAAAATCTCCTTCTACCACTCTTGCTGTACAAGAGGAAGGCTCGCCACTTTTTCTATCATCCTTGGAAGAAAAACCTCTCGAACCGACATCACCAAATTCTTTAATCATGATGGATCCCCTCAAACATGCCCTCCTACCTATTAGTTCTTCATCACCTAAATCTTTTCAGCGACCGGTGGACCCCTTAACACCCACTGATACAACGACTCATTTACCCCCTGTATCACACCCATCAGTGGACCGGAATTACAACCCACCTCTCTTCCATACAAAATTTCCTATTCACACATGAAGATTGTCATCCATTAGAAGATAGACGAGTCCTATGGGAACGTTTGAGTACACCATGCTTTACTCAAATGCAGATGACCGATCCAGACACCTCTACCATATACCCGCGGTGTTTACAAAAACTCAAAATGCCTATGTCCTCACCTTCACACCCTCATCTTTACCGAATACCTCATCCACCTCTATTAGCCTAGCTAAACCTTTCCCTACGCTCAGAATTCACCAATACCCGACTTAACACACCCACCTAAATTGTTAGATTTATCCAAAAATAAAGCCGTCCATCCACCTAGGAGATGCAGACTCCAATCTCCTCAAGTCCAATCCATGCCTCTGTCACAACTAAAACCTCGCCATCACACCTACCTTTTATATTGGGACCTCACCCCTCCACCTTGCCTCAATACATCATACCTCCTTCATTTTCTTTAAAACGACTGCACCTTCTACACCCATACGGAGATCCTATCCACCATCAAAGGATTTGTTTGTTGTCACTCCTCTTTCTCGTGTTTATTTCCGATACCATATCATCGTGGCCTCATCATCTAACCAACTAAACATAAATTCTGCGAAGAAGCCACGTTTAGTTAAATCCAATTATCAAAACCCTTTGTCTAAACCACCACCCATATGAACAACCATACCCAAACATTACCAAAACCCACCCAATCAATAGCCTCATCTTCCTCGACTTTTACCCACTCAAAGGATCTTATGCCAAGATCCTTCATATGTTGGTGGAGAATGCGACCATTTCCCTACCCCCACTTAGACCCTATGATCCATCTAAACCTCGACCTATAGGTTATGATGAGTCTAAAATCTGTGCTTACCACCGCATACCAGGGACATGATGCAGAGGATGCAAAGCTTTGAAATCCATTCTTTGTCAGTCACCTCTCTCGAATAGAAAGGTTAAGAAAACAACTTACGAAGGGAGACACCTTTAGCTTCAATCCCCTCTCCTATACCACCTGTCCCCGTCTCACCAAGATCTATCATTATTACAACCCCACCTCTCGAAGACCATGACTTATCCCTACCATCTTCCTCCTCTCGTGTTCACGAGATTAACATGATTAGTGTTGCTACTCGAGGGCAGAAAAACAATGGGAAAGCTTAAGAAAGCACGCTTGCAGCCTCTCTTTCTCCATCCACCATCCCGATCGCACCACCACCTAAAGTGGTTATTCGTGGACCTGCCTACCCCGTCTCTAATGGAGTCACCCACCGAACCATGATCAAACAGCTTCACTAATCACCTGTAAAAATGGCTGTGATGATCTCGTTCAAACCTCTGAATCTCATCGACAAGCTCTCGTTGAAATCCTTCAAGGGATAGAGGTCTTACCTAACGAAACCTTGCCCGTTACCTCCATCTTAACACCCAACCACGTTGCTTCTCTCACCAAACAATCTATCACTTCCATCCTCGCATGTGAGAAACCGCAGCCGCGGTTTCTCAGAAGACGAAATTATTGACTTTGGTGCGAAGATCTCACGACCTCGCTCTTTTCATCTCATCTTACGTCCGGGACATCGGGTACGCTCGTGTTATGATTGACGGGGCGCCACTAAACATCATCTCTTCCAAAGCCTTCCAATAAATGAATATCCCCTCTATTTGCATGTGTGCCAACCCCACCATGTTGCGTTCATTCAACGATGCATTATTACTTCTACCTTAGGCACTTGTGATCCTTAACATTCATGTAGGGCCACGTGCCTTACCCGAACTCTTCTATGTCCTTGAGGGTGAATTCTAATACAAAATTTTGTTAGGCCCCTTGGATCCGAGCTATGGGATGCGTTCCCTCTACGTTACATAGATGCATAAAATTTGAGTATGAGTGGAAATCCTACACCGTAAAAGCTGACGCTCCCCCCTTCAAAACCTTAATATGTTATATCGCCCTAATGATGTGCTTGTGCCCGGTCAAGACACCCATTCATCCAACCCAACCATCTACTTCAACCACACCTCACCCATCCATCTCAACCACACCTACACCTTCAGCCAATGGAACCGCGCCACAAATACCGCTTCCTTTCCCGCGGACAATATCCCAGCCTCAGATCCCTTAGTCGATGTCTTTCAACGCCTTACGCTGGGAGTATCCCTATATAACGTTAGCACGTTCCATACCCCAGTGACGGACAATTACATGCGCATCCTACCTATGACCGTCGTGTGGGGGAAGTAATCTCCTACGGACCACCTAATTGCCACACCAACCTAACGTATGGGGGTGTCGATACATCCTCTGTCACCCCTAAATCTCCCCTTGGTGTGGTCCCCTTCCAATCTGATTTTCAATATCTAACTAATCATCGTTTCGCTCTCACCTTCGACGCTTATTTACTGCCGGCTTGGAAGGGCTTGATTCAGTCTTTATGAACAAGGCCGACATACGATCATTTTGATTACTACACGCAAACACAAAGATTGTCGTGGTCTTAGATTCTCTCCGAACCACCTACACCGAGAACATCACATATCCGTCAGTATCCGGAAGGTGATGAAGTCACCCTTCCAGAACCATCATCACCCATTTTGCCATCATCACCCACAGCAGTCGATAGGCCCTAAATCTATCCCTCCTAACTTTTTTTTCATAAACACTATCTTCTTGGGTCCTCTCACTTATCAACGCGATAATGAAGACCCATCTTCTCTTCCCCTTCTGTATCCAGACATGATCGAAGAGGACTCACCTTCAATTAATGTTGTTGAGTGCCAAGATGACAACTCCATCCTCACTTACCTTGGTGCGGACGACTCTTATATTCAACGCGCCTTGCCATCTGACACTCAAACCATGTTGAATGAGTCGACTATAGAAATCAACATCCACACCGAGGACGATCCTCACATTGCGAAGATCGGACAATCTCTTACTGCATAAGAACAAACTACCTTTACAACCTTCCTCCGTGCCCACAACCAAGCTTTCGCTTGGTCCTACGCTGACATGCCAGGAATTGATCCTGACATTGCTGTCCATAACATTACCCTAAAACCCGATGCCAAACTAGTTAAACAGAAACTGAGAAAAATGCATCCACGCATTGCCCTCTTGGTCAAAGAAGAGCTTCAACGACTCCTTTCTGTTTCCTTCATCTTACCTATTGACTATCCTCAATGGATCTCTAACATCGTACCTGTTACTAAAGCAACGGGGGGACTTCGGATATGTACGGATTTCCGGGACCTTAACCTCGCTTTCCCGAAGGATGACTTCCCCCTCCCAAGTATTGATCAACTTGTTGATCTCACTGCGGGCCATGAGATGCTTTCTCTCATGGATGGCTTCTCGGGATACAATCAAATTTTGGTAGCCCCAGCCAATCAACATAAAACCGCCTTCATAACTCCTTGGGGAACATTCTGCTATCGTGTCATGCCGTTTGGCCTTAAGAATGCTGGTGTGACCTATTAGTGGGCTATGACTTACATTTTTCATGACATTATGCACACTATCCTTGAGAATTATGTCGATGATCTTCTTGGTAAATCTAAACATCTCGATGTTTTAACAATTATTTTCGATCACCTGTTACAATATTGTGTTCGTCTTCAACCAAAGAAATGTGTCTTTGGTGTCCTTTCGGGAAAAATCCTTGGTTTTATTGTCTCTTTGCGTGGCATTGAGGTCGATCCAGCTAAAGTCAAAGCTATCCTAGAAATGCCCCCACCTACTAACCTCAAACAATTGCGTAGTTTGCAAGGTAAACTCCAATCTATCCGGTGTTTCATCTCCCAACTCTCGGATCGATGTCAACCTTTCCATCATCTCCTTAAAAAGGACATTTCCTTTCAATGGAGCGAAGAGTGCCACCAAGCCTTTGAGGCTCTTAAAGCCTATCTCTTGCAGCCACCTGTGCTTATCCCACCTCAGGACGATCACCCTTTCTACCTTTACCTTTCCGCCACCGACCATGTTGTAGGAGCCATGCTCGCACATCATGACTCGAGCATCGAGAACAAGCCGTTTATTACATAAGTCGTACTCTCATGGATTATGAGACTAGGTATACACATGTAGAAAAGTTGTACTTAGCCCTATCATTCGTAGCCACCAAACTCTGACACTACCTCCTGCATCACAAAACTTTTGTCATCACCAATGCGGACCCCATTCATTATATGTACGCCAAACCACATCTAAACCAACGCATCGCCTGATGGCTTATGCTCCTTGCCGACCTCGACCTTGAATTTGTACACCAGAAATCAATAAAAGGACAAACTATTGTAGACCAACTCGCAGAAGCCCCTTTACCTGGGGGACAATTTACCAATTTTAATTTCCCGACGAACTCATCGCCACTCTTTCACTCAGTGAGGAGTCGTATCCAATGACCCTCTTCTTCGATGGATCCAAATGCCAGCACGGCAGAGGAGCCAACGTTGTTCTCATTCCTCTTGACGCTGAGCCTATGCCTCTTTCATTCGGCTCGATTTCCCCTGCACTAATAATACAGCGGAATACGAGGCCCTTGTTTTGGGTCTCCAGGTTGCGTTACACTTAGGTGTCAAATCTATCAATATTTTTGGCGACTCTCAATTGGTAGTCAATCAAGTTATGGGCATCTACCAATGTAAAAATGAGGAACTTAAAAAGTACAAACATTACGTGGATTCACTTTTGACCTTATTTACTCATTATTCTATCTAAACCATTCCCTGCTCCACTAACAAATTTGCGGATACTATGGCTTTCTTAGCCTCGCAAATTCCTACCTCACCAACTGACTCTGACATATTCATCTTGGTCCAATAACTCTTTGCCCCATCTTACTCAGCCCCGGATGTTTGTATGATAAATAATGTGTCTGCTAATTCGCAGGATACCTGGTATCACCAATTTTACGACTACCTTACAACCTCTGTTCTCCCACTTGACCTTACTAGTAATGCAAACGTGCTTTTCTTAAAAGTGTTTCTCATTATGTCATCATGGGGGGACTCCTTTATAAACGTGGCTTTGATGGCATCCTCCTTCGATGTCGACCGGGCGGAGGTCACCTATACCATCCAACAAGTCCATGATGGTATTTGTGGTGGACATTTTAGAGGCCTTGCCGTGGCCAAATGGGTCCTTCGCCTCAGCTATTATTGGCCTACTCTTAATAATGACTGCTACGAATATGTTAAGCATTGTGTTATGTGTCAACAACATGCCAACCTTCAACATACTCCTAGCCATCCGCTACAAGTCGCACGAGATCTTTGGTCTTTCTCACAATGGGGTTTAGACCTTATTGGTGAAATTCACCCGCCCTCTTCGCAACGTCACCGTTGGATAATCACAGCAACCGAATATTACACTAAATGGGTGGAGGCCATTCCACTCATTTCAACCAAAAATGAAAAAATTGTAGAATTCATTAACCATCACATTATTTTTCGTTTTGGTGTTCCTCATCACCTGATAACAGATAATGGAAAATCTTTCAAAAATAAGTTGTTACAAGGCCTTTGTGACAACTTTGGTATCAAACTTAGCTTCTCATCACCTTACTATCCACAAGCAAATGGTCAAGCCGAATCTTCTAACAAAACCCTAACCAAAATTCTCATGAAAATTTTTAACGATTCTGGAACAAATTGGCCTGATCACATCCCTTTCTTTGGTATATGGTACCGAGGTTGTCTTGCCTCTCGAAATACAAATGCCCTCCCTAAGAATATATCTTGGGATATTCTCACCAATGATGATTTCCGCTAAGAGCGGTTAGCCCAATTGGAGCTTCTTGACAAGCGTCATCTTACAACTCGACCACCTTCAAATCTATCAAAATTGCATCGTGTGTGCTTATGATAAGTGACTTCATGAGCATACCTTTAAGGTTGGTGATCTTGTCCTCAAAGAGAATCAACATGTAACCAAACGTGGAAAATTTGCTCCAAATGGATTGGACCTTACATTATCACTCACGCGTTTACGGATCGGGCACTTATCGTTTAGCCTCGCTTAATGGTAAACTGAGCACAGAACCCCTTAATGCCTTGCATCTTCGACCATTCTACTTTGTTGAATTTAGTGTTATATCACTTCTTATCTACCTTGCGCTCGTCCCTTGAGCTCATTTACCACATCATACACTTTTTTTTCATGCATCTCAAAATTGAATCAAGCTCACATGGTTTGGTCATCACCTCCCCTTAAAGATACCTTCCCCTTTTTAGTCTAGTCCATGACTTAAAAGTATCAAAATAACACGTTCTCAATTATATGCTTATGGGATATTCTTGAGTCAAACTTCCTACAAAACTAGATGCTTCATGCCAAACGGACATCTAGACCTCTAAGTTATATATAGATTGCTCCTCGAAGGACGACTATATGTGCAAAGCCACTTCTACTATTATAAATAGATCGCTCCCCGAAGGACATTTATACACAAAAACCGCATCTCTACTATAAATAGATTTGCTCCCTTAAAGGACAGCTATACAAAGTCAACCTCTATAAGAAGCTTATCACATTGTTCAGCTTCGTGAAGACCTCAAGAACAACAAAATACATATCCCATGTAGACTTCCCCATCGATCATTCTATACCCGTAAAAATAAAACAGTATTCAATAGCACTTTTGAGTCATGGACTTGTCTATTTAGGTTTGGTTCTCTTTAGTCAGCATAATCACCTTATAACAAGTTCTCTGTGCCCTAGCTCTACCAGCCACCTCACTTCACCATTTGTCAAAACAACAAAACTCAAGGGACGTGACGTATATCCGATATATTGTGATTATACGACTCTTTTCACCTATCGACTTCTCACCTATGCAAGGCACCTAGGGATTCAAGCTCATCCTACGTTAATAAGTGGTTTGTTTAGCTCTTCTCAACTACGGGACACTTTTGCCTCTTTTACTCGAATCTAGGATTGTGTGTTGACCTTAATCAGGACACGATTCCCTACTACTTGGGTAAGCTAACTTTCGTTTCACCTATACCTACACCAACATCGCCAGTCCCTTACCAACACCAACAACGTTACCCTACCAATATCAATATTTTTACCAGTCAACAAATTGCCTAACTATAACCAAGTTGCCTAAATTCACCTCTCCCTGGTCCTAAGGGAGAACTACATCGATCTGAGGCCCCTCTTGCTTTGTGCAATGGGCTATGTAGGTAGCACTTAGGAGACATGGGGTCTCCCAAGGTTAGCTCGACCATCCCCTACCATAACCTATCATGTGTGGTAAATATAAATCTTTTTGTGTATTTCTATTTGCTCACATTCATCTTTATCCTTTTTCAAAACAAAACATTCAAAACACAACTATTCTTATTATTATCATACCTCAAATCAACATACATATTCAGTTTTATTTAGATGTTAAACACATACATCTTCTCTATCATCGACGCGCAGGTTGGCATCCTTATTTATTATTATACCTCTATGAAATTCACTTAGACCCTTGTGCCTCATCCCGAACCAGGTGATGATCGTGATCGTGGACGCCGCTCACTTGGCCTCTCCATCCTCAAAGGTGCCATTTCTATTGGTTCCTCCCACCGATCTACCAACCTCTCCTGTAACGTATGAATACGCCCTCTCGCGTGGTGGAATCTCACCTCTAGTCTCTCCACTCGTGACTCTGCAACCGCTAACAATCCCGTTGTCTCATTCACCCGCATTTGGAGCTGATGAACTAAACCCTGTAGGTGATCTCTCTTCGCTGTAATCACAGCTATGTCAGGATGATAGGCCCTCTCACGTGAACCTCACAGCTCTGCTACCCACCATAATCTATAAGCCTCTATTGCTCCTGCATCCATTACCCTGCGATTGGCTGCTATCTCTTCTGGTCCTTTTGGAGGTGTCGGTCGGGGAGGTGAGAATGATGCCTCGGCGTCGATCCTCATGTATGGTCTATAAGACATGGGTATATCCTGAACAAATCCAAATTGTCACCACACGCGATTTAGAGGAATCTCTTGTACTCACGGCCTATGCCCCATGATCCACCTCAATCGCTCTACACCCCTCAACTCCTCAACTATGTTCTCCATCACCATATAGTTCCCGTAAGGCCTCCAACGGATATCCGCAATCATCACCATCTCCCACACCTGCCTATAATACTCGATGTCCTCTGTCACGGCCTGAGATCTTGCCTCTTGTTCTGTCTGGACCCATCGTCTGAATCCCAACCTCTGCACTCCTGTCTCTCCCGACTAGATGGGTCAGCCTATCGGTCGCACACAAACAATGTGCTCATAGGCCCAACAATGTAATAAGTATGAACAATCCAGTGTCATCCTGTGATTTCACCTGCAGGCCCATAAACCCCTGTATAGCTCCGCCAGATATGCGGGTGCCCATTCGAAAGTCACGCTCCTTTCTATCATTTCCCAAATAATACACATAAATGCTTTTGGAAATCTTCCCCATCCACCCTCGGTAATGCATAATACCCCACCGCTATCATTAATACTAATGCCAACCTTGTTGCCTCAGGGTGTGCTGCATACATTATACCATAAGTGAATGTCAAACCTCGTTGTGTCAAATCTCATGCATTGAACCAACCTGTTGTTATTGCTCCCTCATTTGCACTCGGCCCTACGATACACCGGTCTTCCTGTAATTGTTCAATTGAGATCACCTATTCGTGTTTTAGCATGATTAGGGTACTTGACTTGATCGGGTTGACCAACTTTGCCTAGGCAGAGACCGTGACGTTTATCTCAACCAAACCAACCATTTGGTCTTGCGCCGAACATGCCTAAACGTTCTGTACCTTACCCGTTATATCCCCGAGCTACTTCCTATGCCTTGGATACCATGATTATATCACCCTTGTTTGGATAAACTATCGACCTTTGCCTATGAATTGCTTGTTTGCTCTTCAAATCATGTACCACGGTCAACTACTACATTTCAACGTCGTCTGCTTCCTTGAACTTACCCCACCATCTCAACACCATTTACCATTTATCAACCCTATCCCGATTTCATGTTACCTCAATCTGTGATAGATTTGAGGGGGATTACCTATACCCTTAACAGGAGTAACCACTTCTTATTATTGTCGGCAGCTTTACAAGACAAGCTACATGACAACATGAGGCTAATGTAGACACCAAATTTGTGTCTTACGACACTTTGTGCCCCGCATCTCATTTCAGTAACCTAACCTCACCACCTAAACCCTACACAATTATTTATTAATTACCTTATAATTAATAAATCCACATCTCCCAAACTCCGCCACCTCATCATGACCTAGCCCTAATCCTAAACTAACCTAATTAAGACCTATAACTTGGTCTACATCTACACCCATGACTAATTATTCTCACCCGCACCAAAATCAACTTAATAATGACTTGACCAAGCCCATAACTAATTCCTCGGGAGAAAAGGAGGGAAAGTTGGCTATTTTACTAAAAATAGCCCACTTTGACTTAACCGACATCGGTTCCTACTCGACCGCCATCGGTTCCCTGTAAATGACCTCCCCCAACCAAAAAAAAAGGATCGGAAATTCATTGGAAAGATCGGGAATTCACTTGGCTGAGCAGAGACAAGTGAAGGAAAGAGAAGAGTTTGCAGAGAAGGACATCAAGCCCAAGATCGCAATCGAGTAACAGAGTCGGTGACACTCATCCAAGCATTGGGAGAGAAGATAGCTCATCTTTGATTGTCAGATCATCCTACCTGAGTCCTGCCTTCGTCATCACAGTCCTTGGGCCTGTATCTTCATCAGGAACTAGTAAGTAGTATCTTGTATGTTCTTTTAATAACATTTCTTGAACTTCTGAATCACAGCAATTATAAGTCTATTCCTAGATCTACTACCCAGTAACACCCTACATCTAACTGTCATTCCTCTACCCGTACATTGCCCCAAGAACAGCCCCCATACTCTCTGAGTCTTCTCCATCACCCCATTACCTATCCCCAATCATTTACCAGCCTTATAAACACCATAGACACCTTATAGCCAACCTTCACTAAAAGCCCCTAAATCACTGCCCCTATTGATATCGGTTATCGCATAACCAGAATCGTGTGATGGATCGTGCATCGGTCATTGTGATTCAAAACCAAAACCAGCCTTTCCTCTATTGTTTTAATGAGGTAATTAAATTGTAATTTTGCAATAATTTGTGTTAATTCATATTAGCAGGGGAATTGACCACCTTCGAAAGGAAGTTTAATATTTCCTGGGCCTAAGGCAGTTCCCTCATTTATTGTCTAATTAGAATCGGTGGTCTTGTATTCTTACTTCGCAGTAGTCCTTCCAGAAAAAGGAGTTCTTCGCAATCGATCTAATCTCTCTCTACGGTATGCGCACACCCTCCCAAAGATTCAACAATGTATTCCTCCTAGCCCTAACCCTTATCTGTTTCTCAAGAGAATGAAAGGATAGAAGCAACTCTATTCTAAGGAACCAGAAACATTCTCGCACGAAACATTTAGATCTCCTTCTTTGTAGGAAGCCATCCTCACCAAAAATTCTATTCTACGAGTTCATGAGTCGGTCCTTAAATAGCATAAGCTAAACAAACATAATAGTTACGGCACTCTTAAAGTCAAATTTTTTAGTGTTTTTTCTTGCCTATGCGTTTTGAGGTGAGAGGTCACGCTCTTCATTTATTTTATTGTTTTCCTCGCATGCTCCTCATCATAGTTGGTGTATTCCGACTCTTCCGAGTGTGCCTGGACCATATTCTCATCATTCTCAGAATTTTGGGTTTGATTCCTCATCATATTTTAATTCACAACCACTTTTCTTTCATCACTTGTTTTAATTTCACAGTGACCTAAGTGGTGTCGGTCCAAATCACCGTCGTCGGTTATACCAAACCGGTGTCAGTTCCAGGTCCTTTTGTTAACCTACCCAAAAGGACATTTTATTCATCTTCTTCAGCTTTTTAGAGTCCCTGTCACTGCTATCATTCCCATTGGCCTTGTAAAACTCATCAGATTTGGCATACCTACCAGATTTGACCGTATACCTTGTTTTTCACTCACTGTCCATTTCCCACAATGACTAGCATGCAATTACTCAGTAACAAAGATTTCGGTTTACCTAATCGGCATCGATTAGCCTGTGTCATTTTCAACTAACATTTAGTACCTAATCCACTTTTTACCACCTATTTCACTTGTCCCTACTATTTTTTTGTGTCATTTATAGAGAAGCGGCCCAACCGATCAGTACTGGTTCACATGGTGTTGACCCAAAGACAAGCAAGCACACTCGTATTCCATGCTAGTTTTCAACCACTCCCACCTAGTCCTTCACCACCTTCCATTTTATCACCCGCCATGGATCCTATCTAACCTATCACTATCACTACCGGAGATGAGGAGTTCGCACGACTCCTTGACCAAAACCTTGTCACCTTGCAGTTTTATCTTTCCCACTCGTCCACTCGAGATGCCTTGGGTCAGTTGATATACTGACATGCTTGTATCTATCCCCGACTCTCACTCCCACTCCTGCGTCAACCCCATCTAGCTCCACGTTGCCCATATATACCTTACCCCAGGTCTTTTTCTAGCTAGGCCTATACCCGTATGGTCAACGCTACATCTCTTTACATCCGTGACACCCACCACATCCACCATACCTTCGACAACCACCGAACACAACCTCATCTGCCCCTAATGTCTCGCATATACCCGTAGCTACATAACCACCTCCGGTGTCGGTGACCCCTACCCCTTTTTAGAACATGGTCCTTTCCATTCCACAATCGTTAGCCCCATTGCCTTTAGGGTTACCACGATCCTTCCACCTCCATATACATACTATCAACAACCTCCCATTTCATCTATTATTCACTCGGGGTACGTAGCCCCTATTTCACTACTTTCTTCTCAATCAACCTACATGGCAGCACCATATACTGGAGTGTCACCCCCGTTATACACCCAAAACCAACCCTGTCACGCTATAGAGGCACCCAATCATCGCATGAACCTACCAATGACTTAATCAAATTGATGTTGGACAAGATGTAGACATGGAGGCATCGATTTGCTCCTGCAACACTCTCACCTATGACAAGATTTGTAATGAGCCCATCCACCCATCCATTCCTATTCATCCATATCCCGTGCATTGGGAGATGCCTAAATTCAACCGCTTCAATAGCAAGGAAGACCCACAACAAAATTTGTGGTCATTCAAACACAGTGCTACCTAATCACTCACGATGATGCTTTACTCCTAAGAACCTTTCCCATGTCTCTGACTGGACCTACATTAGATTGGTATAGTGGGTTACCTAGACACTCTATATTCTCATTCAATCAGGTAGCCCAAGCCTTCTTGGATCACTTCTCCATCAATATCATCAAGAAGGTTACCATGACTAACCTATACTCCACGCATCAGTATGAGGATGAATCTATCATAGATTTTGTCACTGCTTCTTTGGCGTAGCCTGATTAATCAGCTCACCTTCCAACTACCACAAACAAAACTCATTGAGCTCTTCACACGAGCTTGTGCTAGACATATCTCACCAACCTTGCAGGTCCAGAATTTCGAACATTTGATGAAGCATTCACCATGGCACGAAAGTTAGAGATTTCGCCATCGAGAGAGAAGAGAATCCAATTATGCAATAAAAATTTGGCATTCAAGTTGAATGATAGTTCTTATTCTTTCAAACCACAAAATAATTATTCAAAAGCTAAGGGCACCACTAACACAAAGTGGTACTCAAATCTGATCCATCTCATCCATCAAATCAAGCTACCCCCTCATCTAATCTCTCACCCATCCAGACTTTTCAATTCAGACGAGAACAACGGAAATACACCCCAATTGGGGAGCCTTACTCTTCTATCTTAGAAAAGCTTATCAAATTTGGGGCCATCACCCTTCCACCCATAAAACCACACATTGGTTTTGATCTTGCTCACCCCATGCCCGCATGGTATAAATAACATGACTTCTATAACTATCATCGAGTAAAGGGTCATAGTGATGGTAATTACATCACTTTCAAAAACATTGTCCAAGAAATGCTTGAGAAAGGCAAGTTAACCATGGATAATCCCAACGCACCTGCCAACCAAAACCTACACATCTTCAAGAAACCATTTCCCAATCATGCCCCTTCATCTGATCAAATCGGTGAGGCCTCAACTCATGATACCCATACCCACGAGGTCCACGCTATTTTTAGTGATGCACCTGTTGCTTCCCATATTCCGTCCATAGAGGAGATTCTAGCCCGAAATCCTCCTTCCACATCGGAACCAACCTCCCATGTTCCTTCACCCATAGAGGAACACCTTTCACCTCCTTCCTCACCTATGGAGGATTCTTTCACTAACATCGAGACCATTTCACCTTTGGCTTCTCCACCTCGAGAACCGATACCCACAATACTTCTTTAGTCCATGGAGGATACTTATTTACCTCCTCCACCCACAGAGGAGCTCCCATCATCTCCTCCCCCTATCATGACCCTGTTGAGATACCTTTTCCTCTTGGTGAGCATTCTCCATCAGCTACCCAAGATCCTACAGACCTACTTTTGGCTCTCTTACCCTCGGAAGATGAAGCTAGCCAATTCCTGTCTCTAAGACACATTTTACGGGAATTTCCATTAGGTCCTCTTCAACTCCACCTACAGACGTGTCATTCTCACGTTTGGTCGATCACTTAGATTATGTGGATAGGGCCTTACTATGGGGGTGCCTTTTGCTTCCTGTCTCAACGCAGATGCAGATGTCACTTGCTAATACTTCCACTATCTATCCAAAAATATTTTGACCAATCAAAACGAACACAACCACCTCTATCACAACTTCTTCCATGACACCCATCATAGCTCAACATACACCTTTACCCATAACCCAAACTACATCTAAATTCAAACCACACATACATCATCTTCCTCGACTAAACCTATTACCACCTTAGGGGTCACCCCAACCACCAGCCTTACTCATTCACCTATAAAACTAGATTTAGCTACATCCTCCAAAGTCAATGCCATACCTACTTTGACACCCAAACAGAAGAACCAAACCCATAGACCTCGTAGCTGGTGTGCACCGATCATACCTACACACACCCCCGTCCATCTTAGGACCTCAACCCCCTAACATGGTTAAGAAACCTCTACCCATCATTAAACCAAAAACCCAACAGCCCATCCCTTCCTCACAAACCTCTAACCTACCCAGGTGCCCAACACGACTTATACCTACACCTGCAGCATCTTTACCACCCATACCTCCAATACTCTCTGTAACTTCTTCACTACCCACTACACTTCGCCTCTCTGTCCTCACACCCCTACACTGACCCGCATCATCTACCTTCACAAGCACCTTTGTTATCCCCTAGGTAACTCCTCCTCTTCCCTCATCTGCTTTTCCTTCTAGACCTCGTACACCCTATCACCTTTACCCAAGAAGGTGCAACCTAAAAAAAAAACTCCGCTACCCTCCAATAAGATAGTCAAAACAACCACACACCCTCCTACCTGTTCATCTACCATACCCCTAACCAAACAAACACGACCGATACCCAAGACCACGCCAACACCCAAAACCATAGCTCGACCTATTCCCCCTCCTGAGGACTATTCATCAACAATCAGTCATACCTACACCCAAACCCACTTTCACCTCTCATTGTGACCCACTAGTGGGTCCTATGCCAAAATTTTAACCAACCTCCTTGAGACTTTTGTCATTACATTACCACCACTCAGACCTTATGACCCCCTCAAACCCAAGCCAAAAGGGTTTGATGACACTAAAATTTTTTCCTACCATCATGTGCCGGGCACAATGTGGAGAACTACAAGGCCTTGAAAACCGTCCTTATCTAGTTATGTCCTCTGGAAGCCAACTTTGATGACGACGACCTTCTCGATGAGGACCCTACCTCACCGACACCCATTCCCACACTGTCCACTCAACAACCACAACCTCCACCCCCACAACTCCTAGAACCACCTCCAAGATTTGAAATTAACATGGTTCGCATCAGAGAACTTGCCACGCCACCACCCAAATGTCATTGCACCCAACTCACCTCACGGGGTTTTCTCCTCCCAGTAGGTTTTTGCCCGTCATGTCGTATACCACTCACCCTACACCTTTTCCATTTGCCAACTCCCCTCAGATCAACATGATCCATGTTACTACCCGTGCTCAGAAGGATAAAGGTAAAGAAAAGGCAACTAACCCACCAACCAATCCTATACCCAACATACCATCTACACCCATACCTAAAATCACTATTTGCAGCCCCACATACCCCATTTCTAATGGAGTCACACATCGCACCATGCTCAAACAATTACACTAGTCTCCCCTCAAAATGTCCTTATATGACCTCATTCAAACCTTAGAATCCCATCGTCAAGCTCTCATGGAGGTTCTTCAATCTATTGAGGTTTTTCCCAATGACCCTACACCCGAAGCCTCCATCATCACGCCTCATCATGTAGCTTCTCTTACTAAATTACCACCTTCATCTTCACCCCACCCTATTCACCAAGTAGCCTCCCTTAGCTTCTCAGAGGAGGAGATTGCGCCACACCAAAACAATGACCCAGACCCAACTCTCTTCATCTCTGTCCACATCGATGACATACGAGTGCGATGGGTGATGATTGATGGGGGCACTAGCATTAACATCATTTCATCCCATGCATTTGCTCAAATGCGCATACCTAATAATTGCATGCATAAACATCCTGTCATGTTGCGTTCATTCAATGATGCTATCACCTCTACACTAGGCACCGTCATCCTCCACATTCACGTGGGCCCCCACACTATTCTAGAATTATTCTATGTCTTGGAGGGGGAATTCAATATAACTTGTTACTTAGCAAGACCCTAGATTCATGTCATGGGTTGTGTTCCTTCCACTTTGCATCGTTGTGTAAAGTTTGAGCATGAAGGGCACACCTACACTATCCCAACTGATCCATCACCTTTCAAAACATGCAACATGCTCTACCGACCCAATGATGTGCTCATACCCATTAAAGCATCTATCTCTGTGACCACCACCACGCTTCACTCTACGCCTCCGCTTACAATACATCGCTACCTCGCACATGCCTCACCACTCCTACCGATGCCACAACCTCCACAACCAACCCATCACTTCCCAATCCATTAATGCCACCTCCGCATCGACCTCTGACACATCATCTATTTCAGCTACCCACATACCAACCACTGATCCCTTAGAAGGAATTTTTCAATGCCTCACTCTAGGGAGTACCGCCTATATAGCGTCAACACATTTCTTACTCCACAAGAGTATGGAAGTCTTCACCAACACCCTCGTTATGATCACCACATAGGAGAATGCATCCTTTATGGTCCTCCTCACCTTCGTACTAGTCTCACCTATGGGGACTTGATACTACCACTTACACACCCGAACCACCATCACAAACCCACCCATTTTTCTCGACTTCCAATCTCTCACCAATCACCATTTACCCACACCTTCCTGCACCGATGTGCATGGAAGGGTTTTGGTTTTGGATTTTACGAGCAAGGCCGCCATACTATTATTCCATGTACCACCCATGAAACATAACGACCATAGTGGTATCAACTTTCTGAACCACCTACCAAGCAAGCCCACATTGAACTCATCAAGGACATCAGCTCTTCTCCACCTTCTTCACTCGCTCCGCCTTCATCACCACCTTCACCGATAGAGTCGATGGATCCTGAATCTATCCCTCCTAAATTTTTTTTTCATAAACACCATTTCCTTGGGGCCTTTGACTTATCAACGTGAGGGCGAGGCCCTTCCTCTCTTCCCTTCCTATATCCTGAAATGATTGATGATGATACACCTTTAATTAATGTCGTTCAATGTTAGGATGATGAATCTATACTCACCTACCTTGGTGCAGAAGACTCATATATTCATCAATCGTTACCTTCTGAGACACAAACCATGTTGAATGAATCGACTATCGAGATCAACATTCACACTCAGGATGACCGCACATCCTAAAGATCGGTCAATCTTTAGATGTTGTTGAACAGGAAGCCATCACTTCTTTTCTCAAAGATCATAACCACACTTTTTCTTGGTCTTATGCAGACATGCCCGGTATTGACCCCACCATAGTGGTCCACAATATCATCACTGTTCCCGATGCCAAACCCATCAAACAAAAGTTGAGGAAAATGCACCCTCGCATTGCCCTTCTTGTCAAAGAAGAGCTTCAATGTCTTCTTTCTATTTCCTTCATATTACCCATTGATTATCCTCGTTGGATTTCTAACATTGTCCCTATCACTAAGGCGATAGGGGACTCGCATTTACATAGACTTCCATGACCTCAACCTAGCCTACCCGAAAGATGACTTTCCCTTACCCGGTATTGATCAACTGGTTGACCTTACCACTGGTCATGAGATGCTATCACTCATGGATGGCTTCTCGGGTTATAACCAAATCTTGCTTTCCCCAGAAGATCAACACAAGACCTCGTTCATCACCCCTTGGGGGACCTTCTGCTATCGAGTCATGCCTTTTGGCCTTAAAAACGTTGGTGCCACATATCAGCAGGCTATGACTTACATCTTCCATGACATCATGCATCATATATTGGAAGATTATATGGATTATATCTTGGATAAATATAAACGCCGCTCGAACACCTTGCTGTCCTCAAAACCATTTTTGACCACCTCATTAAATATTGCATCGCCTTCAACCTAAGAAGTGCATCTTCGCGGTCCTCTCAGGAAAACTCTTGGGCTTTATCATTTCCATGCATGGTATAGAATTTGACCCTGCTAAATTCAAGGCCATTCTAGAAATGCCTCACCCACTAACCTTAAACAACTCCAGTAGCCTGCAAGGTAAGTTATAATCTATTCACCATTTCATTTCACAATTATCTGATCGGTGCCAACCATTTCATCATTTGCTCAAGAAGGATGTCTCCTTTAAATGGGATGATGACTATCACAAATATTTTGAGGCCCTAAAACAGTACCTTCTCCAACCACCCGTACTCATTCCACCTAAAGATGATCAACCTTTTTACCTATACATCTCAGCTACGATCACTCCTTGGGAGCCATGCTCGCTCATCGCGATGAAAACACATAGAGTAGGTGGTTTATTACATAAGCTGTACTCTTTTGGATTATGAAACCCGATACACCCATCCTAAAAAACTTTTCTTAGCCTTAGTTTTTGTTTGCCACCAAACTCGCCATTACCTACTCAACCACAAAACCTATGTTGTGACCAACACCGACCCCTTACACTTCATGTATGCCAAACCTTATCAAAATCAACGTGCCGCATGCTAGCTTATGCTTTTAGCTGACCTTGACCTTGAATTCATTCATCAAAATTCCATCAAGGGCCAAGAAATCACCGACCAATTGGCCGATGCACCTATTTCGGGGATCAACCCTCTAATTTTGACTTTAGATGAGTCAATTGCTACCCTTTCCTTGGACGAACCCCCTTACCAAATGACACTCTTCTTTGATGGTTCCAAAGTGTCAGCGTGGGGGTGGGGATGGTATTATCCTCATTCCACTTGATGGTGAGCCCATGCCTTTGTCTTTCAAACTTGATTTTGAATGCACAAACAATATCACCAAATACGAAGCACTCGTATTAGGTCTCCAAGCTGCCTATGCCCTAGATGTCAAATCAATCAACATCTTTGGTGATTCTCAATTGGTCGTAAACCAAGTCAATGGTATATACCAATGTCATAACGAGCTGCTTCAAAAGTATAAACATCATGTAGACATACTTTTGACCACCTTTGACCATTACACCCTTCAAACCGTCCCACGTTCAACCAACAAATTTGAGATACCATGGCCTACTTGGCTTCCCAAATACCCGCTTCACCCACCGATTCTAAAATATTTGTCACCATACAATGACTCCAATCACCTTCTTATTTACCACATGAAGTTTACTCTATCAGAACCACTACCCCGGACCGAGTGACCTTTGGTACAAACAATACTCTCGACTATCTTTCTCTCTCCATCTTACCTCCTGATCTCACCCATAATAGATAATGTGCCTTCCTTAAAAAGGTCTCTCATTACGTCATCTTTAAGGGGCTCCTCTATAAGTGTGGCTTTGATGGTATTCTCTTACGATGCCTCATGAGTTCTAAAATTCCTTATACCATTAAGGAAGTTCATGATGGTATATGTGGAGGTCACTTGATGGCCTTCTTTATTGCTAAACGTATTCTTCACCTAGGCTATTTGGAAAACCCTTAACCATGATTGTTGCGACTATGTCAAGTGTTGTGTCAAATGCCAACAACATGCCAACCTTCATCACACACCCAGTCACGCCTTATAGGTCACCCGTGACCTTTGGCCATTCTCTCAATGGGGTTTGGATCTTGTCAGAGAAATCAATCCCCATTCTTCCCAGCGCCATCAATGGATCATCACACTATCTTGAATAATATACAAAATGGGTGGAAGCCATACCACTCATCTCCACAAAAGCCGAGAAAATATGTGAGTTCATCAATCATCACATCATTTTCACTTTGGTGTTCCTCATCACCTCATCACTGATAATGGAAAACAATTCAAAAATAAAACATTGCAAAAACTTTGCGACATCTTGGCATTCAAACTCGTTTCTCATCACCTTATTACCCACAAACTAATGGCCAAGCCGAATCCACTAACAAAACCCTAAACAAAATTCTTATGAAAGTGGTTAACGATACTGGGAAGGATTGGCATATGCACATTCCTTTTTGCCCTGTGGGCATACCACACTAGTATTCACACTTCCACTGCCGCCACACCATTTTCTTTGGTCTACGGTACCAAGGTGGTTCTACCTCTTGAAGTCTAGATTCCCTCACTCCGCATTTCTCTCCATGACATGCTTAATGATGATGAATTTCATCAAGACCATTTAACATAACTAGAGTTATTAGATGAACATTGTCTTAACGCTCTTGACCACCTTCAAGTTTACCAAAAATGTATCAAACGTGCCTATGACAAGCGTGTCCATGAATGAACCTTCCAAGTTGGTGACCTTGTCCTGAAAGAAAATCAACATGTAACCAAAGAAAAAAAAAGTAAACAGGGAAAATTTGCTCCTAATTGGCTTGGACCATACATCGTGACTCATACTTATGGATCAGGTGCTTATCATTTATCTTCACTTGATGGTAAACCCGAACCTAAGCCCTTAATGCCTTGCATCTTCGACCATTCTATTGTTGACTTTTAGTCCTACATCACTTTTTGTCTCTTTCCATGCTCATCCCTTGAGCACTATCCACTTCATACACCTCACCAATGATTAAACAAGAATCATGTGAGTACCCGTTCACTTGTTATCTTCTCTTGAAAATGTGTACCACGGTGTTGCACATAGCATGATTCTCATGGATCCTTTTCATCTACCTTTAGATGAGATCCCATGGTTGTTTCACCCTAATTTTCAAACAAGAATCTTATTCTTCACCTTGGTCTTGTCCATGACTTCAAAGCCCTCACATGGGACCCAACTCCTTGAGTCAAAATTCTAATATAAAAGATGACTCCCTCAAAAGGACATCTTCCTCTCGACAATCGCTGCTATAAATAGACTGCTCCCTCGAAGGAAAGCTATGTAAAGCCCTTAAAAAAAAAAGTGAGAGAATTTGAAGCTTCCCACATTGATCAACTTCACGAAGACCTCAAGGAGTTAAATTCCTCATCCCATATAGACTTCCCGCATCGATCAGTCTATCTCAAATACAAGTCAAAAGAAAACTTTTAGTCATGGACTTTCCCATTGTGACTTGGATCTCTTGCCCGAAGAGCATGCTACCTCATATCATATAAAATTAACCACCTTTCACCCTTCTCACCATTCCCACTCCCATTTCCTACCACCTCAAGGGACCTCTTGGAAACCAAGACATTTGGTGATCATGTGACTACTTTTCACCGTAGAACAATCAATCATGTAGTGTCTTTAGGGTCTTACATTCATCACCTCCTCCAAGGTATGATCTACTCGGTATGATCCTAACCAATTAGGTGGCTTTATTGCCCCTCTTATCTTTTAACCATCTTTATTATGTTTTGATTACCTTATATAGGACTTGGTCCTCGATGCTTACCTTTGGGGTCCTCTTCTTCTTTCACCACAATCAACATTACCTATATCACTTTACCTTTAACCTACCCACACCTAATAGACCTAAACCCACACCATGCCTAAAACCTACTAACTCATTTTCATACCTCCTCATATTCTTCCCTAGCTTATGGGAGAACTACATCGGCCTGAGGTCCCTTTTTTGCTGGGACTATGTAGGCAACACTCGAGGGCATGGGGCCCTTGGAGGTTAGCTCGGCCACTCTCTACCCTAACCAATCCATCTTTCATCTTCCTCAAATACATTCTACCCCACCTAGTTTCTTCTTTATATCAACAATTGAAAATTAAACCACATACATAACACGTTGCTTCATATTTTAATCCTCATCACAACATACATTTATTACGCCTACCATTTCTCTATCATCATTATGCATAGATTATACCACATCTCACATATGACCCATATTATCATTCATTGCACAAAATAATAAATCACAACTTCACCTACTTTGAACACAACCATGCCTAAAACCTGACAAACCATGCCTAAAACTAAACCTGACTCAACCATGCCTAAACAAACTGACTTGATCCATGCCTAAACAAAATAGACTCCACCATGCCTAAACAAACCTGACTCAATCCATGCCTAAAACTCTGACTCGATCCATGCCTAAAACCTGACTCGATCCATGCCTAAAACCTGACTCGATCCATGCCTAAGACCTGACTTGATCCATGCCTAAAATAGACCTGACTCGATCCATGCCTAAACTAGACCTGACTCGATCCATGCCTAAACCAACCTGACTCCATCATGCCTAACTCACCTAATTTCCGTCCATATAAAAACAACAAATCAAAAATCTCATCAACGCACCAATAAATTAAAATTCTCATCAAAACATCAACAAATCAAGAATCTCATGTATCTCATCATATAAATAAATGTGTATCTCAATACAACATACATGGATATCCCATCATGTCCATCATCTCAAAATCATCGGCACGCATGTGTCGATACTCAATACAAAATGTCATCGGCATGCAGGCCGGTCTCATATACAATAAAATAATGAACCAATACAAAATATCTTTGCATGCAGGCCGGTATATGCTCACAATATACAAAACTCTCGTACATCCTCACTATCTTTGGCACACATGCCGGTATGTGATAAAAATACAACTATCTCTCGCATGCAGCCGGTATATATCAAAAAATGACTATCATACATCAAATATCAAAAGCCCCATATCAGGCATCTCGGTGGATATCCTCCATCTCTGTATCACCTATACCCTCTACCTCCTCCCCTGTCTGGTGACCTGCTAGCATCTCCCCACCCATCATAGGTGGTGGTTGAGTCCCTGTTGGTGCCTCACCTAGAGCTGGTCTCCATGCGCTGGTAGCCTCTCCCTGATCTGGCCTCGGAGCTCGATGGCCCCCTGTGCTCTCCACACTGTGAGTGTGGGATCTAGTCCTCTCACTCGACACCTATTGTGCTCAGTACTCTCCATAGGATAGAAAGTCTATCCGGCCACCATCAGCTAGTCCTAGTAGTATTTGGCCTCACCTAGGGCATCTCATAACCTAGATATAGGCACGGTTTGTGGTGGTCCCATAGGTCTCGGCCCCGTACTGTCTCTGCGGGACCCCTGTCCCTCCTCGCCTATGGAATCGGGACCCGGTCCGGTGCCTATGGTGGTGCCCCTGCCCTGTGCTCTATATCTCGGGCTTATAAGGCCCCATCTGTGCTTGGATGTGGCCAATCGGCCTCGCAAACTCGCCACTTGTGCTCGTAAGGCATTGCACGACCATCATCCCCTCTCCATCTCCATCCCCACCACCGGCCATCTGGGCCTGCAGACTAGCCACCTGTACATGTAGCTCTCATCTACCTCTGCCTCTGAGCTCTCTAGTTATGTCTGCACTATACCCAACTGGGTAATTAGAGTAGCCACCTACCCCTGTAGGGCATCTCTCTACACCGTGATGGTGGCTAGATCCGGCTACCCCGTCTGGGTGGTATGGCTTGTAAATGAGTTGCCCACCACTATCTATACTATGTCTGTGACCCCGACATCATCTATCCACCGGTCCACTACCTGCTCCTCCTACCCTGTGGGCACTATAGGCTGTGGTAGAGGTAAAGGCCTCTCATGTCTCTCTCTCCAGTACTATGGGAAGGGCGGAGGTACATCTGTAATAGCCCAAACTACCACTGGACTCTGTCCACCGGGATCATCTCGTGCTCCCCAGCATGGTGACCCTATATCCATCTCAAAAGTTGGAGCTCAGCTAGCTCCTCATGCATATGCCTATATGAGGGGAATCCCACATATATGGCCTCCATATAATGTCCACTCTAGATAACCCCTCTAATAACTGCTCGGAAATAGGCCACATCATGTGTGGGCTTGTCTGATCTCCACTCTCCAATAGCCGGCACCCATCGCCTTGTACCCCACACCCACAAAATCTTGGTGGGAATGCATCTGCTTGGGGCATCCCTACTGGCCACACACAAGCTATGTGCTCATAAGCCCAATAGTGTAGTAAGAAGGTACAACATAGGTTGAACCTGTGCAGTAGCCCATAGGCCTATAACTCTCTGTATACAATTGCATTCACCAAGAATGTTGGTGCCTAGGAAAAGTGGGTCTCATCTATCATCATGTTGTGGAGTACCCCCATCAACAATCAGGGAAAATGTCCACCCTCTGCATCTGGCAGTGCAAAGCAGCACACTACCTCCATCAAAAGAACCACTAGCCTCGTCTCCTCCGGATGGGCTAGGTACATCTCTCCATATCGAATGCTAGCACTATGGAATGTCAGCTCGGCCATCCCCTCACCAAACACCATCAACATCAGCTCCTCGAGGCCTCGGAGGAGATAGAGTAGACCTGTGTACCCAATATGGGTAGTCGTAGAATCCTGAACACGTCCTCTAGGGTGACAGTGATCTCACCCCATTAGTAGGTGGAACATGTTGGTCACAAAATCCCATCTATCGATGAGTGACCATCAAACTAGGATGTCGGACTACATGCCGATAGCATCAAACTCCACTTTAGGCCCACCGCCTCCACATGTTGCTGCATCTCCTCAGGGGTCACTGCATCGTGCACTGTCACAAGCAGGGGTGGAACCCTATCTCGCATGCGTAGCTAATCTCTTCCCTGCATCCAATACAAAAATACATTAATCTACATTTATCACACCCATACTTGCCCCCTATCATTTCCTAATAACTTATTTTACCCCTACCCATCTTAATCACCCAACCTGTGGCACTTTTGCCCCTTATCCCCCAAAACCCAACCGGTGTCGGTTCCCTTTCACCGACCCTGGTCACCCCTTAACCAGCATTGGTCACCTTTGTTTAGTGACCGATACTAGTTACCTATTATCGACGCCGACCAAACTTGACCTGACATGTCGGTCACTGTCGCGGTAAAAACCCGCGATCCCCAAACCCCCTTTTCTCAAAAAACTTCCCCCTTACCCCTTTACCCACCTAAAATTACCTAAACCTCCCTTGCACCTCATCCCATCCCCTCCTCTCCCATTTATTGCCCTCCCCATTCCTATTTTACCCACTTTTCCCCCATTCCCAAATTTATTTTTTTCCCCCACCCAAAACAACAACTACAACAACACTCTACCAATCATCTAATCTATCTAACCAAATACAACTAAAGTTGGATGCTTACCTCATCATGCTGCCATCATCTCTGGTGGCACATGTCAGCCACTACACCGGTGGCCCACCCGATCCCTCTCCGGCCTCTGCCATCACTAAATCTCCACCCGCGTCTCCAACCAATCGAATCACACGCACCGATCCTGTGGACCCGCCTCTCACCAACCAATCACCCACCATTCACACCACCAACTCAATGCTTCATTTCATCCGGACACTTTTCTCTCTTTTCTCTCTCTTTTTTCATTTTCTCAATTCACTAAATGACAAATGAATAAAAAAAACATGGATTTTTTGTTTTTATAACAAACCCGACCTAACCGATGCCGGTTCACCTTCACTAGCATCGGTCTCGTGCCCTACCTTACCATGGATGGTTTCCCTATACTAGCGTCAGGTTTACCCTTGACCGCATCGGTCACCCTATCTTGTACAAAACCCAACATTTTACCCTATTACCCTGCCTATCCCTCCTTTACCCCTGACCATTTACCCTTTACCCTTTACCCTGACCATTTACCTCACCTACCCTTTACCCTGACTATTTACCTCACCCTCTGACCTCATCATTTACTACCTACCTTTGTCCTCCTTTGGGGACTCCTTATTCTACCCCTCCCTTGGCCTTACCCATGTCGTGACCTAGATTTTTGGCCCTGGACCATCGCTAGTGACCTTTGACCTCATGTGTTCACTATACCTTATGGCACTATTATTACCGTGTTGTTGACCTAATGACCTTACCTAGCCTATTGCCATGACCGTTTATCCTGACCCTACCTTTGGTGTACTAGAACATACCTAAACGTTCCTACACCTAACCTACGTTGTGTTTCCTGACCATATCCTATACCTTGGATACCAGAATCACTTCAACCTTGTTTGGATAAACCTATCGACCTTAGACGATGTAGAGTTTGACTACTCTTCAACCCAGTAGTAGTGTGTTGCAGTTTATACGTGTGCGTGTGTTTGACTGTTACTACCTTTGACCCTGACCCATAACCTAGATTACCCGAGTATACCTTTAACCCTTTTTCCCCATTCCCACCTTCCCCTTTCTCACATTTACCTTTTATCAAACCACTCACCGATTCTGCCTTTTGCCTCGTTAGTTCCTGGTTTGAGGGGGATCACCTTCACCCACACATGGGGCAACCACATCTTATTTTTGTTAGCATCGCTTACCAATACAAGATACAACAAAAAGGGGCAAAATGTAGACACTAAAATTAGGTCACACTCCCCTTTGGTCCCTCGACAAATAAACACCCTTCATCACATTAACCTAGCCATGGCCCCCTTCACTCCACTAATATTAATTTAATTAATTAATTAAATTAATTCATTATCCTCACCATATTTATTATTTAAATATCTTAATTAGGGATAATGTCCACATACATCTCACCTAGACACCTCATCAAGCCAACTCACCCTAAGACCTATTCTTAGTAAGTTGCCATAACTAACTAAGACTTACCCAAACCCTAAAAATCAATGCCTACATTCTCTCTAACCACATTCCACATGTTTACAAGATGCTTCCATTCTAATCCATGGGTTAACGACACGAGATCCCAGAAAATCAAGAGGATCTCCCTAGTTTAGTAAACCTAGGAAATCCTGCCTTGACCGACAGCCGGTTACCCCTAACCATCGTCGGTTAAGCCGGAACCGTTGTTGGTCACCTTTTAATCCCCAAAACAACCTTATTTTGGAGGTTGGAAAACATTGGCACATTCTTGAGAGACATCACATCTTCTGAGAATGAATTTCAATAGAGAACATGCATGCAAGGAAGGAGATCAAGCATTTTCTCCTACACAGCCATCCAGCACTCACCCCAAGCAAGGATTTGATCCAACCAAGCAAAAAGGAATACACATGCAGCCCATGTAGAAGCTTTCCTATGATTGGTGATTATCTTTGTCTTCAATCTCTTACCAAAGCATCTTCATCCCTCACTCACAAGTGTCCAGGACCAAAATCAAGTAAGTGGAACGTTGTATTCCTCTGGTTCATTTCATTTCATCATTATATTGTCATCCTTTTTTCTCTTAGCCACCCATAGACCTCCATTAATACTCACCCCTCCATATACCCATTAAAACCTCATCAAATCCCACCCAAACCACCTAATACCTCATTCCGACCAACCAAAGTCCTTTGTGTAATCACAAAGGAGACCCAAAACTCATTCTATAGCATTCCCAGTTTTCCCCAAGAATGGCACTTTGGTTACACCCAACACTGTCATCGATCACCCTTAACCGCATTGGTCTCGTGTATGTGCTCATACAACCCAGAACATGGACCTATCCACCTAATTCCACATCACCCTTGTTCACCTGTGATCTTCCTGAGACCTCTGTCAGACCTGCAGGGACCCAGAACCAGTTACTTGACCTTCGGATCTTATTTTAACTTAGCCTATTAGATTAGATCTTTCTTATTGTATTTTGGATGAGATACCCAAATCATTTCAACTACGATAGGATTTATTTTATTACCCGCATTAAATTGTTTTAAACAGTGGACTGACAGTCGTCTAGGAAGTAACACACTTCCCGGATCTAGCACACACTAGGTTGTTCACTGCACATATTATTTAACTCTTTTATGTGGTCTTGCTTTCCATTACAGGTAGTTCCTCCTAGCCAAAAGGAAGCTCTCACAATCAGCTATAGATTCAGAAGTCATATGCACGCAACAACCCATCAATCAACATTTCAACAGGTATTCCTCCTATGCCCATTACCCTATCTGTTTCATCAATATTTCAAAGAAACATCTAAGAATTAGGTGAAACAGATATATTCACTATGAAACTGATTAATTGTGATTACAAATCGAGATTAAGTGTTAAATTTAAAAGAATATCATAATATTGATTCACCCCCTCTTAGTATTATCTTGTTCTTAACAATTGGTATCGAGCAAATGCCTTCAGAACAATATAACAATTGGAAGGTAGATCTCGAGGAACCACATATGGTTACTCATCAAGTATAAGAAGGTTTTTCTTCAAACAAGGCTCCATTATTTGATGGAACAAATTATGCATTTTGGAGAGAGAAGAATGAAAATATATCTAATGGCACTAGGGTTTGATATTTGGCAATCAGTAACAATTGGATATACAATCCCATCAGTTCCACCAACATATCAAGCCGGAAAGAAGGCTTTTGAAAAAAATGCCAAGGCGATGAATGTTATCCTATGTGGCCTATCAGAATCTGAGTTTGTTAAAGTAATGCAATGTGACATGGCAAAGGAGATATGGGACAAAATTTGAACTATCTACAAAGGTGATGACAAGGTTAAAAGGGCTAAGCTTCAAACTCATAGGAGACAATTTGAGAGCTTGAAAATGAAGGATGAGGAGAATGTTGCAGCCTATCTTCTTCATGTGGATGAGGTTGTCAACGCCATAAGAGGGTTAGGTGAAAATATTGAAGAATCCATGATTGTTCAAAAGATTCTAAGGTCTCTACCATTAAGATTTGATGCTAAGGTGTCTACCATTGAAGAAATGAAGGATCTTGATAAGTTGAGCATGGACAAACCACATGGAATATTGATTGTGTATGAAATGAGGACTGAGTCAAATAAACCATCAAAGAAGGAAGTTGGATTCAAAGTCTCAAAGAAATAAAAAATAAAAGAACCTAAGTTGAATGAGAACTCAAACAACAAAGAAGATGAGAAAGAAGCCTTATTCATTCGAAATTTAAAGAAAGGATATGGAAAGTACAAAGGTAAGTTACCATTTAAATGTTTTAACTGTGGTAAAATTGGTCATTTTGCGGCTAAGTGTCCAAAGAAAGAAGATAGCGATGATGAGGAAAGCAAACCTAAATTCAAAAGGGAATTCAAGCAAAACAAAGGCAAGAAAATATTTGGAAAGCAAAAGAAAAGCTTATATTCAAAAGGAAGTAGTAGATCATCCAGAAGAAAGTGGGATAAGTGACTCAGATAGCGATAATGAAGAAATATTATTCATGGCTATAAAAGATGACTTAGAAAGAGATGAAGACATGGAAGAAAAAGGTGAAGTGAATCTTGAAGAGGAACTTATCTGTGCCTTGGGAGAGTTGAAAGCTCTTAAAAGAAAAATCAGAAACAAAAGTTCTGACTCCTAAAGTATGAAGAAGAAGATCGTAACTTTGAAGCTAAGATATCACAATCTCTTGAAGAATCAGGAAAGATGATCGTGGATCTAAAAACCCAAATTGAAGAAGCAAAACAAGTTGAAGAAGAATTAAGAAATCAGTTAAGGACTAAGGAAGAAGATTGTGAAAAGCGTGAGTCAAATATCGTTGCTTTGAGAAAGTACTTGAAAAAATAAAATGCTAAAGTTCAAGTAATCTAAAATTCAAGAAAAGTACCGAGATACTAGATGAAATTCTAAACCGACGAAGTCAACATCGACAAAGCTGGTCTTGGATATACGGAAAGACAAGACACCACTAACACAAAAGGTATAGAGTTTTCAAAAGGGACAAGAGAAGAGAAGTCAAAGACCTATGCAGAGACACTCAAGGAACCTATGAAGAATGAAGAGTTGAAAAGGGAGAATATCTTTATGAAGATCAACACTTCTTACAAGGAAATCAAAGATGAGAACAAGTTTAGAAGACCAAATCCTCCAAGATATACTCACATGTCTAGGTTTGAAAATTATTTCTATGGTTATTACTTCTATTGTAATCATTTTGGTCATAAAGCAATAGATTGTAGAATATGGGTGAGAGACAACAATATAAAGAACAAAGGTGTGTATGGATTCTCAAATAGAAATTACAACTCCTTTGCTCCTTTATCAAACTATGTTGAAGATATTGTTTGTTATAACTACAATAACTATGGACATATGGCAAGATTTTGTAGAAGTGGTTTTGTAGAACCATCTAAATCGAACTAGAAGGTAAATGCTCCAGAAATAAAGAAGAAAGAAGCTACAAAATTTTGGAAACAGAAGAAAGAGGATGATGGGCAAGATAAAGAGAAATCTATGCTTGTTCAAACAACATTCCATGCACAGGATGAAGGGCAGTTGTGGTACATTGATAGCGGATGTTCAAGACACATGACCGAAGAGAAAAGTAAGTTCATCTCATTGAAGAAAGTAAATGAAGGTACGGTGAAATTTGGTGATAACGCTAAAGCAAAGATCACTAGAAAAGGTACACTAAGTCTTGATAATGGTAAAACAAAAACAGAGAATGTTTTATATGTTGATGGATTAAAGCATAATCTCTCAAGTGTAAGCCAAATGTGTGATCAAGGACACACACTTAAGTTTTATGTTGAAGGGTGTGAGATAAGGAAGGTAGACATGGGAGAGTTAGTAGCAGATGCACATAGAACCAAAAATAACCTATACATGCTCGGAGAAGTAAAAGGAGAGAAATGTTGTCTAAGTCAGGTTGAAGAGAGTTGGCTATGGCATAGAAGGATGGGGCATATAATTTTTGATAATCTTGTGAAAATCAGCAACAAGCAGGCTATGTGGGATATGCCTAAGGTAACAAAACCTACAAGTACTCTATGCAAGAAATGTTAACATGGAAAGCAAACCAGAGAAAGGTTTAGAACGAAGGATTATTCAACCACCAAACCACTAGAGCTGATTTATACGGATTTATGTGGACCTACCAGAATAGAAAGCATACAAGGTGAGAGTTATTTCATGTTATTCATTGATGAATACACTAGTCGACATGGGTAGCCTTTCTAAAAGAAAATTCATAACCATTTGAGAAGTTCAAAGCTTTGAGGCTTTAGTAGAAAATGAAACCAGATTGAAAATAAAGTGCACGAGGTCGGATCGTGGAGGTTAGTTCACCTCAAATGAATTCATTAAATATTGTGAAGATCATGGAATCAAGCGACAATACTCAACTGTAAGGACTCCACAACAAAATGAAGTGGCGAGAAAGAAAGAATCGAACCATCAAGAGATGGTTAGAACCATGTTAAATGAATCTAAGCTATCATATAGATGTTGGAGAGAAGCGAAAATCATTTGTTCATATCTTGAATAGAGGGAAAATTAGATTTAATCATGACAAAACTCCTTATGAATTGTGGAAAGGAAGACCAACTCATCGTAAAATATTTCAAAGTGTTTGGGAGTAGATGCTTTATTAAAAGAAATGAATATAGCTTGGGAAAATTTGATTCAAGAGCGGATGAAGGAATTTTTCTTGGCTACTCTATTAAAAGAAAAGCCTACAGATGCTATAACAAAAGACTACAAACTATAGTAGAAAGTGAAAATGTGAGAGTGGATGAAATCATGAATCAAAAATCTAAAGAACCTGCAGAAGAGCCCTTAGAAATACTCGAGGTAGTAGAAGAAAAGGAAGAGGAAGAAGATGTTGAAAAATCAAGTAAATCTAAAAGGCAGGATACCAAAACACCATCTCGTTTTGTTAAGAAGAAGCATGTTGAAAGTCAGATGATTGGAAACCTTGATGATGGAGTACAAACAAGAAGAAGAATTGTAAGTGCATCAGAACCTGTAAATTTCTGCTTATTATCCAAAATAGAGCTGAAGAACTTTGTAGAAGCCACCATGATAAACATTGGATAAAGGCAATGGAGGAAGAGATAGATCAAATTGAGAAGAATGAAACATGGGAACTTGTACTAGGCCAAAGGATCGAATGTGATCAAAGCACTAAGTGGGTATTCCAAAATAAATTGAATGAAGAGGGATAAGTCAATCGAAACAAGGCAAGGTTAGTATGTAAAGGGTATGCTCAAGTAGAAGGTATTGATTTTGAAGAAACTTTTTCTCCTGTTGTTAGATTAGAAGCAATTAGAATGTTTCTTACTTTTCGTATTCAAGAAATTCAAAGTCTATCAAATGGATGTCAAATCAGCATTTTGAAATGGGAAGTTAGAAGAGGAAGTATACATAGAAACACTGAAGGGTTCCTCTTATCAAAAATGAAGATTATGTGTGTAAGTTGAAGAAGGCCTTGACGCATTAAAACAAGCCCCAGAGCATGGAACTCTAGGCTTGATAAGTATCTATAAGACTAAGGGTTCAAGAGAGGACTTGCTGATATCAATCTTTACATTAAAATTGAAGGTGAGCACCAGCTGATTGTTGTTGTGTATGTAGATGACATAATTTTTGGAGGAGACAATGAGGAAATGTCTAAGAAATTTGCTAAAGACATGTAAAAGGAGTTTGAGATGTCCATGTTGGGAGAGTTATCATTTTTCCTTGGATTGCAAATTTCTCAATCTGATAAAGGAATATTTATATCCCAAACCAAGTATGTGAAGGAAATGTTGAAGAAATTTGGCATGGAGGAGTGTGCACCTATTAGCACACCTATGGCTATCGGGACAAAGTTAAGAAAAGATGATGAATCTCTTAATGTTGATCAAACTCTCTATAGATCAATGATTGGGAGTTTACTATATGTGACAACATCCAGACCAGACATCATGCAAGTAGTGGGTATGGCTGCATGTTTTCAAGCAGGTCCGAAAGAAACACATGTGCAAGCTGTAAAATGCATATTCATATATCTAAAGGGAACTATGGATTATGGGTTATGGTACCCAAGGGGTAAAGACTTCACATTGGTAGCTTATACAGATTCATATTGGGCAGGATGTGTGGATGATAGAAAAAGTACAAGCGGAGGAGCATTCTTCCTTAGAGACAGCCTGGTATCTTGGTTGAAAAAAGCAAAACTTTGTATCCTTATCAATAGCAGAAGCAGAGTATATAATAGCAGTGTTATGTTGTACTCAAATTCTATGGATGAAGCAAACCTTGAAAGATATCAAAGTAGAGTATGATCATCTAATCTCCATATTATGTGATAATACCAGTGTGATAAGTATTTCAAAGAATCCGGTTATGCATTCAAGAACAAAGCATATTCCCATAAGATACCACTTCTTAAGAGAGAAGGTGGCAGAAAAGTAGGTAAAGTTGGAATTTGTTGCTACATCCGAACAGCTAGTAGATATCTTCACCAAGCCACTTCCAAAGGAGACATTTGAATGTCTACGACAAAAGTTGGGAGTAATAGCCTTTGCTTCTTCCCATTGAAAAATGAAGAGAAGCATCGGTTGAGGGGGAGCTAAACATTGAAATATTCAGCTCCTAGATTGACCCTTTGCCATTGATGTCAAAGGGGGAGAATGACAGTAAGGGGGAGTTAAAACAAGGGGGAGTTGCAGAAAAGAAGAATTTTTCTTGGAAGGTTGCCATCAATGACAAAGGGGAGATTGTTGGAAATATTTTCATTGATGTCAAAGGATTAATCATTGATGTATTTGGTTAATGGAATCGTGTAATGGAAGCTGACGGAACTACTGACGGATGTTGACGGATTTTGACGGAAATGGTAGAAAGTAACGGAAATAACCAGCAGTATAGAAGGGCTGAAAACAAAAGTTTAAAGACATGAAAAGAAGTTTTTTTGCATAAGGATTATCATGGTTTAAGCGATATATACACAACTGTACATAGGAGAGAGATATCACCATTTTAAGGTATTCATATGCCATGTTTTATGGGGAAAACGAAGATTCTAATGACATAATTAAATCTCCATGTTTTATTATGATAAGGGGTGATTAAAGGAGAAATAAATATGTCCATATGATGGTTTAAAATACATATAAAAATGTCATTTTTATTTTAGGCGACCCCCTTTGAAAATAGTGCCACTTTATAATTATGGCCAACATGTGTATTTACATTATTAAAAAAATATGGTTAATTAAATAATGGAAATGTTGTGTTGGTTGGAATGACGTGTCTTTTCGAAAGGATGTGAGAAGGAAATATAATGAGATGGAATCATTTGATTTAGGCAAGCAATTTAAGTTCTTCATTCAAGTTTAAGGGAGAGAAGAAGAAGAGCAAAATATGAAATATAAACAGGAGTGAAGGGCGATTTATTTTTAATGAAGAGTTGTAGTGATTTATATATGTGAAGGGACTAAAATAAATCAGAAGAATATTCTTAGCAACATTTTTGTTCTATCATCTGTCAAGCAGAACAACATAAAAGATATGAAAGAGTTTGTTTTTCATAAGGAAGGTTGGTGCCTTCATATTTGAAGAGATCGGTGTCTCTTGTTGAGTTGGTGCTTAGCAAAAAGGGTTGGTGCTCCTGTAGGTTGGTGCCTACAAAATTGTAACTTAGGGATTGGTGTCTCCCATAGGTTGGTGCCTACAAACATTTGAGAAATATAATAAAGAAGAATCTCAGTGTGGTTTTCGGTCCCTCTCGGTATTATCTTGTGCTTAACAATCCCTAAGAAGTAGGCACAATAGATGTGGGTATAATAGATGTGTTGATGAAGGTATTCTTGAGTTGGTCTCTTGTAGCATATACAAAGATATATCGTCGTGGTCAGGATTTTCATGTAAGAAATGTTGTTCTTCATCCTTGGGAAATCCTTTGGTATGATTAAATTCAGGATTAGTATTAGAATCATGACCTTGGATAAGATCCGTGTGAAGAGTGAGAATAACATTAGAAAATAGATCAACAACATAACATTGATTAAACTAAAATGGAATATATTTATCCTAACTTCTAATGTTATAGAAGTAGTAAATAAATGACAATAAAAGGTAGTAAATACACACAAGCAACTAAGTAAATAAAAGGTGAAACCTAATGTGCATAGAGGGTTAGAAAGGCCTTAGCCGATTCCTCAAGGTTGTGGAGTTGTGTCACGGTGGAGACCGATTAGACGGGAGGAGGAAATCACCGCACAAGAGCTTGAGAAAGTGATCTCACGGATCTGGGTTGTCAGCCAAATTGGGGCACCCTGGTCTAAGATCTGGGCACCTTGGTCTGTGGAAATGACTAAGGAACCTCCTCTTAGGTTATGTTGAGTGTTCTCTATGTTCGCCTTCATTCGCGTGTATGTCATTGTATGATCACCAATGTCGCTGGAAATTAGAGATGGAGAAAACACCTGCAAATCCCCAAGCAAAGCATCAAAACCCTAAAAATGAAAGATGCATATGAAGGGGTCGGACTATCCTCAACTGCGAAATGGATGGACTTATCACTAAGTGCTACACTACATCTCGGACCCAATTTATTTCTATGGGTATGTGTGAAATTGTGTCCTAGGTGCTCTTGTGCTAGTCGCTTTGTGAGTAATAAGTAATAACTAGATGTAGAATGTATGTAAATGGTGCATGGAATAGAATTAACTCCCCTCCTATGAAGTGTGATGCAGATGAACCAACCTTTGTCCCTTGTGATGGAGCTAGATGGATGTAACCTTAGGTGGTGATAGTAAGTGCTTAGTGCTTGGTCCCTCATTATGGTCTCATAACTTTATATTTATATGGTTATCTTGCTCTAATTTTGTAATTAACCCGAAAAGGATGACCACCAAAAATATAGAAATCTCAAATGGCTAGAAAGTGCCCAAAAAGTGAGAGGAAAGTGCAAAGAGGATCAGGGCACCCTAGTCCTAGGTTGGGTGCCCCAGTCGAGAGTAGGAAAAACACAATGTGACATATAATTTGGGAAAATACGGGTGAAAGATTGAAAGTAGCAACAAAAATCCAAGTAAAATGGCCAAAGACATGGGTTGATTAGTACTCTTTTTCACTCAAGAACCACATGAATAGTAGTATGAGACCGGGACTAAATATTTACCCAAAGTGTGTGATTTAGTGTCTACAAACATTATGGCTCATTGACATCATCCTCATATCTAGATTAGGGAACCATAGAAAAAATCATCATATAAGTTTGGAATAGAAGTAGGGTTAGAGTGATTAGTGGATGCATATATAAAAGGAACAACATGACAAATAATTATTGTGAACAAAATCATATCTAAATAATGCAGACGAAACCCTAAGGCCACTAGGGTTAGGGATACAATGTTCGATTAGAGGTTAGGTTCACCAAACGATATCATTTTTGTGAATTTTCTATATTTCATCCCCTTTTAAGATTTAAACGTGTTTCTAATTAACATACATAAAAAGGATGAAAATAATATAACAGAGGCTACTCGATTTAATTAATTTCCAACATTAGCGCCTAAATTAGGATAACACTTTACAAAGTGACTATTGATCTAGGAACTATCAAAAACACAAGGGAGGTTTGCACTTAGATAATTCCGTGTGGATATGGGAGGTTTTTAAGTGATCAAAATGTAGGAACAAGTTGATATGACATTGAATATGCTTCATTGTTGAGACTGGTACTTGAAATTGTACCTTGTCAAAGCTGTATAACTAGGTCAAAAATTGTTCGTATGGTCCTAACCCTTCACCTACTTGGATTATGGATCTTAAAATTTGTGTGTGCCTCACCTATCTGGAAATTACTATCGTTGTGTGTTGGTCTTCTTTTCTATCCTTTGGAATGGATTTAGAATCGTGATCAAACCCTCATAAGGCAAGATATAAAGTTAGGTAGCTTGTGGGCACCCCGTGGAACACCGAAATCACTGTTACTCAAAGAGGGATCAAATCATGCGTCGTTCTCCTAACATGTGATATCTACCATAGTGTAATCAAAACTTGACAACTATGTTTTGACAATACCTTGCTTGAGTTTCACACTTTCTCAAATACTTGAGAAGGGTCACTTTGCTTGCTTGTGGAGAGAAGATGGAGAAGCTCGGACTGGTAGGTGGCTTTAGACATGTAGAGACTCACGCCCTGATGGATTTGCATGAGTTATTTCACAGTTTTGGGAGCTTGGAGAGCCTTTTTGCTTGCTTTTATAGGAGGATCTCTTAAAAGTGCCAAAAACCTAAATGAGGTGTAATTGACTTACTTATATAGGCTTCCAATGGTTATTATGTCATGAAAAGACCCACTCAAGAGGTAAAATTAGTCCATATGAAGATGATGTAATTGAAATTTTTAGTGCATAATGTGTTGGTCTAAAACCATACACTAGGGTCGAGTTGTAGATTTTGACAAACCAACCAAAGCCGACATTTTCAACCCGGGAGGAAAAAGTTAACTTTGACTTCATGGAGTTGGGGATAGATGTTTCTAGGTATGTTTTGTGTAATTAAACCTTAGAAATTGATGACAAAAAACCATGAAAATATTAACAAGTTACTGAGAGGGCTTTTAGGGTGTGCTAAACAAGAGAGAGGAGGGTGTATTTGTGCATACACGTCTCGCAATGTCAATATTAGCAATGTCAAAGGATAGGTTGCCAAATTTGAGTGTCTACACCATATTTGAAAGAAAACTATCATAGTTGCTTTTAGAGTTTAAATGCATTTGCATTCACACATTTTTAGTGTAATGTAAAAAAGGTGTTCTGTAAAAAAAGTTAAGTATACCTTTATTCCTTCCCGACATGAATTTACTTAGCCAACCTCGTAATAAATAAAAGTTAAATATAATTTTTAATTCTTTGTTGTATAAATGTAAGATCAACATTCTTATCTTTACTCATAATCTCCTCCCGATGGTGGGTCTAGCTTGTTAACCCAAAACGTCGGATTGTTCTAAAATTATCACACAATACTCCAAATAAATATCTCGATGAAAACCGTGAAAATCTCATAAAATCAATTGTCCTTCTTTCTTATCGTAGGAAGTTGTTTAGTAGCATGAAGAAGCTTCTTTCAATTTCTATTTTTACGTGCATATGTTCCTTAGTTATATATTGAATTGACTTATGTTGGCTGAATTTGATGTCTTGCATCATTTCAACTCTTCAAACATCTTGAATGAAATTTACGTACTATTCCTATTTCCATGCATGGTTTTACAACTCTTGATACTAAAATCCATTGCATTACATTGTGATAATACTTTCTTCTTTGTTGGAGACAGTTCATCATTTATGAACTATTTTATTATAGGTTGCTACACATGATGATATTCTCTACTACAAGTTGTTATGCTCTAAGATTTCGTTACATGTGTAACACACTTATATCATATGCTCTTCTCTATTTGTTTTATTTTGATTATTGTTTTGCAGAGAGTTTTTAATGTTAGTTTGTTCAACCCCCTCTTGTAAAATGGCAACATCAACACATAAAAAGAAGGAAAAATGAAGTCCATGATTTTTGTGAAAGTTTGGTTGTTTAATTCACAATTGTGTGTTTAGAATATTTCTTCTTCTTTATCTCTTCATGTTGTCGATTTGGATCAAGGTTTGAACATGTTGGCATATAATACACCTAGTGAATAATAGCTTTAGAAATGTCGCAATCAGAATGACAAACATCAAACTAGTTTTGGTTGTGATTTCTTTAGTATGCATGTGCCCTATTTCAAAGCTCTCATTTTGACAACAATAGAGCATAGTATGTAGAGTGACACTATGTGTTAGGAGTTTCCAAGATAGTGTCACTTCTAATGCATTTCTATTGGAATATTTTTATAGAATTTACTAGTAAAAGGCCATTGAAAAACATGATTGTTTGATCTAAGTACATAATGTAGAGGAAAGAATCAAGTCGCATTCATTATTTTTATTGAGTGTATGTTTGGTGTATTTATTGCCTTTATGCAAGAGGATTGTACAATTGTTTCCCATCCTTTTAGAGCTTGTGATTTTTGGAGAGATGGGGCTATTTGTTGGGATATTTTATGGCCCTTCTTATGTTGCATGAAGTCATATGGAATTTAATGAACTTGATAGAAACGAGAAATAAAATTATTAAATTTCGAATTCATGGAGTGTATTTACTTAGCACATTGATTAGAAACAATGGTCGATAAGAAATAATGAACGTGGCTTGATTTTTCACTATCGATTCCCTAGTCATATTTTTAGGTGATTTTCAGGGAGCGTTCATTTGCATTCCTTTTTGTTCAATTGAGTGGTTCGACCTTGTTGCATGCCTTCAACTTGTAAAGGTATGCACGTCTCTTTCGTTTATCCTCCTTGCTTATGCTTGATCGATGTGTCACTTATTTAGGAGCATGTAAATTGTTGGATGACGTTGTAAAAAAGGTCGTGGCCCTGTATTCTAGGAATGTTATTTGTAGATTTAGAAGTTAGTTTTTAACTCATTTTCATATGTTCTTATTAAATATTAAAGAGGTTGTTGTTATGGTATGGCCATATCTATAAAGCATTGCAAATGTGTAACAAAAAACACTTTGCTAAAAAATTGCAAGTTACTTTGAGTCTGGTTGTTTCAAACTCATTATTACAAGTCTAGTTGTATCAATTTTGAACATTGTTGGCAATGACACAAATTTATTACTTGTTATTAACAACTAATACAAACAATGTGGAGTGTATGTTTCCCAAAAAGGTATAAAATTTGAACAATGCCAACATACATGTTTGTTATATTTACATTTATATTCAAATCAAAATCAAAATCAAAATCAAAATAGATGTTATTTTCCGAGTCTAATTGTATCAATTTTAAATGTTGTTAGCAATGACACAAATTTAATTGTTGCTATTAACAACTCATATAAACAATGTGGATTGTATGTTTCCTAAAAATATCAAAGTTGAACAATGCCAACATACATGTTTGTTATGTTTACATTTATACTCAAATCAAAATAGACGGTATTTCCCCTTCTCTAACAAAACGAAATATAGTCATCTACGATTAAAGGAATAAAACTTAAAACACGATTTACTACTAAATGATTAAAACTTGGAAACTCGTTACTTGCATTATTACTTACAACTGTATTGACAAATCTGACCACAACTTTTGAGTGAACACACATCCCTCATGGTGTATACCCATTGCCTATCATTGTCTCCGTTACACACTTGTGATGCAATTACTAGTTAAAACCATCACTACTACCAAAAAGTACCATTTTTATGTCAAATCCAAAGTAGTTGGAGAAACAATAATTGTCAAATGCATGAACAAAATTTAAAATACATTTTCATGACTCATGCTAGTACGTCTTAAAAGGCGTCCCCATACCAGTGGTACCACGTGTCGCGGAAAATATAATTTAGCACATTTGAAAATGTTATTACTTGTACGCGTATCTCCCACGATTGGGAGTCTCCTCCACGCATCAATTAACTATAGGGCCACGTATGTCCTTTCGTAATACACATATTCGTAACTTGAAGGAGACGCTTTGTCCCCAAGCATTAAAATAAATGCCACGTAGATATTCCATATGTCTATATATACGGGGTCCTGAACCGGTTTTTTCCAACATGTTTGTTGGGAACACAACCTAAACCCTTAAAAAGGGGTGTCCGTGTACTATTTTGGTAAATTCCTCCACAGCGCAATTAATTTCGAATTACGACGCTAACCGATTATTATACGCCACGTGGCATGTGAGTGAACAGACGGGCAGGGGTCCGTGTGGCTATAAAAGCCGGCAATGGCAATCAAGCCATTGCCGGTTCCGAACAATAGCGCAGTAAGTACCTAACAATTTTAGATTTGTATTTAGAGTTAGGGTTTCATTTTTCTACTGCAAAAATAAAAAATAAAACTGGTGATTTGTTGCAGCCTCAAGGGCATTAGTAACCCTAACTGGAATGCTGCAGGATGTGCTTAAAGGCACCGGACCGGTCGGCCTGTGGGATGCATACAGGTCACTCATGCGCAGAAAACGATCAAAACAACGAAAAGAGCTTCGTATTTACACTGAAAACGGTTCCTCAAAACTCGAACTGCAGCGGTGAGACTCGTAGTCGAGACCTGCTTTACGGAGGCAACGGTTGAGCGATCGAATCTCGGCGGCGCCAATTCTGTAGTGACAAAAATGGAGAAAATGAAGAAAGGGAATCTTAAGGCGAATATTCTGTTCGGCAAGTATGAGCTGGGGCGTTTGCTCGGGCAGGGCAACTTTGGGAAGGTATACTACGCGGAGAAAGTGAAGACGCGCGACAGCGTGGCAGTGAAAGTGATGGACAAGGAAAACATTACGCGTGTCGGTATGATGGAGCAGATCAAGAGAGAAATCTCTATCATGCGATTGGTCCGTCACCCAAACATTGTCCAGCTGTACGAGGTCATGGCCAGCAAGACCAAGATCTATTTCGTGATGGAGTACGTAAAGGGCGGTGAGCTGTTCAACAAGGTGTCACGAGGTGGCAAGCTCAGGGAGGACGTGGCACGAAAATATTTCCAGCAGTTAATTAGCGCTGTAGATTTCTGCCACAGCCGCGGGGTGTATCACCGAGATCTCAAGCCCGAAAATCTGTTAGTTGACGAAAACGGCAATCTCAAAGTCTCCGACTTCGGCCTCAGCGCGCTGCCAGATCAGTTCCGACAAGACGGGCTTCTCCACACGACATGTGGCACGCCTGCCTACGTGGCACCCGAAGTGATCCTCCGGAAGGGCTACGACGGCGCCAAGGCGGACATATGGTCATGTGGCGTCATCCTATTCGTGCTTCTTGCGGGGTACCTGCCATTTCACGACGCCAACCTGATATTGCTGTACAGAAAAATCTACAAAGCCGAATTTAAGTTTCCGCCGTGGATTTCGCGTGACGTCAGAAAAATCATTTCCAGTATTCTCATCCCAACCCCGCGGACACGTGTCAGCATCCCTCGGCTCATGGAGTCCACTTGGTTTAGAAAAGGGTTCAAACACAACGGCATCCATGTCACCCTGGATGACATGGACAAGTGCTCTGATGACGTGGACTCCGCGCTGGATTCCAAGCCAATGTGTCTCAACGCATTCGACATTATAACCCTTTCCGGAGGGTTGGACCTATCGGGTCTCTTCGAGAAGGGCATCAAACGGGAATCGCGCTTTACTTCGAAACAGTCAGCGTCCAGCATAATGTCCAAGCTGGAGGAAATTGCCACGTTGCTAAGATTTAGAGTGAAAAGACAGGATGGTAAAGTGAAAATGCAGGGGTCGGAGCAAGGGAGAAAGGGCCACCTGGCAATAGCGGCGGAAGTCTTTGAGGTGGCACCTTCATTGTGCGTGGTGGAGGTAAAGAAGGCCGGTGGTGACACGCTGGAATATAACAAATTTTGTAGCCAAGATTTAAGGCCCGGTTTGAAGGATATTGTTTGGGCATGGCAAGGGGATCACGATGTTGGGGTTTGAACATTTGTGTTTTAGCAAAACAGCTTTGTGCATAACTTGGAAGCTCATTGTTTGCTTCGTTGTACTTGGAGTGAGTAAATAATTTTTTCCCTTTTTATTTTATATATTGTTCAATCCACTTACATAATTAGTCTTTGCTAAAGGCGCGGGTGCTGGAGCAATCACTATGCAACTAGTAATTACACATGAGTAGCAAATTACGTGGAAAGGAACTCTTATGTCTTGTTCTAAATATTCCATTTATACATGTTAGATATACTTCCTAGAAAGGTTTCAAGGCCTTTTCAACATAGTCCCACTTTGTGCATGTCTTGCAATTAGTATAGTCCATAAGGCTATCTTTAGCCCAACATTTAGTGAAACACCAACAATACTTTGTGAGGATGTCCATGTCCTTTGTAAGGGATGCAAAAGTAAAGCTACTTTGCAAATGAAAGGGATGCATGAACACATAAATTTGCATACATGATCGTATACGTGTAATTCAATCTCATTCAACCATCAAGCGGTGCTCTCTCCATCATCTCCAATCATTGTCACATTTCCTTTTAGTGAAACATCTTTCCATTTCCTTTAGGGAGACTCTTTTTTTCCCTTTTCTCCGCCTCCCCCAAATTGGCAACCTAGATATGCATAATTTTCCTAAAAGCAATTATATGTCATGAACATGGTCTAGATTTCCAAACGATTTTTAAAGAAATTATATATAAAACATATTCCCAAGTCTATATCCTTACTAAATAACATCCTTACAACATCTAATAACGTCCTTATGAAATCTTTTTTTCGCATATCCTACAAGCATATCATTCCATGAGACCACATCTCTTTTAGGCATTTTGTCAAACAATTCCCCTGTTTTGTGCATATTTTCACATTTCACATTCACTGTTTTAATCCAATTTTGGTCCTTGCTAGCTTCCATGACATTCCTTGGTTCTATCTTGGATAGAAGAGCTATGTTCTCTTGATATTGAATGTTCTTCAACCTTCTTGTTTTTATGCCTACTTCCTTGTTCCCTATGATCTGATTTGGAGGATGATCTCTCTTAACCTTGTCTTGAAGGAGCTCTTGTATATGGTCTTTCTTCATCTTCACTCTCTTCTTCTTGATCACCTTCTGCAATTTCATCATCATCCTGATTTTATGTGCTTTGGGAGTCTCTTTGGGTTGAGTTTTAGTCTTCCTTGGATATGATTCATCAACTGTGACATTGGTGCTCTCTACTATCTTTTGTTGGCTTTTATTGTAACACCTATATGTTGAACTAATTGTTGAGTAACCCAATAATATGCCTTCATCACACCTTGAATCAAACTTTCCAAGGTTGTCTTCATCTCTTTTAATAAAACACTTGCTTCTAAACACTCTTAGGTGCTTTACACTTGCAAGTCTTCCTCTCCAAAGCTCATAAGGTGTCTTCTTGCTATTTATTCTGATTTGAGCTCTATTCAAGATGTATACTATTGTGCTAAATGCCTCCCTCCAATATCCATCTAACAATTTTGATTCATTCAACATGGTTCTTGCCATTTCTTGCATTGTCTTGTTCTTTCTCTCCACTACCCCATTTTGTTGAGGTGTTCTTGTTGCTAAGAACTACCTTCTTATCCCATGAGTCTCACAAAACTCATCAAACTCATTTGACAAAAATCTCCTCCTCTATCAGATCTCAAGCTCTTAATCTTTGCATTTTTCTCATTCTCAACTAGTGCTTTGAATGTCTTGAACCTTTCTAGTGCTTTTGATTTCTCTTTAAGAAAGGCAACCCAAGTCATCCTTGTGAAGTCATCAATCAATAACATAAAGTAGCTCTCTCCTTGAATGCTTTCAGTCCTTGTTGGTCCAATCAAGATGAATCAACCCCGCAGTCTTGTAATAAAATACTCTTTGGATTTAAAGCTTCTTCTAGTTTGTTTTCCATGTAGGCATGCTTTGCAAAGAGTGTCAACAGGTTTAGTGATCTTGGGCATGTTTCTTACACATCCCTTGGAGTTGATCTTAACAAGATTGTCAAAATTAAGATGTCCTAACCTCCTATGCCAAATCCAACTATCATCTACCTTACTAGTAAAGCATTTCTCTTTGTTGATCTCTTTTAGGACATACATGTTATTATTGGTTCTTTTAGCCTTGCCAACCACCTTGTCTGAGTTGTTTTTCTTTATATCACAACCCTTGTTATGAAACACCACTGTATACCCTTGTTTGCACATCGACTAACACTCAAGAGGTTGTGTTTTAGACCTTCTACATACATAACATTTTTAGTTGTATGCATGTAAAAGTAGGCTAAGTTAAGAACTAGGAATTAACACCAAGTAATCCCTATAACTAAGCTAATTCAACATAAACATCATGATAAATCTATGCATGGATAAAAGCTAATTAATGCATCCAAATTAAACTTGAAAACACTAAGCCATTCCTTGCTAATTTAGATATGCTTTCTAAATTATAGTTGCTCCTATGATTATAATGAGATCAAAGGATGGCTATCTCTAAGAAGAGGAAAAAATCTCACCAATGTGGCTTAATGGCCATGTTTGGATATTCCTTTACTACTCTTTACAAAGAGAGAATTAATGGGTGCAAGATTAATAAGCTTCTTCAATGGTGGAGAATGCTCTTATCATATGTTTATAATAATACTAAAAAAATGTGGTGTAAATTTGAGATAAGGATTCTAGGTTCTATATACAACTTTCCAATTTGGGAGAAACTACAATCCTATTGAATATGAAATAAAAGCTAAAGTGGAATTAGAAGAGATAAACATGATCGAAAAAATTAATTAAAATTAACAACTCATGGGAGTTGGAGATGATTTAATTAATCATCTAGGATTAAGATGATTAATAGGCCAAAATAAGCTTAGAAAGCTATTTGGAGGTGATTTAGGAGGAATTTGATAGAATTCAAAGGATTTGAAAGAGAGATTTAACCAATAAGAGAATTTGTTGATTAAATAGGAAATTAAAAGACTTAATTAACTAATAATAGGAAATTAAAAGACTTAATTAACTAATAATAGTTAATTAAAAGAGGATTATAACTAATGAAGTGTCGTTAATTGGCATCCATAATGAAGGGAACACTAGTTAATTAACGGATTGTCGTTAATTGACCAAACGAAAGGCAATGTTATCTAATTAGCGAGAAATCACTAATTATAATGGGAATGACATGAAAGACTATAAATGGTGTAATTCTAGTAATAAAATTACGTAGTCGATTTTAGGTGTTTGCATTTGCCCCTTTTTGGTGTGGTGTAGTGCAGGGCAGCACCATTGCAAAGATAGTAGACAATTACAGACAATTAATTTTTGAAGGAAAATGAGTAGAATGAAGGATGCCCCTCGAGTGTCAATGGGGTGATAGAAGAGGTTGATCGACAATAAAAAAGAAGGATGAAAAGTTAGCACAATAGAAGTATATCAACAATGGGGAGTTGAACTTGGCTCAGGTGGCCATTGTTCAAATTGATTGATTGGAAAAAAATATTGGGTTTCAATTGATAGAAGAAATAAGAGGCGAGGCGGGGGAATACAATCCTATCGCCTAGGTGTGTTGAAGAAAATTGTGATAGAAGAAAATGGTGATGAAGAAAAAGGAGATAGCTTTCAACCCAGTTGGCTCAAGAGTCGTTTTGTATCATCATTTCTCAACAGAATCATCGAGCCCATCGGCTTAGGAGAAACTTTTTATTTGATACAGGAATGCAACAAAAGGGTAAAATGACATGAAAAGTCGAAATACTAATTTTTGTTCATTACCCAAAAGATTGACTCAAAGCAAAATGCATGAAGCAATGCGGTATGAAAAAGTAAACAAGCGAGACAAGAAGGAAACAAGCACCAAAAACATACTCAAAAAAATTACGTTCAAGAGTTGAACCAAGTTTTTGTTATCTAGCCATGTAGTTTCCACATGTTCGAGTTATACGACAAGGGTTAAAAATTGCACCTCAAGCAAATATATATACAAGGTGAATAAAAAGAGGACATAAGAGTCCTATGAAAAAGTAATCATTCTCTATGAAATTGTACAGCAGAATGGTTGTGCAAGAGAATATAGAAATAGCAAGAAAACCAACTTTTGTTAATGGAGGGTAGATCAAAATGATTTGCATGTCGTGCATGAAAACAAAAGAAGACCAAAGAAAGATTTTTTGTAGGACAAATTTCGATGTTTGAGGATGTTGTGTCTTGTAAATGATTCAAATATGTGAATGTTTTTAACCAATTTGTGGGATTTGATTGAATTTTTATTAATTTTTGGGATTTTTGGGATTTTTGATGGTTTTACCAATGTTTTGGATTTTTGAGGATTTACCAATATTTTGTTTGGATTTTTGATGGTTTTATCAATATTTTGGATTTTTGAGGTTTTACTAATGTTTTTAGATTTTAAATCTTTTAGGGTTTTTAAAAATTTTTCAAGCTATTTACAATAAAATGAAGATGCAAAGATACCCCACTATAGATGGGAATATACAAGGGTGAATTTTGTGTGTATATACAAGAAGAAGATGAGCTGGATCAAGGCCAGGAGGGTTAGCTTCAACAAGATGATGAACTCAAGCCAATGAAGACCTAGGAAGAGTAAACATGCCCCTAGTGTACGCGGCCAAGAAACACATGATAGAGAGAATTAAAAGACCATTTTATTGAAAGGGTACAAGGTTTCCCTCAAATATGGTAAAAAGGAAATCTTATACACATGGATGTTATGAACTAAACATAAGAATAATGTGAATGCTATGGAAGGATATGAAAAATGTAATCAAATGATTGGCGATGAAAAATTGATTAGCCAAAGGCACAAATCATGAGAAAAATAAGGACTAAAGTAAGAGTTTGAACAAGGTCCAAACAACACTTGGTAACATACTAATCATGTTTTCTCATAGATACCCAATGTGTGTATGTGGAAATTAATTACTTCTTGAAGGGAATATTTGATAGACAACAAGTGAAGAAGACACACTAGCCAATGTGTAAAAATGATTTATTTTGATAGGTGATTTGTGAATAGAGGGTGGAAGGAGAGTCGTACATTTCTCCAATGTCAGCTAGATGTCCATAGCTCCGATAGAGATGTATTTGATTCTAGTCGCAATATTTCTTTCTTTCATTAGTCGTGTGTTCATAGCCCGATAAAGATATCTTTGAAATGCCCCAAGAGAGAGTATATATATATATATATATATATATATATATATATATATATATATATTGTTTTTATTTTTTATTTTTTGATTTATTTTTTTACTTTTTGAAAAATTATTTCAGCTCTCTCGATTGTTTTAATGAGGGGTTAAGAACCACCGATAACTTGATGGATGGATGTGGAAGTGATTACAATGACGAAATTGACTAATGTCAACAAATATGCCCAAAAGTTATTTTGTAACAAGTTTATTAGATGTATGATAGCGATAGGATCTCTAAGAGGTCAATCATTCTTAAATTTACAAGGTGATGAAAGACCAAGGTCAAACAAATATATTAGAGATCATATGTTAGACAATGAGCGTGAATAGACTAGCCAAAAGATCATCAAGTGATGACAATGGTGGATGAATCGCAGATGAATGAAAAGAAAGGGAAGAAATAACATCCACGTGTATGCAATACCTGATTACAATGTTTGATCTTTGTTGTGCCTTTGTTTTTTTGTAATGTTTTAATGTTTTCTCATTCTTTTTAGATTTTGAAAAATTGGGACCAACAATGTCACTCTGCATGATAGGATCCAATAGAGATGTTTGTGATTATGCTAATATGTAATATTATATCATATTCTAGATTATATGGCAGCAATAAATAAATGAATAATGAAATACATAAATTTGATTAACTAAAAATATGTGAATTAGAGACTATATAGTTAATATAATCTAGGAGGACATATAAACGTAGTAATTGAAAATGACTAAAACAATATGTAAATGAAATAAGTAAGCTAATATAATGAAATTAGGAAACCCTAATGTGCAAGAGGGAAGCGTAAATAACTCAAATAATTTTATATGCTCGTCGAATCGTGTCAGCAGAGCCGATCAAAATTCGGGAAGCAAGAACGCATTTGTGTAGGAGCCTGCAAAGGATGGATATGGGCTATATCTCTCTGGACTAGAGTGCTTGGAGGAGGAATGGACTGCATGGGGCAATCTGGTCTACAAACCGGGAACCTTGGTCTATATAACAGTCCTGGAACTCAATTTCATAGGTTTGTGGATGGTCCGAAACTCTTGCCGTTTATCTCATCAACTTCTCTGCACCGCACTAAATGTCGTTGGTATGCCAAAGTGAAAGAAAGAAATGCAAAACTCTAACAAAAATCAATTCCTAAAAATGATAATTACATATGCAACGGCCGATGACCTTAGTTACCACAATAGTGGACTTACTAATCGAGCGCCGCACTATATTCCATACCCAAATGTAGTTCTTTGTGTGTGTGTGTGTGTGATCATGCCCTAGGTTGCTCTTGTGCAAGTTGCACTTTGTGAAGTAGCGAGCTAACTATGTGTAGAAAAATGTAATATATGGTGGATGGAATAGAATAAATCCCTTCCTATGTTGTGTATGATGCAGATGTCCCAAGCCTTGTCCCAAGTGATGGAGCTATGTGGATGGAAATGATCTCCCAATACAATAGATGGATGCAACTCTAGGTGGAGTGATAGTAGTGATAGTGTTTGGTCCCTCATTATGGTCTCATAAATTTATATTTATAGGGTTCTCTTGATCTAATTTTGTAAGTAACCCCGAAAAGGGTGACCACAAGAAAATTCAAATGTTGAAACGGTCATAAAGTGCCCAAAAAGTGGCGGAGTAAGTGAGAAACCTATAAAATTAGAGATCTCGAGCACTTGAGATGAGTAGGGGAGTGAATCACTACGAGATAAAAATTCACAATCAATTATCACTTCTTTAATATGTTATTGTTATACTTAATTTATTTTCATAAACATGCAACATAAACCGTAATATGTAAAGTGAGAAGCATACACACAAGTAAATACATAGAGAGACCAGATATAATGTGGAAAACCCTTTCGAGACAAAATCCCATGGAAACTAACGCACTAACTTGAACAATTTTCCTTCAGAGATACAAAGATTTATTGATTGAGCCACACCTCAATCTGGAGCTACAACTCTAATAGTTTAACCAAGCCACCACCTAGTCTTCGACAAGTCACAACTTACCTGGAAGCCACAACTACCAATTATGTACAACACCCACTGACAAGGAGGATTCAACCCCCTGGAATTTGATCAACCACCATCGATATTTTGTAGGCTACAACCTACAAGGAGGCTACAACCCCCACAATCAAAGCAACAACTTAGTCATAAAATATATATTGTTTGATCATTTAGTTTATTGTTACACACTCAACAAATTATGATCACCTTGCTATTTCTCTCTACACTCACTCTTCAAATTTAGATATATAAAATGAATATTACCTATTTCTGGTCTCTCCCTCACATATTCATTGCAGAATTGATATTCTGATGAATGTCTCTGTCTCCTTTTCAATTTCGCAACTATCTCTAAATCTCTTGTCTCATTCAGCAATGAATGTTCCCTTTTTATCACTGCACATTTATGACTCTATCCCTTTAGCCCACACAAATCTCTTTTTCTCACATATTCATCTAATGGATCTTCCTCTTCAACACATATCACCGCACTCTTTCAAAGAGATATGCATTATGAAACAATGTCTCCCCTTCCCGCACAACTTTCTTCTATCAATATATGGTCATTTTATAATACAGGACCATCTCTCTTTACTCTGATTTACTTAGCAGGTATCCAGGCTTATTTATCCTTTATCAAGCTTCATATTTTCATTGATATCTTGGTCTCTTTTCTATCTCTACAACACTTGGCTTGGCTAATCTCGTCTTCTGTTTCTACAAAAAAAATATGCATCATGCAACAAATATCTAGTTCATGACTAATGAGATAAACTTTAAACAACTTGATCTCTCTCTATACATATCCCTTTCAACAAATTTAGTTAATGTATATTCATGGATGAACAAAGCTCTTATATATCTCTTCAACTCTTGGCTTGGGAGCCCTTTTCTTCTTCTAAAACCCTTCAACAACTTGATTTGTGTATGGAAATTGGTTTATATAGATAATAAAATCTCTCCCTTTCTCGCCTTAGTGTGCCATACGCTCCACCTCATTCGATATGCATTGAAAGGACAAAAGGGATGCTACAATTTTACCCTCTAAAAATGTGCCATATGTTCTCTATGATTTCTTCTTGTTTTTAGCATCCAATCCTAATTTTTCTTGTGTCAATGCATAAAGAATTGAATTCCATTTTCAACGAGTCCAAGAACATCAAATTTGGATATATGGGTCTCAAGATATTTGAATGTGGGTTCGAGATGGTTATATGGAACTAAGTGCCAAAACACCATACATAGTTCGCATTCTATTTCCTTTTCGTCCTTATAAAACTTCATTATGCCATCTCCTTGTAAATCGTATATTGAGTGTAAATGAAACTCAAGGAACCCACGCATCTAGGGAAGGTTCATCCGATCCAATATATATCCACACAACATTGTTTACTCATTCCTCCTTTGTGTATTGGTTATGTCGGCTCAAATTGGAACAAAGAGAAATTGTTCCTCCATCACTTAGTTTGTCGATTCTTGTTTCATCCGCAACTCACTCTTTCACCTCTCTCCTCCTTTGTAAATCAGTTCAACAAAGGTTTAGAGGAACATAGGTCTTATTAGAAGCATGCTCATAACTCACCCTTAGACATATGGAAATCTTCCAAAATCATCCTTTGTGCTCGATTAAAGCCTTCCACCCGTAATACATGAGTTCCTTTGCTCTGCGGACAAGACCGAGTTACTGGGAACTTGGGATGACAAAGAACTCGCGTCGCAGGGGACCTTAGTGCCCGAAAAGCATGTTCAACCCGCAAAACACTATAAGGGTGTCCATATCATTGTAAGAACTCCTTGTTCCATAGAACACGTTCCATCCAAAGCTAAATTGTTCACAACACACTAGGACTCACTATACCCAAACAATTTCAAATTTTTCCTAAGTCCCAAATTTTTTCTTTCACCATAGGATTCTTGTGATCACTTAGATCATTTGTAAATAACTTTTCAACCTATAAATAAATTTACCCAAGTGTATTAACCTTTTCAATTTCTCGGTGAAACCCATTTCATTGTTTAGGCTTGCGAGAGACCCGAATCACATTGAAAAGCTCATGAAACATCCGAATACCACAATACAGAGCCACATGCCATTTTACTTCTCTTAAGCACCATCATATACCTTAGAGACATTTGTAAACACCTTTTTCACATCGATTGACCCGAATACAAGATAGAACCATCCTAAAACATCTATCATTCATCAATGCCATCATTATGTCTTGTAGTTTCACTATTTCACTTGCCTTCTTGAGTTGGTTCTTCTCTCGTGAACTAACACTACGAATCAACCTTCATTTCCATGTCTTCTTCACTTCACCAATCAACCCTTTTTGCCATCAATGCCACTTGAAATCAATGAAAACACCACTCGGAAATGACATGGGTCTAATAAACTACCCCTTTTTCATTGATGGCAACACACCTAGAAACCTACAACCTTTGATGGAAAAAATACTGGGAAACATGGTTTCGATAGACTCTTTGGATCTCCCCCCTTTGACATCATTGACAAAGGACTACCTAATCAACACAATGAGTAACATGTAAAGTGACCTTTGTATCCACCTTACCATAGTAGCCCCCTTGAATGATGCATAATTATACTTCATACATGTTGTCTTGAATTAGCTCTCCTTTTCCACAAGCCTCCCCTAGGACTATATTCCATCTTGGTTGTTTTAGACCTCTTTTCTTTCCAAGATAGTATCAACACTTTCTTTTCCAAGATAGTATCAACGCTTTCTCTTTACTTTTCTTGAAATTTTTAGGAAATTTCACTATTTCACAATTTTACCTTGTCCATATTACTATATTTGGCATGAATATGATCTCTTACTTCAACATGTGCAGCTCACTATTGCAGCCTTTCCTTTATCAATGTTCTCTTGTCTAAAATTGATGCATTAATTCTTATATTACATGTCCCACTTGTATCCTTTGGACGTGGAAAGTATTCTATCACTTAGCCGCTTGAATTCCCATTCATTTATCTTGCTTGAACCTCTGTCATTTGTCTTGTAATATTCACTTGTCTTCGATGCATTGTGCATTTTCATGGATTTTTTTGATAGTCAACTTGTTTTGAAAGTTTCCACACATTTTCTCAGCTCCATAAATATGTTCATACTCCGTCATAGGAGTGATAAAATCTTCCTTTACCATACATCCTCATATCAATCCTCATACTTTTATGATTTTGTTTTAATTGTGAAGATAAATTTCTACCAAAGTAGCTTCACTTCACTATGCACACTATCTTATTGGGTCTAATGGTCTCTACTTGCTATCCTCATGATATGTGGCCTATCATGATGTAACATCTAGAATTTTGTAATTATTTCCCATCATTCTTCATTCACAAACCAATACCATTATAATGAACAAGAAAACTAGCTCCCCCAGGATCAACATCACTAACTTTGAAGCACTCTTCCTTTGAAGCCAACATTTATTGTCTCAAAATTTATCCATGTTCATATATAAAGGGTAATTAGGACATCATACATATTTTAAGAAGACTACCACTATACCTCTTCTTCTAATCATCACATGGAAAAATTTGTTTGTATCTTATCCAACTAAAAGGAACTCACTTCATACTACGGTTATCATACTCTACATCTTATACAACTATATATTGTACCTATATCCATTCCTATACCAGTGTTCTTGGATAATCACACTCAACATAGTGAACAAATATTATCACTCATTCTAACCTATTAACATAATTTCTACCATACTCCATCATTGAACTCCTCATCGATGAAACGATGCATGAGGATAGATCATTTCTTACTCATAACACACCCTTAAGAAAATTATGCCCATACATGTGCCTTGAAGTAACTATGAAGATATGAAATTGAGACTTATAGGCTTGTACTTGTTTTGAACACCCATTCGGATAACAAACATCCATCAACAACCTTGTGAGCACATTCTAGAAGATACACTCCTAGTTTGCAAGAAAATCATCTCAGAATTAAGTATTTTAGAACTTTCACAATGAACTTTACTACTGTCAAGAGTTCCAAAAATATTATGTATTTTTAGATCCTAAAATATCATAAATAATATAGCCCTCCATGAATATATGTATCTTTGAAATTTTTAGCTTCAAACTCCATCATTTGGTCCTCCAAAACCCAGTTTCCATTTGTATCGCTTACTATGGATTGTGATAGTCCAATCAGGGAAAAGAAGTAGAAAATTACACAAATTTTACTATTATGACCACAAAAATTCATTAACATCACTTTCATATCATTCCCCAAACACTTGAACACTTATATACTTGATATGAAACCATGTATGACATTTTCATACCTGAAACCTTCTTGGAAAACTCTAGAATTCTCATGTTTTGAACATGTCTTGGCCATAGTTCATCTCTTGAAGTGATGTACTGATCAAAACAATTCTTGAATACACTATCCATCTATCAAAGCACCTTTAAGCACATGTCCTAAAGGCACACACACATCCCATAACTCAAGCTCAGATAACCTATACAGACAACACTTATATGTTGAGACCTTGGATGACCATTTCTACTTCTAAGACACCTTCACAACTTCATACTCACCATAGAATCTTCAAAGACACATGGGACATCATAGTAATGGTCGCGATCATCAAAATTTGATTTAAAAACCAAGGAACTTATGATACACATTTCAATGTATGAAAAAAATAGGCTGAGTAGACTACATGGATAATAACCACTCATACACATTCAAGCTTAGAACTGTTCACTTTCAGATTTTCACAAGACAATAAACTTGTATGAGTCAAGATAATTTTGTGGAGACACATATTTCTTGAGGAAAACATTTACAACATTTGGAAGAACAAATTTAACACCCGAGATCTATTGACACCATTTTATCTCAATGTTTTCTTATGAAGATAGTCAAAGACTTCAACTATGTTAGACTTTTAATATGGAACAAGACAAGCATTTCTTGAAACTGACATACCTTGACAATAAAAAAATGACAGAGGTGACAATCATTAACCACCGGTACCAACCAACATCCTTGAATTTCTTGTTCAACTTCATCATGAGGAACACTTGATGGATAGATGAATGAAGAGCATACTATGCTTCCTTTAGATTGAGTATACCTTCTAGAAGCTTAGAGAAGGTATATCATGTCTCTTAAAACATTCCGAACAACAAGAAGTCATCAAAATAACATGATGACTCAGTCTTATCTTTCCTTGTCCTTGTTTTCTTATCATTCACCTTGGGTCCATTCCTTAGAGTGACTATTACAAGTTTGAGCTCCCATTTTCGAATGAATACCCGAAAGACACACATGTTGCATCTTATCTAACACAATTTGAGGTAGTAATTATTCATGGCTTTCACTCAACTTATATTCCTACTTATTTCCTTTATCATCATACACTATTGTTTTTTTTGTCAAAGAATTCTGATTTTCAACATCATCTTCCCATGCCACTTTCTTAGCTTCTTTAACTTTGTATATCCATTTTTTCTTCTTCTTTCCAACATATCTCTCAACCATGGCTGATTTGATTTCATCCTTGGGGCTAGTTTTCACCTTGAACACATCATTTACTTTCCTTTTAGATGTATATTTATTGCCGTTGTATCTAAGAGTCTTATAGAAATGTCTAGCAAAGTGCCCTTGCCTATGACAATTGAAACATACCATATCAATCTTTCCTCTAGACCCTTCATGTCTCTAATTTTGATTCAATGACTCATAAATACAATTTTGAGAAACATTACCTCTCTCTTGGCAGTTGAAGCACACTTTGTCCTTATCGTAGTTAAACCTGCAATCCCTAGATCTATATCCAAAGATGTTTCATGAAAAATAAGTTCCATAAAAATTTCTGTCAATTTGCTTGTAATTGGCTGCCTAAAGATCTTCTTGTGCTATTTATTATTTTCCTTAAACTAAGAACATCCTTGATAAGAAGTATTACTTGATTCAGCTCTCAAATATATTTCCTTTGCTTGATCCATTTCCTCTCTAAGGGTCTTTAAAGCAACATTCAATATTTCACATTCTTCACTCTCGGCATGAATTGATGGTTGAAATTTCTCATGATCTATTACACTAGAGTGTTCTTCTTTGATTTGCAATTCATTGAGCTGATTCCTCACATTTTCTATCTCAATATTCAAAGTCCTTAAGTTTTCTTCATGCTTCGATAGATATCTTCTTTATCCTTTTCGTTCTTCACATTTTCTTGATTTAGGTCATCTTGAAGTGTCTTCATGGCTGAGATGAGTTTTTCACAACCTTCAATTTTGTCCCTGAGAGCCTTAGAGATCAGATTGACTTGTTATTCAAGCTCCTCTACTTCTTTCTCATGTTCTTTCTTCATTTGGATCAAAACTTCTTCATGGTGTCTAATTTGATCTTCTTGTTCCATTACCAAGGTTTTAAACTTGGTAACCTCTTCTTCCTTGAGTTTGAGAGAGTGTAAAACCTTTTCTGATTGAGAGTCCTTTTATTTTCATTCTTGATAATCCTATTGAATTTGCTTTATTAATTTCTTCTCAAGAAGAGTGATGTGATTCTCATAGGCATGATGTAAGCTTTCAATTTCTTATTTTTCTTCCTTGACTTGTCTAATTCATCAAGTGCACACTCTAATTCAGCTTCTAGATTTACTTATGCTTCCTCTTCATCTAAATCATGCATGGAGCTACTGTAGCCTTCCATATCCATCAACAAAATTTCTTTGTGAGTTTCATCCTAATGCTTCATGTATTCATTTTGAGTTAATCTAGCCATGCTTTCTTTAGGATCAACTCAAGCTATTAGCCTTAACACTGGAAAACCATTACTTTGATACCAATTGTTAGATATTTCAAGCACTAAGAGGAAGGGGGGAGGGTGAATCAGTGCAGATAAAAATTTCACAATCAATTATCACTTCTTTAATATGTTATTGTTATACTTAATTGATTGTCATAAGCATGCAACATAAAACGTAATATGTAAAGTGAGAAGTATAAACACAAGGAAATACATAGAGAGACCAAATATATTGTGGGAAACCCTTTGAGACAAAAACCCATGGAAACCAATGCACTAACCGAGAATATTTTCCTTCAGAGCTACACAATTTTCTTGATTGAGCCATAACTCAATCTAGAGCTACAACTCCAATAATTTAACTAGGCCACCACCCAGTCTTCGACAAGCCACAACTTGCTTGAAAGCCACAACTCCTAATTTTTTATAGTACCCACTGAAAAGGAGGCTTAAACCCCCTATAATTTGATCAACCACCACTGATCTTATGTGGGATACTACCTACAAGGAGGCTACAACCCCCTGCGATCTAAGCAACAACTTAGTCACAAACTATAAAATGTTTAGTCATTTTGTTTCTTGTTGCACCTCTACATATCATGATCACCTTGTTATTGCTCTCTACACTCACTCTTCAAATTCAAATATACAATATGTAACTTACCTCTTTCTGGTCTCTCCCCTCACATATTCACTACAATTGATATTCTAATGAATGTCTTTGTCTCCTTTTCAATTTCTACAACAATCTCTAAAGCTCTATCTCATTCAACAATGGATGTTCCTTGTTTATCAATGTACATTTATGACTCTATCCCTTTATCCCACACAACTCTCTTCTTCTCAAATCTTCATATGACGGATCTTCCATTCAACACATATCACTTCACTCTTTCGGTAGATCCGCATTATGAAACAATGTCTCCCCGCCTTTACAACTTTATTCTATCAATATATGGTCATTTTATAATAGATGATCATATCTCTTTTCTCCGATTTGATTAACAGTATCCGAGATTATTTATCATTTATCAAGCTTGATTTTCATTGATAGTTTGGTCTCTTATCTATCTCTACAACACTGCTTGGCTACCCTCGTCCTCTGTTTCTCCAAGTAAATCTACACCATGAAACAAATATCTAGTTCATGGCTAATGAGATATAATTTGAACAACTTGATCTCTCCAATACATATCCCTTTTAACAAATTTGGTTAATGGATATTCATGAATGAACAAAGATCTTGCATCTCTCTTCAACTCTTGGCTTGGGATCCCTTTTCTCTTATTTTACAAACCTTTAGCAGCTTGAGTTATGTATGGAAATTGGTTTATATAGATAATAAAATCTCTCCCTTTATCCCTTGTCGTGACATACACTCCACCTTATTTGGTATGCACTTGAAAGAACAAAAGGGACGTTACAATTTTACCCTCTAACAATGTGCCACATGTTCTCTATGATTTCTTCCTATTTTTAGCATCCAATCCTAATTTTTCTCATGTCAATGCATAGAGATTGAATTCTCTTTCCAATGAATCCAAGAACATCAAATTTAGATATATGGGTCTTAAGATATTCGAATGCAGTTCAAGATGGTTGTATGGAACCTAGTGCCAAAACACCATACACAATTCACATTCTATTGCCTTTTCATCCTTATAAAACTTCATTATGCCATCTCCTTGAAAATTGGGTTTATCAAGTGTAAATGGAACTCAAGGAACTCGTGCATATGGGGAAGGTTCATCGATCCACTATATATCCGCACAACAGTGTTTACTTGTTCCTCCTTTGTGTATCAGTTATGTTGGCTCAAATTGGAATAGAGAGAACTTGTTCCTCCATCACTTAGTTTGTTTGATTCCCATTTCTTACGTAACCCACTCTTTCATATCTCTCCTCCTTTGTAATTTGGTTCAACAAAGGTTTCGAGGAACATAGGTCTTCTTAGAATTGTCTCATAACTTGCTCAAGCACAAAGATTGAACCATTTTTCTCGCATTTCACTCCAAAGAAGCCTGCAGAGAACCCTTAGACATATGGAACTCATCGAAAATCATCCTTTTTCTTGATTAAATCCTTACACCTGTAATACATGAGTTCCTTCACTTTACGGACAAGACCGAGTTGAGGAACTTGGGATGGTGGAGAATCGTGTCATAAGAGGCCATAGTGCCCAAAAAGCATGTTCAACCTATAAAACACTATAAATGGTCTCCATATCATTGTGGGAACTCCTTGTTCTATAGGAACAAATTCCATCTAGAGCTAAACTATCCACAATACACTAGGACACACTATACTAAAAAATTTTCAAATTTTTCCGAAGTCCCAAAATTTTTGCTTTCACCATAGGATTTTTGTGAGAACTTAGATCATCTGTAAATAAAATTTATGCATGTAAATCAATTTATCCAATTGTAATGACCTTTTCAATTTCTCCAGTGAACCCCATTTCACTTTTTAGGCTTGCAGAGACCTTGAATCACCCTAAAAATCTCCTGAAACATTTAAATGCCACAATACACAATACAGAGGCTATTATACTCCTCTCAAACACCATCATATACCTTGGAGACATTTGTAAACACCTATTTCACATCTGATTGACCTTGAATGCAGGTTGGAACCATCTTGAAACATATATCATTCATCAATGCCATCATTATGCTCTATTTTCACCATTTCACTTGCCTTCTTGAGTTATTTCTCCTTTTTGAACTAAAACTACTAATCAAACTTCATTTATGTCTTTTACTTCACCAATCAACCCTTTTGCCATCAATTCCACTTGACATCAATGAAAACACTCACGGAAATGATAGGGGTCCAACACCTATGGTGTGTGTGATGAGATGTCCCAAGACTTGTCCCAGTGATGGAGTATGTGGATGGAAATGATCTCCCAATGTAATAGATGGATGCAACTCTAGGTGGAGTGATACTACTTAGTCCCTCATTATGGTCTCATAACTTTATATTTATAATTTTCTCTTGATCTAATTTCGTAATTAACCTAAAAATTACCGACTACGAAAATTCAAATGTTCAAACAGTCTTAAAGTGCCCAAAAAGTGGTGGATAAATGAGAAAAGGACACAGGCACCTGGTGGGACCAGTTACCCATGAACGCCCTAAGTACTACCTGGGTGCCCCAGTCAAGGCTAAAATGATGGAAAATGATGAAAGATTACTGAGCATGCGGGTGTAAGAGGTTGGGAATGATGAAATAAAATAAAAGAAGATGGCCAAAATATGGGGGTTAATTAGTACTTTCTTCTCTTAAAAACCCTCTAAATGATAATACGATACTAGGACTAAAATAACCCAAAGTGCGTGATTTTGTGACTACATTTTCCCCGCTTTATATTGGTGAGCGAGAATCTTAGTAATATAAAGTAGACAGAGGTGCGTAGTTGATAACCATGTAGATCGATGAAGAAAGCATGCCGAAGGACTAGAAAAAGCGTGGAGTGACAAAAATATGGTGGAGTGTGGAAACTAAAGATGAAAAATGCAAAAAAGTGATGATAGCAAAGATAGGGTGGAAATGGGTGTGTATATTGCTGATGTCGATGTACGAATCGTTAGTATGTAAGATGTGCCACCGCAAAGTGTTGTTGTTTCCGTTGTTGTTATTTGTTGTTATTGTTTCCCCCATTTGACTACTTGTTTCTCATACGTCTGGACCTACAAGGAGAAAGTGATCAAGTAGTCAAATATATTTGTATATAAGTGTAAAAATGCTATGTAAAATACATATGTATGTAAAAACACATGTAAATGTAAAATACAAAAAATAAAAAATGTAAATGGAACATGTGCCCCTGATTAATGTCAAGAGAAAGGATGTAGAAGGATATCCTGTCTTGTCGGCATTTTTTGGGCAATCTGACACCATAGGCCGAAGAAGTATAGGGAGGAAATGATTTGTGTCCTCCAACATTTAATTGATTTCCTAAACTATATGAAGAGATGTCTATACTGATCCTAGTTTTTTTGGGCGATCGACACTAACGATAGAAGAAGTATAGGAGGAAATGATTTGTGTCCTCAAATGTTTAACTACTCATCCGAATGCTAAAGACACCATGTCCTGTGAATTTCTTTGTGTATGGGGATTGTAGAATGATATAAAACCACTCATTGTATGTAAACCCATAATGCCAAGGGTGTAATCTATGTTGAATTGTACCCACAACGCCAAGGGCAAATGCAGATTGAATTGAACCCACAATGTCAAAGGTAGATGACTAAACTCAATTGAACCTAAAATGCCAAGGGTGGAAAACTGAACTAAATTAAACTGGTGTAAACACCTTTGTATAGAATGTAGAGCCCTAAATTATGCCCCCCTCTTTGGGGGTGCATGTGATGTCACTTATAGGAGAATGCGGCCCCAAAAGAGGACCAACCACATGAAATTTGTACCTTGCAGGGGAAGGGAATGCACTTAGTAAAACCAAGGTGCACAAAAAAAGATGGCTAGCCAAAGACAAGTGTTAGTAAAAACAAACGTGCATGTAGAAAACAATGTGTAAAGTAAGCAAACAATGTATAAGCTACCAAGAAAAGTAGTAACATAAACATGTGAGAAAAAAGTAAGCCACACAAGGTGGGATGTAAACATGGGACATCACTCACAATTTTGCAAGATATGTAAGGCCACCATGGTTGTAAACAATAAACAAGTGTTCTCACTAAACATAGGGCAAGGCCGCATACAAGAAAAAGAAAAGCAAACCATGTAACAAACAAGTATGGAAGAAAATGTCCCCTGCATAACAAATGCTACACATGAAACACTTGTTAGCATGTTATAAAAATTAACTAGTATGTAAAAATTGTGTATAACCAAGTAGTGCGATATTGGGCCCCAAAATATCAGCTAAGTACAAAAAGATGCGTGGGCACACATGACCTAGTTGAAGTCAAGAAGGGCGTGTGTGTTGAAAGCAGTAGGAAATGTTTTGGTAGGGTTTTGCAAAACACACGACGTGTGCACGTAAGAAAAATGGGTTTTGTACTTAGCCACATTTGGTATCCCAGGCAACACACGAGAAAATCATGACCCTTATGGATAAGGTGCCAACCTGGTGACTATGGATCAAAAAGGGAATATTCCAGGCATGTGATGGAAGTTTCCAAAAGACATCATTACAAAGAATGGAGAGCTCGGATCTGGAAAGGCATGCTTATAGAGGACCACTTTGACACTTGGCAACCGATCTGTAACTTCTAGAAGGCATGGCGGTGGGTGCTAAGGCTATATATACAAGTGCCCGATAAAAGAAAGGAAGATAGTAGATATAGTTGTAGAATGGAGAATGTTATGGGTTAGGGATTAGGAGAGCTCTATGATCAATATCATATAGAAGGGGATGGGTTTTCATTTTTCTTTGTAATATGATGAACCTAGTATAGTTCTAATGCATGACTTGGCTCTGCATAATTATATGAGGATCTATTATGACCTCAAGGGATGTAATGTGGGTTATTAACTTTGATAGTATGAATATAATGCTCTATTATAAATCATTTGTGTTCAATACTTATGCATTTCCTTTCTATATGAATCATCTCGCATGTGCTACTTGTTATTTCTCTTACTTGCATATAATGAGATGATAACTATTCCTAAGTTCATAAGAATGTGGTTTAGTTATTTTCTATCCTACATTTGATTATCTATTCTAAGATGATGCATTCTCACAAAAATCACATAAAGGAGAGACTCGGTGCTCGCACATGCCTCGGGTGAGTGCCCAGCACCCACTAGGTGATAGGCAACACACATGTGATTTTCCTATTCTATGAAGGGTATAAAAATGAATACATCTTGGTTCCATTTCTAGGACCTCTTTTCAAAGTTGTTGTGAGAAATGGCATGCATCTTTGTCCTTGTGATGTGTGATGACAAAGCACCTGACCTTAGAAAGTGTTGAAACATGGTTCAAGAGCACGAAGGATGAGTTTGCTCAAGGATTTAGCATTGGAATAGAGTTCAATGCACATAGGTAGGTAGAAGAGAATCTATACCATGAGTTGTATGCAACATTATTTTGTTACTTCCCAATAAAACTATATGAATGGCTTTCAGCATACGCATCCAGATCAAGATGGTACTATAGATCACACATGTGGACCCAAGATGACTATAAGAGGCTGCAAGATGTAGATTTGACTTGGACGTGTGCTATTGATCACTGGTGGAAGGGAGTGCTTAACTAATTATACTTTGGAATATGCCATTTCAATGTATTCTTTCCCATAATGTTTTTGAGTTCGAGTTTCTAAGGGAGCCTAGAGGATCATTTTTGCATGTTATTCCTTTGGCTATGAAGATCTTGGTCATTACTTTGAGTTTAGAAGCATTTCCCATGGCCACTAAAAATTCTCTGAGTCATTGGGAGAGGAAGCTAGGGTGGAAGATGGTGGACATTGCGGTTGAAAAGGAAAGGGAGGAGAGATGACTCAAGTATAGTGAAGCTCGTGAAAGGGAGATGACTAGACAACGTGAGGTTACAAGTGTGATGGATCTATGGAGGTAGATGTTATGAGAAGGAGTTGAGGTTCACATGGAGGATGAGGAGCCAAAGCATTTTGTGCTACCCCATCTTAGCAAGCATGGGAGAGAGGTCCCTTCAACTTCTGATGAGATTTCATCGCATAGATAAAGAAGAGTTGTTGGCACGCATATGAACCCACTTGGTGACCAACCCTTAGTGCTTGCTTTTCCAAATCAAGGAAGAATTATTGTTAACCTAGTTGGTATCAGTGGGAGTGATCAATTGGAACCTACAAGATATAAATTTTCATTTGGAACATTCATGGCTACACAAGCCATTCATGTATTTGGAGGAATCTTCAGACAAGGTGCAAGTACACAAGATTTGGGTATTGTGTATGGAAGTGGTGTGAGACATATAAGCGGTAGTGGTAGAATATCAAAAACCATCGGTGCAATTCAAAGTGGGACATTGGGAACACTAAATGACCACTTACATTCCTTTTCCAACTACGGGAGGTGGATCTGGTGGGACAAAAGGAAAGGACTGGCGGATCTAGTGGATCCGGTGGGTCAGAGAGGAAACATCGAGAGGAACTAAGGCCTGGATTGGGAGGAAAAGGGCCCTAACCACCTCCCAAGTGTTTTTAAGATGTATTTACACTTACCGGACTATAGGGGTATTGAAGATGTTGTAGATCATATGTACACATGTGAGTTACTATGGCACATGAAGGGGATCACTACCCTAGAGTGGAAGGCAAGTTAGTTTGTAACAATGTTGTAAGGTCACACACATAGTTTGTATAGGAAGTACGACACCCATAAGATGGTGGTAGACTACACTACATTGAAGAACACCTTCCTAGATGAATTCAATATCTTAGAGTTTGAGTAGAAGAGCATCAACGCTCTGAAGGAGATCCAACAGGGAATGATAGGAGTGTGTGGGAGTATGATGTGCATTTCAAGACTCTCTTGTCAAAGTAATCTTATGACATTCATCCTTCTCAACATGCTCAATGGTTTTTCAGAGGATTGATAACACCATTTAGAAGGGCTATGTTGCACAAGACTTTCACCGACCTACGTGAGGCATTGGAAGCTTCCACTGCCTTTGAAGCTATTTGGGAGCATTGACACGGTGTTATCCCTTTTCAAGAGGCTCAAATTTTTGCAATCCCCAAGTAGTTGGAAAAGCTATCTGTAAACTCAGTGCATGAGGTTCGTAGTGGGATTTGGTGTACAGACTATGAAGTGGAGGGGCATACAAAGGATAGTTGCCCTCAAAAGTTGGTGTGCACTATGGTAGTAGACTATGAGATTTGCCATGGGGATCATGATGCAAGTAGACACCCTCTACTCTAGTGTGCAATCCACAAGATTTTTTCTTTCTATTACAAGATCTATACCTCTATGACCCATGATACCAAGGATTGCAGACTGATTGATCAAATCCATGATGTTATTGATTTGGGTGTGCACCAGACCAGCCTTGCAAATGGCTCAAAGGATGATTATCATTGTTATGAGGGGTGCGCAGATGGAGGAACACATGAAAGAGGTTTTCACAGAGGATTTCATGGTCGTAGTAAGCTGGCGAAGGACAAAGTGAGTTCGCACATGAGGAACTTGTTATAATTGTGGATCTACAGAGCATTACAAATGTGAGTGCCTTGATCTGTTATAATGCTCATGGTGTGGAAAGAAACACAAGTACAAGGAGTGTCTAGAACTTTATGAGCATATGAACCAACATCACCGGAAGGACAAGGGCATTGGGATGGTGAGCATCAAGAAGGTCGATTCACAGTGGATGCCATGAGTGACATGTGAGTCAAGGATAGAACCTATATCTTGGTGACTACACATGCAGAGGCCGCATGTGCTAGGGAGATGCCAAGATCAAGGACAATAATTTCAAGAGAGGAAGTAGTACATGGAAAGTATTCAAACCCTACTCACTAGAAAGAAGTATATCAAGAGACTATGAATATCATTCGAAGTTTACAAGGAGAGATCCAGTGTTTGAAAGAGTAGTCCAAGTAGTAGGAGTAAAGAAGGAATACTGAGGCTTTGCACAAGGACCTAGATGGAGTCAAATAAGTATACAAAATGTTAAGGCAAGAGAATATTATTCCCTTGCTAGGAGAATGGCTGAGAGAGAAGGTACCATGTGCCAGAGTAGAGCATGAAAGGAAGGTCTTGCACACAAACCTTCCTCCTCATAACCTTGAATATGACAAGGAGATTACTTTGAATGTGTTGTTGATGGGTGGCTTCTAAGTAATATTCTCATCAACATGGGAGCAAAGGTCAATGTTCTTACCTTAGATGCCGACATCAAATGGGAAGGCCCATATTACAACCATCTTCAAATGTGTTGTATATGGAAAACAAGACTAAGGAAATGCCCATTGGATTCCTCAAGGATGCAATTATCACCATTCAAGGAGCCAAGTTCACTGGAGACTTGAAGTCTTGGCACTCACCAAGGTAGAAAAATTTCCAACATTTCTTGGGCACCCATGGTGTTATAAGAACAATGCTGACCTGTGGTTTAACAAAGGGTATATCAGTTTTGAGAACAAGGAGGAAAGGGTGGTCATTCCTTTGATAGATGGGAAGTCAATGCCCTATACTAAGCCCTTAGGAGAAGAAGTCCTTGATAGAATCTATGTGTGCTCCATCAGAGATCCTGAGATAATTCACCCCACGGAGGGAGTTATCCAGTTTGAAGATGCTCAGTCCATGAGTGATACCACTAGTGTGGCATGTGACAATTGGGCACATGGGACTTATGAGTTAATTGGGTGACAATTAAGAGGATCTATAACAAGGGTGATAAAGGTGCGCTCAATCAAGCGCCTAGGAGGAAAGAAGTTTCCAAGTTACTCTAGAGGGGCATACCTTGAAATTTTCTTGTGAGAAATGGAATCTCAGTGGAAAAATGAGGATGAAAGAAGAGGAATGCTCAGTTATAACTTACTCAGGACTGCATCATGCTGGTGGGATACACATCGATCGGAAAAAATCTTGGAGTGGCACAAGGTAAGAATCACATTTTATGTAATGTTTTCCAGGAGCAACGTTCCCACGGCTATACAATAATACCATGGTAAAAAGACCACTTCATTTCATATCCAAGTGTGTGAGAAGGCCTAAATGGGAAGCGTAGAAGCATTCGCCTTCGTTATGGGAATAACAAAGAGTGTGCAGGAGTATGATGCATGTTTCAAGAATCTCTTGTCAAAGTTATCCTATGAAATTCATCCTTCTCAACATGCCCAATGGTTTATTGGAGGGTTGATAACACCATTTAGAAGGGCTTTGTCACACAAGAATTTCACCGACCCATGTGAGGCATTGGAAGCTAATCAGTATCTGAAGCTGAAGCTTTTGGGAGCATTGACCTAGTGTTAGCCCTTTTTGGAGGCTCAAATGCCTTAGTGAAGAAGAATCTTGAGGAGATATTTGCTGCAATGGCAAGCGGTTGGAAAATCTATCTGCAAATTCAGCACATGAGGTTCGTAGTGGTCTTTGGTGTACAAATTTTGAAGTGGAGGGACACGCAAAGGATAGTTTCCCTCGGAAGTCGGTGCATGCTCTAGCGATAGAATGTGAGATTTTCCATGGGTATCATGATGCAAGTAGATACCCCTTACTCTAGCATGCAATCCGTAAGAATGTTTCTTATTATTGTAATATTTGTACCTCTACGACCCATGATACCAAGGATTGCAAAATAATTGATCAAATCCATGATGCTATTGATTTGGGTGTGTGCCAAACCAACCTTGCAAGTAGTTCAAAGGATGATAATCGTCATTATGAGGGGTGTGCAGATGGAGGGACACGTGGAAGATGTTTTCGAGGAGGATTTTGTGGTCGCGATGGCGAGGTGGAGGATAAAGTGAGTTCCCATGAGGAACTTGTTAGAATTGTGGATCTACAGAGCATTACAAACATGAGTTCCCTGATCTGTTACAATTCTCATGGTGCGGAAAGAAGAACAAGTACGAGGAGTGTCCATAACTTTATGAGCATATGAACCAAAAACACTAGAAGGACAAGGGTGTTAGGATGGTGAGCATCAAGAAGGCCAATTCACAGTGGATGCCACGAGTGGTGTGTGAGTGGGGCTAGAACTGTGCTGGAAACATGAGTAGAGGCCGCGTGCTCCAAGGAGATGCCAAGACCAAGGACACTAGTTTCAAGGAGGAAGTTGTACATGGAAAGTATCTGGACCCTGCTCATTAGAAAGAAGTATATTAGGAGACTATGGATGTCATTCAAAGTTTACAAGGAGAGATCCAATGTCTAAAGGAGCAGTCCAGGTAGCATGAGCAAAGAAGGAATGCTGAGGCTCTGCAGAAGGACCTAGATGAAGTCAAAGAAGTATGTAAAATTTTAAGGCAAGAGAATATTATTCCCTTGCTAGGAGAATGGCTGAGAGAGAAGGTACCATGCACCAGAGTAGAGTGTGAAAGGTAGGTCTTGCACGCAAACCTTCCTCCTCATAGCCTTGAATATGACAAGGAGATTACATTAAATGCAATTGTTGATGGGTGGCTTCTGAGAAATATCCTCATCAACACGGGAGAAGAGGTCAATGTTCTTACTTTAGATGCCTAGCATCAAATGGGGAGGCCCACATTACAGCCATCTTTGAATGTGTTGTATATGGAAAACAAGACTAAGGAAATGCCCATTGAAGTCCTCAAGGATGCAATTATCACCATTCAAGGACTCAATTTCATTGGAGACTTCGACGTCTTGACACTCGCCGAGGCAGAAAACTTTCTATCATTGCTTGGGTGCCCATGGTGTTATAAGAATAATGCTGACCTACGATTTAACAAAGGATATATCAGCTTTGAGAACAAGGAGGAAAGGGTGATCATTCCTTTGACAGATGGGAAGTCAACACCCTATATTGAGCCCTTAGGAGAAGAATTCCTTGATAGAATCTATGTGCACTCCATCAGAGATCTTGAGATAATTCACCCCATGGAGGGAGTTATCCAATTTGAAGATGCTTAGTCGTGAGTGATACCACTAGTGTGGCATGCAAAAATTGGGCACATGGGACTTATGAGTTAATTGGGAAATAGTTAAGAGGATCTGTAACAAGGGTGAAAAAGGCACGCTCAGTCAAGCACCTAGGAGGAAAGAAGTTTCCAAGTTACTCTGGAGGGGCATACCCTGAAATTTTCCTGTGGGAAATGGAAGCTCAAAGTGGATAAATGAGGAAAAAGAAGAAGAATGATTAGTTACAACCTACTTGGGACTATAGCACACTAGTGGGATACACCTTGAGAGAACCTCCTAGAGTGGCATGAGGTGAGGATCATGTTTTCTGTAAGGTTCTCTAGGAGCAACGTGCCCACGGTTATACAAGACTACCATGGTAAAGAGACCACTTCATTTCATATCCAAGCATGTGAGAAGGCCTGGATGGGAAGCACAGAAGCATTTCCACCTTCATTATGGGTGCATAATTTGTATTCCACCTTACAAGGTTGTGCGTGTGCTTGGTACATTCATTCGGAGATGTGTCGTCAGACGGGAAATTGGTAAGAGTTGGTGGCTGATCTCATTCAAGCTTTCGAGTATAGGAGTACCAAACCATTAGTGGATAAGGTGTTGTAAGTGATCAAGTGCCTTATGATGGGGGATAATGCTATGGAAGAGGATAGGCTACTAGAATTTCTAGGTGAGCCTTATGTGGAGATGTGCCTCAATGAAGAAGAATAAGAGGAGGTATAGCTTGAGCACATGTGTATGGAAAAATAAAAAGGAAAAATGGTCTATGTAATAGATGGAAAAGAGATGGAGACATTGGATGTTAATCATTCAGAGGGTATGCACGAGGTCATAGACAACACTGATGAGCGAGTACATACCTACCATGAGCCCTTAAAAAAAAAGAAGGTTAACATTGGGACGGAGGCAAAACCTAAGGAAGCTATCATCGATGACTATTGGTTGGAAAAGGAGGTTTCAAAGATCATTGATCTGTTGTGTGAGTTCCAAGATTTATTTCCTCGGGTACCATGAACTCAAAGGTGTTCACCATTCCTTGGGGGAGATGAAGATCAAGTTGAAGGAAGGTGCACACCCGATTCAGAAGAGGCCTTATCAGATGAATCTAAATTTACGTGTACGGGTTAAGGAAGAAATAGACAAAATGATAACATTTGGTATCATTGAGGTAGTGGAAGAGTCAGAATGGATAAGCCCAATGGTTATCAATATTAAGAAGGATGGTAGGATAATAATTTACGTTGACTATAGGGATCTGAATGCAATGTGTGTCATCGATCCCTTTCCAACCCCCTTTACTGAAGAAATTTTGGAAGGAGTAGCCGGGCACGAAGTCTACTCTTTCACAGATGGGTTCTCAGGGTACCACCAAGTCAGGATTGCAAAGGAAGACCAGAGAAAGACAACTTTTCCATTGAATGGGGAAGTTTTTCCTACACGATTATGCCTTTTGGATTAAAGAATGTGCGTATTGTGTTCTCACACATTGTGGTACAAGCATTTAGGACTTCATCCATAAGTTTCTTCAAGTTTACCTAGATGACTAGACTATGTATGGATTGGTGAAAGACCATTGTGACAACTTAAGGCTGATGTTTGAGAGATGTCGAAATTGAGGATATCCCTCAACATTAAGAAATGTGTCTTTGCTACTCCATTTGGAACCCTGTTAGGACACATTATATGCAAAGAAGGTTTGCTAGTAGATCCCACTAAAGTTGCAGTTATTGTAGGATTAGGGGATCCTACTAATCAAAGCATAGTGCGTGGATTCCTTGGGCATATGAGGTATTACAGGAATTTCATCAAAGGATATGCCAAGATTGTCATGCCCTTAGAAGAATTTTAAAACATAAGAGTGCCTTTCATTGGGGAGAGGCGCAATAGAAGACATTTGACACTTTGAAGGATAGGCTTATCATGGTGCCCATATTACATTTTCCCTCTTGGGATAAGCCTTTCTATGTGCATGTTGATGCCTTAGGGACAAATATGGGAGTAGTACTAACAAACCTGGAGAGGGAATTTTTGATCATCCCTTGTGTTTTGCAAGTAGAAAGTTGACACCAAGAGAGAAGAATTACACAACTACTGAGCATGAAGCATTGTCTATGATCTATGTGCTACAAAAGTAAAGGAAATATCTATTGGAAATGCCCTTCATATTCTACACAGACCATATGGAATTGAAATAATTGGTTAAAAACCCATATCCTACTATTTCAAGAATTTGAGTTCACCGTGGTCGTGAAACTAGGAAAAAGAAATTCAGGACTGACCACTTGTCAAGGATTAATTTAGGAGAGGATGCATAAAACATTAAAGATACCATGCTAGACGTAAAGCTATTTAGGTTGCAGCATGCGCCCTCGAACTTAGAAGATATCACGTAGTGTGTTCTTAAAAATAGGTGTGGCGCCGGAAGGAATGAAGGAATTGAAGAGAAAACAATTAACAACACGTGTTGCACCCTACATGTTGATTAGTGGGGATTTGTATAAGTTAGGTTGTGATGAGGTTACGTGCCGATGCGCATTGGAACATGAATGTGTAACCATTATGGAAGAAGTGTATCATCTACAAGGATTGTATTGAGTTTTGGGAAAGGCCTATGACCATTTCTAGTGCCTTAGTAAATCTAGAAAGAGGGATGAAATGCCTTTACGACCAATAGCCAATGTTGAACCATTTGAAAATGATGGCGCGATTGAATTTGTAGGACCAATTGCGCCAACCACGTGAAGGACTGGTTCATGGTATATCATCACTTGCACTAATTACTTGACATAATGGGCAGAGGCAATGCCTACAAAGGATTTCACTGTAGTGACAACTGCTAGAGTTTTATGGGAGAACATAATCAACGGTATGGTTTCCCTTTAAGTTTTTCAAGTGATAGGCGTACACACTTTCTCAATGAAATAGTTAGGATTATTTTAGCATAATTTATGGTGGCCCATTATAAGACTACCCCATATCACCCTCAAGCAAATGTAAGCTATTGCTGAAGTATTTTATAAGATACTAAGTCACACATTAACTAAGATCTATGACGTTGGAAGACAAGATTGGGATGATAAGGTATCAACCATTCTATGGGCATACAGGACAACCTACAAAAGGTTGAATAAGGCCACATCATTTTAATTGGTGTTTGGCACAGAGGTTGTTTTACCAATGGAATTCATGTTACGTTCTTACTGTATAACATGTGTAGGAGGGTTAGCTGATGAGAAAAGTCATTGGAAGAAATAATTGATAAGTTAATATAGTTAGACGAAAGGCGATAACTTGCTAGATGGAGTCAGAAGACAAAAAAGGAAAGACAAAATGCATGACATGATCGTCATATCAAGAACAAGAAATTTGAGGTTGGAAAGTTGGTGTTCTTGTATGATTCCAAGTATCTACACCATCCTAGGAAGTTGAAAGTCCATTGGTTGGGACCTTACATCATCTCATACATTCTTGATTTGAGCGCTTTCCAGTTATAAGTGTTGGATGGGACGAGGTTACCAGGTCACTTTAATGGGAGTAGGCTGAAGCCCTACTATAAATAAGTCTTCTTGGTGTTTGTAATAAGGCAATATTTCCAGTTAGTTTAGAATTTCCCTTTATGTTTTTTTCTTTTCTTGTGTTTCCCTTTCTCATTGCTTGTTCGTTTTGTTTTGTGCCTTGTGCACCGGTAACCACATTATTTTTCTAAAAGTTGTGTATGTGCAGAGGACCACACATTTGTTTTAGTGTGGGGTGGAGTGATGCAAAGTATAGGCCTTTAATAAAAATTTGAGTTAGCAATGGAAGTTATGGTGAATGGCCCGGTTGAAGAATGAAAAGCACGTAAGGGTAAGAAACACGTAAGATAAGGTGGACGAGAATGGTTGGTGACAAAAATCCTTTATGGAAACCATGTACAAAAAGGATGAAGAGAGTAGGAACAAATTGAGGTAGAGGGGGCAAAAATCAAGTAAAGGACGGAAGAAGTGCCTTTGGTGCTACGAGACGCGCACGTAAGAGTCTTTGGTTGGGTTAGATTTTTACGTGCCAAAAGGCTGAAAAAGGTTTTTCACGTAGGATGTGGTGTGTGGATAAAAGCATTTAAGACAACTTAGTGGAAAAATTTGCATTTAATGTTAAAGTACGTTGGTAGGTGGTATAGCATTTAATGTTGGAAAGAAGAAAAACTATAAATACAAGGTCGGGTAAATCACTTGTTACCTTGCGTTTATGAAGAAGAAAGAGATCTTGCAAACTAGGAAAATCCAGAGAGATATTTGTATGAAGAAAGGAGAATCCAAGAGATCTAAAGTGTGTGACTAGGGTAGATCCAAAACCAGTGTGGAAGGAGTACGGGCATGGGAAAATTTGTTGAGGAAGTCATTGTCTTGTGGAAGGATTTTTCCAGTTAGGGTTTGGCAGCTAGGGCATGGAGTTAGAAGGATTTATTTGCAAGGTTGAGCTATGGGATTGGACAGAGTGATAGAGTAGAGCAAGGGGAAGAGGATTTAAGTGTTAACACTGACTAGAAGAATGACACCAAGGAAACCAACCATTTCACCAAAGAAAACAAAGGGCAAGGGCAAGGGAAATAATATTACTATTATCGCAAGCACCAACGAAGAATGGTACATAGAAATATAGTACCTAGATGGGGTATTTATAGGAAAATAATGGGGGTCACACTGTGGAAGGTGTCCATAAGTCATTGTAATAATTGCACAAGCACAATGGAGAAGGAAATGGCACTAGATTTAGTCGACCAACTAACAAGATGGGGACGTTAGATGAAATGCCCATTTACAACAATGAGGTAAAGGTCAAACTAGAAAAGGCTTGGTTGTTGCAATTGTACAAGTTACCCTACTTTGGCAATCCTGAGCACCTTTATCAATGGCTGATGTCATGCATTCATGAAGTTCCTTTTATTTTGCAGAGGGTTTAAGATGTGCATCACACCACATCTGATTTATAAGTTCACAGGTCTCAATTATGAAGGAGATAACATTGATGATGATCTGGGTGACAAGGAGTCTATCAAGGAGACTGTAGCCAAGTATGAATACAAGAAGGGTTTGAGATACTTTGAAATATCAGAAATACTAGACCCAATGATGAGGATGGTCATGCACTTGGTAACCAAGATCAATGATTAAGAAATATGGATGCAAGTAAACAAGACATGGCCAAATGTATGCGGAAGATATTAGAAGGAACCATCTACAACTTGTCCATTTTCATTGCGGATGAAATTATAAGCTGCACGCAGGAGGGAGAGAAGATAATCTTTGGTAATGTAATCCTAACTATTGTGTTCTAAGAGATTAGAGTGCCCGATGGGCCAAATTTTGTTTGTTTGGGAGTATCCATTAGAGGATCCCTCACCCGCAAAGAGGTTTTCAAAGTATACTTGTGAAACCATGATGACCACTCACAAGCACGCTGGAGAAGTGGTATAAGTGAATGTGTGATGCATTCAGGGATGAGTGGAGGATCTTAGAGTAGTTTTCCACAATCATAAGTGGAGAGGTAGAATTTGTAGTATACCAACACTTCTGCATTGGCAAATTTAGGTTAACAGATGAGAACATGAGTCCGTGGTGCAAACTACCCTTCTCTTTCACTACATTATACTTCCAAGCCAGAGTTAATTGATTTAAGGAGGCCAAGAGACTAAGGTTTGACCTTAGTGAGGTAGATGCAAACCTCTGTGAGCTACACCTGAAAGCTGGTCTACCCAAAGAAGTGCATGTACATGGAGAGATATGTCTCCCATGAGATCCAAATGATGAAGCCTTTGATGCTTCCAATTGCACAAAGGATCTGTAATAAGCGTGTTGTTGTCGCCAAATCACTGCACCCTCCGAATGGCCAGGATGTGAATAGGATGTTCGGTGTGATTGGGACACATGGGATCACCTCTCAAGCTGTGGGACTTGGGCTCAAGGTGAACCTCCGGAGAAGGCCGGCTTCCTCTTCCTAAACTAAGTGTTGTACTACTCCTAGTGTAACAAAAATGATTATCTAGTCCTATGCTAACATTTTCATGGGGTTTTAGGGAAAGATATTTACAGAAATGAAACTATACTAGGGATGGTGATGCACCAAATAAAGGGTGTCTTCAGATTCAGGAAGGGTTAATTTGAAGAGGGTGTGTGCACCACAGGTCAACTTCACCTACTGCAACTTAGAGAGGGTACATGATACCACAAACTAAGAGACACGCGTTCCCTTTGTTAAAATTTATCAGACCGAGAAATATACTAGTTTCCCAGTGAAGAAGGATGAACTCAAGAAGGGTGAACAGACACCACAACTCAACTGCATGCAATACTTCACCACTCGATAAGCACAGAACTCCAAGAACCTGCAATAGAACTTAAACTTGCACAGTGTACCTGCAAGTATGAGAAAGGCACAAAGAAGCACAGAAGGATGAAAGGACCGAGATTAGTCACAAACACACACTTTTATTGCTTCAATAACATGCACAATGCATCATACATTCAAAAGAGGCAATAGTTGCCATTACAGTCTTGAAGAGGAGGCTTGAAAGTTCTCTCAACACACAAGAACAACTTGCAGAAGAGAGAGGATTCTTGAAAAGTATACACTCGCCTGAGATATCTAACTGTCCAACTTGTCTGAACTGTTGGAACCCTTTGAAATGAGCTTCCAACTTACATTTATAGAAGAATATGTGAGAAAGGAGAGGAAATGTCATAATTACATTCCTAAAATAAAGGCCCATGATGTATTTATTGTAGTTAGTTGAACTACCTGAGAAGGTTCCATCATGGGTCATTAATTGCCTGATGACCTAGTCTTCTCAATTAATTAAAAGAATATTTAAATAAAATATTTAAATAATAATAATAAATATTATTATTAAAATATTTAAATAAAAATATTAATTTAATTAACATAATGTTGGGACCCCCCCGTTGACCCGTTTGACTTGAAGAGGAGGGGGGTCCATGTGGATAGAGTCTGCACATAGCCAAACTCGATGAGCTTCGAATCCTCTAACTCGGTGTTGCACTCGATTTTGAACCCCACACTAACTCTTTCCTTGCTTTGGTAATCGCACTCTTTTGCATTGAGTCCTTCGAATAGTGAGCTATCAAACTCGATTCTTATCATTTTCCTCTGTTAACTCGAGGCCATTTATGCATTCCTCATTCAAACTTCATGAAACATCACCACGAGCTCCTTGCAAAGTCGCCGAGCTCTTCATCCAGCAAATGATCTTACCTTTCCTAGGCTCAAACTCACTTGAATACCGAGCTTAACCCAATACTTCTAAAAAGAATGGTTTTACCACAATGCTCAGGATTCTTCCTCATCATATAACACTTGTAGTAAGAATGTTTTGGCTTTGCCATAATAAGCACAATTTGTACCTTCCAAACGATGAGAAAATGCCATTATCAATAAAGACCTAGTACTGCCATGATGATGACCCAGGCTCATGCCCATAACATGTCGATAGACACCCTTGAGACTGATTTTTGGCCAAAGAACCCTTCGGTATTTTGGCAGTGCACTCGGCAATCTCGGCTCCAATCAACAATTATGCCACTATTGGGATCTTAGTATGGCATAGGTAGCTGTGAGCTACACCATATACTCATTTTTCTAGAAACTAAAAAGATCCTTTATGTTATAATCTGCAACACATAAAATAAGCCCTTCAAAAAATACATTGAACAACTGGGGTAGCCAAGAGGACCTTGGAAAAATGTACAGGTATCAATGATATGAATTCCTCGTTAGTTGTGGATCAAAGCTAATAGAAATAAAGCTAGATAAAATTAGCTTGAAACTATAGTATAATCGTCCATTTGTTAAAAAAAAAGTTTCTCGAACACAGTGCAAAGAATACTTTTTATTATGCGATTGGACGTACATAATGGAAGGGTATAAATTGCTTATTGCCCTCGAGTTTCTCAAAGAGACCATTTACGAGTAAAAAAGATGTAGCATGCAAAACGGCCGACCAGGTATTTCAGAGTTGACCTTCACATTCAATTCATTTTTAGGAGAAGAAATGTTGAGCAATATGAATCGTTTCATTCTGCACCGTAATAAACCTTCATCTCCTGATTCAGGAAAATTTTATGAAGCCTTGAATGGCGTGACTCCAATCCATGTATGGCATGGCGGTGAATATTTGTTTTCTGCATTTCATTGTTAAATCGACATCGAGTTCAAAATAAGGATAAGCCTACAAATTTGAAGATGCATTCGATACTGAACAGATAACAACACAATTGGATGACCTGCTTGTTGGAAGCGCTCAAAAGAAAGGCTTCTACTATATTGCAACATGCCTGCTACCTATGCGTGGGATTTTTCCGCGACCACCGAATGCTCAGAACTGTACAGAGGACGAGGAGAAGGTCGTGGAGCTATCTTAGCCGATTCAAAGTCTGAAAGTTCAGTGGAATCCTAACAAGGGCGGATCTGTATGAAAGGAGACACTTTCTCGTATGATCTATGAAACCCAATCCACAGTCCATGCAACACGCATCCTTTGATCTCCATGCACTCACCGCTCCACTCGGCGTTTGACTCGTTCCTCCAACCTGGCGTCATTTTTGACTTGCACAACGTGCTCTGATCCTATTTACACGGCCGTGCGGAAGTCTGATGTTGGATTGCCATCGTCAAATCTCCACGCTTGGCAGTTTGATCGGATTTCTCCCCTACGCGGAGTGAACAACATGGTTTTCCATCCCAAAATTTCCACTTGGCGGTGCTGCTCCGAATCTCCCCCGCGTGGAATTTCTTCCTTGGCTTGCCATCCATGAAAACCCACTTGGCATTGCTCGCCTTATTTCCCACGTCCGGGATTGGAGTGCGGGGTTTTGTTATCATTTGGCCATATTTCATTTTGGACAGATGGCCACCGATTTCCACTTTTCCGCTCAGCGTGAGGAGACATCATTTTCTCGGTGCAAACATTTCAGCTGTAGCTTGTAAGGTGTGATAATTCCGACAGAATCCTTTATGCCCGCCAACTTAGTGACTCGTTGAAGATGCTCATATAATTGCAAAGCAAATTATGCTCCATGAATATTCTGATATGAAACAGTTCCACCTCTATGAGATCCGCTTCCATGAGTTGCATCGTAAAACAAGTAAGGTCTCGATAGAGAATCTTTGTAATAAATTTCATCAAGTCTCCCGGTAACACTCTCACTGTCACTTAATCGATTTTCATAAAAATATCTTGAAGGAAAATCCCAAATTTGAGGATGCATTCGATGCTGATCAGATAACATAGTTGGATGACTTACTTGCTCAAAAAGGCTTCTACTATACTGCAACATGCCTGTGCATCGAATGCTCGGCCGCTTTGAGCGTAGAACTGAAATTCTCCTAGGAAAGTGCCGTGAGGAAGTAATTGGCTATACGCAGCAGCTACAGGGTAGAGAAGTAAACTTATCTCAGAAAATGAGTGGCTCTCAGAGAGAGTCGATAGCGACAGACTACCGCAGGGTGATCCCAAGGAACCATTGGTGTTGATCCACGATGTTCAGTTGCATGTGACCACAGTCGTGATCAATTGTTGTAAAATCTTGCCGCTGTAGTAGAAGAACGAGATAAAGTTTTATTGAGTTGTCTCACCTTTTCATTTTGGAAATTCTCTTCCATGGAAGAAGCTCGACCAAATCTTGAGGCAGCTATTGTCTCCGTCGAGTCATTAAAACTGAATTCATATTCCAACAAGGAAGCATCAATCTCTCCATGTTGAATTAAACCGAGTCGAGCTCGTCATTTCTCTGCCTCAATGAGCCAACCATCGAAACATCCTCCGCTCCTATCGAGACTCTTTTATGACAAGCCAAAGTTGGACAACCGAACTTACATTTCCTACTCATGAACTCATCTAAGGCTTGTGATCTGAGTTATGACCAAGTTAGGACAAGGCACGAACTCCTCGATGACTCATCTCTTTATTCCCGATTTGACACTGTTTTAGCTCGACCGAGCGAGATAAGCTTATCGAACTCCTCGATGGCTCGCATTCTTGGAAAAAATGAGCGATCTCACCTGATGACCAGAAGTGGGTCCCTGGGACCAATGTCGTGATTTGATAGTAATAAGGCCCTGTTTTCCAATTTTTCCATGTGCGTAAAATTGGATAACATTTTTGGTGACCTCTCGGGGATGATTGCCTACTAAGCATGATTCCAGTAGCCTTAAGTCATCCATTGGGCATGGAGTCTGTGTTGGAATCCTAAAAGTAGTATGATTTTCTTTGACACATCCCAAAATTTCTTTGAGCATTGCCGATATCCTGGACCTCCCTGGAATGCTAAGCATGAAGTATACTGAATCTGTTGAATGCTTGACATCCATGGAACACTGCAAAAATTTGAATGAAGTGATTTTAAACTGTTATGGAAACCTTGAACCTTTCTTCTCCTTGACACCTTCCAATGATGAAACAATGTGCAGAACAACACAAAACACAACAACAAGGAAAGAAAAACAACAACACGCAACAATGTGCATAAGCACTTAGAGGAAAACACCTAATTTAACTGTACAAGGGGTGGAACGCTTCTCAAAAACAAGCTTTGAGATGTATCCCATTCACATGAATGGGTAGTTCTTCTCCATTGAGCCTAGATAGACGAAATGAATTTGCCTCTTTGCAACTTGTGATGATGTATGGCCCACTCCAGAGAGCGTCAAACTTGGCATGCCTGCCTGGTTTGGCCCTGTCTTCATCCCATTTGAGAACTAAATCTCCCTCTTGAAAACACCTGTTGGATGCCTTCTTATCAAAATATTTCTTAACTTGAGCCTGATGCTGCTCCAAAGTTTTCATAGCCTTGTCTCGTACTTCCTCTAACTCCATGAGTTCAAACAAACCTTATGGTGGAGGATCACTCTCTATAACTTCAAGTTGATGAGCTAACTCCAAAGAAGGTAACTCCAATGAGAGTGGGAGTTTTGCCTCTCTTCCATATACAAGAACGAAAGGAGAATTTCCGATGGCCCTTTTAGGTGTGATCCGATCTGCCCATAAGGTAGTCTTAAGTTATGTATGCCAAGTCCTCTTGTTAGTCTCCATTGTGCGCTTAATAATCCTTATGAGGTTTTTGTTGCTAGACTCAGCCAATCCGTTTCCTTGAGGATAGTAATTGGACAAAGTTTTGAGGTATACCCCATTTTTAACAGCCCATTCACTCAATTTCATACCAAGAAAAGCCAGCGCATTTATCGAAATGACCAGAACGGAACACCGAACCTCATCATTATACCCTCCAAAAAAATCTAGAACCGCCTTTTCATTGCTCTCTCTTTAATGCTACCGCCTCCGTCCATCGAGTAAAATAGTCTGCATTGCGGTAAGGACTCACTTATGTCCATCACTTGGATGGAGGATTAATCATTCGATGAAGTCCAACCCCATTTAACAAAGGGTTGATCCACTTGAATTGGATGCAATGGAAGAGCTACCCTTCGCTTACCTTCGTGAAAAAGGCACATTCCTTACATTTCCTTACCCGAGAAATGGGCATCCTTGAATAAATCTAGCCAATAGTAGCCACTCGCATGATCTTGGTAAATTAGTCATTTGTTCGTGTGGAATAATGTCCTCCAGATAGGCCATTATGAAATTCTTCTAGTATCTTACTGACTTGTTCTGGTCCTATGCACCGAAGGAGGACGCCGTTCAAATCTTTTCGAAAGAGAACGCTATCTACCAAAACATATGGGATAGATTGAAGACGGAAAGTTTGTCTTTGGTTTTTATCCATGTTTGCCGGGTATGCTCCTGAGAAGATGAAATTCTTCATTTTGGATAACCAATCAGCTTGATCAACATCCTCATCAGTATTTAGGAGTGTCACGTCCTCATTACTTTTTGATTCCATGTCTGCAGCAAGTTGCTTTGACATAAACCCTTACCTTTGACAAGTTTAGTGACTTTGATGTGCACGTCATACTCCATTACCTTTATGATCCATCCAGACGCTTCTCATTCATTTATTTATTCAGCAAAAACTCCTTGACACCTAGATGAGACACCATCAGATGAATCTTGTTGTTGGACAACATGTGCTTGAATTTCTTCAAAGCTTGAATAACCGCAAAGACTTGCTTTTCAATGAATGAGTATTTGAACTCGTAGTCTTTGAGGGATTGACTGAAGAAAGTGATTGGTTGCTCCATCAGGTTGTTGTTTTGTTGGGTGAGGATCCCTGAAATGCTCTCTTGACCTGCAAAAGCATAAAGGATAAAGTCTTTGTCAAACCTGGGGTTCACAAGTGTGGGAGCTTGAGAAATGGCTGTTTTGATGGCTTCAAAGCTTTCTTGTCCTTCCTTTGTCCATGAGAATGGCATGTTTTTCTTTAGCATGGCTGTCAGTGGTTTAGCCAATGTCACAAATTGAGGGATGAATCTCCGCACGAAATTTATGGTTCCCAAGAAAACTCTGGAGGCCCTTCTTATGACTTGGGAGAGATAAGGACATAATTGAATGAATCCTAGCTGGATCGATTGATAATCCTTCCGCTAAAACAACATGCCCCAACAATTTTCCCTCGTGCACTGCGAAAATACATTTCTTGGGGTTAAGTGAAACCCCAAATTCCCTACACCTTTGGAAAACTTTCCTTAGATGCGTGATGTGATCTTCTGCATGCTTAGAGTATACAATTATATCATAAAGGTAAAATAAAATAATATTGTTGATTAGCCCCTTAAATGCCATGTCCATGGCTCTTTAGAAAGTAGCTCCAGCATTGGACAATCCGAATGGCATTTTATTGTAGGCATACGTGCCCCACATGGTAGTGAAAGCCATTTTGAATTGGTCGGATTCTTGGAGTAGGATTTGATTGTAACCTGAATATCCATCAAGCAAAGAAAATCTTTGAGCTCCTGCCACCATTTGAAGGATCTGCTCCATCGATGGAAGAGGATAATGGTCTTTTAATGATGCACGATTCAAATCCCTAAAATCTATGCATAACCGGATCTCTCCGTTCTTCTTCCTCACGGGCACCAAATTGGCTACCCATGAGGAATGCTTGATGGGAAAAATTATACAGGTCTCTACGAGCTTGGTTAGCTCCTTTCTCATTAGTGGCTCAATTTTGGGATTAATTGGTCTTTGTTTCTGACAAACTGGCTTAGCATTAGGATCCAGTTCGATGGTATGTTGTGCTAGACCTGGATCAAAACCACGCAGATCTTTATAGCTCCATGTAAATATGTCATGATACTCTTGACAAACTTTGATGAAAGCTTCCTTCTCCTCAGAAGTACACACTTTTCCGATCTTAAGAAATTTTTCATTTGATACTTCAACTTCCTCAAAATATTCTTCTCTGACCACCATGTTAGGGCTTTGTCTTGTGGCTTGGTCATCTGAATTGAAAATGGATTCCAAAGTGAATAAACCTTTTGGTAACTTGTTGCTTTTAAATTGGATAATTTTCTCACCATATGACTCCTGCAACTTATCTTGATTCTTTGTAGCAAACTCCGCCTCTTCTTGTAGGAAGAGGACAATTTGTTTATCACTATCAAACACTTGCCAACTACTCACATTATCAGGGACTACTGGTCAAACCACCATTTTAACAAATTACTGCCCTTCTTTCATGATATCAACTAGTATGTTGTATTGTGAACCAATTGTAGCAAGCCTATCTGCATCTTGATTTTGATTTCTAGGGATTGCATGGATTCCAAAAGCTTCGAAATCTTCAATCAGGTCCCAGACTCGGTTCTTGTATGATCTTAAAAGATCATTTTTGGATGCACTACATGCCAAAACTTGATGAACAACTAACTCACTATCTCCAAAAATAGTCAAGGCCTTGATTCCCTTCCTTTGGGCTAGCTGAATTCCTTGCACAAGAGCCTCGTATTCAGCAACATTGTTAGTGCAACTGAACTGCAATCGGAAAGATGAGAAGTACTTATCTCCCTCTGGAGAAATTAACATAACACTAGCATCGGATCCATTCTTACTTCTTGAGCCATCGAAGAACAATTGCCATAATCCTTTAGAATCACTTGGTGTTTTGACAAGTTGTGGTATGATCGTATCTTCTTCATGGATACAGTAAGTACCTAATCCTGTTTCTTCCAATACTAGGAAACCAGCTTCTTCTTCTACCAATACATCAACGTAGGGATCATACTGATGATCTCTACTTACTTCATCTAGCAATGTATCAAGGACTTCTTCAACAAGGGTGGTTGGTTCATGATCGACATCTTCCTCTTCGGGATCGCCGATGGTGTAATTTCCATTTATGGGACTAGCAGTGTAGGGTTCTACATGATTATGGCAGATTGGTTCTGCCCTTATAGTTACTTTGGTTCCGTATCGAGTCCTAAGAATCATATGCGACCAATTGGCTGATAGGTAACCGCCCATCTTGGCAAAGTGAAATCTGTGATAGGCAGATGGCAAAGAGGGGAGGGAGATTGATGACCGATATGTCTTGGGTGAATGAAAAACTTGGGCATGCATGAATGGTAAGTTGAAGTCCTTTGATAACCCCAACAGTCTTAACAGTTGTGCCATCCAGTTGAACAACCCCTCTTACAACTGGTGCATATTGTATGCCTAGTACATCTATAATTTGTTTCGGCATGACTGAGCTACTGGCACCAGAATCGATCATGCAATTATGTACCAGGTGGTCGCCAATGATCAGGGAAATGTAGAATGGTGGTGGTTTGTTTGCCGTAGGAATGATTTTCCCTTCCGGTTGACACAAATTTGTAGCATTTGTCACTCCATGGCTTGGTGATCTGCTGGTTGTACTAAAACTGTTCAGAGCTTCTCGCAACAGGTTTCTTTGGGAAGGGATCGAGAGTGCGTCCCACATGGTAACGCTCAGATTGGTTTTCTTCATTTGTTCTACTATGCTGAAGGGAATTTCTCCAAATTTGATGACACTTTTTTGGGTATTGGGGTCCTCCTTTGGAAAATGTTTGTTGGGTACCGTGATGCCTGGAGAACCATCTTTCCCTGCGGTGTGGCTAGCCGGTGTTTCTAGTGATTTATTTCCCGCATTTTTATCAACTACCATTTGAAACCCAGGTTGAGAAGTGGATGCCAGATCAGCTTCGAGAGGTTGAGGCTCCATTGCTCTCTTTTTGGAACGAGTGTTTGCTACCACTAATGAAGAATCTATATTTAATCCGTAAAAATCTTCTTCTTGTCAGTTTAGCAAAGCGGATTCTTCAGGTGCTTGCGGTTGATCTACTACTTCTTGCGTAGATGAATTGTTTGTTAACTCTGAAGGGTCAGATACACTTTCAACCATAAGGGCCTAGCTAAGAACCCCATTGGGACAAAGATTTTGATTGTGAGGTTGAGAGCAAGGATAACACCATTCGTAGTCTTGAACTAGATTATTTTGAACAGGTACTATAGCTCTAGATGAGCTAGCTGCAAGAGGGTTATGAAAGTTCAAGGGCCTGACATTTGCAACTTGACTTGTAGTTTGATTTTGAGGCTGATTATTCCCTTGAAAAGGAGAACGGTTAGCTTGGCAATCTTTGCTGATTTTGTGGTGATACGGATGATTGTATTGAAATTGTTGCCTTTTGAGTGCAACGAGCTCATTTCCAAAATTTTGCAGTAGCGACTTGACTTTAAATAGGTCATTTGAAGAGGTAGGGGAAGATTGAGATGGTTGCTTGGAGTCTACTGGAATAGGAGCAATGATAGGCTGATGATTCGTAAGATCTGGAGAAAAGGGCATTAGTGGTCGTGGAGCTATCTTTCCAGCATGAATCAAAGAATTCTCTACACTTATGGCAACTTCGTAAGCATTAGGAAGTGTAGTCCCTCCCATGGACTAGATCATAACTGCTACATCACTATTCAAGGCTCGTAAATAGTACAAGAATGCATTATGCGCAGAAGGCTTTACGAGCGCCGGAATCCTATTCCAAGTTCTGTGGAATCGGAAGTTGAAATCACTCATGTATTCTTGGGAAGCTCTCTTTATGGTAGTAAGTTGTTCCAAAAGTGATAGGTGATCACTTTTGTCTTCAAATTATTTACATAGATTTTCTCCCAACTCGTCCCAAGTGGTTATAGTGCCAACACCTAACCCACGAAACCATTGAAGCACTTTTCCCTTGAAAGAGGTAGCAAGAAGTCTAACTGCAACGTTGTCTTTGGTGATATTATGTACTGCACAGATGTTGGCTACATCAAAGATATGCTCCACTGGAGTAACGTGAGTTTCCCCCGTGTAGAAGGGTAAAATTTTGAGTGCCGCAACAGGTATCGGGTCACGTTGAGCCAACATAAGAGGACTGCTTGCATTGAAAGGGGGAAAAACTTGGTTCCTCGCCATAGCAACGAAAGGTTGATTGTTCCTAGGTGGAGGAAATCTTCCGTAAGGAGGAGTTGAATGACCCCTACTAGGTAAATCTGCAACTGGGGATGTGGAAATGCCTCTTCTGCTTCTCTTTGGAGGAGACAAGGAAAGTTTGATATGTTGATACTTTCCTTTCTTTGAAGAAGATCTTGTCTAAATTCTTCGCATAAGTTATTGCACTGAGATTTGGAATCCAGAGATATAGATTCGCCAGGTACTTTGACTTGTGTAAGTGAGAAGAGAAGTACCAACTCTCTATCCCACCAGGTGTGTCAAAAACTGTTGTGTGTGGTCGCACGGTGGCTTAAGATTTCTTGTTTGATAATGAGACACCTCTGAAAGATGGAAATCTAACTTCTATGATGTCCCAGTAAGTGCAAAAACTATTGTGTGTGGTAAATACGGTGGCTTAAGATTTCTTGTTTGATAATAAGACACCTCGAAAGATGGAACTCTAACTTCGTGATGTCCCACCGGGTGTGCAAAAAGCGTTGTCGCGCAAATCACCTGCACCCTCTGAATGGCCAGGATGTGAATAGGACGTTCGGTGTGATTGGGACACATGAGATCACCTCTCAAGCTATGGGACTTGGGCTCGAGGTGAACCTCCGGAGAAGGCCGGCTTCCTCTTCCTAAACTAAGTGTTGTACTACTCCTAGTGTAACAAAAATGATTATCTAGTCCTATGCTAACATTTTCATGGGGTTTTAGGGAAAGAGATTTACAAAAATGAAACTATGCTAGGGATGGTGATGCACCAAATAAAGGGTGTCTTGATTCAGGAAGGGTTAATTTGAAGAGGGTGTGTGCACCACAGGTCAACTTCACCTACTACAACTTAGAGAGGGTACATGATACCACAAACTAAGAGACATGCGTTCCCTTTGTTAAAATTTATCAGACCGAGAAATATACCAGTTTCCCAAAGTGAATAAGGATGAACTCAAGAATGGTGAAAGACACCACAACTCAACCGCATGCAATACTTCACTACTCGATAAGCACAAAACTCCAAGAACCTGCGATAGAACTTAAACTTGCACAAAGTGTACTGCAAGTATGAGAAAGGCACAAAGAATCACGAAGGATGAAAGGACCGAGATTAGTCACAAAACACACACTTTTATTGCTTCATAATAACATGCACAATGCATCATACATTCGAGAAGAGGCAATAGTTGCCATTACGAGTCTTGAAGAGGAGGCTTGAAAGTTCTCTCAACACACAAGAACAACTTGCGAGAGAGAGGATTCTTGAAAAGTATACACTTTCTGCGATATCTAAGCTGTTCAACTTGTCGGAATTGTGGAACCCCTTGAAATGAGCTTCCAACTTACATTTATAGAAGAATATGTGAGAAAGAAGAGGAAATGGTCATAATTACATTCCTAAAATGAAGGCCCATGATGTATTTATTACAGTTAGTTGAACTACCTGAGAAGGTTCCATCATGGGTCATTAATTGCCTGATGACCTAGTCTTCTCAATTAATTAAAAGAATATTTAAATAAAATATTTAAATAATAATAATAAATATTATTATTAAAATATTTAAATAAAAATATTAATTTAATTAACATAATGTCGGGACCCCCGTTGACCCATTTGACTTGAAGAGGAGGGGGGTCCATGTGGATAGAGTCTGCACATAGCCAAACTCGATGAGCTTCGAATCCTCTAACTCGAGTGTTGCACTCAATTTTGACCCCACACTAACTCTTTCCTTGCTTTGGTAATCGCACTCTTTTGCATTGAGTCCTTCGAATAGTGAGCTATCAAACTCGATTCTTATCATTTTCCTCTGTTAACTCGAGGCCATTTATGCATTCCTCATTCAAACTTCATGAAACATCACCACGAGCTCGTTCAAAGTCGCTGAGCTCTTCATCCAAAAACGATCTTACCTTTCCGGTCTCAAACTCACTTGAATACCGAGCTTAACCCAATACTTCTAAAAAGAATGGTTTTACCACAATGCTCGGGGATTCTTCCTCATCATATAACACTTGTAGTAAGAATGTTTTGGATTTGCCATAATAAGCACAATTGTACCTTCCAAACGATGAGAAAATGCCATTATCAATAAAGACCTAGTTACTGCCATGATGATGACCTGTGCTCATGCCCATAACATGTCGATAGACACCCTTGAAACTGATTTTTTGGCCAAAGAACCCTTCGGTATTTTGGCAAAGTGCACTCAGCAATCTCGGCTCCAATCAACAATTATGCCACTATTGGGATCTTAGTATGGTATAGGTAGTCATGTGAGCTACACCATATACTCATTTTCCGAGAAACTAAAAAGATCCTTTATGTTATAATCTGCAACACATAAAATAAGCCCTTCAAAAAATACATTGAACAAGCTGGGGCATGAAAGCAGTTCCACCTCTATGAGATCCGCTTCCATGAGTTGCATCGTAAAACAAGTAAGGTCTCGATAGAGAATCTTTGTAATAAATTTCATCAAGTCTCCGGTAACACTCTTACTGTCACTTAATCGATTTTCATAAAAATATCTTGAAGGAAAATCCCGAATTTGAGGATGCATTCGATGCTGATCAGATAACATAGTTGGACAACTTACTTGCTCAAAAGGCTTCTACTATACTGCAACATGCCTGTGCATCGAATGCTCGGCCGCTTTGAGCGTAGAACTGAAATTCTCCTAGGAAAGTGCCGTGAGGAAGTAATTGGCTATACGCAGCAGCTACAGGGTAGAGAAGTAAACTTATCTCAGAAAATGAGTGGCCTCCAGAGAGAGTCGATTGCGACAGCTGCCGCAGGGTGATCCCAAGGAACCGTTGGTGTTGATCCTGATGTTCTGGTTGCATGCGACCACAGTCGTGATCAGTTGTTGTAAAATCTTGCCGCTGTAGTAGAAGAATGAGATAAAGTTTTAGTTGAGTTGTCTCACCTTTTCATTTTGGAAATTCTCTTCCATGGAAGAAGCTCGACCAAATCTTGAGGCAGCTATTGTCTCCGTCGAGTCATTAAAACTGAATTCATATTCCAACAAGGAAGCATCAATCTCTCCATGTTGAATTAAACCGAGTCGAGCTCGTCATTTCTCTGCCTCAATGAGCCAACCATCGAAACATCCTCCACTCCTATCGAGACTCTTTTATGACAAGCCAAAGTTGGACAACCGAACTTACATTTCCTACTCATGAACTCGTCTAAGGCTTGTGATCTGAGTTATGACCGAGTTAGGACAAGGCACGAACTCCTCACGATGACTCGTCTCTTTATTCCCGATTTGACACTTTGTTTTAGCTCAATAAAGCGAGATAGGCTTATCGAACTCCTTGATGGATTGCATTCTTGGAAAAAATGAGTGATCTCATTTGATGACGAGAAGTGGGTCCACAGGACCAATGTCGTGATTGATAGTAATAAGGCCCTGTTTTCTAGTTTTTCTATGTGCGTAAAATTGGATAACTTGGTGTACCTACGCATAAGGCCAAATTTTGAAAAAGTGCTTACTTGGAGAACGATGTCTCCATTCTTGAAGACCCCATAGGAAGGAAGAAGGCCGTGCCTAGAAAGAGGGAGAGAGAAGAGGTGTAGAAGGCACCAAGTGTTCAAACTACTTAGGCGGTAAGTGCGCTAGAGACAAGTGCTAAGCCTAGTACTTATGCATGGAGGAAGAAGTCCCCAATCAAAGAAAAGACTCCAAAAGAAGAGGCATTAGAGCACAAAGAGCCCCTCACTTAGGAGGAATCACTAAGGAAGACATCACCTGTTGAAGAAAAAGAAAGAGAAGAATCCCCTGTACTGGAATCCCCAATAAGGAAGAAGTAAAAGGTGACGGATGAGGCTGATTCAGAAGAGATAGAAGACCTAGATGCCTACATCGGTGACAAAGATGATGATGAAGATGAACCAGGAGGTGAAGACCATCCCATCTATGAGATACATGATTCTGAAGAAGAAGGAGATGAGGAGTATAACAAAGGAGATGAGGAAAAGGAGGATGAAGAAGAGGTGAGACCCAAGGCAAGGGGGTAGGTGGGGAAGAAGTTATAAAAGAACAAAGGACCCCAAGCCTCACAAAGGAATAGGTAGATGAGGCCGTAGAGAAATAAGTGGCAAAAATCATCAAGGACTTGGTGGAACAAGAAGTGGAATGCAACGCGGATGTGGTGATGAAGGAAGTTGAGGAGGAGAGTGTAGAAAAAGAATATGGCAACATGGGAGGAGATCCCAGTTTGGTTGTAAGATTTCCAAAGGCTACATGCATAGGGAGGAAGAGTGCATAAGCATCACAAGTTCAAGGGATGGGATACATTGATGATTTGAATAAGGTGTTGTGTGCATGCTTCAGAGCACCGTGCCAACATAACAACTTTTAGCTATGACTTCATTTGATGAGGAAGGTACATACCCTTGGACGAGGAAAATGTTGTCATGGGCATTTGAGTCCCACATTGATGAGCCAGAATTTGAAGTAATACAAGGGAAATTTATGTGAGTGTCAAAGACAAAAGGAACAAGCCCCTTGGTGAATGCTCGAGGTCATCGGATGAGCAGATTCGTAACGCAATCAACAAAGTCTCGATTGAGGTTGAAGCACAAAATTTGGGAGAAATGATAGTGTAAAGTTCCTAGAGGCAGAGCTAGAGAAAAAGGAAGAAGAGCTCATTGAAAAGACTAAAGACTTGAAGCAGGAAGATCTAATCAGCGCTCAATTAAGATGTGAGTTAAAAGATGAAAATACAAGAGTGCGTGAGGCATAAAATAAAATAGATATGATCACGGATGCCATCGTCCTAAAGCATCTAGACTTAACACCGCCGCAGTGTAAAGGTATGGATCATCCCCTGTAATTCCTAGAGGACTTAACCCGCATACTCACCATGAACAGGTGACCACTTTCCTTAGAATCAGCGAAAGAGGAATTGGTGTGCCGGGAGAAAGAAAATAAAATAAAGGTTCTAGAGATTGTTTCTCAGTACAACAAGATCCTCACCAATGTAAAATTTTCCGCACAAGTTGTTGAGGCTACCTATGATAACTGTGTAGAGAGAGAAAAGTGGAAAGTATCCTAGTTGCCACCCATGAGGAAAAACTCAAGGATTTCTAGGAAAAGAACAAAGGGAACATGGTAGAGTGAGACAAGATCCTAGCCAAGGTAGAAAAGAAATCAGAGGCCATTGAGACCTTACGGGGCTCAATCAAGAACCAACTAAAGGAATTGTACCCTCAAATCACTCGAAGGATGGATGCACTTGAGGATTTGGGAAAGCAGCTGGAGGAGATTATGGAGATAATGAGTGCTAAGGGAGAGGAGCTTAGTTTTGAAGAAGTGAGTGCCCTGGTGGGTGACCTCTCTGTCAGCAAGCATTGCGAAACAAGGTTGACACTTGGGGGAAATTAGAAGCTGATTTAAGGAAGGATTTCCCTCTCCTCCTCCAAAAGTAAATAAATTTCCCCATTCTTTCATTATTTTCCCCAATTCTCATTCCTTCATTCTTCCATTCCAACCATCTGTAAGGATCCACCATTCTTTAATTATTTATTGAAGAGTGTTTTCAAGGATGGAGAATAGGCATAGTGTGGGGTGATGTTGGGCCCCAAAATATCAACTAAGTACAAGAAGGCACGTGGGCATGTGGGACCTAGTTGAAGAAGGGCACGTGGGTTGAAAGCACGTAGGGAAAGGGTTTTGGTAGGGTTTTTTGGAACACATGGCGTGCATGCACAAGGCAAAACATGTTTGTACTTATGTAATCGGCAAGCCAAGAAACACACGAGAAAAACATGACCCTTATGGATAAGGTGCCATCTGCTGACTATGGATCAAAAAGGGAATATTCCAGGCATGCGATGGAAGTTTCTAGAAGACATCATTGCAAAGAATGGAGAGCTCAGATCTGGAAAGGCATGCTTCCATGGAGGACCACTTCGACACTTGGAAACTGATCTATAACTTCTAGAAGGCATGGCGGTGGGTGCTAAGGCTATATATACAAGCGCCTAGTAGAAGAAATGAAGATAATAGATATAGTTGAAGAGAGGTGAAGCCCTACAGAAAACATAATGAAGAATGTTATGGGTTAAGGATTAGGAGATCTATGAGCAATAACATATAGAAGGAGATGTGTTCTCATTTTTCTTTGTAATATGATGAACCTAGTATAGTTCTTATGCATGAATTGGCTCGAATAATTATATGAGGATCTGTTATGACCTCAAGGGATGTAATGTGGGTTATTAAATTTTATGGTATGAATATAATGCTCTGTTATAAATCATCTTTGTTCAATACTTATGCATTTTATTTCTATATGAATCATTTGCATGTGCTTCTTGTTATTTAAGTTCATAAGAATGTGGTTTAGTTCTTTTCATCCCGCATTTGATTATTTGTTATAAGATGACGCATTCTCATAAAAATCACATAAAGGAGAGACTCGGTGCCTGCGTGTGCCTCGGGTGAGCGCCCAACTCCTACTGGGTGATAGGCCAGTGCACATGGGATTTTCCTATTCTATGAAGGGTATAAAAATGACTACATGTAAAGTCTAAGTACAAAATGAAACAATAACACCTATGAGAGATAAATGTGGATGCCCCCAATAACCGATGCGGGAAGGGTATAAGGTGAGCATCTATGTTACATGTAAGAGACCTATATCTGGCATCACAACTAGACAAAGGCATAAACACGCATGTGTGGGTGATATAGATAAATGACATACAATGAATCTAACTAGCATGTGTAATAAGATGACCATATGGAAGCAAGCGTAAGCAAAAGTAAAAACAACCATAATATGTAGTATGCATTAGATGGATGAAATGGAATGCAAGACATAATGATAAGATCCACGTGCCCCTCGAGTGGAGGGAAATATATGCAATGAGGTTCATTATGTTTTTCCCCTCGCGGTCAAGAATGAACCGTAAATGATAGTGCATCATTGGGAAATGGTCAAAGTGTGTGTTGTGTCTAGCACGTTGTGATGAGTATGTATGCATAGTGATGATGATATGCGACATATAGAAGAGATGTGCATGAGCCGTATAGCCTAAGCATATGTCATGACATGATGAATGGATGAGTGATGATTTAGCCCTAAGTGTATATCACTACAAGATGAATGAACAAGTGATGATTTAGCCCTAAAGCATATATCACTATTAGATGAATAGTAGGAGGTGGTGATTTAGCCTAAAGCATATACCACTACAAGATGAGGAAAAGAGTGGCAATTTAGCCCATAACGTATGTCACTAACCTAGTAATGTTGCATGATAAGAGGTTGAATGTGAAACATGTGATGAATGCAAGGTTCATTTGATTTGTAAACCCTCGGTAGTCGAGTATGGACCGATGAACTAAAGTGCATCATAGGGTGGAGAGTGCAACGCGTAAAATATGTAGTAGTATAAGCAATGATGAAAGATGAACATGTGGTGTGTAAAATGGGTAAATATGCGTTGTGTAAAATGTGATATAGGATGTGTAGAATGTGTAAAGTGTAATGTATAATGCGCAATGTACTATATGTGTAGATATACTACTAATGTAGTATGTAGGATGATATGATGCTAGACTCATATGTGATGAAGAGTAGTATAGTATATAGAATATATGTGTAGTAGGAAAATGAGAAGTGTATGATGTAAGACACAAGAGGTAGTGTAATGATACTATGTATAAAATATAATGGAATATGTGTAGATATCTTGAATGTGTGTTATGCAATATATAAGATGAGTAGTATGTAATTCTAGACGCATGTAGAATAATAATAGCATATGTGTATGATGAGGAATAGGATTATAGGTGATGTATAAACGTAGGAATGTCAAAATGTTGTAAAATAAGTGTAAAATGTATGGTATAAGATGTGCGATGTGTGACTACATGTGGTGTGTAATGCCTATAGTGTAATGTGTGGGGTTCGATTTAGTAAGCCCTCAGCAGGTCAAGTGTGAACCGAAGCACAAGAGTGTGTCATTGGGTAATGGTAAAATTTGTGTGAATCTAAGTGTAATATTTCTTAAGATGCATTATGTTGAGTGGATTTTTGAGTGGATTTTCTAAAAGGGTGGTCGGAGATAAACTCCACCACCAAGTTTGTTAGTGATAATGTATGGACCAAGCCAATTGGGATTTGCCTTTGAGAGGTTCCTTAGCGTTTGTATTATTTTGAGTCTCCTTTAAGACTAGGTCACCCATATTAAAATCTCGAGGATGGGTTTTCTGATTGTATGTGTGTGTAATGTGAGATTGATATGTGTAAATATGCTCGAGTGCTTGGACATGACACGAGTCCAACATTTATAGTTCATGTAAATGATTTTCATGACATGTATCATCTTTAAGGATGCCTTTAAGAGAGATCCACAAAGATGGTATCTTGATCTCAAGTGAGATGATGGATTCAACACCATAAACCAATGAAAAAGGAGTTGAGTTAGTAGGTGTACAAAAATCCCAAAGAGCGTAGAATAGTTGGTTATGTCAATCAGCATACCACTAGAGTTAACGGTCTTGTGTAGGATTTTGAAAATAGTTTTGTTGGTGGCCTTTGCTTGGCAATTTCATTGCATGCAGATAGTAAGGTGTAAAGAATCATTTCTTTATTTTGAATTTGGTGCAAAAATTTTAACGTCCTTATTTTTGAATGAAGGTCCATTGTCTACGAGTATGGTAGAAGGTACCCCAAAACATGTGATAATGTGCGTTGCAAGGAAATTTCAAATGTTTGTCGAGTAACCTTTCCAAGGGGAGTTGCTTCAACTCACTTAGTAAAATACTTAGTAGTGGTAATGATGAATTTTTGGCCATTAGCAGCTTCAAGATTAATCATGCCAATGAGGCCGAAGCCCCAAAGGGAGAAAGGCCAAGTAAGAGCGATGGGTTGGAGGTCGGGTAGGTGCATGATGGATATTACCATGTTTTTGGCATTTTTCACAATGAATAGCTTATTCGAGGCAATATTGTTCCATTGTAGGATAATAATATCCTTTATGTAAAATCTTTCGTGACATAACTTTTTTTGATAAATGACCACCACAAATATTGTCATGGATATGCGAGATTGCGGTGGGAATATCATCAAGTAAGAGACAACGTAAGAGACAACTATCAATGGAATGTTTGAATAATTTTGTCCCAACGATCACGTAAGGAGTAGCCCTCACAACACAATCAGAGAGCTTCATGAGGATGTAGTGTATCAAGAATAGTTTGTTTATATAAATAGTTATAATTAGGTGTGAACCATTCAACGTTGTCATGATTACACGTAATGGTGTAAGATGCAAGTGTTAATGCGAGAGATAGATGGATGTTGTAAATGTGTAATTATGAAATTATCCCGGTCATCGGTAAAGTATTTTGGGATGAGTGATGCGACACAGACATAACATCTGCATGCTAACTATCCTTGTGAGGAATAGTAGTAATGGAGTAGGAATCAAAAGTAGCCGAAAAATCCTTTGCAAGGGTGTTGTATGAAATGATATACTCTTCCTTTTTATTATATGTATCATTAACTTGATTGATGACTAATTAAGAATCATCGTGTATGCATAAGTTGCGAATGAGAAGATTTTGAGTAGTAAGAAAGCCTAAAATGAGAGATTTGTACTCAACTATGTTGTTTGTACAAGAAAACCCTAATCGATATGTAAAGGAAGCAAGTCATCATGTGGAGTAATGAATACTATCCTATCCCCAAAGCACTATATTGACAATGAGATTCATCAAAGTACATTGTCTATGTATGTGACTCAATAGTATAGGTAGTAAAATTGTCACAAAAGGAATCAAAGATGGATGATGAATCCAAGAGGGGTGCTACAGCTAATTGATCGGCAATAACCTGTCCTTTAATTTATTTTTACAGTATGAACTTAAAATCAAAGTTGGTGAGGAGCATGACCCTACGTGCCAAACGTCCCAACATATGTGTGCGGGATAGGTGGTAACATAATGGATCAAACTTTGTGATAATATGTACTTCATTGTTAAGTAAATAATGCCATAATTTGTATGCGGCGTGACAAGGCCAAGGCACAATTTTTCAATATAGTTATAGTTGCATTCATAGGAGAGTAGGGTGTAAATGATGTAATTTATGGCTCTCTCTTATTGATAATCCTCATACCAAAGCTAATAAAGTGCCTAATACATGAAAGATAACATAAATATACAACAAGAAAGGTCGATCGGCCACTAGAGGAACTAAAATAGGAAGAGTGAGTAAGTAGGATTTGCTATGGTCAAATGCCTATTGACATTGTTCATCCCAAACAAACTTGGTATCTTTCTTCATGAGTCGTGTGAATGGTTGGGTCTTATCAGCAAGTTGTGTAATGAAGCGTTGAATAACTTAAATATTACATTATAATGATCGTGATTGATATAATTTCTTGGGTGGAGGAATATCGGTGATGACCTTTATTTTTAGGGTCGATCTCAATGCCACGTTGAGAGATAATATATCCAAGAATTTTACCTATTGTGACCCCAAAAACACATTTTTTAGGATTCAAGTGCACACAATATTGTTGTAATCATTCAAATAATATCCGTAGGTCCCTCGCATGGGAGGATCATCACCTAGATCTTTCCAAGATGTCATGTACATAATCCTTGATAATCTTGTGAATTTAGTCATGGAATATATGTGTCATTGCTCGTTGATAAGTATCCCTGATGTTTTTAAGAGCGAAGGGCATAAATGTATAGAAAAATGTACCCTATGGTGTAGTGAAGGATGTTTTCTTGGTCATCAGGTTGATCTTGATTTGATTGTAACCCATAAAGCCATCCATGAAGGAAAGAATATCATATCCGGTTGTAGAATCGACAATAACGTCAATGTGTGGCAAAGGAAAACTATCCTTAGGACATGCTTTGTTTAAATCATGGAAATCAATGCACCAATGAATCTAACCATTGGGTTTCATGATGGGGACAATATTAGACACCCACTTAGGATAGTTAACAACATGAATAAAATATGCGTCTAGAAGCTTCTGGATTTATTCTTTGACTAAGAGGGCTACCTTGGGGTGCATTTTATGAATTTTCTGTTGGACAACTTTGGCTCTTGGGTTAAGGACAATGTTATGGATGGCCACAAATGTGTCAATACTTAGCATATCACTATAATCCCATGCAAAAATATCAAACAAATCATGGACTTATTTGATATCTTTTTGTTCAAGAGGGCTAAAGGAAGCGGTGAGAAAAACTATGCGTGGATTCTCCGATGTGCCTAGGTTAAATTTGATTTTTCTTCATTGAGAAGAGTTGAATGGTCTTCAACATATAGATCAATAGGAATAGTGTTAGGTAGATCAATGCTATCATCGGTGACTTGATTCTCGTAGATACGTGGTATTAGTGAGGGATAAAGGATGATGTCTCTTATAGTGAAAAGAGGGAAGATGATCATAAGAACCCATATAATCAAGTAGTGGTTATCAATAGAAAAAGTATCAAGGGTATCCCAAGAGGAGTAGATGCATCATCACTAATGAGTTACGAGATGAAGTAAAGGGAGTGAAGTAGCATGAAAGGTGGTATAATTATCCATAAGAGGTACAAAAGGAGGTTGGTATCCTAACCCAAATTTGTGTGACCGTGTGGGGAGGTCCCAAAGCTCTGTGACTTTATGTTCTTGTTGATCTATATTCTCATTAGAGAAGACAAAGTGACATATATATTCATACCCTAACCCATACCTAAAAATTCTTGAGTAATGTCAAAGGAATCAGGAGTATCGGTGGTGAGATCAATAGAGTTACAATATTCAAAAGGTGATGGATTAGCTGACACATCATAAATAGTGCCTTGATGATGGAATTTAAGCCATGCATGTAATGTAGAAGGGACCATGTGCATAGCATGGATCCAAGGTCTCCCAAGAAGAATATTATAATTGAGGTTATTGGGCATGACATGACATGGAATATCAATTGTACATGGACCAATAGTGACAGTAAATGAACAATACTTAAGACATTCTTAGGGATTTGATCAAAGCCACATATAAATATGGACGAAGGAGCTAAAGATGCTTCTGACATTCCTATATGTTGAAGGAAAGTTATGTTAAAAATGTTAAGGTTAGATCCATTATCAACTAAAGTGTGTTTGACTCTGACATTATTAATACAAACTTGGATATACAAGGGAGGGTCATGTTGTAGTAGCACTTGAGAGGGTAGATCATCTGTTGTGATAGTTATTTGATCCTCATTAAGGGATAGAGCCAAAGTGAACTTATGGTATACATAGTCGGGTGAAATATGGGGAGGAATATAATTGGTAGCTAAGTACTTCTTAAGCTTATTGATATAATCGAATAATTTTGCGAGTAAGTGTGGATAGAGATGTTCATGATGATCGATTCTAGGACAAGGACCTGAAAGAAAGATGAAATAAATCTTAGAAGGATAAGAAATGATGATCCTTTAAGCATGGAGGATGGATTCACTTAAATGATTAATCGAAAAAATGTGAATTAGACACCATATATTTAATCTAATCTAGGAGGACATATAGACACATTAATTAAACACAACTAAAATAGTATGCAAATGAAATAAGTAAGCTAATCTAATGAAAGTAGGAAACCCTAATGTGCAAGAGGGAAGAGGAAATAACTCAAATAATTGTATACGCTCACCAAAATGTGTCACAAAAATGATTGGAAAAATAGGTAGCGGGAATGATTATGTATGAGCCCCAAAAAGGATGGATCGGGCTATATCTCTAGACTAGAGCACCTAGAGGAGGACTAGGGAACCCGGGGCACTCAGTCTGCAAACTGGGCCCTAGTATATGCAACATGTCTAGAACTCAATTTCATAGGATTGACAGATGGTTCGAAACCCTCGTCATTTATTGAATCAACTTCTTTGCATGACCCGAATGTCATTTGGTATTCCAAGGTGAAATAAAGACCTACAAAACCCTAACAAAGCATTAATTCCTAAAAAATAAAAATGCATATGCAAAGGTCGACGACCTTAGTTGCCACAATAGTGGAGATACTAGTGAATATTCTTGGTCCTCATTATGGTCTCATAATTTTATATTTATAGGGTTATCTTGATATAATTTTGTAATAATACCAAAAAGGCCAACCATAAGACAATTCAAATGTTGAAATGGTCATAAAGTGCCCAAAAAGTGGTGAGTAAGTGAGAAAAGGACCGAGGTGCCCTCGATGGGACTAGGGAACCCGATCAAGGCTAAAATGATGGGAAATGACAAAATTTGAGTGGGCATGTGGGTGTAATAGGTTGGGAATGAAAAAATAAAATAAAAAATATGGCCAAAATATGGGGGTTAATTCATGCTTTCTTCTCTAAAAAACCTTCTAAATAGTAGTATGAGACCGGGACTAAAATAACCCAAAGTGTGTGATTTTGTGACTACAAAATTAACCCAAGCTATTAAGCAATGAAGTAATGAAACCCTAAGTGCAAAGAGGGTTAGAAGAGCCTTAGCTAATTTTAAGAGGTTGTAGGATTGTGTCGCAATGGAGACTCGGTGAACAAGAATGGAAGGTGTCACATATGAGCTCAGTAAAAATGTAGATCTGAAAAATTCAGCTAGATTGGGGCACTTGGAGAAGGATGAGGGCACTTGGGTCACTCTGGTCTAAATTCTAGGTGACTGGTCTATAGAAAAGGTCGAACTCGGTTCCGATATGGTTGTTAGAGCTTCACACTTGTTCACTTTTTTTCACGTGTATGTTAGTGTAAGATCATCGATGTCGTTGTAAACCTATAATGAAGAAAACACCTACAAAAATCCAAACAAAGCATCAAATCCATAAAAAGAAAGATGACAATGAATGAGTCGACTATCCTCATACACCACAATGGTGGACTTATAATTGAGCATTGCACTACATCTCGAGCACTCGTAGACACTATAAAATCACTCACTTATTAATTAAATGTTTAATTAATTAAGTGTGTACATTCAAAAACAACTTTGGACTCGCATGGAATCTACTTGGACTCCACATCCTCTTCTCAATCAACTACCACTTAGATTCCCATCAAATCCACATACCAAGTCTTCTCAATTGCACTTCTAGAATACTAGAAAGGTGGGGGAAATTCAATTACACGTAAAATCACCTTCCCAGATGTAACTTCTACAATTAATTTCATCATTTCCCTAATTTCCTTGGAACTTATATAACCTCCTCAAATGCTATTTTGAAGCATGTGCAAATCAACCATGTTAAACCGTCTTCCAACTACTCCTTCCTCTATAAAATGTAGACCTACTCTGTATCAAACCCTCTTGAATTTACAACACACTTACTCTATCAAATTACATTCCAATATCTACATATTGGAAGCTCCCAAAATTGTGTTCATAACAATTGCATCCCCACTTTGGAGGTCACTCAAGAGCACCCAAAATTCCAAAATGTTACACAACTCAAAGCTCTTAAAACCTACTTGAGGTTTACTCTAGAAATATGTAGGAAGGTTTCATAAGTTTGTTTGTTTGCTTTCCATTTTTAGTTAGTTTTATATGGTTTACATTTTAGCATGCCCAGTGGGACACACACCCATCTTCCTTTGTTTAGGTTTTTAGTTGTTGTTCAATTTTTTTCACTTGTTTGATTTAGTTTTTCTCATAGTATTTTTATGATTTGTGCAGTTTTACAGTGATATTTGTAGGTGTTTTGCTATTTTGGGAAAGTGAAATCAATTTCTAAAAATAAAAAAATAATAGAAAAAATTGCTTATTTTTTGCTTTGTGTTTATCTTTTGTGATCATTTATTGCACTTTGTGAGTTCTATTTAAGATTTTCTTAGTTATCATCTAATTTCTTTATGTATCTTGCTCTAACCTACAAAAATAATAATAGTTAGATTTTGCATATATATATATATATATATATATATATATATATATATATATTAAAAACAAATATAGATTGTTGGACATACACTGAATTTTATTTTTAGCAAAAAAACATTTTTTTCAAACCCTAACTAAATCCTATCCCCACCCTCCCCTCCCTCTATCCATCCAACTCACCATCTCGGTCAAGCTACCTCACCTATCCCCTCCCCCATGCATCACTCTCCCGGTGAGCTCCCTTTATAGCTCGACCCACCCAGATCGCCTCACCTCTCCCTAAGTAACAAACTACAATTAAATAGCCACTTTCAATCAAAGTGCAACAAAAATGGGCCATACACAACAAATGGCTATTTAAATTTTCCAACAAAAGAAGAGAACACCCATATAATATAATCATTAAATCCTTTAAAACAACAGTCTACAATCAGCATACCTTATGAATTTACTTTAGACCTTTCTTTAAAGATCAAACCCTCTACTAATCAATAGGTGCATCCTTTGTTTTAATCTTGAGAAAAGACTGCATATCCAAGAGAGAGTTTTATCAAAAATCATTGAAGTAAAATTAAATAAACCCCTAAAAAGCTTTCTAAATTCATTTCGGTAAAAAAATCCCAACCCTTAAACAAAATATTAAGACATACACATCTAGTATGGAGTGAAAAATAAATCTAACATCCTTTCATTCTAAAATTTTACAAAAAAATTAACAAATACAAAGATTGTAAAATAATTATTGACCATAAATTTTTGTGGCCAAAAAGTTTGATGTTATCTCTTCCTACTCTTTTTTTGTGAACATCCTCTCCTTACTATTGCAAAATTTAAACAAAGAAGAAAAAATGTTACATCATTATTTAAAAATAAAAACACAATCAAAAGGAAAACACAAAAAACAGAGTATGGCCATGCAAGACACCACAGAAAACCCCAAATCGAACAAAAAAATGGAATAAATTGAAATAGGGTAAAAACTATCTTTATAGTAGGAGCATTGTACCCATAAACTTCTCTATTATGATTCAGATCTAAAAACTTATTTAAAATTTTCAACCAAACTTGTCGATTCTTTCAAGAAGCCTCCGGAGGTGTTCATTGTCCTCATTTGTAACTTTACAAATCATGTTGAGTGATTTTTGGTGAGTCTCAAGCTCTATATGTGTTACTTCTACCTCATCAAGCCCTCCTTTCTCTTGATGCATGTTTTTAAGAATTGAATTTTTGAGGCATTCCAATAGTATGGTGCTTCCCTATTGTAGGTTTCCCATCCACAACTAATTGCCATCTAATTTGATCGATGAACTCATTAGCCTCGCCGATCAAGATAAATCTGCGCCTAGTGCAATTAATGGCTCCAAACAAGTCATGATTCAACATATTCGTAGCACCCTCTTAATGGTTAATTTCAATCACCATTGTCAGCTATGGGAAGAGCCTTTCCCATTATAGACACGCCTTTCAGCGTAAAAATAATTATAAAGGTACATCTTCCACTATCTCAAATAGTGAGGGAAGTCATTGAATCCCAACCCACCCCTCCTCTTATAGTCCCAAATCCGTTATGAGAAGAGCATGCTTATATCGAAGATGAAGAGGAAAATGTTAATGCACTTAATGAGGATGAACTTTCAAAGGATATGAAGGAGTGAGATGCAAGATTGAATGTAAAGCAAGTTCCTCTGCTAACTCAGCCTCAATCCAAGTTTGAGATTCAAGATCGGGACAGTGGAGACCTGCTGATTCCCCACAAGTTTCAAAGTCAGTTGAAGAAGAGAATGTGCAAGCCGAGGAAGAAGGAATCTTGAGTGTAAAAGGTGACATTTATGAGTGCAATGATCCTGATTTCTAGGCATGTCAAGAACTTTCTGCATTTATGAAACATTGTAGCAATTTTCCAATATCCTCATCGAATGCAACAACTGACCATAGCGGGATTATTTCCATGGTGGAATCAGAAGTTTCAAGTGTAGATTATACCATGCAGAAGTTTTAGATTCTTAACCTTCTTCATATTTTCAAAACTATGTTTTATTAGATGAATTTGATCTTATAAATTTTATGTCTGAAGATAAGGAAGGTCATGGAGCATCAACTCGCTAATTCAGGAAACATCATAAGGGAGGTAGAACCCTTTCCACAATTGGAGAACAAAGAAGCAAATTATACGTCGATTTGGATGAAAAATACCTATGGAAATACCCATTTCAGTTATTCCATTATCTAGCCTTCAATGTAAGTTGTCAGTGTTATGTAAGGAAATACTCAAGGACCAAAACTAGTTTCAATTTATCCTCTTGAATTTGAATTAGAAGAATTGAATCTTCTACAACATTCATTGAATGAAGAAAGAGAGGAGCATGCGGGAGAAACTAAGTCAAATTCAGAGGCTTTGTGTGGAGATGAAATTATTGAGATTTTCTTGCTCTCAATTGTGGAGTCATATTTTTTTGATGAACAAGTGATAGTGGAAGAAAACCAAGGACATCTTGCTTCCTTTAATTGTCCTAAAAAATAGTAGGTGTAAAAATTTGATCTTGCAGGTCTCATGTAGGATGAGGAGGTTTAAGATGCAGAACAATTTTTTTCCAGATGAAAGTGGAATTCCTATATGATAAGTATGCTCCAAACACTTGCAGTAACTTTCTAGTAACTTCATTTGAGGCTGCAAGCAATCCAAAAGAGTTTCATGTGGAAGAATTCCTCATTGTCAAGGAAGGAAAATAAAATGAAGGGAACATCTCTTCGACACCATGCATCCATAAAGAAGATCAATTGTTTGTAAATGGGAAACAAGAGGGAAATCAGGTCATGAATAACCATCTTTTTCAAGGATTTCTTCAGTAAGAATTTCTTATTAAAGTTGAAGTTCAGAGAAATAGAAACATTCAACGGGTTAGACCATGTCCCATAAGGTATTTGGATTCTTTAGAGACAAAAGAGAGGTCACAACCAGTCACATTCATTTCAAAATGTGAGGATGAATTTCACATCCCCAAGAATCAATCGCTATGCCTCTACAAGAAAAATATAGAGAAACTAAAAGAGGCATATTTCCTCTTTCTAGTTGATGCCTTGGTGGACTAGGTGAAGAATTGGGCTTGCTTCAGTTTTTCACTTTTATTTTCAGCCATGTTCGTTATCACATCATCTTCATGGCTGCCCATTGTAAGGACAAGAAGTTATTTTGCACAACTAGTTACATGGTTTGTTTAGCTCACCTATGCTTCTGGTTAGTGTAGGGTAGTTATAGGTTTTCTTTCAACATAATAAGTGCATTACACACCCTGCATGTTTCATTTGGGGCATGTATGGTTTTCAGCTTTAGTGTGTTTTGTTTTCCATTATCGCTCTTGTGTTGTTCTGCACACTATTTCATCATTGGAGGTTTTTCAAGGCAGATAAAGGTTCAAGGTTTCAGAGAAAGTTTCAAGATATCCCTAATTCCTCAGCTACTTCATTCAAAGTTTTGCAGTATGCTCTAGATGTTAAGTGTTCATAAGATTTAGTATACTTCATGCTTAACATTCCTGGGAGGTCTGAGATTGGCAATGTTCAAGGGGATTTAGGAAAATTTCATTTATTATCCTTCATTCTATGGTGGTCATTCTAATTTCTCGGATGTCGGATGGCGGTCATTCTAATTTAAGGTATTTAGAGGTCAGGAATTTCATGGTTCAACATCAGGTTTTAGATTGATAGTTATGACTCCATGCCCAATTGATATACAAGACTATTGAAATCATGCTTAACAGGAAAGCATTCCCAAGAGGTCACAAAAATGTTAACCATTTTTCCCCCGGGGAAAAATTGATAAATGGGGGTATACATGCAAAATGGTTGAAGTTGGTGTATAATATTTTCGAGAGTTTGCTATACCTCCATGATATCTCAGAACTGAGGAAATTCCATGAATTTTATGATGTAAGCTACTCGGTGAGTTTGAAAAATGAGTAGGAGAGTAACCTTTAATATATATTCATTGAGATAAATGGATAAAATGATCGAGAGGATAAGATGCGCAGCCCCAACACAAAGAATAAGTACCTTGACATTTAATCACCAAAAATCTCAAAGTAAATTTGATAGCATGGAGATGTTAAAACTCAAAACATGGGATTCGGTAGAAGGATCAACTCGGTTGAGAAAACAATGGATGGCTTGGGTATTAGCTTGGTGGATAGCCAAATAGTTTAACCATTTCGAGGGTTGTTAGGTGCTCAAATGGAAACTCAAGATTTTATGCATGCAAAGTGATATTCAACATAGACCGAGTTGTCACCGAGTGGCTCGAGAAAGAAATCAAATGGCTTGGGGTGTTTGAAGTGTCCTGCGTAATGAGCCATTGAAATCATGTATGCATTAAAAGGAAGCAAGCTAGGTTTATGGCTCGGCGTTATTGGATTAGTTAGGAAAGAATCGAGCTCACCGGAGTCTCAAGGTGATCGGGAGAATATTTTGCATGGCTCATGTAGGAATAAAATTTTAGGTATCTTGTCAATCGATTGCATAGGAGGAGTCACAAAGATCGTTTGGGAAAATGACAAGATCGATAGTGAAGGAAACTCGTGGCTCAAATCGATACACAAGCGAACTTAGAGCCGCAAGTGGAGGGGATAAGTTAAACAACGCATTGAATCAACCCGCTCATACAAAGAAGAAGAGGTTAAGGTCTTAAACTCATTTGTAGAGGCCATGTAGGTCATCGAATTAGCTGGTGAATGCAACATATTGATGGAAGAGGCTAAGCGGAGAGCAATGTTCACTAAGGCATGAGATTGAGATCCTCAATGAGCCAAAAGCAAACAGTTGGTAGGTGTAGCTTGGAAGATCGAAGAATGAATAAAGCTCACTTTGGGTGAGCATATTAGTAGCTCATATCGTAATTTAGAAGAAAAACTCACCATAGTCAGTCAAATCAAGCTTGTCGATAGGATATTAGGTAGTGATCATAACGAAAGAGGTTGAAATAAAGATAAGATGTTGAAGAAACTTGGACCACGGAAACTAAATTAGGTGTGAGCATGTATGGCTCGACTTACACAAAATGGAACTCATCCATTGATGTTGGCTCATCCGGAAATAGGAATAGTTTGCATATGAAGAAAAATCACGCATGAAACATACATGTTAATCATCTAAAGACTCAGGTTGAGCCAATGAATTGCAAGTGAATTCATAGGTGGCTCAAGTTAGCTTGAGAGAGGTAGAAAGGGAAGCACCCAATACATGAAGGCCAAGGGCAAGAGTAGCCTCATAAATATGATCTCATAGAATTTCAGCAGAAGAAGCAATTTGTGAGCTCGGGGCACTCTGGACCGAGCTATTTTCAACATAGTATAGAGCTTGTGGAATAAGCTACAGGGTGGGTGCATTGGTTCAAGCTCGGCTTCGAGTCATCAGGAGAAAAATTCCATGGGATCAAGCCATGGTACAATGTGTTGTTGTTTCAAAACAAGCTCTTAGAACCAAAGGGAGGAGATAGTCAAGTTTGTAGAGATGGTCATAGTGATAGCGGCGAGATTAGGGCGACTCAAAATCACCGAGGTACTTTATTGAATGTAATTTGACTGAGTTGAGCTCGGGAATAACAAGTGAGCCACTATGAATTTTGATGAACTTGAGCTCGGCATGGTCCAACATTGTGGTATAAAAATGGAAGCTTGAACTCATGCTCAAACCACATGGATAAGTGCCATCGATGATCTAAGGGTGATATCGTGTGAAAGTTGTTCATTGAGATTCAATAGATTTTGAGGTAATCATGTGCGGGAGTATCTAAAGCTAGGTCATTGGGCTCCCAACATCAAGCTCTGTGAGAGTGGAATTGATTTGAAAAAGAGAGTGATGAAATTAAGGGATCGAGCTATTTTTAATATCTTGATGCATGTTCAGAGAGTGTTCTTGGTCATCAAATTGGCGAAGTAAAGGTAAATGAATAGTATCTTGATAGAGGTTAGGTGAGAAAGTTGGAAAGGATAAAAATGGAGGACCTTGAGCCGGTGATATGTGAGATCGAGCTCAACATTTGGATTGATGGACCGAGTTTGTAGTGGAACAAGCCAACCCATGATAAATGACTTGATGGCTTACGAAAATGTTGAAAAGCTTGGGCCATGCACGAAGACTATAGATGGATGAAAGTTTGGCACATAGGTCAGATGTGTAGGAAGAGGAGAACTCATTTGGGGAGTGCAGTAATCATGAGGAAATATTTTCATAGCTTGGAATCATATTATAGGTTCATAGCTTGATAGTGGAAGAAGTTTACAAGAAAGCCACAATTGGTAAGTCTCGAATGAGTTTTACTTTTACATCGGCAACACATTGAGATCAATGTGGAAAATGAGGAGGCCAACTTTACCATGGCACAAGTAGGAAGGATGAGCCATAGGAGAATGCAAGCTCATAACTGAGCTAAGGGTTCGGTGACTAAGAGCACACTACGGTGAGAATTAGGTTGGCTCGTGGGTAATATTAGGAAAGTCGTGATTGAAAGAAGCTTGGATTGATCTTAGTAGCAAAGAGTTGAAGGAATGAATTTGCAAGGATGCATAGCTTGATGAGGTTTCAAGCTATTTGGTATTTTTCGTAGGTCTAGCTTGACATCGGTGGGCAATTGAAATCATATAATCATTGAAAGGAGCCGAGCCCTATCATGGGTGAAGAGCCCCTAGGCAAAGCTACTCCGAAGCAAGTAAAAAGTTTGGAGCGAATTACGTTTCAAGGGATCGTTTTGGAGGAACTATATTTTGGAATTTCGGATAATTTATTTTGGTGTTTTGGAACTTGAACATTTTCTGGCTTTTGGGATATTTTGGTTTGGAACTCGCACTAGGAGAATTGACAAAAATTGAGGAAACATTCTCAAAACCAAAAATCTGAAATTCGAGTTCGAGGATCTTATTTTTGGGGATCATACACATCGGGAACATAGTGGGGAGAGTTTTATTTTAGAATCTGAAATTTGTTGGAGATTTGGCCAACGAGGGAGATTGGTGGGCAAGTTCTAAGGTAAGTTACATGGGCAGTTTTCAAAAACTCCAGGACCAAGGTATTCGACATTTTCCCATGTCAGTGTATCAATTGAGACTTATGCAGTAGTGAGAGTATTTGAGGGACATGCTAGGATAATTTTGGGAAGTGCCACGATGACCCACGTTGGGGTATTTTGAGGGGCTCGATAGTATAAAAGGATTTTCCTAACCAAAACAAAGGTGGTAGAAGTGAGACGTGGGGCATCAAGTTAATTGTTAAATGAAGTGGGTAGGAAATATCGTTAATTTTTTTTTGAGTGAAAACATGTGGCACCGGGAGTTAGAACATAGAACTCACCAATCAACTCACCAAGTTGGTTGGTGAGCTAGCCAACTATACAACATCTAAATCCCTTCCAATGAAATATTTAGCCATGTGGGCCCCAAATTTTATCAAGGAAGACCTACGAGAAAATATATTAAAATATTATTTTTATTGAATGATGAGATAATTCAAATTTTAATTTATGAAATCATCATGAGCCATTATCAGAGAGATGATGGAGTACAATACTCGAGATACCCAATAAGCAAGTTTTACTCAGAAGACCATAACTTCCTCCATGATTATTGGTTTTTCACAAAATTATAGTCGTTGGAATCAAGAGAAGGAGAGCTACGCCATGAAGCAATCAAAATATGAATTTTTTGAAATCTTACATTCCAAAATTACAGGTTTTCCTCGTTCCTTGAGTGGTGTCTCAAAAGGTGGAGGTGCAATGAATGGGAAAAGATGGCAAACAACAATTATTAATTATTTTCCTACATTCTGGCCTAGATTATAAGGTTTCTCCTTCTTTCTCTCACCACTCAGCAAGTGCTATAAATTGTAAAGAGGTTCTTAAAACTATAGTTAGACACTTTTTCAATCTTCCCCTCTCTTCACAAGCTAAAATGTTGTGAATTTGTAGGATCTCAAGCCTTTCTTCTCAAATTGTAATGGTAGCCTATGCCTTTTCCCTGATGTAATGATGCACTGTGAAAGTGCTTGAAGTAATGGAAATTATGTTTTGTGATCAGTTATATGTCCTTTCATGATTTTTCTACTTCTATTTTCCTCTCACATGTTTGCATGTGACATGTGCAACCAGGGTTTCTTTTGCAAGTTTTGGAGGTCATTGTGCTTCTCAAGGTGTGGAAGATTCCATGCGGCTAAGTTGTGGTGCTTATTCACCTTTCTCAATTTCATCATTCTTCTTTGGAACAATGATAACTTGTTTTTCGATCGATTTTAACAAAGGGAATTCATGCTTCATAGTCTATGGTATTCTGTACCCTCTCTAGGTTGTAGAAGGTGAAGTTGACTTGTGGTGCACACACCCTCTTCAAATTAACCCTTCTTGAGTCTTGCAAAACCCTTTGTTTGTGCATCACCACTTCAATATAGGTTTTATTTCCTTGCAAATCTCTCTCCCTAATCCCTTGAAATGTTAGCATAGGTCTAATTAGCCATTTTCTTGCACTAGGAATAGTTTAGCACTTAGTTTAGGAAGAGGAAGCCAGCCTTCTCCAAAGGTTTACCTCAAGTCCAAGTCCTACGGCTTGAGAGGTGATCCCATGTTACCCAATGAATTTTAATGTTGTGTTCACCTTCAGGCCATTTAGGGGGTGTAATGATTTGGTGATAATAATTTTTGGCATGCCCAGTGGGAAAAGAGGCACATCTTTCATAGGTGTGTGTATGTGTTCACTTCATTTCATTAAGTGGTTGTGTTCTTAGTGAAATTTCAGCCTTATGAGGCATACCCAAGCACAAGTGGAAACTTCATTGGTCAAAGTGACTTGCTCTCTGTGTTGCAAACTTTCGGTTTCACCCATTTCCATCTAGTTTCCTTAAACATATTTCCATTTTCTCCCATTCATGAATTTGTGTAATTATGGCTTTGTTTTCAAGTTGAGTTCCCATTTGCACTAGAAGTAACACTTTCCATTTTCATGTTATTTTAATCCACCCCCAACTCCATTTTATGATGAGAATCAACAACATCCATATTTCTATGAGCAGAGCCATGGACAGTTTGATGGTTCACTTAACTATGCATATTTTCAAGAGCAAGAGCATGAAGATGATGGAGGCTATCCTACAGATGAATATTTAAAGTTAAAACTTATTATTTAAAGAATGGAGGCATGCATGGTACAATGTAGATCCACAACTCAAATAAAGACGTTCAAGATTGGCTTCAAGGTAGTTTGTCCATGGGTTGGCCCTATGCCAAGGTTTTACGACCTGCAGGAAAAGATTGGTTTCATGACTGAATTACTACCTCAACTTGAAGGTTGGATCGAAGAGATAGAGGCTTATGAGTTCAATGCAAGGAATCCTTGTCAATGGGAAAGTCCTACACCACCACCTCATAACCCTCTTTCCAATTCCTAGTCAATTTCATTTCAGCCTAAACCTCAAATTTGAAGTTTTTTACCAGCTACCCATGTTGAGAATTCTATTCCTTCATTTCCTATATTTCCATCCCATCATGAATATTTTATTCCTTGGCCTTATAAATTTCCTTATTTCCTACAAGGGCCATCAAGACAAGAATTTTCACCTCTTTCGCTATCTCAAACAGTGAGGGAAGTCATTGAATTCTAACCCACCCCTCATCTTATAGTTCAAAATCTGTTCAGGAAGAGCATGCTTATATTGAAGATGAAGAGGAAAATGTTAATGAGATTAATCGAGGATGAAATTTCAAAGGATATGAAGGAGTGGGCTGCAATATTGAATGTAAATCAAGATCCTTTGCTAACTCGGTCTCAATCCGGGGTTGAGATTCAAGATCGCAGTGGAGATTGTTGATTCCCCATAAGTTGCAAAGTTGGTTGAAGAAGAGAATGTGTAAGCTAAGGAAGAAGGAATATCGAGTGTACATGGTGACTTTTATGATTGAAATGATCTCGATTTCTAGGCATGTCAAGAACTTTCTACATTTATGAAACATTATAGCAATTTTCCAATATCCTCAACGAATGTAACAAGTAACCATAAGCGGGATTATTTCCATGGTGGACTCAGAAGTTTCAAGTGTAGATTATACTATGAAATAATTTTTAGATTCTTCCCCTTCTTCATATTTTCAAAACTATATTTTCTTAGATGAATTTGATGTTACAAATTTTATGTTTGAAGATGAGGAAGGTCATGGAGAATCGATTGTTAATTCAGGAAACATCATAAGGTAGGTTGAACCCTTTGCATAATTAGAGAACAAAGAAGAAAATTTTCTGTTAGATTTAGAGGAGTATTTGGATGAAAAAATACCTATGGAAATACCCATTTTTGTTATTCCATTATCTAGCCTTCAATGTAAGTTATCTAGTGCTATGTAAGGAAATACTCAAGGACCACAACTAGTTTCAATTTTTCCTCTTGAATTTGAATTAGAAGAATTGGATCTTCTACAAGATTCATTGAATGAAGAAAGAGAGGAGCACGTGGGAGAAACTAATTCAAAGTCATAGGTTTTGTGCAGAGATGAAATTATTAAAAGTTTCTTGCTCTCAATTGTGGAGTCAGATTTGTTTGATGAACAAGTGATGGTGGAAGAAAACCAAGGAGGTCTTGCTTCCCTTAATTGTCCTAAAAACTACCAGGTACAAAAATTTGATCTTGTAGGTCTCATGTCGGATGAGGAGGTTAGAGATATAGAAAAAAATGTTTTGGATGAAAGTGGAATTCCTATACAATAAGTATGCTCTAAAAATTTGCAAGTAACTTTTTAATAACTTCATTTGAGGCTGTAAGCAATCCAAAAGAGTTTCATGTGGAAGAATTCCTCATTGTCAAGGAAGGAAAATAAAATGAAGGGAACATCACTTCAACACCATGCATCCATAAAAATGATTAATTGTTTGTAAATGGGCAATAAGAGGGAAATCAGGTCGTGAATAGCCATTTTTTTCAAGGATTTCTTCAACAAGAATTTCTTGTTAAAGTTGAAGTTCAGAGAAATAGAAACATTCAACGGGTTAGACCATGTCCCATAATGTATTTGGCTTCTTTGGAGACAAAAGAGAAGTCGTAGTTGGTCACATTCATTTTAGAATGTGAGGATGAATTTCACAGCCCCAAGAATCAATTGCTATGCCTCTATAAGACAAATACAGAGTAACTAAAAGAGGCATATTTCCTCTTTCTAAATGATGCCTTGGTGACCTAGGTGAATAATTGGGCTTGCTTCAGTTTTTACTTTTATTTTTAGTCATGTCCGTTATCACATCATCTTCATGGCTGCCCATTGTAAGGACAATAAGTTATTTTGAACAACTAGTTGTAGGGTTTATTTAGCTCACCTGTGCTTCTCGTTAGTGTAGGGTAATAATAGTTTTGTTTTCAGTAGAATAAGTTCATTACACCCCGCATGTTTCATTTGGGGGCATGTATGGTTTTTATTTTCGGTGTGTTTTGTTTTCCGTTTTCGCTCTTGTGTTATTCTGCACACTGTTTCATCATTGGAGGTTTTTCAAGGAAGAGAAAGGTTCAAGGTTTCAGAGAAAGTTTCAAGATATCCCTAATTCCTTGGCTACTTCATTCAAAGTTCTGTAGTATGCTCTAGACGCCAAGTGTTCATCAGATTTAGTATACTTCATGCTTAGCATTCCAGGGAGGTCCAAGATCAACAATATTCAAGGGGATTCAGAATGGGTTCATTTATTATCCTTCAATCTGTGGTGGTCATTCTAATTTCTAAATGTAGGATGTAACAATTTTCAGGTATTTGGAGGTCAAGAATTTCATGGTTCAACATCATGTTTTAGATTGTGATTATGATTTCATGCTCAATTGATATACAAGGCTACTATAATCATGCTTGGTAGGAAAGCATTCCCAAAAGGTCACCAAAAATGTTATCCATTTCTCCCCTTGGGAAAAAAGGGTTGAAGTTGGTGTAGAATTTTTTCGAGAGTTTGCTATACCTCGATGATATCTTAGGATTGAGGAAATTACATGCATTTTATGATGTAGGCTACTCGGTGAGTTTTCAAAATGAGTCGGAGAGTAACCTTCAATATATATTGTTTGAGCTAAATGGATACGAGGCTCGAGAGGATCAAATGCAAGCCCCAACACAAAGAATAAGTAGCTCGAAATTTAATCACCTCGGGAACTTGAAAGTAAATTTGATAACATGGAGATGATTTAACTAAAAATGTGGTATTCAATGAAGGATCAACTCGGTTGAGAAAAAAATGGATGGTTTGAGAATTAGCTTGGTGGATAGCCGGATAATTCAACCATTTCGAGGGTTTTTGTAATGAAATTACTAGTATAATTTAGATTATGAGCAATAATAGAACACCAAATAACACAATATTTCAGAATAATGATCTCAATATGTAATTATAATAGCTTCACAACTTCAAGGGAGCAACATCCAAACCATATAATAAGACTCAAATGCTCAAATGATAATGAAATACTACCTACAATACCCTAAAAATACTATTCATATGCTATGGACATCACCGAGGCTGACCTATTAAGCATGAGAAAGTATAAATGATATAATAAAATGATATGGTAAGCCATAAGTCGGTTACTCATATCCTAATACAAGTAATAGCTTAAGGGAGTAGCATGCCCTTCCCCTTCAAACCAATGTTGTCCTCAATGTTGAATAATCTCGGATGTTGCTACAAAAACCTTTATCCTCCGGGTTGCATCTTCTATGCTCGATTCTTCCACTTGATCGGATATTCCTTAATCTCTCTGGTTCTTAGCCTCTTAATACGTGTTTGAGAATCTTCTACGGCTCCAAAATGATTCTTCCTTGTTAGGATTTTGTAACTTTTTTTGGGATTCAAATTTCTATCCAATAACCTTCTTCGGGCATGAAACATGGAATCTTTGGGTGTATGTGTGAAGATGGAGGAAACTCTAGTTTATAAGCAACACTGCCAATTTTCTATAGAACCTGATAAGGGCCATAATATTTAGGAGAAAGTTTGTTGTCCTTTTTCTGTTGCTTTAGGGACATCTGTTTGTAAGGCTGGAGATGTATAAAAACCCAGTCACCAATTTCAAAATGTATTTCACTACGGTGTTGATCTGCTTGTTGTTTCATCCTATTTTGTGCTAATTCCAAATTCTCCTTCAAACTAGCCAAAACCTAATGTTGATGTTGAATGTGTTCCTCAACATCTCGACCTTATTTTGCACCCTCAAGGAGGAAGTGATAGAAGGTGCATGGTAACCATATAATTCTAAAAATGGGGTCATTTGAGAAGAGGTATGAAAATATGTGTTATACCACCATTCTGCAAGTGGTAGCCATTTAATCCACCTTTTCCACTTATCTGATACAAAACAACGTAGATACCCCTCTAAGAATTTTTGATCACTTCCGTTTGCCCATCGGTTTGAGGATGATAAGATGAAATGTGAGCTAACCGAGTACCCAAACATGAAAATAATTCCGTCCAAAAATTACTTGTGAAAATAGGATTATGATAACTTACAATTGTCTTTGGGGTTCCATGTAGCCTTTAAAATGTCTCCAAAAAAAAGTAGCTGCATCAGTATCGGCTACAAATGGATGTGATAGGGCACAAAAATGGGCATATTTTGTGATCCTATCCACAATCACGAAAATAAAATTCTTACCCTCTAAACAAGGAAATCCGATGATGAAATACATGGATACCTCCTCCCATATCTGGCTAGGAATTAGTAAGGGTTGCAATAGACCTGGTGTCTTAATTATTTCCCCTTTGTTTTGTTGGCACACTAAACACTCTGATACAAAATTTTGTACATCCCCCTTGAGTCCTTCCCAAAAGAATTTTCTTTTTTTTCTATGATATGTCTTCAAAAACCCAGAGTGTCCTCCAACAAGTGAGGCATGTAGCTCTGTAAGAATCTTATGCTTCAACTCAGAATCTTCACTCAAGTATAACCTATCCTTATACCATAGGGCATTACCTTTCCTCTAAATTTTTTTAGATGTCATAGATCCTTGCTTGATATTCTATATTAGAGATTGTGTATCCGTGTCTTGATCCCATTCCAATCTTACTTCATCCACCCAATCAGCGATCAACATGGAAATTCCACATAATAAGGCATCTGCAGATGTATCCCTACGGAAAATGCATCGGCTACTACATTTTCTTTACCCTTTTTGTATATGATTTCAAAATCATAACACAAATTTTTTGTTACCCACTTTTGTTGTTCCTCGGATGATAAATTTTTCTCCAAAAAGTATTTAAGACTATCATGATTAGTTTTTACCTTGAAGTGTCTACCCATGAGATAGGGCCTCCATTGCTTGACGGCATGAAGAATAGCCATCAATTGTTTCTCATAGAAATGTTTGAGCAGATAATTTCCTTTGAATTGGAGACTCTCAAATGCAATTGGTCTTCCTTCCTACATTAGAATTTCTCCCAATCCTGATCTTGAAGTGTCACATTCAACAATGAAGGTTTTTGAGAAGTTAGGAGTAGCAAAGCGGGGTCTTGCACAAGGCTTCCTTGGATGCTCAAAGGATTTAGTGGCTACCTCTGTCCAATGAAAGGCATCCTTCTTTAGCAATGTAGTGAGTGGGGTTGCTATTCTACCATATCCCCTCACAAATATTTTGTAGTACCCTATTAGTCCTAGGAACCCACAAAGATTTTTGATAGTTTTGGGCCTTGGCCATTCCACCATAGCTTTGATCTTCGAGGATAAACTTTGACACCTTCATGGGATACAATGTGACCTAAGTACTCTACCTCTTGTACACCAAAAGAACATTTGGATGGATTTGCATAGAGAGTATGTTTCTCCAAAACTTCCAACACTTTATTTACATGTTGTAAGTGTTCTTCCCATGTCTTACTATAAATCAATATGTCATCAAAGAAAACTAATACAAATTTCCTTAAAAATGGCCTAAAAATAGTGTTCATCAAGCTTTGAAAGGTTGAAGGTGCATTTGTAAGACCAAAAGGCATTACCAAAAACTCATAATGGCCCTCATGAGTCCTAAAATCTGTTTTATGAACATCTTCCTCTTTTATTCTAATTTTATGGTACCCCGAATGAAGATCTAATTTTGTGAAATAAATAGCACCATGTAATTCATCAAGTAAATCATCAATTCTGGAATAGAAAAATTGTCTTTGATGGTGTACTTGTTTGAGTTCTTAGTAATATGGACACATCCTCCATGTTTCATCCTTCTTACATACCATGACCTTTGGTGAAGAATATGCACTCGGCTATGCACGATGATACATGCCTTCAACATTTCTGAACCATTGTCTCGATCTCACTTTTATGGGAATATGGGTATCTGTATGGTCGATGTTAGGTGTTTGGCTCCTGGAATCAATCGAATGACATGATCATGATCCCCAACTGGTGGTAGTCCCTTTAGAATTGCATCAAAAAACAAATGAGTGAGCATTAACACTCTTCGAAGATTGGGTGGCATTGAAGACTCTATATTTTGTACTTCTATGGAAAATAACTTTGCTATAAATCCATCTAATCCTTTTATGAGAACCTTTCGCATCGATGAGAGCTAATAACTTGTGGAGACTTAGCTACCAACCCATTCAATTGTATTTTTGTTCCATCCGAATGAAATCGCATGAACAATTCTTGGAAATTCATCTCTATAGTACCTAAGGTTATCATCCATTGGAAACCCAAAACAATATCTGCCCCTCCCATAGAAATAGAAAACATAGGTGAGTCTAACATGTAGTCTCCCATGGAAATCTTGATACTATGGAATTTTATTGTTCACTTGACTGTCCCACCATCCGCAATCATAACTTGCATTTATGGAGTTGGGTAAATAAAACAATTGAGGCGGGCAGATAACTTACTATTTATGAAGTTAAGAGTACTCCTCGAGTCAATCAACACCATCACCTTCTATTTTTTGAGATAGCCAATAACCTTGAGTGTTTGAGGAGTACTAATAAATGACAATGCATGGATAGAAATTATAGGTTGGTGATCCTCTACTTCATCTTCTACTAGTTCCTCAGCATCTCCTATAATTTTAGCTTCCTCATTATCATCATTACCTCTGTCAATATAGAATGAATTCTTCTCAAAAATTTTATGTCCTAGTCCATATTTGCTATCACAATTAAAACATAATCCTTTTACTCTTTTTGTTCCATTTGTTGAGGAGTCGAGTCTAATTGGCCTAGAAAATGAAGGGGAAGAGATAATACGAGTCTTTGGTGTTAATGAAAAGTAGCCTCTACTATAAAGAAATTTTTCCTCTACTCGACATGTCATGATAATAGAATCAGAAAAATTGAGTGGATTAAACATACATAACTCATGCTCGATGTGGTCCTTAATACCCCCAAGAAATAGGTCATTCAAATTCTCTTCTGGAATATTCTCCACCCTTAAGGATAGGTTCTGGAATTGATGCACATAATATTTGATTGATCCTATTTTTCGTAACTTTGCTAATTGACTAAATTAGTTCTTTGAAACACTGGAACTATAGTGCAATCATAACTCCTCGGTAAAAACTGTCCAAGTGACACCAAGACCATTCTTCTACCTCTGAGCACATAACCATTGATACCAAACAAATTGGTTTGGTTCAAGATACAGGGATGCCAATGTCACCTTTTGTCTTGATGGTGTTTGATGTAACTCAAAGAAGTTATCCATTTGGTTTATCCAATTCAGGGGATCCTTATGATCAAATTTGTGCATATCCACTTTTGGCATCATATTCTCGTGGTTGTGAATAAGTTAGATTATTATTAGGTGGAAAAGTGACCCAACATGGTTATTGTTTCCATGATTTTGAACTGAAGATCCTCCTTGGTTGATATGGGCCGGATTTGGGCCATATTGTTTACCCTTTACATGTTGTATGATATCATCCAACCGATGATTGATTTGGTCTATGTCTCCTTTAGAGGCCATCTCAGATTGTACATTTCGTAACTCATACTCAAGTTGGCTCACCTTATGATCAACTGAGGTAAAACCTAGTGTTGAAGAATCTGTATTTACCCCTTCTGACTCCATCTCTTTAATCACTACCCCATCTTTATCTGGGGTTTTACCTGGAGTAACCAGATTCTTTTTTGCTCTTATGGAAGGCCCCGCCATGATGTCAAAGCTTAGGGTTTAGGGTTTCTATAAAAATTTGGTGAACAGAAAAATAATAGAGAAAATACTAATACTATTTTTTTGAGAGATTTCCGAAAATGTAAAGAAATTGAAAAATTTCCACAATTTTCACCCTAGGGAGGGATTTTATGAAAAAACTTAAATTTTTAATAACTTGTGTAGAATAAATCAAAAAGTATAAATTTTTAGGTAATCTTACTTGAAATGTTTTAAACCAATGGTAAAAATATCTCCCACCAATTCTATCTGGTTCATAATATATGGTGGAAACAAAACATTAGGGTTTTTGCCCTAATTTCAACCTAGATCGCAGCTTTGATACCACTTGTAATGAAATTACTAGTATAATTAAGATTATGAGAAACAATAGAACACCAAATAACACAATATTTTATAATAATGATCTCAATATGCAATTATAATAGCTTCACCACTTTGAGGGGGAAACCTCCAAACCATATAATAAGACTCAAATGCTCAAATGATAATCAACTACTACCTACAATCCCTTATATATACTATTCATATGTTATGGCCATCACCAAAGCCGACCTATTAAGCATGAAAAAGTATAAATGATATAATAAAATGATATGGTAAGCCACAAGTCGGTTACTAATATCCTAATACAAGTAATAGGTTAAGGGCGTAACGGTTGTTAGGTGCTCAAATGAAAACTCAAGATTTTATGCATGCGAAGTGATAGTCGACATAGATTGAGTTGCTACCAAGTGGATCGGAAATAAATCAAATGGCTCAGGGTGTTTGAAGTGGCGGGTAGTGATCTAATGAAATCATGTAGGCATTGAAAGGAAGCAATCTAGGTTTATGGCTTGGCGTTGTTGGATTAGCTAGGAAAGAATCTAAGCTCATTGGATTCTCAAGGTGATCAAGGGAATATTTAGCATGGCTCACACAAGAATAAAAGTTTAGATAGCTTGTCAATCGATTACATAGGAGGAGTCACAAATCTTGTTCAAGAAAATTAAAATCTCGACAATGAAGGAAACTCGGGGCTCGACTCGATACACAAGCGAATTCGGAGCCACACACGGAGGGGCTCGATTAAATGAAACATTGAATTAACCTACTCACACAAAGCATAAGAGGTTAAGGGCTTGAACTCGGCCAAAGTGGCCACACAGGTCATTGAATTAGTTGGTGAATGCAACATATTGATGGAAGAGGTTGAGAGGAGAGAAATTTCCACTAAGGCATGAGATTGAGCTCTTCAGTGAGCCAAAAGAAAACATTTGACAGGTGTAGCTTAGCCTATCTCGAGGAATGAATCAAGCTCACTGGGTGAGAATCTTTGTAGCTCATGTCAGTAATTATAAAGAATAGCTTGCCATGGTTGGTCACATCAAGCTCGTTGATAGGATCTTAGGTGGTGATCATAACGAATGAGGTCCAACTAAAGATAAGCCATCGAAGAAACTTGGACCATGAAAACTAAATTAGGTGTGATCTTGTGTGGCTCAATTTGCATAGAATGGAACTCAACCATTGATGTTGGCTTAGCCAAAAACATGAATAGTTTACATATGAAGCAAATTCATGCATAAAGCATACAAGTTAATCATCTAATGACTCTGGTTAAGCCAATGAATTGCAAGTGAATTCATAGGTGGCTCAAATTGATTCGAGAGAGGCAAAAGGAAGCACCCAATACATGAAGGCCAAGGAAAGATTAGCCTTGTAAATATGATCTCGTAGAATCTCAGTGGTAGAAGCAATTTGTGAGCTCGGGGCACTCTGGACCGAGCTATTTTCAACATAGTATGGAGCTCATGGAATAAGCTAAAGGGTAGGTGCATTGGTTCCACTCAGATTCGAGTCATCGGAGAAAAATTCCATGGGATCAGGTCATGATGTAGTGTGTTATTGTTTTGAAACAAGCTCTCGGGAACCAAAGGGAGGAGATAGTTAAGTTTGTAGAGATGGTCGTAGTGATAGCAATAAGATAAGGGTGGCTCGAAATAGGTTTGAGGCACTTTATTGAATGTAATTTGATAGACTTGATCTCGGGGATAATGAGTGAGCCTTGTGAATTTTGATGAATTGGAGCTCGGCATGGTCCAACATTGTGGAAGAGAAATGGAAGCTTGAGCTCATGCTCAAACCACATGGATAAGTGCCATAGACGATCCGAGGGTGATCTCGTGTGAAAATAGTTCATTGAGAGTCAATAGATCTCGAGGTAATTTTGTGCAGGAGTATTGAAAGCTAGGTCATCGAGCTCCCAATATCAAGCTCTGCAAGAGTGGGATTGATTTGAAAAAGAGAGCGATCAAATTTAGGGATCGAGCTATTTTGAATAGCTTGATGCATGTTCAGAGAGTGTTCCTAGTCCTTAACTCGGTGGAAGTAAAGGTATATGAACAATAGCTTGATAGAACTCAGGTGAGTGAGTTAGAAAGGATAAAAATGGAGGAGTCTCGAGCCAACCGATAGTACGAGATCGAGCTTAGTGGTTGGAGTGATGGACCAAGTTTGTATTGGAACAAGCCAAACCGTGGTAAATGACTCGGTGGCTTGCTGAAAATGTTGAAGAGCTTGGGCCATGTACGAAGACTGTAGATGGATAAAAGCTTGACACACGTGCCAAACTTATAGGAGGATGAGAACTTGAATCTAGGGTGAGTCAACGTGAGGAAAAATTTTCATAGCTCGGAATCATCATGTAGCTTCATAGCTTGATGAGTGGGAGAAGTGTACAAGCAAGCTAAAATCAGTAAGTCTCGAGCGAGTTTTACTATTACCTCAAAACACATCAGCTCAAAGTGTGGGAAATGATGAGTCCAACTCAGATGTGACAAAGGTAGGGTGGGTGAGCCATAGGAGAATGCAAGCTCATAAGAAAGCTAAGGGTTCGGTGACTAGGAGCACACTACAATGAGAATCAAGCTAGCCCTTGGGTAATATTAGGAAAGTCTTGATTGTGAGAAGCTTAGATTGATCTTAGCAAGCAAAGAGTTGAAGTAATGAATTTGCAAGGATGCATAGCTTGATGAGGTTTCAAGCTATTTGGTATTTTCGTAGGTCAAGCTCGACATTAGCAAGCCATTGAAATCATATAAGCATTGAAAGGGATATGAGACCTATGCGGGTGAAGAGCCAACCAGGAAGAGCTCCGGAAGCAAGTAAAAAGTGTGGAGTGAGTTACGTTTGGGGTCGTTTGAGGAGGAACTCTATTTTGGAATTTTGGATAATTTAATTTGAGTGTTTTGGAACTTGAACATAATTTGGCTTTCAGGATATTTTGGTTGAGAACTTGCACAGGAGGATTGAAAAATTTGAGGGAAAAGTTTTGAAAACCTAAACTCTGAAATTTGGAGTTCGGAGCTTGTGTTTTTGGGGATCGTGCACATTGGGGACATAGCGGGGAGAGTTTTGTTTCGGACTCGAAATCCGTTAGAGATTTGGTCAATGAGGAAGATTGGTGGGAGAGTTCTAAGGTAAGTTATGTGGGTAGTTTTCAAGGACTCTAGGCCAAGCTATTCAATATTTTTTCCACGTCAAGTATCGGTTGAGAGTTATGTGGGAAGTGAGATTGTTTGAGAGACATGCTAGGATAATTTTGGGAAGTGCCATGATGACCCACGTTGGAGTATTTCAATGGGCTCGCTTAATAAAGCAGGATTCACCTAACTAAAACAAAGGTGATAGAAGTGAGATGTGGGGCATCGAGTTAATTGTTAAATGAAGTGGGTGGAAAATACCATTAAGAGTTTTTGAGTTAAAACATGTGGCATCGGGAGTTAGAACATAGAACTCGCCAATCAACTCGCCAAGTTCATTGGCAAGCTAGCCAACTATACAATATCTAAATCCCTTCCAATGAAAACTTTAGACATGTGGGCCTTGAAGTATATCAAGGAAGACCTACGAGAAAATATATTAAAATATTATTTTTATTGAATGATGAGATAATTCAAATTTTAATTTATGAAATCATCATGAGCCATTATCGAGAGAGATGATGGAGTACAATACTTGAGATACCCAATAAGCATGTTTTACTCGAGAAGACCATAACTTCCTCTCTGTTTATTGGTTTTTCACAAAATTATAGTCGTTGGAATCAAGAGAAGGAGAGCTACATCATGAAGCAATCAAAATATGAATTTTTGAAATCTTACATTCCAAAATTGCAGGTTTTCCTCGTTCCTTGAGTGGTGCCTTGAAAGGTGGAGGTGCAATAAATGGGAAAACATGGCCAACAACATGATTATAATTTAGTTTCCTACATTCGGCCTAGATTATAAGGTTTCTCCTTCTTTCTCTCACCACTTAGAAAGTTCTATAAATTGTAAAGATGTTTTTAAAAATTTAGATAGACACTTTTTCAAGCTTCCCCTCTATTTGCAAGCTGAAATCTTTGTGAATTTGTAGGCTCTCAAGCCTTTCTTATCGAATTGTAATGGCAGCCTATGCCTTTTCCTGATGTAATGATGCATTGTGAAAGTGCTTGAAGTAATGGAAATTATGTTTTGTGATTAGTTATATGTCCTTTCATGATTTTTCTACTTCTATTTTCCTCTCTCATGTTTGTAGGTGAACTGTGTAACCAGGATTTCTTTTGCAAGTTTTGGAGGTCATTGTGCTTATAAAGGGATGGAGTATTCCATGTAGCTAAGTTGTTGTGCTTATTCACCCTTCTCAAGTTCATCCTTCTTCACTATAAGACTGATAACTTGTTTCTCTGATTGAGATTAACAAAGGGAACACATGCTTCATAGTCTGTGGTATTTTGTACCCTCTCTAAGTTGTAGTAGGTGAAGTTGACTTGTGGTGCACACACCCTCTTCAAATTAACCCTTCCCAAGTCTAAAAAAACCCTTTCTTGGTGCATCACCACTTCTAGTATAGGTTTTATTTCCTTGAAAATATCTCTCCCTAATCCCTTGAAATGTTAGCATAGGTCTAGTTAGCCATTTTTCTTGCATTAGGAGTAGTGTAGTGCTTAGTTTAGGAAGATGAATCCATCATTCTCCGGAGGTTCACCTCGAGCCTAAGTCCCACAACTTGAGAGGTGATCCCATGTTACCCAATCACATTAAATGTTGTGTTCACCTTTAGGCAATTCGGGATTTTCGTGATTTGGTGATAGAAATTTTTGACGCCCAAAACTTATCTAGACATCCTCTCATGGAATATGATATTAGTAGCTTATATGAGGCGGGGTTTCCTTAGGAGGTATTAATATTAATTCACCAAATACAACCATAAAAATGTCAACTCACCTTGCTACTATTATTTGTGCATCTACAACGCTTGCTTTGTAGAGCTATAAAAAATATTGTGCATGAATTTTAATCTAACATTATTGTGGTGAATGGTGTGACTACAATGTAAACATAAAATGTAGAAATGTACATAAGGATTGTGATTTTTTTGAGAAAATGACTCAACAAAGTGTGTTTTCATGTAACATAATTAGTTGTGCTTATGCACATAATGAACTTGTTGGAAAGGCCTTGGAGTTTATAGATAAAATATTACAAATTCTTATTTAAATAAGAAACATGGATTGAAGTAGATTATAGGTTTCACGTAGCCTCACTATGCTCATTTGGAGACAAAAATGGTTTTTTTCAAATAAAAATAAATTATATTGACATCTAATATATGTGTGAAAGCATGGTCAATGGATTTCTTGAATGATATATTATCCACATTGTCTACAATCCAAAGTCAAAAATATTTGACTTAATTTTTCATATATTTATTAAATTTAAAAAATAGTCCATCTGAATCTTAGATATCGTCAATCACACACATTTTTCAATTCTTCCCAATACACAAAAGAATAGTCAAGTATAAACTCAATAAAACATGGATACTAATAATACATAAGTCAAAAGTTGTGTCACTAAATAAGGATTTTTTTCAAACATTGATTAATCTTCATTGCAATCTAGGGAGTATTATCGGTGATATACCTACATATCTCATATGCATTTCTATTCAAATGTTGCACAAAAATGGAAAAAACTAGTTAATATGTAAATATATATTCATAAAAATATCTTAAAACTGTTATTGACCATTTTTTCCAACACATTCATAACAATAAAAATATTAAACTATTGACAATTTCACAAACACACTTGGTCGTTACAAAATTAAATAAACAAAACAAAAATATTTTACAATCACACTGAAACAAACCATATAAATCTGACATTAAATGAACACACAATAAAATATGAATTATATTGTATTCATACCATGCCCACATTACCAAGTTATCATAATTCTCTATAACCAAAGAGCTAAACTTGACACCCCCGGTTAATGATATCTACCCACTCTAGAACACCATTATTAGATCATATAACATTGAGTTCGTATCACGGTGAAGACACATGAAGCATGCTTTCAAGATAATAATAAAGACAAGTTACGGTACATGTATTGCTCATGTCTATTGGCGATTAATGCCTTGTATGTAAATAGCCGAGAGCTTTATTATGTTAAAAGGCCTTTTGCATTGACATAAATATTTTATATGTTTAATGACTCTCAAAAATCCTATTCGATATTTTATCATAGTAATAAATATATTTTTTGTTTGCCTTATATGCCCATCAGATCTAAAATGGTTCACTCTTGATGATCGAGTCTCCAAGTTTCAAACTCTACATGTGAACTATATTGGAAGTATAGAGTTTTCTTCTTCCATGTGTTTCCATGAATGAAGGTTTTAGACTCCATATTCATCTCCCTTAAACGATTTGTATGAATCCCGTAGTCTATTTTCAATGCCCACCAACCATAGTTATGTTTTTATTGTCTATATCTTTCAATAAGAACTTAAAAAGAACTACAAATAATAAAATCAAAGGAAATTAAACTAGGTTGGGAGCTCTAGAAATGTGCTCTGGATTCACTTTGCTAAGGTTTCTTACTTTTAATTTTTCATTTCACGGCCTTCTTGGGCTCTGTGGGATATTAATACCTTTATTTTTAAGGGTTTCCCACTTGTTGGGCACTCCTATATAATGACACCTCTTTCTTTAATCCTGGTTGTTTCAACCATGACTGGAGATAGTGGATCTTTGAGAAATGGCACCGCTGGTGAAACGTCCCGAGAGTTTGTCCCAAAGCCTTCCACAAGGTAATGTTTCTCCTCTTGATGTGGTTTTACTTGTTCCTACTTTTAATGCTGCTTGTGAATGGTTGGAACAATTCTATCTCATTGGGTATTTTGTGGGTCGAATCCCCTCGAAATTATATTTAAAGCTCAGGTTAATTTAGTGTGGATTCCTCATGGAGTTTGAATCAACAACGTCCAAAATATGACTAAAGGATTCTTCCTTTTCCACTTTCCGACCCAGCTAATGCCCCCAACATTTTGGCCTGACAAGCCACCTGGTATGTTTGCAACTCTTTGTTGGTCTTGTCTGCATGGACCAAAGACTTTGTGGTTTCTGAGTATGTTGCACTTAAAGTGCCCATATGGGTAGAATTTCCGACCTACCCTTTCCTTGCACCCATTTCACACAAAAAAATTCTTTCTCCATTGGGCGAGTGGTCCGCCTTGAACTAGAATGGTTTTATCATGCCCACTCATAGATTAGTGTTTGCGTCGAGGTCGATCTTTCTTGTGAACTGAAATAATTTTTGGAAATCCAGATGGGAGACAAACTGAACTCCCAACGTATTCTATATATAAACTTGCCTAACCCTTATTTCATTTGCCAGGGCCTCGATCATAAAATCAAGGACCTGTCCCCTTTATATCCCTTACAATATTCTAGTGGCCAAATAAACCCCTGAAAAAATAAAACCCATCTAAGAGGAGGGTTGGAAAATGGCCAGGGCTGGAAAAACAAGAACAAAACTAGTAATCCAATGCGTCTAGTTCGAATGGTCAGCATGAGCCAGCTGTTAAGGAACCCCATAGCTTGCAAGATAAGGAGCCAAATCTTGCTATTAAGGAACCAATTGTTGTTGCTAAATCATCTCTCCAGTTAGCAAATTATTCCATCATGCCCAGGTGGCCTTGGTTCTCATGGACCAAACCAAATTTGTTTCGAATGTCACCATGCTAAATCCAATATCATTGTTATTAACAAGAAGCTCACAGGGGCCATACTAAATACCCCGAAGCCCTCCTCGCATCTCTTGGGACCATAGCCCGATGCATAGTGTGGAATCAATAGAAGAGGAGTACAACATAAAATACGCTTGAGACAGAAAAATATTGATCCATAGGATTTTTTGTAGAATAACACTGCACAATTCTTGCAAAACTGGTTTGATGCCCTTGATGTATTAGATATTGAAGGCATGGATTTTGACCAATGCCATCCATGAATTGAATATATTAGAATGTTTGAGGTCTTATAGAATCCTATCACAAGTATATTGTTCATGAAGCTCGATAAAGATTTTCCAACTTAGATGTTTTGTTTTTTACAGAAGTGAAAATTACAGGTTTTTAGTTACAGGTGGTTTGTAAATCCATCTAGCTTAACAACTTGGCATTTTATAGTAAACATGAAGTGGGGTGTGGGGTTTTAATTTCTCTTTTTACTCCCAAATGGAGGATCTTATTGATTAACCATGACATTGACCCCACCAACAATGTCATATGGGTCCTCTAACGATGCGGCCAAGAGCGTTGATTTGTGGCGGGGGATAACATGTTCCATTCCTGATGCTTAGTGGGTCATAAGTAGTTATTTTAATATGGTTGAGTCACCCACTAGAAAATGCGGCCATCTACTGATGAGGTGCATAGTTGGAAAAAGGGAGGTGTGGTTTTCATGTGCAATAAGTTTGGGTTTTATGACCCTAACGCTTTATGCACTCCCACTTCTGAAGTGTGGTTCACTTTGTGTCCAATAATCGAGGAGGATCAGATAGTGTTCTTAAATGACTCAATTGAGCCATGTTGTACACTTAGGATTATTTTAATTTTTAAAATTTTTATTCCATGTCGGTGGAGACCATGCCTAAATTTGTCCTTTCAGATCACTCCCATATTGGATTTCGTATCACTTGGCATGATAAGCATAATTTTTGTCATAAAGGACAATTATTTCTTAACATTTCCTTGATATAACAAGGACCAAATCTTAATCATATCAAGTGTGTGTGGAATTTTTCCCCTCAGCCCAGTCATTGTCAACATTTTCATCCACCTATGCATGCCAGTTGGATTCAATGATGGGGGGATGCTATGACTCAGACTACCATATTCCTCAGACTCTATGGTAGACAACTGGCCAAAATTCAGCATCGGTCATACTCTGCAAACACCTCCGCTCTTTGTTGGGTAGTGGTTGTGATTGTAGCTTCATATTGCTATGCTTCACCAAAAATCCAAACCGCTGATAACTATAGCACTCAAGGAGCTCAAATCCATACCCGCATGCATTGGCTTAAAATTGGAAACTTTGTTTCGCAAGAATTATTTCTTTCTCTTAGAGCCAAAAAGCCTTCTTAGAAAATTTGGGCCATCATTGATGGAATAATTAGGGCTACAGACCCATAACTCATGTTACACGCATTTGTGTGACATTACAAGCTAGTCTTTTAGGCTCAACAACCCTCTGTTGACCGCCAAACAACCCTTACACAATGTTTGGTTGTCATGCCATCCAAGATTTCCCATGCTCAAAAGGTGGTCTGTGATCAAATTTTCCCTTGATGACCTTCACACACCGCCATATGGAGATGGCAAATGATAAGGCTCTAGGATGTGATGGCTTCCTTACAAATTGTACAAAGCTATTTGGGACTCGTTGATCTTGACCTTCTTCAAGTCTATCTTGAGGGGTTTCAGAACCGAGTCTTTGGGAGCGAGTATCAACAAAGGGAATATCAAATTCACCCAAACCAGGGGATCCTGAGAAAATTACCTCTTGGAGGCCTATAACATTGTTGAATGTCTCCTATAAAATAATTTCCAAAGCACTGGCTATGAGGCTCCATAATGTTCTCCCAAAGTGGTATTCAACAGAGAAAACTAGGTTCATTTAGGGGTGATACATCCTGGATAACATCATTGTTGTTTGGGAAGGCATAAAATGGGCCCGCCACTCCATTCAATATTCTTTATTTGTTAAGATTGATTTTGAGAAAGCCTATGATCAAATTTAATGCTCGTTTATACTTTCCATGCTCCAAGCCCTTAACTTTGGCCTTGTTTTCATTCAATTGGTCATAATAATTTTTGTAGATGCCTCTTCCCAAATCACCATTAACAACCTTAGTTTCGAGTCCTTTGGATTGTTCTCGGTCCATTCACTAAGGATTCCCTTTAGTACTTGTGCTCTATGTGCTTGCTACCAAAGGATTTAGGTATCTCGCTAGCCCATGCCAAATCTTAAGGGCTTGTTAGGGGAATTTCATTACCTTCTACGAACAATTCTCAATTGCTCAATGGTCACTTCGTAGATGATTCCTTTCTCATACTTATTGAAGATGAATCCAATATTCACAATGCCATGCACTACCTTGATATATTTTGTTTAGCATCTAGTTCCTCCATTCAATGGTGGAAAACCTAGTGTTATCAACAATCTTTCCTCCCAACACCTAATTGGCTAGCCTCTTTTGAGTGGAAGATTCTTGCACATGAAAAAATGTTTAAATTTCTTGGCATCCCCTATACCTTTCAGGCATCTCCGGATGAGCTGTGGTAGTATGTTATTCAATGGGCGACCAAAAATTGGACTATTGGATCACCAGACCTTTATCCTTGGTAGGAAAATTCCAAATTTTCTCTAAAGTTCTAGTGGCCATGCACGTTTACTACTCCTCATGTTGGGTGCCTTCCAAAGCCTCCATTTAGAAACTGGAGAATCTCCTCAAAGCATTTCTTTGGGCAAACACATCTTATGGAAAAGGTTTTTATCATGTTGTTTGGGAGATATGTTGCCTTCCTTGAAATTCTGGGGGTTTGGGCTTTATTGAAATTCAATGAGAAGGGCGAGCACTTTGTATGAAACAGATTGTTTGATGCATCCAAGGGCAAGAAGAGTGGAAATTTATCTTGTGCCATGGCATCAAAGAAGGATCACCTTATGACCACCCTTCTTGGAAAGGTATGGGGTTTATTAACCTCCTTATTGTTGTGGTACTTGTTAAAGTTGTTGGCACCTTCATGCTTAAAAGCATTTGGAAAGCATGGGAGTGTATCAAACCATGGCTACAATGGAAAGGAAATGGTTTTTGTAATGGCATCTCCATTAACCATCACTCTCTCTAGTGGTTGCCAATATTTTAGGCTTAGGATAAATGTTTTGTAGACATCCAGGGGATTCCTACGCTCAAACTTTTCAAGCGCAACATCTTCACCATCAAATATCTTTTCTATAAACACTCTCAATCCTAGTTCTCTTCACCTGAGCTTAGAGCTCGATATCGATTGACAAGACAAAATGAGGTTAGAATCACTACAATGATCAACTCGGTCCCCGACCACATCATACCGCACAAGATTTCTATGTGTTCCTCTCGCCCTTGGTGGACAGATTGGAAATGGTATGTTGATACCCCATTTCACAATTATTCATCTAGTAAAGGCTACCGCTAGATTTCACCTCATTTTCCCATGGTTGAAAAACTCAACACTTGATGGGGGATTCATTCCACTTCGTCTTCTTGGAGTAGGTGATTTGACACCATTTGGTCTATATGTGTGGAGCCTAAAATTGCCCACTTTCTGTGGTGTATTTTGCATCAAGGTCTTCCTATGGGGTCTCGACTTGTTCAAATGGAAAGTGCCCATTCTCGTGTCACTTGGAAACTATAATTCATATTTTCTAGTTTTTTTCAAAAGTTTAGCTTTCCTAGAATTGGATACACTCATTTTTCTTTCCACTCAGAGCCCATTTCTTTACTTGGCAGAGTATCCATTTAGGAGATAATCCAAAGATTCTTCCTATGTTCACCCAAATTTAGCATGTTTTCAAAGGGGAAATTTTATTTTGGATATGGAAAGAAAGAAATGCTTGTTTCTTTTCTAATTTTGAAGTTTATCAACAATTTTCTGTATATAATAAATCTATGGTTATCTCCAATGTCTTTGATACAAATTCAAGTTTAGGTGAACAAGGTCACTCTGGAGGTGGAGCACCTCCGAATATGTTACAACATTAGGTGGATGCTCCATGTAATGTCTCCAAGGATCCAGCCTTGCCATATTGGCACTCCTCGGTGTATGGCCATGGTGGTTGTCGCATCCATTCTCAATAGCGATCTTTCAGCCGGGATCGTTGCTTGCCCCACCCCCATCATCAATGAAGCCACTCGCCACCACCTCACCAAAGCAAGGGTGGGGTCCCTACTCATCATATCGGTGGGAGATCACCTAATTCCCTTGAGATGCACACATTAGATAGTTGGAATCTTCCCCACCACCGCCGTAGCCTTTTGAAAATTTCCCGCCTCTCTCTCACTATCCCCACTCGAGAGGAGGTGGAAAATTAAGAAGAAAATCCCATTGGTTGGGAAATTCGAATGTTGGAAAGGATCTCCCATAGTCGAATGGGCTGACGACCATGATCCTCCCGCTTTGGGAATGTCTGCCACTACTTAATTTTGTGTTCTGTTAGTCTCCTAGAACCGCCTAGTTTTTATTCTCCTAGGCTCAACCTAGTTTGCTCATTGTTTTCTCATTTGTGGTTTTGGGGTGTGCTCTCATACCACCCGCTTTTTTGTTGAAAGTTATCTTGTATCTTATTAAATTAATATAATATAATATCTTGTTTCATAAAAAAAAGAACTTAACATTTTTTTAATTAGTACTAAAGGTGGGTTTTGACATGACCTAAACCGTTTTACAAGAATAAATTACAACGAAACATAATTATTTGAAGGAACAATTAATTAAATTGGGATAAATAGGCCTATGTTAAACCATAAACCTGCAACAATAAGAAAAAAGGTAATGAGTAGAGAGAGAACAATTTAAAGAAGGGGACAAGTTATTCAACAGATTAATGTTAACCAAATTATATTTCCATCTCAATCTAACACTAAATTAAAGGTTTTGAGCACTCTATTATTATGAGTTAATGTATCTCTTTTAATTTTTAGTAAATTTTATAGTGGATGTTTTACCAACACATAGTTAAGATTAAAAATACCTCTTTCTTAAGAAAGTGTGAATAATTGAACACCACTTAATTTTATGTTCATATTTTAAAAGAAAATAAACATCACTTAATTTATTAAGTTTATCATTATTTAAATTTTTCACATAAATTATGAACACCTTTTTTTTTTTTGAAAAAATCAAAAGAAAAAACAAGAGTATCAATGTTGGGAAGTATTATCACGGTTGAAATGATCATGTATGATGCTAAAGGTGAAAATTGAAATGATCTCATAGGAGACGTGGTGGTTGCATTTGGAGAAACACGAGTAGTTGGCAAGTGGTGTCCAAATGTTGTCGATGTAAGGATTCAAAATACATGTGGAGTGGTCAAAGTTGTGAATAATGACAAATGGTTCATGTAAGCATAGAATTAGATCGATAAAAACTTCCTGAAAAGTACATGGGACAAAATGAAATTGATACTGGTAATGTCAAAATTCGACCACAAATGTAATGTAGGGAATATTAATTGCAATGCTTGATGATGTTGGGAAACAGACTGAAGCACAAATTAGAGAGAAAGTGCTTAGCAACTTTACAGAATTGATGTTTTGGAATTAATAAAATCCATTCCACATGGCTATAAATTGCTTTGGCAGTTGTTTCTAATAATGATATGATGTTTACAATCCCTATTCTGCTCAAATTTCTATTTTTAGCACTTCATGTATCAATTTTATGATGGAGGAGATCTCGATGCATGAATATGGATATGGATTTGTTCTCAAAGACAACTGGAATTCTGCATCAAATTTTAATGAGGGGGATTTCTTAGATTTTAGTAGTTTAAATATTGTTGAATTCCCTTGTTGGAATGATGTATTCCTTGAAGAAAATGAATTTCCCTTCATTTCTCCTTCCATATCATAATTAATTTCCTCAATAGAATAGGACCTCATGCATACTACAGAGCTACCTAATAAGTTCTTCATCAATGATTATAGAGATTTCATTCTTTATGATGTGAAATTATCATATTTCGTCTCAAAACTTTATGATGTAAAGTACCTCCCCAACAAAACGCTAGGGATAAGGAGTGAAGTAGAGGAATAAAAATGCTTTGTGTTTAAGTTTTATTAGATTTAATGTTTTTCTTCTTTCATGGTCAATTTTATTTAAATATTTTCTCTTTCAAAAAATGCAAAAGGCTAATAAAGAAAATTTAGGAATGATGCCCAAATGGACTACCATTAACAATGCCAACAAATTTTTTTGTGAGAATCGTGAGCTAAACGGTGAAAATATTTACATTCCATTAATAAATAGTTTGGAATTTTCCATACATTATGCTTTGATATGGTGGGAATGAGGTATAAAATCATGCTCTCATAGTTGCACACGAAACTACCACTTCAATCACATGCTTCCAAAATGCACAATTTAAAGTTTTTAAATATAATTATTACCTACACCCATAGTACTAATAAAAATTTTTAAGTGAGAAAGTGTATTATTTCAAGATACCCAATAATATATATCTATATCTCCATTTAAACATACGAGGACAACCTTTTCTCATTTTCATAGAGGCCCCAAGAGATTTAGAGATAAGTGTGGCATCCTCTCTTTACTGAGTCACTGAGCCACGTCACTGCCACGTGGGCGAGTAAAAACACCACTAGAATATTCAACACTAAATTCTTGACCTCCTACATTCATTTGCCACGTCATTTCCAGGTCATTGTACCATGTGTACGAGCTACATTTTTGGAGGATGTCAAATTTGGCAGTGTTTTTGGTTGGGACCAACTGTTGTCCATTTCCCGCACCAGTTGTAGTACATTCAATGGCCATTCATTTACCACTTACCCACCACACATTAATATGCACGCCTTGGTTAATGGAACCTGCCACCACCAAATCTAGCATTGGGATTTCACACTAAATTGAAATAGACCACATTCATAGCTGATACGGAGCCTGTTTATTTGCAAAACTCCAGCGACCATTTCTCCTCACATTTCACATCGGTGGTAGCTTGGGTTTTCTACATTCCTAAGCGAATTCTTCCTCGGCAATGGCTCACCGCTTAGAAGATGAGAAGAAAATGCAAAGAAGGTGAGAGGGTTCTCACGTAGGAAATGATCCTTAGTGTTTTTAAACACTGCACTATTATGGAAAGTTTGTTGTTTGCCATTCAACAAAAGAAATTTATTTTTTCATTTGTCATATTTTACAAATCTATGCGTAAAATCATTGGTTTATTGATTTATTTGGTGTGCAATCGTTGGTTTAAATCATTTCTAAGTATTTGTGTGAATCCAGCTTGCTTTATTCTCTGCATGATCCTGCAGGTTACTCCTGTATGGTATTTGAGATCCTGGATATCTTTACACTATTTTTTCCAACTTTACACGATAGTATGGTGTTCATCTTCTTGTTTGGGACGTTTCAATGGGCTGACATGAACTTATTATTTTTGATATTACTTCTGACCTGCATGTTTTTGGAGGTTTTTTTAGAGTGAATTCAATGTTTCCGTTCTCTATTGAAAAATGATAACAGTAACGGAGGCAGCCATTATTTATTAAAGCTCATTTTTATTGGTTGGGGTATACAAGAAATGGGTTCTGTTTTTTTAATTACGGTTTTGTTGTTTCAGCACCTCACCATTTGTAAGCCACATGCTGGAAATTAAGAATATTATATGTGCTATCATTAGATGTGGAAGTCCTATCATTGAGTTTATTTTTCTGTTTTGGATATGCTTGCTGCAATTTTTGATGTGGAAGTCCTATTTTCATTACAAAGGTTTCTAGAAGTGGGCAAAATTGTTTACTAACAACAACATTTTCTTTCACTGTCCACACTTCAAGCATTTTTAGGAGTTCAGTTGGATTATGTTAGATATTATGTTGTTTTGTTGCTTCCAATGACAACCCCAAGAGAAACATGCCACCGCCAAATTGGGTGTAAAATATAGAGCATCATCATACTGATATATTAACATAAGTTTAATTGTATACATAAAATGATGGAAAGTATTCTGATTACATACGCAAAATTTATATCAGTATTCTGATTACACCGCCAAATTGGGTGTAAAATATAGAGCATCATCATACTGATATATTAACATAAGTTTAATTGTATACATAGAGGGCTGGAAAGTATTCTGATTACATATGCAAAATTTATATTGCAAACATAACTTTAGAGACTACATAGGAAGACTCGCGAATACATCTAGCAAAATGGTATCACCAGCAAAATTACTACCATCATCATATGGGGTAATAAACATTGTTTATGAGCACATGTTCAATATCTTAGTTAGTATAAGTAATATTGCCCTCTTTCAATACTGCTTTTGGATTTTCTTTTCTTGCCGATACAGAGTTCAATTGCCCAGCTGAAAAGGGATTTAGAACCCCTTTTGACAGAGCATTTGGTTGCCCAACTGATAAAGGATCTGGTCCCCCGCTGAAAAAGGATTTGGTTGTCCGGTTGATAAGGGATTTTCCCCTGTTGTTGACAAAGGAGTTGGTTTCCTGCTGAAGCTTGCATCCATGGTGGCATTGGAAATGAACTACTAGGACTGCTTGAACTTGTACAAAGTAAATGAGGTGATACATACGAAGATGGAACTATACAAGATTTATCCATAAGTGATGGAGATGTTCCAATTTGAGCATAACTTGGAATTTGAATATTTAACATATCTTGAAAAATCCTTCAATTTTCATGATCAGCTGGAGAACTTACACGCATCCTCTTTTTGTATTCCCTTAATTGATTTGCAAGTTCCCTCTCCCTCTTCTCTTGCTCTTTCCTTTATTGCTTGTGTGCCTTCTCAATCTCTTTTTTTTGCTCCTTAACCTGCTTCCCCCTTTCTCTTTCAAGCTTATCTTGTATTTTTTTTTTCTTTTGCTGCAAGTCTAGCAACCTTTTCTTCTTGTGCCAATTCTTTTTTCCTTAACTTTAGTTTTGCTTGTTCCTCCTTCTTTATTTCTACATCAACCAATAGCTCTATGTATTCAGGTGAATTCAAAATTTGTGAATGCCTACCTAGTCTAATAGAACCATCTGAACTTTTGACTCTCTTTTTTTTTATGATCTCCCTTAGAAGTCGTAGAAAATGAGAAAGTAACTTACCATGTCCATCTTAGATTTCAATCTCTTCAAGGTGTTGAGGTTCATGTTGCCTAACTTCTAAGTTTATTTCATTTTCCTGAGCATCCTCTTGAAATTCATCTTCGTCTTGTTCATCCTCATCTCCAACATCTGCAGAGTAATGAATTATTGATTCTTGTTCCAGTCCTTTAGGAAAGGAAGGAAGATTTAAGATTTGATCTTCTGTGCTGGATGGTATCTTATAACCCATGTTTTTCATGGCATCCTCTAACCATTGTGATGGGTTGACTTGGCAAGGAAAATCATTGTTACTTAGAAAATATGTAGACCCCTAATTATTGTTGATGATGTTACTTGGGTTTCCAAGAGCACCGTTTAGCTCCACTCCATGTGTTGCAGCTACTTCCATATCATCTCTTGAGTCAACATTTTGCATGAATTGAGTTTCAGGTACCACCTCTTCACTATTATTTAATTCTAGATTTATTCCTTGAGATAGGCTCAAAATGTTTGTGACAGCATCAACATCTTCCTCACCTTGCATGTCAAATGCCGGTTGCATGCCATGTCATTTAGGAGAGCATCATAATTTAATGGCCAAATACCAATTCTTTTGAAACCTGTAATTATGTTAGATGGTGTTAGTGCCTTTTTTAAGGCTCTACTTACAAGCTCAACAATGTCATTCCTTTTCACATCTGCACATTTGTTCTCTGCCATCCATTTGGACCTCTCAGCTCTAAAATATGTCTTGAAAGGGCTGAACACACTCATGTCAAGAGGTTGCAACTTATGACTAGTATGTACTGGTAGTGTTATCAAATCAATGCCCAATTTGTTTTCCTCCTCCACAGTTTGTAATGCTACATGGTTGTTGTGGCCATAAAATATCAATAGGTGTCTATTATTTGGAAAAACACCTCCCGGTACTCGAACGTGAAAAATGACATAGCCAAATTAAAAATAATTCCTTTGTCATCCATGCATTTGGATGTGCAGCCATACATGCTCCAGTTCACAATTTTTAATGTAATTATTTACCATTATCTTTCCTTGAACAAATAAAATCCTGCATTGACACAACACAATATAGTGATCCAATCCCTTCTCTTTGGTATTACTTTTGGGACATTTCGATTGCCCCTCTTGGTAATTACATGCACTCCACAATTTCTCCCAACCTGCAAACCAGTCTCATCACAATTCTAGATTTTATGAGCGCCGTATGAATAGGTTCCATAGCATTTGGCCAAATTATCATAAAATTTGGTTACTATTGCAGGGCACAAGTTTAAAGCTCTATCCCTATCAAGTCCCTTAGTGGTTCGGATTGCAAGGTCTGGATGACATTTTCTAAATCCAGCCCACCATGATTTACCAGGAAACCCATCTCTGAAGGGGTTTTGTCTTGTTTCACAAATCTGAGAAACATTTGCCTTTAGTTGCATTAACTCCAAGCCATGACCCATATCAGCCATTTCTTTGCACCATTCAACAATTTCCTCTTCTTCTTCTTTAGTTAGAACTGTTGGAGGACCCCTCCTCTTTGTGTGGGTGAGACCATTTAGCCAATAGTGTAATGATGTGGGTGGAATGGAATACTTCTTTACTGCTGCTCTAACTAAGAACCCATTCCACCCACATCATCTATCTCCTTTTCCATATCTTCTTTTGTCCAACCTCGGATGACACTAAGCTTCTTTGTTGCAGATGTTCTTTGAACTGAGACAATGGGTGGGTTTCTACATTCTGGTTCATTACCAGTTGGTGCTGAATTATCCTCTTCATCACTTACATTATGTGATAATTGTACACCTCTCACTTTGGGCCTCCTTGATCTTCTAGCAATAGCACCTTTTCTCATGGCTTAAATGAAATACCTGATTCACAACATGAAATACAAAATAGAAGTACATGGTTATCAACTCAATTCTAATTGTTGAAGGAAAGATGATTGTTGGAAAAGAAACTATAAATATACGAAAAATTATCTTTATGAAACAAGATATGAAACAACAATATTTTTTTATTTATATACAACACTGCTGGAATATGAATGATTCTGTTTCATTTTTACCAATTAATTGACTTGTAGTTTTTATTATGACAATGAAACTTGTATGGAATATGTTGAATAGAGAAAGTGCTTGGATAGACAATGTATATTTGACTAAATGAGCACAACAATGTTGTATAGTCCAGCAATGTTGTATATTGCATTTCAGAATTCACTATATTATTTTTTTCTGATATACCATTCTCTAGTGTATTCGTTGGACTCTTCCTATGTAGTTTTTAAAGTTATGTTTTCAATATAAAATTTTCACATGTGATCATAATACTTTCCAAATTTCTATGTATACAATTAAACTTATGCTAATATCACAGTGATGATTGGAAAAAATACTTTCCAACTAGAGAATGAGATATCTGGAAAAAATGAACAATATAGTGAATTCAGAAATGCAATATACAACACTGCTGGACTATAGAACACTGATGTGGTCATATTCCAACAGAGTTGTATATTCCAGTAGTGTTGTACATTCTAGCTGTGTTGCATATTGTATTTCAGAATTTACTTAGCATAATATGAACTTCAGAATTTACTATATTGTTCATTTTTCCTATATATCTCATTCTAATGTATAGTCATTACTTATCATAATACACTGCTGGACTATATAACTCTACTGGCATATACAACACTGATGGAATATACAACACTGTTTTCAATTTAAAGTTATGTTTTCAATATAAATTTTGCACATGTAATTAGAATACTTTCCAACTTTTTATGTATACAATTAAACTTATGCTAATATAGCAGTGATGACTATACACTAGAGAATGAGATATATGGAAAAAATGAACAATATAGTGAATTCAGAAATGCAATATACAACATTGTTGGACTATAGAACACTGATGTGCTTATATTCCAGCAGTGTTGTATATTCCAGTAGTGTTGTACATTTCAGCTGTGTTGTATACTGTATTTCAGAATTTACTTAGCATAATATGAACTTCGAATTTACTATGTTGTTTATTTTTCTTATATATCTCATTCTAATGTATAGTCATTACTTAGCATAATACAGTGTTGGACTATACAACTCTACTGACATATACAACACTGCTGGAATATACAACACTGAAAAAATGAATAGAGGGCTTGAATTCTGAAATAGTTTGTATTTCATAAGTGTCTTACCTGAACTGCACTGCTCCTCACTTCTTCAACTTTGAGAGATGAAAACTGCAGAACAATTGGAATTGTAATTGTTCCTTCAACTTTTATTCTATCATCCTAAATTTTGATTGGTTGATGTTAGTTGACATGGATTCAATATGATAGTTCAATCGAATGGTTGAGATTTATTGGGATTTAATCCAATGGATAATATTTTAGTTGGTTATTTTTATTATTTTATGTAGTTGGTTACACAATTTATTGTTCATATGGTACTGAGTTTTTAAACACTATGAAAGGTGAGCCTGACCATAATTTCATTTATTGTTATGCAGGTGGTTACTAGGGATTGAAGACTCTTATATAAAAAAGAGTGCATTATATTTGAGATATGGTTTAGAAAGTCTTCATAAATGACTTGTTGAAGTGACTGTAATAGATATGATGTACATAAAATGAAAATATTACTTAATGAATAGTTGACTGCATAGACTTGATATTTGTACACTTGTATATAAATTAATGTATATTTTAAGTTCTATTAATGAATAAGAGAATATTGACTAATTTTAAAATTGTCTTATTCAACATAACATGCTTCCATGTTTAAATAATAATAATACAATACAATACAGTCAGGTTGTATTAAATTCATATATCATTCTAAATAGGTTTTTAAAAAGGTGAATGTCTTTTCACCTACTATCTCCATTATTAGACCTTGTACCACAACCGGTGCCTCTCCCTAAGTGTGGCATCCACATGGTGATTTATTCCCCTTGACGAAAACAAATCCGTGTTGTCACGGATAACATTTCCCACCATATATTTGTAGCCATGAGAAAAATGTTGTTAACCTTATTCCATCCATTTATTGGTTGCGAGTCCTAGTCCTAGCCCTAGCCCCAGCCACAACCATAACCACAACAATAAAAAAATATACCGGGTCAAGGTTTGAATCCCATTTATGCAAACTAATTAATTTTTCCTTTTTTTTTCCATGTGTTTTTGTTTTTGATTTGAGATGGAAAGCATGCAAAAAGGATCTCAGAATTTTACCAAATGCACTCAAAATGAACACCATCATGAAGAGAAATTTCTAAGGGGAATTGATAAATTTGATTAGAAATCAAAAGGTGGAGATAAACCGGAGAAGAATTTGTTGATACGTGAAGCGTATGCGAGTTGGAGAAGAGGCCTTTCGAATATTTCTTTGGGAAGTAACAACTTGTCCCCCGGGTTCCAAACTAGACCTAAGCAGTAGCACAACTTGTATAATAAATTGTACTAAATGTTATGACATCGGCCTTTTTTTGAAAATGCTAAAGCTTGCAATAACATCTCAATTTATAAGCCAATCAAATTAAAGATAAATGAAATTTTATAATTATTTTGTTTAAAAATGTGCAAGTTTACTAATATTTATTATTATTGTGAGAACTTATATTTGTTTATGTAAATAATAACAATCCATAATTGGTTAAAAAGTACAAAAAACAATAATTGGTTAAGAAAACATGAAACCTATAATATATATAGCCTTCGGACGGTACTAATAACAAATGAAAGAAAATATTATAGAAATGATATAACAAATATATTTAACTAATTATATCCTCACATACAATATATGATATATGTATATTTCCTTTATATATATTATAGACACTAAATCGCACACTTAGGTATATTTCTAGGTTACGATCATTTACCACTAATCATATTATTCCTAAGTGAGAAAAGTACTAATTGACCATTGTCTTTGGCCTCTTTGCTTTCTTTCTAGTTTCCTTCTTGGTCTTACAAACCCTATTTCCCATTATGAATTTTGATACTTCAGCTTTTCTAAGTCTAGAAATCGAGTGCTCGGCCGGTGCGCGGTGCCACGCCTTGTCTCCTCTAGGTGCCCCAACCTATTTTTATCTTTCTCACATCTTTTTGGTCTTTTATAGCCGTTAGGAATCTTGCTTTCTTAGTGGTCAATATTTTAGTGGTTAATTACAAAATTAAAATAAGGGAATCATATAAATACAAAGATATGTGACCATAATATATGACCAATCTCTATACCTCTATTACTATCACCTAAGGTTGCATCCAAAGGCATTTTAAGATCATCAAACCATCCATCTAGTTATCATTCAAGGGAAAAGGGCCTGTATTTTCATACATACACACATGAGAGGGGAAGTTCATTTTTTCATTCACACATCTATTACATTGCTACATCTAGCTATTACTCATATTTGGTTCATCTTGCACAAGAGTCACCTAGGGCATATTCTACACACACACACACACAAAACTACATGGAGTCCGAAATGTAGTGCGGTGTCAGATCGTAAGTGTTATCTAATTTTGCACACCTGGCAAGATTAGACAAGGGGGTCCTGTCACGTTCAAAATGAAATAATAGTCCCAGGAACCCACTTTCGGTTATTATCGAGATGCAATAATTAAAAATAATTCCTAAATTGCATATGAAGAGATCACCTAGCATCGAAAGGCACCCAGTTGATCTCGACTTAGTGAAGAGTTCAGGGTCAAGTTGTTAAAGAACCTGGTGTCAAATTGATAGTCATCTCGGAAATCATCTCAGTAGAGACTCTCAGTTGTAAGAGCTCGACGATGGTCTTGTTAATGCAAAATATAGCTCGTTGAAAATTGTGAATGAAAGGCGTAGAAGGATCTCGGTGGAGATCGATGAAAAAAGATCTGAAGGCCAAGTCAGGGAGAGTCAAAGTCCACATGATGCCAGGTTTAATCCATTAAGACAGTGCTCGACCAACCACTTGGGAGAATGATCTTGTTTGACCGAGATGATATGAAATTATGCAGATATGGGAGGTTCAACATCATTGAATCTCGGGTTTGTAATTACATAATGGAAGGACTTCTATCGACCCAGGAAGATAGTATAAGCACCATCGAATACCAATGTAAAATTGAGTCAAACCGACATCTTAAAAAGAGTTGTGAATTATAATGGTGTTCAGACCTTCCTCGGCCGAGTATTCGGTGCACAGGCAGCAGGCATGTTACAGTATAGTAAGAATTCTTTTGAGCACTTCCAACAAGTAGGTTGCCCAACTATGTCTTTATCTATTCAGCATCGAATGCATCCTCAAATTCGGGATTCTCCTTCAAGATATTTTTATCAAAATCGATTAAGTGACAGTGAGAGTGTTACCGGGAGGCCTGATGAAATTTATTACAAAGATTCTCTATCGAGACCTTACTTGTTTTACGATGTAACTCATGGAAGCAAATCTCATAGAGGTGTAACTGTTTCATATCAGAATATTCATGAGGCATAATTTGCTTTGTAATTATATGAGCATCTTCAACGAGTCACTAAGTTGGCAGGCATAAATGTTTCTGTCGGAATTATCACACCTTACAAGCTACAGCTGAAATGTTTGCACTGAGAGTTTAATGTTATCCTCAAATCTGTTGAAGGAAAACTCGGCAGGAGAAAAATCATGGGAATCCGAGAAGCCTAATGCCAAGTGGGTTTTCGTGGATGGCAAGCCAAAGAAGAAGTTCCACGCGGGGGAGTTTTGGAGCGGTATGACCAAACTTCCGTGAAGTGGAGAAATCGGGTCAAATTGCCAAGTTTTGTGGCAAAGAAAGCGAGGCCGGGGCCTATGGATTGGTGTGGCAAGCCGTTATGGGAATCGGAGCTGGTATGCCAAATGGGAAATATTAAGATGGCATTCCAAGCTGTTCACTCCGTGAAGGGGAGATTCAGGCGACCAGTGCCAATGGGAAATATTAAGATGGAAAACCGTGATCAGAATTCCGCACGGGCCGTGTAAACAGGATCGGAGCACGTTGTGCGAGTCACCAGGAGGAAGTTGATGACCGAGAGATGGCGAGTGAATTGCCATATAAACCGGTGAATAAAGAATGATGCCAGGTTGGAGGAACGAGTCAAATGCCGAGTGGAGCGGCGAGTGCATGGAGATCAAAGGATGCGTGTTGCATGGACTGTGGATTGGGTTCCATAGATCATACGAAGAAAGTGTCTCCGTTCATACAGGTCCGCCCTTGTTAGGATTCCAATCAGAATACTGAACTGTTCAGATTTTGAATCGGCTTTAATAACTGCCACGACCTTCTCCTCATCCTCTGTACAGTTCTGAACTAATGTGGTCGCGAGACAGATCAACCACAGGCAGCAGGCACGTGCAGCATAGTAGAAGTCTTTTGAACGCTTCCAGCAAGCACTGCAGGAAACAAATATTCACTACCATATACAATGGATTGGAGTCACGTCATTCAAGGCTTCATAAAATTTTCCCCGAGTCAGGAGATGGAAGTTTATTACGTGCAGAGTGAAACGATTCATATTGCTCAGCATGTTTTCTCCTAGAAACGAATGCGAAGGTCAACTCTGAAATACCTGGTCGGCCGTTTTGTATGTCACGACTCACATCCTTGTCACTTGTAAATGGTCTGTTTGAGAAACAATGAGGATTAGGAGAAGTTGGCAGTCATAGCAAGTCGAATGGAGGTGGGCTTAGCTTTCTTTAAGATTTTAGTAGGCAGATAGCCTAGTCTGAATCAAGAAGAATCGTGACCGAGCCACACTGAATGAAGATCTCATTCAGAATTGACAATAAAACCAATCTTGTGGTGAAGTATTCATAGATTAAATGCCAAGTCCGAATCAAGAAGAATCATTGCAGAGCCAATCGAAAAATAAAGTGTGCAAGTGAGGTCGAAGAATTTGTAGAAAATGGTTTGCATGGATACATCACAGAAAATGGTAAAGGCTTGAGAATAAAAATTCTAGTTGAGAACACAAACATGTAAGGATGACTCTAAGAACGAAGGTAGTAGAGCTCGGTACTTGGCACACGGTGAGGTATCCATAGCGAGTAAGAGGTTCAAATTGGAAAGGCTCGAGGAACCGATCTAGGCGTCAAGTGCCTCAGAGGAAAGAATTTGCCGCATAAGCCATCTGCATAAGCCTAAGACACGGTTCACGTCAAAAATGAGTTCGGGAGAAAGCTTATATGAAGGATTTAGATAACCGAGTTGAGCCAACCGGGTGCTCGGGTTGATATGCAAAACAAAGCCAGGTCGAATCAGTTGAAGAGCTCGTGGTATTGTTTCATGGAGTTTGAACGTGGAATGCATGTGAATATGTGGTCCAAAACAAGAAGAAATAACTCTATCTGTCAAGACTAGAGCTATCACAGAGAAATCAATCGATTCAGTGTTGACAGGGCCACGTAACGTGATCCCTAACAATTTTCATAGCTCGAAAATCATTTCTAAATGGCGCAACATGCAGGAGTGAAATAATTTAAATTCATTGAATTGTTTAACCTCTGTGGGTACAACCAATGTATTATGGATCAAATCCACTAAGTATGATTTAGAGTCAAACTTTTCATATTGTGAAAACATTGGTACCAAGTCGAGATAAAGAATAAGCTCGCGAGTGTTGAAGTTTAATGTATTTGTAGAGGCTTTCAATTTCGGGCTTAAAGCTTCATGTTCACAATGCATTTAGGTGGCTTGGTAATTCATAATGGCTCGATTTGGAGTTTGAAGCAAGACCGTAGCAGTGGCATTCGTGAGGCGAGTCTTAATTTGCGTCAGGCCAGGTTCACAGGATCTACATGCATTTTAGGAAAATGATAAGAATCGAGTTTGATAGCTCACCATTCGAAGGACTCAATGCAAAAGAGCTCGATTGCCAAGACGAGGAAAGAGTTGGTGTGGGGTTCAAAATCGATTGCAACACCGAGTTAGAGGATTCGAAGCTCACCGAGTTGAGATTTGTGCAGACTCTATCCACATGGACCCCCCTCCTCTTCAAGTCAAACGGGTCAACGGGGGGGTCCCAACATTATGTTAATTAAATTAATATTTTTATTTAAATATTTTAATAATAATATTTATTATTATTATTTAAATATTTTATTTAAATATTCTTTTAATTAATTGAGAAGACTAGGTCATCAGGCAATTAATGACCCATGATGGAACCTTCTCAGGTAGTTCAACTAACTACAATAAATACATCATGGGCCTTCATTTTAGGAATGTAATTATGACATTTCCTCTTCTTTCTCACATATTCTTCTATAAATGTAAGTTGGAAGCTCATTTCAAAGGGTTCCAACAGTTCAGACAAGTTGGACAGTTAGATATCTCAAGCGAGTGTATACTTTTCAAGAATCCTCTCTCTTCTGCAAGTTGTTCTTGTGTGTTGAGAGAACTTTCAAGCCTCCTCTTCAAGACTGTAATGGCAACTATTGCCTCTTCTGAATGTATGATGCATTGTGCATGTTATTGAAGCAATAAAAGTGTGTGTTTTGTGACTAATCTCGGTCCTTTCATCCTTTTATGCTTCTTTGTGCCTTTCTCATACTTGCAGGTACACTGTGCAAGTTTAAGTTTCTATTGCAGGTTCTTGGAGTTTTGTGCTTATCGAGTGGTGGAGTATTGCATGCAGTTGAGTTGTGGTGTCTATTCACCCTTCTTGAGTTCATCCTTCTTCACTGGGAAACTGGTATATTTCTCAGTCTGATAAAGTTTAACAAAGGGAATGCATGTCTCTTAGTTTGTGGTATCTGTACCCTCTCTAAGTTACAGTAGGTGAAGTTGACCTGTGGTGCACACACCCTCTTCAAATTAACCCTTCCTGAATCTGAATGCACCCTTTATCCGGTGCATCACCATCCCTAGTATAGTTTCATTTCTGTAAATCTCTTTCCCTAAAACCCCATGAAAATGTTAGCGTAGGACTAGATAATCATTTTTGTTACACTAGGAGTAGTACAACACTTAGTTTAGGAAGAGGAAGCCGGCCTTCTCCGGAGGTTCACCTCGAGCCCAAGTCCCACAGCTTGAGAGGTGATCCCATGTGTCCCAATCACACCGAACATCCTATTCACATCCTGGCCATTCGGAGGGTGCAGTGATTTGGCGACAACAGTTTTTGGCATGCCGGTGGGATAGAGTTGAAGTTAGAGTTCCATCTTTCAGAGGTGTCTCATTATCAAACAGAAATCTTAAGCCACCACCGTTTTGACATGCGACCACACACAACAGAAATTTTTTAGCACACACTGGTGGGCAAGAGTTGGTACTTCTCTTCTCACTTACACAAGTCAAAGTACCTGGCGACTCTATATCTCTGGATTCCAAATCTCAGTGCAGTAACTTATGCGAAGAATTCAGACAAGAGCTTCTTCAAAGAAAGGAAAGTATCAACATATCGAACTTTCCTTGTCTCCTCCAAAGAGAAGCAGAAGAGGCATTTCCACATCCCCAGTTGCAGATTTACCTAGTAGGGGTCATTCAACTCCTCCTTACGGAAGATTTCCTCCACCCAGGAACAATCAACCTTTCGTTCGTTATATGGCGAGGAACCAAGTTTTTCCCCTTTCAATGCAAGCGGTCTCTCGATGTTGGCTCAACGTGATCCAATACCTGTTGTGGCACTCAAAAGTTTACCCTTCTACACGGGGGAAACTCATGTTACTCTAGTGGAGCATATCTTTGATGTAGCCAGCATCTACGCAGTACATAATATCATCGAAGACAATGTTGCAGTTAGACTTCTTGCTACCTCTTTCAAGGGAAAAGCACTTCAATGGTTTCGTGGGTTAGGTGTTGGCACTATAACCACTTGGGACGAGTTGGGAGAAAAGCTATGTAAACAATTCAAAGACAAAAGTGATCACCTATCACTTTTGGAACAACTTACTACCATAAAGAGAGCTTCCCAAGAATACATGAGTGATTTCAACTTCCGATTCCACAGAACTTGGAATAGGATTCGGTGTGCTAAATAAAACCTTACGCGCATAATGCATTCTTGTACTATTTGCGAGCCTTGAATAGTGATGTAGTAGTTATGATCCAGTCCATGGGAGGGACTACACTTCCTGATGCTTACGAAGTTGCCATAAGTGTAGAGAATTCTTTGATTCAGGTTGGAAAGATAGCTCCACGACCACCAATGCCCTTTTCTCCAGATCTTACGAATCATCAGCCTATCATTGCTCCTATTCCAGTAGACTCCAGGAAACCATCTCAATCTTCCTCTGCCTCTTCAAATGACCTATTTGAAGTCAAGTCACTACTACAAAATTTTGGAAATGAGCTCGTTGCACTCAAAAGGAAACAATTTCAATACAATCGTCCGTATCAGCCACAAAATCAGCAGTATCAAGCTAACCATTCTCCTTTTCAAGGGAACAATCAGCCTCAAAATCAAACTACAAGTCAAGTTGCAAATGTCAGGCCCTTGAACTTTCAGAACCCTCTTGCAGCTAGCTCATCTAGAGCTATAGTACCTGTTCAAAATAATATAGTTCAAGACTACGAATGGTGTTATCCTTGCTCTCAACCTCACAATCAAAATCTTTGTCCCAATGGGGTTCTTAGCCAGGCCCTTATGGTTGAAAGTGTATCTGACCCTTCAGAGTTAACAAACAATTCATCTACGCAAGAAGCAGCAGATCAACCACAGGTACTGAAGAATCCGCTTTGCTAAACTGGCAAGAAGAAAATTTTTATGGATTAAATATAGATTCTTCATCAGTGGCAGCAAACACTCATTCCAAAAAGAGAGCAATGGAGCCTCAACCTCTCGAAGCTGATCTGGCATCCACTTCTCAACCTGGGTTTCAAATGGCATTTGATAAAAATATGGGAAATAAATTACTAGAAACACCGGCTAGCCACACCGCAGGGAAAGATGGTTCTCCAGGCATCACGGTACCCAACAAACATTTTCCAAAGGAGGACCCCAATACCCAAAAAAGTGTCATCAAATTTGGAGCAATTCCCTTCAGCATAGTAGAACAAATGAAGAAAACCAATCTGAGCATTACCATGTGGGACGCACTCTCGATCCCTTCCCAAAGAAACCTATTGCGAGAAGCTCTGAACAGTTTTAGTACAACCAGCGGATCACCAAGCCATGGAGTGACAAATGCTACAAATTTGTGTCAACCGGAAGGGAAAATCATTCCTACAGCAAACAAACCACCGCCATTCTACATTTCCCTGATCATTGGCGACCACTTGGTACATAATTGCATGATCGATTCTGGTGCCAGTAGCTCTGTCATGCCGAAACAAATTGCAGATGTACTAGGCATACAATATGCGCCGATTCTAAGAGGGTTTGTTCATTTGGATGGCACAATTTGTTAAGATTTTTGGGGTTATCAAAGGACTTCAACTTACCATTCATGCATGCCCAACTTTGTCATTCACCCAAGACATATTGGTCATTGATCTCCCTCCCCTCTTTGCCATCTGCCTATCACGGGATTTCACTACCAAGATGGGCGGTTACCTATCAGCCGATTGGTCGCATATGATTCTCAGGACTCGATATGGAACCAAAGTAACTATAAGGGTAGAACCAATCTGCCATAATCATGTAGAACCCTACACTGCTAGTCCCATAAATGGGAATTACACCATCGGCGATCCCGAAGAGGAAGATGCCGATCATGAACCAACCACCCTTGTTGAGGAAGTCCCTGATACTTTGCTAGATGAAGTATGTATAGATCATCAGTACGATCCCTACGCTGATGTATTGGCAGAAGAAGAAGCTGGTTTCTTTGGTCTTGGAAGAAACAAGATTACGTACTTCGTGTATCGATGAAGAAGATACGATCATACCACAACTTGTCAAAACACCAAGTGATTCTAAAGGACTGTGGCAATTTTTCTTTGATGGCTCAAGAAGTAAGAATGGATCCGGTGCTGGTGTTATGTTAATTTCTCCAGAGGGAGATAAGTACTTCTCATCTTCCGGTTGCGGTTTAATTACTCTAACAATGTTGCTTTGAATACGAGGCTCTTGTGCAAGGAATTCAGCTAGCCCAAAGGAAGGGAATCAAGGCCCCACATTTATTTTTGGAGATAGTGAGTTAGTTGTTCATCAAGTTTCGGCACGTAGTGCATCCAAAAATGATCTTTTAAGATCATATAAGAATCGATTCTGGGACCTGATTGAAGATTTTGAAGCTTTTGGAATCCATGCAATCCCTAGAAATCAAAATCAAGATGCAGATAGGCTTGCTACAATTGGTTCACAATACAACATACCAGTTGATATCATGAAATAAGGGCAGCAATTTGTTAAAATGGTGGTTCGACCAGCAGTCCCTGATAATGTGAGTAGTTGGCAAGTGTTTGATAGTGACAAACAAATTGTCCTCTTCCTACAAGAAGAGGCGGAGTTTGCTACAAAGAATCAAGATAAGTTGCAAGAGTCATATGGTGAGAAAATTATCAATTGAAAAGCAACAAGTTACCAAAAGGTTTAGTCACTTTGGAATCCATTTTCAATTCAGATGACCAAGCCACAAGACAAAGCCCTAACATGGTGGTCAGAGAAGAATATTTTGAGGAAGTTGAAGTATCAAATGAAAAATTTCTTAACATCAGAAAAGTGTGTACTTCTGAAGAAAAAGAAACTTTCATCAAACTTTGTCAAGAGTATCATGACATCTTTGCATGGAGCTATAAAGATCTGCGTGGTTTTGATCCAGGTCTAGCACAACATACCATCGAAACTGGATCCTAATGCTAAGCCAGTTCACAAAAATAGAGACCAATTAATCCCAAAATTGAGCCACTAATGAGAAAGGAGCTAACCAAGCTCATCGAGGCCTATATAATTTTTCCCATCAAGCATTCCTCATGGGTAGCCAATTTGGTGCCCGTGAGGAAGAAGAACGGAGAGATCTGTTATGCATAGATTTCAGGGATTTGAATCGTGCATCATTAAAAGACCATTATCCTCTTCCATCGATGGAGCAGATCCTTCAAACGGTGGCAGGAGCTCAAAGATTTTCTTTGCTCGATGGATATTCGGGTTACAATCAAATCCTAGTCCAAGAATCTAATCAATTCAAAACGGCTTTCACTACCAAGTGGGGCACGTATGCCTACAATAAAATGCCATTCGGATTGTCCAATGCTGGGGCTACTTTCCAAAGAGCCATGGACATGGCATTTAAGGGAATAATCAACGATATTATTTTAGTTTACCTTGATGATATAACTGTATACTCTAAGCATGCAGAAGATCACATCACGCATCTAAGGAAAGTTTTCCAAAGGTGTAGGGAATTTGGGGTTTCACTTAACCCCAAGAAATGTATTTTCGCAGTGCATGAGGCAAAATTATTGGGGCATGTGGTTTTAGCAGAAGGATTATCAATTGATCCAGCCAGGATTCATTCAATTATGTCCTTATCTCTCCCAAGTCACAAGAAGAGCCTCCAGAGTTTTCTGGGAACCATAAATTTCGTGCGGAGATTCATCCCTCAATTCACGACATTGGCTAAACCACTGATAGCCATGCTAAAGAAAAACATGCCATTCTCATGGACAAAGGAAGGACGAGAAAGCTTTGAAGCCATCAAAACAGCCATTTCTCAAGCTCCCACGCTTGTGAACCCTAGGTTTGACAAAGACTTTATCCTTTATGCTTTTGCAGGTCAAGAGAGCATTTCAGGGATCCTCACCCAACAAAACAACAACCTGATGGAGCAACCAATCGCTTTCTTCAGTCAATCCCTCAAAGACTACGAGTTCAAATACTCATTCATTGAAAAGCAAGTCTTTGCGGTTATTCGAGCTTTGAAGAAATTCAAGCACATGTTGTCCAACAACAAGATTCATCTGATGGTGTCTCATCCAGGTGTCAAGGAGTTTTTGCTGAACAAAGAAATGAACGAAAAGCATGCTGGATGGATCACAAAGGTAATGGAGTATGATGTGCACATCAAAGTCACTAAACTTGTCAGAGGTAAGGGTTTATGTCAGCAACTTGCAACAGACATGGAATCAAAAAGTAATGAGGACGTGACACTCCTAAATACTGATGAGGATGTTGATCAAGCTGACTGGTTATCCAAAATGAAGAATTTCATCTTCTCAGGAGCATACCCGACAAACATGGATAAAAACCAAAGATGAACTTTCCGTCTTCAATCTATCCCATATGTTTTGGTAGATAGCGTTCTCTTTCGAAAAGATTTGAACGGCGTCCTCCTTCGGTGCATAGGACTGGAAAAGGTCAGTAAGATACTAGAAGAGTTTCATAATGGCCTATCGGAGGACATTATTCCACAAGAAGAACAACAGCTACCAAGATCATGCGAGCTGGCTACTATTGGCTGGATTTATTCAAGGATGCCCATATTTGGGTAAGGAAATGTAAGGAATGTGCCCTTTTCACAGGTAAGAAGAAGCTGGTAGCTCTTCCATTGCATCCAATTCAAGTGGATCAACCCTTTGTTCAATGGGGGTTGGACTTCATCGGAATGATTAATCCTCCATCCAGTGACGGACATAAGTGGGTCCTTATTGCAACAGACTATTTCACTCGATGGACAAGAGGCGGTAGCATTAAAAGAGAGAAATGAAAAGGCAGTTCTAGATTTTTTGGAGGGTATAATGACGAGGTTCGGTGTTCCATTTACAGTCATTTCAGACAATGCGCTAGCTTTTCTTGGTATGAAATTGAGTGAATGGGCTATTAAAAATGGGGTATACCTCAAAACTTCGTCTAATTACTATCCTCAAGGAAACGGATTGGCTGAGTCTAACAATAAAAACCTCATAAGGATTATTAAGCGCATAATGGAGACTAATAAGAGGACATGGCATAGACAGCTTAAGACTACCTTATGGGCAGATCGGATCACACCTAAAAGGGCCATCGGAAATTCTCCTTTCATTTTGGTATATGGAAGAGAGGCAAAACTCCCGCTCTCATTGGAGTTACCTTCTTTGGAGTTAGCTCATCAACTTGAAGTTATAGAGAGTGATCCTTTGATAGTAAGGTTTGTTGAACTCATGGAGTTAGAGGAAGTACGAGACAAGGCTATGAAAACTTTGGAGCAGCATCAGGCTCAAGTTAAGAAATCTTTTGACAAGAAGGTGTTCGATAGACATTTTCAAGAGGGAGATTTAGTTCTCAAATGGGATGAAGACAGGGCCAAACCAGGCAGGCATGCCAAGTTTGACGCTCTCTGGAGTGGGCCATACATTCTCACAAGTTGCAAAGAGGCAAATTCATTTCATCTAACTAGGCTCAATGGAGAAGAACTTCCCATTCACGTGAATGGGATGCATCTCAAAGCTTGTTTTTGAGAAGCGTTCCCCCCTTTTATTACATTAGGTGTTTTCCTCCAAGTACTTATGCACATTGTTGTGTGTTGTTGCTTTTCTTTCCTTGTTGTTGTGTTTTGTGTTTTTCTGCACATTGTTTCATCATTAGAAGGTGTCAAGGAGAAGAAGGTTCAAGGTTTCCATAAGAGTTTCAAAATCTGTTTCATTCAAAATTTTGCAGTGTTCCATGGATGTCAAGCATTCAATAGATTCAGTATACTTCATGCTTAGCATTCCAGGGAGGTCAGGATATCGGCAATGCTCAAGGAGATTTCAGGATGTGTCAAAGAAAATCATACTACTTTCAAGATTCCAACATAGACTCCATGCCCAATGGATGACTTAAGGCTACTGGAATCATGCTTAGCAGGCAATCATCCCCGAGAGGTCGCCAAAAATGTTATCCAATTTTGCACACCTGGCAAGATTGGACAAGGGGGTCCTGTCACGTTCAAAATGAAATAATAGTCCCAGGAACCCACCTTCGGTTATTATCGAGATGCAATAATTAAAAAATAATTCCTAAATTGCATATGAAGAGATCACCTAGCATCGAAAGGCACCCAGTTGATCTCGACTCAGTGAAGAGTTCAGGGTCGAGTTGTTAAAGAACCCGGTGTCAAATTGATAGTCATCTCAGAAATCATCTCAGTAGAGACTCTCAGTTGTAAGAGCTCGACGATGGTCTTGTTAATGCAAAATATAGCTCGTTGAAAATTGACGAATGAAAGGAACTGTACAAGGATCTCGGTGGAGATCGATGAAAAAAGATCTGAAGGCCAAGTCAGGGAGAGTCAAAGTCCACATGATGCCAGGTTTAATCCATTAAGACAGTGCTCGACCAACCACTTGGGAGAATGATCTTGTTTGACCGAGATGATATGAAATTATGTAGATATGGGAGGTTCAACATCATTGAATCTCGGGTTTGTAATTACATAATGGAAGGAATTCTATCGACCCAGGAAGATAGTATAAGCACCATCGAATACCAATGTAAAATTGAGTCAAACCGACATCTTAAAAAGAGCTATGAATTATAATGGTGTTCAGACCTTCCTCGGCCGAGTATTCGGTGCACAGGCAGCAGGCATGTTGCAGTATAGTAAGAGTTCTTTTGAGCACTTCCAACAAGCAGGTCGCCCAACTATGTTTTTATCTGTTCAGCATCGAATGCATCCTCAAATTTGGGATTCTCCTTCAAGATATTTTTATGAAAATCGATTAAGTGATAGTGAGAGTGTTACGGGAGGCCTGATGAAATTTATTACAAAGATTCTCTATCGAGACCTTACTTGTTTTACGATGTAACTCATGGAAGTGAATCTCATAGAGGTGTAACTGTTTCATATCAGAATATTCATGAGGCATAATTTGCTTTGCAATTATATGAGCATCTTCAACGAGTCACTAAGTTGGCAGGCATAAACGTTTCTATCGGAATTATCGCACCTTACAAGCTACAGCTGAAATGTTTGCACTGAGAGTTTAATGTTATCCTCAAATCTGTTGAAGGAAAACTCGGCAGGAGAAAAATCATGGGAATCCGAGAAGCCTAATGCCAAGTGGGTTTTCATGGATGGCAAGCCAAAGAAGAAGTTCCACGCGGGGGAGTTTTGGAGCGGTATGACCAAACTTCCGTGAAGTGGAGAAATCGGGTCAAATTGCCAAGTTTGCACGGCAAAGCTGAGGCCGGGGCCCGTGGATTGGTGTGGCCAAGCTGTTATGCGGGAATTCGGAGCTGGTATGCCAAATGGGAAATATTAAGATGGCATTCCAAGCTGTTCACTCCGTGAAGGGGAGATTCAGGCGACCAGTGCCAATGGGAAATATTAAGATGGAAAACCGTGATCAGAATTCCGCATGGGCTGTGTAAACAAGATCGGAGCACGTTGTGCGAGTCACCAAGAGGAAGTTGATGACCGAGAGATGGCGAGCGAATTGCCATATAAACCGGTGAATAAAGAATGACGCCAGGTTGGAGGAACGAGTCAAATGCCGAGTGGAGCGGCGAGTGCATGGAGATCAAAGGATGCGTGTTGCATGGACTGTGGATTGGGTTCCATAGATCATACGAAGAAAGTGTCTCCGTTCATGCAGGTCCGCCCTTGTTAGGATTCCAATCAGAATACTGAACTGTTCAGATTTTGAATCGGCTTTAATAATTGCCACGACCTTGTCCTCATCCTCTGTACAGTTCTAAACTAATGTGGTCGTGAGACAGATTAACCACAGGAAGCAGGCACGTGCAGCACAGTAGAAGTCTTTTGAACGCTTCCAGCAAGCACTGCAGGAAACAAATATTCACTGCCGTATACAATGGATTGGAGTCACGTCATTCAAGGCTTCATAAAATTTTCCCGAGTCAGGAGATGGAAGTTTATTACGTGCAGAGTGAAACGATTCATATTGCTCAGCATGTTTTCTCCTAGAAACGAATGCGAAGGTCAACTCTGAAATACCTGGTCGGCCGTTTTGTATGTCACGACTCACATCCTTGTCACTTGTAAATGGTCTGTTTGAGAAACGATGAGGATTAGGAGAAGTTGGCAGTCATAGCAAGTCGAATGGAGGTAGGCTTAGCTTTCTTTAAGATTTTAGTAGGCGAGATAGCCTAGTCTGAATCAAGAAGAATCGTGACCGAGCCACACTGAATGAAGATCTCATTCAGGAATTGACAATAAAACCAATCTTGTGGTGAAGTATTCACAGATTAAATGCCAAGTCTGAATCAAGAAGAATCATTGCAGAGCCAATCGAAAAATAAAGTGTGCAAGTGAGGTCGAAGAATTTATAGAAAATGGTTTGCATGGATACATCACAGAAAACGGTAAAGGCTTGAGAATAAAAATTCTAGTTGAGCACACAAACATGTAAGGATGACTCTAAGAATGAAGGTAGTGGAGCTCGGTACTTGGCACATGGTGAGGTATCCATAGCGAGCAAGAGGTTCAAATTGGAATGGCTTGAGGAACCGATCTAGGTGTCAAGTGCCTCGGAGGAAAGAATTTTTAAGCCTGCATAAGCCTAAGACACGGTTCACGTCAAAAATGAGTTCGGGAGAAAGCTTATATGAAGGATTTAGATAACTGAGTTGAGCCAACCGGGTGCTCGGGTTGATATGCAAAACAAAGCCAGGTTGAATCAGTTGAAGAGCTCGTGGTATTGTTTCATGGAGTTTGAACGTGGAATGCATGTGAATATGTGGTCCAAAACAAGAAGAAATAACTCTATCTCTGTCAAGACTAGAGCTATCACGAGAGAAATCAATCGATTCAAAGTGTTGACAGGGGCCACGTAATGTGATCCCTAACAATTTTCATAGCTCGAAAATCATTTCTAAATGGTGCAACATGTAGGAGTGAAATAATTTAAATTCATTGGTTTAACCTCGTGGGTACAACCAATGTATTATGGATCAAATCCACTAAGTATGATTTAGAGTCAAACTTTTCATATTGTGGAAACATTGGTACCAAGTCGAGATATAAGCTTGCGGGTGTTGAAGTTTAATGTATTTGTAGAGGCTTTCAATTTCGGGCTTAAAGCTTCATGTTCACAATGCATTTAGGTGGCTTGGTAATTCAGAATGGCTCGATTTGGAGTTTGAAGCAAGACCGTAGCAGTGGCATTCGTGAGGCGAGTCTTAATTTGCGTCAGGCCAGGTTCACAGGATGTACATGCATTTTAGGAAAATGATAAGAATCGAGTTTGATAGCTCACCATTGAAGGACTCAATGCAAAAGATCTCGATTGCCAAGACGGGGAAAGAGTTGGTGTGGGGTTTGAAATCGATTGCAACACCGAGTTAGAGGATTCGAAGCTCACCGAGTTGAGATTTGTGCAGACTCTATCCACATGGACCCCCCTCCTCTTCAAGTCAAACGGGTCAACGGGGGTCCCAACATTATGTTAATTAAATTAATATTTTTATTTAAATATTTTAATAATAATAGTTATTATTATTATTTAGATATTTTATTTAAATATTCGTTTAATTAATTGAGAAGACTAGGTCATCAGGCAATTAATGACCCATGATGGAACCTTCTCAGGTAGTTCAACTAACTGCAATAAATACATCATGGGCCTTTATTTTAGGAATGTAATTATGACATTTCCTCTCCTTTCTCACATATTCTTCTATAAATGTAAGTTGGAAGCTCATTTCAAAGGGTTCCAACAGTCATACAAGTTGGACAGTTAGATATCTCAGGCGAGTGTATACTTTTCAAGAATCCTCTCTCTTCTGCAAGTTGTTCTTGTGTGTTGAGAGAACTTTCAAGCCTCCTCTTCAAGACTGTAATGGCAACTATTGCCTCTTCTGAATGTATGATGCATTGTGAATGTTATTGAAGCAATAAAAGTGTGTGTTTTGTGACTAATCTCGGTCCTTTCATCCTTTTATGCTTCTTTGTGCCTTTCTCATACTTGCAGGTACACTGTGCAAATTTAAGTTTCTATTGCAGGTTCTTGGAGTTTTGTGCTTATCAAGTGGTGGAGTATTGCATGCAGTTAAGTTGTGGTGTCTATTCACCCTTCTTGAGTTCATCCTTCTTCACTGGGAAACTGGTATATTTCTCGGCCTGATAAATTTTAACAAAGGGAACGCATGTCTCTTAGTTTGTGGTATCCTGTACCCTCTCTAAGTTATAATAGGTGAAGTTGACTGTGTGGTGCACACACCCTCTTCAAATTAACCCTTCCGAATCTGAAGACACCCTTTATCCGGTGCATCACCATCCCTAGTATAGTTTCATTTACGTAAATCTCTTTCCTAAAACCCCATGAAAATGTTAGCGTAGGACTAGATAATCATTTTTGTTACACTAGGAGTAGTACAACAGTTTAGGAAGAGGAAGCCGACCTTCTCCGAAGGTTCACCTCGAGCCCAAGTCCCACTGCTTGAGAGGTGATCCCATGTGTCCCAATCACTGCTTTGAACATCCTATTCACATCCGGCCATTCGGAGGGTGCATTGATTTGGCGACAACAATAAGTTCACTCGGTTGGGTGATTTTCGGGGTCGATCACGAATCCCCATTTGCATTGTTTTATTTTTAGGATTTGATGTGTTTTGTAGTTTTATGGGTCCTCTTTCTCTTTATAAGTTTTAGGTGAATTCAACGATTAACTAATGACCTACAGATGACTAATAAATACATTTAGTGAACATATGGAAATATTATAAAATTTAGATTTCGACCAATTTCATGAGTCATGGGCGCCCATGAGCAGATTGTATGCACTAAATCATGTACTTTGGGATTTTTTAGTGCTAATCACATACCACTTTAATATGATTCCAAAGTGATAAAATTACTAACTAACCACCGTATTTGGCTTCTTTATTTGCTTTATGTTTTCCTTCTTGGTCTTACACACCTTCTTGCCCAATTTTTCTTTCGATACTTAATTTTTCTCGAGTCCGGACACAACAACACCGATCGGGATGTCGGCACACAGGTTCCCCTATCCCCTTGGGAAGCCACGACCTCTTTATACTTTGTTTACATCTTTTGGATCTTTTCTAGCCATTTAGGAATCTTATTTCTTAAATAAGCCTTTTAGTGGTTAATTACGAAATTCAAACAAGGGAATCATATAAATACAAAGCTATGTGATTATAATAAAGGAACAAGCACTAAGAATTTACTATCATCACCTAAGGTTGCATCCAAAGGCCATTACAAGAGCATCAAAGCATCCATATAACATCCATTCAAAGGAAAAGAGACTCGCATTCTTCCACATACACTTCATAAGGGAGTAAGTTCATTTTTCTATACACACATTATCTACATTTTCTACATCTAGTTATTGCTTGCTATCAAGTGCAACTTGCACAAGAGCTACCTAGAGCATGATTCTACACACATGTGCAAAACTAAATGGAATCTGAAATGTAGTGTAGTGCTTCGATCATAAGTTCACTCAATCAGGTGACTTCTGGGGTTAGCTTGACTCCCCATTTGCATATTTTTATTTTTAGGATTTGATGTGTTTTTGGGTTTTGCAGGTTCTCTTTCTATTTGCAGGTTTCGAGAAAATTCGGTGATCAAGCGGTGAAAGAAGTGAGAGTTCCTAAAAGAGACATCCAATGAACACCTTGTGACCCCTGTAAAATTGAGTTATGAGGTTTTGAGTAGTCACAAGTGCCAGAGAAGGTGCAAAGCCCTATGCCCTTGCCCCTACATAGGTGCCCTAGCCCTGACATTCTCGACAACTTTGTATTTTTATATGCTCGGTTGCGACACTCTTCTTTATGGTTTTATCAATTTTCTAGCTCGACACATCTTTTGAATTATTGCAAATCAACTAAGTATTCTATCCCTTTCTTGCAACTAAGGTTTCAAATTTATTAGCTTACTTTCTTGGGTCAAATTTGTACTTTATTGCATATTTATATCTTCACTAGTACTTAAACAATATTTTAGTATATATATATATATATATATATATATATATGTATATTATATATTTACTTAATAATTTGGTGGACTCGACCATTCAAACCCTACCTTTTGAGTATCTGTTTTCATAGTTTCAAGTCATGGATCAATCTTCTTATCATTATTTTGCTCTAACTAATTTTTTTTGGCATGGTTACTACTGTTGTTGATTTCATGCAAGTTCGTACTCAACATCCTCCTTGATTTATTATGCCTAGGGCTGATCCAACTATCAATGCACGATTTACCACTCACCGCACTTGACCTCGTATGAATCATCCTATATTTATCCCACCACCTATCACTTCTATGGCTCCTCCTACCACTTATAAAGGCTATGATATTATCAATTAACTTAAGAATATGTTAGATAATATACCTCTTTATGACTTATTGCATAATGCTCCTAATTTTCATCATACATTAGAGGCATCCCTTCATTTTATCCACATTGAAAGCAAAAATTCTTTAGTGGCCTTTACACATCTTATACAATCTCTCAAAAATCTACCACATGCTATATCATTTAGTAATGAGGATATCTTGCCACATGTCGTTCACAATCCATGTGTGCATTTTCTTATCACTACTATTATTGGCACTATTTATATTGAGTGTGTAGTCATTGATAATGGATTTTCCATTAATTTATGTGCTCATCTTATTTTAAAGAAAATTAGCATTATAGATGATCTAATTACTAATAATTCACACTCATTAATGGTTATGATTCAACTACTTGCACATGCGTAGGCACTATTACATTACCTATACAAGTCGGGCCTAAAATCATGCCTACAGTATTCTTCATTATCGATTCCTCATTTCAATTCAATCTTTTGTTGGGTATAACATGGATTCATGTAATACATATGGTTCCATCCACAATTAATCGTTGCATTAAATTATTACATGATGGCTATGAACATACCATTGTTGCGGACCCTAATCCATTCAAGTTCTATCGCATAGACCCTATCACTACTATGCCTATTCCACCATCGCAGCCTATTCCATTTAGCAATATTGACACATATGATATCATTCAATCTAGCACTTCACATCCTTCCTCCACTACCCCAAGTGCTCTTCCTATTTCCATGCATACTACTACTTCCATTTCTCCCACAATGTATGCTCCTATAAACACTACCACTCCACTTGTTGAGGCTCCTCTTGCTCCTACATCTAGTTCACCTCCTACCAATATCCTTGATACGACTATCCAACATGATAATGCCAAGACCGATCATTCGATGAAGAGGTTGATCTTTGTTGAGATTAATGATGACAAATTGTGTAATATCAATTTTACTCTTATCAATGTAGATGATTCTTATTTTAATGATACTTTCGTTATTGTTGGCCTAGGTGTATATCAATTCAAAAACCCTCCTACTAATGCTATGGTAATTTATTGGTGGTTTGTCCATACTCTAGATGTCATTTCACCTTCTTCATCCTTTCATGGGATATCTACATTTGCACTTCCTCCTTTCATATGCACAATTTTCATGACTAACTCGATTGACATCATATTCCATTTGTTATTACTTGCTCGACAATGTTTGCACACACGATGGCTTGACTTAGCTTGGGTTTACACTCAATGATATCTTACCGCCACCTCATTCACCCCATCTCTATCATGGATATGTTAGTATTATGACTTCTTATGGCCTTCATTTATTCTATATATTGTGCTTCCACTCACACTAGGAAATCTTGGCTCAACTACATTGGGGAACTTTGGACCCTAATCATATTAGTATCACATTCCCTATGCCTTTTGGCTATGTTTCTATCTAAAATTATTTATTTATTGGATATTATCAAAACCTTTCTCATTTGTATGCACATGGATTTCCAGCAACACCCATCACCTATGAAGAATACGCAATGGGTATGTACAATTTATGCCAAAATGGCTCTTTATATGATCAACCACATACTATTTCTTATCAAATCTCAGATGGATCTCCATTTAATTTTGATTATGAAAATGATGATCTCTTAGATGATGTTACTTGATCATTCTCATCTTCATACACTTGGGGGCATCATACTTATTCTCCCCCCTTCTAGCATTCGGGTTTCCCACACACGTCTACCATCTTGCTTCTTACTTCGCATATAGTCTTCGCATGCACTTCACACATCTTTATACAATTTTATCATAATTTCTTGATGATGTACTCTTGTGCTATGGTTCACACTCGACTATTGAGGGAACATTCATGAACCTCACATCATCACACTACACATTTCTACACTTAGCGCACTCACAACACATCTTTCTAACACATGTTCAAAACAACACACTACCCTATGACACACTCTAGTTCCATGGTTCATTCTTGAATATTGAGGGTATAAGTCTGAAATGAACCTCACCACACTCACTTACTCACTCACTCAATCACTCTCTATGCTCTACGATTTGTTGATCATATCCTTCTAACTCACAATTCAACTATTTCCCGATGACACACTCTTGTTTTATGGTTCATTCTTGACTTTTGAGGGGCATTTATAAATGAACCTCATCTCATACATACTCATTTGAATTTTCTCGGGGTCACATGGTTCCTATCACACATATGTTGCATTCCATTCCACCGCACTCATCCACAACATATTGTAGATCTTGGTTGTACATTGTTCTTGCTTACTTATACTCACATGATATGCTTTACTTACCATGTTAGCTGGATACATTGTATGTCATTGTCTTTTCTATATACACATGTGTGTTCACTTTCCTTCTATTTGTGATCTCATACTCTACATAGATCATTACACGCAACATGAGTGCTTGGAGCTGTACCTCTTACCAGTCCCATGCAGCCCTTGGGGGCATCCACTTTTGTACACATCACAGGTGCTATTTTTTTGTTTTATACTACTTCTTATTCATAATAGCACACTACTATATGGGATCATATATATTTTATATCTTTTTAACATGCTAATGGGTGTTTCATATGTAGCATTTGTCTTGCAGGGAACTATTTGCTACCATGGTTGTCTCATTTTATTTGCTTGCTCTTTTTGTTTGTCATTATTTTTGGGATTTTCCCTGTATCTTGTGTGAACATTGTATGTTTTTGGATGCTTAGGCCTTGATTTTCTTGTGACATCATGAGTGATGTCCCATGTTTAAAACCCAATTTTTGTGGTCTACTTTGTATAATTGCTTGCTAGCTTACATTTTGTTATTTATATGTGTAGTTATCTTGTTTGCACTAGCACTCGTTTCTAGCCACTTTGTTTATGTTTGCCTTAGTTTCTACCAAGCACACTCTCCTAGTGACATCACATACACCCCAAATGAGGGGGAATCCATTGGGTGAATGAATCAACCCATACAATGATTTACGGTCATAGTACAAAACAATTCAACACAATCTTGATCTTAAGCAATGTCCAGAACTTGACTTTGGTCCTTAGCACAACACATACACTAGCATTAAAACATAAACAATAGCGCATGGGTGCCCCTGACCCTTCTTGGGCACCTATGACTAGGGAAGTTACACAATTTTTCTTAGATCAATACAATTTTCAACACTTTTCACAATGGATTTTACAGGACAGGCACATTCCTTCAATACTTAGCATGCATGCATTCTACATTCTTTTCTATTTTTGCATTGGATCGAAATGGATCAGATTTGAACACACCATCTGTAGTGGTTTTTACACTTCAGGAAGCATTCAAAGGTTGGAGAATAATACTAGACCTTTCTCCATACACTTGTTCTGCACTTGGCATGAGATCGCCTAAAAAATTACACTTAGCACAACTTGCGTGAGATCTTAGAAAAAATCATTCTTGGCATGAGATTACCCAAAAACTTGTTCTTCTACAACATCTTCAGGATCACATGTTCCACTCATCATGTGATCAGGTGCACATGATCCTTTTCACATTTTTACATACTTTTTACACACTTCTTACAAGTTTTGATCAAATTTTTCATATACACGACTTTACTACTCGTTTTCTCTTCTCTTTTGTAGGTTCGTCCTTATGGGAAACAACAATCACACATCATCAAGCATCAAGTAACATCAAAAACATGTACAATGCGATATATAGACATACACTCTCACCACTAAGGTCATTTTTCACTTTCTCTTCTCTAGCTTCCATGCTTCACTTTTTATCACTCCACGTTTTTTCTTGTCTCCTCGGCATGATTTTTTCTACTGATCTACATGGTTATTAGGTATGCATCTCTTATCTACTTTATGTTACTAAGAATTCACTTAACAAAATAAATTAGGTGAAAATGTAGACACTAAATCACACACTTTGGGTATATTTATAGTCCTGATCACATACCACTATTCATATGATTTGTAAGCAAGAAAAGTAGTAATTGACCATTGTCTTTGGGCTCTTTATTTGCTTTCTATTTTCATTCTTGGTCATACACACCTTGTTTCCTAGTATATCTTTTAATACTTTAGTTTTCTTAGTATGGACACCAACGCTTAGCTAGGATGCCAATGCCCAATGCCCCCATGCCCCGGGTGCCCCCGACCTCTTTATATTTTGCTCACATATTTTGGGTCTTTTATAGCCGTTTGGACATCTTATTTATTACTAGTTGGCCTTTTAGTGGTTAGTTACAAAATTCAAATAAGGGAAACGTATAAATACAAATCTATTTGATCATAATAAAGGACCAAACACTAAACATTTACTATCATCACCTAAGATTGCATCCAAGGTCATTGCAAGAGCATCAAAACATCCATCTAGCATCAATTCAAGGGACAAGGGACTACACTCTTCTACATACACTTCATAGGAGGGGAATTTCATTTTTCCATGCACACATCTATCTACATTTTCTACATCTAGCTATTTCTTTCTATCAAGTGTAACTTGTACAAGAGCCACCTAGGGCATGATTCTACACACACATGCAAAACTACATGGAGTCTAAAATGAGTGTGACATCCAGATCGTAAGTTCACTCATTCAAAGTGATCATTGGAATTAGTATGAATCCCCATTTACATTTTTATTTTTAGGATTTAATGTGTTTTAGGGTTTTCAGGCACTCTTTCTATTTGTAGGTTTCAGGTGAATTTGGTGATCAAGCAACGAAGTACAAGTGACTAAAGGTGCCATACAACAAACAACTCATGACCCTATAAAATTGAGTTTTTGAGCTTATGAGCGCTACAATCTCCCAAAGGAGGTTTCAAGTGCCAGTGCCCTTGACCCTTCATAGGCACCCTAGTCTCGACATTCCCGACAACTCGTGCATTTTTCCGGGGCTTAGTTGTGACACTCTACTTTATGGTTTTACTAGTTTTCTAGCTCAACACATGACTTTGAAATTATTGTGAATCGCTAAGTATTTAATCCCTCTCTCGAAAATAGGGTTTTAAATTTATTAGCTTACTTTCTTGGGTCAAATATGTAATTTATTTCATATTTATATCTACTCTCAGTACTTAGTTAAGATTTTAGCACACACACACATTTATATATTTTCTTAATCAACAATATATGACACCTAGGCGCCCTTGACCCATCTAGGTAGATTCGATATTCGTACAATTTTCAGGGCAAAGAATGATAGTTTCCTCATCCTGTTTATCGGGTTTTCTAGTTCGGCACAATCTAGGATAAATTACAAAATCAACTAAGTACTTTATCCCTTCCCTTGCACTTAGGGTTTTAAATTTTAATTGTTTATTTCTTAGGACAAATATGTACTTTATTGCTTATTTATTGCATTGTGACTCTACAATTAGGGTTTTACTAAATAAATTAATATTTTTAAAATCATTTGGTGAAGTTGTATCATTTGAACACTCTTATGTCTTCATTTATTCACTTCTTTCATTTTTTCTTAGGAGCTTATCATCATGGATGTATCCATCCATGCCTTTTTGCAGGATCATCTTGCTTGTATCAATAAACTCATGTTCTATCTCACTAACCCTTATATTCATTCTCATACTTCGCATAAGTATGTGTATCATAAGTTTAATTTCGCTCTATCTCTTAATGAAGAACACATTACTTTCACATTATATGAGTTGCATTCTCAAGCAATGTTAGAGCATGACCACTCGAATATGTTAGAGTAAGTATTTACCTTAGCTCATGTTCACCTAGGTACTTTATTTACCTTTATTGTATTTATCCTCACCCACTTATGTGTGTGGATATTTCTTTTATCTTATTTAGATATTAGGAGATATTATCTAGTTGTTAGGTATAGTTCTTTCTTTGATCTATGGTATTGAATAGATCCTTGATGTCTAGTTCTCTCCTAAATATATGGTCTTGACTAGTTCTTTGATGACTAGTTATTTCCTTGATTTATGGCTTGATCTACGAACTTGACTGGTTCTTAGATTGTTATTCCTTGCCTATTTAAGCAAGGCCCATTCTCAATGTATTGCATTGAGTTCCATAATAATATATGATATTGCTTCTCATTTATTTGCAAAGGTTTTATGTAAAGTTATTCTAGCGAATTGCTTTCATCTTATAGATCATGGTGTTTGATTAGCATTTGTGTTCTTGGCTTGGTACGATTTGGTTATCATTCCTTTCATGGTATCAGAGTAGGAGATTGTTATTGACATCCGTCTGTAAGTTTTATTTTGTAAATAAATTTATTGTATATTCATATATTTGGGATTTGGTCGTATGTTGTTGTTGCATGTTTTTATGGAAAACAGAGGCTTCCATTGGATCCGGAAGGCATGAAAACCCTAAGATCGACTATAAACTTGGTCATTTCTACAGGTAGTCATTTTTTGTGGTTTTTTTGTTGTTGCAGAGAAGCACAGGATCACCTCGAGATTCGTGCCCACCAGAAAAGAAATCATGGGATTAATTTTTTTGGGTCTGTTGTTTTTTTCGAGATCTACATAAGAGCAATTTTTTGTTGTGACGTATTTGTCGGTATACGCGCAGGAAGGTTTTTGGGTCTTTCATTTTTTGGCAGGGGTCCACGGATGCTGTACACGTTTTATTGCTATTTCAGGAAAATCCGCATGTTGCTATTTTCGGCAATAAAGGTCACTATCAACACAGTCCAGAAATAGTAATCCTTAGCCCTTAGTCATATGGTATGGTCATATGAGGGCTTAAAGCTTGTGATTCCTACTAGTAGGTGCTTAGCTTAAGCCCCCTTTAATTTTATTTGTGCGGTGAAGGCAACAACATTTTATTTTGTTTTAGTGACCCTTAAAATAAATAACATAGCAAAATATTAAAAATCTTGTAACTTTTGATCGGTAACTCAGTTTTGAGTGCCATTTTTGTAAAAGTGCTTGTTTTTTCATGCTCTTTCCATTGGAAATATTTATTTTGAGACTTGCACTATAATTATAAAGTGCCAAATATGGAGGAGTGTTGTAATCAATTGTGGATGTAATTTCGGTTGAGCCCGACGTCCTAAATTTTTAGAGTTGTAGTTTTTACCTATCATGGATTCTGAGAATGATATGCTTTTCTCTAAAGTATGTGGACTTCAAGAGGATATTATAAAATTTTTGGAAGAAAATAGATTGCTCAAGAAGCAAAATTCTCTTCTACAATCACTCATTCACGATAAGGATACAATAATACACTCCCTACAGAACAAAATTTCTAGCCTACAACATCACCATCATATTGTGGACAACCATATCCATGCTCCTAGTCCACTTGTAGTTGTTTCTCTTGTACCCACTAACATTGATCTGCCAGTCTTTGAGCCTGAACCTACTTTTGATGCTTCTAAACCTATGAGGCTTGTTACTGCATGCTCTTCCACATCTGTGCCTATTACAGTACCACATGTTGTGTATCCTACTTCTGCTCAGCTACATGGATTTTTTTGAGAAGCATACCACTGCATTCCATTCTCGCATGCTCTGTTCTATGGGTCTCACTAGTGGAGTCATTGGTAGACATTCATAGGGTATTGTTTCGTCTATTTCACATGTTAAGTGGAATTCTTGTCATGACATTGGATTTCTAGCATATACTTTATTAGGATCACACATTGACAAAGTTCCTTTTATTGCTTGCTCGACTCTTCTAAAGATCCTGAGCAACACATGCATTCTACATCTTCACTTAGGATTGAGAAAATTGAGATTTTAGTTGTCGACATGATCAACTCCGACACACATTCTCGATGTTCTTTTGTATGCACCCATTATGAATTTTACACCAAGTCATATGCAGGCATCCTCTTCATCCATCCGTGTTGATTTGGGGTGGATATCTGATCACTCGTGGAGATGACATAGGAATTCATTGAGAGGACTCTACAGGCATGGCTCCTCGACCATTCGGCCTCTTGCTCCACTTTCTATACCTTATGTATTGTGATGCTTCTTGTTTTGAGTATTTTTCTTTAGCAGGTGTAGTGTATCTCTCTTGTTTATTGAGAGATTTTATATCTGTATTTTGACACTTTTAGCATGTTGATAGTCTCTCTTGTAGGGGAGCATTCTCGGTGGAGCCCAGTGTTAGTTTGTCAGTGTTTGAGTAGTTGTTTTGACAACTCGTACAGATTTGTAGCATCACTCCACCCATTCAGCAGTATGGGAGGGTGTGGTGTTGATCCTTCTTCTTTGGGTTTCATGTCCTTGTCTTGTTACCTTGGATTTTCTTGGATTGTGACACTCTTGATTTTGTGTCCTTGCCTTGTTGCTTTGGTTTTTGTTCCTGGATCGTGGCACACCTATTTGCAGCAATTGATCGAATTATGTTTGGTGTTTTTTTACACATCGACATCACTCCATTGGCATCTCCTTATATGGAGCTATTTGCGTGGAGCCCAATGTCATTGTTTTTGAGTTTTTCGATCGAGAAATGGATTTAAACCACAATGCACACCAAACTTCTTCACATTGTATGAGTTTTTGAGCCGAGCTTCTTGGGATGCCTTGAGTGGGTCTTTACTCTCTTTACTTTGTCGTTACTAGTTTTGGGTACCTTGTGGTGTCCCTTTTCCTCGATTATTATACATGAGTACCTCATTAGACCTAGTTTTCGGAACTCATATTATGGACATGTCACTTCTATTTTGGCCCCTAGCTTCACTTGAGGGGGGGTGTTAGAGTAGGTATTTACCTTAGCTCATGTTCACCTAGGTACTTTATTTACCTTTATTGTATTTATCCTCACCCACTTGTGTGTGGATATTTCTTTTATCTTATTTAGATATTATGAGATATTATCTAGTTGTCAGGTATAGTTCTTTCCTTGATCTATGGTATTGACTAGATCCTTGATGTCTAGTTCTCTCCTAAATCTATGGTCTTGACCAGTTCTTTGATGACTAGTTATTTCCTTAATTTATGGCTTGATCTACAAACTTGAATGGTTCTTAGATTGTTATTCCTTGCCTATTTAAGCAAGGTCCATTCTCAATGTATTGCATTGAGTTGCATAATAATATATGATATTACTTCTCATTTATTTGCAAAGGCTTTATGTAAAGTTATTCGTGAATAACTTTATTAGCACTCTGGATTTTGTGTCCTTGCCTTGTTTCTTTGGTTATTGTTCTTGGATCGTGGCACACCTATTTGCAACAGATTGATTGAATTGTGTTTGGTGTTTTTGCACTTTTGGCATCACTCTTGTGATGTATCCTTATATGGAGCTATTCTGGTGAAACCCAATGTCATTTGTTTTTGAGTTTTGTGATCGAGCAATGGATTTAGACCACAGTGCACACCAAAATTCTTCAAAGATTGCATTTGAGTTTTTGAGCTGAGTTTCTTGGGATGCCTTGAGCAGGTCTTTACTCTCTTCACTTTTTGTTGTTTGGTTTTGGGTACCTTGTGGTGTCCCTTTTTCCCGATTATTGTACATGAGTACCTCATCGAGGCCTAGTTGTCGGGACTCATCCGTGGACATGCCACATCTATTTTGGCCCCTAGCTTCACTTCTGAGGGGGTGTTAGAGTAGGTATTTACCTTAGCTCATGTTCACCTAGGTACTTTATTTACCTTTATTGTATTTATCCTCACCCACTTATGTGTGTGGATATTTCTTTTATCTTATTTAGATATTAGGAGATATTATCTAGTTATTAGGTATAGTTCTTTCCTTGATCTATGGTATTGACTAGATCCTTGATGTCTAGTTCTCTCCTAAATCTATGGTCTTGACTAGTTCTTTGATGACTAGTTATTTTTTTGATTTATGGCTTGATCTACGACCTTGACTTGTTCTTAGATTGTTATTCCTTGCCTATTTAAGCAAGGCCCATTCTCAATGTATTGTATTGAGTTCCATAATAATATATGATATTGTTTCTCATTTGTTTGCAAAGGTTTTATGTAAAGTTATTCTAGTGAATTTCTTTCATCTTATTGATTGTGGTGTTTGATTAGCATCTTTGTTCTTGGCTTGGTACGATCTGGTTATCGTTCCTTTTAGAATATTCTAGCAATGTCGGGTTAAGCGTTCCTTAATTGATAATGGCTCGGGCATTAATATTTCTAATATTGCTTTTACGCCTCGATTGAGGTCTTTATGAAGCCTCTTTGGCTACTTCATTTTCTCTATTTGTGGATTTGACAATATCCCTAAACATGTCTTAAGTACTATCATCCTCCTTGTTACCATCAGTGCCATGTACGCTACCCATTCCATTCCACATAATTACCAACAATATTAATTATAATATTCTTCTTGGGTGGGATTGGATCCATGCCATGTATGTGGTTCCTTCCCTCTTCATATGCAACTTAAATTCCTTTACTGGGAGTGGTTTACAACATTCCAGCAGAGATCCATCACCTTTTGCATATTGTAGTTTTATTGAGCATTCATTGATACTCCTAGTTATTCTCGCTTCTAGTCGAGGATTTTTCGAATAATTTCTTGTATATAAATATTTTCTCCATTATGGTTTCTCTGATAATATCTTAGACCTACAAGGAAAGGATTCATAGAACCATGGGATCTCCCGCTCAATCTAAAAATCTTGGATTGAGATACCGTCTTCCGTTTATACCTTCTTCTGAGGCTTATAATGCTCTACAAACTTCTTTACTTCCTTTGGTATATATGAACCTCATTAGTGATTCTACTTTTGACACTTGGGATAATTTAGACACTTAATGCTTCTACTAATGAATCTCTTACTGGATTACATGGTAGTTTACGATCACCTCCCTTATTTTCATCATAATAAGAGTTCTCCATCACTTCTTAATGTTACCTCTCCTACTTTGGACAGAGTTTGATACACTTAATGAAATTTTGATCCTCTTAGTGCTATTCCTATTGACCCATACATCGAGGATCAGTCATCTCTTCTCAATGAGGATACCATTCAATATAACCTCGACACTTTTCTAACTCATGAATGGTTTTTTATTTTCTTATCTCACACCCATCGAGCAAAACAATATCAAACAAGTTCTTCATGAATTTTTAGACATCTTTGCATGGGACTATAATGATATTCTTGGTATTGATCCATCTGTAGCCATGCATAACATAGTTCTTAACCATGGTGTAAAACTTGTTCAATAAAAAATCTGTAAAATGCACCCGAAGGTCGCACTCCTAGTCAAAGAATAAATACAATGACTACTAGATGTTGGTTTTATTCGTGTCATCGATTATCTAGAATGGGTCTATAATTATGCCAATTATGAAACCAGATGGAAGGTCTCATTATTACGTATACTTTTGTGATCTAAATAAGGCTTGTCCTAAAGATAGTTTCCCTTTACCCCACATAGACGCCATTGTTGATTCCACAACCAGATATGATATTCTCTCTTTCATGGATGGTTTCATTGGTTATAACCAAATCAAAATCAATCCAACAAATCAAGAAAAACTTCTTTTACTATGCCATGGGGAACATTTTGCTACATCGTCATGCCCTTTGGCCTTAAAAATGGAGGGTCTATTATCATCGAGAAATGAAAAACATCTTCTATGATTATATTCACAATATCCTTGAAGATTATGTTGATGATATACTTGCTAAATCATGACATCATTCTACACATGCCCAAGATCTCCGCACACTCTTTGAACATTTACAACAATATAAAGTACACTTAAATCCAAAGAAGTGTGTCTTTGGAGTTACAACGGAAAGATCTTGGGTACATTATCTTGTAACATGGTATTGAAATAGATCCCAATAAAATCAAGGCCATTATTGACATGCCTCCACCTCAAAATTTGCATCAATTACGCTCACTGCAAGGAAAAATCCAATCCATCAACGGTTTATTACACATCTTACTGATAAAACCCAACCATTCACACAATTGATGAAGAAAGATATTAAATTTTTCTAGGATGATCATTTCCAATAAGAATTTGATGCTATTAAAGCATATCTTTTAAATCCCACTGTCATAGTACCTCCACGGATGAGTATCCCTTCTTGTTATATATTTCTACCACGTTTCATGCTTTAGGAGCCCTCTTAACGCAACATGATGATTCTCAACGTGAGAGGGATATCTATTATATCATTTGGAATTTACTCTCTTATGAATGCAACTATAGTTACATTGAGAAATTATGCCTTGGCCTTGTCTTTGTAGTAGACAAGTTACACCATTACCTTCTTAACAATGAAGTTCACATAATTACCAAGGTAGACCCTCTACATTATCTCTTATCCCACACACATCTCTTAGGATGTCTAGCATGATGGGTCATGCTACTTACAAAATTTAACTTCAAGTTCATCCCATAAAAAGTAATCAAAGGACAAGTTATTGCTGATCAACTAGCTAAGGCACCTCTACTAGATGTATCCCCTATTTGTAATTCTTTTCAAGATGATTTCATGTCTTACACCATTGATACCGACACTTGGACCATGTATTTTTATGGGTCTCATTTCGTTATGGTGCTAGGGCTAGGATAGTATGTATCACTCCACATGGAAATGATCTCCCATTTGCATATCTCTTAGGATTTTCATGCACCAATAACATTGTTGAGTATGAAGGCCTCATTCTCGGCCTCATTACTGATTGGAATATCCTTATGCACAATATATGCATACACGACAATTCACAACTCATCATTAATCAATTTAATGATAAATATCACACCAAATATGGATATATCTTTCCGTATAACAACCTTGTTAAGGATATTTTATCTACATTCAAGACTTACTCTCTTACTACTATTCCTTGTAAAGAAAACCATCATGTGGATGCTATGACTAGTGTCGCATCACTTATTCCTTAAGATATCACATACGAGCAAGCCACATTCATCATTAGTCACTTACACTAACCCTCTATTCACACTTCATTTCGAGCTTGTGTTATCACAAACATTATTGACCATCCCGAATGGTTCACTCCAATCTACAACTTTTTCTTATCGAAAATCCATTCCCAATGGCTTCAACCTCACAATGCTTTTCACCTATGGCATGAGGTGACACGTTATGTCATCATTGGTGTGGAACTATTTAAATTATCAATTGACATCTATTTACTATGATTTATAGGACTCACAAACATTCCCATCGTCATATCTTAGGTGCATGATAGCCTGTGTGGAGGCCACTTCTCTAAGCAAGGCTATGTCACACAAAATTTTATGTTAGGGATATTATTGGCCTAATATGGAGGAATATTTTTGAGAATATGCTTAACACCGTGATAAATTCTAAAAACATGGCAACCTCTAACATGTATCCATGCATGACCTTAAGTCGATTTCCCCATCATGGCCGTTATCTATATATGATTTCAAACTTATTGGCATGATAAATCCTGAATCAGATGATGGCCACAAGTATATTATTACTTCTATAGAGTATTTTACTAAAAGGTTCAAAGAAACACCATTAAAAATGTCACCGGTCTTAATATCTGTCATTTCATCCTACTCACATCATTACATGTTTTAGCATCCCCTACGATTTTATCATCGATAATGGACCTTATTTGTAGAATAAGGGTGTTAAAAGTCATGTAAAAATCAATATTAAACAATAATTCTCTACTCCTTATTACCCACATGGTAATGGCCAAGTAAAGCCACCAATAAGACCATTGTCAAAATCTTATGCAAAAATGTGGACACTAGTGTGACAATTAGTACAATCAACTCATATACGCTCTTTGGGCCTACCACACTAGTGTGCGTACACCCACTAATGCTACACCATTCTCACTAGTATATGGTACTGAGGCCTTCATTCCAATGTAACTTGAAATTCCATCTCTACGGGTCTCACTTAAAGGCATACTAAAAGATAATGAATATCACAAAAATGCTTACATGAGCTTGAAATGATTGACTCCCACCAGGTCCAATCCCTTGAACATCTTTGAGTATATCAATCTCACATCACTCAAGCATAAAATCACAAAACTCATCCTTGTGAGTTCAATTTGGGTGACCTTGAGTTAAAATAGAATAAAAAACATGATTGCCAAAACACCTTTCAAAGGCAAGTTCAAACCTAACTAGCTAGGTCCTTATGTTATCACTGACAATCTTGGGGTGTCATCTATCTCCTTTCCACTCTCCTCAGTAAGCCACTTAAAAACCCACTTAACATTAGGAATATTAAATGATACTATGCATAAAGATCACATTATTACCCAATAACACAATCTTGTGCTCTTGTTCACACTTTCCTATTGAAGGCTTACTACATATAAGAACCTCACATCATACACACAACACATTTCACACTTGGTGCATTCACAACACATTTTATAGCATAAAATTGTCACACAACACACTTACTAATGACACAATCTAGTTCCATGGTTCATACTTGGTGATGAGGGTCTAAATCTATAATGAACCTAACCACACTCGATGTAACCTAGAATTTACCATGAATAACTTGATCGCGTTGACACATCACTTAATCTAGATTGAGTGCTCACCTAAATAATGCAAAGGTACCAAGCCCCTCTTTAGGGTTGCTTGTGCAAGATGTTAGCATGATGAAGAATTAATGCATTCAGATCCATAAATAATGTAACATTATACGAGCATATTCTAGATCTAGATTTAAGGGTATGATTTAAAAAATAAACATAATGAATTCAACCATGCAAGAAATAGTTATACTCATGATTAACACCTTGATTCAGCCAATACACTCCATTATATTAATCAAAACAAATACACAAAATCTTCTTACAATAAAACTTTTCATAAACTCATGCGCACAACAGATCGGCAACATAACTTCACAATAACTTATATCCATTACCCCTATATTATGCATATCACTACATATTTATAAGGGTGGCCACTTTCCTTCACTATTTACATAATTCCCAAAATAGTTCACATGTTGAAAATAACCATGCTATTTTAAAATAATAGAAACACATGTAAGTGTGCTAATAATAGGTCTTCTTAAGTTAAGCGGCGTAATAATTCTATTAATAACTCAAACCCATGAAAATCACTTTTTAACCACTCTTCCAATAATATCCCATGAATTTTGTGAAATGCTATCTCCAAAAATATATCGTACATGTGAAAACGGTTAAGTCCCGAATCTGCCCTTATCTTTTGTGCCCGTGTCCTTCCCTATCCTTCCACACCTTTATGATTTAATCCTTCATGTGAATATTCTATGTTCCTTCTCCTTAGTATCATACTCTTTTCCACTCAACATTACCCCACACTAAATTGCATTTCCACCCCAATAATGGCTACTCTTCAAATAATAAAGAATAAGGAATGGAAAGAAATGAAAGAATTTTCTGTACAAAGAATGAAATCTTACCCTACAACATCCTCTGTCTCAACCAGAAGAATTAATTCTAGATATTATTATTTTATCTCAACTTCCAAAGTCTATCATTTGGTTAGTGTGGCTTCTATCTTCTCTAGAATGTCATTTGTAATAGATTAGACTCATTTTGGGCAATCTCTCCCTTCTCATTTTGGAACACGGAAAAATGTTTAATACGGAGAATTTTTTGCTATGCATATCTTCCCTAAAATTCCCTAAACCTATACCATGCTTAAGGGATTCTTGATACCTTTCCAATGGTATGTTGAACTTCAGAATCATAGTTCGTATGTAAATTCTATTGCCGGTCAAAGTTAAGGTCGTAAACGGGTCAACCCTAGTCAACAAGTAGACCAATGACAAGGTGACACATAGAAGTTTTTGAAAAATAAAAATTTATGGTCTTGTAATGTTTCAAAATCAGATTCATGGTATAAATCTCATCGCAAGCTTTCGACACATTTTGAACGGACCAAATCTGAGTTCGTATGTGAAAGATATGCATAATCAAAGTTGTGGTCAAATGATGATGTAGAGAAATGTCATATTATGGGCATGACACTTGCTAGGTTTTTAGTGGCTTTGGATTTAAAATAATACCAATAATAATTTATTTAATCCATTCCATGTGAATAAGCCTAAATCCCATGGGATAAGGAGGATTTTGTGGCAAAAAGCTATTTAAAGGCTTATCCTATCCCTTTCCCACCAAATGTGGGGTCAATGGCTAAATTGGGTGCCTAAACCTATGGAAGGGGATTTGAACCCTTAAACTGTGCCAAAATACTTATCGGCCTTCCCAACCTGTAATGTTTTAGCAAGTGATAGAGTATGAGATCACTTCTATTTAAAGGGACCTTTTGGTAGGTTTGTGAGGGACAACGAAGGACCAGTTTGTAGAGATCACCATTTTCGAGGCACTTACAATCCAAATTTTGCAATGGTGTAAAAAGAAAATTTGTTCATAATTTTGAGATATTTCCAGAAATATAAATTTTGTTATAGAAATTTTTGTATATTTTCCTATGTAGGTGTTTTTCCATCACAGTTTCACAGATCAGGAACGAGGAGCAGGCAGAGTTCTGCATTTTCCAACCACTTCTGGTTCGAATTAGGCCATGGAGTAAACAAGAAAGTTTTTCATAATTTCCTATAATTTAAATAAATGTAAACCTATTTTAAGTAGGTGTTTTATATTTCAATTTGTAGACATTTTTCAAACGTAATTACACAGGAAACTATCAGTGAAAATACTGTAGGGGCCACGGATGGACTTGGGAATGTTTTGGTAAATTACGAGTTCCAAGAGGTCTAAATCATCTCATTTGCATGTATAAAGGTCTATTAAGTCAATAGTGAAGGTATATTTTACTTCATTGGGCAATAATAGATCGATTCACGTTATGTGAATCTGGAGACGTAGCCTTCGGGTGAACTTTGTTATCAAGTTCTTGTGTTGTGGATTTGATTTTAGTTTTTAGAAGATTTTGATTAGATAAAAACATTCAAGTTAGTTTATCTTATTAATTATTAAAGCAAGCAAAAACTAGATTAAATGGATTGAATGGAAATTTAGTATCCATAACCCACAACAAGATTCGAATACACTTATCAACTTGGATTCAAATTTCGGTGTAAGTATATGATTGAAATCAATTATGAATTTTAAAATGGATTTGTAATAGATTCAGTACATTCACTTAAGTTGAAAAAATGAAATATAATTGATTTATTCGGAAGAATTTAAGGATTTGGGTTTCAAGAACTCCCAAAACGGGCTTAAACTCTTAATCAGTTGTCAAATTTTTAAATTAGAGAATTTTCTAAGTACTGGAAAAATTTCAAGTACCATTTTTAGATCAAGTTGGTATCAGAGCAGGTGATCGTGCTTGTAAACTTGCTAATCTCTGAGAAATTTTGGTATTAGAGCTAGTTTAGCTCTTGATTTGGTTCAGTTAATTTGGTTTAGTTTGGTTTTTGCATTTTGGCTTGATCTTTCATTGGTAGTGTGTAGAGTTTGGAGGAACAGGTGTGCAGGAATCATGGGCAAGATGTCCAACAAGACCAAGTTTGAAGAACTTGAAGCATGTAATCATCAGATTCAAGAAGAGAATGCCTTCCTGAGATGTCAGGTGTTAACTCTAGAGGAGAAACTTGACACATTGAAAAGAGAGCTAGAATCTAAAAATGAGCTCTTGATGGTGTTGCAGATTGAAGGACCTAAGAAAGAGGTACCTATTACTATTGATGCATCCACTATGACAGATGAGTGCATAGTAAGTATGAAAACACTTAATTCCTCTCCCAAAGCTAAGTTAGATTCAGAAAGTGTGCTTGGTGAATTTGAAAAACACACTAAAGGTATAGGATCTAAGCTTTTAAGTAATATGGGTTTTAATGGAATTGGCCTTGGTAAGAACAACCAAGGCATAACTAACCCAATATTGGTAGAGGAAAGGCCTCGACATGCAAGACTGGGATATGCTAGAGTAGGGGAAAAGGAAATTGGAGAGAGTTCCAAGTCAGTTGGAAGAAGACAAAGCTTCTGACAACCAAGTGTTATCCCCACTAGCATCAGGTGGTTCATCCTCATTAGGAGGATCTAGTAAGAATTCACCACGGAGAGGTATAGAAATCCCTCTACCTTTTTTTTACCATGGTTCTAAAAATAAAGGTAAACAAATTGATCCCTTATCTACATTGGAAAAATTTGGCTATGATTTTCAAGCAATGTTGAATAGTTACCCTTGCACATTTTGTGGGTTGTCTAATCATTGTGTGGCTAAGTGTAGGAAACGAAAGTCCATATTGGAACAGATTGAGAAAATGCATTCTCCTAAACCTGGCTTGACTAAGAGCAGTCAAGGTAAGGTTCCTAAAAATGTGGATCCTAAAAAAGTGGATCAGATATTTTGTGGTCACTATAAGAAACCAGGTCATGAAATTGAAAAATGTTGGAAGCTACATCAGAACAAAAATTAAAATTTGTTAAAAAGGATCACAGTTTTAAACCAACTATTTTGACTGCTTCATGGCACATGTAAAAACTGAATTGAATCAGCCCCTAAACAGGACAGTATGTTGAGTAAGGTGGGTAAGCAATTTATTAGTTTTATGTTTGCATAAGTTGATTTGTGGAATACATGCAAACTAACAAGGTAGTTTTGGAAAATCTGTTGAATTGTGAAAAGGATAAGCTCCAAATTTATTTTTCTGCTTTGGTGTTGGTGAAGTATCGTGAAGAGGAAATAATCAGGTGACAGGTTTAAAATACTTGATGTAATTTTCTTTTTTGATGGTTTTACAACTTCATCCTTTACTTGATATTTACTGATTAAAGTGGGCATGATTACAAGTCGGATGTCTATATTTGGATTGTAGTTAGTATGTTGTTATTATGCAATTTGTGGCATGTAGGCATTGTTTGTAAGTTTACAACTTATACACATTTTTGTTTACTATACATGATTTTTGCACATGTGTAAGTATTATTGATAGAATTAAATATTTGTAACTATCATATATAGTTGCAAATAGTATGTACAAGTTTTTCACTAACAAGTTGTGAATGTAGGTTACATTTGCATTATTGATAATGGTGAGTGGTGAGTGTAAGATCAAGATGTACAAAAGAAGAATATGGCAGTTGTAGTGTCATATCAGGCCATAAGGTTATGTTACTATTATTGGAATTTGAATATTGTAATATTTTGGAAAAATTACCATGCTATAAATTGGGTTATGTGTTTGTATTATGCAGAGAACATGTGTACAGTTCAGCAGAGTGAATTTCCATTTTGAGGTCAAAATGGTCTTACTAGGGAGGAGTGATCCGGAGGATTTTTTCACTATGTATATATTCCCTAAACTTCCCTAAACCTAAACCATGTTGAAGGGCTTCTTGAGACCCTTTTCGATGGTATGTTGAACTTCAGAATCAAAGTTCGTATGCAAATTCTATCGTCGGTCAAAGTTAAGGTCGTAAGCGGTCAACCTTGGTCAACAGGTCAACAAGTGGACCAATGAAAAGGTGACACGTGGAATTTGGTGACAAGGAAAAATTTATGGTATTTTAATGTTTCAAAATTAGTTACATGGTATAAATCTCATTGCAAGCTTTCCGACGCATTTTGAATGGACCAAATCTGAGTTCGTATGCGAAAGATATGCATAGTCAAAGTTGTGGTCAAATGATGACATGGACAAATGTCATATTATGGGCATGAAACTTGGTAGGTTTTTAGTGGATTTGGATTTAAAATAATAATAATAATAATTTATTTAATCCATTCCACGTGAATAATCCTAAATCCCATGGGATAAGGAGGATTTTGTGGCCAAAAAGCTATTTAAAGGCTTATCCTATCACTGGCTAAATTGGGCGCCTAAACCTATGGAAGGGGGATTTGAACCCTTGAACTATGCCAAAATACTTATCAACCTTACCAACCCACCACTTTTTAGCAAGTGATAGAGTATGAGATCACTTCTATTTAAAGGGACCTTTTGGTAGGTTTGTGAAGGGACAATGAAGGACTAATTTGTAGAGATCACCATTTTCAAGGCACTTATAATCCAAATTTTTTAATGGTGTAAAAATAAAAGTTGTTCATAATTCCAAGATATTTCCATAAATGTAAAGTTTGTTATAGGAAGTTCTATATAGTTTCTTGTGTAGGAGTTTTTCCATCATAGTTTTCTGGATCGTGCAAGGAGTAGGCAGAGATCTGTATTTTCCAACCACTTCTGGTTCGAATCAAGCCATGGAGTAAAAAGGGAAGTTTTTCATAATTTCCTATATTTTCCATAAATGTAAACATATTTTATTTAGGTTTTGTATATTTCAAGTTGTAGACATTTTTCAAACGTAATTGCACATGAAACTATCAGTGAAAATATTGTAGGGGTCACAGATGGACTTGGGAACATTTATGGTAAATTGTAGAGTTCCAAGAGGTCTGAATTAGCTCATTTGCAGGTATAAAGGTCTCTTAAGTTAGTACTGAAGGGATATTGTAATTCATTAGGAAGTAATAGATTGATTCACTTTCTGTGAATCTGGAGACGTAGCCTTCGGGTGAACTCCGTTATCAAGTTCTTGTGTTGTGGATTTGATTTCAGTTTTAGAAGATTTTGATCAGATAAAAACATTCAAGTTATTTTATTTCATTAATTATTAAAGAAAGCACAAAACTGGAATAAATGGATTGAATGGAAATTTCAGTATCCATAACCCATAACAAGATCTGAATACACTTATCAACTTAGATTCAAATTTCAATTTGAGTGTATGATTTGAAATCAATTGTGAATTTTAAAATGGATTTGTAATAGATTCAGTACATTCACTTAAGTTGAAAAAATTAAGGATAATTGATTTATTCGGAATAATTTAAGGATTTGGGTTTCAAGAACTCCCAAAATTGGCTTAAACTCTTAATCAGTTGTCAAATTTTTAAATTTGAGAATTTTCTAAGTACTGGAAAAATTTCATGTACCATTTTCAGCTCAATGTTGGACATAGCAGACATTCTTCCTTCCAACAAATCCATCTTCTGCGCTATACTTTTTCCAATCTTATCCAATTTTTCCTTATGGGGTCTGTGCCGCAAGGGCCTCACGCTTTTTCTTGACTAGTGCCAATCTTTCCGTGCATCCCAATGTCTCATCTTTCATTACCTTTAGGACTTCATTGTCTTCTACTATTGTCCTAATTCTTATTACTGCCTTTGGAACTATACAAATATTCAATGTTTGGTCCGCTTTCTTCAGCTCCTCTTGTAAGGTTTGAAGAAATGCCTCGTATGATGAAATATTTCTAACTATTGAAGCATTTTCTCTCTCTACCTCCTTCTCAGGGTCATTTGGTGCTGGCATGCGAATTGGTTAATCCTCAAGCACAAAATTGACTCATGTACGTACATAGTGTATAGCAAGGGAACCTTTTAGGTACCTTGGACTCCAAGTGTGGTCTTGCTTTCAGGACATGATCACCAATCTCCTCTGCCATATTGATGAATGCTTCATTATTCTTCTATTCTAAGTCCTTCTCTCCCTTCAGATGCACTATTTATGTAGCTTTATCTTTGATATCTTCCCGTAGCGCTCTGATAGTAGCGGATTTGTCTATGTTCCTCTGTGCCACCTCTGTAGACATTTTCACTAAGGCATTACTCACCTGTTCATCAAACATAATAGTGGGCTTGATAGTTATATGTCTAGTCTGGGGTACCTTCTTCAATCTTCTTGACACACATGACTCTTCACATACATCAAAATTTGGCTCGTCCATATGTGTTTGCATAGACCAAGATAATTACTTCCTTGTGCACATGGTGGCCATGTATTCATCCATCAGATCCCACCCATACAATTCTGTAGGGCTCTTTGTGCTTTAGAAACAAGCATGGATAATTTTACTTGGGTCTTCAACATAGCCCAAAGATGGAACATTATACTCTCCACTCATTCTTTTTATCTTGGCCCCTTAGGAACTGGAGCACCAAGATTTGGAGTTAAATCTTCAACATTCTACGTAACATCATGTTCTATTCCTTCTACTTCCTTTACCTCCTCTTCTCCATCCTTCATATCTTCACCCCTGGGTTCTTCTACTTCTTCTAGTGGTACAAGGGTACCAGGCGCGCTCTCTGTAGACTCCTCTACCTCCTCATTCAGCTTTAACTTTCTCCTTCTCTTCTCGCCTACCTCTTTACGAGGAGATATCTGCGGTGATCTTAGTACTCATTTTGGAGTAATGAATTGAGTTCTTATTCATTTGAACCCCCTCTTAAAGTGGCATTCTTCAAGGAATGATCCTACTTCCAATTTGTTATCTCCTTCTTCTCGTGCAGGGTGGAGTACTTGCACACTCGGCTTCTACCCTATCCATGGGTTTCCTCTATTCCCTTTGATCTAAGCCACCACTTTGCCCTCATGTTATTTCTCCTCATCATCTACCTCTACCATTTTACGGGCTTTGTATTTGCACGTTCTCCATTGTATGCTTACCCTTAGGCGACCACAGGAGCACGAACTCGTTTTCTACATATTTGTTACCCCCTAACTTAGGCTTTAGCTGAAGGTTAATAATTGCAGCTCCACTATCTCTAATCACCAATCTCACAAGATTCATGCTTATCATGTCTAAAATTAGCCTCTAAATATAGGAATTCGACACTGGATATACATATGTCTTCCTCATCATGTGGTAGTCACAGTCTACCTTTTCTTTAATAAAATTTAGGTGGTGCACATTAGTAAAACGATGTTCGATGCTGGAAGTAGCATGTTGTGAAGGCATATGAAATTTACACCAAGGGGTCCAAGTATCATCATTCATTTCAAATCACACAATGCAAAAGTGTTGGTACACTGTGAAATGCATTACCTTTCCCACCACCAAAGGTAACTCCTTGGGGATGCACCACTCCTCTTCAAATGCTACATAGAGCCGATCATACCACATCTCTACCCTTTGCTTGAATGGCCCACTCATTGACCCTTCACACAAGTACTTGTCAAATATTTCCATGAGGACTTGTTTTGCATGGGATACTCTCAGATCTTGTTCTTTGGCCCATTAGGCACTTCGATCTCCATAAATACAAGGGACAATAGGACAACACCGAAATTGATTTTATCACTTGTGTGCATTTCCTTGATGATAGTCTCTATAATATAGCCTGATATGTTATAAATTACTCCCTATGACATTCTCCTTGAAATGTGTAACCACATTGTATTCACCTGTGACCATCTCTCTTGATCATTCAATTTGGTCACTAGATGTTCAGCTACTTGTACCACTGGGTAATTATTCAATTTTTTGATATCCATTCTATGTGGACCCTTGGTATACCCTAACTCCTTTCATGTCTCTAGGATTGCTACTTTATCTATCAAGTCACTATCTAGATCCACTCCTGTGCCCTTTAATCCTATTATTGTTGAAATCAATATGGCTATAATCTTTACCCTTAGTCCACCAAAATTGAAAAAGTATTCATGTACTCGATCATCAATCACTGGTATAAAGGTTCATATTTTCTAAAATACGGAGCTCATACAAATGGTAGACTCCAATATGATTTAACAACTTCTCTCCAGCATCATCATATATTGGCATGTCCTCTGTTGTGCACTTATTTGTCTTCGTACTAAACAACGTGTCCAATTCATTTTTATTATTTGATTGGCGGTGGTTGTAATCACTTATCATGCACTTACGGACATGAGAATCCCATTCTTGTCCCACTATCACACCTTTTGGGTATTACGTCTTTGAGAAATTACTCTCGAGATCAATTTCAACCTCTGCTTCCAATTTCTTCTTTCCCTTAGATCCTATGGCAGATGCTTTCTTTGGTGCCATCTATAAATCATACTTCTTTCCTCTTTAGTGTGCAAATGCTTTCCTTCTATCTTCTATACTAAGAAATTCCCAACCCTAGCTCGAATTTGTGTGCCCTAGTTGAAATCACGTGCCCTAGTTCTTTTTGCAATTCTCTAATTCACTAAAACCCTTCAGCAATGGGGACGTAAGCTTCTCCTACACACAAATCTTCTCTCCACGTCTGGTTTCACACTCTCTGCACCTCAACATGATTCACTTAACTCATTTTACACTTAGCTCATTCAAATTTTCACGATTACAATGGTAAAAATGAACTCGCATCCCATCCTTATATAGATTTTCAAAATATAGTGCATTTATTTCTCTTTCACTTATCAACAATCCTCTCATTAATTGACCATTTTCACAATTTCTGTGTGGTACATCTTCGTGCCTCAGCTATAACCTTTTAGCATGCCTTCCTACCTTCTCTTCGCCGCACTTCCATGTGCTTGAGTAACTGCCACTATGCATTCTCCTGGTAGTCTCCACATCCGCTACTTACCTCGTGTTATATTGATCCTTCATTTATCTCCATCTATGGTCCTTATTTGGAAGAAATCTTCTGTCCACCAACTCTCCAAACTTGAATAACACCTGTAGTAGTTTGTTCCTTTATGTGTACCCATTTTTCAATAACCACCCCACACAAATGGTATGTGTAGTCCTCTACACATAAAAATGTCTGCAAATGGTAATTAGCTTTTAGCACACAAACATGCTTATTTCACAAAACACCAACTAAATTGATAAAGCATAGCGATGAAGAAGGAAATACATTAAAGGAATACATAATTGAAAACCTAATCTAAATGGAAACACTACCTTATTACAAACACCAAGAAGAATTATTTATAGTAGGGCTTCAGCCTACTCCCTTGAAGTAACCGAGTAACCATATTCCATCAAGCACTTCTAACTGACAAGCTCTTGTTTTAAGTATGTAAGTGATAACATATGGTCCTAACCAATGTACTTTGAGTTTTCCTAGATGGCATAGAAAATTAGAATCATAAAGAAGCACCATCTATCCTATCTCAAGCTTTTTGTTCTGATGTGTCTGTCATGCCATGCTTTCTTCCTAGATTTTTCTTTCTTTTGACTCTAGTGTGTTATTTCTCTTCACTCATCTAGCTTAATAAACTATTCAATTTGTTCTTCTAATACTTGTTCATTAGCTAGATCACTAGCATGTGTAATACACAAAGAAGGTAACATGAATTCCATAGGAAGAACTGCTTCTACACCAAACACCAATTGAAAGGGTGTGGCCTTGTTTAACCACTTGTAGGTCATTCTATACACCCAAAACATGATAGAAAATTTATCATCTCAATCATTTCTTCCAACATCACAATTTTTTGTCAATGTTTTTATCAAAATCTTATTGAACCTTAGTAGTCCCATTTTCTTGAGGATGATATGGTGTAGTCTTATGGTGTGCAATCATGAACTCATCCAATAGAATTCTGATTGTCTCATTCAAAAAATGTGTGCCCCTATCACTTGTCAAACTCAACGGGCATCCATACCTTGTAATAATATTTTCCCATATAAACTGGTTGTTATTGTCTTTGTATAATACTTTGTTGGTGTTGATTCTACCCACCTTGTCAGATAATCTATGCAAGTGATGATATAGCATGATCTAGTCCTACACATGACTATTGAAATAGGACCCACAAAATCTATATCCCATTTCTTAAATGGTTATGCACTAGGAATAGGTCTTAAAGGCATTTAATCTCTTTGTCCTAGTTTTCCAAGGCATTGATAGTGATCACAAGCCTTGCAATATGCCTTATAATCTTTATACAGGGTCTCCCACCATAATCCAACGAGTAGAATCTTAAACGTAGTGGCGTCACCTACATAGTGCCCACATGCAATACCATAATGAGCCTCTTCCATGATATTTATGCACTCATGTTCTAGTACACATTGGTACAATAATTTATCTTGAATTAGCTTGTACAAGTCACCACTAATCAACATAATCGATGCCGCATTTACGAATGGAAATTTTATTCTCTAAGGATTTCATTCCTCACGGTGCCTCACCTATATGTAGAAAGACAACAATGTCCTCTAATTTTGATGGCTTGCATTATAACTTGTATAACTATGCATCGGGCATGTAATCTTCAATTTCTGTGCATCTTCTCTCCCGATTGTATTATGGATAAATGGTCTAGTCAAAAATTTCTTTTCCATGGTTTTACCACAACTATAAAATAAAATTCTTGGAATAAGAGTACCCATTAGCATATGTGCCCTTATAAAATGGGATTTTTACCAAATAATTCAATGCCATGTGGTTGATATAGAATACAAATGATGTTGATAGTAGGTATTGTATAAATTTATGTGGCACATAGATCATTGACAAAGCTTCACACTCTGTAGTAGTATAATTTTACTTTGCAAGAGTCAACTTTATACTAGAAAAACATATAGGATGATATATAATACCTTATCCAGGCTGAGCCAATACCACGCCAATGGCCATTCTAGAAGCATCCACACGTACATGAAATGGTTGGTCCCACAAAGGAAAGTGTAGAAAAGCATTGTAGTAAGTTTTTCCTTTAATGTCTTGAATGCGTGTTGCTGCGATTCCCCAAGAGAATGTATTTTTTCCTTTTAGTAACTCCTCTAAGGGTACGACAAACTTAACATACCCTTTAATAAATTTTCTAAAATATCCGGCGACCTAAAAATCTACGCACCTCACTTTGGTAGTAGGTTCTTCTAGGCCGATAATGACCGCAACATTAGCTAGATCAACCAATAAACCTTCCTTGTAGATGATGTTCCCTAACGAAGTGTGCCAAATGGTGTAGAAAATATACATTTTTGATCTTGAAAGATATGTTTAGCTGGTAGCATCTTTCGAACATTAAGCATAAATTGTCATAATGATCCTTAACTAGTCTATACACTATCTAGTCATCTAAATAAACTGCAAGAAGTTTTGAATAAAATCTTTGAATGCTTAGACAACTATGCAAGAAAATAAAGCGGCGCATTGTTTAGACCAAAAGGCATCACAATATAGGAAAAAATTCCCCATTCAATGGTAAAAGTATTCATTTCTTGATCCTCATGTGCAATCCTAACCTCTTGATACGGAGAATCCATCAGTAAAGGAATAGACCTCACTTTGTAGACACTAAAATTAGGTCACACTCCCCTTTGGTCCTCGTCAAATAAACACCATTGAACACATTCACCTAACCATGGCCCCCTTCACCCTATTATAATATTAATTTAATTATTTAAATTAAACTAATTTATTATCCTCACCATATTTATTATTTGAATATTCTAATTGGGATAATGCACACATATCCACTTCACCCTAAGACCTATTCTTAGTAAGTTGCCATAACTAACTAAGACCTACCCAAACCCTAAAAATCAATGCCTACATTCCCTCTAACGACATTCACACATGTTATACGGAAGCTTCCAGTCTAATCTATAGGTAAACAAAATGAGATCTCAAAAATGAAGGGGATATGCCCAATTTAGTAAACCTAGGAAATACCACCATAAGCGACACCTAGGTTACCCTTAATCACATCAAGTTAAGCCGGAATCACCGTCACTTACCATTTAATTCCCAAAAAAACCTTATTTCAAGGTTGGTAGATTCTGAGAAATATCACATCTTTTGAGAACAAGTTTCGGGAGAACAAGCCTGCAAAGAAGGAGATCAAGTATTTTCTCTTGCACGGACATCCAACCTTCACCTAACAACCATCCAAAGCCTCCCCAACACAGATTTGATCCAATCGTGCAAGGAAGAGAGCACAAGCAGCCCATGCAAGAACTCCCCAACATTTGGTGATCCTTTGCGACATTCAACCTCTTATCAACACCTTCATTCCTCACTCATAGATGTCTAGAACCAAATTCCAAGTAAGTAGAACATTTTACTCCTCTGGTTCACTCATTTCATCATTGCATTTTCATATTTTTTTCTCCTAGCCACCAAATGACCTCCATCAATACTCACCCCTCCATATCCCTATTAAAACTTCACCAAATCCCATCCAAACAACTTAATACCTCACTGACCAGCCTAGTGCTTTGTAATCATAAGGAGATCTAAAGCTTGTTCTCGTGACATTCCCGGTACCCCGATGAACCAAAGCATCAGTTCTCCCAAACCGGTGTGGTCACCTTTAACCGGCATCGGTCTCTATATCTACCAATACAACCCATAATAGTAACATACCTACCTATTCCCACATCATCCTTACTCACCTGTGACCTGCCTAAGACCTCTCGTTAGACTGCGAGACCTAGAACCAGTTTCTTGACCTTCGAATATTATTTTAACCTAGCCTGTTAGATTATATCTTTCTTAATGTGGTTTAAATGAGATACCTAAATCATTTTAAATACAATAGTATTTACTTTATTACCAACATTAAGTTGTTTTAAATAGTGGATTGAAAGCCATCTAGGAAGTATCACACTTCTCGAATCTAGCATACACTAGGCAGGCAACTACATAAATTGTTTAACTCTTTCGGTGGTCTTATTTTTATTTGGGTAGTTCCTCCCAACCAAAAGGAAGCTCTCACGATCATTTGTAGATCAAGGAGTCAACACGCACACAAAAATCTATCAACCAACATTTGACAGGTATTCCTCCTACACCCGTTACCTTATCTATTTCTTCATTTTTGAAGAAACATCTAAGAATTAGGTGAAACATTTTGGCACGCCATCCGATTTTCCCTCTAGATCTCATACACTCATATCACCTTTACCCAATAAGGTGCAACCTAAAGACAAAAATCTGCTACCCTCTAATAAGGTAGTCAAAACAACCATACACCCTCCTGTTAGTTCATCTACCATACCAATACCCAAGCAAACATGACCAACACCCAAGACCACACTAGCACCCAAAATCATAGCTCGACCCACTCCCCCTCCTGTAAATATCATTCCTCAAAAATCAGCCGCACCTACACCTAGACCCACTTTCACTTCCAATTGCGACCCACTAACCGAGTCTTATACCAAAATCTTAACCTATCATCACATTACCGCCGCTCGGACCTTATGACCCCCTCAAACCCAAGACAAAAGGGTTTAATGACACTAAAATTTGTGCCTACCATCATGTGCTAGGGCATGATGTGGAGAACTGCAAGGCTTTGAAAACCATCCTTATCTAGTTATGTCCTCCTGAAGAAAACTTTGATAATGAAAACCTTCTTGATGAGGACTGATTTCACCAATGCCTATTCCCATAGTCCTTCCCTCTTTGCCTACCCAATAGACATGACTTCCACCCCACAACTCTTAGAACCACCCCCAAGATTTGAAATTAACATGGTTTGCATCAGGGAACTTGCCACACCATTACCTAAATGTCATTGCACCTAGCTCACTTCATAAGGCTTTTCTCCCCTGGGTAGGTTTTTGCCCATCATGTCATTATACCACTCATCCTACACCTTCTCCATTTTCCAACTCCCCTCAGATCAACATGATACACATCACTACTCGTGCTTAGAGAGATAAAGGAAAGGAAAAGGCAACTAACTCACCAACCAATCCTATACCCAACATACCATCTGCACCCACACCTAAAATTACTATCTGTGGCCCCACATACCCTATTTCTAATGGGGTCACACATCACACCATGCTCAATCGATTCATAAACAATCTCCCTAAAAATGTACCTATATGACCTCATCCAAACCTCGGAATCCCATCGTCAAGCTCTCATGGAGGTTCTTCAATCTATTGAGGTTTTGGCCAATGACCCTACACCCGTAGCCTTCATTATCACACCCCATAATGTAGCCTCTCTCACCAAATAGCCTCCCTTTGCTTCTTAGAGGAAGAGATCGCACCACACCAAATGGATGACCTGGACTCCAACTCTCTTCATCTCTATTCACATCGATGATATATGTGTACGACGTGTAATGATTGATGGGGGTGTAAGCATTAATATCATTTCATCCCATGCATTTTCTCAAATATGCATACCTAACAATCACATGCATAAACATCTTGTCATGTTGTGTTCATTCGATGATGCTATCACCTCTCTGATAGGCACCGTCATCCTCCACATTCGCTGGGCCCCCGCATAGTTCTAGAGTTATTTTATGTCTTGGAGGGGGAATTTTAATATAACCTATTGCTTGGTAGACTCTCAATTCGTGTCATGGGTTGTGTTCCTTCCACTTTGCATCATTGTGTAAAGTTTGAGCATGACAGCACACCTATACTATTCCAGCTAACCCATCACCTTTTAAAACATGCAACATGCTTTACCAACCCAATGATGTGCTTATACCCATTAAGGTGTCTACATCCATGACCACTATCACTTCACCTACACCTCCGCTTACGGTGGGCCGCTACCTCAACCGCACTGTCTCCTCCATTCCTACCATTGCCACAACCTCCATGGCTAGCCCATTAGCCTCCCAATCCGTTAACTCCACCTCCACATCAACCTCTGACACATCATCTATTCCAGCTACCCACATACTGACCATCGATCCCTTGGAAGGTATTTTTCAATGCCTCACTCTGGGTGAGTATCTTCTATATAGTGTCAACACATTCCTTACTCCATAAGAGTATGGAAGTCTTCACCAACATCCTCGCTATGATCACTGCATAGGAGAATTCCTCCTTTATGGTCCTCCTCATCTTCATACCAGTCTCACCTCTGGGGGACTTGATACTACCACTTACACACCGAACCCTCTGTCACAAAACCACCCATTTTTACGTGGACTTCCAGGTCTCTCACCAATCACCATTTTTCCGACACCTTCCCGCACCGATGTGCATGGAAGGGTTTTGGTTTTGGATTTTACAAGCAAGGCTGCCATACTATTATCCCATGTACTACCCATAAACATAACAACCGTAGTGGTAGCGGGTTTCTTTGAACCACCTACCAAGTAGGCCTGTATTGAAATCATTGAGGACATTAGCCCTTCTCTGCCCTCTTCACCCACTCCACTTTCATCACCACCTTCGCCGACGGAGTCGATGGATGTAGAATCTATCCCTCCTAAATTTTTATTCGTAAACACCATTTCCTCGGGGCCTCGACTTATCAATGTGAGGGCGAGGATCCTTCCTCTCTTCCTTCATATATCCTGAAATGATTGATGACGATACACATTCCATTAACACTGTTCAATGTCGGGATGATGAATCTATACTCACCTACCTTGGTGTAGAAGACTCATATATTCATCGGTTTGTTACCCTCGAGATGCAAACCATGTTGAATGAATCAACTATCGAGATCAACATTCATACTCAAGATGACTCGCACATCCTAAAGATTGGTCAATCTTTAGATGCTACTAAACAGGAGGCCATCACTTCTTTTCTCAAAAATCATAACCATGCATTTTCTTGGTCTTATGTAGACATGCTCGGTATTGACCCCACCATAGTGGTCCACAATATCATAACCATTCCCAATGCCAAACCCATCAAACAAAAGCTGAGGAAAATACACCCTCGCATTGCCCTTCTCATCAAAGAAGAACTTCAACATCTTCTTTCTGTTTCTTTCATATTACCCATCGATTATCCTCATTGGATCTCTAACATTGTCCTTGTCACTAAGGTGATAGGGGGACTTTGCATTTGCACAAATTTCCATGACCTCAACCTAGCCTACCCAAAGGATGACTTCCCATTACCCGGTATTGATCAACTGGTTGACCTTACCGCTGGTCACGAGATGCTATCACTCATGGATGGCTTCTCGGGTTATAACCAAATCTTATTGTCCCAGAGGATCAACATAAAACCACATTCATCACCCCTTGGGGGACCTTCTACTATCGAGTCATGCCTTTTGGCCTTAAAAACACTGGTGCCACATATTAGCGGGCTATGACTTATATCTTCCATGACATCATGCATCATATATTGGAAGATTACATGGATGATCTCTAGCCAAGTCCAAATGCCGTTTGAGCACCTTATTATCCTAAAAATCATTTTTGACCGCCTCTTTAAATATTGCACTCACCTTTAGCCAAAGAAGTGCGTCTTCATAGTCCTTTTAGGAAAGCTCTTGGGATTTATCATTTCACTACACGGTATAGAAGTTGACCCTACTAAAGTCAAGGCCATTCTAGAAATGCCTCCACCCACTAACCTTAGACAAATATGTAGCCTGCAAGGTAAGTTGTAATCTATTCACCATTTCATTTCACAATTATCGATTGGTGTCAACCATTTCATCATCTTCTCAAGAAGGATGTATCCTTTAAATGGGATGATGATTGCCATAAAGATTTTGAGGCCTTAAAATAATACCTTCTTTAACCACCCATACTCATCCCACCTAAAGATGATCAACCCTTCTACCTATACATCTCTGCTACCGACCACTCCTTGGGGCCATGCTCGCTCATCGTGATGAATGACATAGGGAGAAGGTGGTTTACTACATAAACCATACTCTTTTGGACTACGAAACCCGATACACCCATCCCAAAAAAAATTGCTTAGCCTTAGTTTTCATTGCCACAAAACTCCGCCATTAGCTACTCAACCACAAAACCTACGTGGTAACCAACACCAACCCCTTAAACTTCATGTATGCCAAACCTTATCAAAATCAACATGCCGCACAATGGATTATGATTTTAGATGACCTCAACCTCAAATTCATTCATCAAAAATCCATCAAGATCCAAGCTATCATTGGCCAATTGGTTGATGCACCTATGTCTAAGGATCATCCCTCTAATTTTTGACTTTCTAGATGAGTCAATTCTACCCTTTCACTGGACGAACCCACCTACTAAATGACACCCTTCTTCGATGGTTCCAAGTGTCGGCGTCGGGGTGGGGTTGGTGTTATCATCATTTTTCTTGATGGTGAACCCATGCCTGTGTCTTTCAAACTAGATTTTGATTGTACAAACAATATTTCCGAATACGAAGTGCTTGTATTAGGTCTCCAATCCACCTACGCCCTAGATGTCAAATCAATCAACATCTTTTTGATTCTCAACTGGTTATAAACCAAGTCAATGGTATATACCAATGTCGTAATGAGATACTTCAAAAGTATAAGCATCATGTAGACATACTTTTGACCACCTTTGATCATTACGCCCTTCAAACCGTCCCCCGTTCGACCAACAAATTTACAAATACCATGGCCGCTTGGCTTATCAAATATATGCTTCACCCACCGATTCTAAAATATTTTTCACCATACAATGACTCCAATCACCTTCTTATTTACCTCACAAAGTTTACTCCATCGGAACCACTACCCATGACTCGAGTGACCTTTGGTATAAACAATACTTTGACTATCTTTCTCTCTCCATCTTACCTCCTGATCTCACCCATAATGGACAACGCACCTTTCTTAAAAAGGTCTCTCGTTATGTCATCATGGGAGGCCTCCTCTATAAGCGTGACTTTGATGGTATTCTCTTACGATGCCTCACGAGTTCTGAAATTCCTTATACCATTAAGGAAGTTCATGATGGGATATGTGGAGGTCAGCTGCAGCGGTCTTCTTGTTGCTAAGCTTATTCTTCACCTAGGCTATTCTTGGTTGACCCTCAACCATGATTGTTCTGCAACTATGTCAAAAGTTGTGTAAAATGCCAACAACATGCCAACTTTCATCATACACCCGATCATGCCTTAAAGGTCACCCATGACCTTTGGCCCTTCTCTCAATGGGGTTTGGATCTTCTCAGAGAGATCAACCCTCATTCTTCCCAGCGTCATCAATGGATCATCACCGCTAGTGAATACTACACAAAATGGGTTGAAGCCATGCCACTCATCTCTATGAAAGCGAAGAAAATATGTGAATTCATCAATCGTCACAACATTTTCCATTTTGGTGTTCCTCATTGCCTCATCATTGATAATGGAAAAAAATTTAAAAACAAAACATTGTGAAAACTTTATGACGCCTGTGGCATTCAACTAAGTTTCTCATCACCTTATTACCCACAAACCAACAGACAAGAGAAATCCACTAACAAGACCTTAATCAAAATTCTCATGAAAGTAGTTAACGATACTAGGAAGGATAGGCATACACATTCCTTTTTCTTGTGGGCATCTTTGCACTAGTATCTACACTTCCACTTGCTACCATGCCCTTTTCCCTCGGTATACGATACAGGCTGCTCTACCTCTCGAAGTCTAGATTCCCTCACTCTACATTTATCTTCATGACATGCTCAATGATGATGAATTTCATCAAGACCATTTAGCACAACTTGAGTTATTAGACGAATGCCATCTTAACGCTCTTGACCACCTTCAAGTTTACCAAAAATGTATCAAACATGCCTATGACAAACATGTCCATGAATGAACCTTCTAATTCGGTGACCTTGTCTTGAAAGAAAATCCACATGTAACCAAAACAGAAAAAAGTAAACGGGAAAATTTTCTCTTAATTGGCTTGGACCATACATTGTAACCCATACTTACGGATAAGGTGCTTATTGTTTATCTTCACTCAATGGTAAACCCATGTCTCGAGCCCCTTAATGCCTTGCATCTTCAACCGTTCTACTATTTACTTTTAGTCCTACATCACTTTTTGCCTCTTTCCATGCTTTTCCTTGAGCGCTACCCACTTCTTACACCTCACCAATGATTAAACAAGAATCATACGCGTACTCATCACTTGCTATCTTTTTTTGAATATGTGTACCATGATTGTTTGCACATAACATGATTCTCATGGACACTTTTCATCTACCTTTAGATGAGATCCCATGGTTGTTTCACCCTAATTTCTGAACAAGAATCATGTTCTTCACGTTGGTCTTGTCCATGACTTCAAAAGCCCTCACATGGGATCCAACTCCTTATGTCAAACTTCTAATAAAAAGATGACTCCCTTAAAAGGAAATATTCCTCTCAAGTAATTGCTGCTATAAATAGATTGCTCCCTCGAAGGACAACTATGTATAGCTCTTCCAAAAAAAAATAAAAAAAATGAGAGAAACTGAAGCTTCCCGCATCAATTAGCTTCACGAAGACCTCAAGGAGTTAATTTCCTCATCCCATATAGACTTCCCGCCGTAATTAGTCTATCTCAAATATCAATCAAAACACGAAAGCCCTTTAGTCATGGACTTACCCATTGTGACCTTGGATCTCTTGCCCAAAGAGCATGCTACCTTATACCATATCAAAATTAACCACCTTGCACCCCTCTCACCATTCACACTCCCATTTCCTACCGCCTCAAGGACCTCTTGGAAACCATGACACATGGTGGTCATGTGACTACTTTTCACCCTTAGAACAATCAATCATGCAATGTATTTAGGATCTCACGTTCATCACCTCCTCCATGGTATGACCTAATCAAGTATATTTGTAACCAATCGGTGACTTTCTTTCCCCCTCTTATCTTTTAACCTTCTTTATTATGTTTTGATTACCTTATACAGGACTTGGTCCTCGACGCTTACTTTTGGGGTAATCTTCTTCTTCTACCTCCATCGACATCACCTATACCAATTTTCCCATAACCAACTCATACCTGCCTGACCTAATTCCAAAATCATGCCTAAAACCTACCAACTCATTTTCATACCTCCTCATATTCTTCCCTAGCTTATGGGAGAACTACATTGTCCTAAGGTCCCTTTTCACCAGGACTATGTAGGAAGCACTCCGAGGGCATGGGGCCCTTGGAGGTTAGCTCGGCCACTCTCTACCCTAACCAATTCATCTTTCATCTTCCTAAATTACATTCTACCCCACTTAGTTCCTTTTTATATCAATACTTGGAAATTAAACCAAACAAACAACAAGTTGCTTAACATTTTTATCATCATCACACCATACATTTATTATGACTACCATTTCTCTACCATCATCATGCATGTATTATAAAACATCTTAAACATGACCCATCCCATCATTCATTGCACAAATTAATGAATCACAACTTCAACCAATTTATACTCAACCGAGCCTATTACCAAATTCAACCATGCCTAGACCACCGACCTAACTTGATCCATGCCTAGACCACCAACCTAACTCGATCCATGCCTAAACCAACCTGACTCAATCCATGCCTAGACCACCAACCTAAATCAATACATGCCTAACTAACCCGACTTGATCCATGCTTAAATTGACTGACTCAATCCATGCCTCGAACCAACCCGACTCCATCCATATCACCTAGTTTCCATTCATATCATGACAAAAATTAAAATTCTCATAAAACATCAACCAATAATCAAAATATCATCCATCCCATCATATAAACAAATATGTGTGTCTCAATACAATATACGAGGATATCTAATCATGTGCATCTCTCAAAATCATCAAAGACGCAGCGGCGATACTATATACAAAATGGCATCAACATGCAAAGCCAATATCATATATAATAAAACAATAAAATAATAGAAAATATCTTCGGCATGTAAGCTAGTATATGCTCAATAATGCAAAACTCTTGTAAATCCTCACTATCTTCGGCACATAGGCAGTATATATCAAAAATAAAAACTATGTCAAAATCAGGAGCCATATATCAGGCATCTTGGTGGACATCCTCCATATCTATATTGATTTTACCCTCTACCTCCTCACAAATTGCCTCACATCGATAACCTACTAACATCTCCCTAACCATCATAGGTGGTGGCTGGGTCCCTGTTGATGCATCACCTAGAGCTAGTCTCCATGAGCTAGTGGCCTCTCCCTGATCCTGTCTAGGAGCTCAATGGCCCCCTGTGCTCTCTACACTATGAGTTCGGGATTTAGTCCTCTCACTCGAGGCCTGTTGTGCCTTGTAATCTCTATAGGATAGAAAATATATCCCAGCTACCATCAAATGATCTTGGTAGATCTCGGCCTCACTTAGGGCATCCCATAACCTGGCTATGGGTATGGTATGTGGTGGCCCCATAGGCCTCGGTCCCTATACCTATCCTACGGGACATGGTCTTGCCCCTTTTTGTGAACTCGGGACCCTATCTCGGTGCATGTAGAGGTTCCATTGGCCTCACACCCTGTTCCTATACCTACGATTACAATGATACGAATCTACACTTGTGATGTGGCCAACTAGCCCTGTAATCTTGTCTCCTGTGCTTGTAAGGTAGCCACCGACCATCGTCACCATCTCCAACTCCATCCCCACTCTAGGCCATCTGTTCTTGAGAGGTGGCCACCTATGTATGTAACTTGACCACCTCCCCCTCTAAACTGGGTAGTTGTGCCTACACCATACCCAACTCGGGTAATCGGGTTCACCACCTACCCTTGTAGGGAATCCCTCTGCATTGTGATGGTGGCTAAATGTGTTGCGCTCGGCCTAGGTGGTACTGCTCATAAATGAGCCACCCACCACTATCTATATTTGTCTATAACCCTGTCATGATCAATCAATCCGTTTACCTACTCCTCTCCTGCCTGTCGTAGGCACAATCGGATGTTGTAAAGGAAATGGCATCTCCACATCATCTCTCTTGTACTATGGGAAAGGTGGAAGTATGTCCTATGGAAATCCAAACTACCATCTAACTCTGTCCACTAGGATCATCTCATTCTCTCGGCATGGTGCCCCACTATCCATCTCACCAACTGTAGCCCATCTAGCTCCTCATGCATCCACTGAATGAGGGATAACCCACATACGGCCTCCATATGATGTCCACTCCGGACAACCCCTCAATAAATGCCTATAATAGGCCACATCATGTGTGGGCCTATCTAATCACCACTCTCCAATCATAGGTACCCATCACCTATACCCCACCGTACCAATCTCGGTGGAAATGCATCTCTGCTCAAAGCATCTCAAGTATTTTGCACATGCATAATGTGCTCATAGGCCCAACAATGTAGTAAAAAGGTACAACAAAGGCTGAACCTACGTAGACGTCTATATTCCCACAGTTCTCTGTACATCTACACCGGGAATGCTAGCGCCCAGCGATGCGGGTTTGATCTATTGTCATGTCATGAAGTACCCCCATCAATGAGTAGGGAAATCTACCTCCCTCTACATCCAATAGTGTGAAACAACACACTTCCTCCATCAATAGAACAACAAGCCTCATCTCCTCTAGATGGGCTGTGTACATCCCTCCATAACTTAGGTGGTAGTATGGAAAGTCATGTCTATCGGTCGCTCTCCAAACATTGTCAAGGCATCGACTCTCTCGAGGCCTTGGAGGATATCAAGTACACATGCATACCCAGATCGATAGTTGTAAGATCCTAAACACATCCTCTAGGGTGACTACCATCTCACCTATTGGTAGGTGGAATGTGTTGGTCACTGAATCCCATCTATTGATGAGAGTGACCATTAGACTCGGCCACTTAGGACCACATGCCGATAAGACCGGACCTCACTAAGGCCCACCTCCTCCACGTGCTACCACTCCTCCATGGTTACTGTGCCTTGTAATCTCAAGAGCAGAGGTAGCAACATATCTCTCATCCATAGCCGATCTCTCCCCGCATCTAATACAAACAAAAATTAATCCGCATTCATCATACCCCTACTCACCCACTATCATTTCCCTGGACCCATTTTTTTCCCGCGCTTACTCTCATTTTTTCAACAATGCACCCTATTCTACACTTCCCTACCTCACCCAATCGACTTAAGACCCTTTCAACCCCTTGTTCTCCAAAACCCAAATGGTACTATTTATCTCTAACTAACCCTAGTCATCCCTACATCGGCATCGGTCACTTGTTTCAAAATCCTAGTTTGACCCTACCGACGCCGAGAAACCCGACCGATGGTGGTCACACACATGACCAAAATCCATGACCCCAAAACCCTCATTTCTCCAAACCTTCCCTCCCCTACCCCTTCTACCCACCCATCCTCACCTACACCTCCCCTTAACCACCTCCCACCCCCTATTCTCCTATTTACCTCTTTCCCCGCTCCTATTCTACCCAATTTACCCCACCCCATTTCCAATTTCATTTTTTTCCCCCACCCAAAACAAAAAACCCAATTTCTTCCAAACCCCAACTTATCACCTAATCTATCTACCCAAACACAACAAGAGTTTGGCACTTACCTCATCATTATGTCATTGTCGTGGTTGCACATTTGGCCACTACATTGGTGGCCCGTCTAATCTCTCTCGGCCTCTATCATCACCAAATCACTAATCATGCCTCCAACCAATTAAATCACACAATCTAATATTGTGGATCCACCTCTCAACTACCAATCCCCACTTTCGGATCACCAACTCATTTGTCCATTCCTTCGGACTCTTTTTCACCTTTTCTCTCTCTCATGTCATTTTCCCAATTCCCAAGAAGACAAATGAATAACAAAAATGTGGATTTTTTGTTTTTATAATAAACCCGACCTAACCGAAACCGGTTTTACATCACCGGTATCAGTCACATGCCCTACCTTACCATGGTCGGTTACCCTATGCTAGCATTGGTTACCCTTGACCGCATCAGTCACCCTCTCTTACACATTGCCCTAAATTTTACCCTATTACCCTACCCATCACTTTTTTTTCCACACCCAACCATTTACCCTGACCATTCCCCCCACCCTCTTGCCCTCATCATTTATTACCTACCCACATCCTCAATTGGGGACTTGTTATTTTACCCATACCTCGGCCCTACCCGTGCCGTGATCTAGATTCTTAGACCTGGACCATCGCTAGTGACCTTTGACCTGATGTGTTCGCTATACCTTATGGTATTGGTACCTATGTTGATTGCCCCGATGACCTTACCTTGCCTCTCTTTGTGACCATTTATCCCGACCCTACCTTTGGTGTCTTTGGAACACACTTATATGTTCCTACACCTGACTTATGTCATGTTTCTTGACCATATCCTATACCTTGGGTACCGTAATCACCTCAACCTTGTTTGGATAAACCTATCGACCTTAGACAATGTAGAGTTTTCCCACTCTTCAGCCTAGTATTGTGCTGCAGTTTATACATGTGCATGCGTTTTACTATTGCTACCTTTGACCCTGAACCATTACCTAGAGTACCCAAGTATACCTTGTTCCTTTTTCCCCTATTACCCACCTTGCTTTTCATCACATTTACCTTTTATCATACCACTCACCGATTCTGCCTTCTAGCTCGTAAGTTCCTAGTTTTAGGGGGATCACCTCCACCCACACATGGGGCAACCACATCTTATTTTTTTGTTAGTGTCACTTACCAATACAAGCTACACAACAAAAAGGGGAAAAATGTAGACACTAAAATTAGGTCACACTCCCCTTTGGTCCCTCGTCAAATAAACACCATTGAACACATTCACCTAACCATGGCCCCCTTCACCCTACTATAATATTAATTTAATTATTTAAATTAAATTAATTCATTATCCTCACCATATTTATTATTTGAATATCCTAATTGGGATAATACCCACATATCCATCTCATCTAGCCACATCACCCTAAGACCTATTCTTAGTAAGTTGCCATAACTAACTAATACCCGCCTAAACCCTAAAAATCAATGCCTACATTCCCTCATGTTAGAAGGAAGCTTCTAGTCTAATATACGAGTAAATGAAATGAGATCCCAATAAATCAAGGGGATCAACCGGTTTAGTAAACCTAGGAAATCCCGCCCTAATCGACGTATTTGGTTACCCTTAACCACCACAGTTTAGCTAGAAGCGCCGTTGGTTACCATTTAATTCCCAAAACAAACTTTCGAGGGGTAGATTCCTAAGAGATGTCACATATTTTGAGAACAATTTTAAGGGAGAACACACAAGAAAAGAAGGAGATAAAGTATTTTTCTTACACAAACATCCAACATTCACCTAGTAGCCATTAAGCACTCCCCAACATAGATTTGATCCAATCGGGAAAGGAGGAGAGCACATACTGACCCATGCAAGAGCTCCCGATATTTGGTGATCTCTACATGACATTCAACCTCTTATCAACACCTTCATTCCTTACTCATAGACGTCGAGAACCAGATTCCAAGTAAGTAGAACATTTTATTCCTCCGGTTCACTCATTTCATTATTGTATTTTCATCCTTTGTTCTCCTAGCCACCCACCGTTGGGACCCTAATGTAGCTACCAAATCTTAAAGGTGCATAAAGGCGTACACGGCTAGAGGAAGCATGTAGGTTAAGGCACGTAAGGCATGATTCAAAAAGAGTTCTTGGAGAACCAAGGATGCGCGCTCGTGAAGCACAATTCGGGACTTAGCCATTTTCGGCCTTTTGGATATGACACATGAAGAATGTGTTCTGCTTCGATAAGGTTCAGCACTGGCAACAGGTGTCCTAGAAGGAATATACCTTGTGATAGGGAGATCTAAAAGCTAATCATAACATGGAGAGGCATGCGCTTGGGGAGACCCACACCTTGACACTTGGGGATAGATTTGAGGTTGTAGAGGAGTTTCATATGCCTATTTATACGTACACCCTTGACAAAGAATAGAGACACAAGTGAGGTAGCAGAGCTCTGCAGAATTATTGCGAGAACTATGGGATAAAATGGGTAGATGATTATAGGAAGAATGTAATGAGGGAATGGGGAATGAAAATTTTATTTTGTGAGTATACATGTATGGATCCATATATGGCGCATGACTATGGTTTGCCTCTCTATGATGCTTTGTAGTAAGACTATGAATGAATATGATAAGGTTACCACTTTGTGTTTGTATTAAGATCCTTTCTCTCGTATTCCCTACATTTTTCTACTATGCTTTTTGTCTTATATAATCATGAACCTTATTTGAAATGTTAAGTCTATTTGTGGTTTTACAACTTCTTGGTTCTATTAATTCTATCGTGTGCTTTACTTTTATTATGGTGAAGGGGTATAAAAGCCATTCGAGCTCTATAGCTTCTCATTTATTTTAAATCGAGTAAGTCAAGATCATGAAGTATGCCTTCCTTTGAACTCACATAAAGAGAGGCTCAGCTCCCTCTCGCATGCCTTGAGTGAGCGCCAGTACTGCTTTAGGTGATAGGTCGGCACACATGAGGTTCCCTTGTTTTCGGTGGGTGCAAAAATGACTACATCTTGATTTCATTACTGGGACCTCTTTTCAAAGTTGTAGTGGAACATGGCATACATCATGGTTTGTGTAAAAGTGATGTGAGAGCTCTTAACCATGGAAGGTGTTGAATATTGGTTTAAAAGCACGGAGGAATAATTCACTCGGAGATTCAATCTTGGACTCGGAGTCCGACATGAAAATATGGGTGGAAGACACTCTTTATCATGAGTTGTATGAAAAATTCTTGTTATTTCACGGTGAGAGTTATTTGAATGGCTCTCAGCTTATACATCTAGATCGGGGTGGTATTATAAGTCACACCCTTGGACCCAAGAAACATATAAGAACTTGCAAGATGTTGATCTAACGTGGACCCGTGCTATAGATCATTGGTGGAAGGGAGTATTGACTAGATACACTCTAGAATATGTAATTTCCATGTATTCTGTCCAGAAGTTGTTGAGTTTGAGTTCTTGCGGGAGCCCAGAGGATCATTTCTGCATGCTATCCCCTTGGAAATCAAAATCTTGATGGTAACCATGGGTTTAGAGGCATTTCCTATGGCCGGCTAAACCACTCTAAGTGCTTGGCGAGGAAGCCAGGTTGGGGAAAGATAAGCGATATAATGACTGAAAAGGAAAGGAAGGAGAGCGGCTCAAGTATAAAAAAGTGTGTGAAAGGGAGATTGATAGAAAACATGGGATTGTAAGTGGGTTATGGAGCCAGACATGGTGGAAAGGGGTTGAGGTTCACACGGAGGATGTGGAACCCAAACAGTCTGTGGTACCCCATCTTGGTAAGCGCGGGAGAGAAAACCTTGTGGCTTCTGATGAGAGTCCGTTACGTAGAGAAAGAAGAGTCGTTGGCATGCATCTGACCCCACCTAGCAACCGAACCTTGGTGCTTGGTTTGTTTGAATGAGGGAAAAGTATAGTTGATCCATTTGATATCAGTAGAAGCAACTGATCGGCACCTAGAAGATATAACTTCTCATTTGGGACTTCTATGGCTTCACACACTATTCTAGTATTTGGTGGAATGTTTGGACAAGGCACATATACAATCTGGTTTTGGAAGCACATTAGGAAGTGGTGGAGGAAATATGACTGGGAGTGGCACTAGTTCACAAAATATCGGCACGTAATTCAGTGGGACAACAGGAGCATTCGACATGAAAAACACAGGCCCTGTACTTAACATAGGAGGATCTGGAGGTGGAAGTGGTGGAGCTGGTGGCTCAAGATCTAGTGGGTCCAATGGAGGAGGAAAGACCAGAGGAAACCAAGGGGCTGGGCGAGAGGACAAGGGCCTCGGCCACCTCCTCAAGTATTTTTTGAGATGTATCTACACTTACCAGATTAGAGTGGGATAGAAGATGCCATAGAGCATGTGCATAAGTGTGAGCTGCTATGGCATGTGTAGGGGATCATAACCTAGGATCGAATGGCCAGTCAATTTGCAATGACCTTGCAAGGATGCACACATAGTTGGTATAGAAAGTATGACCCTCATCAGACTATTGTGGATTATACCGTGTTGAGAAATGTGTTCTTGGTGGAATTCCACATAGTTGAGTTTGAACAGAAGAGCATTAGCTCTCTCAAAGAAATCCAACAGGGAATGACAGAGAGCATGTGGGAATATGATGCACACTTTAAAACTCTTTTGTCTAAATTGTCTTATGATATCCACCCTTCACAACATGCTTAGTGGTTTGTTGGAGGATTGATCACACCCTTTAGGAGGGCTTTGTCTTATAAAACATTCACGGACCCGTGTAAAGTGTTAGAAGCTACTTTGCACGCTGAGGAAATTGGTAGTGTCGACACTAGTGTTAACCCATTTTGGAGGCTCAGATCGCTACCATGGCTAAGCAATTGGAGAAATTATCTTCTAACATAGTTACAGAGACTCACAGTGGGATGTGGTGCACATATTGTAACGTGGAAGGGAACAAAAAGGATAATGGCGGGATATGTACTTGAAAGGCGGTATGCACCGTACTCATAAATTGTGAAATATGTCACGGGGACCATAACACAAGTAGGTGCCCCTTGCTGTAGCACACAATCTGTAAAAATGTATCTTGTTATTACAAGATATGTACCTCAACCACACATGACACCAAGGATTGTAGATTGATTGACCAGATTCATGAGGCAATTGATCTTGGTGTGTGCTGACTGGCATTGCAGTAGTTCCAAAGGAGATGAACATCAGTATGAAGAGCATAGAGATGGAGGTGCGCGTGGAAGAGGGTTTCATGGTCATGGTAACTGTGGGGGAAGAAGTGAGTTCCCACATGGAACATGATTTAATTGTGGAGCCACATACCATTATAAGCGTGAATGTCCAAATCTTCTACAATGCTCCTGGTGTGGAAAAAAACATAAGTACGAAGAGTTCCTAGAGTTATACAAACATATGAGTTAGCAGACAAGAAAGGATAAGGGCACTACCATGGTAAGTATTAAGAAGGATGACGTGCAATGGCTCCCATGAGTAATACGTGAATCAGAACTAGAGCTTGTTATGGTAACAACAAGGGCGGAGTCCACGTGTATGAGGGAAGCACCTAGGCAGAGACCTCTGGTTTCGAGGGAAGAAGTAGTACATGGGAAGTATCCAAACCCTGCTCACCAGAAATAATTCTACCAGGAAACCATAGACGTAATAGGAATCTTACAAGGGGAGATCTAATGCTTAAAAGAGAAAACTAGAAAAGATGAGCAAAGAAGACCAATAGAAGCACTAAAGGATGACTTGGATGAGGTCAGGGAGGTGTCTAAACTGCTGAGGCAAGAGAATGTTATTCCCTTGCTAGGTGCATGGTTGAGAGAGAAGGTGCCATGCATCGGGGAAGAACATAAAAGGTAGACCCTGCATGCAAACCTCCCACCTCATAGCCTTGATTATGACAAAGTAATCACCTTGAATGCAATAGTGGATTGATGGTTTCTTAGCAACATCCTCATCGACACAGGTGTGGAGGTTAATGTCCTCACTCGGATGCACGACATCAAATGGGAAGACCTACATTATATCCATCTTCAAATGTGCTATATATTGTAAATAAGACAAAGGCAATGCCCATAGGTGTCTTGAAGGAAGTGACCATTACCATTTAGGGGACTAAGTTCACTAGGGATATTGAATTCTTAGTGCTTGCGAGAGGTAGATAATTTCCAGTGTTGCTTGGAAGCTTTGTGGTGCTATAAGAATAATGTAGATCTCCAGTTTAACAAGGGGTACATAAGCTTTGAAAAAAGGAAGAGAGGGTGATTATAACGCTTGACGATGGAAATTCCACACCCTATACTGAAACCCTTGGAGAGGAGGTCCTTGACAGAATATATGTGTGCTCCATAAGAGATCCAGAGACCATCCACCCTACAAAAGGAATCATCCAGTTTGATGATGCTCAATCTTGTAGTGATACTACCAGTATGGCTTGTGATAATTGGGTGCATGGGACTTATGAATTGATTAGGTGACCTCTGAAAGGATCAATGACCAAGGTAACCATGGTGCGTCTGATTGAGAACTTGGGAGGAAAGGCAATAACCAAGTATTCTGGGGATGCATACCCCGAGGTCTTTTTGAGAGAAATGGAAGCTTAATGGAGGGAGGATGAGCGACGAGGTATGCTAGGTTATGTTTTGATAGGAACAACAGTGAGGTGGTGGGCCACACATAGTGAAAACTTGTTGGAGTGGTGTGAAGTTAGAATTGTGCTCATTTTTCGATTCTCGAAGAGAAACATACCCACCGCTATCAAGGATTACAATGGCAATGGACCCGCCTCTTCCCACATCCAGGCATGTGAGTGAGTCTGGGGAGAAGGCGCAGAAGTGTTACCACCCTCCCTTTGGGTGCACAAGCTGTATTTGACACTATAAGGTTGTGCGTGTGCTTGGTACATCCATTTTGAAACTCACTGCCAAACAGGAAATTGGTAGGAATTAGCGCCTAACCTGGTTCACACATTTGAGTACTAAAGTACCATGCAATTATTTGATGAGGCACAGTAGAATATCAAACACCTCACTTTGGGGGATTGTGCCATGGTGGAAGATAGGTTAGTAAACTTACTTGGTGGACCTAGCTTGGAAGCACGGTTCGAAGAGGAGGAACCAGAAGACATACTGATTCGAGCACTCGTGTGCTTTGAAAAGAGAAAGGAAAGATGGTATACGTTATTGATGGAGAGGAGATGGAGAGCTTGAATGTCGACCATTCGGTTAGGATGCATGAGGTAGTTGACAGTGTGGATGTATGAATGCATGCGTATTATGAACCACTCTAAACTAAGAAAGTTAACATTACCTTGGAGAAGGAGCGAAGGAAGCTATCATTGGGGACTATTGGTTAGACAAGGAAGTATGAAATATTATCGATCTCTTGCGTGAATTCAAGGATTTATTCCCACGCAGATACCATGAGTTGAAAGGCATCCACCCTTCATTGGGGGAGATGCAGATAAAGTTGAAAGATGGCACGCACCCGGTCAGGAAGAGGCCTTACAGGATGAATCCTAACATGCGCGTAAGGGGTTAACGAAGAGCTAGAAAAAATGATAGCATCCGGTATCATAGAGGTTGTGGAGGAATCATAATGGATAATTCCAATGGTGATCAGCATAAATAAGGATGGGTAGATTAGGATATGTGTGGATTACATGGAATTGAATGTTGTTTGTATCATAGATCCTTTTCCCACCCCCTTCACTAAAGATATTTTGGACGAAGTTGATGGGCGCAAGGTCTATTCCTTTACAGATGGATTCTCGGGAAATCACCAAGTAAGGATTGCCAAGGAAGACCAAGAAAATAAAACTTTCACCACCGAGTGGGGAAGCTTTGCATACATGGTCATGCCCTTTGGATTGAGGAATGCACCCACTATATTTTCATGCATAGTGGTACAAGCATTTAAGGACTTCATCCATAAGTTCCTTCAAGTATATTTTGATGATTGGACAGTGTATGGATTGGTAAGGGACCATTGTGATAACTTGATATTGATGTTTGAAAGAAATGTGTCTTTACAACCCCTTTTGAAACATTGTTGGGGCTTATCATATGCAAAGAGGGCTTACTGGTGGATCCCGCGAAAGTTGCAGTTATTGTGGGATTAGGGGAACCCACCAGCCAAAGTGTCATGTGCGGATTTCTTGGACACATTGGGTACTACAAAAAGTTCATTAAGGGATACGCCAAGATCACCGTGCCTTTGGAAATTTTTCTCAGACATAAGAGTGCCTTTCAGTGGGGAGAGACGTAGCAGAAGGCATTTGACACTCTAAAAGAAAGGCTTATCACCGCACCTATTCTATGATTCCCATCCATGGGATAAACCTTTCCATGTCCATGTGGATGCCTGCAGTACAATAATGGGATCTATTCTTGCTTAACCAGGAGAGGGGATTGTTGATCATCCCTTGTGTTTTGCAAGTAGAAAGTTGACACCAGCAGAATAAAATTATACAACAACCGAGCGCGAGGCATTGTCAATGATCTACGTGCTCCAAAAATTTAGACAATATCTGCTGGTGACTCCCTTCATATTCTACACTAACCATATGGCCTTGAAGTATCTAGTAAACAAAGCAGTGTTGCAAGGGTGCATATGTCGTTGGGTACTTTTATTTCAGGAATTTGAATTCAAAGTGGTGGTAAAACCTAGAAAGAATAATTGTGGGCTAGATCATTTATCAAGGATTGATTTGGGAGAGGACACATAAAGTATCAAGGAAACCATGCCGGACACACAACTATTCAGGTTACGGCATGTGCCCTCAGAGTTAGAAGACATTGCTATTTTTCTCAAGGAAGGTATGGTGCCCAAAGGAATGAATGCACTGGAAAAGAAAAGGTTAGCCATACGTGCCACACCCTTCATGTTGATCAATGGGGATTTGTATAAAATGGGCTGTGATGAGGTTTTATGCCGGTGTGTATTAGAACATGAACATGTGGCCATAATAGAAGAATCCCATGGTGGGATTGCTGGAGGACACTATGCGGGGAATGCAACTGCATGTAAGATCCTAGTCGCCGGACTATGGTGGGAGATGATTCACCAGGATTGCATTGAGTTTTGTAAGGCCTGTGACCACTATCAGTGCCTTGGAAAACCTAGAAGAAGGGATGAGATGCCCTTGCACCCCATCACCAGCACAAAACCTTTTGAAAAATGGGCAATAGATTTTGTCGGACCAATCTCACCAGCTACACGAAGGACTAACTTGCGGTATATCATTACCTGTACTGATTATCTGACAAGGTGGGCAAAGGCCGCACCCACTAAGGATTACACCGTAGCCATGACTGCTATATTTTTGTGGGAAAACATTATAAGCAGGTATGGGTGCCCATTAAGTTTAACAAGTGATAGGGGCTCAGTTTTTAAATGAAACCATCAGAATTCTATTGGAAGAATTCATGGTAGCCCATCACAAGACTACCCCTTATCACCCTCAAGAAAATGGGACTGCAGAGGCATTCAACAAAATCCTTAGTCACACATTGACTAAGATATGCGATGTGGGTAGGTAGGATTGGGATGACTAGGTGTCAACAATTCTTTGGGCATACAAAACAATGTATAAAATATTGAACAAGGCCACACCATTTCAACTGGTGTTTGGTGCAGAAGCAGTTTTCCAGTTGAATTCATGTTGCCATCTCTGTGTATAGTGCGTGTAGGAGGGTTGGATGATAAGAAAGTGCTAGAAGAAAGAATAGATGAATTCATAAAGTTGGATGAAAGGCGCTCACTATCAAGATGGAGCCAAACAACTGAGAAGGCAAAGCAAAAGGTTGGGCATGACCTCCATATTAAGAACAAAAAATTTGAGGTTGGCTAGATGGTATTGCTATATGATTCAAAATTCCTACGCCATCCTGGAAAGTTGAAGGTGCATTGGTTAGGTCCTTATGTAATTTCATACATCCTTGATTCGGGTGTGTTCCATTATAAGCAATTTGGATGGAACAAAATTACTTGGACACTTCGATGGGAGTAGGCTGAAGCCCTACTATAAATAATGCTTCTTGGTGTTTGTAAATAAGGTAGTTTTTCCAGTTAGCTTAGAATTTTCTTTTATGCTTTTCCTTCCTTGTTTTTCCCTTTCACATTATTGTGTTGTTTTGCACCTTGGGCGCCGATAACCTTATTACTTTTTGACTTATGAATGTATAGAGGACCGCACATCATGTAAGTGTGGGGTGAGATAATGAAGAGAAACTTAGAGTTATTCTACTAAGAGGATTGGGTTGGTAGACCGTTTGAATTGGCCCTGTTAAAAATATGCATTAGGAGAAAAGAAGGTAGATAGGTGGCAAAATAAGGTTACATTGGAAATCCACATACAAGGAGAAAAAGTGTAAAAACATGAGGTAGGTGAAAGCAAGAATCATGAGGATGGAAGAAGTGCCTTTGGCACTGGTAACACGTGTGCAAGAGTCTTCTGTCAAGATGGATTGTTTGTGCGCTAGAAGGGTGGAAACATTTTCATGCAAGGATTGGGTGTGGGTGAAAAACGTTTTGCGTAAGGATTGGGCGTGGGTGGAAAAGTTTTCACGCAAGGATTGGGCACATAAGGAGAAGTCGTTGAAGTCGGGTGTTGTTTGAAAATGCCGCATTAAACATTGTCATACGGTGGTAGGTAGCCTAGCCTTAAATGCGTAAAAGTGGGAAAAGCTATAAATACAAGAATGGGTAGTTCATTATTTTACTTTGTGAAAACAAGAAGAGTGATTTTCTTTCAAGAGCTAGGGTTTTGAGAACTAACTCGTGCGAAGGAAAATCCTAAAAACTTAAGCGCAATCGGTCCATTAGATCTACAAACTAGAGCAGAAGTGATTCACGGGTGTGAGGAATGTTGTGAAGAAGCGCCGTGATCAAAGGAGATTAGGGTTTGTGTTTTAGGGCGCATGGCACACAAGGAAACATCTAAACAACTCACAAGATAACCATGGAATGAAAGAAAAGGGTGAAATGATGGCCATAAAACTAGTAGGTAAACCTACAGAACAATCTAAGAAGGGAAAGGGTAAAGGAAAAGGGAAGAAGAAACAAGAGGAAATACCCTTGGATATGAATGAAGAATGGTATTCAGAGATGCAAAGTACCTGATGGGGTTTTGCTAGGACAAGAGTGGGAGTCCCATATAAGACAGATGACCGTGATCGACTATAATCACCGGTCAAGCATAATCACGAAGGAAATGACACTGGAGCTAGTACGCCCCACAAAAAAATGAACACCTGACAGATTGCTAATCTACAATGACATGGTCAAGGTGAAAATGGAGAAGGTAGGGCTTCTCCAACTTTATGAGTTGCCATATTTTGGGAAGCCCGAGTGCTTGTACCAATGGTTGATGACACGTGTACATGAAGACTTCATACGCCGTAGGTCGTAAAATGCACATAACTCCCTAGTTAATTTCACACTTCACAGGCCTAAATTGTGTAGGGGACGTGCTCATAGATGACCTCTAGGATGAGGAGGCAATTAGAGAAACCATAACATCCAGGAATTGAATAAGGGATCAAGGTACTATGACATCTCGGATATCAGTGATCCGGTGATGAAGATGGCCACACATCTTGTCTCCAAGTGAATGGACAAGAAAGGTGGACCGGGGTGAGCAAGCCCTGGCTGAATGTCTACAAGAAGGTCATAGAAGGCTCTATATATAACAACTCCCAATACATAGTAGATGAAATCATAAGCAGCACGGAGAACGGAGGAAAGATCCTTTTTGGAAACATTTTGTTAACAATTGTGTTCTTAGAAATCGGGGTGCCAGATGCATCTGACAAGTTCATGTGGGAGTACCCTACTAAAGATCCCTCACCTGCGGAGAGATTTCAAAAATAAACATGTGAATCAATGACAGGGGTACATAGGATGCACTTAGACAAATGGTATACGCACCTTAGGAATGCATTCGAGGCTGATTGGCGGATTCCTAAACAACTCCCCTCGTAATCGAAGGAGAAGAAAATTTTGCGGTCTATAGCCACTTATGCATTAGCAAGTTCATTTTGGTGGATGGTAGTTGGAGTCCATGGTGCAAACTCCCATTCTCATTTACTGCCCAATTTTTCCAAGCGGGGGTAAACAGATACAAGGAATCAAAGAAATTAAACCTAGAGTTGTCCACCCTTGACAAAGAGCACAAGGAGATGAGAAAGAAGCTGGTCTACCTAGAGAAGCGCACGTACATTGAAAGATACATGTTGCAGGATGTGCATATTGTAAGGCCTTTGACCTTACCTATTGCTGGGAGCACTGCTGCTAGGATCTACCTGCGCATAAGGCCAAAATTTGAAAAGGGCGCATACATGGAGAATGAGATATCCATCCCAGACGACCCTATTGGTAGAAAGAAGCCCATGCCAAAGCGCAAGGAGAGAGAAGAGAAAGAGGAACAAAGGGTGATGGAGAAGAAGAATGTAGATACCACAGGGCTGAGTACCTACATCCGAAAGAAGAGGAGAATGGTGGTCAGGGAGAAGACCCCGAACCTGCGAAGCCACCATCCCCTAAAGAACCCTCAGATGAAGAGAAGACAACATCCCCGACTCCAGAGTTTTTGTGAAGGAAGAAGAACAAGGGATGGAGGAGCCAGGGTCTAAGGATACAGATGACCTGAACACCTATATAGGTGAAAAGGATGATGATGAAGAAGGAGAGTTGGAGGTGGATCAGGAGCCGATTGATGTCCACGATTTGGGGGAAGAAGGAGCAGAAGATACAAATGATGCTTTCATCTTTGTAAGGAGGAAGGGCGCCCAAGGGGAGGAAGGCACATGGAGTGAGGAAAGGAGCGAAGGGGAAAGTACTAAGGGGCTAGATATGCCCAAGCTCACTCAAGAGGAGGTGAATGAGAAAGTGACAAGGGAGGCAAGAGAAGATAATTAATACCCTAGTTGAAGAGGAGTTGGAACGCAGCACAGAGCTTGTGCTCGATGAATTCAAGGAAGAGCAGAGGGAGAAGAGTGTAGGTAGCACAAAATACCCAACCCTTTCGTAATAATTCCCAAGGGCATGCACATGGTAAGTAAACACGCAGAAGGGAGAAGAATAACGATGGGATATGTTGATGACCCCAACAAAGTTTTGCGCACAAGTTTCTAGAGTACCGTGCCCACCAAGGAGCTCACCGCCATGGAGTCCTTTGATTTTGAGGGTGGATACCCACACACAAGGAAGATGCTATCATAGGTGTTTGACTCCCACCTTGATGAGCCCAAGTTTGAGGTTAACCAAGGAGTGGTACTAGCATTATCCGAAGGAAAGGGGACAACCCCATTATAAACACGCAACAACTATCGGATGAGCAAGTGTGTAACACACTCAACAAGGTCTCCGTGGAAATTGAGGCTAGGATCTTCTGCAGAAATGACAGGGTTAAAGTCTTGGAGGACCTATTAGAGAAGAGGAAGGAAGAAGTAGTTAAGCTAACGAAGGACCTTAGCCTTGAGAAACTAATCAGTGCTCAACTACAGAGGGAGCTTTAGGAGGAGAAAGCTAAAGTGCGTGAAGTTTCTAAATGTGGATCTCATCTCCCAGGACATCATCATGAAGCACCCAGATCTCAACTGTCCTGTGTAAAAATATGGTTCCTCCTTGAAATTTCTTGAGGACTTGACTCAAATCCTCACCATGGAGAGGCAGCCTTTGGCCTTGGAGTCGGCAGAGGATGTAGCTACATGCTTGGAGTAGGAGGACAAGCTGAAAGTCATCGTGCTCATAGATGAATACAACAAGGTGCTTTCTGATGTGAAGATATCCATACAAACTTCGAGGGTTGCCTATGACCATTGTGCATACCAAGACAAGGTGACAAACATGCTGCCACAATGACAAGGCCTTGGCTTTGAAGGGCTTCAGGGAGAAGAATAAGGGCAATAGAGCCAAGCGAGAAAAGATCCTAGCCAAAGTGGAAAAGAAGTCTGAAGCTATTGAGATCCTGTGGGTCTCAATCAAAACCCATTTAAAAGATCTCTACAAGGTCATTACAAGGAAGATGGATGTCGTGGAAGATTATGCAAAGGCAGAGGCGTGGTGGAGACCATTAATACAAAGTGGGAAGGGTTAACCTTCAACGGGGTGAGCACATTGGTTGGCGACCTCTACACAAGAGCACAGGATGAAGTCAACACTTGGAATACATTGGAGGCTGACCTATGGTAAAATTTTCCCCTTCTTCTTCTCTAGGAAATTTTTCCTCTATTCTCTCTCCCCATTCTTTATTCTTTCCCTCCATTATTTTCCAAGGAAAGGCCTTTCATTTTTTTACTACATTCTTTGAAAAGGTTCTCGAGGATGGAGAACAGGTGAAGTGTGGGGTAATGTTGGGACCCTAATGTAGCTACAAAATCTTAAAGGCGCGTAGGTGTGCATGGCCGGAGGAAGCATGCAGGTTAAGGCACACAAGGTAGGATTCAAAAAGGGTTCTTGGAGAACCAAGGATGTGCACCCATGAAGCACAATTCGGGACTTAGCCATTTTCGGCCTTTTGGACAGAACACATGAAGAACATGTTCCATTTGGATAAGGTTCTAGCCTAGAAACAAGGTGTCTGGAAGGAATATACCTTGCGATAGGAAGATCCAAAAAGTTAATCATGACATAGAGAGGCATGTGCTAGGGTGACCCACACCTTGACACTTGGGGCTAGATCTGAGGTTGCAGAGGAGTTTGTTAGAGCTCATATGCCTATTTATATGTGTGCCCTTGGCAAAGAAAAGAGACACAAGTGAGGTAGTGGAGCTCTGTAGAATTACTACGAGAACTATGGGATAAAATGGGTAGATGATTGTAGGAATAATGTAATGAGGGAATGGGGAATGAAAATTTTATTTTGTGAGCATACATGTATGGATCCAGATATGGTGCATGACTATGGTTTGCCTCTCTGTGATGCTTTGTAGTAAGACTATGAATGAATATGATAAGGTTACCACTATGTTTGTATTAAGATCCTTTCTTTGTATTACCTACATTTTTCTACTATGCTTTTGGTCTTATATAATGATGAACCTTATTTGAAATGTTAAGTCTATTTGTGGTTTTACAACTTCCTGGTTCTATTAATTTTGTTGCGTGCTTTGATTTTATTATGTGAAGGGGTAAAAAGCCATTCGAGCTCTATAGATTCTCATTTATTTTAAATCAGTAAGTCAAGATCATGAAGTATGCCTTCCATTGAACTCACATAAAAGAGAGACTCGGCTCCCTCTTGTGCATCTCGGTGAGTGCCCAGGCCTTACATTGGGTGATAGGCCAACATGCATGAGGTTCCCTTGTTTTGGTGGGTGAAAAAATGAATACACCCACCTGAACTCCATTAATACTCACCCCTCCATATCCCTATTAAAATTTTTTCAAATCCCATCCAAACAACTTAATACCTCACTCGACCGGCCCTAGTCCATGTGCGATCGTAAGGGAGATCTAAAGCTCATTGCAGTGAAATTCCCAGCATTACCCCAAGATGTCGGCACCGGTTCTCCCAAACCGGCATCGATCTCTGTATCTACTAATATAACCCGAACAATAACCTACCTACCTATTCCCAAATCATCCTTACTCACCTGTGACCTTCCTAAGACCTCTCTGTTAGACATGTAGAGACCCTGAACCGGTTACTTGACCTTCGGATCTTATTTTAACCTATCCTATTAGATTAGATATTTCTTATTGTGTTTTAAACGAGATACCTAAATCATTTTAACTACAATAGGATTTAATTTAATACCAGAATTAAGTTTGTTTTAAATAGTGGATTGACATCCATCTAGAAAGTATCACACTTCTTGGATCTAGCATACACTAGGTAGCTCACTTTGCATAAATTGTTTAACCCTTCTCGGTGGTCTTGCTTTTTATTTTAGGTAGTTACTCCCGGTGAAAAGGAAGCTCTCATGATTATTTGTGGATCAAAGAGTCAACACACGTGCGATAACTTATCAACCAACATTTCAATGAGTATTCTTCCTATGCCCATTACCTTATATGTTTCATCATTTTCAAATAAATGTCTAAGAATTAGGTGAAACACTCGCACCCTACAATTCATTCTAATATTTCCTCTCGTGAATGACATAGGAAAAGGATCGAGTCCACACATACAACATTCAACTCTGTGTAGTCCACAAAAATCCTAATCTATCCATATTTATTTATACCGATTACCATTGGGATAACCCATTTTGATTCGTCTAGGGGCTTGATGATTCTATATTTCAACATTTTGTCAATTTCTTCTTTGAAATTTTTGTGCAAGTTGGGGTTCATTCTGTAGGGTCTCTTCCTAACCGGGCACGCACCTTCCTTAAGATTTATCTTCATTTCTCCTAATGATTCATGCATGCCTTTGAGTTCATGGTATCCCCTAGGAAATAAGGCCTGATAATATTGTAATAACTCAATGATTTTGGTTGCTTTAGAGTCAGACCAATAATCCCCAATTATGGCCTCCTTAGGCTCAATATCCGATCCAATACTCATTTTTTTTTTTTTCATAGGTTAATGATAGGCGCACGTGGTCTTATCTACACTGTCTAAAACCTCATGCCTACCTATTGAATGGTCTACATCCATATTTTCTACTTATTCATCATCCACTAAGTAGACCATCTTTCCTTTTTATTTCTCAAAACAAGCATGCCTAAGTAGTGTGGCATCTATCTTTGTTTCTTCAACAAAACTCACTCCTGAATCATTTCCATCAAATAAATCCTAAATAAGTTCTTCCACCTTGGCACTATCTCCCATAGTTAACCGATTTATAACCCTTAATGCCTCTTCTACTGGAGGTTTAGTAGAGAAATATTCAAATGTCTAGATAATTCCTACAATCAAATCCGCCAATTTCCATTCTCTCTATGGATTTCCGCATATACATACCAACACGCGCATAACTTTTTAAAGTGGAATAAAATTTGTGCACCTAGAGTGAAGGTGGAAAATCTTCCTACCCCTTTGGCCATAGTCTCTCACACTACGAACATGGTGTTGAACATGTTGATTACCTTAATAAGTAGATACATTTCTCTCTATGGATTTCTGCATATACATACCAAGCACATGCACAACCTTGTAAAGTGGAATAAAATTTGTGCACCCAGTGAAGGTGGAAAAGCTTCCTACCCCTCTGTCTAGATTCTCTCACACTCCTAAACATGGTGCTGAACATGTAGATTTGAGTAGATACATTGATCCTACAAAACTAAGTAGAAAGAGCTATCCTGATATCATTCCATCCTACAAGATTATCTCTATGAACCACCCAACAGCGTGATGTTGTCTTTTGCGCAAGGTATATGCTAGCATATTCTGTCTCTCTAACTGGTCTATCCACTATTCCTCCATGGTGTGCAAAAATACAATAAGGTCTCCTTCTCTAGTGTATAAAGATAACAAGTTGTCACCTATTCTCCAGATACAACAATTTCTCTTTTCTACGCAAATGTGCTTCTTACTTCGCACCCTACTAACTCATAAGTACCATGAGCCCAATTATCACAAGCAATACTTGTGGTATCATTGACTAACTAGGCATCTTCCCACTGGAGAATCCCTTCCTTAGATGGATCAAGGACCTCTAGGTCTGGAATGGCATGCACATAGATCCGGTTCAAGTCTTCTTCAATTAAATGTTCAACATAAGGTACATATTTTCCATATGTTAACGAGATAATAACTCTTTCCTCCTTATTTTAAAAGTTGATATATCCCTTATTGAACCATAGATCAACATTATTCAGATAGTACCAAGGGCACCCAAGTAGAGTGGGAATCTATTTGCCTCTACAAGCACTAAAACCTCAAAATCCCCAGTGAACTTGGCTCCATGTATGGTAATGGATACATCTTTTAAAACTATGATAGGAGTAGCCTTAGTTCGGTTAGCCATGAATAGTACATTCAAAGATGGCTGCAATGGAGGTCTCCCCATCTGTACCCATACATCTTAAGTAAGAACATTGATTTTTGTGCCTGTATCAATCAATATATTTACTTAAAATCCATCCATTCACAACAAAATTCAGAGTGATTTCCTTGTCATAGTCTAAGCTATGGTGGGGATATTTACATGCAAGATTTTCCATCTAGTCTCAATACTTACGTGCGGAGTGTTTCCCTTTAGCCAATTCCCTAACAATGGAATGATATTCCCCGGTGCAAACTTTTGCACACTTCAAGTCATCAATATCAGATTGGATCATCTTTGCTATTTTATTTTGTTCCATCTTCTATGATTGCTCCATTAAATATTCTATTTCACCCGAATATTTTCGAGTACCTCCATGGTTTCTGATACACCTATTTTCGATGGATAGGATGTGGGTACCATGTATGTAGAACCTACTCCTTAGTGATGGTAGGATTTTGCTATAACACTTCTTGGTGTGCATGCCGCTTCAAAGACGAGTAGTTATATTTACATGTAATACCTCAAAATCTGGTTCCAACTTGGGCATCCATTGATTTTACACAATGCATTGTATCCTAACCATCCTTACACCTTTGTTTTCTTGTTTATGTTGATTACTAAGATGCTCATATAAGTCTGGGAATTCCTCATAGGTATGATTCTTTCCATAGAAGGAACAACTAATATTCTGAGGACATTCACGCATGTAGTGGTCAGGAGATCCATATGTATAACATGTTCCATGAGGAAACTCACCTTGTCCACCACCACGGACTTAACCTCTGCCACGAACTCCTTCAAAATTACCTTCATTTCAATAATAGTCCTCTTGATTGTGATCTTGATCCCGATGCTCATTCTTTCCTTTAGAGTTATCTGAGACTCCTGTCTGTCACACACCAATATCTATAGCATCATGGATTTGACCAATCAACCTACATTCCTTTGTATCATGACTTGTGGACTGAAAAATATTACAATAGCATGATATGTTCATCCTTATTGCACGTTGCAATAATGGGTAATGGCTAACATCATGGTTTAAATGAAATATCTCATAGTCTAGTAATATTGAACGTACTGATTTATAGGGACAACTATCCTTGGTGTTTCCTTCAACTTCACAATCTCTACACCAAATCCTGTGCACCTCTCATGTCTTTGAGTTTTTGATAGTTTCTCTATCTACTTTTCCATAGCTATAATATGTGCTTCTAAGAATGGGCTGACCCTAGTGTCTATACTTCCGACTGCCTCAACATGTAAAGCTGCTTCAAGTGCTTCATGCAGATCAATGTATGTCTTATGTGATAGCACCCTTCTAAAAGGTGTAATAAGACCTCTAACAAACCATTGCACATCTTTGGCTTGCTTGAATATCATAAGAAAGCTTAGATAAAATCATTTTGAAATGGGCATAATACTCCTTAACATTCTCAGTAGTGCCTTGCTTGATATCCTTGAGTGTGCTTATACTCTTCTACTCGAACTTAGGGATGTGGCTGTCTAAGAAAAACATATTTTAATGCTACATAATCTTTAATGAAAGTATTTTTATGTGTAGAGGATTGCACATACCATTTGTGTGTGGTGGTTATTAAAAAATGGGTACACATAAAGGAATAAACTACAAAGGTGTTATTCAAGTTGGTGGAGAGAAGATTGCTTCCAAATAAGGACCATAGATGGAGATAAACGAAGGAACAATATAATGTGAGGTAAGTAGCGGTTGTGGTGACTACTAGGAGAATCGTAGTGGTGAGGTACTTGGGCACATAGAAGTTTGCTAAAGAGAAGTTTGTAGCCGAAGGTAGGAAGGTGTGCTAAAAGGTTATAACTGAGGTACAAAGATGTACCATGCAGAAATTGTGAAAATGGTCAATTAATGAGAGGATTATTGGTAGGTGAAGGAATAATAAGTGCACTAACTTTTTAAAATGGGCATCATACTCCCTAACACTCTCAGTAGTTCCTTTCTTAATATCCTTGAGCACTCTTAAACTCCTCTACTCGAACTCGGGGATGTGAAACTTTTTAAGGAAAGCATATTTTAATGCTACATGATTTACGCAAGTCTAATCGTGGTCAAACTTTCTATACCAGCTATGTGCACGTCTTTGTAATGTAGTGGCAAATTGACTTTCTCTACACTCGTAATCCGTGATCCCTTTTGTACGCATACAGTATTTCACACATATGCATGTGTTTAAAAATATCTTCTATGCCCCTATATTCGGAAGACGAAGAGACATCTCTATGTAAATATTCGGGGTTGGTGCAGACCTTGCCCACTTGATCCGGAACCTCATGTGTTTCCTATACCTCTAGAACCACTAGATTCCTTGGAACTAGAACCACTTATACCTCTTGATCCTCACCTGTAGCTGGAAGTGGAAAAGTGGATCTACTTCCTGTGTCCCAAAAATAGTACCAAACCGAACCCCTACGATAAGAAGTGTTACCACTCCTAGAAGTGAGTCCAAAATTCTACGCACTCGAATTATGTGCAGATGATGCACCTGAAAAGGTACCTGCAAATAAAAATGAAGACATTTTTCATACCATTGATGTACTTGTTGTGTGACTTACTCTTGCTCTCCCATTGCTTAAATTAGCTTTATGACTATTTGTCATACTAGATACTAGAAAAACAAGTGCAAGGGCTAGGTTTCCTTGTAGATTCAGATGCACACCCACGGCCTAGGTCATCTCTATTGGCACACTTCCATGTGAGGCTGAGGGGGTTCCCTGTCATGATTTCCCAAATGGGGGAGTTCCTGATGCTCCAGCTCTACATCTTCTATGTGAGCTCCAAATCCTTCATGATCCATCTCTCTCCTCAATGCCATTCACTTTGCAACATCCCATTACTTCTCTATCTCCCTCTCATGCACCTCATTATACTTAAGCCACCTTTCTTCTCTCTTCCTTTCTACCGCTAGGTCTGCCATCTTTCACCAAACCTACTCCTTCCCCACGTGTGGTGGGGTTTAGTTAGCCATTGGTTTGATTTCCAAGTTCAAGGTCACCATCAATATTTTGATCACCATTGGAATGCCTTGCAAGTAATTTCCCTTGGGATATCGTAAAAAATGGAATTCTACTACTCGGGAAGAATAAGTGGAAATTTAGTGCTCCAAAATATAAGCTGCATTAACACCACAAAACCAAGTATCCATAGTGCATGTCCAAATCAGATCAACATCATAAAGGGCCTGGAATTATTCTTTCATCCAAACAAGTGCATGATACCTCCAATCCCTTTTTTACGCATAGGAAACCAGCCACTCGTATAGTTCTACTAGAAAAATAGCGAAGAAGCTCTCCTAAAAATTTTCATAAAAATTATGTTCCACCCGTGTGCATGCATTAAACTCAGATCCGGTGCTGAACCTCCGTGCATATTCTTCTTCTAGATCATGTATCCACTCCTCAACACTTTCTAGGGTCAACTGGTATGTATTCATCGTGAACCACCCTGAAAAAAACTGAAAAAGAGGTCCGGAAATGGAACCAATGATGCGATCTGAATTTACTGAAATAACCTGGTGTGTTGGCACATGACTCACCTATAATGAGTGCTCATATGAAGTGCTTAAAGGTACCAAACCCCTCTTTAGGGTTGCTTGTGTAAGATGTTAGCATGATGAAGACTTAATGCATTCAGATCCATAAATAACATAACATTCTATAGAGCATATTCTAGATCTAGATCTAAGGGTAATGGATTTAAATAATAACCATAATGAATTCAACCATGCAAGAACTAGTTATACTCATGATTAACACCTTGATTCAGCCAATACACTCCATTATATTAAACATGGTAAATACACAGAAGATTCTTATGATAAATAATATCATAAGCTCATGCACACATCGAACTATCGCATAACTTCACAATAACTTATATCCTGTAACATCCTCATTTTAATACCTTAGAACAAGAATTTTTTTTTTTTTTAATGTTCTCTTGTTCTAAATACATAATTTAGAACACACATATCATAATAATAATTCTTATAATCAGATAACCATATGCAGCTGTAATGACTCGGTATACCACCGATCTATTCATTCCATGACTTGGTGAACTACCGATCTATTCATTCCATGACTCGAGTGAACTACCGATCTATTCATGCATAACTTTGAGATTGAAGTTTTCAACTGAACACTTCATTCTCGTGGTTCTCTTCCCTATTCTGGGTTCTGAGTGCTCTATCCAAGGAACCTATCTGAATAATTGTTACTATTATTCATCGGCATCACGATCCTTAGACTAGGTGACATAGGACAACGCAATCAAGCACTTGCGATACTTTGGCCAAAGGTTTGAAACATACTATTCATATTACTTATTCCTTGATGACATACTCATCAATCTGGAATACATCCTTCACCCCACTCTAATGTTATATAGAACGTCTTATACTGACCTAAGTCAGTCCCCCTTGTCCTCAGTTTTCACTCTGGATCGGGTTAATATCATAATTCACGTTATAAAGATGCTCTTGAAGACTAGGGGTAAGTTGACATACTAGGTCAACCGATGTTAACCCCGTGTGTCAAGATACCCAGAGTCTCAAAGGGCTGCCTCATAACCTGTCTATGATCCTAACCAGTCCCGGAGGGAAATCTTTATCAAGTCTCGGTGTGTAAATCTTAACGATCAATGTAGAAGGGTGTTGCCATATGTCATCTGCATTATTGTATCCTCGAGAAGATCCTAATATTCTCGAATAGTTGACATGTGTCAACATCCTACGGAACAACCTCGGAAAGATGTACATACCTCCAAGAATTTACTTAAGTTATATTTGGATTATAGGCCCACCTTATTAGGTAGCCTTCCCTAACCCTGAGTCCAACACTCCTTGAGTTACCTTTTGTAATTAGGTTCAGTTTCACAAAAGGGTTTTAATTAGATTTAAGATTGTTTCTAAGTTGCCGGTTGGTACCTAACAACCTTGTATCCACAAAATAGGACAATAACCCTTAAGTTTTCCCCATTAGGAAAATAACTAATCCAGCAAGGGTATGTAACAACCTTAAAGACTGAAACATATCAGACTTAATACCATTAAGTCATGGTGATTTATAACCATCAATATATTGCTTTTGAATTAGAACATTAAGAGAGTATTAGGATTTTCTTCCAGTTATAGCTACATTTTAGGGCATAGTTCACTCTCAACTTTCCCTAATAATGCAATGGTCTAATTTACAATTTAACCACAATCATAAGATATAAGAATTACTAACCAGAAATATGTAGTATTCAGCCACATAATTAAATAAGGCTTACTTAGGGAATCCATCTGGACTCCATTACATAGAACAATAAGAATGCACACTCATTCATACAGGTAATAGGAAGATCAATCCAACAAATAAGTAACACAATCCACATAAGTAATATCTCTCCATTTCATTTATTTCCAAATCTATACAATTACAATCTATGCACTTCGGCATACTTTAAGACAATAGCCTTCAACAAAAGAAGTAACTTTCTTCCATAATATAATTTGAAAAACAAGTCGGAATTCTTCATAAGAACCAGATTAAAACAGTCATTGCATCATATCAGATTTTGTCTGCCTTTACCACTTATGATGACCATCTGCAAAAATTGCTAGCATGGGTCAGTTCAGTGAACTGAGCATGATAAGCACTAATCCTTAAAACAATTGCATTCCACCAATTGTTTTCATTAAACAATCCTGTTTAAATGACATCAATTTCATCAAATCCAAAATCATGATTCACACTAGTTTTCCTTTTTCCAATGACTTTATATCATAACTCAAATCACAGACATAATTTCAACTTAGTCTATTTCAGATGATTTGTTTAATACAAGAAAAGAAGAAAGGACATTCTGTATCTTAAGTACCTAACCATCCGCAAAGCCGAGAAACAAGGTGTCAATCATGTTTTAATCACTCCAATTAAAAGAATGAAACCTTTTTAAGGTATGCATCCAACAGGTTTGTATAAAAGCAATTTGAGCAAAGAATAGATTACTGCCTCGTGCAAGTTCATCTAGCAAATTGCCTTTAACTCTATTATATCAAATTTTAATCATTGATAAGTATGCAAAACATTAACTACAGGGCTACCTTTATACAAGAAGATAACAAACTGAGTTCTAAATCAGGATAATAATACTGCTAATAAAGGAAAGGAGTCTTCTAAGTTAAGATCTCACCACTTACCATTCTTTCCACTTAATTTTAAATAGTCCTGTCATCTCATAACCATACTGTAGAGTTCCTTATAGAATTCTATAGAAGAGCTCACTATTATTCCAAGAGAGAGTATAAATACCTTCGTATTTCGAAATCCTATAACAAATTTCCTTCATAACTTAGAGGAAGGAACAGAGAAAATCAGAACTCTATTTTAATCAAGTTCAGAACTATACTAACTTCCAAGAAGTAATATACATTCTCTAGTCCAATCAGGGAAGAAGAAGACAAGTAATACAACACTTAAGTTTAACAATAGCTCAGGTCAGGTAGAGCCACCTTAAGAATTTTCCAATGGATCCCTACGGTTTTACAACTATACATTAAACAAAAGTCAATAACATTTTCTTTACATAAAACATTATAAACGATCAAATCTCAGACCACAATCCTGCTCTAAAGTAAACAGTCTACATTTCATCCATTACTCGAACCATTTTAGTCTAAGAGTTAGGGTAACTTTCCCATTACCATTAATTACCAATGGATCGAAACTAAATTATTCCAACCGTTGCACTGTTAGGTTGTTATATTGTTCCAAGATACCAAACCAAAAATGCATGTACAAAGTTAATAATCGAATTCTAAATACAGATTTCAAAATCACCTATGGTAACATCAAACACAGTCCTATCTTAACCAAACATTAAACATAATTTCCATTCATGCAGATCTAGGATCAACCACGAATTGCCAGGGGAACAGAGTTCATCCAAGTACGTTTCCTCTTGAACATATCCATGTTCCTAATATCCATGTAAAATCACAAAAAAACAATAGTTAAACCAAATACTTCCTTACTCACAAAACCTGTATTCATAAGAACATTCAAACCCCTTTGAAATAAAAAGTACAGGCTTAGACTTCAAACAACATTTCCAACTCACGCAACTAAAAATAAATGAGTTCCACTGAATAAACTAACATTCCAACCACAAAATCAATTACTTACTTCCCGAACATGGACCAGTAATAGTTAGAGTTCATATGGTGAAGAAAACAATCAGTTAATCCAATCCTATTCGAAACAGCAAATAATTACCGTGGTGTTTTCAAACACGTAATCATTAAGCACACATTCTTTCATGGAGCTAGTTCTTATCAAATACCCCAGTCAGATAAAGAAAACTTACAACACCTCCAAATAGATAGCAAAACTCCATATTGGATTCACAACATGGAAACAAGAATAATGAAGCAGGTTTCATCCAGGATCCAAATACAACCCAGAATCCCCAAATCAACATAAAACCCAAATCATTGTTACCAGCCAAGCCGAAATGTGCATACATTATCTGAACAGAGTTTTTCTAATGAAAACATTTAAAGGAAAGAAATATTTTTAACAGTTAGGGCCTATCATGCCTGATAGTGTCACTAAAAAGTCGAAGAAGACCTCTGAATGCACTCACCCCTTCTCTTCTTCTTCCACGAAAGATTAAACAACAAAATATTGTTACCTCCATGCCTTATATACTCCCCATGATAGAGAAGTAAATTTGAAACTTTCAAAATTGCCATGCAACAAAGAGTAGACAGCTGGTTCGAAGTACCAGTGCTCATGCAAAGAAAAATGGAATGCATGAAAAACAAGACAACCAAGCAAAATTCCACTTGCATGCCTTCCCAAGAAATCCACACTTGAGACCCTATGCAAATTAATTGCATTAAATTTCATTCTCCCGCCTATTCTCCATTGCCACCGACCACCAAAGTTGGCGAATGCTAAATCAAAATAAACAAAAGTTCCCATTCTTAGAGATGCTGCCACGTAAGACCCTCTTAACAAATTTAACCTCTACTAAACCTGGCAGCACTCCCTGTCCTTCATCCTTATCCTTTCCTTAAATGCCATGGAAACCATCACCAAGACTTGTGACCCTCCTTAGGTCCCCTTCATAGCATTAGTTTAGGATAGGTTAGTGACTTAGGTTAGATCATAGGTAGACTTAGTCTTAATGCCATAGGATATAACATTAGTCACCCTCCTTAGTGATAGGTTTAGTTAACCCTTAGGAGTATTAAGCACATGGTTTAGGACTAGGTTAGATTAACTAACCTTGCAACATTAGGTTATAGTTTAGGTTAAAACTAATAACCTTACTGATTCTAGTCTAGGTCCCCTAGATAGGATTAATCAGTAGTAATAGAATTCAAACAGAATAAAACATTCTCGGTTCAGATTCCGATTTGCATTAAGTAATTAAGCTTTAGATAGAAAACTTACACATCTTACCTGGCTTAAGGTCCAGGTCCTTTCTGATGCTATGATGACTGAAACCAAATTCTAATTACAATGATTAGCTAGAGTTAACCTCCGGAATCCAACAAAACTATCCTCTACGAGTCATACATATACATATACATACATATATACATACATACATACATACATATATATATATATATATATATATATATATATATATATATATATATATATATATATATATATATATATATAAGAAGGAGTTTTTAAAAGAACTTGAACATTCAAAGTTCAGTCAGACTTAATAACTCACGAAATGTTAATACAAATTGTTCATCCTGAATAAAATTAAAACATTCCTTGGATCAATGCAACTGATCCAAGGTTGAGTCATAAAGGTGGATAAATCCACAATCTTCCAAAAATCAGATTGTACTCAAATGTGAAGGATGAAAGAAACAAAAGAGTCCAAGCATATTCCGGTTCAATCAAAGATCTTAAGAGCAGAAAAGATATAATCCAAATCAAGCATGACTTCCCAAAACCAAAGGAACATGTCCTTAAATAGGAGAAATCATATATCAACACTTGAATGCTCAGGAGAAAGTAACAATAGTTCAGGGTGTTACATATCTAGTCCTCCAATACTACGCAAATCACTACATATTTATAAGGGTGGGAACTTTCCCTTCATTGCTTACATAATTCCCAAAATAGGTCACATGCTGAAAATAGCCATGTACCTTTACAATAATAGACACACATGCAAGTGTGCTAATAATAGATCTCTTAGGTTAACTGGAAGTAATAATTCTATTAATAACTCAAACCCATGCAAAGCACTTAGTATCCACTCTTCCAATAATAGCCCATGCATGTCGCGCAAGTCTTTATCTGGTTTGTGTGCTCTACACACTATCTCCAAAATAGACCGTACATGTGAAAATGGCTAAGTCTCGAATCTGCCCTTGTCTTTTACACGCGTGTCCTTCCCTATCCTTTCGTGCCTTTGACTATGCTTTACTCCTGCACATGAATCTTCGTGTGCCTTATTCTTAGAATCATACTCTTTTACGCTCAAAACACTCACCCACTCTCTACGCTTTATGCTTTGTTGATCATATCATCATATCTTTCTAGTGCACAATTCAAACCATTTCCTGATGACACATTCTTGTTCTATGGTTCATTCTTGACTGATGAGGGGAAATTTACAACTAAAATTCATCTCATGCTTACTCATTAACATTCACTCGGTGCATGTTACTCCTATCACACTCACACTACATTCCATTCCATTTCACACTCACAACATACTGCATATCTTGGTTGCACTTAATCTTGTTTTCTTATACTCACATGTTACACTTTTCTTATTATGTTAGATATATATTTTGTATGTCATTATCTTTTCACATACACATGCACATTCAATTTACTTCTAGTTGTGAATGTATAATTTCCATAGATCGTTATATACACCATGGATTCTTGGCAATGTATCTCTTACCGGTCCACAACATATTTTGGGGGCATCTAATTTCATACACATTACATGTGTTATTGTTCCATGTTATACTATTTCCTATTCATACTAGCACACTACTATATCAGATCATACACACTTTGACATAATTTCTATCTTTCTAACATGCTAACAGGTGCTTCATGTGCAACATTTAATTTGTAGGAACTATTTTCTACCATGGTTGTTTGTTACTCTTTACTTATCACTATTTGTCATTATTGTGGGCTATGCCCTTTGTCCTTTTTTCACATTGTGTTTTCAAAATAAATCACCTATCACTTATATTCCTTTCTTGACAATCCTAATAGCTTTATACTATAGATCTAGAGAAAGAGGGTCATCATGGAAAGTAAAAATAGAGGACCACCAAAGAGAGGGAGAGTTAATAAATAGAATAGATCTCGAATCCATACCCCTTCCAGATTAGGTGTGATTTAAACATCTCCAATTATTTCTAACTACTTTGAGAAATGAAAGAACCCTAGTTTTAACAAAAATAGTGAAAAGAAGAAGGGATTGGAAGTTGAGACCTTTCCAAACTTGACTACCCAAACGAGAACCTTGAAAAATGCAATGTCATAAAAATTCTTCCACACTTCATTACCTTCTAAGCTATGGATCAACCATTTAACAAAAAGAGCTCATCATTTAAGTTTAATTTCAAGAAGCCCAAGGCCACCAAAATCTTGATTTACAAAAATGTCCTAGAAACCTTGTGAAACCCCTTGTGACCCTCAGAATTAGCCCATAGAAAATCCCTTAGATGTTTCTCTAGTTTGGCGTATGTAAAATTAGAAGGAGCCAAAAGAGGAATAATAGACATGAGTAGTAGCTAACACCTTGAATTTTTTTAAAATTTTCCTACCAGAAAAAGTGGTTTGGTAATCCAATAGGAGATGTTTGCACTTAACTCGTTGAACAACATAGCTCCAAAGCTATGCATAATTAGTTTGAAAGGAAAAAGGAATGCCATGTAATTTAAATTGGGTGCCTATCTGAGTCTAACTCCTTTGTAGACCTTCCATCTAGAGAGGTATAGGATACTAGGACTTTTAATGGCACTGGATTTTATCCCATTGAATGCAGGATCCATAAAAAAAGTAGAAAGTTTCAAGACATTCCAAAGTAGTTTAAACAAACTATTCCTCCTCAAGAAGAGTGAGAAAAGAGTTGTCTATAAAATGGCCATTAATGAATTGTTGGTCTATAGAAAGAAATGAAATCCCCTTAATCAAACATTGAGAAGCATTTTAGGATAATATATAGCTAAAAATTTATTTGTTAGTACACCCTTGATGAACGGATATAAACAAACCAAATCTAGAATATCGAGCTCTATTGATGGTAATGCAAGCTCCAAAATTGTTAAAAAGCATTTTCACAATATGAAAAATATTGGCTCAAAAATAAGAGTTTGAAGCATAGCTAGAATGAAATACCACTCAATATGGTCATAGGATTTGGCATAATCAATTTTTATAAACAAGGCCTTTTGGTTTGAGAGATGGGCCCATTCCATTCCTTCTCAAACAACAATGATGTTGTATAAAATGTACTTCTTCTTAATAAACTCAGTCAACTTGCTTTGAACAAAAAGAGGAAGGAGATAAGTAACCTTGTTAGATAAAGCCTTAACAATGCTTTTTAAAGAAAATTTTCAAATTGGAGACAATGATAGGTCTCCAATTTGAAATTTTTCAAGGTCTATAGACTTGGAGTAAACTTGATGTTACCTTAGTTGATCATCTCATATAAATAATTTGAAACTAAAGCTTCAAGGTACACATTATGCAAGTCAATACCTACACATTTTTTTGGATCCATTTGAAAGGTTGCCTCTTTAAGGTGAGTGGGGACAAATGTCTATCACACACAAATCAGTGAGATTAAGAGAATTTGTAGGGCACAACTTGCAAGCATTTAAAAATATCCTCTTCTCTAGCAGGGTTAAAAATTGGGAGGAAATATATCCATGAAAATGATGGAAAATTACTTGGAGGATTTTCGGTAAAGAAGTGTGCCAAACATTTCCTTAAAAGATAGTGTTGATCGCATGGAAGATTGTGTGGCTCAAGAATAACAAAAATTATTTGGAATCTTTGTTCCCTATTTTGAGACAATGTAGACAAACATAAAATAGAGAAACCCTAGTTTTGTAATCTTCCTCAACCTTAAGTTTGTGTTTCTAATTAATATCCCGAAGTTGAAAACATTTATCGAAAGGCTTATGCAAATATCTCTTGTGAGATTTTCTAAAACTCATGATATGACGCCTCATGTGCATCTTGTTAAAAGAGATAAAATTATTTTCCATATACTATTAGAAGCACAAAAATTGAGAGGTGGGGTGAACTGATTCATTAAACCCTTAAAACAATTTTAGATTAAGTTACATGCACCATTAACATTTATCCATCCATTAATGTGAAATTAACATCATGAAACAATCAACCACATAAACACAACCAAGAGAGAGTACACATGAACACAAGATATAAGTGAGAAACCATAAATGGGAAGAATACCCATTTAAATTTTTTTGATATTACTCAAAACAAAGACTTACATGAATATAACTCATCATGAAATATTTTTATAGGAAGATCACTAAATATATGTTGTCAACACTCAGCCGATGGTGATCACAAGATTCAGCTCCAAAATCCTTCAAACCCTACTTCAAACACACCTCCTTTTAGCTCGGTCAATCTTGGAAATCCATGACTTGATTTGATCTCAAACCCTTACACACATGCTCTCTAACACTCCTCACACTTTTTCACACTCCCTAAGCTCTAATTTGATGCCTTTATACATGTTTCACATCCTCTCTTAGGTCACACTTCCCCCCCTCTCTTAGTTAGTTCAAATTTGAACCAAAACATTTTCTTTATACCATTCTTGATTCAAAAACATAAGTCAGGTTGGTCCTAACCCAATATCTCAACCAATACAACATAAAAATGACACTACATTCATAAAAACTCATAATATGTACCCATGTAGGTTGTCCATGCTCTAATACACCAAATAAGCCCAATTATTGTTCAAAACCACATCACCTGGTTCACCAAAGTCCACAAAACTCATAATCATGATTTGTCTAGCCTCCAAAGGCCTCACAAAAAAAAATGACATAACAACATCATACATGGTCACACATTATCTTTCACTAATCAAATTCTTCATAACTCTATCAAGAAGTCTTATATCCTTCTTAAAACAATTACTTCTAGGAAAAATTCTTCACCTATGGCCCTCAAGATCACACCAAATAACCTAAATTGTGGCATGTAGAAACTAATTAGAAATCCATTAACCTGTAGATCACATCAATGATTTATATAAATCATGAAACATCCATCAATGTAAACTAAATCTATTTTCCTCTTCACCAGATCGAGCTACCTAAAAATCAGATTTGGAAACACAACTGGTTTTCACCCTTTTTCCACCTTAAATATCACTAAATTCCTTAGCTAGGGACAAAATTTATCCCTCTTAAATCTCAAATAGATATAAATAATCAACTAATCCAAAACATGTGTCTTCTACCTCCATCTTCTATCCATAGCAATCATGTCCTGAAACCAAGCCAACTTTGTCTTCACAAACTGAGTTGGTTGACCTATCAAATCATCTCATCATGAGAAAAACCATACATGATTAGGAATTTATCTAAATCTATGTTCTAGAAAACATTATATTTTCTTTCAAATCCAAGTGGAAGGCCTTCAACTAGGTTAATCTCTGAAACTGCTCAAAATTGTCCTTTATAAGCCTAAAAATAGTCTTCACAAATAGGGCACAATTTTCCCTTTAGGACCTCAACCATGAATTTAAAATACAATGAACATGTATTATAATTACCAAGATAAAAAAGTCATTTTATTTCATATCTTCTTTGGAAAACATTACCTCAAACTGAACATCTTCATAACAGTCCATTTTGAGTGGGACCAACATACTATCACATAATATAATATATCTTTTTGGAAATCTAGAGTAATTCTCTACAACCATCAATCATCACTTTTGAAAATCCAATCAAAACTAGACCTCTACGATCAATTTCCTCTAAGTCTCTTTGAGCTAGGGTTTAACTAGGGTTTCAAAGCAACTTATCTTCTTAACGATCGTTCATAAAAATGTGATGATCAAACCACCTAATTATTTTTGGAAAATATTCTTAGCTCAGTGGAAAAAATCCCCCAAAAAATGTGTCCTATGAAAAGAATACAATTTAAAATAAGCATCGAAGTTCAACTTTTAGCACCAAAATCCACTCTAGAAAACATGTTTTTCCATAACTGATGTATCTTGTAAAATATTCTACACTATGACCTAAAACTTGTCATGAAGCATCATGAAAACATATTATAACTTTCCATACTCACCATATATCTCAAATAGATATGAAACTTCCAACCATAGTGACTTAATTGTGATTTCCTAACATGTATTCAATGTCTTACTTCCAAATGACCATGAAACACTATAAAACCTATGAGAAATGGTATAAAATCATCGTACACCTCATTTATACCATCACCATGTTTCTACCATGCTTAAATAATACTAATAAGCTCCAAAATCATACCTCCATGCCATTACGCATGTTCTAGGATTAGGAATAGGCCTAAAATGACTTGACTCAAGCCATACAACTAATGAACTAACTTGCTTACCTCAAATAGACACTTGGACACCTTAAACACATCATATCAAACATGATAAACCTCATACCAACCTTCAATCAAATTAGGAGGACTCATATAGTGACTATGAAATCTAAACCATGCTCTAGGACCTCATAGAACAATACGAAACATGACACTACTGTAGACACCTAAAATATGCCTATGCAATTTTACTACTAAAATTGTACTAATTACCTTATTTCCCCCTAATTAACTAATGTTTCCCCCATTTGCATCAATTAAATCTTCATTAATTAACTAGCCTTTACTTCACTATGAATGCCAATTAACAACACTTCGTTAGTTATAATCCTCTTCAATCAAATAATTAATCTGTTGTTAGTTAATTATGATTATTTCACCCTTATATTTAATCAATAAATATTCGTATTGGTTAAAACCCCAACCATTCAAAATCTTCTTATTTCCTCCAACTCATCTCTAATGGATTTTTAAGCTTATCATCAGCCTATTAATTAATCCTATTCAAATAATTAAAGCACCCCAACTCCTATGAGTTGCAAATCACTTGTTAATTCTTCTAATTGAACTTTATCATTTATCCCACATGCACTAGGATTCATGCTTCTCCAAATTGGAAAGCTATATAATAAACCTAGTATTCCCCTCACACACCACACCACACTTTGAATAGTGGAAACTATAGGCATAAGATAAAGGCATTCTCCATTGTTTTGGAATAGCTCCTTCATCCTTGCATCCATTCTATCATTGTTGAGTAGAAAGGAATATCTAAGTATGGCCTTGTAGCCATTTCTTTGTGAGATCCTTCCCTCTTTGGAGATTAACACAAAAATTTGATTTCTCATGATCTAAAGAGGCTCATGCTTAGAAGTAATTATACATAACAAGAGTAGGAATGGTTAGCATTATGTGATTTCATTCATAATTATGTAATAGAGAATCTAATTCCTTTAAGTTTTTATCTTGATGTTAATATTAGATTAAATTCTCTTTGAAGCTATTTGGTGTTAGTTTCATTCATTTATTTTAGTTAGTTTAGTATGGATACATTTGGAAAGATCGGTGGGACATATTCCATTGTCTCTTATAGTTAATTTCGAGTTTTGTAGATTAGTTTCAAAAAAAATCTTACTAACCCTATTTTTATCATTTTTAGATAAATCTTGAGTTCCTTAACTAGATTAGTAGATTTTTCTAGTTTTTTTACTTTTTGAAGGTATAAAGGAGGTGAGGTGCTGCCAAATTTGTAGAAAATTGACAAAGTTTTGAGCATTTTGACATTATTATTGTCGAAATCCCGTGCTTATGAAGATGCATCGGTGCCTTTTGCTAACATGAAACACTCTGCGTAATGTTAAAAGGTGTGTGCTCATTGTTGCTAGGCTTATGTTACCATTTCTAGGCTTGTGTAGACACCGTAAATCCACACACCCTGTAATCAATTAAATATTCCCACCGCATACCAATTTATGACTTAAGTCATATGTTTTATTAATTAAACTTTAAGTTGCATCATTATGACCTCCTAGGTCATTTCCCCCACACCCCTTCAATTAATCAATTTACCTCACATTTCCTAAAGTCACATCACCCTCCTCGTAATTAATTAATTAAATAAATCAATCAATTAGTTAATTCACTTCACCCTCACACGTCACCTCGTGAACTTTTCCTAACTCACTAGTTATAACTAGTCTAAATAAGAAACCTTATAAATATATTACCATAACCACCTTTAACTTATCCCTATAACCACTTCTCACTTCTCACTAGTTAGGACTAGATTAAATTTGGAAACATTCTAAATTATCCATACTCTATCCTAACCACCCCTATCCACCTTTGAACCTCACAGTCAACATCTCTAAGCTATCTAGCCATGATTCCTCTAAGTCCTCCCACACTTAAGTTCAAAATAGAAGTTTTATTCCCGTATCTCACCCTAAGTCTAACTTCCCAAAAATGCTAGTGATTCAAATGAGCCAAGAGCATCATCAAGCCTTTTCAAGTGTCCAAAAGCATTACCAGGTTCTCATCAACATTATTTATGTAACACCTCGACAACTGATATATTCCTCTTTTGCATTCAAGTGTTGACATGTGATTTTCTAGATAAAGATGTGTTCTTTTGACTGTTGAAGATCATGCTTGATAAGGATAAATCTTTTATGTTCTTAAAATCATTATACTGAAATTATATAGTTGTCAAGAATTCATTTTCACTTTGGAAAGATGAGCTGAAATTTGGTTTTAAGAGTTGCAAACTTTTTTTTTTCTTCGACTCATCCTTGGATCAATTTCAGTGATCCAAGGAATGTTTCAAGTCTTCTTCATAGACTGAATGGTAAAATTGACATTCAGTAGTTTAAGGAACATAGAAGACTGAATTTTACATGATACTAATTCTTGGTCTTGTTGCAACGTGTTTTCATTCAGTTGTATGTTTGTGCCTAGGTATTTGGTGATTGATCTTGGTAGGACATTAAGGACTTAAGAAAAATTCAATTCTCTAAGGAGAAGTTCAGAGTCCTAAAAATCTAAGGACTATCCTAACGGTAACCTAAGCTAGGTAAGAATAGCTATGTTCTAGCTATGTTTATTTATTGGAATTATGTTCTAACCTAAGCCTCTTATTCTTATTGTGGGGTTGGCATCCTAACCTAAGTGTTACGCTAAGAAAATAAGGGAAGAGTTACTAAGGGGATACTAAGCTATTTTAGCTACTACCTAATACTAAAGGGTTGTGATTTGAACCTAACCTAAGGTGGGAATTCTAATGGCTAATGTTTTAAGGCCTATGTTGGTAATTGTTAAATTAACCTAAGTTCTATTTGAATCTAACCTAAACTAAAGGGAACCTAAAGGGGTTGCATGACATAAGGGTGATGGTTCTAATGGCATTTAAATGATTTGAAGGGGTTTAAATGAAGAAATCGCAGATTTGGCACATCGCGATGGACTTGGTAGAGGCTGCATGGAAACTCCACTAATGGATGGAATTGTATTTTTGTGTTGATTTGGCATTTGCCAGATTTAGGAGGTGGTGGTAAGGAAATATAAGCGGGAATTTTGGATTGAATGGAATTTATGGCATTTATGAGCCTCATTCTTCGCGTGCAAACCTTCTTGGAAACATAGGAGGTGGGTTTATAGGAGGTCATTTGGTTTTTCTTGCATGGTAAATTTTTCTCTCGCATGGAGCTAAGCTGGTTCTTTGAACCAAGAGTTTGAATTTCACTTCAAAGGTAATTTTGGTTTCTTCGGCCTAATTTTGATCAAAGGAAAGTATTTGAGGTGAAGGAGGAAGAGATGTTTGAGTTTTGATCTGTCTTAGAGGAGAAAAAGAGTTAGAATCTTGGCTGGAAGTATCCTTTGATTTTGTGGAAGCACTTTCAGGCATGATAGGCTCTAACTATTAAAATTCTTCGTGTTCTTCTAAATGAATCATTAAAACAACTCTCTGCTCTCATTAGATTCTTGTTTTCTTGCCTTTCGGTTATTTTTTCTTTGGATTTTATGGATCCTTGTGTGTTTGATTTAAATCCATGGCAAAATGGTATTGTATGGAAACTAGATTTCTGTGCTAAGTTTTACGACATGCATGCAAGTAAAAATGGTATTAGAACTTGTTTTGTATCTTTGTTTTACTCTTTAGGTCTTGTATTCGACGGTTATGTGCATTGAACTGAATTTTGTGATAATAAAAGAATTTGAGCTTAGGGAAACTTGGGTTCTTTTTTTATTGCTTATGGGTTGCATTTTATTTTTCGATGTAGATCCATGTTGGAGCTTTTCTTTTCTTAGAACCAGTGTTTAGAAAATCTGTGCTTGTTGAACTGTTTCTTAGAGTTCATTTTCAGCACTGTACATACATTATCTTGTTAGTATAGTTCTGAATGTTTGTGTTCGAAGCTCAGGTTCGTCTCTGTACTTCTGTTTAACACTTGAGTGTTATGGACTCGTATTTGGGTCGATTCATTTGAACATGTCCTAGTATTTTGTATTGGGTTATTATTTAGTGATGACTGAGTTATAGCTCTTTACTAGAGTGAATACTCACTAGGGAACTGTGTGGGAACTTTTTGAGTCGTTTAAATCTCTCTTTTGAGCTTTGGAACTGGAAACGTCTTAAGGAATGTTGAACTTCTGTTATGTTTTTGACTGTATCGACTTCTTGAGATAGTATGAGCATGGGAATTGGAGGAAGTGTTCTCTCCCACTATTTGGAAGAAACCCACATTTTGGGTTGACTGTATAAAGTTGTAATAAGGAACCACTGTTGTAATTTCATGGTTGTGAAGTTCTGTTTTGATATTTTGTTCTTGTTGCTTGGAATTTAAGACTGAGATAGCTTCTGTATTGGACGTTTTGGGTTCTAGCTCTCCCACTCTTTTGTCTCTTTGAATAAATTGGGTTTTAGTGGAAAATTTGGGATATTACCTTGGACATTGATATGATTAGAAAGGATACCTTCTCTGTTCTGTTTCATTGAGTTTGATTCCTTTGAATCACAAATGGTTTACTTTTTGTATTATTTGGTGAAGCATTTGTGAGACTTCAATCTTGGGTTCGTGGCTAACTCTGAACCTTATTGTTATTGTTTTGAGATGTTATTCTCAATTGAAATAGTGAATAGACCTTGGCTTCTCTTTGAGAAAGGACATATACATATATATATATATATATATATATATATATATATATATATGTGTATTCTTTTGTGAATGGTATATTGATTCGGGTCTGTAGTGTGCTTTCATCCTAAATTAGTTTGAAATTGGAACTTCTTGTTCAGTTGAAATGATATGATTTATCATTGGTTCTCTTTTATTTGAGTTACTATCCTTCTATCCCTGGATATGCTCGTAGTTTGAACTTTTCTATACTCAAATCTCTTTCGAGATGGAGATTTCTTTTGATCTGTTGGTCTACCTTGTCGAACCATTGATAAAATAATGTTGAGAATTAGTAGCCAAGAGGGTTCTGTTGTTAAGTAAACTTATACTTATGGGTTTGACTGTTGTTTTCTAGTCTTGCCTAGTTTTTGTGGAAAAGAGTAGGTTTGTCTCTTGTACTCTTTATCTTTTGTGAAGATCATGAGTAGAGATTAACTCCTCTTCGGGGCTGCTAGGTTTGTGAACACTGTTGTTTGTTATTTGATTGATAACTTCTAACATGAAGAGTTGGAATTGGAATTGTAGATGGATTGTTCTAGTTTTCCTTACCTTCTTGTTTGGTTATGGAATTCTGTTAATGTATATTCTAATGACTAAATGTGGAATATTGTTATCCCAGAACTGAACAGATAACTCATGTTATTATATGGTTTTTTTCTCTGATGTTATAGGTTTGGGTTGAGTTTATAATGGTTCTTGCTTAGGATATAGATGAATCATCCCTGAAGGAACCATGTTGTATACATTTATTTTGTCTCTTAGAAAAGATAAATGTGGTATTCTATTAGGATAGAATTATGAAATAATGGGATGGTAGGTTTGGTTGTTTGTTTTCTGGCCTTTGATAGTATTAAAAGAACTTTAAGATCTTAGGCAAATATTGTTTATTATATTATGCTTTTCTCTTTAAAGATGATCTTGAATTATTAAGTACTTCCTTTCTTTTTGTTATCACTTATGTTGATTGTATGATGATTTAATTATCTCATTAAAGCAATGTTGCTTTAATGATATAATTAGTGGAATGCACTTCGTTTTAATGATTAGTGCTTATCATGCTTAGTTCATTGAACTGACCCATGCTAGCTATTTTTGTAGATGGATGACTTAAGTGGTAAAAGAAGGCAAAAACCTATATGATGCATTGGCTGATATATGTATAATTCTTAGTAAAGAATTCTGATTCATTCTTTTGTTGTATTGTAAAGAAAAGTTGTATACTTTATAGAATGAGGGTTGTTATGCAATTGCCTAAAGGGAATAGTCTTCTAAATTTTATAAGTTGTAATGATGAAATGCGAGTTGTGATTTATTTGCATGAGTTGTGAAAAATTATCTTGTACTTTTATAAAGAAGATGAAAGTTTCATCATGTTGATATTCTTTATATTATGTTATGCCTATCTTGTTATCTTTGATAAAATGGATAATGGGAATTAATTCAGTTTCCCCTATAATGAAGCAACTTGTTGAGTTGCATAATATGATGTGTTTATCTAAACAACTTAACATAATAAGGTGATGCATAATGAACATGCATTAAGAAATATGGACATTGGGAATGATATACCCTAATACTTAATCATGTAGAGAAAGATTCTTTCTCTCTCTCAAATGAATATAAACCTTAAAGGTTTGGAAGTATGATTACTATTTATTAGACTTCATTTAGTATGAAGTCTACTTTAATTAGTTATATGCGGTTGTTAAACCTTCCTGAAAGTTAAAGAACATTTAAAAAGAAACTTATGATATCGTTGTCCTGTTTTGGTTAATTGCTAGTTTAACTGAGAAAACAAACATTAAAATCAACCATAAGTTTAACAAAGTTCTTTAATACTCGATTGATACAAGTATACAATAAGAAATTATGGAGTGTTGGATTAGGGTTTAGCAGGGTTGCTATAGTCAAGACATAATCCAAATTATCAACATATTAACAATCTCCTTGGGGTATGTACATCTCGATGAGGTAGTTTCTGTAGGATGTTGGCAAAAGCCAACTACAGGGCTGTAATTTCAAGAAGACTTGGGTCTTCTCGAGAACACTGTGTTGTAGTTGACATGTGGCATCACCCTTCCGCATTGATCATCCAGATCTACACACAATAAGAACTCAAACTTGAACTTAGTTTCTCTCTAGGTCAGGATAGGAGCATATTTAGGATAGGAATTAGCTCCCAATGGCTCAGGGTACCTTGGAACATACGGTTGACTTAGGTCAACCAAGTATGCCCATATACCCTAGACCATTGTGAGCGTATTCCTATAATAAGTTATGTTTCTATTTAGGACTAGGGTTAAACAGGACAAATGAACTAACAATAGTCGGTAAAGACCAATCATGATAATAGAGGAGTGAGGTGAAGTATGTATTCCAATATGACGAGTATGTAATCTAGGAATAGTGACAAACACAGTATGTTGTAAATATTTGGCCAAAGTATCTTAAGCTATTGGTTACATTGTCCTATGTCACCAAGTTTAAAACAACGTGATATAAGATGAATATTAGTAATAGATATTTAGATATGTTCTTTAAATAGATCACTTAGTACCTAGTGTAGGGTAGAAAGACGAGGTATACAAAGTATACGATATGTATTCAATACATAAGATAACATAAATAGATTGGTAGCTTCTTGAGTTATGGAGCGAATAGATTGGTGGATCACCGAGTCATTACTGACTACATATGGTTATCTATTTGAATTTAATTGGCATGGAATGTTTGTTCTGAATAATGCTTTATTTAGAACAGTGAACATTATATAAATTTTTTTCCCTTGTTTCTAAAGTCTTAAAATGGGAATGTTACAATTTAGCACCTAATACATCCTTCAATCGTTTTGGGAGTTGTTTGAGGATTCTTTCATCATCCAAACACAATCATAACCAGCCTGTTGTCATCACTCATCATTCAAAGGTTCGTCTCCATCATTTTTACTCTGTTTTTATCCTAAAAACAAACTTGTTAGATCATTACATACTTCTCTCTTGTCTCAAGAAGGTAATAGTTCCATTTTAGATAATCAAATCATTTCTTTTAGTAGTTTGTTAATATTTCTTAGAATCACTTGTGATTAGCCTAATCACTTACGTTTTCTATGTTATCTATCTACTTAGTAATCAATTTTCATTAGAAGTTGTTATCAATTACTTTATGTGTTTGTGTTACTAATCCTTTTGCCAAGCATGGATGTTGTAGATGACCATAGGAGGTATTAACCATCCTATCACCAATATCAACTCGCTTCCAATTATCCAACACCCTTTGCATTGGGAGCAATACAACCTACGACATGACTTGGAGTTGTGTTCCATCCATGTAGACCCTATTGATTGCCAAGAAATCATCTTTGTATCTACTTATCCAGGAAGCCACTCAAGAATTTCGGAAAGCATACTATGAGGTACATCATATATAAGTCGATCTTTTATGGTTTGAGTATCGATGAGGCAATACTGAAAATACTTGAAGACGTAAATACTTCATCCAAATCTAACATTAAGAGTAACATCAACCCTAAAAATTTTGATTCTATCCTTACACGTCAAGTATAACACAGAGGAAGAGATTTCTTATTTCTTCATGGATGATTACATTGAAGAACTCGACTCATAATTCACCAAGGATGATGACTTATCATGTTCATGAGGCTCTAACATTTTTTTAAACTTAGATATTGACCTAGATTCTAACTTCGATTATAGAATTGTTACTTTTCATCATTGTTATTATTTTATGTATGTAATAATCTAAATAAGTGATAAAGATTTGATCATATTTTTCATCTATCGTATATTGTACACCATTTCATAAATAAAATCTTAAGTGTTTCAAAATTAGGTTGACATCCACATAAGGAAGTCTTTTGGATTCTTGGAATAGAACTTTTCTAGGAAACCCGCCTACCCATTTTCCTAATTCCATTTTTTACGTAGTTTTTTTATTTGTTGGTTTAATTGCAAGGAAAATAACTTAATTCGAGTTTTCTTCATGGATTGAAAACAACCAAACATGTGGGTACCTTGGAAACCCTACCATCTTTGAGGTTGATCCAATTTTTCCCTATTGTAATACCAAACCAACAAGTGAAGGAAAAATTGTCATCAACATTACGGACGCCTTGATGGTACCATTATCCTTTGTTCTTTTGTTTCATTTAAATCAATAAAATACTAACTGTTTTCACGTGTAATAATCTCTTGCATTTTTTCTCGCGTGTTTTTCTTATAACTTCACATTTTTTTAAATTTTGGATTTTTGTTCGTGTTTCTTCTATTCTAGTTATTGGTTACTATTTATGAAAGCTTTATTTGCTAGATTTGTTGTTTGATCACTTCAAAAAAATTGCTAAAGTCTAAAAAAACAAATAGGAGCACTCTCATGGTAAGTCCTAAAACCTTTGATTTTCTTTCAATTTTGCATTTTTGTTTGATTGTCCTCATCAAAATAAAACATTTCATTTTGGGTCTTAAAACAAACCATTTCATACTTCTTGATCATCTAGCTTTAATTAGGACGAAAAATCATTGCATTCACTTATCCTCTCCCACACACAACCAAATCACTTCAAAATAAAAACGCATTCAAAAAATCCCACCCAGGTGAAACTGATTGGGATTTCATTAGTAACAGGGAAGTCAACTCGGTGTTCTAGCTGAGTATAATCTCCTGTCTGTCGGTATATTTTAGCTTAGCACCGAATCCCTTATTACAACGAGACCGTGAAGTGAGGGGGTAGGCCCCAATATACACACCCTTATCTCGCTGAAAGGTATAGAGTTGGTCCTCACATACCTTCGGGTATATCGAGGACTCCACCCTTAAAACATAGCCAAAACCATCCGAACTTACCATTTCCTAGGATCCTCGTTAACCATCTTACACATTTCAATTTTTCATAATTAATCAAGATAAATACAAAACAACATATTTTCTTGCTCTTGTTTGCTATTTGTAAATCAACCCATTTAATTATTTCTCATTTTCTAGGTGTTTGTGTGTTTTTTTATCATGGTACTTACTAGACAACAAGCTTGTAACCAAACTTCCAAAAACATGTCTACTCCACCACCTACATTTCAAAAACATGTCCCATTCTATACTACACCACTCCTTGCAGCACTTTTGACACCAACACAACAAAAATCCCATATTATCAAGAAGTTACATCCAATCCCTTTTTTGACACCCAACAGACTTGGAATGAATCAGGGGCCAACTATAATGAAGAAATGGGACAACAACTCTTTCATTCCCCACATCAATATCATTGTCAAATATTTCATACATCTGGATTACAAGAAATATGGACACTCTTTTTCTTCTTTTCCTCATTGAAGCATCCAAACATGCCTTCTACAATAGGGGAGGCCCAGTCTTTAAAGAAATGCTAGATTCAAAACATATTTCCCTCAATGCCTATCTAGCAGCTAGAAATGTTCAAATGTAACCATTCACACCTCAACCCATTCCATACACTTACAATCCTTCATCTTCCATTGCACATCTCATTGATCAAAATCAAGACCTGTCATCCAAAATTTGTTCCCATACAATTTAATTTAATCTAAAACACCAAACAATAGTCAACATGAGATATCTGCCATCCCTACTAATCCATTTGAAACATTAAATGAACAAACTTCCATTTGTAAACTTGAGACATCCGATCTCCACATGATTTCATTATAAAACACACCTACCTAGCAATCTACATCCTCCCCAAGTCCTTATGCAAGTTCCACACCTCCCTAAGTAGTACCACTACTTCCTCATCTACCCCTATGGCCTCCTCATAGGTAAAAACACCTCCAATGAGTTTTGTGGCATTTTCTATTGTTGTATCCTCCCAACAAGTTACTAGTACCATTCAAAACATCACCATGTCCATCCCTACAACTACACCACTGATCAATACCAGTGTCATTGCTAACACTCACCATGTTGCACAATACATGCCACAACCTACACCCCTACAAAACATCCCACAATACAATATCCTGCAACAAAGCATTTTGCAATAGGCACTATCCTCTACCACCTATGATTTTTCCTTTTAGCAATCACTCACGTATTCACAACCACTCACTCATACATCAATTCCATTATAGTACCAATACATACAAACCTCACACCCTATATCCTCCCAATACGGTTCTTTGTCTTGTCAAAACATCCCACAACAGAACATCCCTTATCAACAAACTATCCCTCAATAAAACATTCGTTTTCAATAGAATATACCTCAAAAAAATTCTCAATACAACACACCTCAATAATACATACCTCAACAAAACATTCCACAATATAACATCCTACAAAAAAATACCCATTTCCAAAAGAATGATCCTCACAGAATGTTCCCAACAAAATATTCCCTACTAGCAAGGCATTCCTCAATAGTATCAAACATACTCATAACCTAGCCAGTCTTTATTTCAACCTGGCTCATCCTCACAACAAAAAAATCAACCTGACCCTTTCCAAGCCCTTTTATACCGCATATCCAGTCTCGAAGCTACTTCATCCTCATCCAAGAATGTGTTCTCTTATGATAAAATTTTCAATATGCCCATTCACCCTTTAGTACCATATAAAAATATCCACCTCACCGGGAAATCCTAAAGTTTATCAAATTTTATAGAAACGAAGATCCCTAAAAAAACATGTGTGCCTTCCTTCATGCCTACTATCTAATACTCACAACCAGGACTCGATTGAGGAACTTTCCCATGTCCTCGCTGGTCTCGCCTTATCTTGGTATAATAACATTCCACAACATTCCCTATTCTCCTTTACACAAATTTCCTAACTCTTCTTAGAAAACTTTTCCATAAACATAGCACGCAAATTCACTATCAATGACCTATATGCCATCAAATAATTTGAGTATGAGTCTATTGCCAATTTCATCACCCACTAGAGGTGTAGTCAATCAAATATCCTTTTCATTACCACAAACAAAATCAATCAAAGTCTTCTGTTTGCACGCACCAAACATATCTCATCCACATTACAAATCTAATCATTTAAAATTTTTGATGAGGCTTTGTTGGCCATCAAATAGGACTTTACGAAGAGAAAGCTTGATCGAGGGGGACAAGAAGTCCCTCCTCTTTAATGGGAGAGGTTCCCTTATTCAGAAACGAACTTATTTACAAATGTACAAGACATGATTTGTTGGTTAAACTTGGATATCACGAAAGTGTTTTCTATGAAGATCATCAATTACAAAAGGACTGAGGAAATGAGAGTACGAGAAAGAGCAGAAAGGAAACATGCAGAATTATAGATATCAGAGTAATTCTTTATGTATGCGAAAGTCACAGTGAATTGAAACAAGATCATTTGTATCGAATAAATAAGATGGAATTTAAAGACACAAAGTTCTGTAAATAACATCTGCTTAGAACACAAAGTTTCTTAACATAACATGATTCATTAATCAAGGACACAAAGTTCCTTCTTGGTTATACAAGATCGTTGTGCTTGCAAAATTTGGAAAAGAATGCAACCAGTGAGACTAACAAATCATTAACAAATGATCTTCACAAACATTAAACGAAATCTCAGAGATAACAGAGATTAGATAGACAAAGAATGGAAAGCCCTTTTGTATTGATTTCTTTGTAATCTATTTACACTTTCAGAAAATATGCCAAGTTCTTCCCTCTTCAGAATGGCGTAAGGAAGGCCATTATATAGCTTACAAATCAGTTACTCTTCGTAACCGCTTCTTTAACCAAGAACAGTTAAGGACCGCCAATCGCAATACCTTAACTTCTTACAAAGAAAACGGAAAAAGAAAGGGAAGAAGAGAAAAGAACAAGGAGAAGAAGACAGGTGGCCAGTCACTGAGAGGGACCCACCGACTTCAGAATCCACTGCCTGAATTTCTTTAACGCCTCAGCTATGTCTCAGAAGTCTCATCCTGAAGATGACAGTGTATGTCTTTGAAAGCGAGAGATGACCAAAGGTGTCTTGAAAACTTCGTCCTTACGCAGCCTATTCTTCGGTTCTCCCAAGCCTCTTCCAAGACTACGATCTTCCCGGTGATTTTGATAGATTATCCTTGACGTCATCAAAAACCTTATTCGCCAAAGAAGATGTTCGAGCAAAACATAAAGCAAGGAAGCAGTGTGAGGAATGCAAAAGGGGGCGCTAGTTATATAGCCGTTGAGGAGAGAGAAAGGTGATCAATGCGCATTAAATTCATATCTATTAGTTTGAAAAACAACATATTCGGGTAGAGCGGGAAAAAATAAGTATGAATGGCATTTGGTTCACTTGGGACATGTGAGACACGAATGCACGAAACATGCAGCTCGGCCGGCTCGGGCGAAACAGGGAGAAGACGCAAAAATGCATTATGGGACATCTGGGACAAAAACGCGCGAAGGACGCGGTTCGGGCGAATCGGCCGAAAATGGAACAACTCGCACGAAAAGTTTGGGACACTTGGGACGAAAACGCGCGAAACACGCGACTCGGGTGTTTCGGCCGAAAAGGTGACAATGAGTCCGGAAAAGTTTGGGACATTTGGAACGCAAGTACGCGAAGTACGCGGTTCGGGCGTTTCGGCCGAAAATGGAACAACTTGCAGAATTAACTTTGGGACATTTGGAACATGAAAGAGTGAAGTACGCGGTTCGGGTGTTTCGGCCGAAAATGGAACAGCTTGCATAATTGACTTTGGGACATTTGGAACGAAAAGTTCCGACAGGCCCGAAAATGGAACAACTTCGGGGATTTCAGCCGATCGGGGAACAGAACGCACTTCGGAACTTGGGACACGCGGGACAAAAATGTCCGACAAGCCCGAAATACATACAAAATGACCCAAAACGTAGATTTTTCTCAATTTCACGACTTCGGTACATTAGAGAAAACACTTAAACTCAAAATTTTGAAATTTTTACTTTCATCAGAGCAGGGAATTTTGAGTGGACAACAGCTGGCTCCTTCTGGGGATGACTTGGCATAAATTCAAGGAATGAGACAAGGCAAGAACTTAGACAAACTCGGGGAAGCAGACCAGTACCTTATCCATTGGGCAACGGAGTCAAAAACAGACCAATACAGAGGGCAACACACCAAAACAAAAAGGAAAGAAAAGCAAAAACGCTGTACAGAATATACAAGGGACTCCCTAATCACCTAGGACTTGAACAACTTGAGATACTGCCCACTATAAGGAAGTGGGAGAGAAGAACCATCCATGTAATCAAGATAAAAGGAATTCTCACCAGCAAAGTGTTTGATCTTGAAAGGTTCGAGCCATAGGGAATAAAACTTTCCATGGCTGCCACGAGGTTCATGTCTTTTATCCCATAACAGACGGTGTCTCCAACTTGGAAATCTCTGAACCTAGCTTTCTTATCAAACAGGACCTTTACCTTCTGCTGGTGAACAGATATCCTATCAGCAACCATCAATCTGTCCTCATTCAGTTTGTGCAGGTACATAATTCTCTTGTCCAAAGCATCTCTGAAACTAGTATCTTCAATGGCCTTCATTAGGTGCAAGGCTGGCAGTTCCACTGTCACTGGCAATTGAGCTTCTACTCCATATACCACTTGAAAAGGAGACATTCCAATAGCTCTCTTTGGTGTAATCCTATCTGCCCAAAGAGCATCATAGAGCTTCTTGTGCCAGTTTCGTTGAGACTCATTGACCAACTTCCTTATGATAGTCACCAGATTTTTGTTAGTGGATTCTGCTTGCCCATTTCCCTGGGGGTAATAATCTGAAGAATGAGCCAGGGAGATGCCATACCCATAGCAGAAATCCATTATCTCAGTTGAAGAGAAATTCAAAGCATTATCTGTTACAATCTTATTAGGTACACCATACCTTACCAAGATGTTCTCTTTAATGAAGCTGCACACCACTTCAGAAGTAGTACTCTTGACTGGAATAGCTTCCACCCATTTGGTGAAATAGTCAGTGGCAGTTAGCACATGAGTGTGACCAGCACTAGAAGCAGGATTAAGTGTACCAATGAAGTCCAAACCCCACTGTTGAAATGGTTCCTCAATCACAACTGGCTTGAGAGGCAAAGAAGCCAATTTAGGTCTTCCCACAAAAGTCTGACAAGCCTCACATTTATCAACCCACTTGGATGCATCTCTCGAACAAGGAAGGCCGTGTAGTATCCTCCATGGAGTATCTTATGAGTGTAATCGTTGATGAATAGTTCCCTCCACATGCTCGAACATGAAAAGCCGAGAGCAACTTTCTCTGTTGTTCCTTGTCCACACACTTCAAAAATCTCCCATCTAACCCACGCTTGAACAAAGCATTTTCCCACAATACATATTGCACTGAACTTAATTTAACAGTCCTATTTTCCTTGGCAGTTAAATGAGAGGGGCATTCCCCATAGGTGAGAAAATGGGCGATGTCAACATACCATTCATTAACTGAGCTAAGGAACAGAACGGTAGGGATGTCAGCTTTCTCCTCCAGCAACTCATGTTTAGCTCCTTCAGCAATGAGCTCATAAAGGCCTTTTCCACGAACCAGCTTGGTCGGTTTGATGTCAATGTCATACTCTTGGACCTTAGCAACCCAGTTCCCTCTCTTGGATCCAAATTCTTGTTGTGTGAGAATTGACTTAACAGTTGTATCTGGAACCAACACCATGGAGTGAGAGTTGAGGATATAAAAATGAAACTGCTTAACAGCTTTGACCACTGCAAAAGCATGCTTCTCCATCATGGTGTATTTCAACTCATGATCTTTCAGAATATAGCTCATGAACGTAATTGGGAGTTCATCCTCATTAGAGTCTTCTTGAGTTAAGACAACAGCCAAGGTATTATCTGTAGCATAGCAATAGATGATGAAATCTTTGCTGAAATCAGGACAGGCTAAAACAGGAGTTTTAGCAATAGCTCTCTTGATACCTTCAAAGGATTCCTTTCCTTTAGAAGACCAACCAAATTTTTTCTTCCCTTTCATCATCTGAGAAATATTCAAAGTTAACTCTGTAAAATCAGGGATGAATCTTCTCAAGAAATTTATCTTACCAAAGAAGGAGTGGACGCCCTTTTTGCTGGTTGGGAGAGGAATTTGTTGGATGGCTTGAACTCATTCAGGATCAATCTTAATACCATCCTTGGAAACGATGTGCCCTAATAACTTTCCCTCAGTGACACAAAAGACATATTTTTTAGGGTTCAGAGAGATCCCATGCTCTCTGCATCTCAGCAAAACTGTCTCTAGGTGATCAAAATGATCCGCTCTTGTCTTGGAAAACACTGTCAGGTCATCAAGATATATGACAATACACTTCCCTTTCAAGCTTCCAAAAGCCAGATCCATGGCTCTCTGAAAAGTGGCACCAGCATTAATGAGCCCAAAAGGCATCCTCTTGTAAGCAAAGGTACCCCAAGGAGTAGTGAAAGCTGTCTTGTGTTGATCTGCAGTATCAACCTCTACCTGATTGTATCCCGAGAATCCATCGAGCATGGATAACATTTCAGACCCTGTAACTGCTTGCAAGACCTGATCCATCATAGGCAAAGGATAATTATCTTTCAAAGACGCCTGATTCAGGTTCCTGAAATCAACACAGATGCGGATCTCACCATTTTTCTTCCTAACAGGAACAATATTTGCAATCCATGTTGAATGGTGAATGGGAAAAATGATTTTAGCCTTCAACAACTTCTGAATTTCCTGAAAGATGGTGTCAGCTATTTTGGGATTATACTGCCTCTGTTTCTGCTTAAAAGGTTTAATTCCTGGTTTGAGAGGAATCGAGTGCTGCATATCTTTTGGTTTGAAAGCTTTCAAATCTTCATAAGAATAAGCAAGAACATCCTTATACCTCCTTAGAAGATCAATTGCTTTTCTCCTCTCATCTGATGTGTAACATTTTCCAATATTCACTAGCTTAGGGTCATTAGAACTCCCAATATTGATTTTGTCATACTCGGTGATTCACGAGGTCCGAGTAAAGCTCTAGACTTCACATACCTATCATGTTTATCAAATAGTTCCTCTAAGCTTACCAATCCTTTAGGAATCTTATTCCCCTTGAGTTTAATGCACCCTTCGTGACTGTTTCTTTATAGCAATAAGATCATTTGCAAGTTTCTGAACTAATGGATCAGTATTAGGTCCAGGGGTGGAAGAGGAAGAAGCAGCAGACTTAGATTTGGGAGGGTCTCTTCTCAACTTCCCTGACATGATCAAGTCATCCTCGATACTAACAGCGAGTTTGATCCTCGACCAATGTTGCGAGATTAGCCCTTCTTAGTGCATAACTAACTTTGGGCGATTGAGCATTTAGGAAGAAACATTTTTGAATTTGATCAACAGGTCGGGTAAGCTGCGGAATTTTGTTGATCAGTCTGTTGAATCGGGCCACAAATTCTCTCATGGGCTCTTGTGAATCTTTCTTTATCTGAGAGATTTGGGCTAGCAAGGCATGTACATCTTCTGCCGGCTTGAAATGGTTTTTGAACTGAGTTCTCATTGTGTCCCAGTCGGTGATAGCGCCAGCCGGAAGGTGGTAGAACCAATCAGCAGCATTATCTTGTAACGTCTCGACGAACAGCCTTACGGAGACGTCTTCATATTCGACTCCCAGAACTCCACATGCAACAACGAAGGCTGCGATGTGTTCATCAGGATGCACTTTGCCATCGCCTTTGAATTTAGGAAAGTTCTTCCAGTTACCTCTGGGTAACTCATGCAAAGGCTGAGTGAGGGCTAGGGGCCCGACACGATGACCCCATGGTAATGGTGCCGCCATTCTTGGAAAAATGGCTTGGAGAGGGACTGCAACACTAGCAAGAATCAAAGCTTGAAGATTAGGGCTAGCTGGCTCTGAAGAAAAACCACCCGTGGGAATTCTGTCTTGAACAGGTGGAGTGCTTGTCGAACGAGTTCTTCTATCTCTCGTTGAAGGGAAAAGAAAACCCTGCTGCTCCAAAAGCTGAAACTGAGAGTCTTCAATACCAAGGGCCCTTCTCCCTCGAGTAAAACGTGGAGTCGCCAGATCAAAGGATGATCAAAAATTATAGAACTGGAATATGATTTTCCCCAGCGGAGTCGCCAAAAACTGTTGGTCGTCAAATAGGACTTTACGAAGAGCAACAGTCAGGGGACAAGAAGTCCCTCCTCTTTAATGGGAGAGGTTCCCTTATTCAGAAACGAACTTATTTACAAATGTACAAGACATGATTTGTTTGTTAAACTTGGATATCACGAAAGTGTTTTCTATGAAGATCATCAATTACAAAAGGACTGAGGAAATGAGAGTACGGGAAAGAGCAGAAAGGCAACATGCAGAATTATAGATATCAGAGTAATTCTTTATGTATGCGAAAGTCACAGTGAATTGAAACAAGATCATTTGTATCGAATAAATAAGATGGAATTTAAAGACACAAAGTTCTGCAAATAACATCCGCTTAGAACACAAAGTTTCTTAACATAACACGGATTCATTAATCAAGGACACAAAGTTCCTTCTTGGTTATACAAGATCACTGTGCTTACAAAATTTGGAAAAGAATGCAACCAAGTGAGACTAATAAATCATTAACAAATGATCTTCACAAACATTGAATGAAAGCTCAGAGATAACGGAGATTAGATAGACAAAGAATGGAAAGCCCTTTTGTATTGATTTCTTTGTAATCTATTTACACTTTCAGAAAATATTCCAAGTTCTTCCCCTCTTCGAATGGCGTAAGGAAGGCCATTATATAGCTTACAAATCGTTACTCTTAAGTAACCGCTTCTTTAACCAAGAACAGTTAAGGACCGCAAATCACAATACCTTAACTTCTTACAAAGAAAATGGAAAAAGAAAGGGAAGAAGAGAAAAGAACAAGGAGAAGAAGACGGTGGCGAGTCGAGAGGGACCCACCGACTTGTAATCATTGCTGAATTTCTTTAACGCCTCGGCTATGTCTCGAAGTCTCATCCGAAGATGACAGCAGTGTATGTCTTTGAAAGCAGAGATGACCAAAGTGTCTTGAAAACTTCATCCTTACGCATTTGTTCTTGATTCTCCCAAGCCTCCTCCAAGACTACGATCTTCCCAGATTTTGATAGATTATCCTTGACATCATCGAAAACCTTATTCGCCAAAGCAAGATGTTCGAGCAAAAGATAGCAAGGAAAAGTGTGAGGAATGCAAAAAGGGGTCTTCCCCTTATATAGCCGTTGAGGAGAGAGAAAGGTGATCAATGAGCATTAAATTCATATCTATTAGTTTGAAAAACAACATATTCGGGTAGAGCGGGAAAAACTAAGTATGAATGGCATTTGGTTCGCTTGGGACATGTGAGACACGAATGCGCGAAACACGGGCTCGGCCGACTCGCGCGAAACAGGGAGAAGATGCACAAATGCATTATGGGACATCTGGGACGAAAACACGCGAAGGACGCGGTTCGGGCGAATCACCGAAAATGGAACAACTCACACGAAAAGTTTGGGACACTTGGGGCCAAACTTGCGAAACACGCAACTCGGGCGTTTCGGCCGAAAAGGTGACAATGAGTCCGGAAAAGTTTGGGACATTTGGAAGCAGCACGCTGGCAAATCTGTACGCTGGTTCGGGCGTTTCGGCTGAAAATGGAACAACTTGCAGAATTAACTTTGGGACATTTGGAACATGAAAGAGCGAAGTACGTGGTTCGGGTGTTTCGGCCGAAAATGGAATAGCTTGCATAATTGACTTTGGGACATTTGGAACGAGAAGTTCGACAGTTCGAAAATGGAACAACTTCGGGGATTTTGGCCGATCGGGGAACAGAACGCACTTCGGAACTTGGGACACGCGGGACAAAAATGTCCGATAGGCCCAAAATACATACAAAATGACCCAAAACGCATATTTTTCTCAATTTCACGACTTCGGTACATTAGAGAAAACACTTAAACTCAAAATTTTGAAATTTTTACTTTCATCAGAGCAGGGAATTTTGAGTGGACAACGAGCTTTCACCATGACCCGTAAACTAAAATTATGAGCCTTAGAAGATGGTCGAGGTAAAGATTCATCCTAAGAAACCAAAAGTCAAGTTCCCGTATAAATCATGATTCACCCTCAATAAGTCAAAAAATCCACCAACACCATCATAGTAAAATCTTCCCCAAGGAAAAACCCACTACTTGAGCGCCCTTGTCAACAACGTAGTTATATGCATATAGGAGAGACTTACAGTGTAGTTTTTGACAAATTGCTTGCCTCCAACATGATATCTCTCCCACCTATTCAACCCATTGACACATCAGTATCTAATTCCATTTGGATTTTGAGATAATTATTATTATAAATACCATAGGGTTAATGGACATGACATTGAAAGGTGTTGCACTTTCTACAACGTACTTCAAGATTTGATTGATAAAGGTGAACTCCACTTGGACAATCCAAATGCACCCCCAAATCAAAATCTTGACATATTTAAGAAACCTTTTCCGAATCACCCCTCATCTTCATATCAACCACAAAAAAATGATGTCCACACTATCAATGCAATAAAAAATTAGATCCTATCCCTCAATCCACCTCGTTACTTACCGAATCAAAACTCTGCTGAATCAACACTAGAATACAACGAGGCCAAATTTTTGAGCCTTCATTTGCTAAAAAGATTACTAAAACTATTTCCATGCTCTTGTCATATGCCATTACCGAATACATACCCACATCTTTTACGTCTTACAATATTACACCTAAAACCACATCTGACAAACAACCTAAAACAACCTCCATCTCAGAGAAATCGAACCCTTTCATTGCATCCTCGTCAACTACACCCTAGTCCATCTAAAACCACAAAATTACCTCATAAATAGGGCGTTGTTTAAGTTTTTAAAAGTCCTCAATATGTTTTTCTGGATCGGATTCTTTTGCATGAACCTCACTCCTTTATTATAGGATCAAAATCCCCTATCAAACCCCTACATTAAGTCCATATCCTACACCTTTTACACATTCCAACTATCCTCACCAACACCACCCATAAAGGGTCCTTCACCTTCACCTATCACATAGTCCAATTATCCTCATCAATGACCTTTACCCATCACACACCCAATTATTCACACCAAAATCCACCCATACGAGTCTTCATCCACCATTCTTTCGGCGACGCCTGAAAGCCTCCAGGACCAACAAATAAACAACCTATGACTAAAAAGCTTGTCTTACCTCCTGTTGAGAAGAGTATAGATGCTACCTCATCCCCATCTACGTTTATACCTAAGGGGCATTATGCCACCATCCTAGATGACCTCCTTTAGTGGTCACTTATTATGTTACTACCTCCTAAGTCATCTATTCATTACGGATGGAAACCTACTTAGTATGAATTCAATATTTTTTTGATTACCATAGAACACATGGCCATTCCATAGAATATTGTAGGTCCTTTCACTTAAAAGTGCAGGAACTTGGCAATCCACTCTTCCTTCCCTCTCAATCAAACACAACACCTATAGACACCCTAAAATTACACTTCTATTTCCACATGTTCCCAGTATTATTCTAATACGCCTTGTTTTTCACCTATTTGTAATTAATTGATTAAATTAATCCCATGTACCCTTTATACCCATTTGGCTAAATTAATTATTGATTAAATAATTAATTAATTAAGTGTGTGCACATCCTAGTCATCCGCCACTTGATCTAGCTCCACTTAGACTCCACTTGGACTCCCTATCCTTGCCCTAGTTAACTGCACTTCTAGAATCCTATAAAGGTGGGGACAATTAAAATGCATGTACAACCACCTTTCCGGATGCAACTTTTTGTAATTAATCCATTTATTGTCCGACACTTTTGTAACTACCCAAAATGTTACTTTTAGCATACTCATTTATTTGTGTGTAACTCGATTCCAAATACCTTCTACTTCTATAAATTACAAGCTTACCTCCCTTTCAAATCCTCTTGAATCGACATATAAAAATCATTTAATTATTTGTGTTGATAGCATTTACATTCTATATTTGGAGAGAACTCAAGATCATCCATTTTGCAAGGTTTCATAGGAGACACTTATTTGAGGTTTGATATAAGGTTACCGCAAAGGTTTGCGTGTTTTGTTTATCTTTCATTACGAGGTGATTTTCTCTGCATACATTTTGGCACACCTAGTGGGACTCACACCCCATTGTCTTTCATTTATGGTTTCTTTCCTTGTTCATGTGTTCTTCATTTCATAATAACCTTCTTGTTTGTCTGAAGTTTTCACAGGTGAATTGAGTGGTTATACAGGTGTTTGCATTCATAGGAAGGTGTTTTTGCAGTTGCAGGAAATTAGAAGTTGTTTATTTTTTTCTTTTGGTTTATCATTTTCTGCACTTTTGTTGCTTTCTTACCAGTCTCTGTTTTCTTCATATTTTTACTCTTGGTCTGTGTGTAGGTAAGTAAATTCACTGCACATTCTGCAACACCTACACATAAATAAAAAAACAAACAAATATTTTTGTTAGATTTTCATTTATTTATTTATTTTACCTTAGATTTTAGTTTTTAAAAAAGCAAAAAAATTGAAAACAAAATAAGAATATAAAATTAAACCACTAAACCTAAATCTACCTCCCACCCCCTACCCAGCTCATCTAGCTTAGCCGATCCACCTCACCACCTCACATACCGAGCCCTCGATCTCCCCCCCTGCACCCAAAGGTCGACATGCCTCCTCCCATCCCTATTCTCCACCCCATTTGTCATCTATGCACCCACACCAGCACCAAGCCCTACTCCCTCGTCCTTTGTTCCCTGTGACCCTATCCCTACCCCATTCCCCATTACGTATCCCCACCTCATTACCTAGCTCCCTTGATTCACGCCCCTCATGCCAACCCATTGTTTTCCCATGACAAGCCCTATTGCTAACTCACCAAACCCTTCCATGCCCCAATCTTGAGCCCACCATGTGGACTAGTCCCTCGCTCCCTCCACTCGCCTCAACCTTCGGACCCTTGGCTCCTAATCCTCATGCCTTATCCAGGTTTCCTCTCCTTGCGAGCCCATCCTATACCACCTACCCAACCCAGATTTCTTTGTCCCATTCCCTCGAGCTCCCCATCCCCATCCACCTCCCTCCATAGCCTTGCCTTTACCGCCACACCAAACCCGAGTCGCGCTAGCCATAATCACATAAGAATAAGAATTTTAAAATTTCAATTTATACAATATGAATTAGGTTTGTTTTTTACCATAAGAATTTTCAAAGGTGAGTTTATACAATAAAATTTTTTAAAGTTAGGTTTATACAATAAGCATTTTAGTTTTTCAGCTTATCCATTTTTTTTTCCAAGTTAGGTTTATACACTTTTTTTATATCTTAGTTTTATTTTCTTTTAATTCATTGTTTTACTTTTTTTCTTGAAATAGTGGCCTTTTAGATACTTCTTTTTCTTATTGTTATTTTTCTTATTATCCATACTCATTTTAATTAGTGTCATTGTCTTATTCTTTTGTTGTTTTTCATTCACATAAACTAATTCTTTCCTTTTGTTTTCTAGGTTTATTGGGCATTTCAATTACTTTTCCTTTGTTTTTTTCTTTCATTTTTGAGATTAATCACGAATCATTCCCACATATGCTCTTCCCTCGTGCTTTTTCATGCGATCTTGGGAATTAGAAAACATATTCGTTTCTTTCTCTTTTTTGTTTTTTTAGGTAATTAACATTTCACTTAACCAAATCCAACCCACATGTATGATCTTTCCTCACACTTTTTAAGTGATCTTGGAAATAAGAAATGTGGGTTCGCTTCTGTCATCTTGTTTATTTGTTTTGTTATTTTTACCTCATTCTGAAAAACTTTCTAATCATTGTTTACAGGACCTACTCTCACAAGGTGGATAAACATTTCAAAAACTACTAACTACAGGTTTCCAAAGGAGTTCAACCAAACCACACCTAAATCAAAAGATTAAAAAAACACCACATTCAAAACACTTGATTTGTAGGTTTGGTTAAGAGCTACAAATCAACCTCTTAAATAGAACATAACCCCCTTGGAATAAGCCTTAAGCTACAAAAATGGGGTGGTTCTAGGAACCCAAAGTAGTCCACACCTAAAAATCGGTGGATGAAAACCTCTCGCACGACTCAGTAAAACATTTGTAACATCCTCAATTTATACCTTGTAACAAGTGAATTTTTTTTTTTTTGATAAATGCATCCACGGTTCTAAATACATAATTTAGAACTTCACAAATCAAATAACCATTCCATATGCATTTTGTAATGATGGGGTGGTTCTAGAACCCCAAAGTAGTCCACACCTAAAGGGAACCGGTGGAATACCTACCGATCTATTCAAATCAAATTCATTCATGACCATATGCAGTGTAATGACTCGGAATACCTCCGATCTATTCATTCCATGACTGGTAATCTATCTCATGAGTAAAAAGAGTTAGTGTTTTTATTTAACACAACACTCTTGCGGTTCTCTTCCTAATGGGATTGAGAATGCTCTGTCGAGGAATCTAAGCTGAATAATTGTTACCATTATTCATCGACATCTCATCCCTTAGACTAGGTGAATTAGGACAACGCAATCAGCGATTTGCGATACTTTGGCCAAAGATTTTAAACATATCTTTGTTAATGTCTCGTATTCCTTAACGGCATACTCGTTAATCTTGAATACGTCCTTCACCCCATTCATATGTTATATAGAATGTTTTCACTAACTACTGTCAGTCCTTCCTTTCACAACTGAATCACTCGGAGACAGATTAACAAGGTGATAATGTTTTATGGTTGTCCACGAGGATTAGGGATATGGTGACATACTGGTTCAACCTTGTAGTTCAACCAGTGTGTCATGATACCCCGAATCTCCTAGGCAGCCATATAACATGACCACGTTCTTAATCGGACTCTGAATAACTCATGCGAAGTCAAGTGTAAATCTTAGCGATCCATGCAAAGGGTGTCGCCATAAGTCACCTGCATTGTTGTATCTTTGAGAAGATCCTAACCTTCTCGGAGGTACAACCCTGCAGTTGACTGGTGTCGTCAACCTTTAAATCCGCCTCGAAAAGATCTACTTAACAACATGCATTACGCACTAGAGTTTAAATTACTATAAGGACTTTTCCCCAAGATAAGTCCTTCCCAATCCCTGGATTCTTCGTCTTGAGACGACCCTCCTCTAATAAACCCATTACATGGTAGAGGTATTAAGGTCAAGTTCTCATCAAGGAGTCATTAGAATACACCTGATTCTAAAACAACAGATTTGGACAATATCTCATAACCTTTACTTGAGATTGCCATCTGAACTCCATTGATTTATATCAGTTCTCTTAACTGAATTTATATCATACTTACTAGTATAAAGATATAATTGATTATGAGTCCAATTTAATAATGTCCTGTCATTCTCAGGACTAGGGATTAGTAATTTAATCCAGCTTGTTTAGCGTTCTCTCTAGGCTCAATTTTAACCTATCTTCTAGAAAGACAAATATTTAAATCCAATATTGCTTTTACTAGAACAATTTAGAACTACCAACACTCATAAGAATTCAATCTCATTTTCTTATAAGCTTTCATTGTTAATCTCAAAAGCATCCATATTATACAATAATAATAATGCCCCTTCGTTACATAAACCGAAGAAGGTCATCCATGAGAAATAGAATACAACACATAAGTATCACACACTTATTTCCATTTCCTTGAAACTATACAATTACAATTTATGCAGCAGCATACTTGATACAATGTTCAACGGAAAAGAAACATCTTTTCATATATAGTACATCTATAAAATCAAGCTGTAATTCATTATAAATCAAATAAACAATCTGATCAGCTTGTCAGATCTGCATTGCTTTTACCTCTTACGGCAACCATCTGCAAAAATAGTCAACATGAGTCAGTTCAATGAAGGCGAGGCATGATAAGCACTAACTTTTAAAACAATTGCAATCCATCAATTGTTTTCATTAAACACCCTGTTTAAATGAGATCAAATATCCAAATAAGTAAACACATTCAGACTATGACCTTGTAATACAAAATGATTACAATTATGTAACTCTATCATTGTTACAAAATAGTCTTAATCTCATTCTAATATTTCATCAAATATTAAAAGAATCAAGGAACAATGTACACAACAATCGTCGAATCCAAAATCACAACATGGGTCGATTGTTTCATTCTTCCAAAAAAGAATAACATAACAATTAGGGACTCCACCAAAATGTTACAAAACAATTTCCCCCTGTTTGACAAATATCAACAAATATGAAATAAAGGAAGAGAAAGAACAAATCCATTCATACTTCCTTTCACCTATGTTCATCACTGTACCGTCTTCACATATGAAAACATTCAACCAGTATATAAATGAACAAGTTAGACAAGCCGCAAGCAAGATCAGTTGTACTAAATCAAGAAATAGAAACATAGCAACATTCCTGTACAGCAACTAACACATCAACAATTCATATATCAACCCTAAGCCCAAAGCTACTTCATTTAAAACACAGCAAGGCTTTAGAATCAAGTCCGAAATCAGAAACCTCTAAAGTATCGTTATCAACAATAGACTTATTTACAATAAGCGATTGATGCATCTACAAGACCATACAGAGATTTCCTTACCAATGCCATGATATACACTATCGCCTCCTATAAGAAATCAGAAAGGAACACAACACTCTGTATATACATCTGTACTAATCGAAGTTAGTCAAAAGTACTTACGATTAACTTATACAGGGTCGCGTTACCTGATACAGACCATTATTCTGACAAAATGTCCAATATCAACAACAGTATATCAAGTCAAGTTTCAATTTGAAAAATAGAAGATACAAGTTAACTTCCTCAATCCTCTAAACCTGAACTACAGTGAAATGGTAAACGATTGTCACTGTTTCCCTTTGGACAAGTAAATAGTGTACATGCTAAAACTCAGGCAGAACTTTTTAATTAACGATTTCAAATCAAGAACCCGACTAAGTCTTGCCCATTTTTCGCACAAGATTTCAAGGAACGAACATAAAAATATATCCAAGAAACTGTACAACAAAATCCATGCAACACAAGAGTAATTCCAGGAAATACAGAGGTCTTAGTACGTGTCATTCCTTCCAACCACTGGTTCATCATTCACCAACTATTTAAACATATTCAAATTGAACAGCGGCCCAAATAGAAATATAAATCATTGAATCGTCTCCTCTGAGTCGTTCAGAATATATCCATTATAAATCTATAATTACACATTACATGCAGAAAACGGGTTTACGCCCAAAATCGCAGAACCCAACAACAGTATAAGATGGAATTAATTAATAAATTCTTCTATACCCTCCATGGCAAACATTCAGAATGAAACAAGTGAAGCAAATCAAATACCCTTTTCAAGCAAGGAAATCAACTGAGCCGCTTCAAAACTTTCAAACAGCTTTCAAAAAGAAATGCAATGCATACCCAAGAAATCTATACTCCTTATTTATTTCAAATAACCGAGGTCAGAAAGCCTGTTCCTTTCTCTACAAAGCTTCCACGAAATCAAATAACAAAACACCAGGATGAATTTACATCCACAGCAGTAGATAGTAATATACGATTCAATCATGGACTCCACTGAGTCGATAAAATAAAGTATAGATGTTTCAATATTATACACAGCCAACAAATAATCCCGTTTCCACAATAACAAGGAAAAACAACTTCCACTGGGTCGTTTAGACTAAGGTAACACGACAGTTACCTGTTCCCAAGCAAAATTAGAAGACAAATGAAACCCACAAAGTATCATTAGTCACTGTCAACAAAAACCACGACAGAGCTTCCAAAATTTCCAAAACACTGAACAATCAAACAGGTACACCAGTATCCTTCCCTACTGTCTCACAACAGCATTGACAATCAAAAATCGACGGCAAGACAGTGGTCTACACCCTACACAGTATATTCGACGGGCTCACGCCAAACAGGCCGAGCATTCATACCTTTATAAATATAAATATCTCACATATTTAAACCAAAAAGGAATACACATAGGAATAGAGCCACTATTCGATTTTAACAAATACCCATCAAAAGGAAATTGAAAAATCGAACCGGAGAGAATCTGATACCAAAATTTAAACAAGATCTCAATAGAAATTTATCTATTTCCTCAAAACATTTGAACAGAGTTGTTCTAATGAAATCATTTGAAAGACAACAAGATATTTAAAGGTTAGGGCCTAGCATGCCTGTATTTTTTTGATCAAATTTCCGAGGCAGACCACTGGAGGAGCTCAAACTTCCTTTTCTTTTTCCAAGATAAAGCGACCAACAAAATTTCGTTGTCTCCATCACATATATATCCTCCATGATAGAGAAAAGAGCCGAGAGAAATTCATTCTTGCCATGCAACTCAAAGAGAAGCGAGTGCGAAGAACCGGTAAACAAGCGAGCAAAAACCGAAAATCGTGATAAGCCAAACAAACCCACAAACTTCCGTTTGCATGCCTTCTCACGAGTTAGAGCTCGCTTTCCGAGAAAATTAAATGCCATTAAACCAATTTTCCCGCTTAGACTCAACTTCCACCGACCGCGATTTGATTTGGTGACAGTCCATCTAAAACTCATGTTCATTTCAAACTTAGCGACTGCCACGTCTCCTCACCGGTTAGCCGTCGCCTAAGCCTCCGCCATGACCTGTCCTTCATCCTTATCCCTTACATTTATTGCCATAGAAAACACCGCCCATGGTTCGCCACCCTCCATAGGCCCCTTCATAATCTCCTCATTAGTTAGGTTAGTATCTTAGGTTAGAGTTTAGGGTAATACCCACACTAACAAATTTACACATAGATACTAACTTAGGATATTAACACATAGCCTAGGTCTAGGTTAGACTAACAATAATCTAACCCCTAGGTTAGGTTTTAGTTTTAGGTTACTAACCCTTAATAATTCCAGTTTGGTCCTTGTCCTGCAAACTCGGAAAGACCTGTATCATACCTTCTAGAACAGAGTTAGCTCCTGTTCTTATTGCAGAATTGTATGTAAACGAATTATTACCTGGTCTACAATCGAGACCTTCGGATATACTTTGATATCGGGAACCATTTCATTTCCCAAGATCAGCCCGAGTCATACTCGACCGACTTAATCAATGCTTTCATACCTTTGACTGTTCAAGGTCTATGATCTAATTTATCACAAACAAATTTAAAGCATTACTTGGATCAATCCCCGATCTAAGACTAGATATTATAGATGAATATCTCTATAATTCATTAAAAGTGATCAGATTAATATTCGAGACACAAAATGAAATAAATAAAAGAGTCTAATCATATTCGACTCGGTCAAGATCTGCAATCTGCAAGAAATTCAGTACATATCAAGCATGATTTCTGAATCGAGGAACACATCCTTTTACAAGAAATCACATATCAACACTTGTATGCTTAGGAGAAAGTAATGATTCGAGGGTGTTACATGCTTCCCTCTAAAAAGATTCATCGTCTAGATGAATTACATATTAACTAACCTTCAAAGTCAATCAATTTATTAGTACATAAACAAAGTGACTACTTCCATATTTGAATAGTTTCAAAATCAATGTCACAACAATTTTATTCAACTTTGAATAAAGTCGCCTTAATCTAGCTTTCAAAAATACTTAAAACAATCGGTTCATAAAAGTATATTTTTGTCAGCGGTTTTCATTACATTTGCAAAAAGAGAAGGAAAAGCAATTTTCATCTCTTCCGATTTTCCCAAGTTGCACTTTCTTCACTAAAGCTGGTCCCCTTTGGACCTTACATTCTTGTATATCACAATTTCTCAAGTGCATTGGCGAGTTTCGGTACTCGTGTGGGTTTAACCACGATTATTCCGGGTCTTGGACCTGCGAGGAATTCAATTTAAAACATGTGATGATCTGAAACGTATTTCTTAAGCAAAGAAATATGGAAAACATCATGCATGCGAGATAAAGCGGTGGCAATGCTAAGCGATAAGCTACAGGATTGATTATTTCGACAATTTCTAAAGGTCCCACAAATCGTGGTGACAACTTGGCAGCCTTGCCAAAAGTTATAGAACTCTTTCTCGGGTTTAACACGCGGGAAAACCTTATCACCAAGCTCAAACTTTCTATCAACCCGCTTAAGGTCAAAAGCATAGGCTTGTCTACATCCATTTGCTTCCTTTAATCGTTCACGAATCGAAAGCTTAACTTTTGTTCCATTTCGTGAGAATCTCGGTCAATTACCACTCTATCCTCAACACTTTGTCCCAACTAACGGGGTTCGCACTTTCTTCCATAAAGTGCTTCAAATGGTGCCATCTTAAGAGATGAGTGATAAGTGTTGTTGTATGCGAACTCAACTAATGGAAGATACTCTTCCCATTTATCTTTGTTGATCCATGCAATACATTCGCAACATGTCTTCCAACACTTGATTTACCCTTTCGGTTTGCCCATCCGTTTTGGATGATATGTAGAAGCGAAGTTTAGTTTTGTTCCTAGGGCTGCGTTAGCGTTTGCCAAAACCTTGACGTCATTCTAGGATCCCTGTCAGATATAATCAGTTACGGTACACCATGTAATCTAAAAATTTCGTGTACAAACCTCTTGGCCAGCACTGGTGAATCATCCTTTAGATTTCCAGCGATGAAATGCGCTACCTTAGTCGTTTATCTACAACTACGGGATAACATCATGCTTATTCACGGACATAGGTAGTCCTTATACAAAATCCATGGTTATTACTTGCCATTTGTCTTTGCGGTATGCTATGAGGATATATGATCCGGCGAGGTGCATATGTTCTGCCTTCACCCGCTGACATTCCAGACAATGAGTCACAAAGTTGAGTACATCCTTTTTCATACCTTTCCAGAAGTATTGCTGCTTCATATCAGCAAGCATTTTTGTGATGCACGGGTGTCAGAGTAAGGTGAATTATGAAATTCAATTAACAACTTCTTTCTCAAATCATTCAGCACAGGTACATATACCCTGTTTTCATAACGCAAGATTCCTTCATTATCAAAATGAAAACCTTCATACCTTTTATCTTTAGGTTCTGCAGCAAGCGCTGCTTTTACTTGCTGAAAATATGCATCTGATTCTGAGGCACTTTTTACCTCGTCTTTAAACTGAGTTCTTAATGTTATAAGAGCAGAAATGTGCCTCCTACGACTTAGAGCATCAGCTACTCTATTCTCCTTCCCTTTGATATAGCTAATATCAAAGTCATATTGTGATAAAAATTCTAACCACCTTCTTTGTCTGGCATTCAGATTGGGCTGAGTAAAAATATATTTCAGTCCTAAGTGATCAGTTTTCAACTCAAAAGGTTTCCCAAGCAAGTAGTGTCTCCAGACTTGAAGTGCATGAACAATAGCAGCAAGTTCCAAATCATGAGGGGCATAATTCAGCTCATGTAACTTAAGTTTTCTACTTTCATAAGCTATGACCTGATCATTTTGTAACAAAACACCTCCAAGGCCTTCCCCAGAAGCATCCGATTCTGACAGTAAAATTCCCATTAGTGCAGTATGCCAATATAGGTGCAGAAGTCAACTGGTCTTTCAGACTTTTGAAAGCCGCTTCGCACTTGTCATTCCACAAGAATTTCTTATCCTTCTTTTGCAATGAAGTTATTGGTGCAGCTACCTTAGAAAAGTCCTTTACAAATTTTCTATAGTAACCAGCAAGACCCATGAAGCTTCTTACTTCATGTACATTCTTTGGTACAGGCCACTCAGTTATTGCCACTATTTTTGAAGGATCTACAGCAATTCCTTCCTTACTTATGACATGACCCAAATAGTGAACTTCTGAATCAAAGAAAGAACATTTGGACAACTTACCATACAACTTTCTCTTTCTCAAAATTCCCAAAACTATCTTCAGATGCTCATTGTGCTCCTCAACACTTTTAGAATAAATGAGAATATCGTCCAAGAATACAAGTACAAACTTGTCCAGGTATTCTTGAAAAATATTGTTCATTAAATTCATAAAAATTGCGGGTGCATTAGTTAACCAAAGGGTAGAAGCGTAAATTCATAATGTCCGTACCTTGTTGGAAAGCTGTTTTATGAATATCTTCCTCTTTAATCCTCAAGTCGATGATAACCGGATTGAAGGTCTATCTTAGAATAAACCGCTGCTCCACGCATCGATCAAACAGATCATCGATTCTTGGAAGTGGATATCGGTTCTTATTTGTTGCTTTGTTCAACATCCGATAATCAATACTGACCTTAGTGTTCCATCCTTCTTTTTCACAAATATCACGGGTGCTCCCAAGGTGAAACACTTGGTCTAATCAATCCTTTAGACAAAAGATCTTGCAGCTGTGCCTTAAGCTCGACTAATTCAGTAGTAGTCATACGATAAGGCACTTTGGAAATAGGTTCCGTTCGGCTTGATTTCAATGGTAAAATCAAATTCTCTCTTGGGTGGTAACCCTGGTAATTCCTCAAGAAAAACATCCCTGAAACCTTGTAACAGTGGAATTTGCTTCATGTAATCACCATCTTCTTCTGAAGATTCAGATATCTTTACTGCATAAAGAGTACATCCTTTATTCTTAGCCTTTTTAAGCTGCATGGTGACAGTTTTCTAGCGTAATTTCTCGTTCACACCTTGAATCTCTGCTTTGATTCCAATTTGATCATCTAAACATTTTATGTTCTTTTCATAGCAATCTACCTTTGCTTTATGGTCAGCCAACCAATTGACACCGATGACAATGTCATACGATCCCAAAGGTGCAACATAGAGATCAACTTCCGTGGAAAAGTTAGGTAAGTCAAGGATTTGCTCCCAAAAAGACACATACTCACTTTGTATAAACAGAATTATTACCATACTATACAGTCAAGATTTATCCATTTTCCGGCTTTTCTTTTAAGTTTAGAAGCTAGTTTATTAGATATAAAACATTCGGTAGCTCTGTATCAAAAAGAATAGTAGCGGTATGCCGAATAACTTACGGAACTTCTATAGGTGTGTCACTTGCTTTTCGACTTGCTTGTCCGCTCTTTGCGGCATGTATCTTATTTGCTTGATTACGATCATCCTTCTTTAAGGGCAATGATTTGCGTAATGGTCTTTACCACAAATGTAGCAGCCTCCTACGGGTCCCTTCTTAGGCTCAAAGCATTACCTCCTAGCCTTGTAATTGTCATTTGTCCTCCATAAGACTTACGTCCATTATTATAATTTTTAACAAAATTATCCCTTATATTTCAATGGGCTTATTTCTCTGCTGCTTTCTATTGTTATCTCCTAGAAACTTACTTTTGTTTCCAAACTTTTTCCATGGTCCTTTTCTGGGTGCAAGAGAGGTTGAAGAAGGGTTTGCAGTCTTCTTCCGCACTTCCTCCTTATGAGCAGAAATAGCCTTTAATTTCTGTTCTTGCCTTATGGCCTTTTCAACAACTCCTTCCATAGTGGTTGGACTGTGAACATCGACCTCTCCCCCTATCACAGGATTCAATCCCATGATGAATTTTCGTATCCTGAACTTTTCGTCAGTTTGATACTGCGGTACATACTTGAGGAGTTTTGTAAACCGCTCCCAGAATTCAGTTACCATTAGCTTCCCTTGAGCCAAGTTCTGAAATTCTGTCATTTTCTGATCATAGAAAAGTTGTGGCAGCCAACGTTGCCTAAAATAGCCTTTAAATTGATCCCAAGTAATATTGGTCTCATCAATGTTTAGCTCAGCTTTTCGGCTATCCCACCACGAAGATGCTTCGTGTGAAAGCTGATAGGCTCCCCAAATAGCTTTGGTTTCCTCTGAGAAGTTCCTTATTGCAAAGTACTTCTCCATTTCACTGAGCCAGTTCTCAGCCCCATCTCCTAATGTGGTGCCATCATACTTAGGTGGACTTATCCTTTTTATATCATTAGTGAGTTCTGCTGCCAATCTGGCCTTTTTATTTTCTGGTTGGACAGGTGCATTTCCAACATTAACATCAACACCAATTTCGGGGTTGTCCTCAGGAGGTTGCTGATTATTATTACCAGCTTCTTCATCCTCCTCATTCCCGTCACCTCTTTGTTCAAGCACAGCTAAGCGATCTCTTGTGTCAACAGGGCAGCAAGGATCTCATCAAGTTTCTGGGTTGTTGCCGCTCCTCCTTCAGGTGGAGCATTACACGCAACGTTCCACCTTGTTCTAACCATTTTCTGTTACAAGAAAATTTAGGTTTTTATTAGATTATGGACTCAATAGGTCCAAGAGCTGCAACCTTCAGCTCTGATACCAAGATGTAACATCCTCAATTTATACCTTAGAACAAGTGAATTTTTTTTTTTTTTTTGATAAATGCATCCTGGTTCTAAATACATAATTTAGAACTCACAAATCAAATAACCATTCATATAACAGACAACCATATGCAGCTGTAATGACTCGGAATACCTCCGATCTATTCATTCCATGACTCGGTAATCTACCGATCTATTCATGAGTAAAAAGAGTTAGTGTTTTTATTTAACACAACACTCTTGCGGTTCTCTTCCTAATGCGGGATTGAGAATGCTCGGTCAAGGAATCTAACTGAATAACTGTTACCATTATTCATCGGCATCTCATCCCTTAGACTAGGTGAATTAGGACAACGCAATCAGCAGCTTGCGATACTTTGGCCAAAGATTTTAAACATACTGTTAATGTCTCGTATTCCTTAACGGCATACTCGTTAATCTTGAATACGTCCTTCACCCCATTCATATGTTATATAGAATGTTTTCACTGACTACTGTCAGTCCTTCCTTTCACAACTGAATCACTCGGAGACAGATTAACAAGGTGATAATGTTTTATGGTTGTCCATGAGGATTAGGGATATGGTGACATACTGGTTCAACCTTGCAGTTCAACCAGTGTGTCATGATACCCCGAATCTCCTAGGCAGCCATATAACATGACCACGTTCTTAATCGGACTCTGAATAACTCATGCGAAGTCAAGTGTAAATCTTAGCGATCCATGCAAAGGGTGTCGCCATAAGTCACCTGCATTGTTGTATCTTCGAGAAGATCCTAACCTTCTCGGAGGTACAACCCTGCAGTTGAGTGGTGTCGTCAACCTTTAAATCCGCCTCGAAAAGATCTACTTAACAACATGCATTACGCACTAGAGTTTAAATTACTATAAGGACTTTTCCCCAAGATAAGTCCTTCCCAATCCCTGGATTCTTCGTCTTGAGATGACCCTCCTCTAATAAACCCATTACATGGTAGAGGTATTAAGGTCAAGTTCTCATCAAGGAGTCATTAGAATACACACGATTCTAAAACAATGATTTGGACAATATCTCATAACCTTTACTTGAGATTGCCATCGAACTCCATTGATTTATATCGAGTTCTCTTAACTGAATTTATATCATACTTATTAGTATAAATATATAATTGATTATGAGTCTAATTTAATAATGTCTGTCATTCTCGGGACTAGGGATTAGTAATTTAATCCGGACTTGTTTAGCGTTCTCTCTAGGCTCAATTTTAACCTATCTTCTAGAAAGACAAATATTTAAATCCAATATTGCTTTTACTAGAACAATTTAGAACTACCAACCCTCATAAGAATTCAATCTCATTTTCTTATAAGCTTTCATTGTTAATCCCAAAAGCATCCATATTATACAATAATAATAATGCCCCTTCGTTACATAAACCGAAGAAGGTCATCCATGAGAAATAGAATACAACACACAAGTATCACACACTTATTTCCATTTCCTTGAACTATACAATTACAATTTATGCAACAACATACTTGATACAATGTTCAACGGAAAAGAAACATCTTTTCATGTATAGTACATCTATAAAATCAAGCTGTAATTCATTATAAATCAAATAAACAATCTGATCAGCTTGTCAGATCTGCATTGCTTTTACCTCTTACGGAAACCATCTGCAAAAATAGTCAACATGAGTCAGTTCAATAGGCGAGGCATGATAAGCACTAACTTTTAAAACAATTGCAATCCATCAATTGTTTTCATTAAAAAACCTGTTTAAATGAGATCAAATATCTAAATAAGTAAACACATTCAGACTATGACCTTGTAATACAAAATGATTACAATTATGTAACTCTATCATTGTTACAAAATAGTCTTAATCTCATTCTAATATTTCATCAAATATTAAAAGAATCAAGGAACGAATGTACACAACAATCGTCGAATCCAAAATCACAACATGGGTCAGATTGTTTCATTCTTCCAAAAAAAAGAATAACATAACAATTCGGGACTCCACCAAAATGTTACAAAACAATTTCCCCTTTGTTTGACAAATATCAACACATATGAAATAAAGGAAGAGAAAGAACAAATCCATTCATACTTCCTTTCACCTATGTTCATCACTGTACCGTCTTCACATATGAAAACATTCAACCAGTATATAAATGAACAAGTTAGACAAGCCGCAAGCAAGATCGCTGTACTAAATCAAGAAATAGAAACACAGCAACATTCCTGTACAGCAACTAACACATCAACAATTCATATATCAACCCTAAGCCCAAAGCTACTTCATTTAAAACATAGCAAGGCTTTAGAATCAAGTCCGAAATTAGAAACCTCTAAAGTATCGTTGTCAACAACAGACTTATTTACAATAAGCGATTGATGCATCTACAAGACCATACAGAGATTTCCTTACCAATGCCATGATATACACTATCGCCTCCTATAAGAAATCAGAAAGGAACACAACACTCTGTATATACATCTGTACTAATCGAAGTTAGTCAAAAGTACTTACGATTAACTAATACAGGGTCGCATTACCTGAGACCATTATTCTGACAAAATGTCCAATATCAACAACAGTATATCAAGTCAAGTTTCAACTGAAACAATAGAAGATACAAGTTAACTTCCTCAATCCTCTAAACCTGAACTACAGTGAAATGGTAAACGATTGTCACTGTTTCCCTTTGGACAAGTAAATAGTGTACATGCTAAAACTCAGGCAGAACTTTTAATTAACGATTTCAAATCAAGAAACCCGACTAAGTCTTACCAATTTTTCGCACAAGATTTCAAGGAACGAACACAAAAATATACTCAAGAAATTGTACAACAAAATCCATGCAACACAAAAGTAATTCCAGGAAATAACAGAGGTCTTAGTACATGTCATTCCTTCCAACCACTGGTTCATCATTCACCAACTATTTAAACATATTCAAATTGAACAGCGGCCCAAATAGAAATATAAATCATTGAATCGTCTCCTCAGAGTCGTTCAGAATACAACCATTATAAATCTATAAATACACATTACATACTGATAACGGGTTTACGCCCATAATCGCAGAACCCAACAACAGTATAAGATGGAATTAGTTGATAAATCCTTCTATACCATCCATGGCAAACATTCAGAATGAAACAAGTGTAAGCAAATCAAATACCCATTTCAAGCAAGGAAATCAACTGAGCCGCTTCGAAACTTTCAAACTTGACTTTCAAAAAGAAATGCAATGCATACCCAAGAAATCTATACTCCTTATTTATTTCAAATAACCGAGGTCGAGAAAGCACTGTTCCTTTCTCTACAAAGCTTCCACGAAATCAAATAACAAAACACCAGGATGAATTTACATCCACAGTAGTAGATAGTAATATACGATTCAATCATGGACTCCACTGAGTCGATAAAATAAAGTATAGATGTTTCAATATTATACACAGCCAACAAATAATCCCGTTTCCACAATAACAAGGAAAAACAACTTCCACTGGGTCGTTTAGACTAAGGTAACGAGCTTGCAGTTACTGTTCCCAAGCAAAATTAGAAGACAAATGAAACCCACAAAGTATCATTAGTCACTGTCAACAAAAACCACGACAGAGCTTCCAAAATTTCCAAAACACTGAACAATCAAACAGGTACACCAGTATCCTTCCCTACTGTCTCACAACAGCATTGACAATCAAAAATCGACGGCAAGACAGTGGTCTACACCCTACACAGTATATTCGACGGGCTCACGCCAAACAGGCCGAGCATTCATACCTTTATAAATATAAATATCTCACATATTTAAACCAAAAAGGAATACACATAGGAATAGAGCCACTATTCGATTTTAACAAATACCCATCAAAAGGAAATTGAAAAATCGAACCAGAAGAGATACAGTACCAAAATTTAAACAAGATCTCAATAGAAATTTATCTATTTCCTCAAAACATTTGAACAGAGTTGTTCTAATGAAATCATTTGAAAGACAGCAAGATATTTAAAGGTTAGGGCCTAGCATGCCTGTATTTTTTTTTTTGATCAAATTTCCGAAGCAGACCACTGGAGGAGCTCAAACTTCCTTTTCTTTTTCCAAGATAAAGCGACCAACAAAATTTTTTGTCTCCATCACATATATATATCCTCCATGACGAGAGAAAAGAGCGGAGAAATTCATTCTTGCCATGCAACTCAAAGAGAAGCCAGTGCGAAGAACCGATAAACAAGCGAGCAAAAACCGAAAATCGTGATAAGCCAAACAAACCCAAAACTTCCCGTTTGCATGCCTTCTCGCGAGTTCCGAGCTCGCTTTCCGAGAAAATTAAATGCCATTAAACCAATTTTCCCGCTTAAACTCAACTTCCACCGACCGCCAGATTTGGTGACAGTCCATCTAAAACTCATGTTCATTTCCAAACTTAGCGACCTGCCACGTCCTCACCGGTTAGCCGTCGCCTAAGCCTCCGCCATGACCTGTCCTTCATCCTTATCCCTTACATTTATTGCCATAGAAAACACCGCCCATGGTTCGCCACCCTCCATAGGCCCCTTCATAATCTCCTCATTAGTTAGGTTAGTATCTTAGGTTAGAGTTTAGGGTAATACCCACACTAACAAATTTACACATAGATACTAACTTAGGATATTAACACATAGCCTAGGTCTAGGTTAGACTAACAATAATCTAACCCCTAGGTTAGGTTTTAGTTTTAGGTTACTAACCCTTAATAATTCCAGTTTGGTCCTTGTCCTGCAAACTCGGAAAGACCTGTATCATACCTTCTCGAACAGAGTTAGCTCCTGTTCTTATTGCAGAATTGTATGTAACGACTTATTACGGTCTACAATCGAGACCTTCCGGTATACTTTGATATCGGGAACCATTTCATTTCCCAAGATCAGCCCGAGTCATACTCCTGACCAGCTTAATCAATGCTTTCATACCTTGCAACCTGTTCAAGGTCTATGATCTAATTTATCACAAACAAATTTAAAGCATTACTTGGATCAATCCCACTGATCTAAGACTAGATATTATAGATGGATATCTCTATAATTCATTCCGTGATCAGATTAATATTCAGACACAAAATGAAATAAATAAAAGAGTCTAATCATATTCTGACTCAGTCAAGATCTGCAATCTCGCAAGAAATTCAAGTACATATCAAGCATGATTTCTGAATCGAGGAACACATCCTTTTACAAGAAATCACATATCAACACTTGTATGCTTAGGAGAAAGTAACAACAGTTCAGGGTGTTACAACCTTTGTGAGTTAGAGTCACAGATATCCTTAGTGGAAACCCCAGTGTGATTCATTTTGAGAAATATCTTCGCTCAAGGTTTCAAATGGGGTAAAGTAAAGCCATCAGCTAGCAATAGTGTCACACTTGCTCGATATTCTGTTGACACCTAGTTGAGAGATCCACCGGGAAGCCAAACATTTTCCAAGCCAATCTAAGGTTGAGGCCACAAAAACATTCAAACAAATCATTTGATTTTCTTCTTTTTTGTCTTTATTTTTGTATTAGTTTCCCAAAATCACTTTTTCCCAAATACTCCTTGTTTGGAATCTTTTTTGATTTTCCAAACTATTCTTGTTTGGATTTTGCTTTCATCTGTTCTCATCTTCTTTTCTTCTCATCATCATTCAATAACCTTCATTTTACTCTCAATTTCCCCTTTTTGGAACTTTTATATCCTTTCATGATTTCAATCTTCTCTTCTTTTTGTCCTCATTGTCTTCTCCATGTGATCTTATTTCATTCATTTGGAGTTTTTATTCACTTATTTGATTCTTCTATCTTTCGTATTCACCACATTTTGGTTTTATCTCCCATTTAATTCGGCACTTAAACATTTGGATAACCTTCCCAAAGTTTAAGTTTTCATCTTCTTTTCGACATCAAGTCTTGAGTTGTGGATATCCACATCCTCACTCAAGCACTTTCATCTTACGACTCACATCTCAATGGTGTTGTGTTTTACTTTGTCACAACTCAATTTCATCAAATTTTATCTTTATTCTCCTCTTGCATCCTTTAGTTTGACAAACATCACTATTAAACTGTATACATTTGCTTTCTTCACGTCTCTAACTTGACAACATATTTGTTGCGTTCTAGACACTTCATCATATCTTCTTTCCAATGCTTACACTATCAGTATTTGAGTCTTATCTCTTCATTAGCCTCTTCCTTCTTAAATAATTCTTGTTAAGTGTTGAGCACATTGCATATGATTTGATTCCTTTTTCATACCCTTTTCCCATTTAACATTCACTTTTTCTAGGTGGTAGAGTGCATTTGTAATCAATCTATCCTCACTTCTTAACTCGGCATTCACATTGTCGGATGTTTAACACATTCATAATTTTTTCACTATAATCCTCCTCCATTCTATTATTCACTTTATTAGAGGAAAATATCGTTCATCACATCATGCCACTCTTCTATCTTGTCATTCACTTTTTCAAGGGTCGATTTTATCAAACACTTTCAAATGCTTCCATCTTTACATTCATTTTGTTAAGGGTTGTGTCACTCATATCTTCCAAACCTCTTGCCCAACTTAGCATTCACTTTATTAAGTGACAAGTTATTATAAAACTTAATTACACACCTCTCTTCCATTGTTGCATTTAATTTGCTACGGGTTGAGTTATCTTTCACATATTTGTTTTGATCCCTTCCTCTTTTAAAAATGATGGGAATACGACATATAGATTATAGTCCTTTTGGAAATTTTTATAGTAATAATGACCAAAAATCTAAGGATGATCATAATGACATATCACTCGAAGAAGAATCCGCATTGAAAATATTTTACGTATAAATAATGACCAATTTTTACTTTGTCTCCTTGAGATGGGAAAAAAATTACCATCTAATTTTGATGATGATAGTTTACAAAAATTACTTGGAAAACCACCACCTAATAAGGGTGAACCTTTCATTTCGACAAACAATGATGATGAGGTAGGACCTAGTCACATGAATAATGATGATCAAAACAAGTCCACCTTGAACAACACCAAAAGAAATGAATCAAACAAAGAAAAATTTGATGAAAGGATAAAGGAAAATCCACCGATTTGACCACCGATCCTACTCAAGCTATGATGAATCAAATCAATGATATTTCTAAACAACTTGCTATTTTAAATTCCAAATTCACCAATGAGTCCCATGATGAGGAGGCACCAAAGAAATATAGAGATGCTTCATTTAAGAGTCATACCACACACACCAAAGATAACAATAACTCTACAAGTGATGGCTCCTTATCTTTCTTATAGAACAACTCATTGTTTTCCCAAGAATGGAAAATGATGAAGGACACCATCTCTAGTATGAAACATCAACACAAACAATTCAACTTTGAATAATTGTGTCCTTACCCCTTTGATAAGGACATTTTGCGTGTTCCTTTTCCAAAATATTTTGAGACGCCCAAATTTGACAAATACAAGGGAAAGAGTGATCCTAGAGAGCATATCAAGGAGTTTTATATGGCTTGCCAAGAGGTGGCCTATAGTGATGTCTTCTTAATGCATCTCTTTCCATGAAGTCTAGGAAGACAAGCCTTGGATTGGTTCCTACTCCTCCCCAAGGGCTCTATACAAAATTTCGTGGACCTCTCAGAGAAGTTTGTCAAACATTTCTCATTCAACCTAGAGTCTGAAACTACAATGATGGACTTGTATAATTCCAAGGAAAGAACAAATGAAACCTTCACACAAATCCTACAAGTATGGAATGGGATTGCTAGCTGATTCCCATACTCCATGCCTTAGAAGTAGCTCATGAGCATATTTATACCCAATCTCAATGATGAGCTATCATTTCACATGTAAATGCATTTCCTTAATACTTTCGAAGAGTTATTGAGAAAGGACCGCAGATTGAAAAATCCCTTATCATAAAAGGTTTTATTAAACCTCATTCAAAAGACAATGGAAACATAGTAATCATCCTAATATCTCTCACCAAGACAAATGTAATCATTTTAACTGCAATCATAATATGGTCGATGATGGTACTATAGACAACTACAATGTCCACAAAATCCAAAACACTCATACTAGACCAAACAAAGGTAAACAACCTATTGTTGTTCCTAGAAAAGAGGTTTCCTCCTCTCCATATTCTTAACGATGTCATTTTACTCCTTTGGGAGAACATCTATCAAATGTCCTTCAACAAATCATTACTAAAACATGGTTACTTATCCCATCACCAAAACTTGGGTTGAGGGAGAACCCATGCCTACTTGGTACAAGGCTGATACTTATTGTGATTTTCATCGCATTGACGGTCACTCGACTGATCTATGTTTTCACTTATATCACTTTTTCCAAGACCTCATTGATAGTGGAGATATCACTTTTGAAGAACCATCAACAAATAGAACACCTTAGGACAATATTTAGGTGTTCTAAAACCCATTTTCCAAACATGGCGGTGACAATAAAAAGGTTGACAAAGGTCCCTCCTTGCAATAATGCTGATTTTAGCTCAATTATCTCATTTATTGAGGAAGTACCATCTACAATGGCGATCATTAAATTCAAATGTTCAAGTAATGTTGTGACCACACGCTAACAAAATATATGGGTTCCTACAAAAACCAATCTTCTACATCTTCGCAGAATGTCAAACATCCAAACCAATAGCTTCTTCAATTCCAAAGTCAAATTCTATTGCCAAATCTTGCATTATAGGTCATTATGACTTCATCAAACAATTAGCAACCACATCAGCACATATCTCTCTCATGGAACTACTGAAAGAGTCACCTAGATTTTAGGATATTCTCACTCATGCTCTAAATGAATCGTGTGTTTCTCATACTCTCAATGTTCAATAGTTTTAGACTATGATCGCAAACCTTATGCATGAAACTCCTATCCTATCTTTTGGCCCTCAAGATATGTTGAACCCAAATTTGATTAATAATAACTCCTTGTACATTGAAGCCTATGTTACCGATCATAAAGTCAAGATATTTCTTATCAACAATGGAGTGGCTCTTAACATTTTTCTATAAAAATGCTCCATTTCCTTGGTCCTACAATAGATGACGTAGGTGCTAATATTATTAACATTCATGGTTATGATAATACTAAGTGTCAATTGATCCAGAGGATCCTCACAGAGAAACACTAATCTAAGATCTTCTCAGAATAAGTTGCAGTCATTTTTAAAGCGTGGAGAAAAATTATACGATTCTGATGACATCTTGTTTGCAGGAAACGGAGCTCATTTGCAAAAGTTATAGCCCGCTGAAATTTTTGGGCAACTAGCAAAATTTGGAGTTTTGTGTAGGTTGGACGTGTGCACGCTCACCAAGTGTTTCGATTATATTGCAACATGTGGACGAATTGTGTGACATACTAAAAATGGGTTTTGGAACACCGGTCTTGGACACTCGTTCTCGGACAAATGGACCTGCTATTTATTGGCTGGGGCCCTCGGCCCGTGCTCGACACACTCAATTATGGAGGGGTGCCTTGGCCTCCTTCTCATTTAATCATTAAACCAACTTGTGTATATAAACTCTTATATTTGCCTTTGCGCCATGCATGTGGGACATTTAGGCATGCATTATTTAAATTATCCACACCTATTTTCTATTTACCATTTCCACGCATTATCTATTTCCAATTTCCACGCATTTTATACCACTGTTCATGCATTAAACTTTATCCAACTACCACGCATTATCCTCGTGCATTTTTTTAGCGTCTAAAATATACACCATGCGCTGTCCCCAAGTAATGCGCCCTCCACATAGTGTAACACCTTGGACTATAGTTACTTCCTCCTGAGCATACAAGTGTTGATATGTGATTTCTTTTGAAAGGATGTGTTCCCTTGATTGAGAAGTCATGCTTGATATGTACTGTATCTTCTTTGCAAATTACAGATCTTTGACTGAGTCAGAATATGATTGGACTCTTTTATTTCTTTCATTTTACACCTGAGTTTAATCTGATCTTGGAATGAATTATGGAGTTATCCATCTATAAGACCAAGCCTTGGATCAGTGGTATTGATCCAAGTGGTGCTTTAAGCTTATTCGTGATGAATTAAAATTATAGACCTTAAGCAGGTTGCAAGGTCTGGATGCATTGAATAAGCTAGTCCGGAGTATAACTCAGGTTGATCATGTTAAATGAACTGGTGCCCGATATCGTGATATATCTGGAAGGTCTTGATCGTGGACCAGGTAATAATTCAGTTACATAAAATTCTATAGCCTATTGGCAGTACAGGAGTGAACCCTGTTCGTGAATGTATGTTGAAGGTTCTTTTTCTGAGCATTTGAAATATTAGACCTAAACTGGATTTATTAAGGTTAGTAACCTAAAAACTAAACTTTAACCTAGGGGATTAGATTAGTGTTAATCTAACCTAGGCCTAAGCTATAAGCTAATGTTCTAAGTTAGTATCTATGTGTTAAGAGGTTAGACTAAGTGTTATCCTAAATCCTAACCTAAGTTACTAACCTAACTATGAACAAGGAAGAAAGGGGACATATGGAAAGGTGCGAACCATGGGCGGCAGTTTCTATGGCATTAAATACATGGATAAGCATGAGGGACAGGTAATTTGGTAGAAGTTTTTAAAACGGCTAACTTGAGCCGACGTGGCAGGTCGCCAAAGTTGGAAATGGTCTTTGATGTGCATTTGTCCATCGCCAACTATGGCGGTCGGTGGCAATGGAAATTTAGCGGGAAATTTGGAGTAAATGTCATTTATGAACTCGGTCTTCGAGCTCGGGTTTCACGGGAAGGCATGCAAAATGGAAAGTTAATGGTTTGTTTGGTTTTTCAAGCGCTCCGGTTTTCCCTCTGTTTGATCACTGGTTCTTCGCACCAGTCTTCTTGGAGTTGCATGGCAAGTATGAGCGTAACTAGCTCTTTTCTCTGGCAAGGAAAATTTATAAGTCATGGTAATAGCAAATTTTTGTTGGTGGATCTAACTTGGAAAAGGAGGAGAAGGTTCGAGCTCTTTCAGTGGTCTGCTTCGAAATTTTAAGCAAATAACCAGGCATGTTAGGCCCTAACCTTTAAAAATCTTGCTCTCTTTCAAATGATTTCATTAGAACAACTCTGTTCAGATGATTTTTGGAATTAGATGGTTTTTATGGTAGCTTGGGGTGATTTTGTTACTGTATCTTCTTGCTGGTTCGATTTTTCAATTAAAACCTTGATGGGTGTATTTTATTTTTCGAACTGTTGCAATATTTCATGGTGTTTTGCATTCCGGCTTTAATTTGCGAAATATATGCAAGAATGTATACTGGGCCTGCTCTGTGAGAGCCCATGAATTGTTCTCTTGATGGGTACAAGGCTACTGTTGATACTTGTTGTTAATGCTTACTGTTGATGCTTGTTGTTGATACTCGTTGGAAAGGATACTGATGGACTTTTTGTTCAGTTTGATTGGACTTCTTTGTAAGTTCTGTCGAGGTTATTAAGGTAGTGGTTACTGAATCTTGTTGGGTTTCGCTATGTTATTTAGGTTTTGTTGAATGGATAACTGGCTGTGTTTCAGTAGTTATTGCGACCCTATAGAAGTTGTTTCTCCCTCCCTTGCGTTGCAAATTACGGGATTGAACTCGATGATAGTTTGCATTATAATTATTTATTGTATTCAAAACGACTCTATGGAGTACATTGGATGATTCGTATATTATGGACCTCTGTTGAAGCTATATATCTTTGAATGTTGGTAATTTGATTTTGTAAGAGTCTTGAAGGAGTAACAGGTAATATGACCTCTGTTAATTTGTAATGAATTTCTGGTACAGACTCTTTGGGTGTACTTCTACGTTTCCCATCTGTGAAAGCTTGAGAAAAAAATAAAATGTAGAGGCTCAGTTGGATTCCTTGTTACGAAATCAGTATTTAGCTTTTGTGTAAGCCTGATTTTGAATGGTTACCATTGTTGGCACATTGGAATCATTAACTATTATTTATCTTGTATACTGTTGTTCGGATTCAGTTGAATCCTTGATAGGTAGCTATAGTATCTGCCTCTATTTAAGCCTGATTGGTACACTTGTTGTTTTTGGCACTGTTGGGTTCCTTGAGTATAGATAGATATCATGTATCTTGGCTCTGTGAAAGTGGGTCGTGAATACCATACTTCAAATTCTGAATGCGTCCAGATGTGAATACGGTATATTATGTTTCCTTTCTGATTATTCCAGTTAGATGAGGCTGTGCATGTTGCGGGAATGTTGTAAGATTATCTCTGCATAGTCTTAGGGAAACATCAATTGCTTAATGTCAAGAAGTCCATTGTTGACTGCGATAAAATAGAAGTTCTTTGATTTCGACCTTGGGTCGAAAAGCCTTACAGTGTTTAGTAAGGACTAGAATGGGCTGTAGGTTGATGTAAGGGATTGTTGGCGTGTTACGTCTTCTGTCGCATGGATATCAATTCTTGAGTTTAATTGAACTTAGGAGTTGTCGACTGCACCTCAACAGGCAATGGCTGTGATTATCTTCTTGTTTGTCACTTCGTGTGGGAGGTCATGCAGAGTCTGTTTGGTAGATAGTCATCACTGTTTGGCGTGAGAGCTACTGTACTGTAGTTTATTATATTTTAAACTTAAACAAAACAGTGGTGCTTTTGGTGGTCTCGTCTGATTTATTCGCATGTGTTTAAGGTGAATGCTTTGCTCTTGGAAAGACGGTACAGTCATGAGCTAGTTCTGAGGGAAATATGTATGATCGTTTATTTCTCTTCTGTTGTAAAGTATATGTTGATATATATTTTTATCTAACTGTTGGAACTGTTTTAACTACTGCTGAAATCATGGGTTGTTATGATATTCATTTTACTATGATGAATGTAATGATCTCATCGATGTTTCTTTGTCCGGGATTGGATGGATAGTTGTCTCAGATACTTTCGTTCTTCTTGATCCCTAATATTTTGATGAAATATGTTTACTTGTTGGGTGAATTGATCTCATTTAAACAGGGTGTTTAATGAAAACAATTGATGGATTGCAATTGTTTTAAGAGTTAGTGCTTATCATGCTCAGTTCATCGAACTGACCCATGTTGACAATTTTTGCAGATGGATGCCGTAAGTGGTAAAAGCACGCAGATCTGATAGGATGATCAGATTGTTTAATTTGATTTTAAGTTGAAATACAGCTTGATTTTCTAAATGTACTACATGTGGAAAGATGTTCTTTTTCCGTAGAGTATTGTATCAAGTATGCTGAATGCATAAAATGTATTTGATTAGTTCTGAAAGGAATGGAAATTGATATTTGTTACTTATGTGTTTGTATTCTTATCTTGATAGTTTGACCTTCTTCGGTTCAAATATCTGGAGAGCATTGTTATTATTGTATAATTTGGAGACTTTTGTGATTATCAATGTAAGCTTGCAAGAATATGTGACTGAATACTTATGATTGTTTAGCAATTCTAGTATGTTCTATCTAAAGCTAAATTGAAATATAGATCACTGTCTTACTGGAAACTAGGGTTAAAATAAACCTAAGCAGAACGCTAAACAAGCTGAATTAAATTATTAATCCCTAGTCTTGATTAAGCCAGGACAACATTTAATTGGATTCTTAATCATTATATCTTGATACTTATAAGTACGATATAAATTCAGTAATGAGAACTGAAATAAACCAAAAAGGGGTTCTGTTGGCAATCACATGTGAAGATTATGGGTTATTGTCCAATTTCGTTGATTTAGAATTATGTATATTCTATGAACTCCTTGATGGAACCTTAGTCTTAATAACTTCTCTGTGTAAAGGGTTTTATTAAGAAAGGTCATTCTAAGGTGAGGAACCCAGGGATTGGGAAAGGCTAACCTTAGGGGAACGTCTTTTAATATAATTTAACTCAGCGTATGTAACACTTTTTAATAAGTAGATCTTTTCGAGGTGGATTTAAAGGTTGACGGCACAAGTCAACTGCAGGGTTGTACCTCCGAGAAGGTTAGGATCTTCTCGAAGATACAACAATGCAGGTGTCTTGTGATGACACCCTTTGCATTGATCGATAAGATTTACACCATGAACTCGAACAAGTTACTCTGGGACCGATTAGGAATGTGGTCACGTTATAAGGCTGCCTAGGAGATTCGGGGTATCTTGACACACTGGTTTAACTAGGGTTGAACCAGTATGTCATCGTATCCCTAGTCCTCGTGGGCATCCATATAACGTTATCACCTTACTAATCCGTTTCGAGTGAATAATTTGGGATAGGAGGGACTGACAGAAGTCAGTATAAGACGTTCTATATAACTTAGGAATGGGGTGTAGGACGTATTCCAGATTGACGAGTATGCCGTTAAGGAATACGAGACATAAGCAGTATGTTTCAAATCTTTGGCCAAAGTATCGCAAGCTGCTGATTGCGTTGTCCTAATTCACCTAGTCTAAGGGATGAGATGCCGATGAATAATGGTAACAATTATTCAGATAGGTTCCTTGGACAGAGCATTCTGAATCCCAGAATAGGGAAGAGAACCGCAAGAGTGGAGTGTTAAATAAAAATGCCAACTCTTATTACTCATGAATAGATCGGTAGATTACCGAGTCATGGAATGAATAGATCGGAGGTACTCCGAGTCATTACACTGCATATGGTTTTCTGTTATAAGAATGGTTATTTGATTTGTGAGTTCTAAATTATGTATTTAGAACCAGTAAGCATTTATCAAAAAAAAAAAAAATTCACTTGTTCTAATGTATAAAATGAGGATGTTACACATAGGCTAAGGCGGCTCTTAAGCCACTTAAAAAATGCGCCCACCTACCTTTTAAACCCTTGTCAAAGATTGCATGCGCCAAATGTGGGATAATGATCCCAAGAAGATAAGACAAAAGCAAGGGAGGAGAATGGAACCGGGTGGGCCGTGTAAAAGGATAAGCGCCCAGCCGGCATGCTAGGAGGTTTAGAAACAATATAAAAGGAGTGATATTTTATTTGTATAGCATTCGGGACTGTGTAAAATTATTGTAATGCTCATAACTTGAGCTAGGAGTGGAATTTGGAGGAGATGTAAAAAGAAACCCCTGTTATTTTCGATAGAGGAAGACTGTGAGAAGGTCAAAATTTTGTAGAATTCTTTGTAAAGAATTATTTTCAAGATTTTAATAGATCAGTCCCATTCAACCGGACCCGGAGACGTAGGCCTCAAGCGCCGAACTCCGTTATCAATTCTTGCGTCACATTGCTGGTGAATCCTCTTCATTTCTTTCAATATTTGCACAGTACTTGCAGTTTTTATTCTTTTATTAAAAATACAAAAAGAAATAATGCTCAAATTTTACATCGAAAATCAACACAAAGCAAGAAGAATGTGTGTGCACAATTGCTAGTTAAATTTGGTTTTGAGCTGGTTTTGACTGATTTTTGGTTCAGTTTAACGTGTTTTGGATTGCAAGTTGTGTGTTGGATGTTAACAAGGTCTCGATCTAAGAAGGGTGAAGGAGAATTAGTTGAAGGAGATCCCAAAATTGGTACCAGACGATCTCGAAGTCCTACAATGGCGGATCAAGAGGAAGTGGAACAAAACTTTTGTCAATCCTTCCAATAGATGAAGGAAATGGTGGAAGAAATGTACCAAGATAGGAAAAGGGAAAAGGGGACTAGAGAAGGTAAGAAAGAAGAAAGCTCTAGTTCTGACATTCCAAAAAGAGACTCTTTAAAATCTGATTTTCTTTCATTAAAGTTAGATATCAAGTTTGAATTGCCTATGTATACTAGAGAGCTAAATGCAGAGAAGTTGGATAACTGGGTCAAGAAAATAGAAGTATATTGTAGGGTTCAGAGAATTGTTGATGATGAAGCAAAGATTCATTTGGCAACTCTTCGGATGGGTGGAACAACACTCATTTGGTGGGAGAGTAAGCTTCAGGAAGTGGAAGAAAACAAAGGTATAGAAATCACTTCTTGGTTTGAATTTGTTTCAAATCTTAGGCAACAATTTTATCCTCTTGGTTATAAGCAACAAGCTATGATGGATTGGAAAACATTAAGAAAAACTAAGGGACAAAGTGTTCAAGAATACACACAAGAATTTAGGAAAAGGGCTCTAATTCTGGGAATTTCCCTAAACATAGAAGAAACACTGCTCAAATATATTGGTGGATTGCATAGTTATCTAAGGCATATGATACTTGTTTTAGGTCCTACTAATCTTGATGTAGTATGTGTTCAAGCAACCCATCTAGAAGCACGAGGGAAAATGACAAAGGAGTCCTCTTTCTCTTCTTTTAATCAGAAGAACAAGCAATATGAAGGAAAAGGTTCGAAAGAACAAGGAAAAGGAAAGGGTAAGCATAAAACAAACTCTACTGTTAAGAAGGAAGATGAAAAACCATTTTGTAATCATTGTAAAAAAAACCATGATGAGTCTAAATGTTGGAAATTACATCCTGAAAAGAAGCCTAAATGGATGGTTAAGAAAGGAAAAGAAAAGAAAACAAACACCATAGTGCATGATCTTGGTTCTGATTCAGGTGATGAAACCAAAATCACAGCTATGGGTTTACAAGGTAAATCAACTCTTTCAATTTCCAACAATAGCACTACATATGTTGTATCTTCTTCTAGTAAACAAACTATACCTGACGATAAGAAAAGAAATGAGCTTTTCCACATTAGAGTAATTTCAAAGCATACGAAAATTGATACTCTTTTTGATAGTGGATCTCAAGCTAATCTAATTTCTGAGGAGGTTGTTAAGAAACTAGGACTCAAAACTAAACCACATCCCAAGCCTTATCCTTTGGGCTGGGTTTGTGATGATGTAAAACTGCAGGTAACTAAAACTTGTACTTTCAGATTTGCCATTACAGACAAGTTTATTGATGAGGTTGAATTGGATGTAGTTCCTTTGGATATTTGTGGGGTGGTTTTGGGAAGTCCTTATTTGTATGATCGTAAAGCAATCTTCTATAGGGAAGAAAATAAATATTTGCTTGTAAAGGATGGAATTGAGTTTATTATTAGAGCTCACCGTGAAAAGAATAATCTATCCTTGGTAACTGCAGGTCAAATGAAAAGGCTTGTAAACTCAAGCAAAAGTTTTGTGCTCATGGTGGTCAAAGCCAAGGAAAAAGAAAATGAGATGGATTTTGAGACTTGCGATCTAAAACATAAGGATGAATTGGTAAAAATTGTTTCTAATTTTGATGATGTTTTTCAAGATCCACAAGGTCTACCTACCAAAAGAGGGGTTCAACATGAGATACGATTGCTTGGGATGCACCTCTTCCCAATATCGAATGTACGGGTTATCGTAGTAGAGAAACGAGGAAATCAAGAGACAGGTAATGGAACTTTTGGCTCAAGGTATAATTCATCCAAGTACATCCCCATGTGGATCACCAATTATATTGGTTCCTAAGAAGGATGGCACTTGGTGAATGTGTGTTGATTTCCGTGCTTTAAACAAGATTACTATAAAGAATCGTTACCCTCTTCCTAGAATAGATGATTTACTGGATCAATTAAGGAATGCAATTTATTTCACTAAGTTAGACTTAAGAAGTGGTTATCACCAAGTAAGAATTGCAGAAGGTGATGTTTGGAAAACTGCTTTTAAAATGAAATAGGGATTGTTTGAATGGTTAGTGATGCCTTTTGGTTTGTGCAATGCACCGGCAACATTCATGAGAGTTATGAATGAAATTTTTAGACCATTCATTGATAATTTTGTTATTGTCTACTTAGATGATATTCTTATTTTCAGTAAATCATGGGATGAACATATTAAACACATCCAGAAAGTCTTAGATGCACTAAGGAAAGAGAAATTGTATTTGAAGATGTCAAAATGTGAATTTGGAAAAACATCTTTAATTTACTTGGGGTATATTGTAGGAAATGGAGAATTGAGAATTGATCTTGCAAAAATAGAGGTTATTGTGAAATGGCCTAGACCCACAAATGTGACGGAAGTTAGAAGTTTTCTAGGTGCGGTTAGTACTGGAGGAAATTTATTGCTAACTTCTCATATATTGCATCTCCTTTGCATGCTTTGACAAGTATTAAATAGGTCTTTCATTGGGGAGGAAAACAACAAAAAGCATTTGATACACTGAAAGAGAAGATAAGTACCACTCCAATCTTGGCACTTCAGATTTACAACATTCATTTGAGATTGAGACGGATGCTAGTGACTACGCAATGGGGGAAGTTTTGATGCAGAACAAATGACCAGTGTGTTACCATTCAGAAACCTTTACAAGTGCGGTAAGAAACTATCCAACTTATGATAAAGAGTTGTATGCTTTGGTTCAAAGTGTTAAAAAATGGAAGCATTATTTAATGGGAAAAGAAACAATTATCCATACTGACCATCAACCGCTTCAATACTTACAAACACAAACCAAATTGTAGCAGTCTAGACATTTCAGGTGGATGGGGATTTTGCAACAATTTCATCTTGTAATCAGGTATAAAAAGGTATTCAAAACAAGGTTGCCGACATGTTATCTAGACCACCAGTGGTAGTAGCATCTATCCTTTTGCAGCATAGTTCTTTGGCTCATGTTAGTTACAAGGAACAATATGCAAATGATGTTGATTTTAGAGAAGTGTATGAGGATCTAGTAAGTGGGAAACAAGTAGGAGAAAAAGATTATCATTTGCATGAAGGATTGTTATATCATTCTGGAAAAATTTGTATTCCAGAAAATGAGCATGTGCATATGATTAGGGAAGCACATACTTCTCTTATTTTAGGGCATTTTGGTGTTAGTAAGACAGTTGCACATTTACAAAAATATTGCTATTGGCCTAGAATGCATGAACATGTAAACCGATATATTAAGGGATGTGTTCTTTGTGCCACAAGCAAGCCAAGTAACAAGAAATTAGGACTTTACACTCCTCTTCCTGTTCCAACACGGCCTTGGGAAAGTGTTTCCATGGACTTTGTAGGAGGCTTGCCCATGACATGGAAAAAACATGATTACTTATATGTGGTAGTGGACAAATTTAGCAAAATGTGTGTGTTGGTTCCATGTACTAAACAAATAACTGGTGAGGGAACTGCACATTTATTCTTTCAGTTTTTTTGGGTTCATTTTGGTTTACCTACTTCAATCATATCTGATTGGGATTCTAGATTTCTTGGGGAATTTTGGTCAACATTGTGGGGGTTAATGGACACAAAATTGAAAAAGAGCACTGTTTTTCATCCATGATTGATGGTCAAACAGAGGTTGTAAACCGCACAGTGGTACAATTACTTAGGGGCTATAGTAACAAACATCCTAAATTGTGGGATGAACATCTTTATTATGTGTAACATGCTTATAATTGTGCCTTACATTCTTATACTTTGAAGTCTCCATTTGAGACTTGTCATGGATATCTGCCTAATTCTCCATTAGATATATATTATGGACATGAAACTGTTGTTAATGGTGCAAGTGATTCTGACAAGGCTAAAAGATTTGTGCAGAGAATACAACAGGTTCATCAGTATGTCCATGAACAATTGGAGAAAAACCAGGCTAAGTACAAAGCTAGGCATGATAAACATAGAACTGATCACAAGTTCAAAGTTGGTGATTCAGTTTGGCTTCACATCAGCAAGGAAATACCGGTGAAGGTAAAAATTGAAACCTATATGGTATGGTCCATTCCAAATATTGGAAAAAATTGGTAACAATGCTTTCGATTAGATTTACCTCCATATATGCAAATCTACTCAATTGTAAATGTTGAGAATTTAAGATTGTATGAACCACCTATGATTGTTGATCATGATGATTCTAACATTATGCCTTCCATTGATGATTTTGCTCCTGAGTATCTTGATGAGTTGCAGGAAGACATCATTTTGGATAGGAAAATAAGAAATTCATGAAGGGGTGATATTGAGTATCTTCGTGTTGGGTTCAAAGGCATGCATCCGAACAAGGAAAAATGGATGGAAACTGGAAAGGTGAGGGAGAAATACCCTCACCTATTCACCAATTAGGTTGACTTTTGGGGTCCAAAAGTTTCTCAGTGGGGAGGAATGATCCAGAGGATCCTCACAGAGAAACACCGATCTAAGATCTTCTCAGAATAAGTTGCAGTCATTTTTAAAGCATGGAGAAAAATTATACGATTCCGACGACATCTTGTTTGCAGGAAACGAAGCTTGTTTGCAAAAGTTATAGCCCGCTGAAATTTTTGGGCAACTGGAAAAATTTGGAGTTTTGTGCAGGTTGGATGTGTGCACGCTCACCAAGTGTTTCGATTATATTGTGACACGTGGATGAATTGTGTGACGTACTAAAAAAATGGGTTTTGGAATGCCGGTCTTGGACACTCGTTCTCGGACAAATGGACCCCGCTATTTACTGGCTGGGGGCCCTCAGCCAGGTTCGACACACTCGATTATGGAGGGGTGCCTTGGCCTCCTTCTCATTTAATCATTAAACCAACTTGTGTATATAAACTCCTATATTTTCCTTTGCGCCATGCATGTGGGACATTTAGGCATGCATTATTTAAATTATCCATGCCTATTTGTTATTAACCATTTCCACGCATTATCTATTTCCAATTTCCACGCATTTTATACCACTGTTCACGCATTAAACTTTATCCAACTACCACGCATTATCCATGTGCATTGTTTTTAGCGCCTAAAATATAAACCATGCACTGTCCCCAAGTAATGCGCCCTCCACATAGGCTAAGGCGGCTCTTAAGCCACTAAAAACATGCGCCCACCTACCTTTTAAACCCTCTTCAAAGATTTTATGCGCCAAATGTGGGATAATGATCCCAAGAAGATAAGTCAAAAGCATGGGAGGAGAATGGAACCTGGGTGGGCCGTGTAAAAGGATAAGCACCCAGCCGGCATGCTAGGAGGCTTAGAAACAATATAAAAGGAGTGATATTTTATTTGTAGAGCATTCGGACTGTGTAAAATTATTGTAATGCTCATAACTTGAGCTAGGAGTGGAATTTGGAGGAGATGTAAAAAGCAACCCCTGTTATTTTCGATAGAGGAAGACTGTGAGAAGGTCATAATTTTGTAGAATTATTTGTAAAGAATTATTTTCAAGATTTTAATAGATCGGTCCCATTCAACCGGACCGGAGACGTAGGCCTCAAGCACCGAACTCCGTTATCAATTCTTGTGTCACATTGCTGGTGAATCCTCTTCATTTCTTTCAATATTTGCATAGTACTTGCAGTTTTTATTCTTTTATTAAAAATACAAAAAAGAAATAATGCTCAAATTTTACATCAAAAATCAACACAAAGCAAGAAGAATGTGTGTGCACAATTGCTAGTTAAATTTGGTTTTCAGATCATCTGTGGTACCATCACTCTTCCCATACAATTGGGCCCACACCTCTTTGACACTATGTGTCATGTAGTTGATGAACACACATCATGTAACCTTCTTTTGTGTAGAACTTGGATACATGTGATGTACACGAGTACCTTCCAATTTCCATCAATGCATAAAGTTTCCACATACCGGTAGAGAGTTCATATTACGTGGTGATATTGACGCCTTTGAATCTGTAAGTTTTTCAAAGTAAGGTACAAAATGGAAAACTAGTTTCCATCTACTGATAGCACAACTGGATCTAGCGTAACTTCTATTGTTACCAACTATATTGATCTTGATGTAATATTGTGCCCTCATGCTTCTACCTCTTCTTCGAAGAATCTATGGTTAAAGTGTCACCTCGGGATATTCCTTAGGCCTCTGTGTTTTCCTTTGAAGAATCTACATCTAAGGTGTCACATGAAGTTACATTCTCTCATAAATGCTTATGCGAGTACGCACTTGACAATGCATTTCTTGTTGGAAAAATCCCATTATCACCTCGCAGCTATGGGCATTCTAATGCTCCTAATTTACAAGAACCTTCATCTTACTATCTTGGAAACACTATTTGGAGATGATATGGATATCTAGAAGATGAACATATTCCAATCTCCAACGACTCTCGGCTATATGCTGACATGATGGAAGAATGCTACGAATCCACTTGATTACACCAAGGGCCATAAAATAATGAAAATAGGAACTACAAAGAACTAGGCCTTGGCCCACAAGGACATGGTGTTCTTGAACCTATGAATGTCAAGTCTAACCTTTAGACATATGGTCTAGGGTACAAGACATATGAGAAGAGGCTGTAGTCTTTGATGTATTATCTAATGATGTTGACTCAGATTCAAATTGAGAGGCTGGTTCCACACATATCCTCTTCGAAGACCTAACCGAAACTATGATTTTCCTAGACTACATATCCATTCAAACCCTTGACGTTTTTATCCTTCCCTAATTGACTAGGACCAACAGTGTCATACTTCCATGGATCTCTTTCAAAACGATGATGACAACTAGGATTTCCTCGAGTCTTGGGACCCTTTTCCCTTACCGGATCACAAGAAGGGTTTCGATATAAACCTTGATGCTAATAATTACTTGGTGAAGAACTTACAATCTCTAGTCCTAAAGAAAAATAAATTAAACATAGATAAAAGACAAATCATATCTTGCATAGTGAAAATGTTTTTGAGGCATTATACAAGAAGTAAAAATGAAAAAGAAAAAGAAAGACAATGATGCATATCCTTGTGAAAACCTTTTAGAGGCACTAGAGAGAGGAGGTTTGGATCTAGAAATATCTAAAATTCTACACAAGCCTCCAACATCATTTCAAGATAATGACACTTCTAAGATGTTGGTAGAAGAGACGACAACCATTAACATTTGAATCGAAGATCAACCAAAATTGTTTCAACTAGGTGCCGTTTATCAAAAACCGAAATCAAATCCTTCACAAAACTTCTAATTTAACTTCATGATGCATTCACTTGGTCTTACAAAGATACACCTGGTCTTGATCCTTCTTTGGTGGTTCATCACCTTGTGGTGCACCCAGATGTTAAACATGTAAAGTAAAAACTATGTAAAATGCATCCCAAGGTTGCATTTCTTGTTAAGGTTGAACTACAAAAATTATTAGATGCAGGATTCATACGGTGCATTGATTACTCGAGTGAATATTTAATCTGGTACCAATTGTGAATAAAACCCCAGAATCCATATTTGTGGAGATTTCTATTACATTAACAAGGCATGTCCTAAGGATGATATCCCTTTTCCTTAGATTGACATGATTGTCGATTCTACTACGGCCCATGAGATGTTATCCCTTATGGATGGATTTGGCCTTAAAAATGCTAGTGTGACTTATCAACGTGCCATGATGTTATTTTCCATGACCTTCTTGATGACATAATGGAAGATCACGTCGATGATATTATTGTTAAATCAAAGACGAGGTTGGATCATCTAGCGGTTCTTAGGTGTATATTTGAGTGGTTGAGGGAGTACAAGGTTCACCTTAATCCAAAAAAATATGTCCTTGGTTTCAGTTCAGGGAAACTTCTGGGTTTCATTGTCTCACCAAGAGGAATCGAAGTGGACACTACCAAGGTCAAAGCTATAATAGATATGCCACCTCCTCGAGAAAATTCAACAACTAAGGGGACTACAAAAAAAATTAGATTATTCTTTGCTTTATCTCTCAATTGGAAGATAAGTACCATCATTTCAACCAATTTGCTTAAAAAGTATGTCCGATTCAAATGGAAATAAGATTGTCAAGCTACCTTTGAAAAATTCAAATAATGTCCGGCATCTTTGCCACGACTCATGCCACATATACGAGGATAAGCCTATGTTGATGTATACATTTGTAAAACAACATGAACTTGGGGCATTATTAGCACAACACAATGATAAGGGTCAGGAACAAGTTGTGTATTACTTGAGAAGAACTCTTCTTGAGCATAAGAAAGTACTCACGGGTTCAAAAGGTTTGTTTAAATTGTTCCTTAACTTTCGGAAAGATGTGACACTATCTCCTAAATCATACCACCAAGCTAATTTCAAGGTTTGATCCTCTTTAGTACCTACTTTTGAGACTAGTCATAATAGAATGCATATCTAGTTGGATTGCATTACTTAGTGAATTTGACATTTAAATTGTCCATAAAAAGGCTATCAAAGGTCAAGCATTGGCAAATCAATTGGTCGTAGCACCATTACCAGGTTCATAACCACTAAATTTTGAATTTCCAGATGAAGACTTATTGTACATAGAAGTAACACCCTTATGGACATTATTCTTTGATGGATCTTGCAATATCCATGGTTCTAGAGCAGGAATTATCTTGCATACACCAGATGGAGACCTCATACCTAAATCTTATTGTATCAACTTCCCTTGCACAAATAACATAGCAGAGTATGAAGCATTGATAGCTAGGCTTAGGGTTTTCTATCTCATGGCACCTACAAGAATTGATAGTTCTTGGTGATTCTCTTCTAGTCATTAATCAAGTTAACAGAGAATATCAGGTAAAAGATGAAAAGATCTTACCTTATAAAAGAATGGTTGATAGCCTTAGAGGGTATTTTTGGATTATCAATTTTGAACAAGTTCCTCGCGTACAAAAAAAAGTAGTGGATGCCATGGCAACTATCACTTCCCTTCTTTCATTCGACACTAATCAAACTCACAATGAGTTCCTTGCTAAACATCATTTGGTGCATGAATACGAATTTCTGGATTCCACTATGGTTTGTGATATTTTTGTCCTGATCATCCCTGATACCACGATATATACACCTTCATTCAAAATAAATCATATCCTCCTAATTTTAATTCAGCTAATAAAAGAGCCTTAGCACAATGTGCTTCGTGCTACACCCTTCTTGCTAACACCTTGTATTGAAGAGGCTATGATGGGACTCTCTTAAGATGTCTTAATCAAGATGAAGCTAATAAGATGCTAGTTGAAGTACATTTAGGTATTTGCGGTGCCCATACCAATAGAATAGTCCTTGTAAAGAATATTTTACACATTGGATACTACTAGTCCACAATGGAGGAATATTCATGCAGCTTTTTGAAGAAATGTCAGGCTTGCCAAAAGCATGGTAATCTCATTCATGCACTATCCCAAGTCTTACAACATATTACTTCACCTTGGTATTTTTCAAAATGGGGACTTGTTTTAATTAGAAAAATAAATCCCACATATTTTGATGGCCACACTTTTATTGTAACCACCAGTGAGTATTTCACCAAGTGGGTTGAGGTTATGCCTCTCTTTTTTTTGGCAAATAGTTTTTTGAAAGGGACTATACCATTGAGAACAAAAGAGGGCCTAGAAGCTAGAAAAGGAAGGAGAACCAGAACAAAAAGGATCAAAATCCAAATGGGACAATGAAACCCAAAGTAGCCCAAGAGCAGCTACCCCATCAAAACAAAAATAGTATGAACACTGCAGGAAAGTAGCAAAAAGATAGCAAAAATACAACAATAATTACAAAGAAGTGCAGTAAAATTACCCACAATTACTTCTTGGCAGCTTTGTTGATGCTGGATTTGATATTCTGCCAAGATGTGAATATAGCCAATGTCGTCATGTGGGCAGAGTCAGTAACATCTAGCATTGCTCAATGGTCGTGTTGAACATTAGTAAGAGGTTATGCCTCTTACTAACGTTATTGGGTGTAATATTTCTAAATTCATCTTCAACCATATTATCTATTGTTTTGGCATCCCCACTTCTATTGTCACTAACAATGGTGGTTATTTCAAAAATAAGGATCTCAAAGCCCTAGCTAAGAAATATAATATCCATATAAAATGGGCTACACCCTATTATCCATAATGTAATGGCCAATCTGAAGCATCAAACAAGACTATCAATTCCATTCTCAAAAAGATAGTCAATAAACAAGGATATAATTGGCATACATGGTTATATCCTACCCTCTGGGCTTACCGCACTTCCTTCCGTACACCTACAGGAGCTACTAATTTTTCCCTAGTATATGGCTCTGAAGCCATATTACGTATCGAAGTTGAACTTCCTTCACTTTGTGTCTCCCTCCAACATCTCATTCATGAAGAGGATTATCGTGTTGCACGCTTTACATCGATAGCATTACTAGATGAGAGATGGCTTCGTGCCTTAAACCATATGTAGGTATATCATAATAGACTACATCGTAATTATAATCACAAGATCAAACCTTAACAATTTGAAATAAGTTATTTGGTCCTGAGAGGAAAATAAAAATATCACAAAAAAACCACAAGAAAAACAGGGAAAATTTGAGCCTAATTGGTTGGGTCCTTATGTTATAACTACTAAATTTGGATATGGTGCATACAAATTGTCTATTGAGGATGGTAAAGATTTAAAGCAGCCTATGAATTCCATTCATCTAAAGAATTTATACTCTTGAGTATCGAAGAGTAACCCTTGTATTGGGGGCATATCAGTGCATCCACTTGTTTCATCATTTCACTTTGTTTCCCACTTGGAACTATTTACCTCACCATTTGTCACATATTTTCCTTGTTATGTTGTCATGCCCATTGTCTACCACCATTGTTCACCTTCCATTATGCTTTCATTCACTTCCTTCATACATAGTATGTTGATTTTGACTTGGGAATTTCCTTTCCCTCTTCTTTTGGCGCGTGGTTTAAAATTTAAAAATACAACAAAAACAATATAAATTGTTCAAATCCCAAAAACACTATAAAATTGTTCGAAAATAATACAATAACGATTACTATGTGTATCTAGAATGTGCTCATGGAATAATTACAGGAAATTTATTCGCATCCTAGTTCACATATAACTTTGGTGTGGTTCTTTCTTGTTCATATTGGATTTCTTTCTATTGCTTATTTTATATCTTTTTGTCATTTGCACGTGTTGTGTTTTTCTACTAGTTTATTTAAGCCATGGAATGTATTCCTTTTTTGTTTGCATTTGTATTTCCAAACTTGTGAAAATCCACAAAAAAATTAAATATTGCGAAAAAAATTCAAATATTTCAAAAATACAAAAAAATCAAATATATATTTTTTAAAACCTTCAAAAAAAAAAAACATTATCACGAAACTTTCGAACAAACATTCACTTATTAGAAGAATCCTGCAATTTGAAAACACTTAAAGTGAATCCTTCAACATTTCAATATAATCTTGATAAATGTCATACTTTTATCTATTAGCCTAGTGATCATGTCAATCTTACAACTATCACTTTCTTCCCTTTGCATGATATGCTAACTCTTCTTGGGGTAAGTCACTCATTTGTCTTTCCTTCATGATATAACTTCACTTGGGGAAATTTTAACTTTGATCATTTGCAAAATAGATTCAACAAGAGTGTTATAAGGAGTCACTTTAACTCTACTCGTCGTCGATCCTATTCCCATTTGGGAGCATTTGTATCTACTTAATCATCATTATGGCACACATTAAGGGCATAGTTGATTGTCTTATTTTTCAACTTTTTGTTGCATTGTTGATATTTACTCTTTTGGACCACTTACAAGTAGTGTGATTAAATCTTAGTTCCTTTATAACCCTAATGTCAAGCACCTACTTTGTTTATTGGGTTTATTTTATTTTTATCTTTTATTTGTTGTGTGTGTTTGTTTACTCGCATCTAGGTTAACCATCTTAATTCTTTCATTATCATGGTGACAACACTATTGTGCAACAAAAAAATGGGTTTCTCTTCAAAATTACTCTCCAAATGATGCTCATGCTACGAGCACGATCCTTTGCCATTATTTATCTACTCCCTTGTTTTCATTCCTATAAAGCGATTGTCTTTCACCTTCTGCGTCATCCATCCACTTGATGGGACATTCCTTTATTTTACGCTTGTTGAGGCATCTCAATGCTTCACAATTTTCCACTAGCTGATCTACATACATCTACTATCTTTAAAACGCTATTACTCTGCAATAACACTCTAAAGAGGGGAAAAATGTAGACACCCCAAAATTACACTTCTGTTTCCACTTGTTCCCAGTATTATTCTAGTATGCCCTGTTATTCACCCATTTGCAATTAATTGATTAAATTAATTAATTAATACACATTGTACCCTTTGGATTAATTAAATTAATCCTATGTACCCTTTGTACCCCTTTGGATAAATTAATTATTATTTATTAATTAAATAATTAATTAATTAAGTGTGTGCACATCCTAGTCATCTGCCACTTGATCTAACTCCACTTGGACTCCCTATCCTTACCCTAGTTAACTGCACTTCTAGAATCCTAGAAAGGTGGGGGCAATTAAAATGCAATTTTTTTGTAATTAATCCATTTACCACATTTTGGTTTTATCTCCCATTTAATTCGACACTTAAACATTTGGATAACCTTCCCAAAGTTTAAGTTTTCATCTTCTTTTTGACATCAAATCTTGAGTTATGGATATCGACATCCTTGCTCAAACAATTTCATCTTACGACTCACATCTCAACGGTGTTGTGTTTTACTTTGTCAAAACTCAATTCCATCACATTTTCTCTTTATTTTCCTCTTTGTATCCTTTAGTTTGACAAACATCACTATTAAAATTATACATTTTCTTTCTTCACGTCTCTAACTTGACAACATATTTGTTGCATTCTAGACACTTCATCATATCTTCTTTCCAATGCTTACACTATCAGTATTTGAGTCTTATCTCTTCATTAGCCTCTTCCTTCTTAACTAATTATTGTTAAGGGTTGAGCACATCACATATGATTTGAATCCTTTTTCATACCCTCTTCCCATTTAGCATTCACTTTTTCTAGGTGGTAGAGTGCATTTGCAATCAATCTATCCTCGCTTCTTCACTCTAGCATTCACATTGTTAGAGGTTTAACACATTTGGAATTTTGTCACTATAACCCTCCTCCATTCTAGTATTCACTTTGTTAGAGGAAAAGAACCTTCATCACATCATGCCACTCTTCCATCTTGGCATTCACTTTGTCAAGGGTCAAGTTTATCAAACACTTTCACATGCTTCCATCTTGACATTCACTTTGTTAAGGGTTGCATCATTCATATCTTCCAAACCTCTTGCCCATCTTAGAATTCACTTTATTAAGGGAAATTTTATTATCAAAATAATCACACCTCTCTTCCATCATTCCATTCACTTTGAGTACGGGTTGAGTTATCTTTCGCATATCTCTTTTGTTCCCTTCCTCTTTTAAATTGGTGGGAACACGACAGAGATATTATAGTCCTTTTTTGAAGGGGTGAATGAAACACTTTTGGAAATATTGATAGTAATAATGACCAAAAATCTTAGGATGATCATAATGACATCTCACTCGAAGAAGAATCCCACGTTGAAAATATTTTACATATGAATAAAGACCAATTTTCGCTTCGTATCCTTGAGATGGGAGAAAAATTACCCTCTGATTTTGAAAAAGCTAGTTTAAAAACATTACTTGGCAAACCACCACCTAACAAGGGTGAACCTTTCATTTCGACAAATAATGATGATGAGGCAGGACCTAGTCACATGAATAATGATGATCGAAACAAGTCCACCTCAAAAACACCAAAAGCAATGAATCAAACAAAGAAAAATATGACAAAAGGAACAAAGGAAAATCAACTGATTCGGCCATTGATCCTACTCAAGCCCTCATGAATCAAATTAATGACATGGCTAAACAACTTGCTATTTTAAATTCCAAAGTCACCAATGAATCCCATGACAAGGAGGCACCAAAGAAATCTAGTGATGCTTCATTTAAGAGTCATACCGTGCACACCAAAGATAACAACTCTACAAGTGATGGCTCCTTATATTTCTTATAGAACAACTCACCATTTTCCCAAGAATGGAAAATGATGAAGGACACCATCTCTAGTATGAAACATCAACACAAACAATTCATCTTTGAATAATTGTGTCCTTACCCCTTCGATAAGGAAATTTTTCATGTTCCTTTTCCAAAATCTTTTGAGATGCCCAACTTTGACAAATACAAGGGAAAGAGTGATCCTAGAGAGCATATCAGGGAGTTTTATATGGCTTTCCAAGAAGTGGCCTATAGTGATGTCTTCTTAATGCATCTCTTTCAAATAAGTCTAGGAAGATAAGCCTTGGAATAGTTCCTACTCCTCTGCTAGGGCTCTATACAAAGTTTTACGGGCCTCTCAAAGAAGTTCTTCAAACATTTCTCATTCAACCTAGAGTCTAAAATTACAATGATAGACTTGTGTATTTACAAACAACAAACAAATGTAACCTTCGTACAACTCGTATAAAGATAGCATGGGATTGCTAGCCATTTCCCATACTCCATGCCTAAGAAGCAGCTCATGAGCATATTTGTACCCAATCTCAATAGTGAGCTATCCTTTCACATGCAAATGCATTTCCTTAATAGTTTCAAAGAAGTTATTGAGAAAGGACCACAGATTGAAAAATCCCTTCTCATAAAAGGTTTGATTAAACCTCAATCAAAATACAATGGGAAACATATTAATCATTCTAATAGCTCTCATTAAGACAAATGTAAACATGTTAACTCGCAATCATAATATGGTCAATGATGGTATTATAGACAACCGTAATTTCCACAACATCCAAAACACTTAGATTAGACCAAACAAAGGTAAATAACCTCTTATTACTCCTAGAAAAGAGGGTTCCTCCTCTCTTTATTCTAAACAATGTCGTTTCACTCCTTTGGGAGAACCTCTATCAAATGTCCTTCAACAACTCATTAATGCAAAACATGGTTACTTATCCCATCACCAGACCTTGGGTTGAGGGAGAACCCAAACCTACTTGGTACAAGGATGATACTTATTGTGATTTTCATTGCATTGACGGTCACCTAACGGATCGATGTTTTCTCTTACGTCACTTTTTCCAAGACCTCATTGGTAGTGAAGATATCACTCTTGAAGAACCTTGAGAAAATAGAACACCTAATGAAAATCTTAAGGTGTTCTAAAACCCATTTCCTAAACATGGCGGTGACAATAAAAAGGCTAACAAAGGCCCCTCTTCCAATAACACTGATTTGAGCTCAATTATCTCATTTATTGAGGAAGTACCATCTAGAATGGTGACCATTAAATTCACACCTTAAAGTTATGTTGTGACTACATAACAATGGAAGATATGGGTTCCTATGGAAAAACAACCTTCTACATATTTTGCAGAATGTCAAATTTCCAAACCAACAGCTTCTTCAAATCCAAAGTCAAATTATAATGCCAAATCTTCCACTCTAGGTCAGTATGACTTCATTAAACAATTAACAACCACGTTAGCACATATCTCTCTCATGGAACTACTGAAAGAGTCACCTAGCTTTCAGGATATTCTCACTCATGGTCTAAATGAATTGCATGTTCCTCATACTCTCAATGTTCAACTATTTTAGGCTATGATCACAAACCTTACGCATGAAACTCCTATCCTATCTTTTGGCCCTCAAGATATGTTGAACCCAAATTTGATAAAAAATAACTCCTTGTACATCAAAGTCTATGTTCTCGAACATAAAGTCAAGAGAGTTCTTATCGAGAATGGTTTGTCTCTTAACATCTATTCTATAAAAATTCTCCATTTACTTGTTTATACAATAGATGACATAGATGCTAATATCATTACCATTCATCGTTATGATAATATTGAGCACCAATCTTGTGGTACCATCACTCTTCCCATATAAGTAGGCCCGCAGCTCCTTGACACTATGTGTCTTGTAGTTATCTGAGACACATCATGTAACCTTCTTGGGTAGAACTTGGATACATGTGATGCACACACAGTACCTTCCACTTTCCATCAATGCATAAAGCTTCCACATAATGGTAGATAGTTCATCTTGCATGGCAATACAGATCCCTTTAGATATCGTAATTTTTTCAAAGCAAGGTACAAAAAGGAAAATTATTTTCCATCTACTGATAGCATAGCTAGATCTAGTGCAACTTCTATTATTACCAACTGTATTGATCCTGATGTAATATTGTGCCCTCATGTTTCTACCTCTTCTTCTGAATAATCTATGTCTAAAATTTCACTGAGGATATTCCTCAGGCCTCTGTGTCTTCCTCTGAAGAATCTACATCTAAGGTGTCATATGAAGTTACATTATATCTTAAAGGCTTAGGTGAGTACACACTTGACAATGTATTTCTTGTTAGAAAAATCCCATTATCACCTCGCAGCTATGGGCATCCTAACACTGCTCATTTACAAGAACCTTAAGCTTACTATCTCAGAAACACTCTTTGAAGACAATATGGATATCTAGAAGATGAACATATTCCAATCTCTAACGACTCTTGGCTATACGATGACAAGATGGTAGAATGTTATGAATCCACTTATTACACCAAGGGCCAAAAAATGATGAAAAATATGAACTGGATAGGTAAGGGCCTTGGCACATGAGGGCATGGTGTTCTTAAACCTATGAATGTCAAGTATAAACTTTACACATATGGTCTAGGATACGAGACATATGAGAAGAGGCCTATAGTCTTTGATGTATTATCTAGCGATGCAGACTCAGATTCCAAAATTGAGACTAGTTCCACACATAGCCTCTTCAAAGACCTAGCTGAAACTATGCTTTTCCTAGACTACTTATCCATTCAAACTCTTTATGTTGTTTATCCTTCCCTCATCGACCAGGACCAACAATGTCATATTTCCATGGATCTCTTTGAAAATGATGATGCCAACTAGGACTTCCTCGAGGCTTGAGACCCTTTTCCCTTGTCAGATCACAAGAAGGGTTTCGATATAAACCTTGATGCTACCACTTACTTTGACGAAGAACTTAAAATCTCCAGTCCTAAAGAAAAATAAATTAAACATAGAAAAAGACAAATCATATCTCACATAGTGAAAACCTTTCTAAGGCATTATACGAGAAGTAAAAATGAAAAAGAAAAAGAAAGAAAAGGATGCATCTCCTAGTGAAAACCTTTCAGAGGCACTAGAGAGAGGATATTTGGATCCTAGAAATATCTAAAATCTACACAAGGCTCCAAAGCATCATTTCAAGATAATGACACTTCTAATCAGCAATATCCATGGCTCTGGAGTAGGAATTATCTTACATACACTAGATGGAGACCTCATACCTAAATCTTATCATATCAACTTCCCTTATACAAATAACATGGCAGATTATGAAGCACCGATAGCGAGGCTTAAGGTTTTCTATCTCATGGTACCTACAATAATTGTGAGTTCTTGGTGATTCTCTTCTAGTCATTAATAAAGTTAAAGGAGAATATCAGTTAAAATATAAAAAGATATTACCTTATAAAATAATGGCTGGTAGCCTTAGAGGGTATTTCTGGATTATCAATTTTGAACAAGTTCCTCGTGTACAAAGAAAAGTAGTAGATTCCATGGCAACTATCACTTCCCTTCTTTCATTCGACACTAATCAAACTCACAACGAGTTCCTTGTTGAACATCTTTTGGTGCATGTACACAAATTTTCAGATTCCACCATGATTTGTGAGATTGTTGGTCCTGATAATCCATGGTACCATGATATATAAACCTTCATTCAAACTAAAGCCTATCCTCCTAATTTTAATTCAGCTAATAAAAGAGCCTTAGCATAACGTGCTTCATGCTACACCCTTCTTGTTGACACCTTGTGTCGAAGAGGCTATGATGGGACTCTCTTAAGATGTCTCATAAAGCTAATCAAATGCTAGTTGAAGTATATTTGGGTATTTGTGGTGCCCATACTAGTGGAATAGTCCTTGTAAATAATATTTTACACATTGGATACTATTGGCCCACAATAGAGGAAGATGCATGCAACTTTGTGAAGAAATGTCAGGCTTGCCAAAAACACGATAATCACATTCATGCACCCTCCCAAACCTTACAACCTATTACTTCACCTTGGCATTTTTCAAAATGGGGACTTGATTTAATTGGAAAAATAAATCCCACATCTTCTGATGGCCACACTAATATTATAACCGCCACTGAATATTTCACCAAGTGGGTTGAGGCTATGCCTCTTACTAACGTTACTTAGTGAAATATTTCTAAATTCATCTTCAACCATATTATCTATCGTTTTGGCATCCCCGCTGCTATTGTCATTGACAATGGTGGTTCTTTCAAAAATAAGGATCTCAAAGCCCTAGCTAAGAAATATAATATCCACCTAAAATGGGCTACAACCTATTATCCACAATGTAATGGCCAATCCGAAGCATCGAATAAGACTATCAAGTCCATTCTAGAAAAGACAGTCAATAAACATGAACATAATTGTCATACGCAGTTATATCCTACCCTTTGGGCTTACTGCACTTCCTTCCATACACCTACATGATCTAGTCCTTTTTCCCTAGTAAATGGCTCTGAAACCATATTACCTATCGAATTTAAACTTCCTTCACTTTTTGTCTCCCTCTAACATCTTATTCATGAAGAGGATTCTTGTTTTACACGCCTTGCGAGCTAGAATTACTCAATGAGAGACGACTTCGTGCCTTAAACCATATACAGGTATATCGGAATAGATTGCATTGTAATTATAATTGCATGATCAAACCTTGAAAGTTTGAAATTGGTGATTTTTTACTAAAGGAAAATCAAAAGAACACAACAAAACCACAAGAAAAATAGGGAAAATTTGAGCCTAATTTTTCGGGTCCTTATGTTATAAACACGAATTTGGATCGGTGCATAAAAATGTCTACCGAGGATGGAAAAGGGTTGAAGGATTTCTAATCCACGAGTCTTCGAAGAGTAACCCTTGTATTGGGGGCATATCAGTGCATCCACCTATTTTGTCATTTCACTTTGTTTCCTACTTATAACTTCTTACCTCAACATGTGTCATATGCTTTCCTTGTTAGGTTGTCATGACCATTCTCTACCACCATTTTCACCTTCCATTATGGTTTCGTTCACTTCCTTCATACCTAGTATGTTGATTTTGACATGCGAATTTCCTTTTCCTCTTCTTTGGCATGTGGTTCAAAATTTCAAAAAAATAACAAAAACATTCAAAAATGTCTTAAAAACTACAAAAACCATAAAAATTTTTTCAAAATCCCAAAGAAACTATAAAATTGTTTAGAAAATACAAAAACAAACATACATTTTTTTCGAAAATACCTTTAAAAAAATCTTGTGACAATGTAATTTTGTTCACCATTTTCTTCATTTGTTCCCAATCATCTTTTCAATCAATCAAGCTACTCTTTGCAATGTAACTTTGCATAGGGACATCACTTGGCTTTGGATTTCTCTTGGGGGCAACTTGACATCTATATATATTCGCTTCTTTATTAGAATTTTTACATTAGTGTGTTTTTGTTCACTAGCTTGTTTGCTTGTTTAACATTTGTACATATGGAATTTTGTATTGTATATTCTTAGCTTAGTTTCTTATGTTTGATAGTTCAAATAACTAGTACTCTGTGTATCTGGAATGTGCTCATGGACCAATTGCAAGAAATTTATTTGCATCCTAGTTCACATATAACTTTGGTGTGGTTCTTTCTTGTTCATATTGGGTTTCTTTCTATTACTTCTTTTATATATTTTTGTCATTTGCACATGTTGTGTTTTTCTCCTAGTTTATTTAAGCCATGGAATGTCTTCTTTTTTTTTTTTCATTTGTATTTCCAAACTTGTGAAAATCCACAAAAAATAAATATTACAAAATCCAAAAAAACAAATATTTCAAAAATCCAAAAAAATCAATTTTTTTTTTCAAACCATTCAAAAAAATAAAAACAAATTATCAAAAACTTTCAAAAAAACATTCACTTATTACAAGAATCCTGATTGGAAAACACTTAAAGTGAATCCTTCAACATTTCAATACAATCTTGATAAATGTCATACTTTTATCTATTTCCTAGTGATAGTGCCAATCTTACAACTATCACTTTCTTCCCTTTGCATGATATGATAACTCTACTTGGCACAAGTCACTCAAATGTTTTTCCTTCGTGATATAACTTCACTTGTGGCAATTTCAACTTTGGTCATTTGGAAAATGGATTTAACAAGAGTGTTATAAGGAGTCACTTTAAATCCACTCTTCCATTTTGATCCTATTCCCATTTGGGAGCATTTGTATCTACTTAATCATCATTGTGGCATGCATTAGGGGCATAGTTGATTTTCTTCTTTTTCGACTTTGTGTTGCATTGTTTATGTTTACTCTTTTGGACCACTTACAAGTAGTGTTATTACATCTTCGTTCCTTTATGACCCTAATTTTGGAACCTACTTTTTATATTGGGTTTTTTTTTTCTTTTTTTTTCTTTTCTTTGTTGTGTGTGTTTGTTTACATGCATATGGGTTAACCATCTTGATTATTTCATAGTCATGGTGACAACTCTATTATGTAACAACAAAAACCAGGTTACTCTACAAAATTACTCTCAAATGATTCTCATTCTATGAGCACAGTCCTTTCCTATTCTTATTGTACTCCCTTTTTACCTTCCTATCAAGTAGTTGTCTACCACCTTGTTGCGTCATTCATCCACTTGAGGGGGCATTCCTCTATTGTTCTTCTTGCTAGGGAATCTCAATAGTTCACAATTTTTCTCGCTCGTCGATCTACATGTAAATCTACTTATATTTAAAGCACTATTACTATACAATAGCACTTTAAAGAGGGAAAAATGTAGACACCTTAAAATTACACTTATGTTTCCACTTGTTCCTAGTATTATTCTAGTATGCCATGTTATTCACCCATTTGCACTTAATTGATTTAATTAATTAATTAATTCACATTGTACCCTTTGGATTAATTAAATTAATCCCATGTACCCTTTGTACCCCTTTGGCTAAATTAATTATTATTAATTAATTAATTAATTAATTGTGTGCACATCCTAGTCATCATCACTTGATCGACTCCACTTAGACTCCACTTGGACTCCATTTCCTTACCTAGTTAACTACACTTCTAGAATCCTAGAAAGGTGGAGGCAATTAAAATTCACGTACTGACCACCTTTGTAGATGCATATTTTTGTAATTAATCCATTTACTTCCCTAACACTTTTACAACTGCCCACTGATGCTTTTTTAGCATACTCATTTATCTGTGTGTAACTGATTCTAGCTACCATATGCTTCTATAAATTATAGGCTTACCTTCCTTTTAAATCCTCTTGGACCTGACATAAAAAAATATGTTGAATTATTTGTTTTGATAGCATTTGCATTTTGTATTTGGAGAGCACTCAAGAGCATCCACAAATCATCTCTGACATCCATCTTGCAAGGTTTCATAGGAGACCCTTATTTGAGGTTTGCATAAAAGGTTACTAGAAAGGTTTGCATGTTTTGTTTATCTTTCATTCTTAGGTGATTTTCTCCACATACAATGCCAACATTATCATCATTGTCATCAAAACTTGAAGAATCTCTCCCCAAAATTCCTGTTCATCAAGTCGGTGTCATAAACATTACCACCCCTTCACAAATTATGATAAAGAGTCATTTGAGCCTAAGAAAAATAAAAATTTCATCACTATACCCCCACCCTCTCAATTATCAAATTCATTTGATAAACCTAAGGTATATATTTCCTTGGATCACTAGGAATCTAACCAAATACCATCATTAAAATCCAGCATTTCCATATAAGAAGCAACACCCGTTTCACCTTTGTAATATAAAAGGTTGTTATCAAACAATTACACTAATCTCCTATTCGGATGTCACTCTAAGAATTATTGCAGACATCATCTTTTCAAAAGAAGGCTATTATAGAAGACCTCGATCCATAATCGTATCACCAATGATACAATTCCTTTCACAAATTTTTGGGTGCTCTTAAAACATCCACCGCTATATCATTTGAACCATCTGAAATTCCCTCTCTTAGACTAGAAGACCACGACCTTCCACTTTTTATTACCACTCAGATTAACAACATCTCCATCAAGAGGGTCATGATTGATAGCGGTGCCACCATTAACATCATATCATCTCTCACCTTTGACCAACTCAAATTACCCAACACCATTATCACTCAAACTCTGGTTCTATTATGATCCTTCAACGACACTATCACACCCACATTAGGCATTGTCATACTCTTTCTTAAGGTTGATGTCAAAAACTTGATCGAACTCTTCTACATTATACAAGGATAGTTTTAATACAACTTGTTACTAGGATGCCCTTGTATACTTTGTTGGGGTGTGGAGCTTGTTTTTGGTCTTCTTGAATCAATGTTGAAATCTTGGAGCTCAAGCGGTTAAGTTTGGAGACTTGGGAGAATTCTACTGATCATTTTGCTGTGATGTTGCTATGTTGTTGCTATGCCATTGATGTTAATATTCGTTAATATGTTGTTAATTTTCTCGTTAACGTCGTGACTATTTTTCTAGCCATGGGAAGTTGAAAGATCGCGACTTTCAAACTTCTAGGTCAGCTTCGGGGCTTCTTAAAAGGATTTTAATCCTATAAATAGAGGTGTTAGGGTATCTTGAAGATATCTTGAGTGTTCACGAGGTCTTGAGTCTTAATGATCAAGAGGTGATCAAGAGTGATCAAGGATAAGCAATTGAGTGTCAATTTTGGTTTAGATGTGGTTTAGCATCTTTGGAATTCTATTATGAGTTCATAAGCGAGATAAAACTATGAGATTTTTTTTAACTCTTGTTGATAATAAAATATGAGCAAGTTCTTGGTGGACGTAGCCCACATTGGGTGAACCACGTTAAATCTTGTCTTGTCTTCTTTTGTGCATTATTCATTTATGTTGTTATATTTCTACAAGTATAATTCTACTATATAGTTTCCTATAGCTGTGGTTTGAGGAATTATTTCGCGTATTTGTTCTCTCGATTCCTAACAATTGGTATCAGAGCTTTGGTGGGTTTTGCTGAAGTTGTAAATCATAGGAAAGTTTAGCTTGAGTGGGAGCTATGGTAGATGAGGGAAGATCGAGGGTTGAGAAGTTCAATGGGTAGAAATTTGGTTTGTGGAAGATGCAAATGGAGGATTACTTATATCAGAAGGACCTCCATGTTCCTTTGGCTGGAAAAGCAAAGAAACCTACAACCATGTTGGATGAGGATTGGGAGTTGCTGGATAGAAAGGCACTCGGGGTAATTCGTTTATGCCTTGCATCTTCGGTTGCTTTCAACATATCACAGGAGAAGACCACGGAAGGTCTCATGAGTGCGTTGGGGAAGTTATATGAAAAACCCTCTGCCTCTAATAAAATATTTTTGATGAAAAATTTATTTACTATGAAGATGTCGAGAATGGTTCTGTTGCTGATCATTTGAATGAATTTAATATGGTTGTGAGTATGTTAAACTTGGTAAAAATTGAATTTGATGATGAGGTCAGGGATTTGTTGATTTTGTGCTCCTTGCCAGATAGCTAGGACAACTTGGTTATGGATGTAAGTAATTCAGTCTCTAATAACTCAAAGCTAAAGTTTGAGGATGTAATAGGTGTGATCCTAAGCGAGGAAATGCAAAGGAAGAGCACTAAAGATTCTTCTACTTCTAGAAACAATTTGATAGTGGAGAGTAGAGGGAGACAAAAGAATATAGGGAAAGGTAACCATGGGAAGTTGAATGATCGCGAAAGGTCAAAGTCCAAGAGTAAGTTAGAATGTTGGCATTGTGGGAAGGTTGGTCATGCTAAGAAAGATTGTTGGGCTCTTTGGGATAAGAAGAACAAGAAGGAGGAAACTAAAGAGGTAAATTTGGTAGCAGGTGATGTTTGTTAAGATTCCTTAATTCTTTCTTTAGATAATATTGTTGAATCTTGGGTGCTAGATTCATGGGCGTCTTTCCATGCCACCCCACCTAGACATTACTTTACTGATTTTGTTCAAGGTGATTTTGGACATGTATATCTGGTGATGATGAACCACGCAACATAGTAGGGAAAGGTTGTGTTCAGGTGAAAATGTAGAATGAGAACACATGGCTACTTAAGGACATTAGGCATGTGCCTAAGTTGAGGTGGAACTTTATATCAGTGGGATAGCTACGTAGTGATGGCTGTATAGTTAGTTTTACAATGGATTCTTGGAAGGTTACCAAGGAGCTCTTGTGGTTGTAAGAGGTAAGAAAATTGTACTTTGTATTTGACCGGTGGTGCTAATTATTACAATTTAGTTGCTTTGTAGATGGAGATGCAACTTTGTGGCACAGAGACTCGATCATAAGGGCATGCAGATTATAAAGGATAGGTTACCCAAATTAGAGGAGTTAGATTTGGACTTCGTGTGAGGACTGTGTTTATGGGAAACAAAAGTAGGTGAGATTCCTTAAGGTTGGATCTACCAAGAAGGAGGGTAAGTTGGAGTTAGTGCATACAGATGTATGGGGGCCAACTAAGGTAAAATATATTTGTGGTTCATGTTATTTTTTCACTTTCATTGATGATGCAACTAGAAAAGTTTGGGTATATTGCATTAGAAAGAAATATGATGTGTTTGAAACTTTCAAAAGATGGAAAGCCTTGGTTGAGAATGAAATAGGTCTTAAGTTGAAATGTCTCAGGTCGGATAATGGAGGGGAATATTGCAGCAATGAATTTATTGATTACTATTCAGTAAATGGGATCCGCAGGCAAAGAATAGTTCCAAATACTCCACTGGAAAATGGAGTGTCGAGAGAGAGAATGAACAAGAAAATCATGGAGCGTGTTAGGTGCATGAGGTTACATGCGGGGCTGCCACTCATGTTTTGGATAGAAGAGGTAAACACAGTTGTTTATCCGATTGAGAGGACCTTCTATGGCTTTGGATGGAGGTATACCTAGGGAGGCTTGAGTGCAGTAAGAAAATTGATTACTCATTTCTTAGAGTATTTGGATGTGAGGTATTTTTCACATTGATAAAGATGATATGACCAAGTTAGAGGCTAAGTCGAGAAATGCACCTTTGTTAGATATGGTGAAGATGATTTTGGTTTCGTGTTTGGAGTATTAAAGACAAGAAAATATTTCGGTCTAGAGATATTGTATTTAATGAAAAATTCATGTATAAAGATTAGTTGCAGGAAGCAAAGAGGAATCAAAGAAAGAATACAAAGTTTTAGAGGACATTGCTGCAGCAAAGAAGGTTTCTAAGGGTTAATGAAAAATTCATGTATAAAGATTAGTTTCAGGAATGCAAAGAGGAATCAAAGAAAGAATACAAAGTGTTAGAGGACATTGCAGCGGCAAGGTGTCTAAGGGTCCGGTTCTGTGTACCTACTCATTAGGAACCCTAAACTCCTGAGGTGAGAAGGTCTTCTAGGGTAAGAAGGGAACCTAAATGATTTAATCCATCTTTGAATTATTTATTGCTCACTAACAATGGAGAGCCAGAGTGCTTTGAGGAAGTAGTGTAGGTGGATGCCAGGAAGAAGTGGGAGTAGGCCATGGATGAAGAGCATAGATCTCTTATGGAAAACTAGACTTGGGATCTGGTGGAGTTACCCAAGGGAAAGAGAGTGCAGAACAAGTGGGTGTATAGAATCAAAGAGGAAGATGGAGGTAGGAAACAATACAAGGCCTGGTTGGTGGTCAAAGGATTTGCACAGAAGAAAGGTATAGACTTTGATGAATTTTTTTCTCCGGTTGTTAAAATGAATTCTATTAGGACTATTCTTGGTTTAGTTGCAGTAGAAGACCTACACTTATAACGGTTGGATGTGAAGACTACATTCCTTCATGGTGTGTTAGAGGAGGAATTATACATGTAGTAGCAGCCATAGGTTTATGAGGTTAAAGGAAAGGAGAGGTTAGTGTTAAAATTGAAGAAGAGATTGTATGGCACGAAACAAGCTCCACGGCAGTGGTACATGAAGTTTGCGGATTTTTATGCGGGAGCAGGGTTACTCCAGGTGTCACTCAAACCATTGCGTGTACATCAAGAAGTTTCTTGATGGTAGTTATATTATTTTGTGCCTGTATTTAGATGATATGCTTGTTGCAGGGAAGAACATGCATGAAATAAAGGTACTCAAGAAGCAGCTAGGTGACTCCTTTACTATGAAGGATTTGGGGGCAGCAAAAAAATCCTTGGTATGAGAATAACTCAAAATAGGAAGGAGAGGAAGCTGATATTATCTTAAGAAGATTACATAAAGAATATCTTGGAGAGGTTTAGTATGCAAGATCCTAAATCGGTTCATACTCCTTTGGCAGGTCACTCTAAATCATCAAAGGAGCAGAGTCCCAAGGCGAGGAGGATACAATCTAGATGTCCAGAGTACCGTACTCATCCGTAGTTGGTAGCTTGATGTATGTTATGGCATGTACTAGGCCTAAAATTTCCCATGCGGTGGGAGCAGTAAGCGGGTTTATGAGTGATCTAGGTAGAGAGCACTGATAGGAAGTAAAGTGGATCCTTCGGTATTTGAGAGGGACCATGGGAGAAGCATTGTGTTATGGTGGATCAGACACTACATTACGTGGATATGTAGATTTGACATGGCAGGAGATTTGGATAGTAGGAGGAGAACGACAGGTTACGTATTTATGGTTGTTGATACAATGGTGAGTTAGATTTCATGGTTACAAAAGGTTGTGGCTTTGTCAACCATAGAGGTTGAGTATGTTTCTACCACAGAGGAAAGCAAGGAGATGATTTGGCTACAACAGTTGTTTTATGAGTTGGGTCATAAGCAGGAAGTTGGGAGACTACACAACGATAGTCAGAGCACTATTCATTTGGTGAATAACTCCACTTTCCACTCTAACATGAAGCACATTCAACTGAGATATCATTTCATCATGGTAGCTTTGGAAGAAGATAAGTTGAAGCTGGAAAAGATTCATACCAGTCAGAATCCTATGGATATGATGACTAAGGCGGTCACAAGGGAGAAGTTAAAGTTGTGTTCAACTTTGATTGGCCTTCATGGTTGAATATGAATGGTTAAAAACTTTTCTTAGTGGCAATAGTCTCTAGGTGAGAGATTGTTAGGGTGTGGAGCCTGTTTTTTGGTCTTTTTGAATCAATGTTGAAGTGTTGGAGCTCGAATGGTTAAGTTTGGAAACTTGAGAGCATTCGCATTCATTTTTGTGATGTTGTTATTAATATGCTGTTAATATGTTGTGAATTGGTTGTTAACGTCGGGATTTTTTTTCCAGCCGTGGGAAGTTGAAAGATCGTGACTTTCAAACTTCTAGGGTCAGATTTAGGGCTTCTTAAAAGGATTGTAATCCTATAAATAGAGGTGTTAAGGTATCTTGAAGATATCTTGAGTGTTCAAGAGGTCTTGAGTCTTAATGATCAAGAGGTGATCAAGAGTGATCAAGGATAAGTAATTGGGTGTCAATTGTGGTTTAGATGTGGTTTAGCATCTTTGGAATTCTGTTGTGAGTTCATAACTAAGAGAATACTATGAGAGTTGTTTTAATCTTGTTGATAATAAAATATGAGCAAGTTCTTGGTGGATGTAGCCCACATTAGGTGAACCACGTTAAATTTTGTCTTGTCTTCTTTTCTGCATTATTCATTTATGTTGTTATATTTCTGCAAGTATAATTCTATTATATAGTTTCCTCTTGCTATGGTTTGAGGAATTGTTTCCACGTATTTTTTTGTAATTCCTAACACTCATCATGCACTTTTTTCCTTCCACCCTCCATCATTGTCTAAAATATGAACATGAAGGTCAGACTTTCATTGATCCAAATCTATTCGCTAACTGCTACATGATATACCACCCAAATGACGTCCTTGTACCTAAATCATATCGAGCCATCTAATGAAGCATCCACTAGCACATTTATCCCTTCTTCCAAATTACCAAATGATTCCTCTCTTGGTGAGGCTATAAAACACCTTATGCTCGGGGAATATTGTCTCCTCATGCTTAACTCCATCCCTTCACCCAAAACATATGGCTTCCCTGATAAACAAACCAGGTATGACCCAAACATAGGAGATGTTATCTCTTATGCTTTGTCTTATCTCAAAAAAACTTATTCTATGGGTTACTTGACAATCCTCAATCCCATACTATTAATCCACACCATGTCATGCCTTTCACATTGAACTTCAAAGCTCTCGGTAATCTAAAATTTTCCTATATGTACCTTCATCGTTGTGCATGGAGGTGTTTTGGCCTCAAGCATTATGAACAAGGAACCCATGATAAACCCATTTTTGTTCCCTTAAAACCTATGAGAAAAAAAAATTAGGTTATAAAAGGTTCACTTCCAAAATGTGTGAAGCCACTACATCTAAACTTTCTCCATCCATAACTATTTCGAACTAGAACCATCACCACGTGAGACTTGAAGATCCCATGGACACAGACGACACTATACCCATCCCACCTAAATTTTTTAAATCAATGTTATATCTTTAGGGCCACTCACCTATCAATCCAACCAATCCACCAAATCATTACCTCTTGTTTGGCCATAAATGGTTGATGAGGATTCACCTACTATAGATATCCTACGGTGTTAGGACAATGAGGATATCATTTCCCATGTGGGAGCTGAAGACTGTTTTCTTCAAAAATCCCTACATCCGACACACCAACTCTCCTTAATTAATCCACCCTATACATTAACTTAGGTACCCATTAGGATCCTTGCATAGTTAAGTTCGGTGAATCTCTAGATCCATAAGAATTAAATGACATCACCTCATTCTTAATGAAATATCGCCAAAATTTTTCTTGGACATACAACGATATTCCTAGAATCGATCCTAACATTTACATACAAAAATAGTCACATATCTTGATACTAAGTCAATTAAACAAAATCTTCGTAAAATGCATCCTCATAAAACTCTCCTTATTAAGAAAGAGTCCTATAATTTACGAGATAACACCCTAGTGACGTTGGGACATCACTCACCTAGACCGAGTGATCACCCAAAGTGTGCAAAGGTGTCGAGTCCCTCTTTAGGGTTTTGTAGCAGGATCTTAGCGTGATGAAGGAAGAAACATGTATATCCATAACTAATCCACCATTCTACAATGCATCCTACATTTGGACCTATGAAAGAACAAGCTTTAAATAGTAATCATGATTGAATAAATAAAACACACTACTTAATTACACACTGGGAATGACACTTAGATTCAACCAATATCTTCCATCTATTAATAAACATAGAAGCTTCTTACAATAATGTCAATCTATACCAATGCATGCATGGATCTGATATAGTAATTCAATCATATGTGTATATCTCTATACCTTCATACATCCATCACACATATATCTTACTACTATGTGATTCATATCATATATATAGGGTGGGGACTTTCCCTTCACCACTTATCTATTCCAAAAATAGGTTGCATGCTATTAATAGCCATGTGTCATTTATAGGCATAGCCACACATGCAAGTGTGCTATCTATAGACATCTTACGCTTAATCGAATTGTCAATCCTATTGTTAGCTTGTCTCAATGCAAAACTCTTCGATTCGATCCTCCAAATATATAAAATGCATGGCCCACACATCTCTCAGCATTGTTGGTGTGTTCCACACACCATCTTCTAAAAATAGTTCGTCATGCTCAAAATCAGCTAAGTCCCAAAAGATGAAGTTGCCCTCCATGTGCGGGTCCTTCCTTTCCCTCGTGCCTTTGATCCTGGCTTTCTCTCCCACATGGAATTCTTGTGTGATCTCTAACAAGTATTATCTTATCAACATTACCCCACACTAATCTCATTTTCATCCCAATAATGGGTATCTCCAAAAATTGAAGTAAAATTGAAGTTTGACCACTTTCTTCTTTCCTTTTGCTGCACATGAGATGCCTTCTTAGGTGCCACTTTTACCTTACAAACGTCTCCTATTTAACTCTGAAACTTTGCAAATCAAACCCTAGCTTGATTCAATCATGCCCTAGGTAGAAACTTCATGCCCTAACTCCTCTCTGTCTCCCTGTTTTACTCAAACCCTTCACCATTAGGGATGCAAGCTTCTTTTCACACAGATCTATTTGTCAAGCTCAATTTCACACCCTTCACACCTTAACCCGATCACTCGGCTCTTTGCACTTAGCTCTTTTCTCAAATACTCTTTAGTCAGTAAACAGTAAAAATGAATCCACATCCCATCCTTATATAATTTTTCAAATTTTGATGCATTTATTACTCCTTCACCTACCAAATATCATCTCATTCATTGACCAAATTCGTTCATTCACTTGGTACATCTTCATGCCCCAATTTATAACCTTCAAGCGCACCTTCCTACCCTCTAGTCATAGAATTCTCTTCAAAGCATGTGCTCTTACACCTAAGTACCTCATCACTTTGTACCTTCTTGGTAGTTATCATAGTCTCCACTTACCTCACGTTATGTTGTCCTTTCATTCATCTCCATCCTTGGTCACTTTTGAGAAGCAATCTTCTTTTGACTTAAAGCACACCCGTAGAGCCTTATTACTTTCACCTTTCAATTCCCATAGTCATTTACTTGGATAAATACAACCACCCCACACTAAAGGTATGTGCAGTCCTATGTGCATAAACATTCTTCATAAATTAATTAGCTTCATGTGTGCAAGCATGTTTATTACATAAGAACAACAACTAAATTGAAAAAGTATAGCGACAATGAAGGAAATAAATTAAAGAAATACATGATTGAAAACCTAATCTAATTGGAAATACTGCCTTATTATAAACACCAAGAAGACTTATTTATAGTAGGGCTTTAGCCTACTTTCGTTAAAAAAACCAGGTAGCCGTGTTCCATCAAGTCCTTCTAATTGGCAAGCACCTGATTCAAGTATATAAGTGATGACATATGGCCCCAACCAATGTACTTTGATCTTTCCTAGATGGTGTAAGAACTTAGAGTCATAAAGAAGTCACATTTTTCCCATCCAAACTTCTTATCCCTTATGTTTCTATCATAACATACCTTCTACCTAGCCTTTTCCTACGTTTGACTCCATCATGTTATGGCTCATCTCTCATCCAGTTGAGTCATCTTCTCGGTATGCTCTTCTAAATCTTGTTCGTTAGCTAGACCTCCAACATGTGCAATGCACAAAGAAGGTAACATAAATTCTATAGGAGAACAACTCGTAAAAACCAGCTGAAACGGTGTGGCTTTATTCAATCTCTTGTAAGTTTCTCTATATGCTCAAAGAATAGTCAGTAACTTTGTCTTCTTTCACCTTCTTTGTCTTCATGGGTTCGTGATAGGCGTGTATATCCTTATCCGCACTATCCAAGACCTCACGCACCCCTTTTGAATGTTCAATATCTAGGTTCTCAACTTCTTCATCATCCACAATGTAAACCATCTTTCCTTCTATTTCTCAAGTCAAGCACATTCAAGTAGTATGGAGTCCATTTCTTCTTCCTTTTCAAAACACACTCTAGAATTTGTCTCGCCAAATAATTCCCGAATATGCTCTTCTTATTTTTCAATATCTCCCATAGTTAAGTGCTTGATACCACATGTACCATTGTGGAATTCTTCTATTAGCTCATTCCCTTGATCACATCCAACTTCCCTCTTGTATTGTCCATCGTGTCCTATTTGAAATAATACTCCTTGTAGAATAGAATATGGATGGTGACTTGAGTAATCTTTCTTTTAGTCTTTGCATTGGCACCATCGGAAAGTTGAATTCATTGAGATAATTCTAAATATCTATGTATTCACTAGGGATTGTGTTAATGGATAAAATTGCTACATCTAGGAAATCATCATCATCACAAGATGAACCTAAACCATTATAGGCTCGAAAGAGTGCATCCGTATTGACATGATTCTTTCCCGCCTATCTATAATATCAAATTTGAATTCTTGTAGAAAAATTATCCATCTTACTATCCTCCATAATGGGTTAAGATTATTTACAATATATTTTCGAGCTCGATGATTTGTTACAACTGTGAACTTCTACCCTAGCAAGTAATTTCTAAACTTTTTATAGTAAAAATGATAGCTAGAGCCTCTTTTCGATTCTAATATAATTTACCTCAAGACTTTGCTCATTTGTTTGTTCCCAAAGTAAACTGGATGATCATTCCCATTTTCATCATTTTGGCTTAAAGTACTTCCTAGTGTTGCATCTAAGCATCAATATACACAATGAATGGCTTGCTCCATTCTGGAATTCTTTAAACCAGATGAGGACACCAAATTCTCCTTGATTATTCAAAAGATTCATGCACCTTCTTTCCTGGTTCATAAGTAACATCCTTCTTTCAAGAACTGGGTTAGTGGCTGTGCAATCTTTGAGAAATTCTTGATGAACCTTCTATAGTAACCCAAATGGCCTAAATATTATCTCAACTTACTTCTATTCATAGGAAATGGTAACTCTTTGATTTTTAAAACCTTATCAGGATCAATACCAATACCATCTTTGGATATAACATGCCCTAACAAAACTCCTTTAGAACATCCAAAGACACACTTTATACGGTTTAGTGAGGCTTGTGCTTAATCTAGCCTTTAAAATGTTGTTTCCATCTCAGTGCGGGTGGTCCATCTTGCTCCCATAAATATAAAAATCATCCAAAAATACTCTGATGAAGCTTCCAATGTAGGGTTCAAACACCCTATTCATCAAACATTGGAATGTTTCGAAGCATTACACAACCCAAAAGGCATAAATCTATAAGAAAATGTTCCCTAAGGAGTGATGAATGTGGTCTTCGATTGATATTTCTCGCTATACAAACTTGGTTGTATCTATTATATCCATCAGCAAAACTATAGTACTCTTGGCCAGCTACTTCATCCAAGATTTGATCTGAGAATGGAAGAGGGTAATGATCCTTCTTTATTACCTTGTTGAGCTTCCTATAATCAACACAAATGTGTAGCTTCCCATTCTTTTTTATTGAGATCACAATGGGAGAAACCCATTATGAATTGTCCACAACAAATATGAATCTTGCATTAAACAACTTATCTATTTCTTCTTTTTCAGTCTTGGAAAAAATAGGATGAATTCTATATGAAATTTGCTTTATGGGCTTAAGCACCATCTACCACTCAATAGAATGTTCTACCCAACGTACTTGATGGAGTTCCTTGTAATCAAAAGTGAATAAGTGTATGTACCTTCAAAAGAGTGGAGGTAGGATTCCTTCTCACTCTCCATCACAACATCACCAATCTTTATTTGTTGGAGAATATCATCAATTTCTTCTTCAAATAATCTTATGGGTTCATGATTTGGTGTGACTAAAAGGATATCCATGACCGAAACATCAACCTCACTATATTCATCTTTTATGTCCACTTCATTGGTACTAGAGTAATCAGAGGATGTCCAATCATCAGTTTCATCACTTGAATCCATAGGTTCTGTCTTATGATGCTGAGGGATCACGTTTATCTTCACCATCTCTCTGCCATTTCCAAGTGTCATGAAGCCTTCATTCCAGTAGTTTCTTGCATGAATTTTCCTTAGCCATGGTCTTCCCAACAACATTGGGTATGCATCAGCATACCATTTTTCATCACCTAAAATTCTACCACACATACAATACCCATAACAAATATTTCCACATTTGAAACAACACCTTCTCGGTTTAGTTTTCCCTTATATAATGACCTTAACATAAGTGTTAAGGGGTGATCAATTTTAAATCCAACATATTCATTACAAATTCAGTCATTACATTAACTGCAACACCTCCATCTACTAAGACATCATGAATTGAAATACCATTACATAATACCTCATCTTGTGGAGCATAGGGATCCACCTCTACTTCCAAAACAAGGACCTCAACCTCCTTCCTTTGTCGAGCATTAATTCCACTTCGCAACTCTCGCCTCTTCTCAGAAGACATAGCCATAAGTTGACCATATGTAATATTTGCAGGCCTTTTAGATAGATCTTCTAAGATGGAGTATGGTCCTTGTCCCTATGAAATCAAAAAATCCTACACACCTAACTTTCTTCTCCTATGTTTCTTACTAGTTTCTCCTTTCATCTTCTTAGGATCATTTCCATCTTGGTTATCTTTTTATTTCTTTATTTTTGTTACAAACACATCTATTTCATTATTTATGCTCCTATCTACTACATCAAAAGAATTCACAGGTGCTTTTCCTTTATCATTATCTCTTGTACCAGATGTAAAAGCTCTATCTAGACAATTATACTTATAATGACCCTTTTTATGACAACCATAACATACAACGTCAGATATATTTCTTTTTGGACCTCTATCTCCTCCCTGAGAACTAAATTTTTTTCCTTAAAGAATATTAATAGTTAATTGGCCCATCTTCCTGAGAGCAGGTCTTCATACTCAATAGATGTAATAGGAGAAATATTTGTGCTCACCGAGAGTGGTTGTGGATTCGGACCAAAGGTGTTGGTGTAGGCTTTACCTTAGCAACAATTTCTTTGGGCTCTTCTTCCATACTTTCTTCTTATCTTCTTGTAATCTCTCCTTTGTTAGTTCAAGGGTCATTGGGTGGTCATACTTCACTCATTTTCTAATCTCTTCCTTCATCCCAAGAATGAAGTGCTTACAAAGGAGATTATCCACATCATTCATCAACCCATCCACTAATCCTTCCTTAGGATCTGGGCATCGAGCTTCCTCCTTAGCTCAGAACACGAGCACGATAATTCCTTGTCTTCTCCTTCTCTCCTTGGGATATCTTTATGATATCAATCATGAGATCTACATATTTCTGTTGTTCACCAAATTCTTCAAGAAAACTTTCAGTTAATAAATCCCATGATTTTTTCACATTATCACCTAGTGTTTCAAACCACCTAAGGGTTGAACCATCCAAAAAGGTAGGAAAAAATTCAGTCCATTGTTCCCTTCTTATGAGGCCATTAAAAATGTAAGATCATTTAAATTCTTAAATGAAAGAGGAAGCATCTTCATTAGATTGGGCTGAAAAATAGGAATCTTCCCCATTTTCAAAAGTAACCACAGTGAAATACTAACCCACAAGTACAATCAACAAGACTTATGTGCACAAATAATTGGAATCACTATAATAGAAAGTGACTTTACACCTTTCTACAATAAAATAGAAATGACCATGGTAAACTATGGTAAAACTTGACTTACTGTGGTAAAAACTGACTTTACTATGGTAAACACTATTCATGGTAAAAAGTGAAGTTACTGTGGTAAATACTATTCACGGTAAAAAGTGACTTTACCATGGTAACTACTATGCACAGTAAAAACAAGGTTACCCTCCAAATGATTTTTGACTAAGTGGGAATATCTCTCCAGAAAATCCACCAACGAGGAATGGTCCCGACAATGAGAACCAAAATGTCATCACCAACTGGCACTATGATAATTCTCCACCGGGAACTCCTCATGCTATGATTATTTACTAATGCACAACTTTTAGTTTAGTGGAAGTAATATGGAAATACAATAACAAGACATAACACAAGAATACCATAGACTATGATACAAAGGAATGATGAAAAATTTGAAATATAAGTGTAAATTATATTATCAACATGAAATTGTTACAATCTCACCCATGAGGTACTTCAAGTGTTACCAACTCCACTTGCCTTCCAACAATAACTATGGGAGAAACTTCACAATTACACCTCTTAATGGCTTCTTTAACACACTTTCTTATACAATATTTCTCACTACTTCCTTCTATGCTAAATGAGGGGGGTGGCCTCTTTATTTATAGAAATTTCAGGCTTATCCACCTTATCTCTAAGATAGGATAAGAAATATACTCTGACGAATCATATTCCATACCTTAACTCTTATCTTTACATGTAAGCTTATCTTTTAAGATAAGATAAACCTTATCATTTCACATGGGTTCCACCTTTTTAGACTTTTTACAAATAAAATACACAAAATATTTATGACATCACTCCTTGTCCTTATTACTAATATAATATTTCTAATTCCTAATCATGTAGACCCTACTTCTCTACTTACCCTAACTTTGACATTTTAACATTACCGAACCACTTACAACAAATATTTACTTTTTACCACAACATTCCTATTGTACTTTGACTATTACCGTACTATACATTATTGGCAAAATGTTGCACCAAGTAGTGTCGTTATCTTCTATCGGATGCCACTACTAATTATACTTAACAAAATCCTATTCCTAATACATACATTAATGAAATAGAAATTACGAAGGAAAATTTTAGTGTCGACAAACCATTCAATCGAAGGATGGATACTCATATAAAAATTCTTCCCACATTGACCAACCTTAAAAATACATCAAAATCAAAAGCATCCAAGAAAGCTTCTTGTATCGATAATATTTCTTCAAAATATGAATATGGGGCTATCATCCCTTTTAAGTCTTTGAAAAGGAGATCCCTTTCTCCCATGCCATCCTACACACACAAAATCCATTCTAATCATCTTATCAAAATACAAGTTGTTCAAACCCACATTTCTATCATAATTTATGTAACTACCCATTGATAATCTTACTTAACATTTGATAAGGTCACAAGTGCAAGTTTTTTTGACACCCATCAAGTATATATGTCAAATCCATAGTGGGGAAATCATTCTAATTTTACCTCATTTTATTTAGTTACATTTTTATTTATCACATTTTTTGGATCACGTTTTTAATTCATTTTTAATAAATCAAACATTTAACCACATCTAAAACATATTTAACTAAACATTTTAACATATCACATTCATCAAAATCCATCTAGAAACATTAACACATTTTTCAATACAAACACACAACATATACCAAAAATGTAAATACATAATCCATCATCAACATCATCCTATATATATAAGAAGTCTGGTATACATCATAATCAATGTCTAAAAGATCAATATATGTCATCATACAAAAATGGGCTTCTATGAGCCTATGCCATCATATACAATCAAATAGTAAAATCAACATCCTCAGGCATCATGCTAGCACCACCCTCTCCTCCAAGAGCAGGTGTGCCTCAAGCTATACCAACATCTCCACCATCTCTAGGAACACTTATGATAACAACGTCACCTCCAGCTCCTCCCTCACCACCTTCCACTCTCTCTGGCCTCCAAGGTGGTTGTCCCATGATCGTCGCACTAGCACTAGGCCTCGCTACTATTATGGCTGCCCCTCTCACAACCACATGATCCACATACAAGGTGACATCCCGGTAGTTCTTGATGATCAGATCCACATAGTAGTCTCTCCCTTCCCACATTGCATCACAGTGTGCCAATGAAATCATACCAGATGGAGGAGGTGTTACATATGCTCCCCCTCACCTGTCGATGATCAAGCCATCACCGATAGCTCCGCACTTGATATAGAAGACCATGTGATCCCCAAGGCCTTCCTTAATGAATCCCTATGTCTGTTGTACTTGTCTCTATCGGTAGAGACATGTACAAGATGTGCCTAGAGAATATCTCTCTCTCCCATCATGGTATCTCTCTACCCTTAGTATGTCCCTCTCCATAATTAATCCATCCCTCTCTCTAATAAGGGTATCCAGACACCAATAAAATCATCGCGTTCTCTTTGAGTGACGTCTCACTCTTCCTCCTCATAAAAATTTGGCTCTGCTACCTCTACTTGTGCTCCTTCCTCCACCCAAGCAGATACCCATCTCACTCATTGTGCAAATCTCTACGCTACTTGAACTCTATCAAAACCTCTCAAATCTGGAGCCCACCATGTAATATACTCTAGGGTAACCCCCACATCATCAATCAAAACAATAACTCCCTCCTCATTGGGGCTTGTTTCCCTAGTAACTCCTCAATAACTACAGTCTCAACATTGCTGCCCTCAGAGTATCTACATATGTCTCCTCCTACCTATATTGAACGGATCCTTGGGAACTCCATGTTGTAATCCAAACTACCTCCTAACATGATCAAAATGCAGCAGCTCATGCTCACAGGATCTTTGTACCTAGAGCCACATAGGCTATTGTAAGAAAATCAAATCATGTGGGTACTCGGACCAGGCCCATAAATCCAAATAAGGTCTCCATATAACATCCCCCACCCTTAGTCTAGTCAACAAATCCCTACAAAATCTAGCCCTCTTCCTCTTCCCTACATAGCCTGTGTCTGATCTTAACCACATGAAGCCGTGGTTATGATCACTGATGGCCCTGTGGTGACTATTTTTGCTGACTAATAGCTATATGCTCAAAATCCCATACATGTAACAGAAAACCAACATCTATACCATAATGCTTGTGAGCCCTCTAGGCCCAAAAATCTCTAAATGTATGTGCAAGTAGGGTAGGTCCCCACTCAAAAAGAGTTCTATAATCCATCATCTCGACACCACCCCTGTCATCATTCATGGAAAATTACCATGCCCGAAATTTGGCAATGCATAACACATTATGGCCATCATAATCATAGTCATCCGAACATGACTCACTCTCTTGGGAAAATAAACACATCTATAAGAAAACCCCCCAAAGTCATATCTAATGTCTCTAACATCCTCTCCATAAAATTTACCCTTCACCTCATCCCTCTCTACCTCAGTGATGGTATACACCATTGAACTATAGATCGGTAATCTCATGATATAGTGAACATCCTCCAAAGTGATAGTAATATCTCCTATGGGTAACCAAAATGTATTGGTGGAAGAGTTCCACCTCTCTAGCAGTGCCAAAATCAAACTAGGGAATATATAAATCTATCTATAAAACCTTATGGAACCAAAACCCATAGCATCCACGAGTTCCCAATCCTCATCTGACATGTCCTCTCTCACCTGCTCTAAAATCAAGGGTATACGATCGTGAATATTCAATTTCACCTCCACCTACAAAAATAAACAAAACCATCAATTAGTATCATCAATAAGTATAACAACAATATGTCAACAAAATATCAACAAAACTTACATCAATATTTTACACCAACAACATCTAAAAACATCAAACATTCATACTTCACAAAAATGTCAAAAATACAAATGAATCTTGCCAATGATTCTACTACAAATCATAGGTGATTGCATAAATCAATGATGTTTTTGGTTTGGGCACTCGTATCCGCCAAAAATGGCCACAAGATCATAAAAATACTAAAAATCAAGAAAAAATAGGTCAAAAATTGACTCACCTCAGCCGTAAGAGGTTTCCTTTGTCTGTTAGAGGATGTCATTTCTTAGAATCTCCCAAAATCACCTCGAGGTGCTCAAATTTATCTGCACATTCATTTCTTTACCCCACAGTTAAAATAAACAACCAAATGGATTAGCTTATTATATACCATATTTTTACCTTGATCCAATAGTTGACATTTCTACCTTCAATCGCAAGTGATTGTCGTAAACACTAGTTGTAGACACCTAAATTTCGATCAAAGCAATCCTATTCTAACATTGACCGACTATCTTCAAATCCTTTCACTCTACTTCAAATAATGAATTTTTTTAATCTAAATCTACTTCTAGCTCACTCAAGATGCCATTTTATGAAAAATTGATGGGTGATTTTCCTCTTAATTGGCTAGTTTCACTTTGATTGAGTCTTCTATCTCGTATTTGACTAATGAACCATATCATTGGATATCTCATGCTTCAAACACTTCCAAATCTTCCAAATCTAATTTAAGTGGTCAACCCCCTATTAACCTCAAGGTAATGTACAAATAGAATCCACCAATAAAACCAATGTTCGCATCATGGAGAAAATGGTAAGTAAAATAGGCCACAATTGTCACTTAAAAATTCATCTTGCCATTTGGGCCTATAGAACATCAATGCACACTCCTACTGGTGCCACCCCTTACTCACTGGTATATGGCACTGAGGCCATTTTGCCTCTAGAAATTGATCTTCCTTCCTTGAGAATATCCCTTAGATATTATCTAGACAAAGATGTGTTATCCTGTAAAATTGACAAGGGCAATTTTGTAGGTAACAATACAAAAATTCCATTTTGGTCCCTTGAAGAGGTCTGATAACATTCAAAATGGCCTAAAACTCCCTTTCTAAAATCAATTTTTATAGAACTTAGCCATTTTTTTAACTTCTTTAGAGCCAAGCGCTTGATTATTGTGGTGTCAACATTCCAAAAATTGCACCTTTTTAAAGCTCGGGCGCAAGAAATGTTGTGTCGACATCATGAAATGTACACCCCTTAAAACCCTTTGCACATGAGAATTGAGATGTCAACATAATTAAACATGTGCTAAGTATGTGCACGAAGGCACTAAAATTATCATGTAAACATCGAAAAATGTGAACTTAAGGCGTTGAAAGAGTGGTGTTGACATCAATGAAGCTGCACTAAAGCACCCTTTTATAATGTCGACACTCTCAAAGTTGCGCCAAAGAAAGTTGGTGAAATAATTAATGCCAGGATTTCTGTAAATAGATGCTCAACACCTATCATTTTCACAAATTGAAAATTGTGAAAAGTGTTTTCTCTGCGCCTGTCAGTTGTCCTTGTCACCCCCATGTGCCATTTTTCAAGCTTGTGGACCCCAACGTCGTCCTTCGTTCTTTATAAAATAGGGTAAGTGGCTTTCGTCATCCTTATTTTTATTATGGTTTTTGTTTCTTGGTTATTGTCAAGTTTTAGGGTTGTATATAAAAAGATCAAATCTAAAATAAAAAACCTAACAATCCATAACCATCTGAAAGCCCCTTTTCCTCTCCTTCCAGATCTGTAAATTTGGAATAGCCCCTGCCTCTGAAAAAACCTAAGGCCTCCTTTTCACTTGCTTATTATCTTATTACAAAACCTATCTTTACCATTTGAAGAAACCGAGAGAGAGAGAGGAAATATGAGAAATTGCAAAGAAAACATTAAAAATCTCGGTGCACTATTTTTACATGTTCATGACCCTCACAGCCATGATTGTGCCTTGGTGCACTATCCTCACTTGCAACATATCACGACCCATGCCCAATATAAAAACACTTAGCAACTTTGTAAGGGCACAGGTGCATCTTGCACAACAACAACATAGGATGTTGTGATCTTCAAAACTGTGCCAAGCATTTTCCCCTTGGCGCATCGATTTCCTTTGTAGCATATTCCAAAATTGTGCCTTGGGCACACTTAGCGATCATCATGCAACACCCTCAAAAGTGTGCCCTTTATAACCTTGGTGCAAATTTTCTCCTATCAACACTGGTGCACCTTTTTACATGTTGACATCCCCAAAAGTGTGCCCAACCTTTTAAGCCTCTACGGTATGTTGTGAACTTGCGCCTTGTTCCCTAGGCCTTATAATTGCTCATTCTTATTTATGCAAGATTTTATTATGAATAACATGACAGTTGACATGGCTCTTCTATGTTGGACCTCTTTGATTCTCCTTGCAGAACAACATCCATCCTCGATCTCACACATGTCTTCATCAAGCAAAAAACCAACCAATTATAGAGGTAAAGCTAAGTTGTGAGAATAAGAGATGAAGTACAAATATTAGAAAGTTAGGATGTCGACTCATATGTAGAGAGTGATCTGGACATCAAAGACTCAAGTGGGACATATTGATATGGATGACTTTGGGCAAGGACCAATCGGGCAACTAGTGGCCCCTAGATGAACAAACTGGTTGGCAATGGATTGCACTTTGTAGCCTGGGCTACCAAGTAAGTTTATCATGTTGGTTTCCCGTTGCTACAACAAGGACACTAGATGTGTCAAAGATAAGGAGGGAAAGACGATCATCGACCTAACTATTCGTCACTTTGAAATAACCCTAGGCATTCCTCATCACAGGTAGTATGTCACCATAAGTCTAGAAGATTGTAAGAAGGTGCAGGATGAAAATGAGGAAAAATGTATGCAAATGATGAACAAGCTTTACCTCAAGAACAAAATCCAATAAGCGGATGGCCACAGACCATCCACCGTAGTGACTTCAATGAGGAACTGAGTGATACAATCACCTTCCTTAACAAAATATTTGGGCTTCCTGATGCCCATTATTTCCACAAATGGATGCTGAGGTATTTAGAGACCATGAGAAAGAATGTAAGCCCGATCAACATTTTGGCTAGGGAAATCAAAGCACCACCATCTCCCAAAGAGCTTCAACAGTCCTAACAATGGGAAATTCTATATGAATTCCTATGTTGTATACACTTTGCAAGCGTCAATGAGAGATTTTACAGGCCTAGCTCGGAATGGGGTATGGCCCCAGGTCAAAATATATGAATACTACCTAGAGCTCAGGCTCGAGAATAGCATACCCTAGTTCTCAAAATCAATGATGCCTTCTTCTATGAGGTGATATATTTATTGAGGCTGAATATGAGAAAATGTCGAGCCAGCTTGAGCATGATTGCTGCCACGAAGAAGTGGGGAGCATTGTTCATGAAATTCACCACATTCACATATCTTAGGGCCGTGAATTTTGAAGGTGAACCGAAAAATATACCAAGGTATGTAGGGCCCAAGCTGATCCTCTTGGAGTTGTTTAGGCAACTGATCACTTACCATGAGAGGTACATGAAGAGAAATAAAGGAGGAACCCCATTCCCCCTTACAGTTGACCGATACACCTGCACCACACTTGCCAAATCTCGGGAAATGTATGATAAGATTGAATTGCTGAATCAAAGCAAAACTTCCTAGCAAGGCCCACCTTTGATTGCCAAAGTTACCTCCCAAAGAAAAAATTGATCCCATCCATGTTCTTGAGATCGAGGACCTCTACATCAACCTAACACATGAGATAGATATCATGCGAAAGGATCACTCTCTCGCTCTGTCACAAAGATCATCCATTATGGTGTAGCCATCATTCCAAAGGGATTCTAAGAGACTGATCAAGAAATTGACTAGGTTTACCTTGATATAGATGGGGACAATTGGTCGTTTGTAGAGGTCGATAGAGCCAAAGCACCAAAGACCATTCAAGAAATGGTTATGCCCACGCCAGTATTTGTACACCTTGAGCATTGGTGTAAACAAAATGGTCTCACCTACCTTTGAGTAGATTTCTATACATATCTTTCGGGAAGAGCACCTCCAAGGCCGGCCCAGGCACCGAAAGGAAAAGGAAAGGATAAGGAGGGGGAAGCAAACAAACAGGAAGAAACTTCAAAGCCCTCCTACTACTTACGAGAAGCAAGTGGTGGGCACTGGTGTCTCCGGGTAAAGAAGAACATACCACCTGAAGTTTCGACAAACACATCCACTTAGGATGTGGTCACAACTACAACTATTGAGGTACCCACCATTACTTCTTCCACTCCTTCTCCTCCCCCTCTCGTTCAAGAATGTTCTCCTATGGATGTGTCTTCTCCCCTTCCTTGTTCCCTTCCATCTCCCACCTCTTCCATTTTATCCTCTCTCACGAATCTATCGCCTAGTGTTCCCTCCATCCCATTACAAATACCTTCCACCTCCATGACCTTTTCTTCTCCTGTGACAACTCTAGGCCCCACAAGTAGTAGTGCATTGGACTCCTTATCAATGCCACCACCAAGTGTCTCAACGTTCTTCCCGAAGCCTCTTGATTGCTTCCCTTTAACCCCCATTTCTTCTTCTATTCCCTCTACTCCCTCTCCCATAAGTCCAAGCTGGATCTCTAACCATCTGAGTCAACTTAAGAGAAAGGTTCCCATAGCACCCATGGACTTATCTTTCATTCCAAAGAAGGGACCCAAGAAGCAGAAAGCTATAACTCACTTCTCTAAGATCTTTTTGGGAGAGAGAGTTATGGAGATTGCATATCCAAATCCCATAAAAGATAAGAAATATCTATCTCCTATAGACTTACAGTGACCCAAGTCATGATGGGAACCTCATCTAAAAGCATACAAGGAAAGGCCTTATCTGCTGTAGATGCTCTCTGTAAAAAGATTCAGGAAGAAAAAGAGGAGAAGAGAATACTCAAGAGAAAAACAAACATCTCCTCTAAGATTTGCAGAGAATGGGCAACACTACACCTATCACTACTGCTGAACCTACTGAAGTTCTCAGTCAGGATAAGATAAATGAATACGCCAAGATTGGTGAACAAGGTGTAGCAGTATCCTCCTGGATAGAGTGAATCCTCAGAGATAGTGAGGAAATGATCAAGAAATTCATAGGGCTCTACCAGGATATTGATCAGGAAAATAAGGAGCTACAAGCAGAGTGAGTTTCCCTCTCCAAGGAGTTGGAGAATGCCAGGTTGCAACATGAAACATTCCAAGCAATGGCTAAGCGATCTACCGATGACCTATTAAAGGTCGATATCATTGATCACCCGCAAGCACATAATAAAGCTCTTGTCACTTTATATTAGCGGGTTAATCAAATGGAATATATCCTGGAAAGGATAGATAAAATCAAGGATGAAGACACGGATGCACGATTCAACATGGGTAGACGATTACATAAATATGTCTCCGGGGATGATCGTTGAATCATTCACCTTGAGGGAAGTAGATGATACATTTTAGCACTTCAAGGCTATCGTCACCCAAGGTTTGGTTCCATAGGTCACTTTTGACTGAGAATCAATCAATAACCTTCTGGCTTGCCACGATTTCATTGGCTTCTTGATCAAAGCATGTGAGGAATACACCGGGCTACCTGACAAGCTCAAGAATGAAAAAGAAACTTGCAGAAAGTCATTGGTGACCATTTCAAAGGTCCAGATCATAATCAACTCTAGACAATGATCAGCAAGTTTATGGAATACCGAGCTCGGTGTCACATCACCTCTCCGATCGAAGCAAGACACTCTGTTTAAGTCGAGAGATGATGAGGATTAGTTTCTCCTCATATGTATGCTTCGATCAATTTTGTAAAGGAATTATCTAAAAAGTATGTTGGCATTTACAATGACATCATCCATGTTGCATCATGGGATGTTGCCATCCAAAACTTGCCCAAAGTCAACTTTTGACTTTTTAGATATTTTGTAAATAGTGGTTGGTTTGCTTTTGTCTTCTTTCCTCTTCTCCTTCTATAAATACTAGAATACTTGTTGTATTCAAGGTGGACATTTTTTGTATGAAAAAGAGGTGAAGAGAGAAAGACTTTGTGCCTTCTTGTAATAGAAGAGATATTAATATATATGTTCAGACTTTGTGCTCAATATATGTGTTATTTGCATCAGATATTTCTTAAGTTAGATCTATGTTTTTGTTCTATTGGATTCCTTCTTATTATCATCATATGTTCATCAGTATTGCTTTATTTGTTTATGCAAGTAAGTTTGGCTCTGTTTAAACCTTCCGACCTTTCCGTCTTGGAATTATTTTCTTTTCTTCCTTCGAGATATAACCTACTCTGTTCCTTCCCTCTTACATTTCTATTTGTAGTCATAACTACCTCTACTGGGATGAGATCCCAAACCCCCTAAAGTTAGAATAGTGTAGATTTGCACATATTCCTGCTTGATAGAATAGCAATAAACTAGTTTGGCTTTGCTTTATCTCAAACAGGCTATGCCCGCACTGCTGTTGGCCTATTTCCCCACGACCTATCTAACCGATATATTTTTAAACCAACAATTTTTGGTGACTCGATTGGGAACGAACTAAGGAAATAATTAAAAAACTATAAAAATCACTACCAGATTACAAATGTTAACTCTTTGCTAAAAATTAAAATTTTTGCAGAAGTGATCAAAATTGAAAATTTCCTTATACAAATCCATAGATCAGGGCTAGATAGAGACCTTTAGTTCACTGATTTTTACAAAAACCTATATATTTTGTAGATCTTAGATTCTGATATTTCACGTTATTTTCAAAACCTTACAAAATTCAGGTCAAAGATCCGAAAATCAGCTTTCTAAACTAACCCACTTTTTATCTCTTGCTAATCTTTTGAGAAAACCACAATCGGTTGTTGTCAAAAAAAGATAAAATTAAATATTAAAAATTACATGTTGCTAATTTTTTCCAGAAAAATTAGAAAATCAGCAAGTACAAACAAAAAGATTGTTGTAAATCTACTCTTAATTGTTGCAGATCTGAACGGGTACGTTGGCGGGTGAACAATTTACTGCGAGAAGAGCTCATGGAGAAGTTGATCCAATTTTTGATCTACTTCAAAGGCACAATTTCAGTATCACTCCAGCACGATTCGCATCACTGAGCTCAACAAATCGATTAGCAAGAAGTGCCTCACCTCCATGAAAGAGCCAGATTTCACAAGGTGCCTCAACATCAATTTGCAGTGCTCTTTTGCTAAGTGGAACCACACTCCCTGCTCATGTTATTTTTCCCACTTTTCAAATGGCAATAAATCTACCTATACCATGGGGAAATGCCATGGGTCCTCTAAAGACTGCCGCATCCAGTACACCCCCTCCTAGCGGGAATCGTAAGAATTTCCTGAAGTTTGATGGGAGCAAAAATCAAAGCATAGATGCGCATATAGCTGCATTTATTATGTCATGCAGTATTCTAGACGTGACTCATGAAGATGTGTTGGTACGTCTCTTTCTTGATACCTTGCGAGGGGCCTGCATCGAAAGGTTCCAACATTTACCAGCCGGATCCATCACCAGTTGGGCCATGTTATGGACTACATTCAAAGATAGATACAAGCCTTCAAAAGACACCTTCTGTTATTGTCACAAACCACTTACATGATGGAGGATAATGAAACCATGCATGATTTTATCACCCATTTCAATTCATTGATCAACCGTGTGTGCCTACCATGTTGTCAACTTTAGAGAATCAAAAGTGTTTCTTTGTGAATGTAATGAGTTTGAGAGTAAGTTTCTTACTTTTACAAGAACAAATGCCCACCTTGATCCTCACTCAAGTGAGGCCAATTTATTATATCTGTTGAGTTAAGACATGAGCCATCAAAATCAAAGGCTTCAACTTCTTCTTAGGCTACCTGATCAGATCCAGCATTCCAGAAGATGGCGAATGACTTGCTCTCATTAAAGAAGTAATTGGCTCAAACATTGTCTACTACTCCATACTGGGATATCCCACGGAGGAACTTCACTCCCAACAACTTTCCCCAAAGGCCACATTTTCCTGCTTCCTCTCAATGTTAATAATAATTGAAGCCCATCTGGTTAATGCCTTGGTTGAAATTGAAGATGATGATACAAATTACGAAGAACCTTTTTCGTAAGGCGAAGATGCTCAAGATGTCGGTGAAACAACTAGTGACTCTACTATCGAGTATATGGAATTTGAAGATGAGGAATATGATGAAGAAGAGGGTACCCAAGGGTATGTGAGTGGATAATCATACGTAGTCTTCACTCGCTTCATGAGGAAAGGAAGCAAAGGTTGTTGCTGAAAAATAAAAGGAAAAGGCCGTGGTAGCTCCACCACCAACAATTGCTAAAAGAGGTAATCCCCTTCTTGCTCAACCTCCTGTTAAACATGTTATAAAGAAATATTTTCCTCGTGTTTCTCCTCCAATTCCATAAAGACCTACAATCCTCCTCCACAAACATGAAATGAAGTAGTCATTCCTTCGTTAGCGCAACCCTTGGTTGCATTTGATATAATTGATCATGCTTAAAGATACCAAGATCCAGATGTCTAAATTTGAATAACTTCAGTCCAACCCAAAGCATATAATAATATTAACTAAGTAATCCAAATTCAAAGCTACCGTCCTTCTTCCCGTTTCCCCAAAGGAAAATTGAACCTTTTTACCTATCTCTCCTGATCAATGGTCATAAACTAAGCAATTGTATAATGATTTTGGAGCTTCGACAATGTTATACCAGCAAAGGTCACCGTGCCTTGGGTCTCACATGTACCAAACCTTTTGGTAGATCCTACTCCATAGAAACCAAGCAAGTACCATTGATTGGTCAGATCAAGGATGCATAGTTTGCATTTGTAGCATTTCCTGAGAAAAGGGTAAAAATGACTATTCTCGTAGCTGATATTCTAACAACATATGGGATATTGCTAAGGAGGAGCTACTGTAAAGAATTTGGTGGGGAAATTCATATGGGTGATCCAAAGCTAGAACTCCTATCAAAGGGGTGATGCGACGTTGGAACCATAGATTCAAAAGAAATATCTAGTCACCAACTCGATGACCCCAAGGGCCGATTCTCTTCGAATCATCAGGGATGGGAAAATACTTCTTTTCCACCGACCTAGATAGAATTGATGTTCTCATCCGAAAAAGAGGATCTCAAAAATTTATGGACATTGTAGTTTGATGGCAGTTGTGCAACAAGTGGATACGGTCTTGGATTTGTTATAATATCTCTTGATGAGGAGGTTTTCCATTTTTATTTCAAGTTTCACTTATTCAATACGAATAATACTACCGAGTATGAATCCTTGTTGCTTGGCATGTAAGCTGAAAAGAGAAAGGAATCAAGAATCTAAAAGTGCAAGGTGATGTTGAGCTAATTGTCAATCAGGTAAAAGGGATATACCAAGTAAAGAATGACCGACTTAGACACTACCGCAATGCGGTATGGGATAACATCAAGGAATTTGATGCTTTCTCAATCAAAGTAGTTCCGTGAACTCAAAATGACATGGCTGATTCATTGGCCATCTCAGCCTCTCTCATGCTTCCTCACCCAGGGTTGAAAATAGATACCTATACCATTGAGGTGGTTTTTCGCCCAAGTGTGCCAGATAATTCACAGCACTAGCAAGTGTTCAATGATGACAACCAACTTATCACCTTTTTGGAGAAAGCTGACAATTTCAAAGAACTTCATTTTGATGGATCAACTTTTGCATGTCGTGAGTCTCTCACCGAGTTAAGCACATGAATCTGAAAAAGAAATAGTGATACAGCTCAAAGGAAATAATATTCCAAAAGGTTTGGTCTCCTTAGAACTGATTATTTGATAATCATGACCGTTTTGTCAAGAAAAAGTGACAGGATGATCCTTCCTCTTCTCTGGAAACTAAATTTGTTAAATTGGAGTCTTTGTGGAATATCCTCATTCTCGTGAACATCATGAAGTGTTATACGCTCGAAGAAAAGAAAAAAATTCATTAAGTTGCTAAAAAGTACATGGATGTGTTAGCATGGTCTTATGCGGTATGGGATAACATCAAGGAATTTTATGCTTTCTCAATCAAAGCAGTTCCATGAACTCAAAATGACATGGCTGATTCATTAGCCATCTTAGCCTCTCTCATGCTTCCTCACCTAGGGTTGAAAATAGATACCTATACCATTGAGGTGGTTTTCTACCCAAGTGTGCCAGATAATTCATAGCATTGGCAAGTGTTCAATGATGAAAACCAACTTATCACCTTTTTAGAGAAAGTCGACAATTTCAAAGAACTTCATTTCGATGGATTACCTTACGCATGTCGTGAGTCTCTCTTTGGTCAAGCACATGAATCAAAAAGAAATAGTGATACAGCTCAAAGTAAATAAGATTCCAAAAGGTTTGGTCTCCTTAGAATTATTATTTGATAATCATGACCATTTTTTCAAGAAAAAGTGACAGGATGATCATCCCTCTTCTCTGGAAATTGAATATGTTAACTGGTATCATGGAACATCCTCGTTCGTGAACATCGGGAAGTGTTGTACACTTGAAGAAAAGAAAAATTCATTAAGTTGCGAAAAAGTACATGGATGTGTTAACATGGTCTTATGCTGATCTGAAGTCCTTCAAGCCAAAGGACATTCGGCACAACATTCCCCTCAAGGACAATTTCAATTATTTCTATCAAAAGGAAAGGCACTACAACTCCAAAATCTTAGGTACCATCTAGGCTGAAATTCAGAAGATGCTTTGGATGTAAGAATTATTTTTCCAATTCATCACAGTACCTTGATTACAAATATTGTACCTGTCCGAAGAAGAATGGTGAGATATGCATATGTGTGGACTTTCGCAACTTGAACCAGTCATCCTTAAAAGATAACTATCCACTGCCGATAATGGATCAAGTGCTATAGAAGTAACTAGATAAGAAATGTTGTCTTTCTTGGATAGTTTTTCATGTTACAATCAAATTAAAGATACGCTTGAAGATCAGTTCAAAACAACATTCACCACTCCTTAGGGAACCTTCGCCTACGTAGAATGTCTTTCGGTTTGATCAATGCCGATGCCACCTTCCAAGGAGCAACAAACTTTGCATTCAAGGGTATGATTTGAAAGGTAATCTTGGTTCTCAGTCAGGATAAGATAAATGAATATGCTAAGATTGGTGAACAAGGCACAACAGTATTCTCCTGGATAGAGTGAATCCTCAGAGATAGTGAGGAAATGATCAAGAAATTCACAGGCCTCTACTAGGATATTGATCAAGAAAATAAGGAGCTACAAGCAGTAGCAGTTTCCCTCTCCGAGGAGTTGGACAATGCCAGGTTGCAACATGAAACATTCCAAGCAATGGCTAACTGCTCCGCCGACGACCTATTAAAGTTCAAGCATCATCGATCACCCATGAGCACATAATAAAGCTCTTGTCGCTTTAGATTATCGGGTTGATCAAATGGAATATATCCTATAAAGGATAGATAAAATCAAGGATGAAGCCCTCAATGAATGATTCAACATGGAACAGATAGTTACAAAGATGTCTCCAGGGATGCTCAGTGAATCATTCACCTTGAGGGAAGTAGACGATACATTTCAGTGCTTCAAAGCCATCATCACCTAAGGATTGGCGCAAGAGGTCACTTTTGACCGAGAATCAATCAATAACCTTCTCAAGCTTACCACCATTTCATTCTCTTCCTAATCGAAGCATGTGAGGAATACACCGGGCTACTTGACAAGCTCAAGAATGAAAACAAAACTTGCAAAGTCATTGACAACCATTTCCAAGGTCCAGATCATAATCAAATCCAGACAATGATCAGCAAGTTTATGGAATACCGAACTCAAAGTGTCACATCACCTCTCTCCGATCGTAAGCAAGACACTCTGTCTAAGCGAAATATAATGAGGAGTAGTTTATCCTCATATGTATGCTTCGATCAATTTTGTAAAGGAATTATCTAAAAATTATGTTGGCATTTACGATGACATCATCCATGTTGCATCATGGGATGTTGCCATCCAAAACTTGCCCAAAGTCAACTGTTGACTTTTTAGATATTTTGTAAATAGTGGTTGGTTTGCTTTTGTCTTCTCTCCTCTTCTCCTTCTATAAATACAAGAATACTTTTGTATTCAAGGTGGACAATTTTTGTATGAAAAAGAGGTGAAGAGAGAAAGACTTTGTGCCTTCTTGTAATAGAAGAGATATTAATATATATGTTCAAACTTTGTGCTCAAAATATGTGTTATTTACATCAGATCTTTCTGAAGTTAGATCTATTTTTTTTTTATGTTGAATTCCTTCTTATTATCATCATATGTTCATCAATATTGCTTTATCTGTTTATGCAAGTAAGTTTGGATCTGTTTACTACCAGCCCAAAGCATAAACCTTCTGACCTTTCCATCTTGGAATTCATTTCTTTTCTTCCTTTAGATCTACCCTCCTCCGTTCCTTCCCTCTTACATTTCTATTTGCATTCAGAACTACCTCTACTGAGATGAGATCCCAACCCCCTTAAGTTAGAATAGTGTAGATTTGCTGATTCCTACTTGATAGAATAGTAATAAACCGGTTTCGCCATTGTCTCAAAGAGGGGCTATGCTCTACACACTGTTGGTCTACTTCCCCATGACCTGTCTAACTGACATATTTTCACACTTACAGTTTTTGGTGACTCTGCTAGGGAACGAACTAAGGAAATAATTAAAAAATTGTAAAAATCACTACCTAATTACAAATTTTAACTCTTTCCTAAAAATTAAAACTTTTGCAAAAGTGATCAAAACTAAAAATTTCCTTATACAAATCCATAGATTGGGGCCAGATAGAGACTTTTAGTTCACTGATTTTTTTCAAAACTTGTATATTTTCGTAGATATGAGATTCTGATATTTCACATTATTTTCAAAACCTTGCAAAATTCAGGTCAAAGATTCGAAAATCAGCTTTCTAAATTAACCCACTTTTTATCCTTGTTAATCTTTGTCAGAAAACCGCAATCGGTTGTTGTTAAAAAAGGATAAAATTAAATATTAAAAAATTACATGCTGCTAATTTTTGCAAGAAAAATTAGAAAATCAACAAGTACAAACAAAAAAATTGTTGTAAATCTACTCTTAATTGTTGCAGATCTGGAACGGTACGCAGGCGGGTGAACAATTTACTCGTGGCAGAAGAGCTCGTGGAGAAGTTTATCCCATTTTTTATCTACTTCAAAGGCACAATTTTAATATCACTCCTACATGATTTCCATCACTGAGCTCAACAGATCGATTAACAAGAAGTTCCTCACCTCCACAAAAGATCCATATTTCTCAAGGTGCCTCAACATCAATTTGTAGTGCTCTTTTTCTAAGTGGAACCACGCTCTCTACTCATGTTCTTTTTCCCACTTTTCAAATGGAAATAAATCTACTTGTACCATGGGGAAAGGCCATGGATCCTCTAGCACTACCACATCCAGTATACCCACTTCCTAGCAAAAATCACAAGAATTTCCCGAAGTTTGATGGAAGTGGAAATCAAAGCACAAGCACGCATATAGCTCCATTTATTATGTCATGTAGTATTCTGGACGTGACTCATGAAGATGTGTCGGTATGTCTCTTTCTTGATACCTTGTAAGGGCCTACATCAGAATGGTTCCAACATTTACCGGTCAGATCCATCACCGGTTGGGCCACATTACGGACTACATTCAAAGAAAGATACAAGCCTTCGAAGACACATTCTTGTTATTATCACGAATAACTCACATGAAGAAGGAGGCTAATGAAACCATGTGTTATTTTATCACCTATTTCAATTCACTAATCAACTATGTGCTACCTACCATGTTGCCAACATTAGAGAATCAAAAGTGTTTCTTTGTGAATGCAATGAGTTCGAGAGTAAGTTTCTTACTTTTACAAGAACAAATACCCACCTTGGTTCTTGCTCAAGCTACGGCCATTCGAATAGAAGACAACCTTCTTATATCTGGTGAGTTAAGACATGAGCCGTCAAAATCAAAGGCTTCAACTTCTTCTCAGGCTACCTCATCAGATCCAACATTCCAAAAGATGGTGAATGACTTGCTCTCATTAAAGAAGCAATTGGCTCAAACATCGTCTACGACTCCATACCGGGATATCCCACGGAGGAAATTTTCTCCCCACAACACCCCCCAAAGGCCACGTTTTCTCTTTGCCTCTCAAGGTTAGCAATTGAAGCCTCTCCGAGTTAATGGCTTGGTTGAAATCGAAGATGATGATACATATTACGAAGAACCTTTGTCGCAAGACAAAGATGATCAAGATGTCGGTCAACCGAATGACGAATCTACTATCGGGTATATGGAATTTGAAGATGAGGAATCTAATGAAAAAGAGGGTACCCAAGGGTATGCGAGCCAATAATCATACACAGTCTTCACTCACTCACAAGGAAAAGAAGAAAAGGTTCTTTCTTTGAAAAGCTAAAGGAAAAGGCCGTGGTAGCTCCACCACCAACGATTACTAAAAGAGGTAATCCCCTTCTGCTCAACCTCCGTTAAACCTGTTGTTAAGAAAAATTTCCTCCAATTTCTCCTCCAATTCAGCTTGCTTCCAATTCCATAAAGACAAACAATCCTCCTTCATAACCGTGAAACGAAGGACTCATTCCTTCATTAGTGTAACCCTTGGTTGCATTTGATCATGCTAAAAATACCAAGATCCGATGTCGAAGTTTAATACCTTCAGTCCAACCCGAGCATCTTGTAAGATTAACTAAGTATATCCAAAGTCAAGCTACCGTCCTTCTTCCCGTTTCCCCAAAAGGAAAAGTGAACCTTTTTACCTATCTCTCCGATCAATGGTCATAAACTAAGCAACTATATAATTGATTCGGATCTTGACAATGTTATACTAGCCAAGGTCACCCGTGCTTTGGGCCTCACACTTACCAAACCTTTTGGCAGATGTTACTCCATGGAAACCAATCAAGTACCATTGATTGGTCGATTAAGGATGCAGTTTGATTTGCATTCGCAGCATTTCCCGAGAAAAGGGTAAAAATGACTATTCTCGTAGCTGATATTTCAGCAAAGATATGGGATATTGCTAAGGAGGAGCTACATCAAAGAGGTTGGTGGGGAAATTCATATGGACTGATCCAAAGCCGAGAACTCCTATCAAAGGGGTGATGTAGACTGTTTGGAACTAGAGATTCAAAAGAAATATCTAGTCACCAACTCGATGACCTCAAAGCCCGATTCTCTTCGAATCATTAGGGATGAGAAAATACTTCTTGTCCACCGAATTAGATAGAATGGATTTTCTCATCTAAAAATAGGATCTTAAAAAAGTATGTACATTATAGTTTGATGGCAATTGCGCAACAAGTGGATGTGGTGTTGGAGCTGTTCTAATATCTTCTGAAGAGGATATTTTCCCTTTTTCTTTCAAGTTACAGTTGTTCAATACAAATAATACTGCCGAGTATGAATCCTTGTTGCTTGGCATGCAAGCTGCAAAAGAGAAAGGAATCAAGAATATAAAAGTACAAGGTGATGCTGAGCTAATTTTCAATTAGGTAAAAGGGATTTACAAAGTGAAGAATGACTGCTCGAGACACTACCATAATGCGGTATGGGATAACATCAAGGAATTTGATACTTTCTCAATCAAAGCAATTCCACGAACTCAATATGACATGGGTGATTCATTGGCCATCTCGGCCTCTCTCATGCTTCCTTACCCGAGATTGAAAATAGATACCTATACCATTGAGGTGGTTTTCGACCAAGTATGCCGGATAATTCATAGCACCGGCAAGTGTTCAATGATGAGAACCAATTTATCACCTTTTGGAGAAAGCGATAATTTCAAAGAACTTAATTTCAATGGATTAACTTCTACATGCCATGACTCTCACCATTCAAGCACATGAATATGAAAAAGAAACATTGATATAGCTCAAAGGAAATAAATTTCCAAAAGGTTTGGTCTCCTTAGAATGATTGTTTGATAATCATGACCGTTTTGTCAAGAAAAAGTGACAGGATGATCCTTCTTCTTCTCTTGAAACTGAATCCGTTAATTTGGGTACTGCAGAACATCCTCATTCCATGAACATCGATAAGTGTTGTTCACTAGAAGAAAAGAACAAATTCATTAAGTTGCTGAAAAAGTACATTGATGTGTTAGCATGGTCTTATGTTGATCTGAAGTCCTTCAAGCCAAAGGAAATTAGGCACAACATTCCGCTTAAGGACGATGTCAAGCCTTTCCATCAAAAGCAAAGGCACTACAACCCCAAAATCTCAGGTACCATCTAGGCTAAAATTCAGAAGATGCTAGATGTAAGAATTATTTTTCCAATTCATCATAGTACCTAGGTTGTAAATATTGCACTGTGCGGAAGAAGAATGGTGAGATACGCATATGTGTAGACTTTCACAACTTGAACTAGTCATCCTTAAAAGATAATTATCCACTACCGATAATGGATCAAGTGCTATAGGTAGTAACTAGTTCAGAAATGTTGTCTATCTTTGAATGGTTTTTCAAGTTACAATCAAATTCAAGTTACGCCTAAAGATCAGTTCAAAACAACATTCACCACTCCTTGGGGTACCTTCGCCTACAACAGAATTCTGTTTGGTTTGATCAACATCGGTGCCACCTTCCAATGAGCAATGGAATTTGCATTCAAGGGTATGATGGGAAAGGTCATCATGGTTTACCTAGATGACCTGACCGTGTTCTCCAAGAAACGAAGTGATCACTACGATCATTTATAACAAGTCTTGATCAGATGTCAAGAGCATGGGATTTCACAAAATCCCAAGAAGTCAATTTTGGGGTCACTAAAGGAAAGACGATAGGACATGTCATCAGTAGAGAAGGAACTAAGATAGATGTCAAAAGAGTAAAGGCTATTTAGAGCCTTACTTTACCTACAAGTAAGACCGGTGTTCACTCCTTTAGAAAGGTAAATTTTCTAGGACACTTCGTCCCTAATTTTTCTGAAAATACTCGTCATATATCTAATATGATGAAAGGATCCCAAACATTCTAATGGAGTGAGGAAGGAAAGGCATCATTCGAAGACATAAAAACCGATGTTGCTCATGCTCCTATTCTAGTATGCCCCGACTTCAAAGACAAAGACTTCATTATGTATAGTTATGCGTCTGCGCATACTGTATCAACTATCTTGATGCAAAATAACTTCAAGGATATTGAATCCCCAATTTCTTTCATGAGTTTTCCTCTTAAGCCTTATGAACTGAAGATTTCATAGTTAAAGAAGCACACCTTCACCATTTTAAAAGTAGTCAAATTTTTTTGCTACTACATTCGAATGCTCATACAAAGTAGTATCTTGGTTCCGGACATGGTCGTTAATTCTATCCTAACTCAACAAGAGTTAGGGAGATTACTTTGGAAGTGGATCGCAGAGGTCCAAGAATACAATCTAGACATCAAACCGACCATGTTGGTAAGAGGTAAGGGCCTGTGTTTTCTAATGGCTGAAAATAAAGACTCGAGAGGTACCGAGAAGCAAACTACTCATGTTGATGGAGAGCAAAGTGAACTGGAGAAAGCGGATCCTTTACCCATAGTTACATTTTGCGCAACCAACGACGAATGGTATTCTAACATCACATTATTTATCACCTATGGAGAATTCCCAACTCACCTAACCACAAAGCAAAAGTAGACGGTAAAGCTCAGAGCCGCAAGATATGTCATATGGGATGATGGATTGTACAAACATGGAATTGATGGTGTTTTTCTACGATGTGTTGACAAGATGCAACAGTGAGATAAACTTGTTGGAAAGTTTTCACGACTCAGCCTGTGGTGGTCACTTCTCCTCATCTGTTATAGCACATAAAATCATTCGGGCAGATACTATTGGCGGTGTTATTTCAGGATATAGTCACAGGTAGCGAAAGTGTGAACTCTGTCACAGTTTATTAGCAAACCAAAGCTGGCCGGATTTCCCCTCGGCCCGTCTCATCATCGATGAACCATTCAGAAATGGGGAATTGGTTTCATTAGATCACTTAATCCTCAATCGAGTGCTAGACATAGTTACGTCATAACAAGTAATGGACTACTTCGCAAAATGGGTGGAGGCCATACATGTCAAACATGCCACTTCTGAAGTTGTTTGCAACTTCATCAAGGAAAATATTATTGTGAGATTTGGCGTTCCACACAAAATCGTTGGTGACAATGCTTCCAAATTCTCTTCAAGGGCGGTAATTGGTTTTGTTATGGATACAGAATAACCTTGGCTCATGCCTCTGATTATTATCCTCAAGGAAATGGTCAGGTAGAATCCAACAATAAGAACCTAGTAACTATCATACAGAAGCTAGTTGATGAAAACTAGTGGTCCTAGCACAATTCATTGTATGATGCTTTGTGGGTGGATCGTAATACTCCCAAGAGGTCTCTCAGCATGTCACCTTTCTAGGTGTTGTATGGGATCGATGCTGAAATCCCTATTTCCATAGAACTTCCTACTCTGCGCTTGGCTCGAGCAATTGAAGATGAAACTTTTCAGAATTCTCTTGAAAAGAGGATTATGTACTTGATAGAACTTGAAGAAAAGTGAGTGAAAGTGCTCAAAAATATCACTTAACATCATAATCAAGTTAAGAATTGTTCGACAAGAAAGCTAAGCGAAATTTTTCAAGTGGGAGATCTTGTTCTTCTGTGGGACAAACGAAGAGAACCAAAAGGTATGCAAAATTTTTTTGACTCTCTTTGGAGAGGGCCATACAAGATCAAGCAACTCAATGGAGAGAATAGTTTCTATCTATCATATCTGGATGGCCGAGCTCTCGATTCCCTATATCGGGAAGCACATAAAGATCTTCAGGAAGTAGAGCTTGCTCTCTTCTTTGTATAGTTTGCTTTCATTGTGTGTTTGCTTCCTGTTTGTTGTGTGTTCCCTTCCTTCCCTTTTTTGGTCGCCATTGTTTTTAAATCTTTGTAACCCAATGGACAGGCACATGAAAATCTAGGATTATCTACCCTTAAGTTTCACTTAAAAGATAGTCCCTTGAAAAAGCCATCTGTTAGCCGATAAAATTAATAAGGGTAATTTTTCAGGTAACCATACCAAAATTCCATTTTGGTCCCTTGAAGAGGTCTGATAATGTTCCAAATGCCCTAAAAATCCATTTCAAAAATCAAGTTTTTTAGAACTTAGCCATGTTTTTAGCTTCTTTAGAGCCGGCACAGTTTTTGTGGTGTTAACATTCAAAAAATTGTGCCTTTTTAAACTGGGCGCAAGAAATGTTGTGTCGACATCATGGAATGTGTGCCCCTTAGAAAACACTTTGGTGCAATAATTGACATGTCAACATCATTAAACATACACCAAGTATGTGCACTAAGGTGCTAAAATTATCATCTCAACATCAAAAAATGTGCTTAAGGCACTAGAAGAGTGGTGTTGAATTCAATGAAGATGTGCTAAGGCACCCTTTTTTTCATGTCGACACTCTCAAAGTGCGTGTGGCGAGAGAATGTTGGTGAAATAATTAATGTTAGGTTTTCTATAAATAGGCACTCAACACCTATCATTTTCATCAATTGAAAATTGTGAAAAGTGTTTTCTCTACGCCTGTTAGCTGTCCTTGTCACCCCTACGTGCCAGTTTTCAAGCTTGTGGACCCCAACATTGTCCTTAGTTCTTTATAAAACCGGGTAAGTGGCTTCTGTCATCCTTGTTATTATGGTTTTTGTTTCTTGGTTATTGTTAGGTTTTAGGGTTGTTATAAACCAAAGATCAAATCTAAAATGAAAAACCTAACAATCCATAACCATCTGGAAGCCCCTTTTCCTCTCCTTCCAGATCTATAAATTTGGAAGGCCCCTGCCTCCAGAAAAAACCTAAGGCCTCCTTTTCACTGCTTATTATCTTGTTACAAAACCTCTCTTTACCATTTGAAGAAACCAAGAGAGAGAGGAAATATGAGAAATTGCAAAGAAATCACTAAAAACCTCGGTGCACTATTTTTACATGTTGCAACCCTCACAGTTACACCTTGGCACACTATCCTCACTTGCAACATATCCCTGACCCATGCCCAGTATAAAAACACTTAGCAACTTTGTAAGGGTGTAGGCACATCCTGCACAACATCAACATAGGATGTTGTGAGCTTCAAAACCACGCCAAGTGTTTTTCCCCTTGGCGCATTGATTTCCTTTGTAGCATATTCCAAAATTACACCTTGGGCACACTTAGCAGTCATGTAAAACCCTGAAAAATGTGCCATTTATAACCATGGCACATCTTTTCTCTTGTCAAAATTAGTGCACTTTTTACATGTTGACATCTCCAAAAAGTGTGCCCAACCTTTTAAGCCTCTACAAAGGTATCTTTGTGAACTTACACCTTGCACCCTAGGCCTTATAAATGCTCATTATTCTTACTGTAATCATTTATTATGAATAACATGATGGTTGACATGCCTCTTCTATGTTGGACATCCTTGATTTTCCTTCTAGAACAACAGTCCTCGAGCTCACACATGTCTTCATCAAGCAAAAAACCAACCAAGTCTAGAGGTAAAGCTAAGCTGATAGAATAAGAGATGAAGTAAAAATATCAGAAAGTCAGGATGCCTGACTCATATGCAGAGAGTGATCTTGACATTAGAGACTCCGAGCTGGGACATATTGATATGGATGACTTCTGGGCAAGGACCAATTAGGCAACTAGTGGCCCCTAGATGAACAAACTGGTGGGCAGTAGATTGTACTTTGTAGCTGGGCTGTCAGTAAGTGATGTGAATAATGAATATATCATGTTGGTTTCCTGTTGCTACAAAAAGGACACTAGATGTGTCAAAGATAAAGAGGGAAAGATAATCATCGGCCTAACTGTTCATCACTTTGAAATAATCCTAGGCATTCCTCATCATAGGTAGTATGTCGCCATAAGTCTAGAAGATTGTAAGAAGGCCTTGAAAAAAATGAGGAAAAATGTATGCAAATGATGAATGATATTTACCTCAAGAACAAAAAGCTGGTGAGCAGATGGCCATAAACCTTCCACCATAGTGACTTCAATGAGGAACTATATGATACAATCACCTTCCTTAACAAAATATTTGGGCTTCTTGATGCCCATTATTTCCACAAATGGATGCTAAGGTATTTAGATACCATGAGCAAGAATGTTCCTAATCATCATTTGGACGGGGGAAATCATCAACGACACCATCTACCAAGAGGTAAGCTGAGTCCTAACAACTCGGGAATTTCTATATGCATTCCTATGTTATATACGTTGCAAAGCATCGCGAGAGATTTTGAGCCTAGCTCGAGAATGGGGTATGGACCAGTAAAAATATATAAATACTACCTAGAGCTCGAGCTCAATAACAACATCCCCAGTTCTCAAAAATCAATGACGCCTTCTTCTATGAGGTAATCTATTTATTGAGGCTGAATATGAGACAATGTCGAACCAGCACGAGCATGATTGCTGCCACAAAGAAGTGGGAAGCATTATTCACGCAATTCCCCACATTCACATATCTCAAGGCCATGAATTTTGAAGTTGAACCAACAAAGCCACCAAGGTATGCAAGGCCTAGAGGCAACTAATCACTTACCACGAGAGGTGCATGAAGAGAAAGAAAGGAGGAACCCCATTCCCCCTTATAGTTGGCCGATACACCTGCACCACACTTACCAAAGCTCGGAAATGTATGCTAAGCTTGAATTGCTGAATCTAAAGCAAAAATTCCTAGCAAGGCCCACCTTCGATTGCTAGAGTTTCCTCCCAAAGGAAAAAAATTGATCCCATCCATGTTCTTGAGATCGAGGACATCTACATCGACCTGACACATGAAATAGATATCAGGCAAAAGGATCACTCCTAGCTGGCTCTGGTAGAGATCGTCCATTATGGTGTAGCCATCATTCCAAAGGGATTCCAAGAGACTGATCAAGAAATTGATCAGGTTTACCTTGATATAGATGGGGATGATGTTTCGGCTTCTAGGAATAGAGTTGTTTCTATCCTTTCATTCCTTTAAGAAAGAGATAGGGTTAGGGCTAGGAGGAATACTGTTAAATGTCGAGATGGTGTGCGCGTACCGTGGAGAAAGATCAAGTTGACTTGCGAAGAACTCCTTTTTGTCTTGGAAGGACTACTTGAAAATAAGAACACAAGACCACAAGATTTGATTAAACAATAAATGAGGAAACTGCCTTGGGCCCAGGAAATATAAAACTTCCTTTCAAAGGTGGTCAGTTTCCCTACTAATATGAATTAACACAAATGACTGCAAAATATCAATTAGATTACTTGGTTGAAACGGGTAGGAGAAGGCTGGTTTCTGGTTATAGTCAGGGTAACCGATACCGGTTTCTGGTAACCGACGTCGGTTGGGCCTAGGACCTTCTTGGTAGCTATGGTGTTTGTAAGGCTGGTTTATGGATGATATTAGGAAATGAGATGATGAGAGGTAAAAGAATGACAGTTAGATGCAATGGCACGTTGGGTAGTGGATTCAGAAACGGATTTAGGAGGACTGTGATTCAAAGAGCATAAGAAATGTTATAACAGAGGACATGCAAGATGTGACTTACTGGTTTTGACAAAGACGCAAGTTGATCTCCTTTGCTGCAAACGCTTCTGGTTTCTTCACTCATCTCTGCTCGGTCAAGTGAAGATCTGGACTCTGTTTTTCGCTCCCAATGATCTCTGTTGATTCAAAAATCATTCGACCTGATCCAAAAATGAAATTCCGATCCTTTGTTTTTGGTTTGGGGAGCCCATTTACAGGGAACCGATGGCGGTTGCGTAACCGACGGCGGTCGAGTAGGAACCGGCATCGGTAAGGAAAAAGTAGGCTATTTTTAGTAAAATAGCCCACCTTCCCTGCTTTTCTCCCGAGAGATCAGTTGCGGGCTTGGTCAAGTGGCTAGAAGGTCGGTTTTGGGTGCGAGTAAGGAGGCATTAGTTATGGATGTGAGTCTAGACCAAGTCATAGGTCTTAATTAGGTTAGTTTAGGGTTAGGGCTAGGTCATGATGAGGTGGAAAAATGAGGTGGCAGGTAAGGTGATGTGGATTTATCAATTACAAGGTAATTAATAAATAATTGTGTAAGGTTTAGGTGATGAGGTTAAGTTGCGAGATGAGATGTGGGTCACAAGGGGTCGTAAGACACAAATTTGGTGTCTACATTAGCCCCTTATTGTCGTGTAGCTTGTTTTGTAAAGCTGCACGGACAATAATATGAAGTGGTTTCCCTGTTAAGGGTATAGGTAATCCCCCTCAAATCTATCACAGATTGAGTGAACGGGAAATCAGGGATAGGGTTGATAAAGGGTAAATGGGGTAGAGGGGATGGTAAGATGGTGGGGTAGGTCCAAGGAAGCAGACGCATGGTAAAATGCAATAGTACGACTAGGGTACATGATTTGACGAGCAAACCAAAGACAGTGCATAGGCAAAGGTCGATAGTTTATCCAAACAAGGGTGATATAATCCTGGTATCCAAGGCATAGGAAGTAGCTCCAGGGTATATAACAGGTAAGGTACAGGAACGTTTAGGCATGTCCGGCAGTACCAAATGGTTGGTTTGGTTGAGATAAACGTCACGGTCTAGGTCTGAGCAAAGTTGGTCGACAGATCAAGTCAAGGACCCTAATCATGCTAAAACACGAACAGGTGAGCTCGATTGAACAAAAAACTACAGGATGGGTGGATAAAAGTGGATGGTTTTGATTTTGGGTAAGGTATTGGAGTGATACGGCCGTGGGTCGGGCCGAGTTGTTGGGTTGCAGCCTTGGGTCGGGCCAAATGGGTAGGGCGAGGCCTTGGGTCGGGCCGGTTTGGTTAGGGCGAGGCCTTGGGTCGGGCCGGTAGGGTAGGGCGAGGCCTTGGGTCGGGCCGGTTTGTTAGGGCGAGGCCTTGGGTCGGGCCGGTTGGGTAGGGCGAGGCCTTGGGTCGGGCCGGTTTGTTAGGGCGAGGCCTTGGGTCGGGCCGGTTTGTTAGGGCGAGGCCTTGGGTCGGGCCGGTAGGGTAGGCGAGGCCTTGGGTCGGGCCGGTAGGGTAGGGCGAGGCCTTGGGTCGGGCCGGTAGGGTAGGGCGAGGCCTTGGGTCGGGCCGGTAGGTTAGGGCGAGGCCTTGGGTCGGGCCGGTTGGGTAGGGCGAGGCCTTGGGTCGGGCCGGTAGGGTAGGGCGAGGCCTTGGGTCGGGCCGGTTTGTTAACAAATGGTGTTCAGCAAAGGTGGATATAGGCGATATGTGGTTAAAAAGGGGCAAATGGTAAATAAGGGAAAAAAATTGGGGGAAAGTTGGAAGAAAAAACCGATGTCGATTCTACGTGACCGATATCGGTTAAGGGACCGATACCGGTTCATTAGGGCAACATGAAACCGATATCGGTTAAGGGCGAAAAACCTATAAAAAGAAAAATACGGCTTGTCATTGTCACTTTGTTATTTTGAAAACCAAATTGACTTGTCTGATGTGGAGAGTTGAGATTGGAGGTTTATTGAGTGAGGTGGAGCTATTTGGCTTGGAGGAGGGAGTTGTTTCATGGGATATCTGTTGGCGGCCTGAGGGAACTATAGGAACAGAGAATATAGCCGAGGAGTTGAGGGGTGTAGAGTGATTGAGGTGGATCGCAGGCACAGCCGGGTGAGTATGAGAGGATTCCTCTAGATCGCATGCGCGCAATTTGGATTTGTCAGGCAGATATACCTCGAGCTTATAGACCCATATAGGAGGATCGATGCGAGAGGCAAAGATTCTCACCTCCCCACCCAACACCTCCAAAAGGGCCTGAAGAGGTAGCAGCCGATCACAGGGTAATGGATGCAGGAACGACAGAGGCCTATAGATTATGGTGGGTAGCAGAACTGCGAGGTGTACGTGATCGTCCTGACATAGCGGTGATTACAGCAGAGAGGGATCGTCTGCAGCATTTGGTTCAGCAGCTCCAAACGCAGGTGAATGAGACAAGAGGATTGTTAGTGGTTGCGGAGTCACGTGTGGAGAGACTAGAGGCTGGAGTCCTCCATGCGAGAGGGCGTATTCATATGTTATAGGAGAGATTGGCAGATCAGGGCGGTACCAATAAGCTCATGTGGTACCATTGAGGACAGAGAGGCCTGGCGAGAGGGGTCGACGATCATGATCATCGCCTAGTTCGGGATGAGGCGTGAGGGTCTAAATAAATGTTAGCAAGGTATAAGAATAAATAAGAGTACCGACCTGCGTGTCGATGATAGAGAAGATGTATTTGTTTAACATCTAAATAAAATGAGATATGTATGTTGATTTGAGTTATAATAATAAGAATGTTTTTGTTTTGACTTTCGGTGTTTTGAAAAAGGATAAAGAGGAATGTGATTAAATAGAAATACACAAAAATATTTATATTTACCACACATGATAGGTTATGGTAGGGGATGGTCGAGCTAACCTTGGGAGACCCCATGTCTCCGAAGTGCTGCCTACATAGCCCTTTGCACAAAGCAAGGAGGGGCCTCAGACCGATGTAGTTCTCCCTTAGGATCAGGGAGAGGTGAATTCAGGCAATTTGGTACGGTTTAGGCAATTGGTTGATTGGTAAGAATATTGATATTAATATTGGTAAGGTAAGGTTGTTGGTGTCGGAAATGAATTGGTGATGTTGTAAAAGGTATAAGGGAAGTGAAAGTTAGCCTACCCAAGTGGTAGGGAACCATGTCCTGATTAAGATCAACACACAATCCTAGATGCGAGGCAAAGCGGAAAGAGTGCTCTGTAGGTGAAAAGAGCTAAACAAACCACCAAACGTAGAACGAGCTTGAAGCCCTAGGTACCGTGCATAGACGAGAAGTCCATAGGTGAAAAGAGTTGTATGATCACAATATATCGGGTGAACGTTACGTCCCTTGAGTTGAAACAAATGGTGAGGTGAGGTGGATGATATAGCTGAGGTACAGAGAATGTATTACAAAGTGAGTGTTCTGACGAAAGAGAACCTACCCTAAATAGACAAGTCCATGACCCAAAAAGTTCTTTTGAATGAGGCCTTTATTTTACTGAATATAGACTGATCGATGCGGGAAGTCTACAAGGGATATTGATTGTGCTATTCTTGAGGTCTTCACGAAGCTGATCAATGTGAGAAGCTTCTGATAAAGGCTGACTGTATGTATAGATGTCCTTCGAGGGAGCAGTCTATTTATAGTAGCAGATATGATTTTAGTGCATAGCTGTCCTTCGGGGAGCAGTCTATATAAAATAGCAGCAATAATTTGGCATATAGCTGTCCTTCGAGGGAACAGTCTATATATAATTTAGATAGCTAGATGTTCTTTTGGCGTGAAGCATCTAGTTTGGTAGGAAGTTTGACTCAAGAAAATCCCATAAGAATACGGCTTATTTTAATACTTTGAAGTCATGGACTAGACTAAAAAGGGGAAGGCATCGTTTAGGTGAGGTGAGAATCAAACTATGTGAGCTTGATTTTTATTATGAGGTGTAGGAAACGAAGTGCATGTGGTGGTATGTGAGCTCAAGGGACGAGCGGTAGGTAGATAAGAAGTGATATAACACTAAATTCAATAGTAGAATGGTCGAAGATGCAAGGCATTAAGGGGTTCAGGCTCAGGCTTACCATTAAGCGAAGCTAAACGATAAGTGCCTGATCCATAGGTGTGAGTGATTATGTAAGGCCCAATCCAATTGGGAGCAAATTTTCCACGTTTGCTCTTTTCTAGTTTGGTGACATGTTGATTCTCTTTGAGGACAAGATCACCAACCTTAAAGGTACGCTCATGAAGTCGCTTATCATAAGCACGTTTGATGCGTTTTTGATAGATTTGAAGGTGATCAAGAGCTGTAAGATGACGTTCGTCAAGGAGCTCCAATTGGGCTAACCGCTCTTGGTGGAAATCATCGTTGGTGAGAATATCCTGAAGAGATATTCTAAGGGAGGGTATTTGTATTTCGAGAGGCAAAACAGCCTCGGTACCATATACCAAAGAAAAAGGTGTGGCATTAGTAGAGGTACGGATGCTAGTACGATAAGCCCAAAGGGCAAAGGGGATGTGATCGTGCCAATTTCGTCCGGACTCATTGACAACTTTCATGAGGATTTTGGTTAGGGTTTTATTAGAGGATTCGGCTTGTCCATTTGCTTGTGGATAGTAGGGTGATGAGAAGCTGAGTTTGATACCAAAGTTGTCACAAAGGTCTTGCAACAACCTATTTTTGAAAGATTTTCCATTATCTGTAATCAGGTGATGAGGAACACCAAAACGACAGATAATGTGGTGGTTAATGAACTCTACAATTTTTTCTTTTTTAGTTGAAATGAGTGGAATAGCCTCCACCCATTTTGTGTAATATTCGGTTGCTGTGATAATCCATCGGTGACGTTGTGAAGAGGACGGGTGAATCTCACCAATAAGGTCTAAACCCCATTGTGAGAAGGGCCAAAGATCTCGAGCGACCTGGAGCGGGTGGCTAGGAGTATGTTGAAGGTTGGCATGTTGTTGACACATAACACAACGCTTAACATATTCGTAGCAGTCGTTATTGAGAGTAGGCCAATAATAACCAAGGCGAAGGATTCGTTTGGCCACGGCAAGGCCACTAAAATGTCCACCACAAATACCGTCATGGACTTGTTGGATGGTATGGGTGATCTCCGCACCGGTGAGACATCGAAGGAGGATGCCATCAAAGCCACATTTATAAAGGAGTCCCCCCATAACTACATAACGAGAAACGCGTTTAAGAAAAGCGCGTTTACCAGTACTAGTAAGGTCAGATGGGAGAACAGAGGTTGTAAGGTAGTCGTGAAATTGGTGATACCAAGTATCCTGTGAATTAGCAGACACAGTTTTTATCATACAAACTACCGGGGTTGAGTAGGATGGGGCAAAAAGTTGTTGGACCACGACGAATAATTCAGAGTCAGTTGATGAAGCTGGAATTTGCGAGGCTAAGCAAGCCATAGTATCCACAAATTTGTTAGTGGAGCGGGGAATGGTTTGGATAGAATAGTGAGTAAATAAGGCTAGAAGTGAGTCCACGTAGTATTTGTACTTTTGAAGTTCCTCATTTTTACATTGGTAGATGCCCATAACTTGATTGACTACCAATTGAGAGTCGCCAAAAATATTGATAGATTTGATACCTAAGTGTATCGCAACTTGGAGACCCAGAACAAGGGCCTCGTATTCCACTGTATTATTAGTGCAGGGGAAATCAAGCCGGAATGAAAGAGGCATAGGTTCAGCGTCAAGAGGGATGAGAACAACGCCGGCTCCTCCGCCATGCTGGCATTTAGATCCATCGAAGAAGAGGGTCATTTGATACGACTCTTCCCCGAGTGAAAGAGTGGCGATGAGTTCGTCGGGGAATATAAAATTGGTAAATTGTTCCCCAGGTAAAGGGGCTTCCGCAAGTTGGTCTGCGATGGTTTGTCCTTTGATTGATTTCTGGTGGATGAACTCAAGGTCGAGGTCGGCGAGGAGCATGAGCCATCGGGCGATGCGTTGGTTTAGATGAGGTTTGGCATACATGTAATGGATGGGGTCCGTGTTGGTGATGACGAAAGTTTTGTGATTCAGAAGGTAGTGTCGGAGCTTGGTAGCCACGAATGATAGGGCTAGGCACAACTTTTCTACATGTGTATACCTAGTCTCATAATCCACCAAAGTATAACTTATATAATAAACGGCTTGTTCTCGATTTTCAGAGTCACGATGTGCAAGCATGGCCCCTACAGCGTGGTCAGTGGCGGAAAGGTAAAGGTAGAAAGGGCGGTCGTCTTGAGGTGGGATAAGCACGGGTGGCTGCAAGAGATAAGTTTTGAGAGCTTCAAAGGCTTGGTGGCACTCTTCACTCCATTGAAACTCAATGTCCTTTTTAAGGAGGTGATGGAAAGGTTGACATCGATCCGAGAGTTGGGAGATGAAACGTCGGATAGATTGTAACTTACCTTGTAAGCTACGCAATTGTTTGAGATTAGTAGGTGGGGGCATTTCTATGATAGCTTTGACTTTAGATGGATCGACCTCAATGCCACGCAAAGAGACGATAAAACCAAGAAGCTTTCCCGAAAGGACACCAAAGACACATTTCTTTGGTTGAAGACGGACAGAATATTGTAACAGGTGATCAAAAATAATGGTTAAAACATCGAGATGTTCACTGCGATGTTTAGACTTGCCAAGAAGATCGTCGACGTAATCTTCAAGGATAGTGTGCATAATGTCATGAAAAATATAGGTCATAGCCCGCTGATAGGTCGCACCAGCATTCTTAAGGCCAAATGGCATTACACGATAACAGAAGGTTCCCCAAGGAGTTATGAAGGTAGTTTTGTGTTGATCGGCAGGGGCAACCAAAATTTGGTTGTATCCTGAAAAGCCATCCATGAGAGAAAGCATTTCATGACCCGCAGTGAGATCAACAAGTTGATCAATACTTGGGAGGGGGAAGTCATCCTTAGGGCAAGCGAGGTTAAGATCCCGGAAATCCGTGCATATCCGAAGTCCCCCATCGCTTTAGTGACAGGTACGATGTTAGAAATCCATTGAGGATAGTCAATAGGCTAGAATGAAGGAAACAGAAAGGAGTCGTTGGAGCTCCTCTTTGACCAAGAGGGCAATGCGTGGATGCATTTTTCTCAATTTCTGTTTAATTGGCTTGGAATCGGGTTTCAGTGTAATGTTATGGACAGCAATGTCAGGATCAATTCCTGGCATGTCAGCGTAGGACCAAGCGAAAGCTTGGTTGCGAGCACGGAGGAAAGTAGTAAAGGTGACTTGTTCTGATGCGTTAAGGGATTGTCCGATCTTCACAATGTGAGGATCCTCCTCCGTGTGGATGTTGATTTCTATTGTAGATTCGTTCAGCATGGTTTGGGTTTCAGATGGTAAGGCTCGTTGAATATAAGAGTCATCCGCGCCAAGGTAAGTGAGGATGGAGTCATCATCCTGGCACTCAACAACGTTAATTGAAGGTGAGTCCTCTTCGATCATGTCTGGATATAGAAGGGGGATAGAAGAGGGGTCCTCATTATCGCGTTGATAAGTGAGAGGGCCTAAGAAGATAGCATTTATGAAAAAAAAAAGTTAGGAGGGATAGATTCGTGATCTATCGACTCAGTGGGTGACGATGGCAAAGTGGGTGATGATGGTTTGTTAGGGGTAACGTCGTTCTCTTCCAGAAGGCAACTGTCACGAGGTTCTTTCGATGTAAGTGTTTCTAGAAATCCGAGACCACTACGATCATTGTGTTTGCGTGTGGTGATGGGGATGAGCGTATGTCGGCCTTGTTCATAAAGACCAAAACCAAAGCCTTTCCAAGCACAGCGAGTCAAGAAGGTGAGGGCGAAGTGACGATTTGTCAGGTACTGAAAATCGGATTGGAAAGGAACCACACCAAGAGGAGGCTCAGGGGCAACGGAAGATGCGTCGACACCCCCATACGTTAGGTTAGTGCGGCAGTGAGGTGGTCCGTAGGAGATTACTTCCCCCACACGACGGTCATAGTTAGGATGGGCATGTACCTGTCCGTACTCCTGTGGGGTATGGAAAGAACTAACGTTATATAGGTGATACTCCCCCAGCGTAAGGCGCTGAAAAACATCTACTAAGGGGTCCGCGGTTGGGATGTTAGCTGCGGGAAGGGAAGTGGTTTTTGCGACGGTGGTTTCATCAGTTGAAGGCGTAGGCGCGGTTGAAGTGGATGGTTGAGGTACATTTGAAGAGGATGGTTGGGTTGAATGTATGGGTGTCTTGATTGGTATAAGCACATCGTTAGGGCGGTATAACATATTGCAGGTTTTAAAGGGGGGAGGATCAGCTTTTACGGTGTAGGACTTCCCCTCGTACTCAAATTTTATGCATCTATGTAATGTTGAGGGAACGCATCCCATGGCCCGGATCCAAGGATGACCCAGCAATATATTATATTGGAACTCTCCCTCAAGGACATAGAAGAGTTCGGGTAAAGTACGTGGTCCTACCCGAATGTTGAGGATCACGGTGCCTAAGGTAGAGGTAATAGCGTCATTGAATGACCGCAACATGATGGGGTTGGCACACATGTAGCTAGAAGGGATATTCATTTGTTGAAAAGCTTTTGAAGAGATGATGTTTAGGCTAGCACCCCCGTCAATCATAACACGACGTACACGAATGTCCCGGACGTAAGCTGAGATGAACAGGGCAGGGTCAGGATCTTCTGTACCAAAATCGACAATTTCATCTTCAGAGAAACTGACTGCAGCAGCTTGTGGTACAGAGACAGAAGTGGTTGGGGCGGTGGGTTGTTTGGTGAGAGAGGCAACGTGATTGGGTGTTAGAATGGAGGCAATAGGAAGGGTTTCATTAGGTAAGACCTCGATCCCTTGAAGAATTTCAACGAGAGCTTGTCGATGAGATTCAGAAGTCTGAATGAGATCATATAGTGTCATTTTTACGGGTGATTGGTGAAGCTGTTTAATCATGGCTCGATGGGCGGCTCCATTAGAGACGGGGTAAGCAGGTCCACGAATAACCACTTTAGGTGGTGGTGCAATCGGGATGTTGGACGGAGAAGGAGAGGACGCAGATGTGCCTTCTTTCGCTTTCTCATTGTTTTTCTGCGCTCGAGTAGCAACACTAATCATATTAATCTCGTAGACCGGAGATGAAGAAGATGATTGGGATAAATCATGGTCTTCAAGAGGTGGGGTTGTAATAATGATAGATCGTGGTGAGGCGGGGATAGATGGTATAGGAGAGGGAATTGAAGCTAAAGGTCTCTCCCTTCGTAAGTTGTCTTTCTTAACCTTTCTATCTGGGAGAGGTGACTGACGAAGGATGGTTTTTAAAGCTTTGCATCCCTCCACATCATGTCCTGGTGTGCGGTGATAAGCGCAGATTTTAGACTCATCGTAACCTACAGGCCGAGGTTTAGACGGGTCATAAGGTCTAAGTGGGGGTAGGGAAATGGTCGCATTCTCTACCAACATGGCAAGGATTTTAGCGTAAGATCCTTTGAGTGGGTCAAAATCGGAGGAGGATGAGGGTATTGGTTGTGTGGGTTTCGGTAATGTTTGGGCGTGGCTGGTTCGTATGGGTGGTGGTTTAGCCAAGGGGTGTTGACACGTGGTTTTCACTAAACGTGGTTTCTTTGGCGCAGGAGCTACGTTCGGCTGGTTAGATGATGAGGCTACAGATGACATGGTAGCGGGAAACAACCACGGAGAAAGGGGAGTGACAGAAAATAAATCCTTTGATGATGGAGTTTGTTTAGGGTTGATGGGTGGATAGGATACGTGGGGTGATAATGTTGATATACCCTTAGATCCCTGTATGGGTGCAGAAGGCATAGGTTGTTTTGAAGAAAACGCAGGAGGTATGATATATTGGTGCAAGGTGGAAGGATGAGGTCCCAATATGGAAGGTAGGTATGACGATGATGGTTTTGATTGTGATAGAGGCACGGATTGAGCTTGTCTTCTAGGTGGCGGGGTGGCTTTATTCTTGGATAAATCTAGTCGCTTAGGTGGGTGTGTTAGACTGGGTATGGGTGAGGTCCCAAGCGTAGGGGAAGATTTGGCTAAGTTAATAGAAGTGGACGAGGCATTTGGTAGAGGTGAGGGGGGTGAAGGTGAGAACATGGGCATTTTAAGCTTCTGTAAACACTTCGGGTATATGGTGGAGGTCTCAGGATCGGTCATTTGCATTTGAGTAGAATATGGCGTACTCAAACGTTCCCATAGGGCCTGTCTATCTTCTGTGGAATGACAGTCCTCACGTGTGAATGTGAACTTTTGTACGGAAGAAAGGTGGGTTGTGATTCCAGTCCACTGTGGGTGTGATACAGTGAGTAGATGAGGCACTGTATCAATAGATGTTAAGAGGTCAACCGGTCATTGAAAAGATTTAGGCGATGAAGAACTAATAGGTAAGAGGGCGTGTTCGAGAGGATCCGTCATGGTTAAAGAATTTGGTGATGTCGGTGCAAGAGATTTCTCGTCTAAGGATGTCAAAAGGAGTGGCGTACCTTCCTCTTGTGCAACAAGAGTGGTAGAAGGGGAAGTCTGGGAAATAGATAGATTAGATAACATCCGTTCGCAGTCTTGTAGGGATGTGGTATAAGCAGACTCATCGATGGGAAGAGGAGTCTGGGCAGTTAACTCCTTTATGGGTAAAGGAATGATTTCGCTTTGGCTTGATGGTGGTAAAGGAGGTTCGGGCTCCTGTGTTAGTGAAGAGGCTTGATTCAAAATTTTCTCGATAGAGGCTTTGGGCTGGGTATCAAAGACTGCATGGATCTCATGAACACTCTCCTCGGCTAAGATATCCTGGTTTGTGTTACTATTGGGAGAGTGATTCGGGAATGGTTTGTTGAAGATTTTCAAATTTCGGTTGGCAGGGGCATTAGGATTATCGAGGGTTATATCCCCTGCGTCAACCATTTCCTGCACTATGTTTTTCAACATCTTGCAGTTCTCATGACTGTGTCCCTTCACGCGGTGGAAGTTACAGAAGTCATTTTCTTTGTACCAGGAAGGTATGGCGCGAGTGGAATCAAACCCGGAATGAGGTTTAACAGGAGGTAATGTAATGGCTCCTGCTTTGAGCAATTTTTCCAATATCACACCATATGTTTCTCCCAAGGGAGTGTAGTTGATGGGCTCTGCTTTATACTTATAGGTGGTTTTTGGTGGGGCATTAGACGGTGTTTGAGATTTAACCATCACCGCGTGGACAGCTCCTTTTGATTTAGAAGAAGTGGACGCGTGAGGAGTGGTGGTATTTGGTTTATTGGTAGAATCAGGAGTTCGGAAATTGGGGTTTTTGTTACGCAACCGCAATTTCTCTTCCTCTAAGGCTCGAATCTCTAGTTTTCGAGCCATAGTAAAGGCTTCATCGAATGTACGGAAAGTTTGAATTTGGAGAGTAGGAGAAATGTGCTTAGCACATGCCCGCGTGAAAAGTTTGATAAGTTCAGTCTGAGGCAAGGCATATGTAAGTTGGTTGATAAGGCCGCGCCATCGTCCGACGAAATCTGCGATAGATTCGTCTTCGAATTGTCGAATGGCATAAAGGTCGGTGATGGATACTTTCTTAGCAATGTTAATGGAGAAGTGATCCAAGAAAGATTGGGCTAGTTGGTTAAAAGAGAAGATTGAGTGCTGGGTTAAAGCACTGTACCACTCCAAGGCAGGTCCTGATAAGGACATGGGAAAGGTGTGGAGTAACAAGGCATCATCATGGGCAATCAAATAACAAGCATGTCTAAATGATCACAAGTGTTGTTGAGGATCCTCTTTACTATTAAAACGAGTAAATTTCGGTAGTTCCCATTGAGGAGGATATGAGTGAAGGGGAACAGAAGGGTGAATGGGCTCCCGACAAACTTGCTCGTATGTCAAGGCGCTACGACTTCCTAAAACAGAAGCCTCCAGGTTTTGCATTTTGTCCATCATTTGTTTAATTAGATCAGTAGTTGGATGAGATGATGGTGTGGTTGTGGTAAACGGAGGCAAATTGGGCCAAGGACCACCACTGGACAATGGTGGGGTTAAGTGTTGATAAGGTATGGAGGATGAATATGTTGAGGTGACAGAATAGGGATGTCCCATATAAGGTGTTGAGGTTACTGGATACGTGTATGGGAATGAAAAGGTAGGCGGAGCTTGAGAAGGAAAGCTCGTGTGGATAGGTGGCAGAGAGCAAGTCATGAATGGAGTAGTCTCGTAAGAGAGATGAGGTAGGGAAGTCGGTGGTAATGATATGTGGGGTCAAGATTAGCCAATGAAAAGCCAATAAGTCGTATGAACCTCTGAAGCTGTCGGATTGGGAGATGGGGCTAAAGGTGCCGGAAGCAAGGTGGTGTTATCAGGCGGAGTGGGGGCTAAATGAGCAGCTATACTAATAGGCATGCCAACAAAGAGCTGACCATCAGGCGTACGGTCAGGGGCATGAGACAAATAGTATTGTACAGTGCTAGGATTAGCATCCAGAAATTTGGCAAAGTCCTTGTCTCCTACAGGAATTTGGGGGATCTCACTGGTGTCTGTAGGATTCCCCACAGAATGTGAAGGGGGTGATTCAGGTAAAGAAACAGAGCAAGCATGTGAAACCATGGCGGCGGCTTGCTTTCGAGTGATAACAACCATGGACAGGTGTTCACAGTAGGGTTTCAATCTATCCGGAACAGAAACAACCTTAGAATGGTGAAATTGGCAGGTTGCTGGTTTGTCAGGGGTTGTAGAAGACAGTAACCGATATCGGTCTAGTATCCGATGTCGGTTACACTATAGCCGACGTCGGTCAGGTAACCGATGTCGGTGTAAGAAGTCTGGGCTAACAAGATATAAAAAGGCTGCTAATTTGATTTTTAACAACGTTTAGTATATGTGTCCAATTATTGATCACAGAAGACAGAGTATGAGAAAGAAAATAGAACTAAAAACAAGCAAGATGCACACACAAATCCAGAGATTAACCCTAGGGTTAATTTTAATTATCGTGGGCTTATGCCTTTAGACGTAGAATGATGTCAGAATCCTAAACAAGAGACTTAGGGGAAATGTCAAGTTGTTTTGGCTTATAAGGTTACCTCAATCGGGCGGAGGAATACCGCGGAAAAAAGGGGGATGTTTGAGCTGTTGTGTTAATTGTGAAGTGATTCGGTATGTGTTGTGCAGTGAATGTAAGATTAATTTCCTGTCAATACCGTGGATATCACCCCCACGTGTACGACCTGTTACTTAATCTACGTTCACTAGAATTGAAAAACAACAAGGGAATTCAATGCACGTGTTTTAAACCCAAATCGAAAATGATATTCGATGAAGCAAAAGAGATGACTTTCACTAATGCAAGATGCAAAAACAAAGCAAGTTCTTTTACCAAAATAATACAAAACCTTATGAATATCTTTAGAAGAAGAAAACAGCAGGTATGCTCCCTATATGAAAGCAAGTAAGAAAGAAAGAAACCCAAAATGGGTCCCACCGGGCGTGCCAAAATGTTTCGCTCGGAATGTTTCGGCTTCTAGGAATAGAGTTGTTTCTATCCTTTCATTCCTTTTAGAAACAGATAGGGTTAGGGCTAGGAGGAATACCTGTTAAATGTCGAGATGGTGTGCGCGTACCGTGGAGAAAGATCAAGTTGACTGCGAAGAACTCCTTTTTGTCTTGGAAGGACTACCTGCAAATAAGAACACAAGACCACAAGATTTGATTAAACAATAAATGAGGAAACTACCTTGGGCCCAGGAAATATAAAACTTCCTTTCGAAGGTGGTCAGTTTCCCTGCTAATATGAATTAACACAAATGACTGCAAAATATCAATTAGATTACTTGGTTGAAACGGGTAGGAGAAGGCTGGTTTCTGGTTATAGTCAGGGTAACCGATACCGGTTTAAGTAGTAACCGTCGTTGGGCCTAGGACCTTCTTGGTAGCTATGGTGTTTGTAAGGCTGGTTTATGGATGATATTAGGAAATGAGATGATGAGAGGTAAAAGAATGATAGTTAGATGCAATGGCACGTTGGGTAGTGGATTCAAAAACGGATTTAGGAGGACTGTGATTCAAAGAGCATAAGAAATGTTATAACAGAGGACATGCAAGATGTGACTTACTGGTTTTGACAAAGATGCAAGTTGATCTCCTTTGCTGCAAACACTTCTGGTTTCTTCACTCGTCTCTGCTCGGTCAAGTGAAGATCTGGACTCTGTTTTTCACTCCCAATGATCTCTGTTGATTCAAAAATCATTCGACCTGATCCAAAAATGAAATTCGATCCTTTGTTTTTGGTTTGGGGAGCCCATTTACAGGGAACCGATGGCGGTTGCGTAATCGACGGCAGTCGAGTAGGAACCGGCATCGATAAGGAAAAAGTAGGCTATTTTTAGTAAAATAGCCCACCTTCCCTACTTTTCTCCCAAGAGATCAATCGCGGGCTTGGTCAAGTGGCTAGAAGGTCGGTTTTGAGTGCGAGTAAGGAGGCATTAGTTATGGATGTGAGTCTAGACCAAGTCATAGGTCTTAATTAGGTTAGTTTAGGGTTAGGGCTAGGTCATGATGAGGTGGCAAAATGAGGTGGCGGGTAAGGTGATGTGGATTTATCAATTACAAGGTAATTAATAAATAATTGTGTAAGGTTTAGGTGATGAGGTTAAGTTGCGAGATGAGATGCGGGTCACAAGGGGTCGTAAGAAACAAATTTGGTGTCTACAAAAGCATCAAAGACCATTCAAGAAAGGGTTAAGCCCATGTTGCAGTGCACCAAGCATTGGTGCAAATAGAATGGTCTCACCTACCTTGGAGTAGATTTCTCTACTTCTCCTTCAGGTAAAGCACCTCCAAGGCTGGCCTGAGTTCTCCAAAGGAAAAGGAAAGGATAAGGAGGGAGAACCAAGAAAACAAGAAGAAACTCCTAAAAGCCCTCCTACTACTTCTAAGAAGCAAGTGGTTGACCTGGTGTCTCTAGGTAAAGAAGAAGAGACCACCGAAGTTTCAATAGACACATCCACTCAGGATGTGGTTATAACTACAGCTGACTAATAAGGTACCCACCATTCCTTCTTCTGCTTCTTCTCCTCCCCCTGTCATTCAAGCATCTACTCCTATGGATGTGTCTTCTCCCCTTCTTTCTTCCCTTCCATCTCCCACCTCTTCCATTTTCTCCTCTCTCACGGATCTATCACCTAGTGTTCCCTCCATCCCATTGCTGTATACCTTCCACCTCCATGACCTTTTCTTCTCCTGTAACAACTTTAGGCCCCACAAGTAGCAGTGCATTAGACTCCTTGTCGATGCCACCACCAAGTGTCTCAACATTCTTCCCGAAGCCTCTTTAGTTGCTTCCCCTTTAACCCCATTTCTTATTCTATTCCCTCTACTCCCTCTCCCATAAGTCCAAGTTGGATCTTTAACCATCTGAGTCAACTTAAGAGAAAGGTTCCCATAGCACCCATGGACTTATCTTTCATTTTGAAGAAGGGACCCAAGAAGCATAAAGCTATAACTCACTTCTCTAAGATCTTTTGGGAGAGAGAGTCATGGAGATTACATATCTAAATCCCACCAAAGAGAAGAAAGATCTATCTCCTACAGACTTTATAGTGACCCAAGTCACGATGGGAACCTCATCTAAAAGCCTACAAGGAGAGGCCTTATCTGCTGTAGATGCTCTCTGTAAAAAGCTTTAGGAAGAAAAAGAGGAGAAGAGAATACTCAAGGAGCAAAACAAACATCTCCTGCAAGCTTTGCAGAGAATGGGAAACGCTCCACCTATCACTACTGCTGAACCTACTGAAGTTCTTAGTCAGGATAATATAAATGAATACACCAAGATTGGCAAACAAGGTATAGCAGTATCCTTTTGGATAGAGTGAATCCTCAGAGATAGTGAGGAAATGATCAAGAAATTCATAGGCCTCTACCAGGATATTGATCAAGAAAATAAGGAGCTACAAGCAGTAGCAGTTTCCCTCTTCAAGGAGTTGGAGAATGCAAGTTACAACATGAAACATTCCAAGCAATGGCTAACTGCTCCACCGATGACTTATTAAAGGTTGACATCATCGATCACCCGCGATCACATGATAAATCTCTTGTCACTTTAGATTATCGGGTTGATCAAATGGAATATATCCTAGAAAGGATAGATAAAATCAAGGATGAAGCCCTCGATACATGATTCAACATGGAGCAGATAGTTACAAAGATGTCCCTCAGGATGATCGGTGAATCATTCACCTTGAGGGGAGCATATGATACATTTCGGTGCTTCAAAGCCATCATTACCCAAGGATTGGTGCGAGAGGTCACTTTTGACCGAGAATCAATCAATAACCTTCGGCTTGCCACCATTTCATTCTCTTCCTAATCGAAGCATGTGAGGAATATGCCGGGCTACCCGACAAGCTCAAGAATGAAAACAAAACTTGCGAAGTCATTAACAAACATTTCAAAGGTCTAGATCATAATCAAATCCAAACAATGATCAACAAGTTTATGGAATACCAAACTCAAGTGTCACATCACCTATCCCGATCGTGGAAGTAAGACACTCTGTCTAAGCCGAGAGATGATGAGGAGTAGTTTCTCCTCATATGTATGCTTCAATCAATTTTGTAAAGGAATTATCTAAAAATTATGTTGGCATTTATGATGACATCATCCATGTTGCATCATGGGATGTTGCCATCCAAAACTTGCCTAAAGTCAATGTTGACTTTTTAGATATTTTGTAAATAGTGGTTGGTTTGCTTTTGTTTTCTTTCCTCTTCTCCTTCTATAAATACAATAATAATTTTGTATTCAAGGTGGACAAATTTTGTATGAAAAAGAGGTGAAGAGAGAAAGACTCTGTGCCTTCTTATAATGAAGAGATATTAATATATATGTTCAAACTTTGTGCTCAATATATGTGTTATTTGCATCAGATCTTTCTTAAGTTAGATCTATGTTTTTGTTATGTTGAATTCCTTCTTATTATCATCATATGTTCATCAGTATTGCTTTATCTATTTATGCAAGTAAGTTTGGCTCTGTTTACTACCATCCCAAAGTATAAACCTTCTGACCTTTCCATCTTGGAATTATTTTATTTTCTTCATTTAGATCTACCCTCCTCCATTCCTTCCCTCTTACATTTCTATTTATACTCGAGAACTACCTCTACCGAGATGAGATCCCAAATCCCTCGAAGTTAGAATAGTGTAGATTTGCACATGATTCCGCTTGATAGAATAACAATAAAACATTTTTGCTTTGTTGTCTCAAAGAGGGGCTATCCCCTAAACACCGTTGGTCTTCTTCCCCATGACCTGTCTAATCGACATATTTTCACACTAACTATTTTTGGTGACTCGCTAGGGAACGAACTAAGGAAATAATTAAAAACCGTAAAAATCACTACCGATTACAAATTTTAACTCTTTCCTAAAAATTAAAACTTTTGCGAAGTGATCAAAACTGAAAATTTCCTTATACAAATCCATAGATTGGGGCAAGATAGAGAATTTTAGTTCACCGATTTTTTCAAAACTCGTATATTTTCGTAGATCCGAGATTCTCGATATTTCAAGTTATTTTCAAAACCTTGCAAAATTTAGGTCGAATATCCAAAAATAAGCTTTGAATTAACCCATTTTTTATCCTTGTTAATCTTTATAAAAACTGCAATCGGTTGTTGTTAAAAGGATAAAATTAAATATTAAAAAGTACACGCTAATTTTTCCGAAAAATTAGAAAATCAATAAGTACAAACAAAAAAAATTGTTGTAAATCTACTCTTAATTGTTGCGCAGATCTAAACGGTACGCAAGCGGGTGAACAATTTACTCATGGCGAAGAGATCATGGAGAATTTGATCCCATTTTTGATCTACTTCAAAGTCAAAATTTCAATATAACTCCTACATGACTTCCATCACCGAGCTCAACAGATCGATCAGCAAGAAGTGCCTCACCACCATGAAAGATACAAATTTCTCAAGGTGCCTCAACATAAATTTGTAGTGCTCTTTTGCTAAGTGGAACCACACTCCCTACTCATGTTCTTTTTCCTACTTTTCAAATGGCAGAAAATCTACTCCGTACCATGGGGAAATGCCATGGGTCCTCTAGCACTACCGCATCCAAGTATACCCCTTTCCTAGTAGAAATCGCAAGAATTTCCTGAAGTTTGATGGAAGGAGAAATCAAATCACAGACGCACATATAGCTCCATTTATTATTTCATGAAGTATTTTGGATGTGACTCATGAAGATGTGTTGGTACGTCTCTTTCTTGATACCTTGTAAGGCCCTACATTAGAATGGTTCCAACATTTACCAGCCGGATCCACACTAGTTGGGCCACGTTACGGACTACATTCGAAGAAAGATACAAGCCTTCAGAAGACACATTCTTGTTATTATCATGAATAACTCACATGAAGAAGGAGGCTAATGAAACCATGTGTGATTTTATCACCCATTTCAATTAATCGATCAATCATGTGCCACCGCCATGTTGTCGACTTTAGAGAATCAAAAGTGTTTCTTTGTGAATGCAATGAGTTCGAGAGTAAGTTTATTACTTTTACAAGAATAAATACCCACCTTGATCCTTGATCAAGCTATGACCATTCGAATAGAATACAACCTTGTTATATCTTTTAAGTTAAGACATGAGCCGTCAAAATAAAAGGCTTCAACTTCTTCTCAAGCTACCTCATCGATCCAAAGATTCTAAAAGATGGTGAATGAGTTGCTCTCATTAAAGAAGCAATTGGCTCAAACATTGTCTACTACTCCATACCGGGATATCCCACAGAGGAAATTTTCTCCCCACAACGCCCCCCAAAGGCCACATTTTCCTGCTACCTCTCCAAGGTTAGCAATCGAAGCCTCTCCGGTTAATGGCTTGGTTGAAATCGAAGATGATGATACATATTATGAAGAACCTTTGTCGCAAGACAAAGATAATCAAGATGTCATTCAACTGAATGACGAATCTACTATCGGGTATATGGAATTTGAAGATGAGGAATCGATGAAAAGAGGGTACCCAAGGGTATACGAGCTAACAATCATACGCATCTTTCACTCACCGCAAGGAAAAGAAGCAAAGGTTGCTGCTAAAAAGCTAAAGGAAAAGGCCATGGTAGCTCTACCACCAATGATTACTAAAAGAGGTAATCCCCTTCCTTCTCAACCTCCCGTTAAACCTATTGTAAATAAATTTTTACTCCTATTTCTCCTCCAATTCAACCTGCTTCCAATTACATAAAGACAAACAATCCTCCTTCATAAACGTGAAATGAAGGACTCATTCCTTCTTTGGTGTAACCCTTGGTTGCATTTGATCATGCTAAAAATACCAAGATCCAGATGTCTAAAGTTGAATACCTTTAGTCTAACCCAGAGCATCTTATAAGATTAACTAAGTATATCCAAAGTTAGGCTACCGTCCTTCTTCCCGTTTCCCCAAAAGGAAAATTGAACCTTTTTACCTATCTCTCCTGATCAATGGTCATAAACTAAGCAACTATATAATTGATTCTGGAGCTTCTGACAATGTTATGCCAGCAAAGGTCACCCATGCTTTGGGCCTCACACTTACCAAACCTTTGGAAGATGCTACTCCATGGAAACCAAGCAAGTACCATTGATTGGTCAGATTAAGGATGCGCAGATTTGCATTCGCAGCATTTCCTGAGAAAAGGGTAAAAATGACTATTCTCGTAGCTGATATTCCAGCAACATACGGGATATTGCTAAGGAGGATCTACTATAAAGAGGTTGGTGGGGAAATTCATATGGAATTATCCAAAGCCAAAAATCCTATCAAAGGGGTGATGCGAGACATTAGAACCGAGACTCAAAAGAAATATCTAGTCACCAACTCGATGACCTCAAGGCCCAGATTCTCTTCGAATCATTAGGGATGAGAAAATACTTGTTTTCCACCAAATTAGATAGAATCGATGTTCTCATCTAAAAAGAGGATCTCAAAAAAAGTGTGTACATTGCAGCTTTTTATGGCGGTTAAGCAACAAGTGGATGTGGTGCTAGAGTTGTTCTAATATCTCCGAAGAGGGATTTTCCCTTTTCTTTCAAGTTGCAGTTCTTCAATATGAATAATATTTCCAGTATGAATCCTTGTTGCTTGGCATACAAGCTGTAAAAGAGAAAGGAATCAAGAATCTAAAAGTGCAAGGTGATGCTTGAGCTAATTATGAATAAGGTAAAAGGGATTTACAAAGTGAAGAATGATCGGCTCGCAGACACTACCACAATGCATTATGGGATACAATCGAGGAATTTGATACTTTCTCAATCAAAGAAATTCCATGAACTTAAAATGACATGGGTGATTCATTGGCTATCTCAACCTCTCTCATGCTTCCTCACCTGTGGTTGAAAATAGATACCTATACCATTGAGGTGGTTTTCCCCCAAGTGTGCCGAGATAATTCACAAGACTTTGGAAAGTGTTCAATTATGACAACTAGCTTATCCCCTTTTTGGAGAAAGTCGACAATTTCAAAGAACTTAATTTCGATGGATTAACTTCTAAATGTCGTGGCTCTCACCGGTCAAGTACATGAATCTAAAAAAGAAACATTGATATAGCTTAAAGGAAATAAGATTCTCAAAGGTTTGGTCTCCTTAGAATGATTATTTTATAATCATGACTGCTTTGTCAAAAAAAGTGACAGGATGATCCTTCCTCTTCTCCAGAAACTGAATCCATTGATTTGGGTACTGTGGAACATCCTCATTCCATGAACATCGGGAAGTGTTGTACGCCCGAAGAAAAGCACAAATTCGTTAAGTTGCTAAAAAAGTACATGGATGTGTTAGCATGGTCTTATTCGATCTGAAGTCCTTCGAGCCAAAGGACATTAGGCACGACATTACCCTCAAGGAAGATGTCAAGCCTTTCTGTCAAAAGAAAAGACACTACAACCCCAAAATCTCAGGTACCATCTAGGCTAAAATTCAGAAGATGCTAGATGCAAGAATTATTTTTCCAATTCGTCACAGTACCTAGGTTGCAAATATTGTACCTGTGTGGAAGAAGAATGGTGAGATACGTATATGTGTAGACTTTCGCAACTTGAACCAGTCATCCTTAAAAGATAACTATCCACTACCGATAATGGATCAAGTGCTACAGGTAGTAACCGGTTTAGAAATGTTGTCTATGTTGGACAGTTTTTCAGGTTACAATCAAATTCAAGTCACGCCTGAAGATCAGTTCAAAACAACATTCACCACTCCTTGGGGTACCTTCACCTACAGTAGAATTCCATTTGGTTTGATCAACATCGGTGCCACCTTCCAACAAGAAATGGACTTTGCATTCAAGGGTATGATGGGAAAGGTCATCGTGGTTTACCTAGATGACCTAACTATGTTCTCTAAGAAACAAAGTGATCACTGCGATCATTTAGAACAAGTCTTGATCAGATGCCAAGAGCACGGGATTTCACTAAATCCCAAGAAGTCAATTTTTGGGGTCACTGAAGGAAAGATGCTATGACATGTCATCAACATAGAAGGAACTAAGATAGATGTCAAAAGAGTCAAGGCTATTCAGAGCCTTACTTTGCCTACAAGAAAGATTGGTGTTCACTCCTTCAGAAAGGTAAATTTTCTCAGATGCTTCATCCTTGATTTTACTGAAAAGACTTGTCATATATCTAATATGATGAAAGGATCGCAAACATTCCAATGGAGTGAGGAAGGCAAGGCATCATTCAAAGACATAAAAACCTCCATTCTTTGACACTTCTATTCTAGTATTCCCTGACTTCAACAAATACTTCATCATGTATAGTTATGCTGTGCATACTATATCAGCTATCTTGATGCAAAATAACTCCAAGGATATTTAATCCCCGATTACTTTCATGATTTCTCCTCTTAAGCCTCATGAACTAAAGATGTCACAGTTAGAGAAGCACGCCTTCACCATGGTAAAAGCAATCAAAATTTTCTGCTACTACATTCTAAATTCTCATACAGTAGTATTGGTTCCAGACATGGTCGTTAAGTCTATCCTAACTCAACAGGAGTTAGGGAGCTTATGAGGGAATTGGATCGCAAAGGTCCAAGAATATGATCTAGACATCAGACCGACCAAGTTGGTAAGAGGTAAGGGCCTATGTCAGCTAATGGCTGAAAATAAAGACTCAGAGTTACCCGAGAAGAAAATTGCTCACGTTGATGGAGAACAAAGTGAACTGGAGAAAGCGGATTCTTTACCCATGGTTTTGTTTTTCGCAACCAATGATGAATGGTATTCTAACATCACATTCTTTCTCACCTATGGAGGATTCCCAACTTACCTAACCATAAAGAAACAAGAGACAAGAAAGCTTAGAGCCGCACGATATGTCATATGGGATGATGGATTGTAGAAAACGTGGAATTGACGGCATTTTTATATGATGTGTTGACAAGCTGCAACAGATAAAATTGTTGGAAATTTTTCACAACTCAGCCTATGGTGGTCACTTCTCCTCATCTGTGACAGCACATAAAATCATTCGGGCTAGGTACTATTGGCCAAAGACTATTTCAGATACAGCCTACTACTGGGTAGCAAAGTGTGAACTCGCAACAGCAGTTTTTGGCAAACCAAAGCTAGCTGCATTTCCCCTCAAGCCCATTATCATTGACAAACCATTCAGGAAATGGGGAATTTATTTCATTGGAGAATTCAATCCTCATTCGAGTGCTAGACATAGTTACATCATAACAACAACAGACTACTTCACAAAATGGGTGGAGGCCATACCTGTCAAACATGCCACTTCTGAAGTTGTTTGCAACTTCATCAAGGAAAATATTATTGTGAGATTTGGCATTCCACACAAAATCATTGTTGACAATGCTTCCAACTTCTCTTCATGGGAAGTAATTGGTTTTTGTTATGGATACGGAATAACCTTGGCTCATGCCTCTGATTATTATCCTCAAGGAAATGGTTAGGTAGAATCTAGCAACAAGAACCTAGTAACTATCATACGGAAGCTAGTTGATGAAAACCAATGGTCCTGGCACAAGTCATTGTAAAATGCTTTATAGGCGGATCATATTACTCCCAATAGGTCTCTCGACATGTTACCTTTCAAGGTGTTGTATGGGATCGATGTTGAAATCCCTATTTCCGTAGAACTTCCTGCTCTCCACTTGGCTTCGAGCAATGAAGATGAAAATTTTCAGAATTCTCTTGATAAAAGGATTATGTACCTAATGGAACTTGAAGAAAAGTGAGTGAAAGTGGTCGACAAGATCACTTAACATCGAATCAAGTTAAGAGACTGCTCGACAAGAAAGCTAAGAAAAGAGATTTCAAGTGGGAGATCTTTTTCTTCTATGGCACAAATGAAGAGAAGCGATAGGTATGCATAGAAAGTTTGACTCTCCTTACAGAGGGCCATACAAGATCAAGTAGCTCAATGGAGAGAATAGTTTCTATCTCTCATATCTGGACGGAACCGAGCTCCTGCTTCCCTATAGCGGCAACACCTGAAAATCTTTAGGAAGTAGAGCTTGCTCTCTTCTTTATCTGAGCTTTGCTTACGTTGTGTGTTTGCTTCCTATTTGTTGTGTGTTCCCTTCCTTCCCTTTTTGGTCACCCTTTTTTTGTCTTCTGTAACCCAATGGATAGGCACATGAAAATCTAGGATTCTCTACCCTTAAGTTTCACTTAAAGATAGTCCCCAAAAAGAGCCAATTATCTTGTAAAATTGACAAGGGCAATTTTGTAGGTAACCATACCAAAATTCCGTTTTGGTCCCCTGAAGAGGTTTGATAACGTTCAAAATGGCCTAAAACTCCCTTTCGAAAATCAAGTTTTTAGAACTTAGCCATTTTTTTAGCTTCTTTAGAGCCGGTGTAGTTTTTGTGGTGTCAACATTCCAAAAATTGTGCCTTTTTGAACTAGGTGCAAGAAATGTTGTGTTGACATCATGAAATGTGTGCCCCTTAGAAAACCCCTGTGGCATAGTAATTGACATGTCAACATCATTAAACATGCACCAAGTATGTGCACTAAGGCACTAAAATTATCATGTCAACATCGAAAAATGTGCGCTTAAGGCGTTGGAAGAGTGGTGTCAACATCAATGAAGCTGCGCTTAAGGCCCCTTTTTGTCATGTCGACACTCTCAAAGCTACGCCAAAGAAAGTTGGTGAAATAATTAATGCCAAGTTTTCTATAAATAGGTGCTCAACACCTGTCATTTTCACGAATTGAAAATTGTGAAAAGTGTTTTCTCTGTGCCTGTCAGCTGTCCTTGTCACCCCCGCGTGCCATTTTTTGAGCTTGTGGACCCCAATGTCATCCTTCGTCCTTTATAAAACTAGGTAAGTGGCTTTTGTCATCCTTGTTGTTATTATGGTTTTTGTTTCTTGGTTATTGTTAGGTTTTAGGGTTGTTATAAACCAAATATCAAATCTAAAATGAAAAACCTAACAATCCATAACCATCTGGAAGCCCCTTTTCCTCTCCTTCCCAGATCTACAATCTGGAAGACCCCGCCTTTGAAAAAACCTAAGGCCTCCTTTTCACTTCTTATTATTTGGTTACAAAACCTCTCTTTACCATTTGAAGAAACCAAGAGAGAGGAAATATGAGAAATTGCAAACAAATGACTAAAAACCTCCGCGCAATGTATTTACATGTTACAACCTCACAGCTTGTGCCTTGGCACCTTGTCCTCACTGCAACATATCCCCGACCCACGCCTAGTATAAAAACACTTAACAACTTTGTAAAGGTGCGGCGCATCTGTACAACATCAACATAGGATGTTGTGAGCTTGAAAACCACACCAAGTGTTTTTCCCCTTGGTGCATTGATTTTCAGCATATTCCAAAATTTCACCTTGGGCGCACTTAGAAATTATACAACACCCCTCAAAAGTGTGCCCTTTATAACCTTGGCGCAAATTTTCTCTTGTCAACACTAGCGCACCTTTTTACATGTTGACATCTCCAAAAGTGTGCCCAACCTTTTTAAGCCTCTACAACATGTTGTGAACTTGCGCCTTGCACCCTAGGCCTTATAATTGCTCATTCTTCTTTCTGCAAGCTTTTATTATGAATAACATGACAGTTGACATGGCTCTTCTGTGTTGGACCTCCTTGATTCTCCTTGTAGAACAACAACAGCCATCCTCAAGCTCACACATGTCTTCATCAAGCAAAAAGCCAACCAAGTCTAAAGGTAAAGCTAAGCTGACAGAACAAGAGATGAAGTACAAATATCAGAAAGTCAGGATGCTTGACTCATATGTAGAGAGTGATCTCGACATCAGAGACTCTGAGCTTGGGCATATTGATATGGATGACTTCTGGGTAAGGACCAATCAGAAACTAGTGGCCCCTGGATGAACAAACTGGTGGGCAGTGGATTACACTTTGCAGTTGGGCTGCCAGTAAGTGCTATGAACAATGAATTTATCATGTTGGTTACCCGTTGCTATAACAAGGACACTAGATGTGTCAAAGATAAGGAGGAAATACGATCATCGACCTAACTACTCCTCACTTTGAAATAACCCGGGCATTCCTTATCGTAGGTAGTATGTCGCCATAAGTATAGAAGAATGTAAAAAGGCCGGGATGACAATGAGGAAAAATTAATGTAAATGATGAATGAGCTTTACCTCAAGAATAAAAAGCCAAGTGAGCAGATGGCCATAGACCATCCACCATAGTGACTTTAATGAGGAACTGAGTGATACAATCACCTTCCTTAACAAAATATTTGGGCTTCCTGATGCCCATTATTTCCATAAATGGATGCTAAGGTATTTAGATACCATGAGCAAGAATGTGCCTAATCAGCATTTTGGCTGGGGAAATCATCAGTGACACCATCTCCCAAAGTAATCAATAGGTCCTAACAATTGGGAAGTTCTATATGAATTCCTATGTTGTATATGTTAAAAGATCGGTGAGAGATTTTTGGCCTAGCTCAGATTGGGGTATGGCCCTGTGTCAAAATATATGAATAGTACTCAAAGCTCAAGCTTGAGAACAACATCCCCTAGTTCTCAAAAATCAATAGCACCTTCTTCTATGAGGTGATCTATTTGTTGAGGCTGATTATGAGAAACGGTCAAACCAGCCTGAGCATGATTGCTACCATGAAGAAGTGGGGAGAATTGTTCATGTAATTCCCCACATTCACATATCTCAGGGCTGTGAATTTCAAAGGTGAACTGAAAAATCTACCAAGGTATGTAGGGCCCAAGCTGATCCTCTTGGAGTTGTCGAGGCAACTAATCACTTACCACAAGAGGTGCATGAAGAGAAAGAAAGGAGGAACCCCATTCCCCCTTACAGTTGGCCGATACACCTACACCACACTTGCCAAAGCTCGAGAAATGTATGTTGAGCTTGAATTGCTGAATCTAAAGCACAACTTCCTAGCAAGGCCCACCTTCGATTTCCGAGTTGCCTCCCAAAGGAAAAAATTGATCCCATCCATGTTCCTAAGATCGAGGACATCTACATCGACCTGACACATGAAATAGATATCGTGCAAAAGGATCACTCCCGGCTGGCTCTGGCAGAGATCATCCATTATGGCATAGCCATCATTCCAAAGGGATTCCAAGAGACTGATCAAGAAATTGATCAGGTTTACCTTGATACAGATGGGGATGATTGGCCATTCGTAGAGGTCGATAGAGCCAAAGTGCCAAAGACCATTCAAGAAAGGGTTAAACCCATGTTGTAGCACACTAAGCATTGGTGCAAACAGAATGGTCTCACCTACCTTGGAGTAGATTTCTCTACTTCTCCTTCAGGTAGAGAACCTCCAAGGCCAGCCTAGGTGCCGAAAGGAAAAGGAAAGGATAAGGAGGGAGAACCAAGAAAATAGGAAGAAACTCCTGAAATCCCTCCTACTACTTCTGAGAAGCAAGTGGTCGACCTGGTGTCTCTAGGAAAAGAAGAAGAGACCACCAAAGTTTTGATGAACACATCCACTCAGGATGTGGTCATAGCTACAACTACTAAGGTACCCACCATTCCTTCTTCCGCTCCTCCTCCTCCCCCTATCATTCAAGCATCTATTCCTATGGATGTGTCTTCTCCCCTTCCTTCTTCCCTTCCATCTCCCACCTCTTCCATTTTCTCCTCTCTCGCGGATATGTTTCCTGGTGTTCCCTCCATCCCATTATAAATCCCTTCCACCTCGATGACCTTTTCTTCTCTTGTAATAACTCCAGTGCCCCACAAGTAGCAGCAAGCTGGACTCCTTGTCGATGCCACCACCAAGTGTCTCAACGTTCTTCCCTGTGGCCTCTTCAATTGCTTCCCATTTCACCCTCATTTATTTTTTGATTCCCTCTACTCCCTCTCCCATAAGTCCAATCTGGATCTCTCACCATCTCGGGTCAACACAAGAGAAAGGTTCACATAGCACCAATGGACTTATCTCGCCATTCCAAAGAAGGGACCGAAAAAAAGTAAAGCTATAACTCACTTCTCTAGAGCATTTCGGGAGAGAGAGTCATGGAGATTGCATATCCGATCCCACCAAAGAGAAGAAAGATCTATCTCCTACAGACTTTATATTGACCCAAGTCACGATGGGAACCTCATCTAAAATCCTACAAGGAGATTCCTTATCGTTGTAATCGATCTTTGTAAAAGCTTCATGAATGAAAAGAGGAGAAGAGAATACTCAAGGAGCAAAACAAACATCTCCTCCAATATTTGTAGAGAATTGGCAACGCTCCGCCTCACACCGCCGCCAACCTATCAAGTTCTTAGTCGATTAGATAAATAAATATGCCAAGATTGGCAAACAAGGCATGGCAATATCCTCCTGGATAGAGTGAATCCTTAGAGATAGTGAGGAAATGATCAAGAAATTCACAGCCTCTACCAGGATATTAATCAGAAAATAAGGAGCTACAAGTTAGAGAGCAATTTCTCTCCGAGGAGTTAGAGAATGCCAAGGTTACAACATGAAATATTCCAAGCAATGGCTAACTGCTCTGCCGATAACCTATTAAAGGTCAGTGTCATCGATCACCCGTGAGCACATAATAAAGCTCTTATCGCTTTAGATTATCAGGTTGATCAAATGGAATATATCCTGGAAAGGATAGATAAAATCAAGGATGAAGCCCTAGATGCATGATTCAACATGGAGCAGATAGTTACAAAGATGTCTCCAGGGATGCTCAGTGAATCATTCACCTTGAGGGAAGAAGACAATACATTTCAGCACTTCAAAGCCATCATCACCCAAGGTTTGGCACTAGAGGTCACTTTTGACCAAGAATCAATCAATAACCTTTTGGCTTGCCGGGATTTCATTGGCTTGTTGATCGAAGCATGTGAGGAATACATAGGGCTACCTGACAAGCTCAAGAATGAAAACAAAACTTCATGAAGTCATTGGTGACCATTTCAAAGGTCCATATCATAATCAACTCCGCATAATGATTAGCAAGTTTATGGAATATTGAGCTCAATGTCACATTGCCTCTCCCGATCAAAAGCAAGACACTTTTTAACCCGAGAGATGATGAGGAGTAGTTTCTCTTCATATGTATGCTTTGATCAATTTTGTATAGGAATTATATAAAAGTATGTTGGCATTTACAATGACATCATCCATGTTGCATCATGGGATGTTGCCATCCAAAACTTGCCCAAAGTCAATCTGTTGACTTTTTAGATATTTTCTAAATAACGGTTGGTTTGCTTTTGTCTTCTTTCCTCTTCTCCTTCTATAAATACAAGAATAATTTTGTATTCAAGGTGGAAAATTTTTGTATGAAAAAGAGGTGAAGAGAGAAAGACTTTGTGCCTTCTTATAATGAAGAGATATTAATATATATGTTCAAACTTTGTGCTCAATATATGTGTTTATTTGCATCGATCTTTCTTAAGTTAGATCTATGTTTTTGTTATGTTGAATTCCTTCTTATTATCGTCATATGTTCATCAAGTATTGCTTTATTTTTTTATGTAATTAAGTTTGGCTCTGTTTACTACTAGCCCAAAGCATAAACCTTCCGACCTTTCCATCTTGGAATTCTTTTCTTTTCTTCCATCGATCTACCCTCCTCTGCTCCTTCCTCTTACATTTCTATTCGCAATGGAACTACCTCTCTACCGGGATGAGATCCCAAACCCCTAAAGTTAGAATAGTGTATGTTTGCACAAATTCTCGCTTGATAGAATAGTAATAAACCGGGGCCGCTTTATTGTCTCAAAGAGGGACTATGCCCTACACATTGTTGGCTTGTTTCCCCATGACCTCTCTAACCAATGATTTTCAAACCAATAAGATGAAGACTACAATGTTTCTCGCTTATAAATATTAGAGCTACTAGATGAGAAAATAATGAGTTCCTTCAATCACTTGAAAGTTTATCAAATTCAGGTCTTAAGAGGATAAAACAAATGAATCATACCTCATCAATTTGAGGTAAGTGATCTCATTCTCGATGGAAAACTAGAAAAGTATTGTTAAATACATAAAATAAAGGAAAATTTGAGGCTAATTGGTTAGGACCTTATGTGGACACCGAGAAATATGGATCAAGGGATTACAAACTGGTCCTCGGTGAAAAATGGTGTCCAGCAAGGCGTTGGGAGGATTTATTATTCCTAAGCACTTCTCATATCTAAAACAGAGTACACTTACCCTGGTTTAGGGGTAGGTTTCTTAGGTTGAGTATCCTTTATATCTGTCTTCCATGGCCTTGATCCATCTGAACCATTCTTGTATATATGTGAATGAGTTGCTTTTTGTATATTCCCATCTAAACATTGCGGGCACTTTCACATCTACACCTTCTTAAACATACTTTCGTGGTATTTTACCTCTATATATTCTCACATTTTTGGGGTCATTAATGCTTTTTTCCTATAAATAGCTTGGGAAATATTTCAAAAACACAAAAACATTCAAAATATTGGAAAACTCCTAAACATTGGAAAAATCCCTAATGAGGATGATACTACACAAAACAACATAATATTGTCTTAAGAAAACCCTAAAAATGTGAACAACCATGAAAAAGTTATCTTGAGATTAAACAAAAAATAGTAGAAAACAAATATAAATTACCCCGCAAAAATAAAGTAGTGATTTGCTTACTTTTAGTTGTCAGTTTGTAGAGTTTTGATTACATTTCCTTTTCATGTTATGTGCTTTAAATTGACTTCATTTTCTTAAGTTGAGTATTACTTAACTATTGCATTTAGTTCATTTTTATCTTGCATACTTGTTTATATTTGTAACATTTTCATTACTTTTGATTGCTTTGCATTTTTGGTAGTTGTGTGTATTAAATCAAATTCAATTGCTTACTTCATTGAGTATTACTTAACTATGGCATTGTATTCCTTTTTGCATACTTGTTCATACTAGTGTTGTATTAGTTAGATTTGATGGCATTGCATGTGTTGTGTGTGTTAGATTGAATTCATTTTCTTAGTTTAACAATTGTTATGCATCCACATTGGATTCATTTCATCTTGCATACTTGTAAATAATTGTTTTGTATTAGTTAGATTTGATTAAGTTGTGCTTGTAAATTGTATTGTATAGTTTATCATCATCTAACATCTATCAAATCATTTACCATATATCATCACATCTAACATCATCTATACATCATATATCAAAATGCTAAGTTTTACATCAAGAATGTATACTAAGCTAATCATCATATACCATATCATCAATGGGACAAGAGAGGTTGCGCATGATCATAAATTTATCCCCCTCCCCACACCAATATCATAAATATCATCGGTGAGCTAATCCAAGGCATATCATGTCCAAAATAAATGATACTATCTAAGGATATTATCATAAAATTAAAAGCATGTGATACTTATGCAATAAACATCATCAATCATCCTTCCCTAACAAAGTCAAGTATCCATGTCCATATGATGCATTATCAAAATCAACCATGATACATATTCAAGAAATAAATCATACAATATCATGATATAATCATCATCACATGTCATATAAATACATGAAAAATATAACATCAAATGTCCATAACATGTATATAATGTCTTTCTCAAAAAGATATACATCATCGATATAAAATATTCCATCAAGGGCATGAATCACAAAAATTTGGCATCAAGAGGAGGGTAAGTGCACCAAGTTGGGGGACAATTAAGTGGACATCAAATCCTGAATTTTACATTAAAAACATAAAAACATCAAATTTATTCTTCCGCGGACTTGAACCATACCAAAAAGTAAAAACTATGTCATAAAAATGGTACCATTGCGTAGGGGAGACTATTAGCTTTGTAGAAATACTGATTTTAAAGTGAATAGAAGAGGATAAATATCATTTTATAATTTTTTACTAATAGTAGGTCTTTAAGACACTTTTTCCCGTGAATGTTTATGTCTACGTTTAAGAATGCAAAATTTGTTTCACTTATCAAAATGTGATAAAACTTATACCATCCCAACCGTGGTGAAATTATATACATGTTCAAAAAAAAAATTATTTGATTTCAATATTTTTTGATGAAGTTATGGCGGGCAAACGGAAAGTGCTCGTTTTCTTTATGTTTTCAGACCACTTTCATGGAAAAAATCATAAAAATAAAATATTACTCAAAAAATACAAAATAAAATCCATCCCAAGATAGATAGTGGCATATAACTTCTCATCAAAGGAAAATATATATATCAATTTTTGGTCATCCAAATTGTGGGCAAACGGACTATAATCTACGATTCATGTTAATATAATTTTGTCTAATTTTGAGTGTATGTATTGCTAATAATCCCTACAAGTTGATATTATTTTGTTATTTGCAATATGATGTCCATGGATGACCCTATATTTGTCCATCAACTTCCCGCACCTACCCAGAACAATCCAAAAATGATACATCATACATCATCGATCAAAATTGAGCCTTCATAAGAGGTATACATCAGAAATACATACATAGGTATATGATCAAAAGATGAGTCATGTCTGACTCAATCCCTCATGAGGAATCGAGAGGCCTATGATTTTTTGGAGGGAACATCACCTGTGTACCCTACTCTCCTATCTATTGATCTCATGGTTATTTAACTAATCTAGTCTATGTATCTGGTCTCTATAATCTTTGTGACCTACCCATCGATTTCTCATCAAACCGGGTACTCTTTTGACCATCTGGAATGGCATCGTAATACAGGGCATTTTCATAGGAGGCCTTGTCATTATCCATAGCCAAGTCCATATATGTCCTAGGTGTCATGGAGGCTCCATCGGTCCATTGAAATGAAGCCACCTCTTCCTTTAATCTTTCAAGCTTGTTTTGGCACACTATCCTCTTAGTCACCAATCGGTCTCTGTGGTAATGGCATGCACTTTTTCCTATGAGTATTGTAATAAGATCATAATCTAAGAACTCTCAGTAACCAATTGCTGAATGCTAAAACCAAGTGACACCATCTCTACCACTTCCCTAGTTAGCCCGTGCTCTAGCCTAGTCACGCTCAACAATAACAACCTATAACTATTCCCTAGCCTCGATCTCTCTTGGCCATCAGCTAGATTTTCACACCATAACATGTTGCAACTACCATTATATTATAGGTATCTATCCCCCATCATCTCCATTTCCTCCACCTCTTGGTGGAATGTGTGGGGGAAATGAACAAGCCCCCCGATGTGGTAATCCTCATGTAGGAGGACTCTATGATGATCTCTCTCGTGTTGGCACCTACTATATAGGAACATCGACACCAATAGCTAACCCCACTCAGAAATATGTATTTTCCGAACAAGGGGTACCTGTCTCTTTCTAGGTCTTGGCCCCTACCCCGGTTGCCTCTTGTTGTAATGGTAGACAACCTTATCTACCACCGCCATCATGACCCTGACCATGAAACCCATCGTCATCATCTCCACCATTCTCATCTTCATCACTATCAAAATCACCTCTAGAGGTGGCCTAACTTCAAAGCATCCCATAAAGCCCGTGGAATAGTCGGGCGGTGAAGTAAGACTATCAAATACCAAGGTCCATACGCAAGGGTAACTCCGGGATATCTGACTTGTCTAAAAGGGACCCATGGCTATGGAACCATCCCATCAAAACTAGCTCGAGCCCTGTCTAGGCTGAATAGGTGGCCCCATATCAAATCTCTCAGCAGCTCTATGTGCATACCACATATCAAGACAAGGTACACCTTGTGCTACGCCAAACTATCTCTCGGCATTAGTCTACCCTAAAGATCTCTATGATATAACCCCGATTGCTAATCAAAAATGTTCAACCATGGTCATGTTGATATTGTCTATCTTCGACCCACTGTAATGAGATTAAGGCCTCCACACTATCATATGTTGTACAATGTCATCCAGCTCTCTGTGATAATGATAGGTATTACCCATATGACCACAAACATCATCTCCAATAAAGACCCATCCCATAATCGAAGGATCCTATGGAGCCAAAACTCAAAGTACACAAATGGGGTAAAAATGTATATATGGTCCCATGCCCATGTCTACAACAATGTAGTGGGACCCACGGTCTTCTGACTGTGGTATGTGATAAGATAAAGATCCCAGTATAAATGTGCCAATATACACTATCCCCAACAATATCTACCAACTCAAAATATGCCCTTTATCACACTAATAAAGCCAAGAGGAAATGTAGAACTTGTCTTGTCGGTGAGAAAAAATCCACCGACAATAACCATCACATATAAAGAACATGCAATGAAAGATTGGATCAACTATGCATCGATGTAAGTAGACTGTCATACCTCGTCAAAGTATACCAACGTGTCTAAAGACCTCCATAATCTAGTCTAAGATCTCAATATCGACTAGAATACTCGATCAGTTTTACACGGATAGGCACATGTAGAATGCGCCAGACATCCTCCAGAGTCACTGTGATCTCTCCTGTAGGGAGCTGGAAACACTGGCTCTCACTATGCCATCTCTCCGCCAGGGCTGTAAGAAGCCCATGGTCCAAAGTGATCAATAGAATCGTAGCTACATGAGCTAATTCAGTCACCTCCAAGAGTATATCCATCATCTGGCAATCATGTTAATGAAAACTTTCCTCTAAAACTGTCAGTGGCCACATCCCTCCCTCATCTGTAGGGATGACAATTGTCTCTACAAAATAACACGAAAAATGTTAGAACTAATTTTTCTTCTATATTCTTCTCATCTACTAAAACCTAAGTCCAAATTCATATACAATATCATAGTCATTGCACTGACATTCGTCTAAGTATCAAAATTTCCTCTCTTCAGTGCATGCACGCCCTTTTTGGCATGTATGTGCCCTTCCTAGTGTGTGCATGTCCTGGACACATATGCACCATCCGGATGCCTACACGCCCATATAAGTATGTGTACATCCCCCTAACTAACATATCTACTTCACATATGTACACCCTTTATACCGCATACATGTGGGTTTGTGTGTGTACTCAACGTGTATACATTGTTTTACCTAGGGCACATAAGTGCCGTTTCTATGCTCTAAGCACGTGTGTATGCATATTTTGATATATTCACACACCCATACACATAAATTTGATATGTACTCACCCTATTAATGCCTCGCACACCCATAGGGTGTGCGTACACAATTTAGCCACCCTAATTAACCCTATTTAAAGCTAATAAATGCTAAATAAAGGCTATTAAATGCAAAATTTGACAAGAAGAGTTTAGGCACTCACAAATGGAGGGTCCTCCTCCTCCCATGCATACTCCCAAATAGTTTCAGCTCTCTTGGTGTGCCTCTTGAACTCATGTCATCTCTCTTGTATCTCTCAATTTTCTCACGATACAAATCAAGAGAGCTCCAGCCTGCAAATGAACTCGTCGTGATGGTTTACCCCCCTGGAGGGGTATATTAACCTATTTTAACCCACCGTGATGCCCCTAGGGCATGTTTTGACATCTATGATAATTCTAACACTTTCTTCTACCTGTCGTGACAATTATTTTTATTAAATAATTATTTATATTTAATTTTTCACTATGTTGGGGCATTATTTTCCACCTAGCACTTATTTCTTCTCCTTGGGTAATTTTTATCATTTTTAGGCCATATTTTCATTCTTCCTTCTTCTATTAATTGTTGTTATAATTATTTTTATTAAATAATTATTTTTGACTCATTTTTCTTCTCACATGGGCATCTTTTTGCTAACCGACACACATTTCATCACCCTAGAGCATTTTCGTGTGCTTTTAGGTAAATCCTCCACTTTCTAAATTATTCTAACCAATCCAAAAATCTAAAAATTGCAAAAATCGTAATCTTCTTAAACATTATAAATTTTTCCACAAAAATCAAAACATCATAAAAATTAAAAATGGAAAAAAATTGGTAAATAGCCCATACACAGCTGAAATTTGTGTCACACGCATGGTATTCATCTCATGTTGCATCTACTCTTTCACGTGTTTTTGAAATAATGACTCACGAGATCATCCGGATCTACAACCATTTACAAAATCTAAACCGCATGCTTTGTTCATACTCTAGGCACAATGAGTTTCTTTGTACTATTTTGTAGCGCATACAACTTCTTCTTATGGATCCCTATGTCTTTCCCTCGCATACATCTCTCGATTGGGGCACCGTCTTTTAACCCATGTTGTTTATCACAAACATCCGGGAACTATAGCTAGATAATAAAACATTTGTGCAACTATCTCTATAGTTGTTACTTTGATTATGTTTGTTTGTACTTGCTTTCCCTATAAGGTCACTTATTTACTTCTCGTATTGCATTACATTCTCGTATGTTACATGGAGTTGGTATTTTTAGAATGGGTGTTTATTTGTATTATTTTTGGTCATGTCATTCTCGCACTTATATCATATGCTTACAATTTTAATAGGGACCGATGATATAGATTCTAAGCAATATGATGAAAAATATAGTTGTTTAAATTAGTTGGATGCAATGTATTTCTATTATTTTCATATTAATGTTCCCTTCTATATCCCCTTTCTTTCTACATCACACAATGATCTCGAATTTGATACCAAATGTTTGGTGTATTGCCATTAAAATAAGAAACTTCCTTTTCTACTCAATTCGATTATGACATGGAAGATGAGCAAAGAAAATGACAACTGGATAATTATGTATCTTGCTCGCACAACCACTCACTCTTGCAAAATTTCTAATAGTATTTGTTAACCAAAGTAGCTCTTACGCTCAAAGCAACACATCCCACATTTATCCCCCTCAATCATTTATCTATTTACTTCTTCTTTTCAATCATCGATCACCTTCTTTTATCACCCCATCAACACTCAAGGGGGCATCCTTAATTCTACCCCTTCAAAAATGATTGTCTATAAATTTTCTACTACATTTGGAGTGACATTACTTAGGTTACCCCAAAGAGGGACAAATGTAGACACCTAAATTTTTATCAAATAAATATTATTCTAACATTACACCGACGATCCGCATCTCCTTTCACTCTACTTCAAGTAATGACAATTTTTGATCTAACTCTACTTCTACCTCACTCAGAAGCCATTTTATGAAAAATTGATGGGTGATTTTCCTCTTAATCATCAAGTTTCTCATGATTGAGTCTTCTATCTCATATTTACCTAATAAGCATTATCATTGGCTATCTCCTACTTCCAACGCTTTCAAAATCTAATTTAAAATCCTCCCGAACTATTAGAAGGATTCCTAAGATTTTTAGAGTCCCTAATTAATCTTAAGAGGTTAATTAGCATTTAACCTAGTCAAAAAGTCGTTCACTCCTTCCTTTCAACCTTACTCCTCATACCTTACACCTTGTTTTACATATAAACACTTTGATTAACAAGCTTGAGATCTCATTTGCACTAGCCAAGATATAATCCATTTGATATTAAGTCATTCACCATTGAAATATCTTCATCTTGCATCTTTCCTCCATTTTAGATTAGTAAGAGTTATCTAAGCATGGTCTAATAAATCATCTTAGAGAGATATCTTCATCTTTTGGAGCAAACAAAAATCAACTTTGATTGCTTAGAGTCTAATTAGGTTCATTTGTATTAAGATTTCTAAAGAGTAGAGTAAACATAGTATGTTGTTTGTTTGATTCATAATGCATGCTTGAAGTTTATTTTCTTACCTCTTATCATGATGGTTATTGATTAATTTGGTACAAACTTTAGGCTACTAGGTGTTAGTCTACTTCTCATAGTTTTCCAAGTTTTTCCTTAACACATTTGGCATGCCCGGTGGGACATTTTCCATGGTATTTTTAGAAGTTTTTCAATATTTCTTTCAATTTCTAACCTTTCTTCATGCTTTTAGGTTAAATATCTTAGCTTTGATTGGTTTTCTAGCTTTAGGTGGGGTAAATGTCCCTTTTTCATGAAAATTTAGTGGGTCTAGGTTGAAAATTGATTTAAAGGGTGGAAATCAAACTGTTTGCATTTATAAAATCATGGATCTCTTGATTTTTGTGATTTTTCAAGACCATGCATAGGCATTAGAGAGGGTGCGCACACATGAAAAATGAAACATACTTATTCAAACTATCACACATACATCAAAAAGGACACGTGCACATTATGCTTACCAACAAATGAAAAGTTTCATTGACCCCGTTGACTAAACTAGATCCACGTACTTATCCAAACATGTGTGCATGCATCAAAACCCCACATACACACCATTACGGATGCATACCTATAAATCCATCCTCTATGTTATTTGACATTTTTACTCGGGGTGCGTACACATATTTTGTGGCTAGTTCATGCTAAAGATACTATGTGTGCATCATTTTGGATGCGTAGGCAATAAATCCCTATGTCATTTTTCGCAGACCCGTGTACTTATCATAAAGGGTGCGTACATACCAAAATCCACACGTACACATCAAAAAGGGCACATAGGCATCACTTGTCAGAATTTTATCTTTGTTACAAGTTACATAATTGATAGTTTGGGTTTTTCTGACATTCTTGTAGGTTTCTAGCAATAGTTTGTAGTTTCTTTTGATTATTATTTTGTGCTTACTTAGTTAAGTGTTGCATTTTTATTAGTATAGGATTTTTGAAATGCGTATGCTCTTCCCTCGCACCTTCTAGGTGATCTTGGGAATCAAAAACATTTCAAATATCTTCTTTTTGCTTTCCAAACACTTCAATTAAGTTTTTAAATGAGAAAGAACTTCAAAGTTGGCTAAAAGGAACTCATTTTTCATGAATTACTTAAGTATTTTCCATTTTTACAAAGATTAAGCGAGCTATTTTGTTGTGTATGCTCTTTCCTTGCATCCTAGGATGATTTGGGAAATAAAAAGAAACATCTTATCCCCTTTATATGATGTTATTAGAAAATTACTAATCTTGGTATGTAGGACCAAAATCGTGTGTCAAAGAATGAAGGCTAAACAATACTAACATGTTTGATGTAGGTTGCCAACGGTGTGAAAAACCTCACTAAGTCTAAAAAATATTAAAAATACATTACATTCAACACATTGCATATGTAAGTTTAGAAAATGGTACATCCCTATCCGCTCAACTAGAACGTACCCCCTTTGGCATAATGCCTTAAGCTATAACAATGAGGGTGGTTCTAGGAACCCTAAAGTAGTCCACCACAGAGTAACCTTGTGGATTAAAAAAGAAGGGCTCTACACAACCACCGACTAGATTTTCCTTTTGTGAGTTAGATTCAAAGTTATCCATATCGTAACCCCAATGAGAATACATGTGAACACATTCATTTCTCATCATATTTGAAGGGGGTAAAGTAAATCCAAGATAAACCAAGATTAGTCATTGCGACTTTCTTGGAAAATTGAGCTCACAATAGATAAACTTGTGACAAATAGATGAGAAAACAACTAGGGAATCCATATTGTCTTAGAGCCCACTTTATTAGTCCATCATTGAGTCAAGATCCATCACGAAATGCTAACTTATTTGCAGTCAAAACCTTGTTACATGAACAGTGGGAGATCCCATCAAAGTTGGAGTCTAGTGATATTCATCACAAAACTCACAATGTAACACTTTTTATTAGTTATTTACTTCCCCTAAGGAAAGGAAAACTATGCCAAAGTTTTATAGCTAGTTTCATCACCATTTGTTCTACACCTTTGCATTCTTGTTGCCCATTTGGGATAAGGGAAGGCATATTTTTTAGAGTTATCAATAGATTGTGTTCACCATTTTTATTTCTATTTACACTCATCCATGTTTACACCTAAGTTGTTAAATGTCTAAAAAGTGTGGGTACATTTTTACATATTGATAGCCACTTGATCTTGATTTCAAGATCATCATTGTAGTTATGTTTGTGTCATCTTTTATTCTCCTTTAAATTGTTGTGTTATTTGCATCATCACATCACAATTTCGATACTTACATCATTGTTTCTTGTAAACATGATCTAATTGTCCATATTGTGATGTTACGCTACCCACATCATTATAAAAACCTTAGAATACTTTAACGTGGTTAAATTTTCAAACTTTACCTATATATTTAAAAAGGTGTTACTTACTTCGTTAGGCATCAGAGCGATATTACTTGTGGTACTAATACCTCGCTTTCTCATAGAGCTTGGGTAACGTACCCTCGTAATATTATTACATGGCTTGCATGGGTAACTTCCATTTTATTTAAGGTTGTGGGTATCTCTTGGCTCTAATCTCATCTCAAAGTATCCTTTGATTGGGGATCACATTAACCTTTCACTAATTCTTATGCCTTGTTCATTTTTGAACTTGACCTAAGTATTATCACTAAGTTAATCATCTAAAAACATCTAACTACATTTGTAAAACATTCACATAGGGTGTAGTATCATTGATTGATTGATTGATTTATGAGAAAAAAATCTTGCATGATTGTTGCATATAAGTTGATTGAATCCTTGTTACTTTGGTCCATTTATTGACATACTTTGAAACTATAAGACAAAATTGTTACATAAAGACACCTAGGATTGTTATACTCTGAGTACATTGAACGAAAACCTTTTATAAACAAACACTTGCAACGGTTCATATTGCTGAGATGGACTCCAAAATACGTGATATAAACCCTTTTCATGGACACAACTTAGGTCCCTTATTCTCTGAAGTAAGATAAAAATATGACTTAGTATATAATAGCTGAGATGATAGTTATTCCTTCAAAGACATTGATAAAGTTGATGTGTCCTAACTAGATGACTTCCTATTTAAAAATGGAAATCGAGTACTTGCACATGTTCTAGAGTCAGGTGCCACTGTGTCACAAGAACAAGGATTCTCTAACCAAGATGCCAACAAGAAAGACAAAGAAACACAAAGATTGATTCTCACTAATGATGACATTAAGGGAAAACATGCTTCTATCTCATGTGCCAACATAGATAATTACCCATCAACACAAAAAAAGTGGTTCTCAATCACCACCACGTAAAATGTGTTGTCGTGTTAGGGTAGAAAGTGAGCATGAAGAATTACCTCCTCATCAAAACAATGAGGAAGAAGACCCACAAAATGATGAAGTTACTATACAAAACCAAATTCAAACCCTTAGAAAATAATTAGCAAACTTATCTTCTTTGGTAAGCAAGAACACGAGTAAGGGTACATAACACAAACCACTCAAAACTAAGGCTAGTGAATTTTATACTATGCCTCGAGAAGAAGATATTTCAAAACCAAGTCTCCTACGTAGACCACCTTCTCCTACAAAGGATCAACTTCTTACACAAGAGTTGCAGTCCATGAAAACTATGCTTACCACACTTCAAGAAATTAATGTAGGCCATAGGAATAAGTATTAATATGAGGAGTCATTCCCCTATCCGTTTGACAAGGACATATTGCTATTACCATTTCTAAAAAAAATTAACTGCAAAATAATGAAAAATAAAAAGGCACAGGTGATCCTTAGGATCAATACAAATACTTTTACATGGCTTGCCAGGAGGTGGCTTATAGAAAAAATTACCTCCTATATCTATTTCCTAAAATCTTAGGAGGACAAGTGCTAGAGTGGTTCATACATTTACCAAAGGGGTCTATAGTCACATGGCCCATGTTAGAAGAAAATTTTGTACATAATTTCTTATTTAATATATAGAACGACATCACCATGCTAGACCTTTGTAGTGCAAAACAAAGACCTAATGAAAATTAGTTAGCTTCTTGCAGCTTATGGCAAGGTCTAGCAAGCCGCATCCCCTGTATAGTTCTTAAAAAATAGTTAGTATATTTGTTCCAAATTTAAACCCATATATCACGTTTCACTTACAAATGCATTGTGTCTCTAACTTTGAAGAAGTTATTGAGAAAGGGAGCCAAATTGAAAAGGCTTTAATAGCAAAAGAATTATTAAACCATTTTCCAAAGATCAACAAAAATCAAAACTGATGGAGAAGCCCAAATTCTTTAACAAGAAAAAAAAATGTTGTGGGCAATGGCATCACAGACTCTAAATGAGTCCAAATGGTTCAAACGGCTCAAGTAGTACAAAGTGGTCCTATCCTCAAATTAACAAAAGGACCTATTCAGGGTCCAATTCAAAGGCGAGTGTTTACTCCCCTCACCGATTCATTGTCTACCATTTTGAGACAAACAGAGGCAAGAAAATGTTGCAATATCGACCATAGTACCATATGTAGATGATGTGCCCAAACTAGGATGGTACAGGATCACGATTATTGTGATTTCCATCGTGTAAAAGGACACAAAATGGACAAGTGTTTAAAGTTGAAACACTTCATTCAAGACCTCATCGAAGATGGTAAAATTGAAGTAGATTCCCCTAAATTAGGACAAGGACCAAATATCAAGATGGGAATATTCAAACAACCCTTCCCTAATCATAAGAAATAAGAAACAAAGAAGTTAGATCTGGGTCAATCATATGATAATTATAGGACTACGAACTATGTATACACCCAAGCTGATAATAATTTTGATTCATTAATAGGTTGTATTCGTTCATCCAATGAGAAATTCAATACCATTAGGATCATTAGCAATGATTACACCATCGCAACATGATGTGCACGTGTAGAAATACCAGAGGCCCCTTTGAATGTTATTCCCTTATCTTGACCTCAAGAGAATTGATATGATTTGATAGATCAACTTGAGAAAACTCCTACTAATATTTCAATATTAGACTTTCTCAAGATATCAAACACCCATAAAGACATTCTTTATAAAACCCTTCAAGGGTTGGGAGTGTCCATAGAAGTTGATCCTTTACACCTCCAAGAAATGGTTGCACATCTTGAGCTTGATGACTCCATCTTCTTTGACCAGTGCAAAATCCCACATAATAATCCTACCCACAACCTACCCCTATACATTGAGGTAGTTGTTACTCGTAGGAAGATTAAGAGAGTGCTTGTGGATAATGGATCCAGATTGAATATTTACACCTTGAAGTTAGTTAGACAGTTGGGATACAAAGACATAGAGCTGGATTCTCATGTAATAACCATTACAACATATGACAATGAGGAATGAGAGTCAGTTGGCACTATAGTGATACCTATAGAAGTAGGGCCAATAAAACATGATATTAAATTATATGTTCTTGAGCTATATCTTCCATACAACACACTTCTAGGTCGACCATGGATCCATTCCATGCAATAAATTCCTTCTACCTACCATCAATGCATTAAATTGTATAATAGAGGGAACTTAGTTACTATTCATGGAGATCCTGAACCATTTGTGCATTGTAGAGTGCTACATAGCTTCTCTAGATCAGCATATGATTATCCTTCAGCAAACATTATTGTCCCATTACAAACAAAAGCTTTCAAAGTTAGAGTTGATCCTAACATGCTACAAGTTGTGGTTAAAAACCCTTCTTCATCATTGAATCCCTTTGCTTCATGGGAAATGAAAATGGGATTGTATGGTATAATAAAATATTTCAATATTCAATAGGCCCTCTTAGTGTCTAACCTATCACTCTCACCTAAGACACGTGGTAGACCTGACTTCCAATTTACAAGCACATGGGCTAGTTACTCTAGTCCCTTCGAGAGGTTTTCTCCTTATATTCTTCTATTAGATGAGAATATTTTAAGTGAACATCCAAATTTAATACCGGAAGGAATGAAATATTCATGTAACAAAGCTCCATGGTATTCCAAAGCACATAAAATGATGCATTTCATGGGGTATCAAGGATTTGGGTGTACACCAGATGCACAAGGTATACTGGAACCTTTTCTAATCCCCCCTAAGAAATATAACAAGCATGGCCTTGGTGTGGAAATTTTTAATCTTCTACCCTCTAAAATTGATGATACTTAGACATTGAAACTGATTCACTTCATTCAGATAGTGACACAGATTCCCATTGTAGTATCTACAAATATCTTGCCTCTACTAACATGTTCCCAGATTTCGATATTTTTACCCTATCTCAGTCTAATCCCCAAACTGACTCTCAAATCACCCTTGTGTATCCCAAACTTGTTAATTGGGACCAATGAATTCATATGTTGATTGATTTTTTCAAAAATGAAGAAGCCATAGGAGAATTCATGGGTATCGAGGCAAAATTCCGAGCAATGATCACAAGAAAAAATTCTTCATCAAATTAGATGCATGTACATATTTTTGGGAAGAGGTGGAAATGTGTGGTCACCTAAACAAGAAAATAACAAGCAAGGGAAAAATTACCATAGAAAATCCTTGCAGAAAGAAAGAGCTCAAATCCCATAGTGAAAACCTCTTTGAGGCACTTGTGGATAAACAAAAGGAAGAACCAACAAAGCTAATAGTTAACCCAAGAAAAGATGTAAATATTTTTATCCACATATTGAAGTGGATTTTACTCTTCGCCTCGATCCTACATGCATGGAAGATTCATCAAAAAGGTCGGTTAAGGAGACTATTGATGTCAATATTGGGTCAGAGGAGGATCCTAAAATAGTAAAATTGGGGGATTCACTCTCAACGCAAGAACAAAAATACATTTGTGGAGTTTCTAAGGGAATTCATAGACATATTTGCATGGTCTTACCTAGATATTCCAAGTTTAGACCCAACCCTAGTTTTTCATAACCTTGTGGTGCACCCAAATGCCGCACTCAGGATAAACAAAAATTAAGGAAGAAGCACCCACATGTCGCACTCTTGGTAAAAGAAGAAACAGAAAAGCTAACGACAATGGGTTTCATCAGATCAATAGATTACTCTAAATGGATATCAAATATTGTGCCTATCCAAAAGAAGCTAATAGGAATCCACATTTGCACAAATTTTAGGGATATCAACAAAGCATTTCCTAAAGATGACTTCCCTTTACCTAATATCGACATGATTGTCGATTCAACTGTTGGGTATGAGATGTTTTCCTCATGGATGGATTTTTAGGATACAATCAGATTAAGATTGCAAAAGAAGATCAACACAAGACTACATTCACAACCCCTTGGGGAACATTCTGTTACCAAGTGATGCCCTTTGGTCTAAAGAATGTAGGAGCCACTTACTAGAGAGCCATGACTGTTATCTTCCATAACTTGATGAATGACATCATGGAAGACTACATGGATGATATTTTGGCTAAATCTAGAACTAGAGAAGAACACCTAGAAGTGTTATGGCATATCTTTCAATGCCTCAAAGACTACAAGGTTCATTTGAACCCTAAAAAGTGCATCTTTGGCGCACTATGTGGAAAACTCTTGGTCTTCATCATTTCCAAGAAAATTATCAAGGTAGATGCTACAAATATTGGAGCTATCACTGAAATTCCACCACCCAAGAATATCAAACAACTATGAATTTTACAAGGAAAATCTAGGAAATCCATTGATTTATATCACAACTTGTGGATAAGTGCCATCCCTTTACACATCTTTTGAAGAAATATGTTGCTTTCAATTGGGGTCTTGAATGCTAGAAATATTTTGAAATACTCAAGAAATATCTAACCCATCCCCTAGTTCTCATGCCACCTACCCAGGTGAACCTCTCCTATTATATATCTCAGCTACCCAATGTGTTATTGGTGCACTACTTGCCCAATACAACCTAAACCACAAAGAATGAGTTGTGTATTACCTAATCGAACCTTAATTTCCTATGAGTTTAACTACCCTCAAATAGAAAAGGCATGCCTAACAGTGGTATTTTCTTTCCAAAAGCTACACCACTATCTCCTTAACAACAAAACTAAATTGATTTCCAAAGTTGACCCTCTCAAATACCTTTTATCAAAACCCACACTTACGAGACAGATGGCTAATTAGATCATCCTCCTAAGAAAATTTGACATTGAGTTTGTTAACCAAAATTCACTTAAAGGACAAGTGCTTGCAGATCAATGGTCAAGCTCCCTACAAAGTGGATGGAACCATTGTGTCTAGATCTGTTAGATGCATCTACACTATACATTAAAGAATCCAAAGATATGGAAGATGCAGTTTAATGGGTCATTCAACTATCATGGTGCAAGGGTTGGCATAGTTCTGATCACTCCAATAGGGGATTTTATTCCACATGCATTTCGAATAGGCTTCTCATGTACAAACAACATAGCTGAATATGAAGCACTCATTGCAGGTTTGAAAATTTCCATTCGATGGGATATCAGATAGCTTAAGGTCATGGGTGATTCACAACTTATCATCAAGCAAGTCAATGATGAGTACAAAGTTAAGGATGAGAAGCTCATCCCATATAAAAATATGATTAATACATTAAGGAGTACTCTGTGTGTAACCTTTGAAAAAATGCCATGGGTACAGTAAGCGATAAACAACAGATATTATGGCTACAATTGGGGCACTACTTTAAATGTCACCTTAGATGAATAAAATGACATTTTTCATTGAACATCTGCATGAACCCAAATATGACATACCGAAATCATATTTTGTGTGTGAATTTGTTGGTCCTATTTCACCTTAGTATGATTCCATCTACACCTACCTCAAAGACAACACCTTCCCTCTAGACATTACCCATACTGAAAAGAAATCCCTCATTCGGTGAATAGCTCATTATACCCTTTTAGGGGATACCCTCTACCGTAAAGGCTACGATGGGAATTTACTATGTTGTCTTAATATGGCTAAATTAGTCCTAGAAATCAAGGAAGCACATGAAGGAGTCTACAAAGCACATACAAGTGGGATGATACTAGCTAAAAAACTATTGAGAATGGGTTACTATTGGCCTACAATGGAAGCATATTGTTTTCAACATGTTAAGAAGTATGGAAACCTAATCCATGCACCAAGAAAAACTCTACAACCAATAAAAACTATATGGTTGTTTTCAAAATGGGGGTTGGATCTCATAGGGAAGCTCACTCCTACATCCTTAGATGGTCTTATGATGTAGCCTAGAATTTACAAGATAACACCCTACTCGCACTGGCACATCACTCAGCCTAGACTAAGCACTCACCCAAAGCACACAAAGGTACTAGGTTCCTATTTAGGGTTGTTATAGCAGGATGTTAGCATGATGAAGGAAGAAACACATATATCCATAACTAATCCACCATTCTATAATGCATGCTACATTCAAATCTATGAAAGAACAAGATTTAAAAAGTAATCATGATTGAATCAATAACATGCACTACTCAACCGCACACAGAATAACACTTAGATTCAACCAATATCTTCCATCTATTAATAAACAAATAAGCTTCTTGCAATAATGTCAATCTATACCAATGCACACATGGACTTGATACAATAATTCATTCATATGTGTATATCTCTATACCTTCATACATCCATCACACATATATCTCTTCTCACACACACACACCACTATGTACTTCACATCATATATATAGGGTGGGGACTTTCCCTTCACTACTTATCTATTATAAAAATAGGCCGCATGCTATTAATAGAAATGCTCACTCTACAAGCATAGCCACACATGCAAGTGTGTTATCTATATACCTCTTATAATTAACTAAAGTGTTAATCCTATTCTCATCTTGTCTCCATGAAAATGCTTCGATCCGATCCTCTAAAGAGACAATGCATGGCGCACACATCTCTGCATCGTTGGTGTGTTCCACATGCCATCTTCTAAAAATAGGTCATCATGCTCAAAATTGGCTAAGTCCCAAAAGGTGAACTTTCCCTCCACGTGTGGGTCCTTCCTATTCCTTTGTGCCCTTAATCCTGGCCTTCTCTCCCATGCGAACTTCTTGTGTGATCTCTAATATGCATTCTCGGATCAATATCATACCCAAATCATTATGTCACCAATTACTTTACCAAATGGGTAGAGGCGGTGCCTCTCACATATGTCACAAGTGTGTAGATATCCAAATTCATCATGAATCACCTCATTTGTCATTATAACATTCCCTCCGCCATTGTAGTAGACAATGGTAAGTATTTCAAGAATAAGACAATTAAAGCGTTATGCCATCGCTTCCACATTTGACTCAAGTTGTCAACTCCTATTACTCTCAAGTTAATGGATAGGTATAATCCACCAATAAAACCCTTGTTCACATCATGGAGAAAATGGTAAGTAAAACAGGCCATAATTGGCACTTACAAATCCATCCCGCCCTCGAGCCTATAGAAATTCCATTTGCACTCCTACTGGTGCCACCCCTTACTCACTAGTCTATGGAACTGAGGCCATTATACCTTTGGAAATTGAGCTTCCTTCCTTAGAATATCCCTTAGAGATTATCTAGACAAAGATAAATATTATAGAGTTCCTCGCTTGGAAAAATTGAAGCTACTTGGACAAGACAAGAATGAGAGCCCTTAATCACTTAAAATTTTATCAGAATTAGGTCTCAAGAGGATACAAAAAATGAATCATATCTCATCAGTTTGAGGTGGGTGATCTCATTCGAAGGAGAACTTAAAAATACTTGTTAAAAGAGAGAAAAGAAAGGCAAATTTGAGGCTAACTGGTTATGACCTTATGTGGTCACTGAGAAATATGGATTAGGGGCTTACAAACTGCCTCACTCAGATGTCAAATAATTAAAGGAACCAATGAATGCAATGCATCTCAAGTGATTCTATGCTTCAATAAGAAGTTCCTTAGAAAAGAAAGAAAAATAAGCAAAAAAATCAAAAAATCAAGAAAACAATAAAGAAAAACAAGTCATCCCAGTGTGAAAACCACACAATTGTGGTGCTTTGGATAGGTCCTTGAGTGAAAAATGGTTTTCAACACCTTGGGAAGATTCATTGTTCCTAAGCACTTCTCATATCTGAAATGAATTCCACTTACCATGGGTTAGGGCTAGGTTGCTTAGGTTGAGTATCCATTTGTTTTTGTCTTCCATGGCCTTGATCGAGCTCAACCATCCTTGTATATATGTGAAGGAGTTCTTTTTATATATTCCCATCTAAACACTAGGGGCACTTTCACATCTACACCTTCCTGAACATACTTGTGTGGCATTCTGCCTCTATATATTCTCACATCGTTGGGGGCATCCACGCTTCTTTTCCTATACATAGCTTCGAAAAACTTTAAGAAACACAAAATCATTCAAAATATTGGAAAACTCTCAAACATTGGAAAAAATCCTATAGAAGATGACGTTGCACAAAACAACATATCATTCTCTTAAGAAAACTATGAAAATGATGTGATCAACAACCATGAAAAATTTATCTCGAGATGACACCAAAAATAGTAGAAAACAAATCAAAATCGCTCCACAAAAACAAAGTAGTGATTTGCTTAATTTTAGTTGTTGGTTTGTAGAGTTTTTATTACATTTTTTTCCATGTTGTGTGCTTTAAATTGACTTCATTTTCTTAAGTTGAGTATTACTTAACTATTGCATTTAGTTCAATTTTATCTTGCATACTTGTTCATATTTGAAACATTTTCATTTGTTTTGATTTCTTTCCATTTTTTTTTGTGTGTATTAAATCAAATCCAATTACTTACTTTGGTTGAGTATTACATCATCCGGAGCTGCGTATCTATAACATGCTGAAATTTTTGTTGTAGTACATCTATCTCGTACCCATCATCTCCACCACCTCGACCTCTCGATGGAAAAATTAGTGGGCTATAAATTGGCCCCATCTTGTGGTACTCTTCCTACAAGAGGACCCTGTGGTGCTACTCTCTATGTTAGCACTTGCTATATAGGAACATCAACACACACGGCTAATCTCACTTGGGGAATTAGTATCTTGTGAACAAGTGGTACATGTATCTATATAGGTCTCGGCCCCTACCCTAGTGCTTGTTGTTATAATGGTGGAGGACCCTATCTACCACCACCATCATGACCCTAGCCATCAAACCCATCATCATCATCTCCACCATCCTCATCATCATCACTATCAAAAATCACCTCTGGAGGTGGCCTAACTCCAACATCCCATAAAGCCTACAAAATAGTGAGGCGGTGCAGTAAGACTATCAAATACCAAGGTCCATACTCAGGGGTAACTCTAAGATATCTAACCTATCTAAAAGAGACCCATGGTTGTGGCACCATCCCATAAAAAGTAGCTCGAGCCCTGTCTAGCTGAATAGGTGGCCCCATATCAAATCTCTCAGTAGCCTTGCATGCATACCACATATTAGGATGAGGTACATCCTATGCTGCTCCAAATTATCTCGGCATTAGTCTACCCGTAGATTTTTGTAATATAACCTAGACTTCCAATCAAATAATTCTCAACAATGTCTATAATAATCTTGTCTACGTCCTCGTCCCACTAGTAATGATGGTGGGGCCTCCACACTATCATATGATGTACAATGTCATTCATCTCCCTATGATAATGATAGGTATTGCCCATATGACCACGAACATCATCTTTAATAGAGACCCATTCCATAACTAAAGGATCCTCTTGAGCTCAAACCGTAAGTACACTAGTGGGGTGACCAATTGCTCTATTGTCCCATGCCCATATTTGCAGCAATATATTGGGAACCACGTTCTTCTGACCATGGTATGTGATAAGATGAAGATCCCAGTATAAATGTGTCAATAAACACCGGCCCCAACAATATCTCTCACCTAATAATATTCCTCGTATCACGCTAATCAATCCAAAAGGAAATGTAGAACATATATTGTCGGTGAGAAAAACTCACTAACCATAACCATCAAGTATAGTGGCATGTGATGAAAGCTCAGATTGGCTATGCATCGATGTAAGTATATTTTCATACCTCAAAGCAAGGTATATCAATGCATCCAAATATATTCATAAATCAATCTAAGATCTCAGCATCGAAGTTGTATACTCGATTAGTTGTCCATGGATAGGAACATGTAAAATGTGCTAGACATCCACCAAAGTCATTGTGATCTCTCCTTTAGGGAGACATAAACATTATCTCTCACTATGCCATCTCTCCACCATGGTCGTAAGAATCCCATGGTGCAAAGTGATCAATAAAATCCTAGCTACATGGGATAAGTCGGTAACCTTTGGGAGTATATCCATCATCCGACTAACACATCGAAAAAAACTCACCTCTAGAGATGTCATGCGGACACGTCACTCCCTCATCCGTAGGGATGACAATCGTCTCTACAAAATGACATGAAAAATGTTAGAACTAATATTACTCCTATATTCTTCTCATCTTATAAAAAACTAAGTCCAAATTCATCTACACTATCATAGTCATTACACTAACATTTTTCTAAGTATCAAACATTCCTCTCTTCAAAGGCATGCACACCCTTTTGGCATGTACTTGCCCTTCCTAGTGTGTGCACGTCTATAATGCATATGCACCATCTTGGATTCCTACGTGCCTATATAAGTATGTGTGTGTCCCCCCTAACTAACATATCTACTTCACACATGTGTTCCATTTATGTCGCATACGCGTGGGTTTGTTTTTGTATGCTAGCACGCATACATTGTTTGACCAGGCACATATCTCTCTCGTCAACCACTCGCTCTTACAACATTTCTAACAGAACTGTTGACCTAAAGTAGCCCTTGTGCTCAACAACATTGCCCACATTTATCACCCTCAATCATCTATCTATTCCCTTCATCTTTTCGATCGTTGATCACCTTCTTTTATCACCCCATCGACACTTGAGGGGGCATCCTTCATTCTACTAATTTTTCTTCTACCCCTTCAAAAAAAAATTGTCTATAAATTATCTACTTTCTTTGGAGTGACGTTACTTACGTCATCCCATAGAGGAAAATGTAGACACCTAAATTTTGATCAAAGAAATCTTATTCTAACATTGCACTGACTATATTCATCTCCTTTCACTCTGCTTCAAATAATGACAATTCATTATCTAACTCTTCTTCTAGCTCACTAAGGATGTCATTTATCACAAAATGATTGGTGATTTTCCTCTTAATCAACTAGTTTCATGTTGATTAATCTTTTATCTCGTATTTAACTAATGAACCTTATCATTGGCTATCTCCCACTTCCAACGCTTCCAAAATCTAATTCAAATTCCTCCAGGAACTCTTAGAAGGATTCCTAAGCTTGTTTAGAGTCCCTAATTAATCTTAAGAGGTTAATTAGCTTCTAACCTAGTCAAAAAGGTACTTTGACTTCCAAAAGATCTATTTTGGCTTATTCATTTGTCCCACATGCACTAGATTTTCACATTTCTTCCAAACCAAAATCTATAAATAGAGGGGTCACCCCTCCCTTTCAACCTTACACCTCATACCTTACACCTTGTTTTTCATACAAACACTTTTATTATCAAGCTTGAGAGCTCATTTGCACTAGCCAAGCTATAAGCCATTTGATATTAAGCCATCCACCATTGAAATAGCTTCATCTTGCATCTTTCCTCCATTTTAGATTAGTAAGAGTTATCTAAGCATGGTCTAATAAATCATCTTAGAGAGATATCTTCATCTTTTGGAGCAAACAACAAATCAACTTTGATTGCTTAGAGTCTAATTAGGTTCATTTTTATTAAGCTTTCTAAAGAGTAGAGTAAACATAGTATGTTTCTTGTTTGATTCATAATGCATGCTTTTGAAGTTTATTTTCTTACCTCTTATCATGATGGTTATTGAGTAATTTGGTACAAACTTTAGGCTACTAGGTGTTAGTCTACTTCTCATAGTTTTCCAAGTTTTTCCTTAACACATTTGGCACGCCCGGTGGGACCTTTTCCATGGTCTTTTTAGAAGTTTTTCAAGCTTTCTTTCAATTTCTAACCTTTCTTCATGCTTTTTAGGGTTAAATAGCTTAGCTTTGATTGGTTTTATAGCTTTGGGTGGGGTAAATGTCCCTTTTTCATGCAAAGTTAGTGGGTTTAGGTTGAAAATTGATTTAAAGGGTAGAAATCAAACCTGTTTGCATTTCTAAAATTCTAGATCTCGTGATTTTTTTATTTTTCAGGGCCATGTGTAGGAATCGAGAGAGGGGCACATACACATGAAAAGGACATGTAATTATTTAAATTTCCACACACACATCAAAAAGGGCACGTACACATTACGCTTACCCATAGGCAAAAAGTTTCCTTGACCCTGTCAATTGAACCAGAGCCACGTACTTGTCCAAACCTACACGTATGTATTGAAAAGTCTGCCTACACACCATTCGAATGCGTACCTATAAATCCATCCTCTGTGTTATTTGAAAATTTTTAGGGGGTGCATACACATATTTTGTGGCGCGTACATGTTAAAAATACTATGTATGCATCATTTTGGATGCGTAGGCATAAATACCCTTTGTCATTTTTCACAAACCCACGTACTTACCATAAAGGGCACATACATACCAAAATCCACATGTACACATCAAAAAGGGCACACAAGCATCACTTATCAGAATTTAATCTTTTTAACAAGTTACATAATTGATAGTTTGGGTTTTTCTGACATTCTTGCAGGTTTCTAACAATAGTTTGCAGGTTCTTTTGATCATATTTTTGTGCTAACTTAGTTAAGTGTTGCATTTTCATTAGTAGAGGATTTTTGAAATGTGTATGCTCTTCCCTCATACCTTCTAGGTGATCTTGGGAATAAAAAACATTTCAAATACCTTATTTATGTTTTCCAACACTTCAATTAATTTTTTAAATGGGAAAGAACTTCAAAGTTGGCTAAAAGGAACTCATTTTTCATGATTTACTTAAGTATTTTCCATTTTTGCAAAGATTGAGTGAGATATTTTGTTGTGTATGCTCTTTCCTTGCATCCTAGGATGATCGGGAAATCAAAAGCAACATCTTATCCCCTTTATATGATGTTATTGGAAAATTACTAATCTTGGTATGTAGGACCAAAATTGTGTGTCAAAGAATCGGAGGCTAAACAATACTAACGTGTTTGATGTAGGTTGCCAACGGTGTGCAAAACCTCACTAAGTCTAAAAAGATTTAAAAAAACACACCACATTCAACACATTGTATATGCAGGTTTGGAAAAGGGTACATCCCTATCCACTCAACTAGAATGTAACCCCTTTGGCATAACACCTTAAGCTATAACAATGGGGGTGGTTCTAGGAACCCTAAAGTAGTCCACTACTAAGTAACCTCGTGGACGAAATAGGAAGTTCTCCGCACACCCACTTGACTAGATTTTACTTTTGTGAGTTACGGTCGTCAATGTTATTCATATTGCAACCCCAATGATAATACATGTGAACACATTCATTTCTCATCGTATTTGAAGGGGGTCAAGTAAAGTCGAGACAACCCAAGATTATTCATTACAACTTTCTTGGGAAATTGAGCTCACAATAGATAAACTTGTGACACCTAGATGAGTGAAACACTTAGGGAAGCCATATTGTCTTAGAGCCCACTTTACTATTCCATCATCGATTCAAGAGCCATCATGAAACACTAACTTATTTGGGGTCAAAACCTTGTTAGATGAACAAGGGGAGAGCCCATCAAAGTTGGAGTCTAGTGATATTCATCACAAAACTTACAATGTACCACTTTTTCTTAGTTCTTCACTTGCCCTAAGGCAAGGCAAAACTCTACCAAAGTTGTGCTAGATTGTTTCACCACCACTTGGTCTACACCTTTGCATTCTTGTTGCCCATTTGGGACAAGGGAAGGCATATTTTGCAAGAGTTATCAATAGATTGTGTTCACCATTTTTATGTCCGTTTACGCTCATCCATGTTTACGGCTGAGTTGTTAAATGTCTAAAATGTGTGGGTACATTTTTACATCTTAATAGCCACTTGATCTTGATTTCAAGATCATCATTATAGTTAGGTTTGTGTCATCTTTTATTCTCCTTTGAATTGTTGTGTTGTTTGCATCATCACACCACAATTTCGATACTTACGTCATTGTTTCTTGTAAACATGATCTAAGTGTCCATATTGTGATGTTATGCTGCCCACATCATTAGCAAATCCTTAGAATACTTTGACATAGTTGAGTGTTAAAACTTTACCTATATCTTGAAAAAGGTGTTACTTACATTGTTAGGAATTGTATTGATATTACTTTTGTGCGATACCTCGCTTTCTCACAGATCTTGGGTAACGTACCCTTGTAATATTATTATGTGGCTTACATGGGTAAATTCCATTTTCTTTAAGGTTTTGGGTCTTTCTTGGCTCTAAGCTCACCTTAGTATCCTTTGATTGGGGATCACATTAACCTTTCACTAATTCTTACGCCTTGTTCATTTTTAACTTGACCTAAGTATTATCACTGAGTTAATCATCTAAAAACATCTAACTACATTTGCAAAACATTCACGTAGGGTGTAGTATCATTGCTTGATTGATTGATTTATGAAAAAACTTGCATGATTGTTGCATATAACTTGATTGAATCCTTGTTCCTTTGGTCCATTTATTGACACACTTTGAAACTATAGGAAAAAATTGTTACATAAAGACACCTAGGTTTTTATACTCTCAAGTACATTAAACAAAAACCTTGTGTAAAAAACACTTACAATGGTTCATATTGCAGAAATGGATTCCAAAAGATGTGAGATAAACCCTTTTCCAGGACACAACTTAGGTCCCTTATTCTCTGAAGTAAAAAAATAGATGACTTAGTAGATCATAGCGGAGATGATAGTGATTCCTTACGATACATTGATAAATTTGATGTGTCCCAATTAGGTGACTTCATATATAAAAATAGAGATCGAGTGCTTACACACGTTCTAGAGTTAGGTGCCACTATGCCACAAGAACGAGGAGTCTCTAACCAAGATGCCAATAGGAAAGATGAAGAAACACAAAGACCACTTCTCACTAATGATGACATTGAGGGATGACATGCTTCTACCTCTGGTACTAACATAGAGAATGACCCATCAAGACAAAGAAGTGGTTCTCAACCACCACCTCGTAAAATGTGTCGTCGGGTTAGGGTAGAAAGTGAGCATGAAGAACTACCTCCTCATCAAAACAATGAGGAAGAAGACCCACAAAACGATGAAGTTAATTTAAAAATAAAATTCAAACCCTTAGAAAAAAATTAACAAAATTATATTCTTTGGTAAACAAGAACATGAGTAATGGTACATGACATGAACCACTCAAAACTAAGGCTAGTGAATTTTATACTATGCCTCAAGAAGAAGGTATTTCAAAACTAAGTATCCTACATAGACCACCTTCTCCTACAAAGGATCGAATTCTTACATAAGAGTTGCAGCCAATGAAAACTATGCTTACCAAACTTCTAGAAAGTAATGTAGGTCAGAAGAAGAAGTATCAATACGAGGAGTTATGCTCTTATCCTTTTGATAGGGACATCTTTCTATTACCATTTTCGAAGAAAATCAAATTCCTGAAATTTGACAAATACAAAGGAAAAGTTGCCCTCAGGATCATATCAAATACTTTAACATGGTCTGCCAAGAGGTGGCCTATAGAGAAAACTACCTTTTATGTTTGTATCCTAAAATCTTGGTAGGACAAGCGCTAGAGTGGTTCATATGTTTACCAAAGGGGTCTATATTCACATGGCTTGCACTAGTGGAAAATTTTGTATGTCATTTATTTTATAACATAGATAAAAAATTCACCATATTAGACCTTTAGCGCAAAACAAATACCCAATGAAAATTTCATTGGCTTCTTGTAGCGATGGTGAGGTCTAGCAAGCCGCATCCCTTGTACAGTTCCTGAAAAATAATTAGTAAGTATCTTTGTTCCAAATTTAAACCCAGATATCGTGTTTCATTTACAAATGCATTGTGTCTCTAACTTTGAAGAAGTTATTGAGAAAGGGAGCCAAATCAAAAAGGATTTAATAGAAAAAGGAATGATTAAACCATTTTCCAAAGATCAACAAAACTCAAAACTAATGGAGAATCCCAAATTCTTTAACAAGAACAAAAATTTTGTGGGTGATGGCATCATAGACTCTAAATGAGTCCAAATGGTTCAAATGGATCAAGTAGTATAAAATGGTCCTATCCTCAAATTAATGAAAAGACCTATTCAGGGTCTAATTCAAAGGTGAGTGTTTACTTCCCTCACCAATTCATTGTCTACCATTTTGAGACAACTAGAGGCAATAAACATGGTGCAATATCGACCACAATACCATATGCAAATGATCTGCCCAAACCAGGGTGGTGCATGGATCACGATTATTGTGATTTCCATCATATAAAAGGACATAAAACAAACAAGTGTTTAAATTTGAAACATGTCATTCAAGACCTCATCAAAGATGGTAAAATTGAATTATATTCCCGATTCAGACAAGGACCAAATATTAAGATGGAGATATTCAAATAGCCCTCCCTAATCATAATAAATAAGAAACAAAGATGTCGATTTGAGTCAATCATCTAATAATTATAGGATTTGTGAACTATGTATACACCCAAGATGATAATCCTTTTGATTCATTAATAGGTTGTATTCATTCATCCAATGAGCAAGTCAATACCATTAGGATCATTAGATATGATTGTACCCTTTACAACATGACATACACACGTAGAAATACCAGAGGCCCCTTTGAATGTTGTTCCCTTATCTCAACCTTAGGAGAATCGATACGATTTAATAGATCAACTTGAGAAAACTGCTGCTAAGATTTCAATATTAGACTTACTCAAGATATCAAACACCCATAAAGAAATTCTTTATAAAACCCTTCAAGGGTCGAGAGTGTCCACAAAAGTTGATCCTTTACACCTTTAAACAATGGTTACACATCTTGAGCTTGATGACTCCATCTTCTTTGACTAGTGTGAAATCCCACATAATAATCCTACCCACAACCTACCCCTATACATTGAGTTAGTTGTTACTTGTAGGAAGATTAAGAGAGTGCTTATGGATAATGGATCCAGATTGAATATTTACACCTTGAAGTTAGTTAGAAATTTGGGATACAAATACACTAGACCTTGATTCTCATGTAATAACCATTACAACATACAAAAATGAGGAATGAGAGTTAGCTAGCACTATAATGATACCTATGGAAGTAGGGCCGATAAAAATGATACAAAATTCCATGTTCTTGAGCTAGATCTTCCATACAACATGCTTCTAGGTCGACCATGGATCCATGTCATGCAAGCAGTGCCTTCTACCTACCATCAATGCATTAAATTATATAATGGAGGGCACCCAATTACTATTCATGGAGATCCTAAACCATTTGCACATTGTAGAGCACTACATAGCTTCTCTAGATCAACATATGACTATCCTTTAGTGGACATTGTTGTCCCATTACAAATAGAAGCTTTCAAAGCTAGAGTTGATCCTAACATGCTATAAGTTGTGGTTAAAGACCCTTCTTCATCACTGAATCCCTTTGCTTCATGGGAAATGAAAGTAGGATCGTATGGTACAATAGAATATTTCAATATTCAATAGGCCCTCTTAGTGTCTGACCTATCACTCTCACCTAAGACACATGGTAGACCTGACTTCCAATTTACAAGCACACGGGCTAGCTACTCTAGTCCCTTCGAGAGGTTTTCTCCTCCTAATCTTCTATCGATGAGAAGATGCTAAGTGACCCTCCAAATTGAATACCAGAAGGAATGAAAGCTTCATGTAACGAAGCTCCATAGTATGCCAAAGCACATAGAATGATGCATGTCATGGGCTATTAGGGATTTAGGTGTGGACCAAATACAAAAGGTAGTCTAAAACAAAGTTTCCAACCCCTTAGAAAATATAACAACAAAGTGGAATTGGTGTGAAAAGTCATAATCTTCCACCCTCTGAAATTGACGATACTTCCTCGGACATTGAAAATGATTTACTTCATTCAGATAGTGACGTAAATTCCCATTGTAGTATCTACGAAGATCTTACCTCTACTAACATGTTCCTAGATTCTCGCTATTTTTACCCTATCTCAGTCTAATCCTTGAACCAACTCTCAAATCACCCTTGTGTATCCCAACCTTGTTTATTGGGACCAATGACTTCATATGTTGATTGATTTCTTTGAAAATGAAGAAGCCATAGTAGAATTCATGGGTATCAAAGATGACATTCCGAGAAGTGATCACAAGAAAGGTTTCTTCATCAAATTAGATGCATGTGCATATTTTTGGGAAGAGGTGGAAATGTGTGGTTTCCTAAATAAGAAAATAACAAGAAAGGGAAAAATTTCTATAGAGTTTTTTAGAGACCTCTTTAATCACCATTTTTTTGTCACCTGGCCCTTTTTTCTAATCCCTCAACTCAAAATTGGCTAAGTATGGAATTGGATGCGGAAAGTGTCCACGTGTCTTGCTTGGTGCAAGTTGGGCATAAAGAATACAAGGGAGGATTTTAACCTAGCATCACATCATTCACCTGTCTCGGGCCTAGTATATATTCCGCTCAAGGTTGAAAAGTAAAAATCATAGTAGAAGCATGACACACCCTCCATGTGTCTCTCAGGTGTAGATTGGGGAATCCAATTTCGGGATGGCCTCTCAAGAAGCATCCATCTTCCACGCATCGGGTAAGGATTATCACTAACTCCATGGGAGAAAATTGGGTGAATTAAAATCAAATTACAAATATATCAACAAGTAGTTGAGATATTGACCTAGAAGGGAATGGTCATTAAATAAAGCTAGAATAAACCCTAATTCCAAATGTTAGAAAGAGAGCCACAAATAGCTATAAAGGGGTCTCTAATGCAGGCAAAAAAGAGAGATATTTTGGGGGATGAGAGGAATAAGAAATTATAAAAGCATTTGAAGGTTTAGTTTTGTATCAGCCAAGCCTTAGCGAGACTCATTTAAAAGGAATTTGTAATTTGTGCCATTTCGGCCTTATGTATTATTTTCCATATAAATTAAGTTCTTGTTTTGTGCACTTTGGCTTTCGTATTTTGAGTCTTTCTCTTCCGTTAAGTAGTTCTAGATAATTTATAAAATCTATCATGCTATATGCCCTTGGGTTTAATTTATCTATTACTTATGTTTGTCATACGTTCGCCTCCACAAACCTTGATTAAATCTAATGTGTTTCTAAAAATAGATGGATCATGTTGTAATGCTCTTCTACCTGTTTAAAGAATTTCATTTAGATATCTCTCCATCCCTTATAGGATCTATTCTGGTGCATCGCCTTAGGTTAGTTTTATCTTCTTTTTAAAAAAAATCTCTTAACCCTCATCTCACATTGTAGAGAAGATCCGGCTTCTTTCAAATCTTGATGTCACCTTAGGGTGCATGTCCCACTAACCTAAGGTTTCCTATGACTCTGATGGTTCATCCGTAAGGATTATCATCAACAGTTTTCCTTGCATGCCTAGTGGGACCCAAACCCACATTCACCCACTTAGAAGTCAAAGATATATTGATCCTAATAGTACTCAAGTGGTCCAATTAAATCTTACAAGATGAATGAGAACGAGGTCAAGAGTAAGGGAGGAAGGTGTGTTTTACTATTTACAACTATCTCCACCATGCAACAGAAGAGGTCGATAGATCCAGAGATCCCTGTCTCCCCTAAATCAAACTCTCTCAACACCTCCACTAGGTAGGCCCTTCACATAGTCAACTAGAAATCTGAGACCCATTTTAATGGCTCATCTTCAACCCCAACCTCTAAGGAAATTTGTCTCATGGGATCAAGGAAGCCTAGTCATTCTTCTCACACCTCGGTGGCATGGAATCATATCCTGACTAACACGCTAAATGAATTTCCCAAATTCAGTGGGGAGGACTTCAAAACTCATGAAGAACACCTCCAAGACATGGCAGAGATATGTGCGGTACATTATATAAGAGAGAGCAAGACATCACCTTGCGATTATTAACCACTTCCTTTAAAGGAAAAGCCTTGGATTGGTACCGATCCTTAACTCCTAATACTATCACCACCTAGGACCAATTAGGAGAAGTGTTGGTGGAAAGGTTCAGTGAAAAGGGAGATAGGTCATCACTCCTACAATAACTGATTAACATCAAAAAGGGCCCACAAGAGTTAATGACATATTTTAACACTAGGTTCCATAAAACTTGGCAAAGGATTTTGGCCCTAGCAAGGCCACCCGTAGGTATGGCTATTGTTTTTATTTGAAATCTCTAAATTTAGATATTTTGGTAATGATTCAATCATTAGGAGGGGATTCCTTACCGCAAGCCTATAACATTGTTGTCCAAGCTGAGAAAAATATAATAGATGTTGGGAAACTTCCTCCTAAGGCCCCCTTACCAGTATACCCTGAAATAGCCCCCTTTCACAAGCACCAGCTCAGACCCTTGTGTCCTTATATAGTTACCCACCTGCTTATTCAGCTCCCACTCCTACTACTGCATCCTCATCCTCATCTCCCGAAATAGAGGAAATGAAAAATATTCTGAAAAATTTTTCTAATGAGATAGTAAATCTCAAAAGAAACCAACTGCCTATCCAAGACAAAATTATCAAAATTATCAAGGTAGTAGACCCGCCTATTCCTCTCAATACCAGAATACCAGATACTACCACCTGTGTAGCCATCAAACCAATTAGTTCATGTACCAAAACCACTTTGGACTATTCCACCCAATAGTAGAAGATAAATGGTACCCGAAAAAAACCATTTGGCTGAAGACCCTAACACATGGTGCTTCCCTTACAATAATCCTCATATGCCAAGGGATTTCCCCAAGGGAACTTGCAATAGAAGGTGTTCAAATAATGATTAAGAGAAGGCTATGATACATATGCATCTGGACCTCACCAGTCCGTAGGAACCCAAAATGTCACTTTCACATCATAGATTCAGAGGATGTCCCTAAAATAAGAAGTATAGATTGTACCAAAGCATGCTATATTCTCTTGGATAGAAGGAGAGGAGTCCATATTTACAAATGAAGCATCCATTTCAAAGCTTGTTTAGTTTAACTACAACACTCATTTTAAGAAAAGAATCATAGAGGTAGATGCTCTAATTCTAAATTCGACTAGCAAGACACACAGAGAATCATCAATCGTGATAAACATGTCACCACCAATCACCATGAAGGATGTTTCAAAAGGAACTATCAAGATTCAAGATGCCCACCACTCCACTAGAGAAGGGGAAAAATTCCCATCATATTCTAAATCATTGCCACTGGGCCAATCAATGTAGTCCAAAACTTAAGAAATCCCTAGCTAATGCTTCCTTGTGGGATCTTCTAAGCATCCCAGAGCAAAAGGAGTTACTCCAAGAAGTGCTCAAACCGAATGATGATCCAACCACCTCAGCCAAGGAGAAGGGACGGGAAAAATTTTCCCGAGTCTGTATAGAAGCGGTACTACTGAATCAAAAGGGAGAGGTCAGCAAACCAAGGCCCAACCCCTTCTTTTTTACTCTTATCATAGGTAAAAAATTGTTACATAATTCCATGATAGATTCGGTGCAAGCACTACCATCATGCCCAAGGAGATTGTAGATGCCTTAGGGATTGAATATGAACCCTTGAAGAAAGGAGTCATACAACTAGATGGGAAGTTAGTCCAAACCATTGGAGTTATCAAGGGACTCCCATTGCAGCTCTATTCTTTCCCAAATATAATAGTTTGTCAATATATCATGGTAATAGAGGTTTTGTTAGTCTTTGGTCTTTACCTCTCATGATTTCACAGCTAAAATTGGATGCTATATGTATCTTGATTGGTCCCATTTGATTCTACAAACCAAATATAGATCCAAGATGAAGGTCATGTCGAACCCCTCTCCAAGGAACATATAACGAGACCAAGTGGCTTCTGGTTTTAAAGCTTATCATACTATGATCAACAAGGAGGAATATTTATACATGGAAGATGGGGAACTCCGGTGCGGTGATCATCTATCTAACCTTCCCTCCGGAGATCCTTTTGGGAACTTTGATTCCACTAGTTTGGGCACTTATGTCATTTTTAATGAGGATTCCATGATCCCTGAAGTAGCAAAAGGACATGATAAAAGGAAGGAGAATCCACCTAGGGATCCACAAATATGGACCCTACATTTCGATGGAGCCAAAAGTAAGAACTACTTAGGAGCTGGAGTATGCCTGGTATCCTCTAATGGAATAAATATACTTATGTCATTTTTTTGCAATTCTTGTGTACCAGAACGAGGCAGAATATGAGGCCTTGGTGCATGGCTTGTCCATAGCCAAAAAGAAGGCACCAAGAAGTTGAGAGTGTTTGGTGACTCGGAATTGGTGCTAATGCAAGTGATAACTCACGACACCATAAAGAATCCTAGGATGAGATCCTACTAACACCGGGTATGGGACCTCATAGATGATTTTGAAGCTTTTGATATTAGGTAATTCCCCACAATCAAAATGCAGAGGCCGATAGAATGGCCCTCGATAGGGTCTCAGTTTGACCCAATTTGGGATTTGGTGACAAATGAAAACACCATAAAGTTGATCATTTGTCCCTCTATCCCTAACAAATTTGACCATTAGCGGTGTGTTTAACAATAACCAAGCGGATCATACACTTCCTCCAATAGTCTGATCAATTTTCAAATCAACTCTAACCCAAAATTGAGGAAGCATATGGGGATCAGATAATCCAACTTAAAATGAATAAGCTTCCAAAAGGGTTAATTACCCTTGAGAATATTTTTGACTCAAATGATGCTAATTCCAACCAAAGAAAGTTTACGGAAATAAAAGAGGACTATGTCAAACTAGAAATAACTAAATAAATAATATTAAAGGTTAGAAAATTAGTAGCTCAAAAGGTGAGAGACTCGTATCCTTATGCCATAATTATGATAATGTGATGGATTGGATGTGTGATGATCTACATGGCTATGACAAAGACATTATTCAACACACCATCGACCTTGAGGAAGGGACTAAGCCGGTGCATCAAAAGAAAAGGCCCTGTAAACCCAAAGATAGAATCCCTCATGGCTGAAGAATTAAGGAAGCTATTAGATGCTCGTATAATATTTCCTATCAAACACATGGCGTGGGTCTCTAATCTGGTCCCAGTAAGAAATAAGAATGGAAAACTTAGGCTTTGTGTAGATTTCAGAGATCTAAATAGGGCCTCCCTAAAGGATCACTACCCTTTACTCTCTATGGAACAAATATTACAAATAGTCATATGCTCCAAGATGTTTTCTCTATTGGATGGTTTTTTAGGATATAATCAAATATGGCTCATAGAAAGGGATCAACATAAGACCACCTTCATGACTAAATGGGGAACTTTCACCTACGTAAAAATGCCTTTTGGGCTCACCAATGCTGGGGATACCTTTCAAAGGGCCATGGATTCTGCGTTTGGGGCATTAATAAACAAAGTGATCCTCATATACCTTGATGACCTCACAATGTTCACCAAAATAGTGGAGGGGCATTTCTATGCTTTAGAGGTTGTATTCAAAAAATGCCAAGAATTTGGAATCTCTCTAAACCCAAAGAAATGTGTTTTGGAGTGCCCCAAGGAAAACTCTTGGGACATATTGTGTCAAAGGAAGGAATCTCTATCGACCCTGAAAGAATCAAGGCCATCTTAGAACTTCCCTTTCCAGTTAATAGGAAGGTCATTCAATCCTTCTTAGGAAAATCAACTTTTTCAGAAAATTTATCTCGGACTTTACGAGGAGGATCCACCCGATCACTCTCATGTTAAGGAAGGACCTTGGTTTCAAATGTACGATGAGGGACGCCTTGAGTCCTTTAGGTTGGTAAAAGAGGCTATTACATCCACCCCGGTGTTGTGCAACCCTAACCTTTCAAAATAATTCATTATGTACATATATGGGGGTGAGCATAGCATAACGTCTGTACTAACCCAAAAAGGAGAATCACAAGGAGAGGAACATCCGGTCACCTTCTTTTCAAAAACCCTCCATGACTATGAAATAAGGTACAATTTCATGGAAAGAAAGGCTTATGCTATAGTCAAGGGTCTGAAGAAATTCAGGCACCTCGTCACTCACAACAAAATATGGGTCATGGTGGCTCACTCTAGCGTCAAAGAGTATATAATGGAAGGTGAGATAACTGAGAAAAGAGCTAACTAGATTAATAAGATCCTTGAGTATGATATAGAAGTAAAACCCATGAAACTCATGAGAGGCAGGGGGTTGTTTCAATATTTGACATAGGAATCTATTCCCCTAAGTGATGATGGGTGTGAAGAGATAATGTACCTTTAGGAAGGTGATTCTGAAGGCTAGGTCTCGGAAAAGATTCATTTTATGCAAACTAGGAAGTACCCCAGCCATCTCCCCTTGAAAAAAATGAGATATTATCGGCTAAATTGATGGCTTCCTATTTAAGAGGAATTTTAATGGAATCCTACTCAGATGCCTAGAAAGTGGGGAAGCTACAAGAGTCTTGCATGAATTACATCACAGAAGTTCTGGAGGTCACTTTTTGGCCCAGACTACATCCATAGAAATCCTTAAAGCAAGATATTTTTGCCAAGTACGTTCATTGTGATCGGGAAGAGGTAAATAGGTGCAAGGTATGTCAGGTTTACATCAGCCCCCAAAGAAAGGAAACATTTCCCCTCAACCCCATCTTAGTAGAAGAACCCTTCACCCAATGGGGTCTAGACTTCATCGAAATGGTTAATCCAACTTCTAGCACCAGCCACAAATGGATCCTCATAACAACCGACTACTTCACCCGATGGGTAGAAGTGGTCCCCCTTAAAGAGGCCACAAAAATGTGATTCTAGGCCTCCTACAAGATATAAATACACACCACCCCCCCCGCACTTGTGTCATAGCGGATAATGCTAAGGCCTTTATGGGAGCCAAAGTATCTAATTTTATGGTAAAACATAGACCCTACCTAATGGCATCTTCTATTTATTATCCATAGGGGAATGGTCTAGTAGAATCTACCAATAAGAACTTAATTAGACTCATAAAGTGAATGGGGCATGAGCATAAGAAGTTATGGCATGAGCATGCCAAGACACCTTATGGGTTGAACGAATCACCTTGAAGCAAATCCTGAAGGCTTCACCTTATGAGATAGTCTATGGTAAAATTATTGTGATGTTAATTTCTCTAGAGATCCTCACATTACAAATATTAAAACAAGTTGAGGTGGATGAAAATGGGGAAATGCAAGTGAGGCTCACCGAGCTAATAGATCTCAAGAAAAGTGAGAGTCTTCTCATGAGGCCATGATTAGTCACCAATAGGTGATCAAGACTTGGTTCAAATGAAATATGTCGGAACCAAACTTCTAGGTCAGAACTACGGTCCTGAAATGGGATGCATGAGCTTCCAAACGTAGGAATCATGGAAATTTCGACCCACTATGGACAGGACCCTTTAAAATCAGTGCATGCAAGAAGCATAACATGTTTGAGCTTGAAACAATGGAAGGTGACTCTTTATCAATTTCGGTGAATGGAATTCACTTAAATCCCTTCGTATAAATCCCTTTGCAAAAGGTTGTATTATATGTATAGTTTGCTTTTGTTATTTTCTTTGTTTATTTTATACCTTCAATAAGTGTCCTGACTCGTGTCCTTCATTAAGGCCCTTGACCCTTTTTGAAATTTTGGAGGGAGTTTACTTCACTGTTTTATCCTCGAATTAATGATCTAGTGACTTCCTTAGATCAAGAGAAAATGATTTCGAAGTGACACAAGATCCCTTAAAAGACTCAAAGTGTGGTGCTCAAATTCATTAATGAGAGGGGATGTTATGGGAGGTGACCCGATTTACACGTGAGCCATTACTCTTAAAGGAGGAATGGCTATTTAAGATATGGGAGTGGGTAATGAGGTTCATTCCAAATGTTGGAGCCTTTGAATGAGTTACCGAACATCAGATTTAAAGAAATGTTTCCCTTTCCTAAGCACTCAAAGCGACACCATGGCGGCCTCCAATTATACACCATCGATAAAATATTATGCATGACAACCAATTCCCCCTCGGTTCCTCTAGCTAAGATTGAATTTTGCTGAGATGAAGGGTCTCGGTTCGATTACCCTAATGTGATCTCGACCTTCTTGACAATGTCTTTGATCTAGCCCTAAACAAGAAGCCTTAGGATTTGAGGGAGGCAGCCTATGCCAAGTTTCTCAAACTAAGAGACATTAAAGTTTTCGGCTCTAGAATCTGGAGCATGACACTCACTCAATACATGGTGCCCTTAGTTCACCCCTTCCCGGAACTCATACGGATGTGCACAGACCATTTCAATGCTAGAGCCCGCAATATCCAGGGAATAAATTTAATAGTAGTGATCACACCGCAAGCCATCAGGGACATGTTGGCCCTAACTCATGACCCAACAACTAGCTTCTATGATATGGCCAAGCTCTAAACTATCTAGGTACAATGCAAAAATAAAGCCCCTTTCCTTAATAGGAGTGAAACAATCAAACGGAGGTAGCTCCTGGGACCTTGGGGTTTCCTATTCCATTGAAATTTCTTCAAGTGGATTCTCAAGATGCATGTTCCATGCTAGCATTCATTTTCAGACAAGATTCCAACAAAGGTGTGGAAGATTGGTAGATGGCAGCCTTATTTTGAATGAGGTCTGTCATGAAAGAGCAGATGTACCATTTTGATTTCACCAAAGCCATCGCAAGATCCATGTGTGAGCAACTTGCCCAATTCTCGGTGACCTCAACATTCAGGTATTCATCTTATCTGTTTCATCTCATCCTTTATCAGAATGCTAAATATTTTAGTCAATTTATGACTCTGAATATATGGGATATGGAAGTGGACCCGCAAAGGTCATTCCAATATCCGCATAGACCCATATATTGTCCCATTCGTCAGATGTACATAATTTTTTTCAATTCTATTGTGGATCCCCTTTAGCTCAAAATTGATCTAGAGGGGATCAACAACAAGATGAATGATTCAATGTAATCTATCCTGGACAACCCCTTGCACCCCTACAATTACTTTTTTTCCAAAGAAAATTCTATGATTCACCTATATAGTTTCAAGAAGGAATATTTCATGTTTCGCAAGGTCCTCACAAAGTGAGTAGTAGGCCTAGAGATAGCCAAACAACTAGTACTCCTCGACATTTAACTCGGCACAGGCTGGAAGAAGAAGGCTCTTTCTGATCTCCCCTTGAGAAAAGGATGGTGGAGCATATCCTTATGAATAAGTTGGCTTCTTATGGGTTTTTTTTTAAAATCAAGACTCTTAGAGTAATGCGACCCAAATGGAAAGATGGCCACAACTCTATTGGAGAACAAAGTCCTTGACTCCTACATCCATGAGATGAGGGAATTTTTCAAAATGATGGGGAGTCCCTAGGATCTTTCACCCGACATATTTGTTGAGCTCAAAGACATTCCAACCCCAGTCTGGGAGACATTCCACCAAGGAAAATATAAGTATGACCCCACTCTCACCATGACCAAGGGACTTCGAGTGACCTTGAAAAAAAGGGATTGGAGCGCAGAGACAATTAAGGCCTATTAGAAATATAGGCAATGGATTAGCAGGACCACCTACAATTTTGAGGCCATCCTAGCGATGAACAAAGTGGGAGGGTTTTGGGACACAGAGCATGAGTCGTATATAGAAAGTGAGGATACGATCACTTTCATTCCGGAGATCTAAAAGAACAACTATGGAGTCATCCGGTCCCCGAAAATAACAGTTTCCTCCTCCGCCCCTACCTTCAATTACCCAACAAAATCTTCTAACACCACAATGTGATTGTTCCTTTTTAGGCAAGATCGCTACGGAAGATCCCACGCCTGAGCCCCCCACATAAGATATTGAATTTTGTGGTGGTTCCTATTTCTCCTCCACCTCTTCCCCCACCGGGAGCCCCATTTCAATCTCCTCCTCCACCACCATCTTCCCCTTTTAGTGGTGTTCCCTTATTAGTCACCCCAACTCAATCCCTTCCTCCACCCAAAGTCCCCATCCCCTTTTGGCCTTCCTTTGCCATCCCAATGTTTTCCCCATGTGGTGGCAGGCCCCTCCTCTACCATAGTGACTTCAGTGCCTCAACTACAAGAAACCATTCCCTATGGCTGTGACTGGGTGGGGTTGTCTTGTATTATTTTGAATTTCTAATTCAAGCCGAAGCTACTAAAACCACTCGAGACAATAAAAGGGAGAAGAAGAAGAAGGAAATTTCTACAGGAGTGATGAAGTAAATGTGGTCATTATATGACCATCAGTAGAGCTCCTTAACTATTACATGACTCATTCCCCAAGTATCTAAAGCTACGAAAAAATGCAACTTTGATGACTACTTAGTCAACGTCATTTTGTTAGACCTCTCAAAGTTTTAACCCTAATACAAAGTCAAATTAATGAACAAGACTACGGATGTAGTCAAACAAACTATTTGAAACTCAACAATCAGCTGAAGAAGGCACAATCAAACCTTCACAGAGCAAAGGCCACTATGGCCAGCCATCAAGATGAGCTCAAGGGAAAGAGAAAAGAAATAGAGCAACTTTGTAAGGATTTAAGGGGAGTTCCTTTGCTAGAAGCCCTTACGAATTCTCAGACTGAGGTTAGAACCCTTGTAGCCAAGCTCACCATCTTTGAGTCATTGGCCAATTCACTCTCGTAGGAGAAATAGATTCTACAATAGGGGATCGATTTAAAGAAAGAGGAAGTAGTTGCAACTTAGTCCAAGTTGCATGCCATTCAAGCCAAAAAGGATAGCCTCCGGGAAAAGTTGAAATCATCGGAGGACATGGTCAAGGATTTGAATAACAAATTGGGACAAAATCCCAAAAAGGAGGGATTATAACATTAGTATATGAACTATATGCTTCTGTTTGTGAGAATCTCCACTAAGGAAATGGATCTAGTCCCCACACTCAAATTCATATCTTATGCACATAAATTGTGCTCCGAAGTAGTAACCGCAACCTCCACCATCACCGGTGCAAGTGTAATCTGCTAAGGTCGCTAAAGCAAAATTCTTCATTCAAAAGCTTTATAATGCTTTAGAATTTTCCCTTGAAGGGGTGGGGATTATAGATAGGTGGCTGATTTCGCTAAAATAAAGGAGATTCGAGCTATAAAAATCTTCCATCAAATGCCGAATCTCTTAACGTAACTCCACCAGGGAATCAAGGATAGGAAGTAGAACATCGATGAACTAGTTCAGTTAGGATTCCCTTCTCCCTTTCTCAATGACTCTATAGTCCTCACAAAGGACCAAATTCAATAGCTCATGGTTTCCAAACATCAAGATAATATTGTCTTTCAGTCTTTAAAGGAGAGTTCTAGTGTGGCCGAGGTGGAAGCCATTTTAAACCCTATCATCCAGCTAGAGTTCCACTTGCATGTAGTGGTGTGGAATCTCAAAAATTCCTCACATAAGGAGATAATTGAGCTGGATCACACCTTCTAGGCCTTGCAAAGGAGGACATACCCAATGGAGGAGGAATGGCTTGGATATCATCTACCTTGCAGTAGATCTGAGTGGCATTTTTGGGCCACATTTTGATTTTTGAAGTAGAGGGATCATTGGTTTCTTCCATAACTAACACAGAGTCCCTAGGTGAGTCACCATAATTGAAGATTTTTTTAGAGACCTCTTTGATCACCATTTTTTTGTCACCCCGACCCTTATTTTTTTGATCGCTCAACTCAAAATTGGCTAAGTATGGAATTGGATGTGGAAAGTGTCCACGTGTCTTGTTGGTGTAAGCTGGGCATAAAGAACAAAAGGGAGGATTTCAACCTAGCATCACATCATCCACTGTCTTGGTCCTCGTATCTATTCCCCTTAAGATTGAAAAGTAAAAACATAGTAGAAGCATGACATACCCTCCGCATGTCTCTCAAGTACAGATTGGGAATCTAATTTCAAGAAGGACTCTCAAGTAGCGTCCTTCTTCCACGCGTTAGGTAAGGATTATCTCCAACTCCAAGGGTGATAGTTGGGTGAATTAAAAGAAAATTGAAAATGTCTCAACAAGTAGTTAAGATATTAACCCACAAGGAAGGATCATCAAATCGCCAACAAAACCCTAGTTACGGACATTAGAAAGAGAGCTCCAAATAGCTATAAAGGGGCATCCAGTTGGGAAAAACAGAGAGATTATGGGGGACGAGAGGAACAAGAAATCATATGAAGGTTCAGTTTTGTATCATCCAAGCCTTAACGAGACCAATTTAAAATGAATTTATAATATGTGTCATTTCGGCCTTATGTATTATTTTCCATATAAATTAAGTTATTGTTCTATGCACTTTAGCTTTCATATTCTCGAGTCTTTCTCTTCCATTGAGTAGTTCTAAATAATTTATAAAATATATTGTGTTATATTCTCTTGGGTTTAATTTATCTTACTTATGTTTGTCATACGTTCCACCTCCATAAACCTTGATTAAATCTAATGTATTTCTAAAAATAGATGAACCATGCTTTGTAATGCTCTTCTACTGTTTAAATAATTTCATTTAGATATCTCTCCATCCCTTGTAGGATGTATTCGGCACATCACCTTAAGTCGGTTTTATCGTCTTTTAAAAAAATCTCCTAACCCTCATCTCACGGTCTGCAAAGAAGAGCCAACTTCTTCAAAATTTGGAGGTCACCTTAGGGCACACATCCCACTAACCTAAGGTTTCCTATGAATTTAATGGTTCATCTGCAAGGATGATCATCAACAAGTACCACGAGAAAATCCTTGTAGAAAGAAAGAGCTCAAATCCAAGAGTGAAAACCTCTTTGAGGCACTTTTGGATAAATAAAAGGAAGAGCCAATGAGGTGATAATCGACCCATGCAAATATATAACTGTTTCATCCACCTATTGAAGTGGATTCTACTCTTCCACTTGATCCTACCTGCATAGAAGATATGTCCAAAATTTTTGTTGAAGAGTGATGTAGTCTAGAATTTACCAAGTAACACCCTGGATGCACTTTGGCACATCACTCGACCCTAGACTGAGAGCTCACCCGAAGCGCACAAAGGTACCAGGTCCCTCTTTAGGGTTTTGTTATAGGTTTTTAGCATGATGAAGGGTTAGCACATGCAGTTCCATTACTAACACATCATTCTACAAAGCATACCAGATCTATATCTAAGTGAGAGAAGACTTTAAACAATAATCATGATGGAATCAATTACATGCAATATCCAATTACACATAAGAATACAGTCAGATTCAGCTAATATCCTCCATTATATTGAATAAGTATATAGAAGCTTCATTACAAGAATAGTAGTATGCATGTAACATATTTAGCAGCATAATCTCACTATATCTCTCTCTATATATTGATCATCATACATATATCTACTACATAGTTTACTACATATATATAAGGGTCACCTCTTATCTAATCCCAAAATAGGTCGCATGCTATTATTAGCCATGTGCCATTACAAAAATAGCCACACATGTAAGTGCGCTAACAATAGACTACTGGTAGTTAACTGACAGTGATAAATCTATCTCCGGCCTATGTCCATGCAAAGCACTTCATATCCAATCCTCCAAAAATAGCCAATGTGTGGTGTGCATGTCTCTACCTTGTTTGTGTGCTCTACATGCCATCTCTAAAAATAGACCTTCATGAGTGAAAATGGCTAAGTCCCGAAAGATGAACTTCACATTCCATGCATGCATGTTCTCCCTATCTATTCGCGCCTTTGAATATGACTTGTTTTCCCACGTCGACTTATTGTGTGCTTTTTTCAAGTGTTCTCTCGATCAAAATTATCCCATACTAATTACATTTACACCCCGACAATGGTTATCTCCAAAAACAAATCAAAGAATAGAAGAATAGAAAGAATTTGAATGAATGAAAGAATGTTCTTATCATGTAGTTTCTTCTTCTGTATCCTGACAAATTAATTCAGGATATTCCTCCTTAATCTCAGCCTCCAAGGTTTTCCACTCAACGAGTGCTTCCTCTACTCTTTCTGGAATTTCCACAACAATAGACTCCAGTTCCTCCTTTGTAATTTCTCCTTTCTCATTCTGCAAGACCAACACAATGTTGACATTGCAATCATCCTTCCCTCCAGCAAATCCATCTTTACGTGATGAGTTTCCCAAGCTATTCTAGCCTATTTTTATGTGGCTCTTGGGCTACTACCAGGGCCTCATGCTTTTGTTTGACCAATGCTAATCTATCTGTGCAGCCCAATGTGTTGTCTTTCATTACTTTCTAGACCTCATTACTCTCCTCCAAGGTTTTTATGTTGATGAGCACCTCTGGAGTTGTACAGATGTTCAAGGCTTGGTCTTCCTTCTTCAGTACTTCCTACAACGCTTGTAGAAATACCTCATATGATGTAATCTTTCGTATCACCATATCCTTTTCTCACTCTGCATCTTGTGTTAGATCCTTTGGTGTTGGCATGCACAGAGGTTCATCTTCAAACATTAGGTCCACCAATATACCTACATAGTGTATTTCCGAAGGAAATGTATTTGGTACCTTTATCTCTAAGTGTGGCCTAGCACTTTATGAAATTATGACCAATTTACTTTACAAAGTTGATAAACATAGAATTCTTTTTCTATGCTAATTCTCTTTCATGCATTAGGTGAGTTATCTCCTTATCCTTAATTTTGATTTCTTCCCTTAGTGCCCTAATTGTGCTAGCCTTTTCCATATTCCTCCTTGCCACCTCTCTGTTGATACTTTAACCAATGTATTGCTCACATTTTCATCTGACATAACATTAGGATTTACTATTATGTGTCTATCCTGAGGTGTATTTTTCAACCTCCTCGACATGTATGACTCTTTACACACATCAAAATATGGTTCATCCATGTGTGTGTGCATCAACCATGATAATTGCTTCCTAGTGCGCATTGTTGCCATATCTTCATCCATTAATTCCCAAACATATAATTTCTTTTGTGTCAGTGTGCTATGGAAATGGGCATTGAAAATTTTACGTGCATCCTCAACATAACCCATGGTTGGTGGAATGTGCTCTCCACTTGTTCTTCTTGACCTAGGCTGCTTAGGAACTTGAGCCTCCAAATTTGGAACTTGTGTTCCCATGTCCTGAGTAGTCTCTATAGTTGTCTCATCTGTTCTCTTTTCTTCCTCTTCTCCTTCCTTCATTTCTTCACCTTGCTGTCCTTCAATGTTCTCAGGAGGTGTAGGAGAATTAGGCACGCTTTCCTCTAAATCTTTCACTTCCTCATTCAATCTTTGTTTCCTCCTTTTCGTGGTTGTCTCCTTCTGTGGAGAGAGTCTGAGTGATCTATGCATTATTTGTGGAGCAGCACCTTGGGTCTTATTCTCCTAAACACTCTCTTAAATTTTTCTCTCCTTGGATTGCATCCAAGTCCTCTTCATCCCCCTCTTGTGGTTGAGGTGGTGTAGTTACGCGCTCAACTTCATCCTTATTTGTAGGATGTCTTCTACCTCTATGCTCCAAACCCCCACTATCTTCGTGCTCATCCTCCTCATCCTCCACTTCAATTGTCTCTATGGGATTAGGTGCTGGGATGTTATCCATGGTATGCTTACCCTTTGTGACCCTGGGAGTGTGAACTCATTCTCCACATACTTGTTATTCTCCAACTTGGGCTTTAGTTGAAGGTACACTAGTGCTGCTCCAATATCTCCCACAACCAAACTTATTAGTTTAATGCTCAATACATCTGAAATGAGCCTTTCAATATATGCACCCCATCCTAGATACAAATATTTCTTCCTTAGCATGTGGTAGTCACAATCTACCTTGTCCACATTGAACATTTGTCATCACGCATCTGAGAACCTGTGTACTAACACCTGGAAGTACCTTGTTGTGAAGGCATATGGTAACTTACACCAAGGGCTCCATGCTCCATCTATCATGGTGAACTACACTATGTAAAAGTGCTGGTATACAACAAATTGAACTACCTTTCCAACCATTCAAAGGAAAGTCCTTGGGGATGTGTCATTCTTCTTTAAATGTCATGCAGAGCCTATCATACCATTTCTCAGCCCTTTGCTTGACTAGTTCTGTCATGGATCCTTCACAGAGGTATTTGTTGAACCACTCCACTAGTGACTTATGCTCCATGGGATACTCCCATATCTTCTCTTTTGGTCCATCAAGTACTTTGATCTCCATGAACACCAGTGACAACAGAACAGCTCCAAAGCTGATCTTTCCTCTGTGTGCACTTCTTCAACAATAGTTTCTGCAATGTAGCCTAAAATATTATAGACTACCCCTTCAGACATTCTCTTTGCAACATGCAGCCACATGGTGTTCACTTGTGACCACCTTTCTTGGTCATTTAGCTTTGTCACAAGGTGTGTGGCTACCTGCACAACTAGATACTTCTTTAGTTTATCGATGTCCATCTATATCATGCGGACCCTTTGTGTACCCCATCTCCTTTCTAGTCTCCAAGATTGTGGCCTTGTTTGTTAAATCATTCTTCAAATCTTCTCATGTGCCCTTCAATCCTATTACCATGGAGATTAGCGCAGCTGAAATTCTAGCTCTACATCCTGTAAAGTAGAAAAAATCTTTGTGCACTCTTCTCATGAGCCACTGGTACAAGGGCTCATATTTCCTAAAGTAAGGGAGCTCGTATAGCTGGTAAAATCCAATCTTCTTCAAGAGCTTCTTGCCAACATCATCATACACCGACATGTCTTCCGCCATGTGTTTATTCATCTTTGTGTTTAGCAAGGCATCAAGCTCCTTCTTATTCTCTATGGTATGGTGGTTGTACTCACTCACCTTGCTTCTCCTTATGTGATAATCCCACTCTAGCCTATGATGGCCTGGATATTGATGAATTATTTTGGGAGCCATCTCCTCTTCTTCTATGACCACCTTCTTCTTTCCTTCACTCTTGTTGTAACTACTTTCTTGGGTGCCATTTCTACCTTGCAATCCTTTGTAAATACTTTCCTCTTGAATTTTACAATGTGCAAATCAAACCCTAGCTCGATTCAGCATGCCCTAGGTGAAATTACATGCCCTTCTCCTCTCTGTCACCTTTCTTCACTCAAACCCTTCACCACCAGGGATGCAATCTCTTTCTGCGCATAGATCTCTTCGTCACGACTAGCTACCACCTTTCACACCTCAATTCGATCACTTGGCTCTTCACACTTAAGCTCTTTTTTGAAATACTCTTAATCACAATGGTAAAAATGAACTCGCATCCCATCCTTATATAAATTTTCAATTTTTGATTCATTTTTGGTCCTTCACCTACCAAATATCCTCTCATAATCAACTAATTCCATTCTTTCCATGTGGTACATCTTCGTGCCCTAGTTATAACCTTCTAGCACACCTTCCTACCCTTTGGTCACAAACTTCTCTTCAATGTGCTTCCTTGCACCCAAGTACCTTGTCACTACACCTTCTTCTAGTAGTTGTTATGGCCTCTGCTTACCTCACATTATACTGTCCCTTCATTCATCTCCATCTTTGGTCACTTTTTAGAGGCAATCCTTTGACTTGAAAAGCACCCGTAGTAGCTTATTCCTTTCACCTTTCAATTCCCACAATCTTGTACCTAGATATCAAAACCACCCCACACTAAAAGTATGTGTAGTCCTCTATGCATAAACATGCTTCATATAGTAATTAGCTTTCATGCGTATAAGCACGCTTATTACACAAGAACAATAACTAAATTGACAAAGCATAAAGCAACAACGAAGGAAACACATTAAGGAAATACATAATTGAAAACCTAATCTAAATGGAAATACTACCTTATTACAAACACCAAGAAGACTTATTTATGGTAGGGATTTAACTTACTCCCGTTAAAGTAACCGGGTATCCATGCATTCCATCAAGTGCTTCTAACTGCAAGCACCTATTTCATGGATATAAGTGATAACATACGGCCCCAACCAATATACTTTAAGTTTTCCTAGATGGCGCAAGAACTTAGATTCATTAAGAGGTACAAGTTGTCTAATCTCAAGCTTTTTATCCCTGATGTGCCTATCATGCCATGCTTTCTGCTTGGCCTTTTCTTTCTTCTAACTCGACTATAATGTGTTATGAATCTTCATTCATCCAAATTAATTATATTTTTAATATGTTCTTCTAAAGCTTTCTCATCAGCTATAACTCCATCTCATGTAATACGCAAAGAAGGTAACATAAATTGTATAGTAAGAACTGCTTATGTGCTAAACACTAACAGAAATGGTGTGGCTTTGTTAAATATTTTATATGTTGTCTAATATGCCCAAATTACTATAAATACTTTATCATCCAATCCTTTCATCCAACATCACAGATTTTTGTCAATTTATAGCTCAATTTTTTGTTGAAAGCCTCAACAGTTCCATTTTCCTAAGGATGATAGGGTGTAGTCTTATGGTGTGCAATCATGAACTCATCTAATAAAATTCTGATTGTCTCATTAAGAAAATGTGTGCCCCTATCATTGGTCAAACTCAAAGGACATCCATACCTTGTAATAATATTTTCCCTAATAAAAATTGGGCTACTATAGCCAATCTATAGTCCTTTGTAGGTGTTGCTCTACCCACCTCATTAGATAGTCTATGTAAGTTATGATGTAGCGTGATCTAGTTCTCACGTAGTTGGTGAAATAGGACCCACAAATCTATAGCCCATTTCTCAAATGGTTCTGTGCTAGCAATAGGTCTTAGAGGCATTTCATCTCATTGACCTAGTTTTCAAGATGTTGACAATGATCACATGCCTTACAAAATTCCTTACAATATTTATATAGGGTCTCCCACCATAATCCAGCAAGTAGAATCTTGCACATTGTGGCATCACCGACATAGTGGCCACTGTAATACCACCATGAAATTCTTCCATAATATCCATGTGCATGTTCCAATACACAATGGTGCAATACCTCATCTCGACCCAATTTGTATAAGTCACCACTAATTAACATATAAGGTGTGACACATATAGCAAGTTGTTTCTTCTCCAAGGATTTCATTCCTTCTAGTGCCATCCTTGTTCGTAGAAAGACAACAATGTCCTCTAGTTTTGATGGCACGCATGTTTAACCTGTATAACTATGCATCTGGCATGGTATCCTCAATTGCATGTGCTTCTTCTCCTGATTGTATTCTTGATAGATGGTCTAGTCCAAATTACTTTTTCCTAGTTTTACCACAATTGTGAAATCAAATTCTTGAAATAAGAGCACCCATCGACATATGTGCCCTTTTAAAACATGTTTATTTACTAAATACTTCAATGTCATGTGATCTATATAAAAGATGAATGGTGTAGCTAGTAGGTACTAGCAGAATTTATGTAGTGCATAGATCATTGACAAAGCTTCACGCTCTATAGTTGTGTAATTCTATTTTATAGGAGTCAACTTTATACTAGCAAAATAGATAGGATGATCTACAATACCTTCTCCAAGTTGAGCCAACACCATGCCAATGGCCATGCCAGAGGCATCAACATGTACATGAAATGGTTTTCCCACGAAGGAAAACATAGAATAGGCATGGTAGTAAGTTTCTCCTTTAATGTCTCGAAATACGCTACTACTGTTCTCCCAAGAGAACATACCTTTCCCTTTCAGTAACTCTTCTAATGGTGTAGAAACTTTGGCATATCCTTTGATAAACTTTCTGTAATATCCTGTATGACCCAAAAATCCATACACCTCACTTTGACTGGTAGGCTCCCTTAGGCCTATAATGACTACAACCTTTGCTAGATCAACCAACAAACCCTCCTTGCAGATTATGTGTCCTAAAATTATCCCAAATGGTGTAGAAAATATGTACTTCTTGATGTTCAAAGAGATACTCAACTATCTACACCATTCAAACATTAAGCACAGATTGTCATAGTGATCCTTAACTAATCCATACACCATCCAATCGTCTAAATATACATGTAAGAAGTTGTGAATAAATTCCTTAAATGCTTGGACAACTATGTGTGAAAATACAACAAGCACATTTTTTAGACCAAAAGGCATGATAGTATAGGCAAAGCTACCCCATTCAATAGTAAATGTAGTCTTTTCTGATCCTCTTGGGAAATTCAAACCTGATGATACCCAGAGAACCCATCTGTAAACGAATAGATTTCACACCCTGCAACACCTTCTAGTATTTCCTCAGTGAATGGCGTAGGAAATGGATTAGTTACACATGTAGCATTCAGCTCCCTATAGTCCATGCATATCTAATCCATTCATCCTTCTTGATATTGATCACCATTGGACTAACCCATTCTGACTCATCAAGGGGCTTGATAATCCTAGACTTCAACATGTTATCAATCTCTTCTTTGACCTTTTCACACAAATTGGGGTTCATCTTGTAGGGTCTCTTTCTTACTGGGCACGCACCCTCTTTAAGATTTATTTTCATCTCTCCTAATGATTCATGCACGCCTTTAAGTTCATGGTACCCCCTAGGAAATAAGTCCTGGTAATCCTTTAGTAACTCTATGATTTTTTCCACTTCAGAGTCTGACCAATAGTCTCCAATTATGGCTTCCTTAGGCTCAATATCTATTCCAATATTCACCCGATTTGTCTTCATAGGTTCATGATAGGCACATGTGGTCTTATCCGCACTATTCAATATCTCGTGCCTCCTTTTGAATGGTTTACATCTAGATTATCTATTTCTTCATCATCCACTAAGTAGACCATTTTTCTTTCTCTTTCTCAAGGCAAGCACATTGAAGTACTGTTGCATCAACCTCTAGTTCTTCATCAAGACATGCTCCTGAGTCTTCTTTACCTAATAACTCCTAAAGGAGTTCTTCAGCCTTGGCACTATCTCCCATAGTTAAGTGCTTTATGAATTTCAATGCTTCTTCCACCGAAGGCTTTGTAGAGAAGAAGTCAAATGTCTAGGTCATTCCTACAATTAAATTCTACCAATTTCTAGTTTCTCTATGGAGTTCTACATACACATACCAAGCATGCATGCAACCTTGTAAAGTGGAATAAAACTTGTGCACCCATAGCAAAGGTGGTAAAGCTTCCTACCCTTCTGTCCAAATTCTCTCACACTTCTAAACGTGGTGTTGAACAGGTTGGTTACCATGATAAGTACTTATTTGAGTAGGTGCATTTCTCCTGAAGAATATATTAGTAAGAGTAATCCCAATTTCATTCCATCCGACAAGATTATCCCTATGGTCACCCACCAGATGTTTTTGTCCCACATAGTGTATATGTTAGCATAGTTATTCTTTCCAGTGGGCCTATCCATTGTTCTTCCATGGCGCATGGAATACCATGGGATCCCCTTCTCTTGTGTAACAAGGTACCAAGTTGTTTCCTATCCTCTTGACATAACATGGTTTTGTGCTTCGAGGAAATATGCTCTTTACTTCGCACCCTACCAACTCATAAGTGTTGTGAGCCCAATTATCAAAAGAAAAACTTGTAGTATCACTAATAGACTATGCATCCTCCCACTAAATTAGTCATTCTTTAGTTGGTTCAATCATCTCTAGATCTCGGATGGTGTGTACATAAATCCTATTTAGATCTTCTTCACTTAAGGGCTCTACATAGGGCACATATTTTCCATCTGTCAAAGGGATAATAACTCTTTCCTCTTTATTTTAAAAACTGATATAGCCCTTGTTGAACCGAAGAATGACATTATTTGCATAGCACCAAGGATTCCCTAATAGATCTAGGAAGTTATTTGACTCTATCAGCGCTAAAACTTCAAAGTATCTAGTGAACTTGAATCCTTATATGGTAATGGATGCATCCTTCAAAACTCCGATATGGGAGTGGCCTTAGTTTGATTAATACATTAAAGGATGGGTTGTAATGAGGGTCTTCCCATTTGTACCCATGCATCCAAGGTAAGAACATTGACTTCCACACTGTATCAATCAATATATTACTCAATAGCCACCCATCCACAATAGCATTTAGAGTGATTTCCTTGTCATAATCCAGGCTATGAGGGGGAATATTCACATGCATGATCTATCATCCAATCTCAAGTACTTGTGCATAAAGTGTTTCCTTTTAACCAACTCCCTAACAATGGAATGATGTTTTCCTGGTGCAGATATTTTACACACCTCCCTCAAGTCATCTATATTAGTTTGGACCGTCTCTGATGATTTATTTTTCTCCTTTAAGTATTGTATCTCACCCTGAAGATTCCTTAGAACTTCCATGGTTTCTTGATAAACCTCCTTTTGATAGGTAGGATCTGGGTACCGTGCATGAATAACTTCTTCTTTAGTGATGGTCGGTTTCTATCTGCAATGCTTCCTAATGTATGTTGCCTCGGTGCGCAGGTCATGATCTTCACTTGTAACTCTTCAGACTCTACCGCCAACTTGGGCATCCATTGATTTTCCATAGCACGTTGTATCCTAACCATCCATGCACCTTTTTTTCTTGTTTATGTTGCTTACTCAAATGCTCATATAAGTCTGGGCACTCCTCATAGCTATGGTTCTCTTCGTATAAAAACATGTAATATTCTAGGGCATTCGCGCCTATAGTGATTAGGAGATCTACATGTATAACACGTTCCACAAGGGAACTCACTTCTCCCACCACCATGGCCTCATCCTCCGAATCCACCATGATATCCTTGGCCTCTCGCCACATGAACTCTTTCAAAACGCCCTTCATTCCTATCATAGCGTGGTTGATTGTGATCCCGATCTTGGTACTCATTCTTTTTTTTAGAACTATTTGTTACACTTGTCTATTATACCCCAATGTCTATAGCATCATGGATCTAACCAATCAATCTAAAATCTTCAGTATCATGGGTTGTGGATTGGAAAATTTTACAATAGTAGGATACGTTCTTCCTTATCACATGTTGTAGGAAAGGATAATGGCTAGAATCATGATTCAAATAATAGATTTCACATTCTAACAACAACGAATGTATGGACTGTGAGGACAACTATCATTTGTGTGTTCCTCCACTTGAAAATCTATACACCAAATCCCTAAGCACATTTCATGGGCTGAATTTGCTGATAATTTCTCTAACTGCTTTGCCATAGCTATAATCTGTGCCTCTAAGAATGGGCTAATGCTAGTTTCAATACTCCCAACTACCTCAAGCACATAGGGCTGCCTCCAATGCCTCACGTGGATCAATATATGTCTTATGTGATAGTACCCTTCTAAATGGTGTAATCAATCCTCCAACAAACCATTGTGCATGTTGGCTTGTGTGAATATCATAGGAAAGCTTAGACAAAAGCATTTTAAAATGGGCATCATACTCATGCACACTCTCAGTAGTGCCTTGCTTGATATCTTTGAGCACACTTATACTCTTCTACTCAAATTCTGGAATATAGAACTCTTTCAAGAACACATCCTTTAGTGTTGCATAATCTACACAAGTCTGATCAGGGTCAAACTTTCTATACCAGCTATGGGCACATCCCTATAATGTGGTAGAAAATTGGCTTACCTTGCACTCAAAAGTTGTGATCCCTTTTGCATGCCATAGTATTTCACACATATGCACATGTTCAACAACATATTCTATGCCCCTACACTCTTGAAGATGAAGAGACAATTCCATGTAAATATTCTTGTGTTGGTGCAGATCTTACCCACCGATCCGTAACCTCCTATGTTTCCCCTACATCCAAAACCTCCGATTCACCGAACCAAAGATACCTATGCCTCTTGATCACAAACCTATAGCTATAATAGGTCCTATAGACATACTCCCATATGCTTCAACATTAATACTATACTGAACCCCTACGGTCTGTGAAGTAGTTCCACTTCCAGAGGTGTGTTGGTATCCAAATTTGTTCTCCTTTTCAAGCTGAGAAACATCACATATTTGACATGGAGCTTAGAGACAGATAGATCATAATGTATGTTGTTTTATAGTTGGGGATGAGATCTAACTAGCCCTTTGTCACTCAAATTTGTGGAGAGATGGATAACACCTTCAAGAGGATTTGACCTATCCTCACTACTTTAGGCCATGCCTTTCGACCAGGGTGAGAGGACCCGTAGTGTAACCTTTGTTTGATGAAGGAGATGGAGATATCCTTCTTTTGCAAAAATTTTATGAAGAAAACCTTGGGAAAGTATGATCAATACTCCATAATTTAACTCTCAAGAGTTGTCACTTCTAAAAGATGGAGACACTTTCAAAACAAGGCTAAGGTTACTGAAGACATTATGAAATCCTGATTGTTCTACATATTTTGGTAAATATATTTTGTTCCTTTATGGATATAAAAGGAAAACAGGGGTAGTTCAGGATGGATTCATGGTTTTTGAATGATTTTGGTGGGAGATTGAGTATGATAAATTTGATTATACCAGATTTTTGAGAGAATTAACAATAATTGGAAAGCTAAATGACTGAAAGCTTTGGAATAGATAAGATATTCCTTCAACCAGAAGGTGTGCTTCAATGGAGGCCTATATTAGCACGGTTTCACACAATCTTTGAGAAACTAGCACAAAGGCTCAAGATAAAATACTTAATTAAACATCAAAGACGCTTGGTTCCTCACACCTAAGATACACTCGAAGGCTTATGGATAATATTTATCAACAAATGAAAGTGAAGTGATTTTAAATTATTTATCTCATCACAAGATGAAAGCTCTTCTTGAAATGAAATTGTAAATGCCACTAAACTGTCACAAGGATGAGATCCTGTATGATTCGAGAGGGACTTTAACACAAGATTGCAATAGGAATAAAAAAACTACTTGTAGACATTTTGAAACAAAGAAGACAAAAATTTCTCCAAGATTGACACAAATTAACTCAAAATTGATTAGATTCATCAATAGGGGAAAGCTTCTAGAGCAATCTTAGTGCTCATCAATGGCTATACATCTACAACCAACTTGACATGATAGAAAATCTAACACAGAAGAAATTAACCAAGTATCTCGGATTGGTCTCTTAGGAAGATGGGCTCTCTCAAATTTTCTCTTAATAATTCAACCCCTAACCCTTTGCAAGAGTATTCTCATTACATTTATACATTTCACTTTCTCACTCATGCCAAATTTTCCCCAAGAAAAGAAGAATATTTGAGGGACCTTTGCTTGCTACCAATTTACATAAATGACATTTAACAAATTTAGATGCGAAAGTTGCTAAGTGGACCAATTATGAATTGATTACATTTATTGGGCCCTTGACTAATGACTAGGATGCCATGCCACAACTTTTTGGTAGTCCTTTTAATCATTTTTTAGAGGTTCTGTATAGCTGGATCGACATGTTTTTCATCCTTTGTGTCTACAACCTTCATCATTTCATCTCTTTCCCTCTCTTCCATCTATAACTTTGTCCCATATCCAACTTCTCTGTTAGTTCATGTTTTTTCAAGTGCCTGAGCAACTCCAACTTCAAAATATCAATCTTAACAATCTTTAGACTCACAAATTAAGTTTTAAATCCATTCAATGGCACTTCGCAGACAAAAATGACAAAGAATTTCATCAAAATTGATGAAAAATAGTGCATATTCGCATCTCCAAGAGTCTTGGAGCAAAAATGGTAGAAAAAAAAGCTGAAATGCACAACAACCATTGATTTTTCCCCTTCTCTACTTTATATTATAGTCATCTATGTGTCTCCTTGGTGTAATTGCAAAGGATAAGTACATGGGAAAGTTTCCAAAGAAGCGCAGGCCTTTCAGGTGCCTTGGGCCCAAGAAAAATGCCTTTTGGCCTTTGAAAAGTCTTAGTAAAAAAGGAGCTAGCAAAAGCCTCCACATGTTTCCTTGGTGCACCTTTGGTATGGTCCTCAAAAGTGGAGACCACAATCAAGCGCGGGCTCACCACGTGTCTCAATCTGATAGAGTTGTTTTAAAAAGTTGAAGGATTAGTGGAAGGCACCATGTGTCCAGGGTCCGAGACAGTTTTCCTTGGCCGTTGAAAATTCCAAGCAAGGGAAGAGTGAGAGGAAACCTCCAAGTTTCTTCCTAGTGCTTCTTTAAAATAAAACTTAGGGGCCAGTCCCTAAACAGGCACGGTCCCTCCATGTGTCCCAAGCCTTAGAAAATTTCTTTGAAAAGTTTAATTATAGAGTGGAGTTGGCGGAAAGCCTCCACATGTCTCCTGTCGCAATTATTAAGGTGGGACCTTGAGGCAGATCCTCAAATGAGCATCAACCCTCCATGTGTCCATGGTCTGCCAAAGCTGCACTGGCCACATGAAAAATTTTCTAAGTCTGGGCAAGGTAGCAGAAACCTCCACATGTCTCCCGACACAACTCCAAGGTCAAACCAAAAGGTGAATTTTCATATGAGCGTCCCTCCACGTGGACAAGTTTTGAGTTTAAGCAAGCCTTATATTTTTCAAATTTCCCTACTGAGCCGCATCTAACCAAAAAGGGCCACATTTCCACAGATGTTGGGATGTAAATTTGATAGGGAAAAGCACACTCGTCAAATCGTAAAATATAGGAAAATCACCATTTGAGCCGGAAATGAATCTTTCTTTCAAGATAGATAATTTGGAAATGATATAAGGCCCAAATATGATCTTCCAAGCTACATCTAATCAAATTTCCATATATATTAGGAAAAAAAATGACAAGGAAAAAAAAACGTGACTGTGAAAAATGGAAGGAAGGGAAAAAACCAAAAATTATGCCTAAGTTACTGAGATCTTTCTCATGGACAAAGGAATGGAAAACAAAATATAGATTTTAAGTGATCCTCAACCAAGGAAGGGATTGATCATGGTAACCAGATGGAGGAAAGAGTTTTCATGCATCAATAAGGGGAAATAGAAAAGATGACAGAGCAAGTAAATTGAAGAATTTCAAGAACAAATGGGGTGAGACCGAATTGAGCACCAACAAGGTGAATCCAACATTCTATGTGCTCATGTTCTATGTAGATGATGCACTTGAAAACAAACCTCCAAATAAAAATGAATTTTTATTCCCTACCATAGATGTGCTTGCTCTCTTACTTCCCAAACTTTCTTGTTGATTACTTGTCATACTAGATACTGGAAAATAAAGCGCAAGGTCTAGGTTATCAGTGCACGTTCGAGTTGGGGGAGTTTTTGATGCTCTAGCTCCACATATTTTACATGATCTCTAAATCCTTCATGAGCCATCTCTCTCCTCACCTCCATCTTCTCTACAACATCACGTTTCTTCTCTATCTCCATCTCACGCACCTCATTATACTTGAGCCACCTTTCTTTCTCTCTGTCTTGCCAACACTAAGTCCATCATCCTTCACTAATCCTATTCCTACCCCCATGCGTGGGGTTTCGTTAGCCATTGTTTTACTCTCAAAATTCAAAGTTACCATTAAGATCTTGATTTCCAAGTGGAATTCCTTATAGGTAAGTTCCCTTGGATATCGTAAAAACTGGAATTTAGCTACCTCTAGACATGAATAAGTGGAAATTGAGTATTCTAAGATATAGTTTTTCAAGACACACAGAACCACGTATCAAACCATATTAGCATCATAAAGGTCCTAAAATTCTTCCCGCATCGAGAAAAGTGTGTGATACCTCCAATTCCTCTTAGATGCATAATCAATCAGCGACTCATACAATTTTATTGGAAAGATATCAAAAAATATCTCATATAATCTATCATACATATTTTGTTCCATCCACATGCGTGCATTAAACTTAGATCCAGTGTTGAACCCGCATGCATATTCTTCTTCCAGATCGTGTATCCACTCCTCAACACTCACTAGAGTTAACTGCACGTCTTTATTGTGAACCATCCTGTCAACAATGAAAAGAGGACTTGGCAACAAAACTAATGATGCAACCTAGAATTTACCAGTAACACCCTAGATGCGTTGGCACATCACTCAGCCTAGACTGAGATCTCACCCGAAGCACACAAAGGAACTAGGTACCTCTTTAGGGTTGTTGTTGTAGGTTTTTAGCATGATGAAGACTTAGCACATGTAATTTCATTCGACACATCATTCTACAAAGCATACCATATCTATATCTAAGGGAGAGCAGACTTTAAACAATAATCATAATGGAATCAAGTACATGTAATATCAAATTACACACAAGAATAACACTCAGGTTCATCCAATATCCTTTATTATATTAAATAATTATATAGAAGCTTCATTACAATAATGATAGTATGCGATATGATTTAGCATCATAATCTCACTATATATCTCTCTGTATATTCATCATCATATATATATCTACTACGCAGCTCACTACATATATATAAGGGTGGGGAATTTCCCTTCACCACTTATCTAATCCCAAAATAGGTCGCATGCTATTATTATCCACGCGCCATTACAAAAATAGCCACACATGTAAGTGTGCTAACAATAGACTACTAATAGTTAACTGATAGTGATAAATCTATCTCCATCATATGTCCATGAAAAGCACTTCGTATCAATCCTCCAAAAATAGCCTATGTGTGGCATGCATGTCTCGACTCCATCATGTGGGGTGTGTTGGCATAGTAGCTGGTTAACACGATGAAATCCTCTCCACTACCAGTTTGAGCTTTTGGTGTGACGGAAAATTGTAATAGTTTCTAAATGAATTTATAGACATATTCACATGGTCTTATGTGGATATGTCAGTTTTGAACCCAACCCTAGTTTTGCATAACCTTGTGGTGCACCCGAATTCTAAACATGTTAAATAAAAATTAAGGAAGATGCACCCATGTGTTACACTCTCGATAAAAGGAGAACTATAAAAGTTAATGGAAGCAGTTTCATTAGATCAATAGATTACTCTGAATGGATATCAAATATTTTTCCTATCTAAATGAAGCCAGTAGGAATCCACATTTACATGGATTTATGGAATATCAACAAAATGTGTGTAAAGATGACTTCCCTTTACCTAATATTGACATGATTGTCGATTCAACTGCTAGGTATGAGATGTTATCCCTCATGGATGGATTTTTAGGATACAATCAGATTAAGATTACGAGAATATGATCAACATAACAATGCATTGACAACCCCTTGGGAACGCTGCATACTGCAGTGATGCCCTTTGGTCTAAATAATGTAGGAACCGCTTACCAGAGAGCCATGATTGTTATCTTCCACATATTAATGAATGACATCATGGAAGACTATGTGGATGATATTTTGACTAAATCCAAAACCAAAGAAGAACACCTACAAGTGTTACGGTGTATCTTTTAACACATCAGAGACTACAAGGTTCATTTGAACCCTAAAAAGTGCGTCTTTGGCATACTATCTGAAAAGTCTTGGGCTTCATCATTTCCAAGAGAGGGATCGACATAGATCCTGCAAAGGTTAAACCTATCACTAAAATTCCACCACCCAAGAATCTCAAAAAACTACATAGTTTACAAGGAAAAATTTAGGCAATCTACCGATTTATATCACAGCTTACGGATAAGTGACATCCCTTTACACATCTTTTGAAGAAATATGTTGCTTTGAACTAGGGTCTTGAATGCCAAAAATATTTTTAAATACTCAAGCAATATCTAACCCATCCCCTAGTTCTCATGCCACCTACCCGGGTGAGCCTCTCTATTACATATCTCATCTACCCAAGTGTTATTGGTGCACCGCTTACCCTATATGACCTAAAGCGCAATTTTTATTACCTAATCGTAGCCTTAATTTCCTATGAGGTTAATTACCCTCAAATATAAAATCCATGCCTAGAATTATTATTTACTTTCTAGAAGCTATGCCACTATCTCCTTAACAACAAAACTAAACTAATTTCCAAAGTTGACCCTCTCAAATACCTTTTATCAAAACCCTGCACTTACGGGATGGATGGCTAATTAGATCATCCTCCTAAGTGAATTTGACATTTAGTTTATTAACTGTTAATGAAAAACACAACACCCCCAAATGAGTTATGGATCTACTTTTCTAAGGTAGGGTAATTTGGTGTGATTTGCATAACATGGGACCATCTCTCAAGTTGTGGGACTTACAGACTTAAGATGGCCCTCTGGAGAAAGCTAGCTTCTTCTTCCTAATCCTAATGCTAAACTACTCCTAAGGAAGGAAATGTGACTATCTACTCCTAATCTAACCATGCCAAGGAGTCGGGAGAGAGAAATTACATAAAGAGGGAAATACTACACTAACGAGGTAATAGCACCAAGAAAATGGAGAGAGATATTCTATTGAGGGAGAAAGAAATAGAAAAATGGAGATGAGGGAGGTTAAACAAAAGTGACACAACCGGATATGTAAATCATCCATTAAACTCCATGAAACATGACATCCCGCACTGTAAATGTGAAATACACGCACGTAGAAAACCAAGACCCGAAAGGGAGAGGCACAATGAAATAACAAAATTATGTAAAGGGTTTAAGAACGCCATAAAACATGTTTTTATTGCTCTAGAAGGTGTACTGGTACCATTACATTTATGGAATAGAGGAAAAATACATTTTCCAAGCATGGGAGAAGGTTCACTACTCAAAAATGGCATCGAGAAACAAATTTGAAAAGGTTTCTCTATGCCAGAATGTCTCTCTTTCTCAAAATGAGAAGTGTTACAATATATAGAAAGAATAAGAGAGAGAGAAGCGAGAAAAATCGAATCTCAAAATCTGTCTTTCAACCACTTTTCAAAATGTGTTTTAATTCTTCCTCTGTTGATGGGCTTGATGCAAAATCTCATAATTCCATGTATCTACTTTGCAGACCAAAGAAAATGACCCATACTTCATTAAATCTGGTGGTTGGAACTAGTTTTTATCTTTTCCATGCCAAAACATGTTTTGTAAATTTCTCCCACAAATCTCTACTAAAATAAAAATTGAAGACTCCATGATGAAGATAATCTCCATATCTTTCTATTGGTACCAAGATCATCAAAAATGGAGCTTTGGATCAAAAGATATGGCCTTTTGCATTTTTTCCTTACATTTCCTACAAATTTGGCTTCAAGTGAATTTTGAACTTTTCACCGCAAATCCGTCTATGACGTGGCACCATTTTATTGGCTGGGGAGGTGCACTCCAATCTTTTCCTTTGTGTCATTTTATCAAAAGGAAAATTTTTACCTTTTCCTCTCGACTCCCCACTTTGGCTTTAACTCGGGTTCAAACTTTGACTTTTCTCTTTTTATTTTAGAGCCTACCCGAGTTTGTCAAATAGATTTAAGCCATGATTTGCATGACATGAGCCATTTCTTCTCTTTCTCCTTGCATAGGGTCGTGGCTGATCTAATATTTTCATCGATAACAATTTGGCGAATCACGGGGATATTTGCCTACTAGATGAAGAGACCAGTGGCCTTGAAGTATCCATTGGGCATGGAGTCATGAGTGATAGCCTACTACCGATCTAATATTTGAAAACTAACCCTTGCACCACTTGGAAAACCACTGAATCCTAGAGCTGATCTTCACCGAAAAAAAAAACATTACAATACCTTTGTGCAAGAGTGAAACAACAGCACCAAAAACTATGTACAAACTGAAAATCATACATACCCCAAGTGAGATATACAGAGTGTGAAAAAGCACTTCTTCTACTAGAAACAAACCTACCTACACTACTCTAACCAAGAGCAAAGGGATCTCAAACAAATCCTATAACTAGCAAGGAGAAATAGCTTCCCTTCCTCAAAAATGGCAGCCATGCAATTGATTTGGCACTGAACATGGATGGTTAGATGAGTGAAAAAATAACAAGCTGGTCCTCCACCCAAATCATCAACGTATCAACATTAATGGAAGATACCTCCTTAAGCTGACTTGTATCGGACTTACGGAGGTGTTTATGATGACCTTTGGTACTTTGATGCTCATCCTCATGCCTTGAAGTAGACATGACTGGTTGTGGTTTCTCCTTTGGCTCCAATGAAGCCAAGTACCTGATTGGGCACGGTCTAATCCATTGGATGTGCCCTTTGTTCTAAATTTCAACTCCAAGAATGGATTTTTCTTGTAGACCTTCTCGGATGAATGGCATGAGAGAGATGATGACATCCTCCCTGTCTTTTCTCTTCCTCCTCCTTTGAATAACATGGAAGATCAATATCTTCCAACCTTGGTTCTAGAGGGCCATTATGGAGTGCGAGTTGTTGTTCCTGAATGTTCTCCTCCATGGCAGCGAGGCTCATGTGCTTGGGATGTGGATGGAGGAGTAAATGATGTAATATCCTTGAGCTCCTCTCCACCAAGACAATCCTCCAAGTCACACGCATAATCGGCCTCCTCATTGTCTTGCTACGTGTGTTCGACCTCCTCCATGGTGTCCTTCAAGTATACAATTTTCTCACCATGGTTCCCCTCATCTTCAAACATGAAGTTTGAAATATCAAACTCTTCTTCGACATCAGAGCTTAAAGGGGATGAAGTGGGAGGAAGAACTGAAGGTTCTTTTGTGGCCTACTCGCACTTAGAGCCTCTGAAACTGTATGGTCCTCCTCCATAGCTGAAATGTACTCCTCTTCTTTTAGATTAGGAGTAGCTCCTTCTTCCCCTACTTGTCTTTGTAGCTAGATCTTCCACCACTTGCAGCTTGACCTCAGCCTCCTCCATAGGCTTAACCAATAAGGGAACCTTTGAAAACTCAAATTTAGCAACCCAACTCTTTAGATTTTCTATCATTTCTTCTCTATTGGGTTCCTCTGTTTGATGTTCTCCTTGGATGGTTTTTTTATTGTTTTCCCAACATGGACTTGGGAAAGAAAGAGGAGTGGTGGGAGGGGTCTCCACTAGTTGTTTCCTTGTTTTTGGAAGAGGGGAAGGCATTTATTTTGGCTCTTGTAGATGGTGGTTAGATTTGGGAGGGAAAAGGGAGAGGCGAGGTGGGGTGGAAGACTAGGGAATGGAGAAATGAAATCAACACTTGGGGCAGAAACTAGGAAGCTTGACTCTTGCTTCTATTGAAATGATATTGGCTAAGAATGAGGAAAATAAAAAATATGAGGTGGTGTACTTACCCATTGACAAGGTTGTGTAACACTTTGCTCATAAGCCCCAATCTCCTCAGCCCACTGTGTAAGATGAGGAAACACTTCAACCATGAAGTCAAGCTTATCTTGAGGGATATAATGTCTTAGAAAAGGGTTTTCCCATGGACAAGGTGCCCTGCAACCAATTCTGAAAGCCCACATTTGAGTTTTTTCCCTTAATTGAACCATGTCACCTCCATTTTTTGAATTTTCTCCAAAGCAAACCAGCATCTTGCATTTGATTGTCTTCATAGCATGCATATCCTCGTTCTTGGAAAGACCCATAGCCAACTTGATTTTGCACTGCTGCTGCTCATAAGAGTAAACATGTTGATCTTGAATCGATCAAAATGTGTTGATTTGAAGGAGTTTAAAGCACATTGGAGGTGGAATGTACTATTGTTACAAATGATAATTCCATGGTGGGAAAGAAGTCACGATTGCAAAACTTCATGGGATTGAAGAAGATGAAGGAGATGGAAGAAATAATGGGTGGAAATGGATGGGAAAGTATACAACTCGAGAGGATGCATTGTTGACCAGATGGAGTCACCATATGTGCTTGCATGTGCCTTAAAAGGCTGATACTTAACAGGAACACATCAACTTGTTAAGATGAAGTGGTAAGGTGCTTTAGACCTATCCCACTAGGCATGCCAAAACTGTTAATGCAAAATCACAACACCCCCAAATGAGTTATGGATCTTCTTTTCTAAGGCAGGGTCATTTGGTGTGATTTTCATAACATGGGACCATCTCTCAAGCTATGGGACTTGCGGACTTGAGATGGCCCTCCAGAGAAATTTGGCTTCTTCTTCCTAATCCTAATGCTAAACTACTCTAAGGAAGAAAATGCGACTATCTACTCCTAATCTAATCGTCCAAGGAAACAGGAGAGAGAAAGTGCATAAAGAGGGAAATCCTACACTAACAAGGTGATAGCACCAAGAAAAGGGAGCGAGATATTCTATTGAGGGAGAAAGAAATAGAAAAATGGAGATGAGGGAGGTTAGATAGAAGTGACATAGCCTAGATTTGTAAATCATCCATTAAACTCCATGAAACATGACATCCTGCACCTACAAATATGAAATACATGCACAGAAAACCAAGACTGAAAGGGAGAGGCATGGAGAAACAACAAAACAATGCAAAGGGTTAAAGAACACCATAAAACACATGTGTATTGCTCTAGAAGGTGCACAGACCATTACATTTATGGAATAGAGGCACAAATACATTTTCCAAGCATGGGAGAAGGTTCATTGCTCAAAAATGGCATCGAGAAACAAATTTGATAGAGTTTCTCTATGCCCAGAATGTCTCTCTTTTCAAAATGAGAAGTGTTACAATATATAAAAAGAATAAGAGAGATAAAAGAGGGAAAAATCAAATCCCAAAATTTTTCTTTCAACCACTTTTCAAAATGTGTTTTAATTCTTCCTCTATTGATGGGCTTGATGCAAAAGCTCATAATTCCATGTATCTACTTCGCAGACCAAATAAAATGACCCATACTTCATTAAATCTGGTGGTTGGAACTGGTTTTTTGTCTTTTCCATGCCAAAATGTACTTTGCAAATTTCTCCCACAAATCTCTACCAAAATCAAAAATGAAAGACTCCATGATGAAGAGAATCTCTAGATCTTTCCATTAGTACTAAGATCATCAAAAATGGAGCTCTAGATCAAAATATATGGCCTTCTACATTTTTTTCCTTACGTTTCTGCAAATTTGGCTTAGGTGAATTTTGAACTTTTTCCCCGCAAATCCGGCCGATGAAGTGGCACCCCTTTGTTGGCGGGAGGTGCACTCAATCTTTTCCTTTATGTCATTTTTTCAAAAGGAAAATTTTTACCTTTTCCTCCAACTCCCACTTTGGCTTTGACTCGGGTTTAATCTTTGACTTTTTCCCTTTTATTTTAGAGCCTTCTGAGTCTGTCAAATAGATTTAAGACTCGGATTTATGTGACATGGTCATTTCTTCTCTTTCTCCTTGCACAAGGTCATGCCTGATCCAATATTTTACCCGGGGTGAAATATGGATAGCATAACAAAAGTTAGTTAAAATATAAGTGCTTGAGGATAAAATGGATGAATATCCCCTACAGAAGATGGAACTAGTATGTCTTGATCTGTCATATGCATCTACACTATACATTGAATAATCTAGTATACGGCAGATGTATTTTTATGGGTCATTCAACTATCATAGTGCAGGGGCTGGAGTAGTGCTTATCCCTCCAATAGGGGATTTTATTCCATGTGCATTTCGAATAGGATTCTCACGTACAAAAACATAGCTGAATATGAATAATTCATTACATGTTTGAAAATTTCCATTCGATGGGATATTAGATAGCTCAAGGTCATGGGTGATTCACAACTTATCATCAAGCAAGTCAATGATGAGTACAAAGTTAAGGATGAGAAGCTCATCCCATATAAAAATATGATTGAGACATTAAAGGAGTACTTTGTATGGGTAACCTTTGAAAAAAGCCATGGGTACGGAAGAATTCAATAGATCGAGGCTATAATTGGGGCCTTTGCTTAAAATGCCACCTCAGATGAAGAAAATTCCATTTTTCATTGAACATCTATGTGAACCCACATATGACATGCCGGAATCATGTTTGGTATGTGAAGTTGTTGGTCCTCTTTCACCTGGTATGATTCCATCTACACCTACCTCAAAGACAACACCTTCCCTCCAAATATTACCCATACTGACAAGAAATATATTGTTCTCTCGAATAGCTCATTATACCCTTTTAGGGGTACCCTCTACCATATAAGTACGATGGAAATTTAATGTGTTTTCCTAATATGGTTGAATCAATCCTAGCAATCAAGGAAGCACATGAAGGATTCTGCAGAGCACATACAAGCGGGATGATACTAGCTAAAAAACTACTGAGAATGGGTTACTATTTTCCTACAATTGAATAATATTATTGTCAATGTGTCAAGAAGTGTGAACTATGCGAGAAGTGTGAACTATGCGAGAATTATGAACAAGCTCTACCCAATAACATCTCCATGGTCATTCTCAAAATGGAGGTTTGATCTCACCAGATGGTCATACCCATATCATTATTACCATTGATTACTTTACCAAATGGGTAGAGGCTATGCCTCTCACATTTGTCATAGGTACATAGATATCCAAATTCATCATGAATCATCTCATCTACCATTATAGAATTCCCTACGTAGTAGACAATGGTAAGTCTTTCAAGAACAAGGCACCAAAGGTTTATGCCAATGCTTCCACATTTGACTTAAGTGGTCAATGCCCTATTACCCTCAAGGTAATGGATAGGAAAAAGACACCAATAAAACCCTTGTTTTCATCATGGAGAAAATGGTAAGTAAAGCAGGCTGCAATTGGCACTTACAAATCCATCTTGCTCTCTAGAGCCTATAGAACTTCCATTCTCACTCCTACTGGTGCCACCCCTTACTCACTAGTCTATGGCACTGAGGCCATTTTTCCTCTATAAATTGAGCTTCCTTCCCTGATAATATCCTCGAGATTATCTAGACAAAGATGAAGACTACATAGTTGCTCGCTTAGCAGAATTGGAGCTACTAGATGAGAAAATAATGAGAGCCCTCAATCACTTGAAAGTTTATTAGAATCAGGTCTCAAGAGGATATAACAAACAAATCATACCTTGTCAATTTGAGGTAGGTGATCTCATTATGAAGGAGAACCAGAAAAATATTATTAAAGATAGAGAAAAGAAAGGAAAATTTGAGGCTAACTGGTTAGGACCTTATGTGGTCACTAAGAAATATGGATCAGGGGCTTACAAACTAGCTCACTCAGATGGCGAAGAATTAAAGGAACCAATGAATGAAATTCATCTCAAGTGATTAGATGCTTGAATAAGAAGTTCCTTTAAAAGAAAGAAAAACAAGAAAAAACATCAAAAATCAAGAAAATAGTAAGGAAAAAATAGGTCATCCAAGTGTGAAAACCACGCAATTGTGGCACTTTGGATAGGTCCTCGGTGAAAACTAGTTTCTGGTGCCTTGGGAGGATTCATTATTCCTAAGCACTTCTCATATCTAAAATGGAGTACACTTACCCTGGTTTAGGGCTAGGTTTCTTAGGTTGAGTATCCTTTTGCATATGTCTTCCATGGCCTTGATCCGGCTGATCCATTCTTGTATATATGTGAAGGAGTTACTTTTTGTATATTCCCATCTAAACACTAGGGCACTTTCACATATGCACCTTCACGAAAATAATTTTGTGGCATTCTACCTCTCGTATATTCTCACATATTTAGTGGAATCCATGCTTCATTTCCTATACATAGCTTGAAAAACTTTCAAAAACACAAAAAATCAAATTATTGGAACAATCCTAAATATTGGAAAAAACCCCTACGAGTATGATGCTACACAAAATAACATAACATTATCTTAAGGAAACCCTGAAAATAATGTGAACAGTAGCCTTGAAAAATTTATCTCAAGATGACACCAAAAATAGTAGAAAACAAATCAAAATTGTCCCGTAAAAACAAAGTAGTGATTTGCTTACTTTTAGTTGTCGAGTTTATAGAGTTTTGATTACATTTCCTTTCCATGTTGTGTGCTTTAAATTGACTTCATTTTCTTAAGTTGAGTATTACTTAACTATTGCATTTAGTTCATTTTTATCTTGCATACTTGTTCATATTTGTAACGTTTTCATTAGTTTTGATTGCTTTACATTTTTGTTGTTGTGTGTATTAAATCAAATTCAATTGCTTACTTTGGTTGAGTATTACTTAACTGTGGCATTGTATTCCTTTTTCATACTTGTTCATACTAGTGTTGTATTAGTTAGATTTGATGGTATTACATGTGTTGTGTTCATTAGATTGAATTCATTTGCTTAATTTAACAATTTTTATGCATCCGCATTGGATTCGTTTTATCTTGCATACTTGTAAATAATTGTGTTGTATTAGTTAGATTTGATTAAGTTGTGCTTGTAAATTATATTGTACAGTTTATCATCATCTAACATCTATCAAATCATTTACCATATATCATCACATCTAACATCATCTATACATCATATATCAAAAAATGCTAATTTTTACATCAAGAATGTATACTAAGCTAATCATCATATACCGTATCATCAATGGGACAAGAGGGGTTGCGCATGATCACAAATATATCCCCCCACACCAATATCATAAATATCATCCCATGAGCTAATCCAAGGCATCTCATGTCCAAAACAAATGATACTATCTAAGGATATTATCATAAAATTAAAAGCATGTGATACTTATGCAATAAACATCATCATATAAGGATCCAAAATCATCATCAATCATCATGTCCTAACAAATTCAAGTATCCATGTCCATATGATGCATTATCAAAATCAACCATGATACATACACAAGAAATAAATCATACAACATCATGATATAATCATCATCACAGGTCATATAAATACATGACAAATATAACATCAAATGTCCATAACATGTATATAATGTTTGTCTCAAAAAGATATACATCATCGATACAAAATATGCCATCAAGGGAATGAATCACAAAAATCCTTCATTGCATAATCCAAAAATTAAACATCATACATCATCGATCAAAACTGAGCCTTCATAAGAGGTATACTTCAGAAATACATACATAGGTATATGATCAAAAGACTAGTCATTTCTAACTCGATCCCTCATGAGGATTTGGAGGCCTACGATCTGTTTGAGGGCACATCACATGTGTAACCTACTCTCCGGTTTATTGCCATGTTTTTGATCTTGTGGTTGCTCCACCGATCTAGTGATGTCTCTAGTCTATGTTATCTCTATGACCTACCCATCGACTTCTCACTGAAACTGGGTACTCTTTGACCCTCTAGAATGACATTGTAATACAAAGCCTTGTAGTAGGAGGCCCTGCCATTTGCCATATCCAAGTCTATATATGTCTTAGGTGTCACGGTGGCTCCATCATTCTACCGAAATGAAGCCACCTCTTACTTTAATCTCACCATCTCGGCCTTGCCCACTATCTTATTAGTCACCGATCGGTCTCTCTCTATGGTAATGGCCTACACCTGTGCCTGTGACTATTGTAATAAGCTCATAATCTTTGAACTCTATGTAGCCAATTGTTGAATCTCATGAAACTGGTAGCACCATCTCCGCCACCTCCCTAGCTAGCCTATGCTCGCCCCTGGTCATGCTCGGTGGTAATAAAACAGTTCTCTAGGATGATCTCTCTTGGTCGTCACCTAGAGCTGCACAATTATAACTCGTTAAAACTTCGTTGTAGTACAATTATCTGTCCCCCATCATCTCCATTGCCTCCACCTCTTAGCAAAATGTGTGGCAAGATATGAATTAGCCCTTGTTTTAGTACTCCTCCTACAAGAGGATGGTGTGGTACTTCTCTCTTTGTTGGCACATACTATATAGGAACATTGACACCAAATACTAAGCCCACTCGGGGTCTCTATATAGCAAACAAGGGGTGCATGTCTCTATCTAGGTCACAACCCCTACCCCGATGTCTACTACTATAAGGGTGGAGGACCCTATCCACCACCACCTTCATGACCTTGGTCATCAAACCCATTGTCATCATCTCCACCATCATCATCATCATCACTTTCAAATATCACGTTTGGAGGTGGCCTAAGTCCAGCATCCCATAAAGCCTAGGGAATAGTGAGGCGGCATGGTAAGGCACAAATACCAAGCCCCATACTCGGGGGTAACTTTAGGATCTCTAACTTTTCTAAAAGGGACCCATGGTTGTGGCACCATCCCATAAAAACTATCTCAAGCCATGTCTGGTTAAATAGGTGGCCCCATATCAAATCTCTCTCAACAGCCACCTGTGTGCATACCACATATTAGGATGAGTTACATCTTGTGTTGCACCAAACTATCAATCAATAAATGCTCAACCATGGCTATGTTGAGATCTTACGCATCCTTTTCCCACTTTGGTAATGATGGTAGGGCCTCAACACTATCATATATTGTACAATGTCATCCAACTCCTTGTGATAATGATAGGTATCGCCCATATGACCACGGACATCATCTCCAATAGAGACCCATCCCATAACTAAAGGCTCCTTTGGAGCCTAAACTTAAATTACACCAGTGGGGTGACCAATCGCTATATGGTCCCATGCCCATGTCTGCAGCAGAAATGTAGCAAGAACCATGGTATTCGACCATGGTATGTGATAAGATGAAGATCCCAATATAAATGTGCCAATATACACTGGCCCTAACAATATCTCTCACCTCAGAATAATATTCCCATATCATGCTAATCAGGCCAAGAGGAAATGTAGAACATATCTTGTCAGTGAGCAAAAACCCACTAACAAGAGCCATCAAGTATAAAGGCATACAATGAAAGCTCGGATCGGTTATGTATCGATGTAAGTAGACTATCATACCTTGGTGAGGTATATCAACACATCTAAATACCTCCATAACATAATATAAGATCTTAACATCATCAGTTGTATACTTGATCATTGTTCCATAGATAAACACACATAGAATGCACCACACATCCTCTAATATCATTGTGATCTCTCTTGTAGGGATCGACAACACTAGCTCTCACTATGTCATCTCTCCACCATGGTTGTAAGAATCCCATGGTCGAAAGTGATCAATTACATCTTAGCTACATGGGCTAAGTCGGTTACCTACGGGATCCATCATCTAGTTGTCACGTTGATGAAAAATTACCTCTAGGGCCACCAGCAGCCACATTGCTCCTTGTCATATGGATGACAATCGTCTCTCGTCAAAATAACACAAAACGTGTTAGAATTAATTTTTCTTCTATATTATTCTCATATTCAAAAACTTAGTGCAAATTCATCTACATTATCCTATTCATTGCACTAACATTCTTCTAAGTATCAAACTTTCCTCTCTCATGCAGACGCGCCCTTTTGGTTTTGTACATGCCCTTCCTAGTGTGTATGTGCTCAGACGCCTATGTGCCATCTTGGATGCCTACACACCCATATAAGTATGTGCATGTCCCCCTTAACTAATCTATCTACTTCATGCATGTGCGCCCTTTATGTCACATACGTGTGGGTTTGTTTGTGTACACTAGCGCGCATACTTTGTTTGACCTAGGGCATGTATGTGCTAGTTTCTATGCTTATGCATGTCTGTATACATATTTTGTTATATGCACACATGCGTACATGTAAATTTGATGTTTATGTACCCTTTTTGATGCATGCGAACCCCTAGGGAGAGCATACATGATTTATCCACCTTAATTAACCCTATTTAAGTCTAATAAATGCTAAATAAAGGTTATTAAATGTAAAATTTGACAGAAGAGTTCAGGGAGCTCACAAATGGAGGGTCCCTCTCCTCCCATGCATACTTCCAAATAGTGTCGAGTTTTCCTAGTGCACCTCTTAACTTGTTCCATCTATCTCATAGCTCTCAAATCACTCGCGGTAAAAATCAGTAGAGCTCTAGTAGCAAATGAACTTGTCGCGATGATTTACCCCCTTGGAGAGGTATATTAACTTATTTTAACTCGATATGATGCCCCACAGGGCATGTTCTGACCACCGTGATCATTCTAACACTTTCTTCTACCCGTCGTGATAATTTTTTTTATTAAATAATTATTTTTAATCAATTTTTCGCTATGTTGGGTCATTATTTTCCGTCTAGAGCTTGGTTCTTCTCCTTGGGGAATTTTGATCATTTTTAGGACAATATTTTCATTCTCCCTTCTTCTATTAACCATCATAATAATTTTTTTACTAAATAATTATTTTTGACTCATTTTCTTCTTGTCATGGCATCTTTTTGCTACATGACACCTAGTTCATCACCCCTGAGCAAGCGAGTTTTCGTGTGCTTTTAGGTAAATCCTCCACTTTCTAAATTCTTCTGACTCGATCAAAAAATCTAAAAAATTACAAAAATCATAATCTTCCTAAACATTATAAATTTAAAAAAAATAAAAACATCATAAAAATTCAAAAATGGACAAAATTTGGTAAATAGCTCATACGCAACTAAAATTTGTGTCACACGCATGGTATTCATCTCATATATCTCTTGCATTTTCACATGTTTTTGAAACAATAACTCATGGATCATCTGGATCTACAATCATTTAAAAAATCTAAACTACATGCTTCATCTATACTCTAGGGCACAACGAGTTGTCGATACTATTTTGTAGAGCACACTGATTTTCATTGGACCCTTGTGTCCACCATTTTTCCCCTCGCATACATCTTTACTTGGGGCACCATATTTTAACCCGTGTCATTTATTACAAAAATTGGGAACTGTAGCTAGATAACAAAACATTTGTGCAACTATCTTGACCATTATTGGTTTGAGTATGTGTGTTTGTACTTGTTTCCCTATTAGATCAGCTTGTTTACTTCTCGTATTGCATTACATTTTGTATGTTGCATGGAGTTGGTATTTTTAGCAATGGGCATTTGTTTGTATTATGAATTTTCATGTCATTATACACTTATGGTGTATGGTGTATTATGAATAAGGACCAATGATATAGATTCTAAGCAATATGATGAAAAATACAGTTGTTTACATTAGCTAGATGCAAGCTATTTCTATTCTCTTCATATTAATGTTCCCTTCTATTTCCCATTTCTCTCTACATCCCACACCTCTCTAAAATTCAATACCAAAGATTTGGTGTATCTCTGTTAAGACAAGAAACGTCCTCATCTACTCAATTATTCAGTATGACGTGGAAGATGAGAAAATCAAATGATAGGTGGATAATTACATATTTCACTCATCAACCACTCGCTCTTACAACATTTTGTTATCCTGTAAAATTGACAAGGGAAATTTTGCAGGTGACCATACCAAAATTTTGTTTTAGTTCACCATTGAGGTCACTTAGCGTTCGGAATGGCCTAAAATCCCTTTCCAGAGAATCTGGTTTTTTGAACTTAGTCATTTCGGTCCTTTTTTGGCTGGGTGCATATTTTGTTCATGCAACATCAAATGAATTGCGTTCTATTTTATGCCTTTGGCACACTCTTCGTCGTGTCAACAGCAAAAATTTTGTGCCAAGGCGCATGCACCAACCTGTCGACACTAAAAATGTTGCACCCTTAAGTGGTGTGCCAAAGTGCTCAAAACCCCATGTTAACAGTCCTAAATTTGTGCCAAAGGCGCAAGTATTTTCATGTTGGCTTTCCATTTTTTGTGCCCTTTGAAAAAGGTTGGTGGTGCATTTATTGTGACTTTTACTATAAATAGGCGCATCGACCTATCATTTTCATGATTGAAAAACACATGAAAAGTTTATTCCTTTGCACCTATCAGTACTCCAGTCATCCTCGTGTCACTTTACGTCACATTCGTGGACCCCACATTGTTTCTTCTAGTCTATATATCCCGGGTAAGTGGTCCTTACTTTTCTTATGGTTTTTTTTTTGGTTTGGTTGTTTGTGGAATAATAATAAAATGAATCTAAGAAACCATAAACCTCTCCAGCCCATTTTGCAATCTTCTCTCTCCCCCAAACTGGTTTTACCCTCCTTCCAGATCTACTGTCCTGGAGGGCTTTGTCTCAAAAATGGACCCAAGATCCTCTTCACTTTGTTCCCCTTACTATCAAATCCATGTTGAAAGAGCCCTGAAAACTACATAAACCAATTAAAAAAGAAGAAATCCAAAGATATCACAATCCACAGCTGCGGTTTTCCCTTGGCACAAACGCCATCATTGTTGCATAAAACACAGTCGCACCAAAGGGCACATTGTCCCTGCCTGCAGCATGCAATCTTCTCGCACCCTTTAAAAACCCTTAAAATCCAAAACAAGGCACGGGCAAAACTCCGGATACACCAACATTTATGACATGTAAGCTTTTTTGTGCCACGTCAAAGCTAAAAGCAAGGCGCACCTTAACTTAATGGTTCATCATTAAAACTTGTGCCCCTTTGGCACATAAAAAAGTTCTACAACATGTTCAATACCTGCGCCAATGGCACATCCTGCATCTTTGTTACATAGGAATTATCTACACCCTTTATAAAAATCCTTTATCTTGGGCACAGGCGCACATCCTTCAACACTAACACTAAATGTTATATGTAATATTCTTGCACCCTGCACCCTTTGGCATTGTTTTCTTCCTTGCAACACTCTCCATCAAGTGTGCCTTGCTTTTTGACCCTACGACTGCAAAGATAGTCGCGTCCTACACCCAAAAGCTTTTAAATTGCTAACTCCTCATTTTGTAAAGCTTTGATGGATGATCTAACAGCTAACATGGCTCTTCTGCATTGGACTTCACTCCTTCTTACAGATCAGCAGCTAAACTCAGAATCGCATATGTCTACATCAAGTAAGAGGCCAACCAAGTCAAAGGGTAAGGCCAAACTCACAAAGGAAGAAATGAAATATAAGTATCAAAGGGTCAGGATGCCCGAGTCCCATACAGAATGTGACTTGGACATCAAAGATTCTGAACTTGGCCACATCGACATGGAAGATTTTTAGGCCAGAACCAAAAGGGTCACAAGTAGTCCTTGGATGAACAAATTGGTTAGAAGTGGTCTACACTTCGCTGGGGGAATACCCGTGAGCACAGTAAATAATGAATTCATGATGGTGGTGGCCCACTGCTATAATAAGGACACGAGGTGTGTCGAGAATGAAAAGGGTGAGGTTATAATCAACCTCACTGCCTGACACTTTGAAATCATGCTGGGTATCCCCCACCAATAGCACTTTGTGGCCGTGAGTCAGGAAGACTGCATAAAGGCATGGGATGAAAATGAGGACAAATGCATGCAATTGATGAATGAAGTATACCTGAAAATAAGAAGGTAATAACCAGGTGGCCGTAGGTTATTCACCGCAGTGATTTTTCAGAGGAGATGAGCGACACCATTACCTTCCTGAGTAGGTTATTTGGGCTTCCTAATGCCCATTACTTCCACAAATGGATGCTCAAATATCTGGAGACAATGAACAAAAATGTGCTTAATCAGCGTTTTGAGTGGGCAAAGATCATCAAGCAGCACCATCTCCAAACAACTCCAACAACTCTCAACAATGGGGAGGTTCTACATGAACTCCTATGTTGTCTACGTTGCTGCCTCTAAGAGAGATTATTTGGCACTGAGCCGATGCGGGTATGGCCCCAGGTGAAAATATATGAATATTATCTAGAATTGAAACTAGAAAACAACATTCCGCAGTTCACCAAGATCAATGATGCCTTCTTCTATGGCATCATCTACCTATTGAGGCCCAATATGACTCACGGTCATACGACCAAGAGAATAGTATCTACAACAGAGAAGTGGGGGTGTTATTTATGTAATTCCCCAGTTTCACTTATTTGAGAGCCGCCAACTTCTTGGCAGAGCCCACCAAGTTTCCAAGATATGTTGGGCCAAAATTGATCCTATTGGAACTATCCAAACAGCTCATCACATATCATGAGAAGTGCCTGAAGAGAAAGAAGGGTGGAACTCCTTTCCCCCTCACAGTGGGTAGGTACACATGCACTTCTCACACCAAGGCCCGGGAAATGTTTATAGAACTAGAGCTACTTAACTTAAAGCATAATTTCCCAGCAAGGCCGACCTTTGATCCATGAAATTACCTCCCAAAGGCAAAGCTCAATCTGATCCATGTCCCACAGATTGAGGATATCTATATCGATCTCTATCATGAGGTCGAGCTTAGAAGAAAGGATCACTCCTTCTTGGCCTTAACAGAGATCATCCAATATGGTGTGGCCGTTGTCCCGAAAGCTTTTCAAACAACTGATCAAGAAGTTTATCAGGTCTATCTAGATGCGAGACGGGAAAACTGGAAATTTTCCGAAAGAGACAGAACAAGGTCACCTCAGACCATTGAGGAGAGAGTAAAAGGCACTTTACAGTGCACAGAACATTAGTACAGGTTTAATGGTCTCATCTAAATCAGGGTAGAATTCACTACGTCTCCCTTAGGTAATGTGCCTGCCAGGCTGAAGCATTTGCCAAAGGGAAAAGGAAAAGACAAGGAAGGGGAATCAAGTGCTACTTAAGAGAAAGCTCCCGAGATTCCCCTTCCACCACCCAGGAACAAGTTGTAACCCTAGTATCTCCAGAGAAAGAGAAGGTGGTAAGTTTTCCAATGGGTACGTCCACTCGAGGATGTTATCATCAGCTTTGTAACTCATCGAAGTTCCTTCCGTCCCATCTCCCACTCCTCCTTCCCCTCCTCGTGTCACTCAAGCAACCATTCCTTTGGTTATGTCTTCTCCCCATCTTCTACTATTCCCCCTTCCTCTTCCTCCATCTTCTCTTCCCTCACGGAGCTTTCCCCCAGTATTTCTTCCCTCATCTCTTAGCTCCTTTTGCCCCACAGTTTCCTCTCCTATAGTAACTCCTACCCCTGTAAGCGTTGGATATTTGGCTTCTTTATCAATGCCACCACCAAGCGTCTCAACCCATTTCCCGAGTACACTGTAGTTGCTCCTTCTTCTTCCGCCGTTCCTTCTTCTCCGTTAATTCCAGCATGGATTTCCCAACATCTAAGCCAACATAAGAGGAAAGTCCCCATTACACCTATGGACTTCTCTGTCATTCCAACAAAAGGAGCTAAGAAGCAAAAGCCAATAACCCACTTCTCTTAGAGCGCCTTAGGTGAAAGAGTAATGGAGATCGCGTACCTTGATCCCATAAAGGATAAAAAGGATCTGTCTCCTACAGATTATATAGTGACACAAATCACAATGAGAACGTCCTTCGAGAGCCTTCAAGGAGAGGTCTTATCTGCAGTGGATGCCCTTTGCATAAAGCTTCATGAAGCAAAGGAGGAGAAGAAGATACTGAAAGAACAAAACAAAAATCTTCTCCAAGCCCTGCAGAAAATGGGCAGTGCACCTCCTACAACTGACACTAAAACTCCTGAGGCCCTTAGTCAGGAAAATATAAACGAATACGCCAAGATTGGCGAACAAGGCATGGCAGTATCTACCTAGAGAGACCAAATCCTCAAAGATAGTGAGGAAGTGATCGTGAAGTTCACTGAGCTATATCAGAATGTTGGTCAGGTGAACAAGGAACTCTAGGTGATAGCAGGAGCTATCTCCCAAGAGTTATACCATGCTAGGTTACAACATGAGACGTTCCAGAAGATGGTCGATTGCTCAATCGATAATTTAGTTAAATTCGGCGTCTTCGATCACCCCAAAGCACCCAACAAAGTCCTTTCCACTTTGGTTTACCGGGTTGATCAGATGGAATTTGTCCTGGAGAAGATTGACAAGGTCAAAGAGGAAGCCTTGGATGCAATGCATCAAATGGAGCAAATTGTCCTAAGAATGTCTCTAGGCTTGCTCACTCCATCATTCACCTTGAGGAAGGCAGATGAAACCATTCGGATCTTCAAAGAGATCGTCTCGCAAGGGTTAGGGCCAGAAGCTACTTTTGACGCTGAATCCATCAACAACCTTTTGGCTCGCCTACGACTTTGTGGGATACCTAATGGAGGTAGGTAATGAATACTTCAAACTCCCAGAAAAACTCAGAGATGAACGGGAGACTTGTGAAGTCATTGGCGATCACACCAAGGGTCCTACATAGGATCAACTCCAACCGATGATTAGCAAATTCATGGAGTACTCGGGCCCAATTCCACATTGCTTCTCCGAGGTATAGGATACTCCCTTCAAAGCCATGAAACGACAATGAATAGCCTTCCTCTTCTTGGCTTTCTTTTTGTAATATTTAAAATTATGTTGGCACAAATGATGACATCATCCATGTTGCACCATGGGATGTTGTTATCCAACAAGTTACCCAAAGTCAACAGTTGACTTTTATATATTTTGTAAATATTTTGTAATTAGTGGTTGGTTTCTTTTTGCCTTCTCTCTTCTTCTCCTTCTATATATACTTGAATACTTGTTGTATTCAGGGGGTGGACACTTTTTAGATGAAAAATAGAAGTGAGAAGAAAAGGCTTTGTACTTTTGTAACAGAAGAAAACATTAATACAAATATTAAGACTTTGTGTTGAATACATGTGTTATGTGCATCTGATATTTCTTATGTCAGATCTGTGTGTTTATTCTATGTTAGATCTATCTCTACTTTTTTCATTTGTTCATCAGTATTGCTTTGTTCATCTATGTAAGTAGGTTTGGCTCTGTTTACTACCAGCCCAAAACATAGACCCTCTGACCTTTCTGCTTTGGAATTCATTTATTTTCTCCCTTCAGATCTATCCTATCTCCTCTCCTCACTTCTCTCCATTCTTTTGCATCAGAAATACCCCAACCGGGATGAAATATCAAACCCCGAAGGGAGAATTCTCGTGAGACTCTGCATGCATTCTGCTTTGGTAGAATAGCAATAAACCAATTTCACTTTGTTGTCTCAAAGAGGGGCAATGCCCTACACACTATTGGCTCATCTATTCATAGATCTGCCCAACCGATGCATTTTCAGACCAACAATTTTTGGCGACTCTCTGGGATCAAACCAGATCTATGGTTGTGGTTTGTCGAAAATCAATAAAACCGTAGAAACCACTACCTGTTTACAAATTTTAACTTTTTGCTTAAAATCTAAATTTTTTGCAAAAGTGCTCCAAACTGAAATTTGTTTTTAGAGATCCATAGATCTAGACTAGTTAGAGATCTTTAGTTCGCTGAGTTTTTACAAAAACCTATATTTTTCCGTAGATCTGAGATTCTGACAGGTTGACAAAAATTTCAAACCCTTGTAAAAGTCAACTCTAAGATCCAAAAATCAGCTTGCTAAGTTAACCATCATTTTATCCTCGTTGTTCTTTTTCATTAAACCACAATTGGTTTTCAAAAGAGGATAAAATTAAATATTTAAAAAAGTGCATGTTGCTGATTTTTGTCAGAAAAGTCAGAAAATCAGCAAGTACAACCAAAAAGAGTTTTAAATCTGCTCCAAAATATTACAGATTTGAAAGATACACTGGCAGTGAACCATTTACTCGTAGCAGGAGAGCTCATGGAGAAATTGATCCTACTTTCGATCTAATTCAAAGGCACAACTTCAATTATTACACCAACACGCTTCTCATCGCTAAGTTTAGCTGATCGGTCAGCTAGAAGTGTCTCACCCCCACGAAGGAGCCATTTTTCACAAGGAGCATCCACCTCCCTTTGCATTGCTTTGTTTCTCATTGGAACCATGCTTCCGGCTCACACCATTTTTCTAGCTTTTCAGATGGCAGTACCATGGGGAAATGTTATGGGCCCTCTTGCTTTGCCACATCTGGTTCATGCGCTCCCTCATGGAAACCGAAAGAATTTTCCCAAATTTGATGGAAGCGGAAATCAAATCATGGACTCACATATATCTGCATTCATCATGTCATGCAGCATCCTAGATGTGACCCATGAAGATGTGTCAATTTTCCTCTTTCTAGAGACCTTGCAAGGACCCACGACAGAGTGGTTCCAACATTTTCCGGTTGGATCTATCACTAGTTGGGCCACATTACGAACTACATTTGAGGAAAGGTATAAGCCTTCAGAAGATGCGTTTGCATTATTGTCCAAGATCACTCACCTAAAGAAGGAAGTCAATGAAACCATGCATGATTTTATCACACGCTTCAATTCACTTATTAACCGTGTGCCACCTACCATGCTGCCAATGCCAGAAAATCAAAAGTGTTTCTTTATGAACGCCATGAGCTCAAGAGTAAGTTTCTTGCTCTTACAAGAACAAATTACCACCCTGGTTCTCACTCAAGCTGCTGCCATTTGGATAGAAGACAACCTGCTTATATCTGGTGAATTAAAATGAGAGTCGTCCAAGCCCAAAGTTTCAACTCCTTCTCAAGCCACTTCATTAGATCCGGCATTTTAAAAGATGGCAAATGAATTGCTCACGTTAAAGAAGCAGTTAGCTCAAGCTTCTCCTAGCACTTCATACGGGATATCCCGCGGAGAAATTTCACTCCCAAAACCCCCAAAGGCTATGTTTATCTGTGACTACTCTGCACTGGTGCTTGAAGCTCCTCAAGTCAATGCCCTAGTCAAGATTGAAGAAGAGGAATAAAACTATGAAGAACCTTCATCTCAAGGTGAAGATGATCAAGATGTCGGTGAACCGACTAGTGACTCTACAATCGGGTACATGGAATTTGAAGAGGAGGAATCTGATAAAGAAGAGGGTACCCAAGGGTATGCAAGCAGACATTCATATGTTGTTTTCACCCACTCTCAAGGAAAAGAAGTAGATGTTGCTGCCAGGATACAAAAAGAGAAAGTTGTGTCAAACACGCCTCCAACCATTGCTAAAAGAGGTAATCCTCTTCCTACTCAACCTCCTATTAAGTCTTTTACAAAAAAATCTTTTCCCCTATCTCTCCTCCAAATCAACCTCCTCCTATTCCCACAATGACCAGTAATCCTACCCCTCCATCGCAAAATGAAGGACTCATTCCCTCATCAACGCAACCCTTGGTCGCATTCGACATAATTGATCACGCTAAGAAGACCAAGATTCAAATGTATGAGGCTGAATATCTTCAGTCTAATCCTAAGCAACTCGTAAGATTGACCGAGTATATCCAAAACCAAGATCTGTAAATTCCCATGTTTCCCCTAAAGGAATCCTTTCCACTCCTCCTACATCTTACATAAATGTTGCCTCGACTTCTATGTCAGGAAAAATTGAACCTTTTTATCTCTCCCTCCTAATCAATGGTCATAAGATAAGCAACTGCATAATTGATTCTGGGGCTTCTGATAATGTCATGCCGGTAAAGGTCACTCATGCTTTAGGCCTCAATCTTACCAAGCCTTTCGGCAGATGTTACTCCATGGAAACTAAACAGGTTCCATTGATTGGTTAGATCAAAGATGCACAGTTCACCTTTGCAGCATTCCCAGAGAAAAGAGTAAAGATGACCATCCTCGTTGTTGATATCCCTGTAGCATATGGAATTCTACTAGGAAGGATCTTTTGCAAAGAGGTTGGTGGAGAGATTTATATGGACTGGTCCAAATCCAGAATCCCTGTCAAAGGTGTAATGCAGACATTGGAGCCTGAATCGTAAAAGAAGTATTTGATCACCAATTCTAACGACCCCAAAGCCCAAATTCTCTTCAAATCATTAGGGATGGGGAATTACTTCTTATCTACTGAGTCTGAAAAAATGGATGTCCTCATCCAGGAAGAAGACCTTAACAAGGTTTGGACATTGCAGTTTGATGGCAGTTGTGCAACTAGCGGATGCGGTGTTGGAGCTGTGCTAATATCTCCTGAGGAGGAGATTTTTCCTCTCTCTTTCAAGTTGTAGTTTTTCAACATGAATAATACTGTTGAATACGAATCTTTGCTACTTGGCATGCAATTCATAAAAAGAAAGGGGAATCAAGAACCTAAAAGTGCAAGGTGATGCTAAGGTGGTCGTGAATCAAGTAAAAAGGATATACCAAGTGAAGAATGAAAGGCTTAGGCATTACCGCAATGCGGTATGGGACAACATTGAGGAATTTGACGCCTTCTCAATAAAATCTATTCCAAGAGCTCTAGAATGATATGGCCGATTCATTGGCCATCTCAAAGCATCCCTCACCTAGGATAGAAGACAGAAACATATACCATTGAGGTAGTTTTACGCCCAAGTGTTCGAGACAATGCTCTCGGACTTTGGTAGGTTTTCAATGATGAAAATCAACTTATTGCCTTTTTGGAGAAGGCAAAAATTTGATGAGCTTCATTTTGAAGGATCTACTTACGCATGCCGTGAATGCCACTTTGATCAAGCAAATGAATCAAAAGGAGGTGATGAGAATATGTCAACTCAAAGGAAATAAAATTCCAAAGGTTTAATTTCTCTAGAATGATTATTTGTGAGGACATGACCGTTTTGTCGGGGAAAAGCGGCAAGATGATCCTAACTCCTCTCTAGAAACCGAACAGTCAATCTAGGTACTATGGAACATCCGTAGTTTGTGAACATCGTAAAATGTTGCACACCCAGGAAAAGTGAAAGTTTGTCAAATTCTTTGAAGAAATATATGATCGTATTGGCGTGGTCTTATCTCGATCTGAAGTATTTCAAGCCGAAGGACGTTGACATGATATCCCGTTGAAAGAAGATGTCAAACCTTTTCACCAGAAATAGAGGCATTACAATCCCAAGATCTCAAGTACCATTCAGGTAGAAATACATAAGATGCTAGATGCAAGGATCATTTTTCTTATCCATCACAGTACCTGGGTCGCAAACATTGTACTAGTACGTAAGAAAAATGGTGAGATACACATATGCGTAGATTTTTGTAACTTGAACTAGGTGTCCTTGAAGGATAACTACCCACTTCCCATAATGGATCAGGTTCTATAGGCAGTAAATGGTTCAGAAATTTTGTCCATGCTTGATGGTTTTTCAGGCTACAATCAAATTGAAGTCTCACCTAGAGATCGATTCAAAATAGCATTCACTACTCCCTAGGGCACATTCGCCTATACCAGGATGCCTTTTGGCTTGACCAACGCTGGTGCCACCTTTCAATGAGTAATGGACTTTGCATTCAAAGGTATGATGGGAAAGGTTATCGTGGTTTATCTAGATGACTTAACTGTGTTCTCTAAACAGTGAAGTGATCATTGTGATCATTTGGAGCAAGTACTGATTAGATGTCGAGAACACGGGATCTCTCTAAACCCAAAAAATTCTATTTTTGGGGTCACTAAAGGAAAGTTTCTAGGGCATGTTGTAAGCAAGGAAGGGACAAAGATAGATGTCGAAAGGTTTAAATTTATTCAGGGCCTTACTTTACCCTCAAGCAAGACCGGCGTTCACTCCTTTGGAAAAGTGAATTATCTCAAGTGATTTGTTCCTTACTTTCTGAAAAGACTCACCACATATCAAATATGATGAAAGGGTCTCAAACTTTCCAGTGGAACGAAGAAGGAAAGACATCCTTTGAGGATATAAAAGCCTCTGTGGCCCATGCACCAGTTCTGGTATGTCTCGATTTCTCCAAGGATTTTATCATGTACAACTATGCATCTGAGCATACTATATCGGCCATCCTAATGCAAAAGAATTATGAGGATGTTGAATCTCGATTGCGTTCATGAGTTCTCCTTCAAGCCTCATGAATTGAAGATGTCTTAGTTGGAAAAGCATGCTTTCACCATTGTCAAAGTAGTCAAGAACTTCTGGTATTATATCCTAAACTCTCATACAATAGTGTTGGTTCCTGACACGGCAGTCAAGTCAATCTTAACTCAACGGGAGTTAAGAATCTTGCAAGGAATTGGATCACAAAGGTCCAAGAGTATGGTCTAGATATAAAGCCAAGCAAGCTAGTAAGAGGCAAGGGCCTATGTCAACTTATGGATGAAAACAAAGATTCAAAGGTTCTGAAGAAAAGGATGACTGGATCAATGGAATGCGGGATCAACCAAGAAAGCTGATTCTCTGCCTATGGTTCTATTTGTTGCAACTAGCGACAAGTGGTATTCCAATATCACTTTCTTTCTCACTTACAGTGAGTTTCCAGATCATCTAACTTCAAAAGAGAAGCATACTATAAAGCTCGGAGCGATCGGGTATGTCATCCGGGATGACGGTTTATACAAGCATGGAATTGATGGCATTTTCTTATGATGCATCGACAAGCCACAACGAGTAAAATTGTTAGAAAGTTTTCATGACTCGACTGCGGTGGTCATTTTCCTCTTTTATAACAGCACACAAGATCATCCGGGCCAGGTACTATTGGCCAACACTATTTCAGGATATAGCCACCTAGGTAGCAAAATGTGAGCTCTACCAATAATTTGTTGGCAAACAAAAATTGGTTATTTTTCCCCTCGGGTGGGTAGTTATTGACCCATTTAGGCAATGGGAATTGACTTTATCGGAACACTACATCCCCAATCAATTACGGGGCATAGTTATGTCCTAACAATGAATGGATTACTTCACTAAGTGGGTGGAGGCCATACCTGTTAAGAATGCCACCTCGGAGATTGTTTGCAAATTCATCAAAGAAAATATCATCGTGAGGTTTGGCGTTCCACACAAGATCATTGCTGATAATGCTTCCAATTTCTCCTCACGGGAAGTTATCAGTTTTTTTGCTATGAATATGGGATAACCTTGGCCCATGCCTCAGATTATTACCCTCAGGGAAATGGTCTAGCTGAATCCAGTAATAAGAACTTAGTGACCATCATACGGAAGCTAGTTGATGAGAATCAGTAGTCATAGCACAAGTCATTATATGATGCTTTATGGGCAGACTGCATTACCCCAAAAAGGTCTCTTGGTATGTCACCTTTTCAGGTATTATATGGAATTGACACCGAACTTCCATTTTTGTATAACTTCCTGCTCTATGCTTGGCACGTGTGATCGAAGATGAAACTTTTCAGAATTCTCTTGAAAAGAAGGTCATGTATCTAGCGAGCTTGAAGAAAAAGAATGAGAGTGGTCAATAGGATCACTTGAACATCGAAACAAGTCAAGAGATTATTCGATAAAAAGACCAAGCAGAGAGATTTTGGTGGGAGATTATTTATTAATTACTTTATGGACTCGCATCTCATTTCGCAACCTAACCCCTCACCTAAACCTTACACAATTATTTATTAATTACTTTATAATTAATAAATCCACGTCGCCTTACCTGCCACCTCATTTTGCCACCTCATCATGACCTAGCCCTAACCCTAAACTAACCTAATTAAGACCTAAAACTTGGTTTACATCCACACCCATGACTAATGCCTCCTTACTCGCACCCAAAACCGACCTTGTAGCTACTTGACCAAGCCCGCAACTAATCCCTCGGGAGAAAAGTAGGGAAAGTTGGCTATTTTACTAAAAATAGCCCACTTTTTCCTAACCGATACCGGTTCCTACTCGACCGCCGTCGGTTACGTAACCGCCATCGGTTCCCTGTAAATGACCTTCCCTAATCAGAAACAAAGGTGGAAGGATTTTTGGATCAATCAGGATCATCAGAAGCGATCAAGAGAATCCGGATCTTTACTTGGCTGAGCAGAGACAAGTGAAGAAACAAGAAGAGTTTGCAGCAAAAGGAGATCAAGCCCAAGACTGCCACTGAACAGCCAGAGCCCTGTGACACTCATCTGATCATTGGGAGGGAGACATCTCATCTTCTGGGTATCAGGCCATACTACTTGAGTTCTACCTTTGTCATCACAGTTCTTGGACCTGCATCCTCATCAATAACCAATAAGTTGCATCTTGTGTGTTCTCATTTTAATATTTCTTAGACTTTTTAATCACAGCCGTCATAAATCTATTCCTAGATCTACTACCCAGCAACACATTTTACCTAACTATCATCCACTTACCTCTCATCACCCCATTACCTAATCCCGTTCATATACCAGCCTTACAAACAACACAACCACCTTACAACCCCCTTTACAAACATAGCCCCTACCGATATCGGTTAGCAGAAACCGGTATCGGTTATCCTGACTACAACCAAAAACCAGCCTTTCCCCCTACTTGTTTCAACGAGGTAATTAAACTGTTATTTTACAATCTTCTGTGTTAATTCATATTAGCAGGGGAACTGACCACCTTCGAAAGGAAGTTTTATATTTCCTGGGCCCAAGGCAGTTCCCTCATTTATTGTCTAATCAAAATCTTGTGGTCTTGTGTTCTTATTTGCAGGTAGTCCTTCCAAGACAAAAAGGGGTTCTTCGCAATCGACCTGATCTCTCTCTACGGTACGCGCACACCATCTCGACATTCAACAGGTATTCCTCCTAGCCCTAACCCTTATCTGTTTCTAAAAGGAATGAAAGGATAGAAGCAACTCTATTCCCAAAAGCTGAAACATTCCGAGCGAAACATTTTGGCACGCCCGGTGGGACCCATTTGGGTTTCTTTCTTTCTTGCTTGCTTTCATATAGGGAGCATACTTGCTGTTTTCTTCTTTACAAGATATTCACAAGGTATTTTGTTATTTTGGTAAAAGAACTTGCTTTGCTTTTACATCTTGCATTAGTGAAAGTCGTCTCTTTTGCTTCATCGAATATCATTTTCGATTTGGGTTTAAAACACGTGCATCACATTCCTGCTTGCTGTTTTCAATTCTAGTGAACATAGATTAAGTAACAGGTCATACACATGGGGGTGATATCCACGGTATTGACAAGAAATTGATCTTACTTTCACTGCACAACACATACCGAATCACTTCACAATTAACTCAACAGCTCAAACATCCCCCCTTTTCCGCGGTATTCCTCCGCCCGATTGAGGTAACCTTATGAGCCAAAACAAACTTGACATTTCCCCTAAGTCTTTTGTTTAGGATTCTGACATCATTCTACGTCTAAAGGCATAAGCTCATGATAATTAAAATTAACCCTAGGGTTAATCTCTAGATTTGCGTGTGCATCTTGCTTGTTTTCAGTTATGTTTTTCTCGTTATATACTGCCTTCTCGTGAACACCTCAAAACTATTTGATAAGTGTACTAAACACTGTTAAAAATCAAATCAGAAGCTTCTTATATCTTCCTATACCAGTCTTCTTACACCGACATCGGTTAACTGACCGACGTCTGTCAGATTATAGTCTAACCGACATCGGTTATTAGACCGATATCGATATCGGTATCGTTTTTACGCTTCACAAACCAGGAACCTACCAATTTCACCATTCTAAGGTTGTTTCTGTTCCTAATAGATTGAAGCCCTGCTGTGTATTCTTGTCCATGGTTGTTATCACTCGAAAGCAAGCCGCCGCCATGGTTTCACATGCTTGCTCTGTGCCTTTGCCTGAATCACCCCCTTCACATTCTATAGGGAACCCTACGGACACCAGTGAGATCCCCAAAATTCCTGTAGGAGATAAGGAATTTGCCAAATTTCTGGATGCTAACCCTAGCACTGTACAATACTATTTGTCTCATGCCCCTGACCGTACGCCCGATGGTCAACTCCTTGTTGGCATGCCCATTAGTATAGCTGCTCATTTAGCTCCCACTCCACCTGATAACACCGCATTGCTTCCTGCATCTCTAGCCCCGTCTCCCAATCCGATGGCTTCAGAGGTTCATACGACACAGATTGGCTTTCCTTTGGTTAATCTTGGACCCCACATATCCTTACCACCGACGGCTCCTACCTCATCTCTCTTGCAGACTGCTCCATTCATGACTTGCTCTCTGCCACCTATCCACACTAGTTTTCCTTCTCAAGCTCCGCCTACCTTTTCATTCCCATACACGTATCCAGTGACCTCAACATCTTATATGGGACATCCCTATTCGGTCACCTTGACATATTCATCCTCCATACCTTATCAACACTTAACCCCACCATTGTCTAGCGGAGGCCCTTGGCCCAATTTGCCCCCGTTTACCACAACCGCACCATCATCTCAACCAACCACGGATTTCATCAAACAAATGATGGACAAAATGCAAAATCTGGAGGCTTCTGTTTTGGGAAGTCGTAGCGCCTTGACATACGAGCAAGTTTGTCGGGAGCCTATTCACCCTTCTGTCCCCCTTCATTCATATCCTCCTCAATGGGAATTGCCGAAATTTACTCGCTTTTAATAAGTAAAGAGGATCCTCAACAACACTTGCGATCATTTAGACATGCTGCTATTCGATTGCTCACGACGATGCTTTACTACTACTCCGCACCTTTCCCATGTCCTTATCAGGACCCGCCTTGGAGTGGTACAGTGCTTTAACCCAGCACTCAATCTTCTCTTTTAACCAACTAGCCCAATCTTTCTTGGATCATTTCTCCATTAACATTGCCAAGAAAGTATCTATCACCGACCTTTATGCCATCCGACAATTCGAAGACGAATCTATCGCAGATTTCATTGGACGATGGCGCGGCCTTATCAACCAACTTACATATGCCTTGCCTCAGGCTGAACTTATCAAACTTTTTACGCGGGCATGTGCTAAGCACATTTCTCCTACTCTTCAAATTCAAACTTTCCGCACATTTGACGAGGCCTTTACCATGGCTCGGAAGCTAGAAATTCGAGCCTTAGAAGAAGAGAAATTGCGGTTGCGCAACAAAAACCCCAATTTCCAAACTCCAGATTCTACCAACAAACCAAACACCACCACTCCTCATGCATCCACTTCTTCTAAATCAAAAGGAGCTGTCCACGCGGTGATGGTCAAATCTCAAGCACCATCTAATACTCCACTAAAAACCACCTATAAGTATAAAGCTGAGCCCATCAATTACACTCCCTTGGGAGAAACTTATGGTGTCATCTTGGAAAAATTGCTCAAAGCCGGAGCTATCACCTTGCCTCCTGTTAAACCTCACTCCGGGTTTGACTCCACTCGCGCTATACCTTCCTGGTACAAAGAAAATGACTTCTGTAACTTTCACCGCGTGAAAGGACATAGTCATGAAAACTGCAAGATGTTGAAAAACATAGTGCAGGAAATGGTTGACGCAGGGGATATAACCCTCGATAATCCTAATGCCCCTGCCAACCGAAATTTGAAAATCTTCAACAAACCATTCCCGAATCACTCTTCTAACAGTAACGTAAACCAGGATATCTTAGCCGAGGAAAGTGTTCATGAGATCCATGCAGTCTTCGACTCCCAGCCAAAAACCTCCATCGAGAAAATTTTGAATCAAGCGTCTTCACTGACACAGAGGCCTGAACCTCCTTCACCACCATCAAGCCAAAGCGAAATCATTCCTTTACCCATAAAGGAGTTAACTACCCAGACTTCTCTTCTCATAGATGAGTCTTCTTACACCACATCCCTACAAGACTGCGAGCAGATGCTATCTAACTTATCTATTTCCCAAACGTCTCCTTCTACCACTCTTGCTGCACAAGAGGAGGGCTCGCCACTCCTTTTGTCATCCTTAGACGAGAAACCCCTTGCACCGACATCACCAAATTCTTTAACCATGACGGATCCTCTTAAACATGCCCTCCTACCTATTAGTTCTTCATCGCCTAAATCTTTTCAGTGACCGGTTGACCTCTTAACACCTATTGATACAGTGCCTCATCTACCCCCTGTATCACACCCACAGTGGACCGGAATCACAACCCACCTTTCTTCCATACAAAAATTCCCATTCACACCTGAAGATTGTCATTCTCCAGAAGATAGACGAGTCCTATGGGAACGTTTGAGTATCCCCTATTCTACTCAAATGCAGATGACCGATCCAGACACCTCTACCATATACCCAAAGTGTTTGCAGAAACTCAAAATGCCTATGTCCTCATCATCACCCCCCGCATCTCTACCAAGTATCTCATCCACCTCTGTCAGCTTAACCAAATCTTCCCCTACACTTGGGACCTCACCAATACCCAGTCTAACACACCCGCCTAAGCGACTAGATTTATCCAAAAATAAAGCCGCCTCCACTTAGGAGACAAACTCAATCCGTGCCTCTATCACAATCAAAACCATCATCGTCACACCTACCTTCCATATTGGGACCTCATCCCTCCACCTTGCATCAATATATCATACCTCCTGCATTTTCTTTAAAACGACCTACGCCTTCTCCACCCATACAGAGATCTAAGGGTATATCAACACTATCACCCCACGTATCCTGTCCACCCATCAATCCTAAACAAATTTCATCATCAAAGGACTTGTTTTCCGTCACTCCTCTTTTGTCACCATTGTTTCCGGATACCACATTATCTGGAGCCTCATCATCTAACCAGCTAAACGTAGCTCCTGCGCCAAAGAAACCACGTTTAGTTAAAACCACGTATCAACACCCCTTGGCTAAACCACCACCCGTATGAACCAATCATGCCAAAACATTACCGAAGTCTGCTCAATCAATACCCTCATCCTCCTCCGATTTTGACCCACTCAAAGGATCTTACGCCAAAATCCTTGCTATGTTGGTGGAGAATGCGACCATTTCCCTACCCCCACTTAGACCTTATGACCCATCTAAACCTCGACCTATAGGTTATGATGAGTCTAAAATCTGCGCTTACCACCACACACCAGGACATGATGTGGAGGGATGCAAAGCTTTAAAAACCATCCTTCGTCAGTCACCTCTCTCAGATAGAAAGGTTAAGAAAGACAACTTACGAAGGGAGAGACCTTTAGCTTCAATTCCCTCTCCTATACCACCTATCCCCGCCTCACCAGTATCTATCATTATTACAACCCCACCTCTCGAAGACCATGATTTATCCCGACCATCTTCCTCATCTCATGTCCACGAAATTAATATGATTAGTGTTGCTACTCGAGCGCAGAAAAACAACGAGAAAGCGAAAGAAAGCGCACCTGCGTCCTCTCTTTCTCCGTCCACCATCCCGATTGCACCACCACCCAAAGTGGTTATTCGTGGACCCGCTTACCCCGTCTCTAATGGAATTGCCCATCGAGCCATGATCAAACAACTTCACCAATCACCCGTAAAAATGACACTATATGATCTCATTCAGACTTCTGAATCTCATCGACAAGCTCTCGTTGAAATTCTTCAAGGGATTGAGGTCTTACCTAATGAAACCCTGCCTGTTACCTCCATTCTAACACCCAATCATGTTGCTTCCCTCACTAGACAACCCTACCACGCCTCAACCACTTCTTTCTCTCGCAACAACAAGTTGTTGCGCGTCGCTGGCCCGAAGACGAAATTGTTGACTTTGGTACAGAAGATCCTGATCCTGCTCTTTTCATCTCAGCTTACGTCCGGGACATCCGGGTACGTCGTGTGATGATCGACGGGGGCGCTAGTCTAAACATCATTTCTTCAAAAGCCTTCCAACAAATGAATATCCCTTCTAGCTACATGTGTGCCAACCCCATCATGTTGCGGTCATTCAATGATGCTATTACCTCTACCTTAGGCACCGTGATCCTTAACATTCGTGTAGGACCACGTACTTTACCTGAGCTCTTCTATGTCCTTGAGGGAGAATTCCAATATAACATGTTATTAGGCCGCCCCTGGATCCGGGCTATGGGATGCGTTCCCTCCACCTTACATAGATGTATAAAATTTGAGTACGAGGGGAAGTCCTACACCGTAAAAGCTGATCCTCCCCCCTTCAAAACCTGCAATATGTTATATCGCCCTAATGATGTGCTTGTACCAATCAAGACACCCATTCATCCAACCCAACCATCCACATCAACCGCACCTACGCCTTCAACCAATGAAACCACCATTGCAAATACCACTTCCCTCCCCGCGGACGACATCCCAACCTCAGATCCCTTAGTGGATGTTTTTCAACGCCTTACGCTGGGGGAGTATCACTTATATAACATTAGTTCTTTCCCTACCCCACAGGAGTACGGACAAGTACATGCACATCCTACCTATGACCGTCGTGTGGGGGAAGTAATCCCCTACGGACCACCTCATTGCCGCACCAACCTAACATATGGGGGTGTTGACGCATCTTCCGTTACCCCTGAACCTCCTCTTGGTGTGGTTCCTTTCAAATCCGATTTTCAATACTTGACAAATCATCATTTCGCCCTCACCTTCTTGACTCGCTGTGCTTGGAAAGGCTTTGGTTTTGGTCTTTATGAACAAGGCCGACATACAATCATTCCCGTAACTACACGCAAGCACAATGATCGTAGTGGTCTCGGATTTCGGGAACACTTACACCAAAGGAACCTCGTGTCAGTTGCCTTCTGGAAGAGGACGATGTCACCCCTACCGAACCATCATCACCCATTTTACCTTCGTCACCCACAGAGTCGATAGATCCTGAATCTATCCCTCCTAACTTTTTTTTTTCATAAATGCTATCTTTCTAGGTCCTCTCACTTATCAACGTGATAATGAGGACCCCTCTTCTATTCCCCTTCTATATCCAGACATGATTGAAGAGGACTCACCTTCAATTAACGTTGTTGAGTGCCAGGATGATGACTCCATCCTCACTTACCTTGGTGCGGATGACTCTTATATTCAACGCGCCTTACCATCTGAAACTCAAACCATGCTGAACGAGTCTACTATAGAAATCAACATCCACACAGCAGAAGATCCTCACATCGTGAAGATCGGACAATCCCTTAATGCATCAGAACAAGTCGCCTTTACTACCTTTCTCCGTGCTCGCAACCAAGCTTTCGCTTGGTCCTACGCTGACATGCCAGGAATTGATCCTGACATTGCTGTCCATAACATTACACTAAAACCTGATTCCAAACCAATTAAACAGAAACTGAGAAAAATGCATCCACGCATCGCCCTCTTGGTCAAAGAAGAGCTTCAACGACTCCTTTCTGTTTCCTTCATCCTGCCTATTGACTATCCTCAATGGATTTCTAACATCGCACTCATCACTAAAGCGATGGGGGACTTCGGATATGCACGGATTTTCGGGATCTTAACCTCGCTTGCCCTAAAGATGACTTCCCCTACCTAGTATTGACCAACTTGTTGATCTCACCGCAGCCATGAGATGCTCTCTCTCATGGATGGCTTTTCAGATATAACCAAATTTTGGTCCTCGCCGATCAACATAAAACTACCTTCATAACTCCTCGGGAACCTTCGTATCATCGTAATGCCATTTGGCCTTAAGAATGCTGGTGCAACCTATCTATCTGGCTATGACCTACATTTTTCATGACATTATGCACACTATCCTCAAGATTACGCGATGATCTTTTATGGCAAATCTAAACATCGTAGTGAACATCTCGATGTTTTAACCATTATTTTTGATCGACTGTTACAATATTTTGTCCATCTTCAACCAAAGAAATGTGTCTTTGGTGTCCTTTCGGGAAAACTTCTTGGTTTTATCATCTCTTTGCGTGGTATTGAGGTCGACCCATCTAAAGTCAAAGCTATCCTAGAAATGCCCCCACCTACTAATCTCAAACAATTGCGTAGTTTACAAGGTAAGCTACAATCTATCCGACGTTTCATCTCCCAACTCTCGGATCGATGTCAACCTTTCCATCACCTTCTTAAAAAGGACATTGCCTTTCACTGGAGCGAAGAATGTCATCAAGCCTTTGAGGCTCTAAAAGCTTATCTCTTGCAGCCACCCGTGCTTATCCCACCTCAGGACAACCATCCTTTCTACCTTTACCTTTCCGCCACTGACCACGCCGTAGGGGCCATGCTTGCACATCGTGACTCCGAGAACCGCGAACAAGCCGTTTATTATATAAGTCGTACTTTGGTAGATTATGAGACTAGGTATACACATGTAGAAAAGTTGTGCCTAGCCCTATCATTCGTGGCCACCAAACTCCGACACTACCTTCTGAATCACAAAACTTTTGTCATCACTAACACGGACCCCATCCATTATATGTATGCCAAACCTCATCTAAACCAACGCATCACCCGATGGCTTATGCTCCTTGCTGACCTCGATCTTGAATTTATACACCAGAAATCAATCAAAGGACAAACCATTGCCGACCAACTCGCAGAAGCCCCTGTACCTGGGGCACAATTTACCAATTTTAATTTCCCCGACGAACTCATCGCCACTCTTTCCCTCAGGGAGGAGTCGTATCTAATGACCCTCTTCTTCGATGGATCCAAATGCCAGCGCGGCGGAGGAGCTGGTGTTGTTCTTATTCCTCTCGACGCTGAGCCTATGCCTCTTTCATTCGACTCGACTTCCCCTGCACTAATAATACTGCGGAATACGAGGCCCTTGTTCTGGGTCTCCAGGTTGCGTTGCACTTAGGTGTCAAATCTATCAATATTTTCGGTGACTCTCAATTGGTAGTCAATCAAGTTATGGGCATCTACCAATGCAAAAATGAGGAGCTTCAAAAGTACAAACATTATGTGGATTCACTTCTAGCCTTATTTACTCACTATTCTATCCAAACCATTCCCCGCTCCACTAACAAATTTGTGGATACTATGGCTTGCTTAGCCTCGCAAATTCCAGCTTCATCAACTGACTCTGACATTTTCGTCTTGGTCCAACAAATATTTGCCCCATCTTACTCAGCCCCGGTTGTTTGTATGATTAATAATGTGTCTGCTACTCCGTGGGATACCTGGTATCACCAATTTCACGACTACCTTACAACCTCTGTTCTCCCATCTGACCTTACTAGTACTGGCAAATGCGCTTTTCTTAAACGTGTTTCTCGTTATGTCGTTATGGGGGGACTCCTTTATAAACGTGGTTTTGATGGCATCCTCCTTCGATGTCTCACAGGCGCGGAGGTCACCTATACCATCCAACAGGTCCATGACGGTCTTTGTGGTGGACATTTTAGCGGCCTTGCCGTGGCCAAACGAATCCTTCGCCTTGGTTATTATTGGCCTACTCTCAATAACGATTGCTACGAATATGTTAAGCGTTGTGTTATGTGTCAACAACATGCCAACCTTCAACATACTCCTAGCCACCCGCTACAGGTCGCCCGAGATCTTTGGCCTTTCTCACAATGGGGTTTAGACCTTATTGGTGAAATTCACCCACCCTCTTCGCAACGTCACCGTTGGATAATCACGGCAACCGAATATTACATGAAATGGGTGGAGGCTATTCCACTCATTTCAACTAAAAAGAAAAAATTGTAGAGTTCATTAATCATCACATTATCTGTCGTTTTGGTGTTCCTCATCGCCTGATAACGGATAATGGAAAATCTTTCAAAAATAAGTTGTTGCAAGACCTTTGTGACAACTTTGGTATCAAACTTAGCTTCTCATCACCCTACTATCCACAAGCGAATGGACAAGCCGAATCTTCTAACAAAACCCTAACCAAAATCCTTATGAAAGTTGTCAATGAGTCCGGAAGAAATTGGCATGATCACATCCCCTTCGCCCTCTGGGCTTATCGTACTAGCATTCGTACCTCCACTAATGCCACACCTTTTTCTTTGGTATATGGTACCGAGGCTGTCTTACCTCTCGAAATACAAATACCCTCCCTCAGAATATCTCTTCAAGATATTCTTACCAACGATGATTTCCGCCAAGAGCGGTTAGCCCAATTGGAGCTTCTTGACGAGCGTCATCTTACAGCTCTTGATCACCTTCAAATCTATCAAAAACACATCAAGCGTGCTTATGATAAGTGACTTCATGAGCGTACCTTTAAGGTTGGTGATCTTGTCCTCAAAGAGAATCAACATGTAACCAAACTAGAAAAGAGCAAACGTGGAAAATTTGCTCCCAATTGGATTGGGCCTTACATAATCACTCACACTTATGGATCAGGCACTTATCGTTTAGCTTCGCTTAATGGTAAACCTGAGCCTGAACCCCTTAATGCCTTGCATCTTCGACCTTTCTACTATTGAATTTAGTGTTATATCACTTCTTATCTACTTACCGCTCATCCCTTGAGCTCCTTCACCACCACCATACACATTGTTTCCTACATCTCAAAATAAAATCAAGCTCACATGGTTTGATTCCCATCTTCCCTTTATGATGCCTTCCCCTTTTTAGTCTAGTCCATGACTTCAAAGTCTTAAAATGACACATTCTTAACTAAATGCTTATGGGATTTTCTTGAGTCAAACTTCCTACAAAACTAGATGCTTCATGCCAAACGGACATCTAGATCTCTAAATTATACATAGACTGCTCCCTTGAAGGACAGCTATATGCCAAAATTCTTGCTACTATTATATATAGACTGCTCCCCCGAAGGACAGCTATACACAAATGCCGCATCTGCTACTATAAATAGACTGCTCCCTTGAAGGACAGCTATACACAGTCAGCCTTTATCAGAAGCTTCTCGCATTGATCAGCTTCGTGAAGACCTCAAGAATAATACAATCAATATCCCTTGTAGACTTCCCGCATCGATCAGTCTATATTCAGTAAAATAAAAGCCTCATTCAAAAGTACTTTTGAGTCATGGACTTGTCTATTTAGGTTAGGTTCTCTTTCGTCAGAACACTCACTTTGTAATAAGTTCTCCGTACCACAGCTATACCATCCACCTCACCTCACCATTTGTTTAAACTCAAGGGACGTGACGTACAATCGATATATTGTGATCATACAACTCTTTTCACCTATTGACTTCTCGTCTATGCACGGTACCTAGGGGTTCAAGCTGATTCTACGTTATTATGTGGTTTGTTTAGCTCTTTTCACCTACGGAACACTCTTTCCTCTTTGCCTCGCATCTAGGATTATGTGTTGATCTTAATCAGGACATGGTTCCCTACCACTTGGGTAGGCTAACTTTCACTTCCCTTATACCTTTTACAACATCACCAATTCATTACCAACACCAACAACATTACCCTACCAATATCAATATCAATATTTTTTTACCAACCAACAAAATTGCCTGAATTCACCTCTCCCTGATCCTAAGGGAGAACTACATCGGTCTGAGGCCCCTCCTTGCTTTGTGCAATGGGCTATGTAGGCAGCACTTCGGAGACATGGGGTCTCCCAAGGTTAGCTCGACCATCTCCTACCATAACCTATCATGTGTGGTAAATATAAATATTTTTGTGTATTTCTATTTAATCACATTCCTCTTTATCAAAACAAATAAATCAAAACACAAACATTCTTATTATTTTCATAACTCAAATCAACATACATATTCAGTTTTATTTAGATGTTAAACAAATACATCTTCTCTATCATCGACACGCAGGTCGGCATCCTTATTTATTCTTATACCTAGATAACATTTATTTAGACCCTCACGCCTCATCCCGAACCAGGTGATGATCGTGATCGTCGACGCCTCTCGCCGGGCCTCTCTATCCTCAAAGGTACCACGGCTATTGGTACCAGCCCACTGATCTGCCAATCTCTCCTGTAACATATGAATACGCTCCCTCGCATGGAGGTATCTCACCTCTAGTCCCTCTGCTCGTGACTCCGCAACCGCTAACAATCCTCTTACCTCATTCACCTACATTTGGAGCTGATGAACTAAACTCTGCAGATAATCTCTCTCCGCTGTAATCATAGCTATGTCAGGATGATCACGTACACCTCGCAGTTCTGTTACCCACCATAATCTATAGGCCTCTGTCGTTCCTGCATCCATTACCCTACGATCGGCTGCTATCTCCTCTGGCCCTTCTGGAGGTGTTGGCCGGGGAGGTGAGAATGCTGCCTCGGCATCGATCCTCATATATGGTCTATAAGCCAGGGGTATATCCTGCACAAATCCAAATTGTCGCCGCACGTGATCTAGAGGAATCCTCTCATACTCACCTGGCCTGTGCCCCGCGATCCACCTCAATCACTCTACACCCCTCAACTCCTCAGCTATATTCTCTGTTACCATATAGTTCCCGTACGGCCTCCAACAGATATCCGCAATCGTCACCATCTCCCATACCTGCCTATAATACTCAATGTCACCCATCACAGCCTGGGATCTTGCCTCTTGTTCTGTCTGGACCCATCGTCTGAATCCCAATCTCTGCACTCCTGTCTCTCCCAACTGGATAGGTCGGCCTATTGGTCGCACACAAACAATGTGCTCATAGGCCCAACAATGTAACAAAAATGAACAATCCAGTGTTGTCCTGTGATTTCGTCTACAAGCCCATAAGCCCCTGTATAGCTCCGCCAAATATGCAGGTGCCCATGCAAAAGTCACATTCCTTTCCATCATTTCCCAAATCACACACATCAATGCTTTTGGAAATCTTCCTCCATCCGCCCTCGGTAACGCATAATACCCTACCGCTATCATTAATATCACGGCTAATCTTGTCTCCTCAGGGTGTGCTGCATACATTATACCATACGTAAATGTCAAACCTCACTGTGTCAAGTCTCGTGCGTATGGACCAAATACAGCTGTTATCGCTGCCCGCCCCGCGCTAGGCAATGCCTGATATACTGGTTTTCCTGTAATTGGGAGTCTCAAAATACGGAACACATCTTCCAATGTCACTGTCATCTCCCCTGTTGGCAAATAGAAGGTATTCTTCTCTGGATTCCATCTCTCAATCAACGCCTGCAACATAGCATGGTTACGTGCGATTCGTGAATAATAGCGGATTCCACTTAACCCCAAATGATTTATCAATATCCATTCAGCTGGTGTTACATCCGCTCGGATTCGTGACAACAAAGCTGGAACACTATCATTCATCCTCAGCCCTGCCTCTACCTGCATACGTCAAAGCAACAAATAACCATTCAATCCATCAAATCCCCAAGGGTTTTTCTCACATTCTGGAAATTCCTACAGCAACCGGTATCGGTTATAAATAACCGGTACCGGTTCAGTAACCGATACCGGTTATCTCTAACCGCTATCGGTCACTGTCACTTTTATACACTCTGCCTAAACACACCACCTACGACAATAATTTGATCGTTTATTCCTCTCTGTACATACCGACATACCCGAAACCCCTGATTACCTACCCCATAACACTCACCTCACCTATAACCCTTGCTATCACGTTTTCTTTCTCATATCTACCCACTTAATCTCCCTCATCCTATTCACAAAACATGCAAAAATCAAATTACAACCAAACCGTTTACCTCTTGGGCTGCAGCAGCTTGCGGTGGAACTTGTCTTCCCTCTCGTCCATGCCTGCTGGATGCTTCTCCTCGTTCAGCCATGCTCACCACCCTCTTCAAATATAGCTTGGATTTCTGTCTTCTTGATCTCAGCCCACACTCACGTTACCTGTCTCTTACCTCCTTATCACTCAAATCTCTCATGCAATTACCTGTCTCAGTCGTTAAAACAAGCGTCGCATTCGCGTATTTAACATCTTGCATGGCTCTCAAAATAAGAACTTCAGTTGCCACCTACGCTTTTCTATTTTTAGAAAAAGCTCATTATGGAATAACCGGTATCGGTTAGCTAACCGATATCGGTCTATCCTATACCGACATCGGTTGCCTAACCGATGTCGGTCATATACCTAGCTTTTTTTTAACATAGTTCTTTTCTTTATTTTCTACCTAATTTTTGTGACGCCCGCCTCTTTTTCCTGCATAACAACACCCTCATCTATAATTGTTCATCAAATCCACATCTCATTACAATTTCATCAACATCATCTATCTATATTTCAAAAACAAACAAGCCATCAACTACGGATATCAAAAACCATCGATCTATACACCATTTGGACCATTTGGATCATCGATTCATCGACAAAACATACATTTCGTAATACATGTCAATTTCATAAAACATACAAACCAATGACAAAAACATACAAACATTTTGTAATACAACATGTCAATTAACCTCATCATACATTCTATATCACAAACCATCGACAAAACAGTTAAAAAAACATTTTAAACACAACATGTGGGTCAACTCATCATATCTATATATATACAAAGTTTCAAATATACAATGTGCCCTGCATCGGGGCCTCTGTGATCTCATAATACAACAAAGCCGCACGCAGGCCGCAATAACTATCAATAATCTCGACTCGGCTCGCAGCCGGTCTCTCATATCAAAACATACTCTGCTCGCAGCGCAGATCAATCATACAACCTGCATTTCGGCTCGCAGTTTCGCAGTATATACAAAAAAATGAATGAATAAATCATATCTAGGCACGCAGGCCTCTATAAACACAACCGGTTCGCAGACCGGTGCCCATGTCCAATATACAAATACAAAATCTACAGGGACCCTCAGCTCTCTCCACCGCCCTCTGCCTATCTGCCTGCTGGTCCTCTGCCGCTCTCGCCTCGCTCGTCACTGCACTCCACCGGCGGGCCGTGGCTGCACCTCCCTGAGATCTCTGGCTCCGAGAGGTCTCTACTCTATGTGCCGCATATGGCTGATAATCAGCCCCGGTACCATCAAGAATATCCTGATAGTACCGGCCTCTCGCTCTAGCCTATATAACGATCACGAGCCACCGTAGGTGCGGGGCTGGTCCTCGAACTCCTACTACCTGCCCCCCTCGTGCTCGTGTTGTGTGCTGGTGGTGCTCGTGGTGTGGTGGTACTGCACTGTACTGGTGCCGTGTGGTGCCAGGCGCTGTGGTGCTGTGGCTAGTGCTCGTACTAAGCTCGTGCTCGTACTGTGCTGCACTCGAGCTGAGGCTAGCCGCCTCGTAAGACACCTATTCGTGCTTGCGCAGCAGCAAGCTGCCCTCGTAATAACTGCACCGCCTCGAGCTGGTCCTCTCTCGCTATCTAACAGCCGCAATAAGTTTGGCATGCAGTGCGGCTGTGCTATCCTCGCAGCCTCTCTCTCCGCCCACCAAACCAAAAATGCACTCGTGCACCCAAAGATCATCTACAAAGTGTCATCGGCAGCCTCTCAAGAACTCCAATCGGGATCCACGGCTGTGGTGCAGCAAGTGGGGCCTCTACATCATCCCTCCGTACTGAGGGAAGTGAGGGGGCTCATCCTGTCATAGCCCCATCTGCCTGCGTACCCTCTCTAGGGGTATCCTCTCATACTCTCCCGGCCTCCGTCCCGCTATCCAGAATGTGTACTGGATCCACTGCAACTATCCTCGGGCTCCTCCGTGAGGGTGATGACCTCTATACGGTCTCCATACAATATTCGCACTGTCCAGCCCTCTAATAAATGCCGGTAATAAGTAACGTCTCGCCCTGCAAGCACTGCTCGTGGCTGACCCACGACCCCCAACCACCTCTGAAAGCCGTATCTATAGATGACCTGTGGCCCTGGCTGCTGAGGTAGCCCTACTGGTCTAATGCATATGATATGCTCATATGCCCAACAATGTAGCAAAAACGTCGAGCAGATCCCGAATCGCCTCATCCGGTGATAGCCCCATAGCTCTCTGTATAACTGCACCAGGTATACTGGTGCCCAAGCATAACAGGTATGCTCCTCGACCATCTCATGTAAAACCCCCATAAGTGCCCGTGGAAAGCGGCCTCCCTCTGAGTCCGGGAGGGCAAACAGGTGATCCCGATCATCATCAGCACGGCAAGCCGTGTCTCATGGCGATGGGCATGGTACATATCCCCGTACGCGATGCTCGCGCTGTGATATGTCAGTAGCGCAGCTGCATCCCCGAAAACCTGTAGGATGCTGTCCATGGCCATCTCTGAATCTACCTGGAAGACTGCCTCTCCATCGATCGGTAGTCGAAGGATGCGATACACATCCTCCAATGTGATAGTCATCTCCCCAGTCGGGAGATGGAACACATTGGTCGCCGGATCCCATCTCTCGATGAGGGCGACCATCAAACTATGATCCCTGTCGATCGCTCTGTACCGCTGGACTCCGCCGAGTCCCACCTCGCGCATGATACCCCAGTGTGCTGCGGACACGTGTGGCCGCATCCGGCTCAACAGTGGGGGCATCCTGTCCCGCATCGTCAGCTGCTGACGTGCCTGCAAAACCAACCCACTACATTAGCCCTACTCTTTATCACAACATCTACTTTACCTCTCTATATCCCCTTTCTTATCCACCTAACCACAACCCGACTCCATACCACACGTCTACGCCCATCTATCTTCCCCTAAAAACTTCTACGCTATCCCCCTCCCTCTTCACACCCAAACAAACAACCCACACCATACTCAAATGACCCAAACCATGCCCAAATACCCTAACCACATCTAAAAACTTAAAACAACAACACAACCCAAACCATACTCAAACAACCTACACCATGCCCAAATACCCAAACCACATCCAAAAACTCAAAAACAAAATCACAACCCACACCAACAAATTGAAATAAACCTAAGTCAGGACCGGTACCGGTCACTTATGACCGACACCGGGCCTATCCACCGACGCCGGTCAATGACCGACCGCCACCGGTCACCTACAGACCCACCCTGCCCCTAAAATTTTGGGACCGATGCCGGTCGCTTAGCGACCGACATCGGTCACTGCAAATTTGCCGAGCCGAACCCGACGCGGCTCCCCAATTCCCTTTTTCCCTATTTTTCCCTCTGTACCCACCCAAACACCCTAAAAACCTACCCACCCTACCGCCTTGGCCTCTTTCACCTATCTACCCTCTCCCTTTTTCCAATCATTTCCATTTATTAATTATTTTCTAAAAAACTTCTATTCCTACCCAAAACCCAAATCTAGCTTCATAACATTAAAACAAACACAATGCACGGTTTCGAACTTACCGGTACGACGACACGTCGTCGTGGTGGGATGGGTGGTGGTGGTCCAGGTGGTCCAGCCCCTCCTGCTCCTCCTGGCTGTGCCATGGCTCTAACTGTCCTCTTCTGGGTCCTCCACCAATCAACTGCTGCCTCCTCCTCACTCGGGCCCACTCACAACTCACTCCTCCACTCCAACAGTGCCACCTCAGCTGACAAATGCACTAATCTCAATAATCCACCTCAGACCACTCAAATCGGTTTTTCAAATTACAAATGTGACAATGACAGGCCGTATTTTTCTTTTTATAGGTTTTTGACCTATAACCGATATCGGTTATATTGTGCCCTAAGGAACCGGTATCGGTCACCTAACCGATATCGGTCCTAGACAATCGACATCGGTTTTATTCCAGCTCTTCCCCCAATTTCTCGCAAACATCACCTATATCAACCTTTGCTGCAAACCCTTTGTTACCCACTTGGCCCAACCCAAGGCCTCCCCCTAACCATTTGGCCCGACCCAAGGCCTCATCCCAACCATTTGGCCCGACCCAAGGCCGCAACCCAACAACTTGGCCCGACCCAAGGCCTCACCCTACCCATCCGGCCCGACCCAAGGCCTCACCCTAACCATTTGGCCCGACCCAAGGCCTCATCCCAACCATTTGGCCCGACCCAAGGCCGCAACCCAACAACTTGGCCCGACCCAAGGCCTCACCCTACCCATCCGGCCCGACCCAAGGCCTCACCCTAACCATTTGGCCCGACCCAAGGCCTCATCCCAACCATTTGGCCCGACCCAAGGCCGCAACCCAACAACTTGGCCCAACCCAAGGCCTCACCCTACCCAAGGCCTCACCCTAACCATTTGGCCCGACCCAAGGCCTCACCCCAACCATTTGGCCCGACCCACGGCCGCAACCCAACAACTTGGCCCGACCCACGGCCCTCACTCATCAATTAGCCCGACCCAAGGCCGTACCACTTAACTACTTCGCCCAACATCAACAACATACACTTTTATCCACCCAGTAGCCTTTTGTTCAATCCAGCGCACCTGTTCGTGTTTTAGCATGATTAGGGTCCTTGACTTGATCTGTCGACCAACTTTGCCTAGACCTAGACCGTGACGTTTATCTCAACCAAACCAACCATTTGGTACTGCCGAACATGCCTAAATGTTCCTGTACCTTACCCGTTATATACCCCGAGCTACTTCCTATGCCTTGGATACTGTGATTATATCACCCTTGTTTGGATAAACAATCGACCTTTGCCTATGCATTGCTGGTTTGCTCGTCAAATCATGTACCCCGGTCGCACTATCGCATTTCAATGTGCATCCGCTTCGACCTACCCCACCATCTCACCCTCATCTCAACACCATTTACCCTTTATCAACCCTATCCCTGATTTCACGCTACCTCAATCTGTGATAGATTTGAGGGGGATTACCTATACCCTTAACAGGAGTAACCACTTCATATTATTGTCCGTGCAGCTCTACAAAACAAGCTACACGACAATAAGGGGCTAATGTAGACACCAAATTTGTGTTTTACGACCCCCTGTGACCCGCATCTCATTTCGCAACCTAACCCCATCACCTAAACCTTACACAATTATTTATTAATTACTTTATAATTAATAAATCCACGTCGCCTTACCTGCCACCTCATTTTGCCACCTCATCATGACCTAGCCCTAACCCTAAACTAACCTAATTAAGACCTAAAACTTGGTTTACATCCACACCCATGACTAATGCCTCCTTACTCGCACCCAAAACCGACCTTGTAGCTACTTGACCAAGCCCGCAACTAATCCCTCGGGAGAAAAGCAGGGAAAGTTGGCTATTTTACTAAAAATAGCCCACTTTTTCCTAACCGATACCGGTTCCTACTCGACCACCGTCGGTTACGTAACCACCATCGGTTCCCTGTAAATGACCTTCCCTAATCAGAAACAAAGGTGGAAGGATTTTTGGATCAATCAGGATCATCAGAAGTGATCAAGAGAATCCGGATCTTTACTTGGCTGAGCAGAGACAAGTGAAGAAACAAGAAGAGTTTGCAGCAAAAGGAGATCAAGCCCAAGACTGCCACTGAACAGCCAGAGCCCTGTGACACTCATCTGATCATTGGGAGGGAGACATCTCATCTTCTGGGTATCAGGCCATACTACTTGAGTTCTGCCTTTGTCATCACAGTTCTTGGACCTGCATCCTCGTCAATAACCAGTAAGTTGCATCTTGTGTGTTCTCATTTTAATATTTCTTAGACTTTTTAATCACAGCCGTCATAAATCTATTCCTAGATCTACTACCCAGCAACACATTTTACCTAACTATCATCCACTTACCTCTCATCACCCCATTACCTAATCCCGTTCATATACCAGCCTTACAAACAACACAACCACCTTACAACCCCCTTTACAAACATAGCCCCTACCGATATCGGTTAGCAGAAACCGGTATCGGTTATCCTGACTACAACCAAAAACCAGCCTTTCCCCCTACTTGTTTCAACGAGGTAATTAAACTGTTATTTTACAATCTTCTGTGTTAATTCATATTAGCAAGGAACGACCACCTTCAAAGGAAGTTTTATATTTCGGGCCCAAGGCAAAAGTTCCTCATTTATTGTCTAATCAAAATCTTGTGGTCTTGTGTTCTTATTTGCAGGTAGTCCTTCCAAGACAAAAAGGGGTTCTTCGTAATCGACCTGATCTCTCTCTACGGTACGCGCACACCATCTCGACATTCAACAGGTATTCCTCCTAGCCCTAACCCTTATCTCTGTTTCTCAAAGGAATGAAAGGATAGAAGCAACTCTATTCCCAAAAGCTGAAATATTCTCGAGCGAAACAGCCTTTCAAGATCAAGTAGCTCAACAGAGAGAATAACTTCTATCTCTCATATCTAGATGGAATCGAGCTCCTGCTTCCCCATAGTAGGCAACATCTCAAAATATTCAGGAAGTAGAGCTTGCTCTCTTCTTTGTATAGTTTTCTTTATGTTGTGTGTTTGTTTTTGTCGTGTGTTTCATTTTGTTGGTTGTGTGTTTTCCTTTATCATCGCCCTTGTTCTTGACTATGTAACCCAATGGATAGGCACATGTTGATCCGGGGTCTCTCACCGTAAGCTTCACTCAAAGATAGTCCCCAGAAAGAGCCAGCTGTTATCCTATAAAATTGAAAAGGGTAATTTTGCAGGTAACCATACCAAAATTTTGTTTTGGTTCACCGCTGAGATCCCTTAGCATTCGGAATGGCCTAAAATCCCTTTGCAGAGAATCCGTTTTTCAAATTAGTCATTTTAGTCATTTTTTGGCTGGGCGCATATTTTTTTCATGCAACATTAAATGAATCTATGCCCTATTCTACACCTTTGGTGCACTCTCTGTTGTGTCAACAACAAAAATGTTGCACCTCCCCATGTTGCGCCTTTCTAACCTGCGCCGAGGTGCATGCGCCAACCTGTCGACACTAAAAATGTTGCACCCTTAAGCGGTGCGCCAAAGCGCTTAAAACCCCATGTTAACATATCTTGAATTCGCGCCAAAGGTGCAAGTATTTTCATGTTGGCATTCCATTTTGTGTGCCCTTTGAAAAAGGTTGGTGGCGCATTTATTGTGCCTTTTGCTATAAATAGGTGCATCCGACTTGTCATTTTCATGATTGAAAACACGTGAAAATTTTATTCCTCTGCACTTTTCAGAGACTCAGTCATCCCCATGTCGCTTTACATCACGTTCATGGACCCCACATCATTTCTTCCAGCCTATATATCCCGGGTAAGTGGTCCTTACTTTTCTTATGGTTTTTGTTTTGGTTTGGTTATTTGTGGAATAATAATAAAATGAATCTGAAGAAACCATAAACCCCTCCAGCCCATTTTGCAATCTTCTCTCTCCCCAAACTAGTTTTACCCTCCTTCCAGATCTGCTGGCCTAGAGGGATTTGTCTCAGAAATGGACCCAAGATCCTCTTCACTTTGTTCCCCTTACTGTCAAAATCCATGTTGAAAGAGCCTTGAAAACCGCATAAACCAATCAAAAAAGAAGAAATCAAGATATCACAATCCACAACCACGGTTTTCCCTTGGCACAAATACCATCATTGTTGCATAAAACATAGTCGCGCCTAAATGACACATTGTCCCTCGCCACAAAGACATGCAATCTTCCCGCACCCTTTAAAAACTTTAAAAATACAAAACAAAGCACGGGCACAACTCCAGATACACCAACATGTATGACATGTAAGATTTTTCTACGCCACACCAAAGCTAAAAGTAAGGCACACCTTAACTCAATGATGCATCATTAAAACTTGCGCCCCTTTGGCACATAAAAATTTCTGCAACATGTTCAATACCTGCACCAATGGCGCATCCTGCATCTTTGTTACATAGGAATTATCTGTGCCCTTTCTAAAAATCCTTTATCTTGGTGCAGGTGCACATCCTTTCGACACTAACACTAAATGTTATGTGTAATATTCTTGCACCCGCGCCCTTTGGTGCTATTTTCTTCCTTGCAACACTCTCCATTAGTGTGCCTTGCTTTTTTGACCCTACAGCCTATAGTATAGCTACGCCCTGCACCCAGAAGCTTTTAAATTGCTAACTCCTCATTCTGTAAAGCTTTGATGAATGATCTAATGGCTAACATGGCTCTTCCGCATTGGACTTCACTCCTTCTTACAGATCTCGCACCTAAAATCGAATCACATATGTGTACATCAAGTAAGAGGCCAACAAAGTCAAAGGGTAAGGCCAAACTCACGAGTAAGAAATGAAATATAGGTATCAAAGGGTTAGGGTGCCCGAGTCCCATGCGCAGAATGTGACTTGGACATCGAGATTTTGAACTTGGCCACATCGACATGGAAGATTTTTGGGCCAAAACAAAAAGGGTCACAGGCAGTCCATGGATGGAAAAATTGGTTAGTAGTGGTCTACACTTCGCTGGGGGAATACCCGTGAGCACAGTAAATAATGAATTCATGATGGTGGTGGCCCGCTGCTATAATAAGGACACGAGGTGTGTCAAGAATGAAAAGGGTGAGGTTATAATCAACCTCACTGCTCGACACTTTGAAATCATGTTGGGTATCCCCCACCACCGGCACTTTGTGGCCGTGAGTCAGGAAGACTACATAAAGGCATGGGATGAAAATGAGGACAAATGCATGTAATTGATGAATGAAGTATACCTGAAAATAAGAAGGTAATAACCAAGTGGCCGTAGGTTATTCACCGCAGTGATTTTTCAGAGGAGATGAGAAACACCATTACTTTCCTGAGCAGGGTATTTGGGCTTCCTAATGCCCATTACTTCCACAAATGGATGCTCAAGTATCTGGAGACAATGAACAAAAATGTGCCTGATCAGCGTTTTGAGTGGGCAGAGATCATCAGCAGCACCATCTCTGAACAACTCCAACAACTCTCAACAACAGGAGATTCTACATGAATTCCTATGTTGTCTACACTGCTGTTGCCTCCGAGAGAGATTATTCGGCACTAAACTAATGTAGGGTATGGCCCTGTGTGAAAATATATGAATATTATCCAAAATTGAATCTGGAAAATAGAACAGATTCCACAAGCTTCACCAAGATCAATGATGCCTTCTTCTACGGCATCATCATCCTATTGAGGCCCAATATGACTCACGGTCAGATGACCAAGAGCATAGTAACTACAACAGAGAAGTGGGGGTTGCTATTTACGTAATTAGACACTTTCACTTATCTCGAGAGCTGCCAACTTCTTAGGGAGACCACCAAGTTGCCAAGATGTGCGGGGCTGAAGTTGATCCTATTGGAGCTATCCAGATAGCTCATCACATATCATGAGAAGTGCTTGAAAAGAAAGAAGGGTGGAACTCCTTTCCCCTCACAATGGGCAAATACACATGCACTTCTCACACCAAGGCCCGGGAAATGTCTACGTAACTAGAGCGCTTAACTAAAATCATAATTTCCAAAGCAAGGTTGACCTTTGATCCATGAAATTACCTCCCAAAGGCAAAGCTTGATCTGATCCACATCCCATAGATCGAGGATATCTATATCGATCTCTATCATGAGGTCGAGCTTAGAAGAAAGGATCACTCTACTTAGCCTTATCGAGATCATCCAGTATGGTGTGGCCATTGTCCCGAAAGGTTTCCAAATGACTGATCAAGAATTTGATCAAGTCTATCTAGATATAGACAGGGACAACTAGCCATTTTCTGAAATAGACAGAACAAGGGCACCTCAGACTATTGAGGAGAGAGTAAAAGGCACTTTACAGCGCACAGAACATTGGTACAGTTTAATGGTCTCATCTACCTCGGGGTAGACTTCACTACGTCTCCCTTAGGTAATGCACCTGCTAGGCCAAAGCATTTGCCAAAGGGAAAAGGAAAAGACAAGGAAGGGGAATCAAGTGCTACTCAAGAGCAAGCTCCCGAGAGTCCCCTTTCTCGCTGCCCAGGAACAAGTTGTAACCCTGGTATCTCTAGAGAAAGAGTAGGTGGTAAGTGTTCCAATGGGTAATTCCACTTAGGATGTTATCATTGCTCTAACTATCAAGTTCCTTCCATCCCATCTCCTTCTCCTCCTTCCTCCTCCTTGTGTCACTCAAGCAACCATTCCTTTGGTTTTGTCTTCTCCCCATCTTCTACTGCTTCCCCTTCCTCTTCCCCCATCTTCTCTTCCTCCCGCAGCTGTCCCCAATATTTCTTCCTCATCTCTCGTCTCCCTTCCACCCCCACGCTTCCTCTCCTACAAGAACTCCTTCCCCGTAAGCGTTGGATATTCGGCTTCTTTATCAATGCCACCACCAAGCATCTCAACCCATTTCCCCGAGTACACTGTAGTTGCTCCTTCTTCCACCGTTCCCTCTTCTCCCTTATGTCCAGTATGGATTTCCCAATCCCTGAGCCAACACAAGAGGAAAGTCCCCATTGTGCCTATGGATTTCTCCATCATTCCAAAAAAATGAGCTAAGAAGCAAAATCCAATAACCCGCTTCTCTTAAAGAACCTCAAGTGAAAGAGTTATGGAGATCATGTACCATGATCCCACAAAGGATAAAAAGGATCTGTCTCCTATAGATTATACAGTGACATAGGTCACAATGGGAACATCCTCCGAGAGCCTTCAAGGAGAGGCCTTATCTGCAGTGGATTCCCTTTGCAAGAAGCTTCAGGAAGCAAAGGAAGAGAAGAGGATACTGAAAGAACAAAACAAACATCTTCTCCAAGCCCTACAGAAAATGGGTAGTGCACCTCCTACAACTACCACTGAAACTCCTGAGGCCCTTAGTTAGGAAAAGATAAATGAATACGCCAAGATTGGTGAACAAGGCATGGTAGTATCCACTAGAGAGACCAAATCCTCAAAGATAGTGAGGAAGTGATCGTGAAGTTCATTGAGCTATATCAAAACATTGGTCAGGTGAACAAGGAACTCCAGGTGATAGCAAGACCTATCTCCCAAGAGTTAGACCATGCTAGGTTACAACATGAGACATTCCAGAAGATGCTCGACTACTCAGTCGATGATTTAGTTAAATTCAGCATCTTCGATCACCCTAGAGCACCCAACAAAGTCCTTTCCACTTTGGACTACCAAGTCGATCAGATGGAATTTGTCCTGGAGAAGATTGACAAGGTCAAAGAGGAAGCCTTGGATGCAATGCATCAAATGGAGAAAATTGTCCTAAGAATGTCTCTCGGGATTTCTCACTCCATCATTCACCTTGAGGAAGGTAGATGAAACCATTCAGATCTTCAAAGAGATCGTCTCACAAGGGTTAGGGATAGAAGCTACTTTTGACACTGAATCCATCAATAACCTTTTGGCTCTGCCGCGACTTTGTGGGACACCTGATGGAGGTAGGTAATGAATACTTCAAACTCCTAGAAAAACTTAGAGATGAATGGGAGACTTGTGAAGTCATTGGCGATCACACCAAGGGTCTTGCATAGGATCAATTCTAGCCAATGATCAGTAAATTCATGGAGTACCAGGCCCAATTCCACATTGCCTCTCCTGAGAAGAAGCAGGATACTCCCTTCTAGCCACAAGATGACGACGAATAGCCTTCCTCTTCTTGGCTTTTTTTTGTAATATTTAAAAGTATGTTGGCACAAATGATGACATCATCCATGTTACACCTTGGGATGTTGTTATCCACCAAGTGGCCCAAATTCAATAGTTGACTTTTAGATATTTTGTAAATATTTTGTAATTAGTGGTTGGTTTTTTTTTTTCCTTCTCTCTTCTTGTCCTTCTATATATACTTGAATACTTATTGTATTCAAGGGGTGGACACTTTTAGATGAAAATAAGAAGTGAGAAGAAAAGGCTTTGTACTTTTGTAATAGAAGAAAATAATCAATAAAAATATTAAGACTTTGTGCTGAATACATGTGTTATGTGCATCCGATCTTTCTTATGTCAGATCTGTGTGTTTATTTTGTTAGATCTATCTCTAATTTTTGTCATTTGTTCATCAGTATTGCTTTTTTCGTCTATGCAAGTAGGTTTGGCTCTGTTTACTACTAGCCCAAAACATAGACCCTCTGACCTTTCTGCTTTAGAATTCATTTCTTTTCTCCCTTCAGATCTATCTTATCTCCTCTCCTCGCTTCTCTCCCTTCTTTTCACAATCAGAAATACCCCAACTAGGATGAAATATCAAACCCCTGAAGGTAGAATAATATGGGACTTGCGTAGATTCCTGCTGGTAGAATAGCAATAAACCAGTTTCACTTTCTTTGCCTCAAAGAGGGGCCATGCCCCGCACACTTTTGGCCTCGCCTATCCATAGATCTACCCAACCAATGATTTTCAGACCAACACATTCAGAACAAGATCTCATTAACCAAAGAAGCTCTTGTGCTCAAACACTACCCACATTTCTCTCTCCTTAATCATCTATTTATTCCCTTATTATTTTTTATCGTCGATCTCCTTATTTCATCACCCTATCAAAACTTGAGGGGTTATCCTTCATTCTACTAATGTTTCTTTTAACCCATCAAAATTTTTTTGTAAATTTTCTACTATCTTTGAAGTGACGTTACTTTCATCACCCCAAAGAGGGGAAAATGTAGACACCTAAATTTCAATGAAACCAATCTTATTCTAACATTGCACTGAATATCTTCATCTCCTTTCACTCTACTTCAAATAATGAAAAATTGTTATCTAACTCTGCTTCTAGCTCACTCAGGATTTCATTTTATGACAAATTGATGGGTGATTTTTCTCTTAATCAGCTAGTTTCATGTCGATTGAGTCTTATATCTCGTATTTAACTAATGAACCTTATCATTGGCTATCTCCAGCTTCCAACGCTTCTGAAATCTAATTCAAAATTCTCCTGGAACTCTTATAAGGCTTCCTATGATTCTTTAGAGTACCTAATTAATCTTAAGAGGTTAATTAGCTTTTAACCTAGTCAAAAAGGTACTTTGAATTTCAAAAGATCTATTTTGGCTTATTCATTTGTCCCACATACACTATATTTTCACATTTCTTCCAAACCAAAATCTATAAATAGAGGGGTCACCCCTCCCTTTCAACCTTACACCTTGGTTTGCATACAAACACTTTGATTATGAAGCTTGAGAGCTCATTTATAATGGCCAAGATATAAGCCATTTAATATTGAAATAGATTCATCTTGCATCTTTCCTCCATTTTAGATTAGTAAGATTTATCTAAGCATGGTCTAATAAATCATCTTAGAGAGATCTCTTCATCTTTTGGAGCAAACAACAAATCAACTTTGATTGCTTAGAGTCTAATTAGGTTCATTTGTATTAATCTTTCTAAAGAGTAGAGTAAACATAGTATGTTTCTTGTTTGATTCATAATGCATGCTTTTGAAGTTTATTTGCTTACCTCTTATCATGATGGTTATTGAGTAATTTGGTACAAACTTTAGGCTACTAGGTGTTAGTCTACTTCTCATAGTTTTCCAAGTTTTTCCTTAACACACCAAAGTGATTCACCCTATTTTAGCAACCATTCTCATTTGTACCCCTAAGCACAACAAAAACACACTTTGTATAGGCTTTTAACTTTCAAATGACCTAAACACCAACTTTTGGGACTCATCATATATCTCGTGGGACACGTGCCCTTTGACCCCCATCACTTGGCATTCCCATCAAACTAAGCTTGCCTCCATGGATCACATGTCTATAGGTGAAAACCCCTTGGTTTCCCTATCAAACCAATCCCTTGGTAGCACACGCTATTTCATTATCCCCTCAAACAGGCAACCTTTGAAAAACAAAACACATGTAATAAATTTATGTTTCTTGTATTGCACTACAGTTGAATTACCCATATGACCAAAATACTTTCAATCGTTCTTATCTAACACCTTGTTAAGAAGTCATACAAAAAGGGAAAAATGTAGACATTGAAAATCCACACACGCCATTATCAATTAAATATTCCCATCTACATACCATTTTACAACTTAAGTCCTACGTTTGATTAATCAAACTTTTCATTACATCATTACGACCTCCTAGGTCATTTCCCCCACACCCTTCAATTAATCAATTTACCTCACATTTCCTAAAGTCACCTCATGAATTTTTACTAACTTCCTCGAGGGAATCACATTTCCTAACTTCACCCTCACACGTCACCTCATGAATTTTTCCTAACTCACTAGTTATAACTAGTCTAAATAAGCAACCTTCTAAATATATTACCCTAACCACCTCTAACTTATCCCTATAACCACTTCTCACTTCTCACTAGTTAGGACTAGATTAAATTTGGAAACCTTATAAACTATCCCTAATCTATCCTAACTACCCCTATCCACCTCTAAACCTCACACTTGACCTCTCTAAGTTATCTAGCCATGATTCCCCTAAATCCCCCCACACCTAAGTTCAAAATAGAAGTTTTATCCCCCGTATCTCACCCTAACTCTAACTTCCCAAAATGTCAATGATTCCTTGAGCATCGTGATCTATAAATAAAAAGTTTCCTTCCTCTCTTCAGACAATCCGACAAGCCAAGAGCATCATCAAGCCTTTTCAAGTGTCCAAAAGCATTACCAGGTTCTCATCAACATCATTTAGCATCTAATACATCCTTCAAGAATTTTGGGAGTTGTTTGAGGGTTATTTCATCATCCAAGCACAATCACAACCAGCCTATTGTCATCACTCATCATTCAAAGGTTTGTCTCCATCATTTTTACTTTGTTTTTATCCTAAAATAGACTTGTTAGATCATTACATACTTCTCTCTTGTCTCAAGAAGGTAACAATTCCATCTTAGATAATCAAATCATTTCTTTTAGCAGTTTGTTAATATTTCTCAAGAATCACCTGTGATTAGCCTAATCACTTGCAATTTCTGTGTTATTTTTCTACTTAGTAATCATTTTTCATTAGAAGTTGTTATCAATTACTTTATGCTTTTTTGTTACTAATCCTTTTGCCAAGCATGGATCTTGTAGATGGCCATAAGAGGTATTAATCATCCCATCACCAATATCAACTCGTTGTCAATTATCCAACACCATTTGCATTAGGAGAAATACAACCTACTACATGACTTGGAGTTGTGTGTCATCCATGCAGCCCCCATTGATCACTTAGAAACCATCTTTGTATCTACTTAGAAAATCCGAGAAGCCACCAAAGAATTTTGTAAATCATACTATGAGGTACAATGAATACAATTCGATCTTGCATGGTTTGAGTATCTATACGAGGTAGGACTAGACATACCTGAAGACACAAATACTGTATCCAAATTTGACATTGAGAGTAACATCAACCTTGTAGATTCTGATTCTAGCCATCCACATCAGTATGACATGGAGGAAGAGATATCTAATTTCTTTATGGATGATTATTGTTATCCAATTTCAACCCTCGAGTGAAATTGGAAAAAAATATCAAGCTTTCACTGAGGGAATCTCATGGCTAATTCAGATATTATAGCCAAATTTCAATCTTTAGGGAAAAAGCGGTGGTCTTTGAAAGAATTGAAGGCTACATGAGTAATGTTTCCTCTTCTTGGTCCTCATTCAATTTCAAAGTTTTATTCAGTTAGGGAGATCAATGGTTAGATACACCTACAGCACTAAGATTTCACCTCATGCACCCGAAAAGGTCCAAAGAATTAACGAGATTTGAAGGAGTTAGAAGAGTTGAGGATTTTCATTATATCCTTGATGAGTTGACCGAGTCATGGATCGAGTTGTTTCATATATAAATATGAGCTAGATGAACAACGTGTTGGATCGAGATACTCCTTGGCTCACCAAGTCGTGTACAATTATGCAACAAGTTAGACAAAAATAGAGACATCGACTTCATACACAAAGGAGACCAAGATCCCTAGGTGTTTTTAATTGGAATCGAGATATAATAGAGTCAAGTCGTTTATAGAAGAGAATGAGTTGTTACACACCTCGGGTGAGCTCTTTATGAAGAGTTCAAGCCATTTGCATCAATGGAGAAGTTTTGATCTCATCCATTGTAGAACGAGATACTTTAAGTGGGACCGAAGTCAAGATAAATACCGAGAAAGATATTTTTTAATATCAAACTAGTATTGTTTCGGATGAGCTCAAGTGTTGGGCTCCATATATGTGAATCAAGCTCCCCATTTATTTTTCCAACATGAGGGTCAAACGGTTTTCAAATGCCTACCAAGATAGAGGGAAGCTAAGTGCCGAGCTTGTACCATGGGGTCGAGCTCACATAATGGATGACGAGCCCTATATAGGAAGGTAGAGCTTTACATTAGATAAGGGTGAGCTATTTCCATGAGGACTCGTGTGAGTTTTGTAAAGTTGGAATCGAGCTAATTTGTGTTAATCACCGATTTCACAATTATAAAGAGTGAGATACCCGAACATGGAGAAAATGACTCATGGGAAGCATGAAATGTTGAGCCATTATAAGAAAATGTCATTGAAGAGTATTTTGGCAAATTCACGGTGGAGGAATCGAAATTTGGGTCCCTTGAGGCTGAATGAACTAGGGACACCAATGTGGTAGAAATCCAACTCGACCAAAGAGAATTGTGAGGGAATGGTAGAAGAAATCGACCCAAACTTGACCTTTGGGGTGAGTTAGACCTCTCGTGCTTAAAATAGAGGAGATCACCAATAAAGAGAGGAATGTGGGTATGGTGGGGCTCAACAGTCTAAGAGATCCGGTCTAACGTGGGGATAGGGAACCCTTTCGGGTCCAACGAATTTTTGGGGCCCTTGTTATAGGCAGGTCGGAGTATTGAATCCCGACTTGCACTCAAAGCTACATGGGCTAGGGAAAGCCGAGTTCCCGCATGGCATCAAGACTTGAAATACATTGGGCTTGATGTGTGGAGTATCAAGGTGAAAATCTTGAGGAGAATGGTGAGTTTTTGGTAAACACCAAGCATATGGAAGCAACATGGCAAGATGGCTTGGTGGATAGGTGAGGTGATGGGTGGCACCAAGTTGGAGTGATAAGGATCTTTGCATGCATTGAGTGGGTGGACTCATCAACGTGAGGTGTGGGACTCATCGGAAACCAAATGCAATGCCAATACATTTGGAAGAGGGTGAATAAACATGGGATCAAGTAGGAGTTAAATTGATCAAGGGCCCAATGAGGAGCTGCGAGCAAGAAGGTAAATGGGGTCGGTGGTGTAAAATCAAAAAGGAAACTCAAGATCAAGGGGAGCTCATCATTCAAGGCATGACTTGGCACATATAGGAAGGGTTTGGCATTCTAAATATAGCTTAGATGAATTAGGGGGCTTAGTAATGAGAAATTTTCCATCTTGACCGAGTGACCAAGTTGGCAATATTTAAATGCTAGACCAAGCCCCCATATATAACAATATAATGGCGGGCCTTGAGAAAAAAACCAATTTTAAAACACCCTAAGAATTTAAAACCATGATGCAAGGACTTTAGATAAAGAGGGAAATATTTAAAATATGTCTTTTCAACAAGAAATTAATTCTTAGTCCCGTAATATGCAAGCAAGCCCGCGAATCCCAAAATAGCTACAATCACTCAGGATCCCATATCTTGAGAAACTATAAACGAAATTGTGTAAATAAATACTTGTTAGAATCATGGCTCCAAAACATACACATGGGGATTAAAAAAATTAGATATTGATGAATATTTGATGGTGAATTTCATGAAAAATGGACCTAGTTCCGAATAGTGATTTCAAGTGGTTGAGAGGGCATTTAATGGGCATGGGCAATAATCATTTTCTTCAATCGCAAGTTACGACACAAAGCATGGGGAGTATTTTAAAAGTAAAATATCATCATTTTCACTCATTTATTATCACTTGCAAGTGGTTGAAATACATATTTTGGGATTTCATCATCTTCTTCTTCTCAATTCTATAAATTATAACATGGGCTCATTGTAAGAGGGGTCAATCATTTTTTCTCCTGCCCCCTCTCTCTTTCTTCTCTATTGGGTTGAATGTGGAGTTTAATCCTCCTCCCCATGCTTTGTAATGGAATTTTATTGCCTCTTTCACACTAATGTTGTACTGTGCAAACTTATTGGAACAATAGACTGTGTTTTGTGATACATTTGTCCATCCTTTGCATGTTTTATTGTCTCTACTTACCTCTCTTCATTGAAAGGTATATTGTGCATATATATAATGATTGTTATAGGATTAGGAGTTTTTTTTAATGGTAAAAAATGGTGTTCTATGTGAATTCATCTCTGGTCTTTGGTTCTTCTTATCCACCCTCTCCATTTCTCACCTTTGTCTATTTTAGGTAGTTGGATGGTTATTAACAACCTCCTTTTCTGGTTTATCACCACTCTTAGTTTAGGTTTATTTCCATGTACTCTCTCTCCCTTTCTCCTTGGAATATTAGAATCAGAATAGATAATTTACTTTCTTACATTGGGAGTAGATTATGGCAGGTAGTTTAGGAGAAAGAACCAACTTTCTCTGGAGGGTTATCTCAAGCCCGCAAGTCCCACATCTTGAGAGATAACCCAATGTTACACAAATTACACTAAATGCCCTAGTCCATAAAACTCTCTCATTCAGGGGTGTTCTAATTTCATGATAATAGTCTTGGCACACCTGGTGGGAGATGACATAAGTTAGAGTTTCATATTTTAAAGGTGTCCCACTTTAAGCAACATTATTTAAGCCACTGTGCAACCTTCACTGCTTGATAACAGATTTTGACACGCCCGATGGCAAAAATTCAAATTATAATCTTAAACGGTAGGACACTACACATTCAAATTTGTATAGTTTATTTAGTGTTCCATTGCAAGTAAATTCCATCCACCATGCTACTTGCACTACTTGATAATAGTATTGGCACACCTTATGGGACAACATTTGAAGTTGGATTTTCAGTCATGCAGTGTAGATTCAACATTTGGAGTAGACTTCATTTCAATAGGTTGGTGTGTTCTTATTGGAATTCTAGATTTTGGAAGCATTTACAAACACATTTGGTGACTCCATTTGGTCGAAACAACCCAATCTTTGAAATTGTAGACCTTTCTTCCATCCATTTTCCTTTCCATATCTTTAATTTTCTTCTATTCTATGAAGTTGTGCAACCATGGCTTTATTTCCACAGTGGAATTCACACTTGCAACAATACAATACACCTCTAATGCATTTCTCAACTCCTCCAAATCAATCTTATGATCATATTTGAAACCACTATGCTTACCTATATGAGCAATATCAAAAATATTTTGGATATGGAGCTTATCAAGAATAAGGGGATACATGTAAGTGACAACAAGTTACATGGAGAAAAAATATTTGTAGGATAAAATTCAAATAATGGAGGCTAACATGGTTCAACCTCTAAGACTACTGACTTAGATAAAAGTATTTAGAATTGGTTGTAGGGCACCTTGTCCATGGGAAGGTCCTTTTCCAAGACACTATAGCTCGCAATGTGCTTGATTTCATGGTTGATATATTACCCCAACTTACACATTAGGACCGAGGATATTGAAGCATATGATCAAGGTGCGGGACAACCTTCAATGGGTAAGTCAAGCACCAATTCCTTGTTCTTCATTTCCTCCTTCCCAAGCTTTATCATTTCAGCATTGTCATGATTCAAGCCCATTGCATTCTATGCCAAGTGTTGAGTTCCATTCTCCATCTTCCAATCTTCCATCTCATCTCAATTCTTCTTCCCTTTTCTTTTCCAAACAGTCATCCCCTCCAAACACACAATAATTTCTAGGCCTCCCACAACCAAAAATAATAGAAAAATCCATTGTAACCCAACCCAACCCTCCTCTTGTATTTCTAAATCCATGATGGGGAGATGAGAATAAGACAACCGGCCAAGGGCAATGTGAAGAAGAGCCTAACGAAGAAGAAATGAATTTTTTTTTGAAAATATGGGCTCAAAGGTTTGGAATTGAAAAAATTCCCTTGATGGTGAAGCCAATGAAGGGTTCTTGAGTTGAAGAACAAGTGGTGGCAAAAGGTAATTTTGTGGTAGAAATGGAACATGAAAAATACCAGCAGTCTATATACTCTGAATGCACTATCCATGATGGAAATTTTCTCAAGAAGATTGATGGTCATATTTTAGCTGCACAATCATTAAAAGAAGAGAAAGAACAACCAGCTCTAAGTTGATTTAGAGAATATCATATGGAGGTGAGAAAAACAAATTATGAGGCATTGAATCATGGGTGTAGTGCACAGATAAGAGGTTTTGAATCTCTCTCCCATTCAATCTCTCCAAAATTTTGATTTTTCGGAGGATTTTGAACTCAAGAGATTTATTATTGAAGAAGAAGAATACCATGATGAAAAAATGTAGATTTTAAGGTCATCATGCAAGAAGGAGAGACTTTGTTATAACAAGAAAATGAAGAGCTTGAATGCTTATCGGGCTTGGAGGAATGTTTTGATGAAGACGAGCCCATAGAAATATCATTTTATGCCCCATCATTCATCCTTCAATCACAAGATCCTACTACCACAGAGAAGGATGTGCAAGAGCAACATGTAGTTTACAACATGCCTCTTGAATCAAAATTGGAGGATTTTAATCTTCCAAGTATCACACTAGATGAAGAAGAAGGAAAGAGCATGAGGATGTCATATCTTTCATACCATTCACTCAAAGGGTACATCAATTTTCTATAGATGTGCAAGAATAATAAAATCATGTTATAGAAAGTAACCTTTTCTAGGAAAGTCTGCATGAAGACCTTCTTATTGAAGTTGGAATTTGGAGCGTTGGGAAAATTCAGTGGACTAGACCTTGCCCAATAGTGTACTTGGCTTCATTAAAGTCAAGGAGAAGCCACATCTAGTCATGTCTATTCCTGAGCATGAGGAAGAGCATCAACATGCCAAGGATCAACAAAAACACCTCTTGCAATCAAGTGAGCAACAACTAGAAGAGGTATATGTCTTGTTTCTTGTTGATACCTTGATGTATAGAGGAGTTAGAGATTATTTGTAACCAGTCTTTCACTCTTAATTTGCCATGTTTAAAGCTAGATCATCTACATGGCTACAAGTTATGAGAAAGGGTAGTTATTTCTCATCACTAGTGGTAGGTTTTGTTTAAAGTTTCCTCCCATTTCTTTTATGAGTGTAGGGTAGGAGTAGGTTTGTTTTCAGCATAAGAAGTTCTTGTGCACACTCTTCATGTCTTACTTAAAACATGTATAATTTATATTTTGTATGTAGCTTTTTTTTCTTTGCTCTAAGTAGTACAATGCACTATTCCCTCCGGTTGTTGTAGTAGGAAACTCACAGTTGCGTGTAACATTTACAAACTTCAAATTAAAACAAATGCAGAGAAAGTAAAATCAGTTCAAAAGGAGATTTTAATGATTTTCATCTACCCTTCCCTTCAAGAACAACTACAGCTAGCTTTTAGTGCCCTCGTAGGCAATCAAATGATCATTCGGCATCCTATTTAGTTCAGCTACATCCTCCCATAGAATTCAAGGTAGCATGTTTGAGATGGAACATTCAGAAGAAAAGGAAAGTAAAAACTTAATAGAGTTCCATGATGTCCAAGTTGATACTTGTTTCACTCCAATTTTGCAATACGCTTCACCATGCCAAGAAAACTAGTCTCATCTATTCATACATGGAAAAAATCAGATTTTGGGGTGATATTTACAAGTCTTCATCATTTATCCTCTCGAATCGTGAGTGGTGAGAAAGGGTGAAATTCAAGTTTTAAAAAAATTCTACCCTCACAAAATGAATTCCAATATTTTCTTACAAGAGTTAGGAATGCAAGAAGTGAAAGGGAAGTTTTGGGTATGAGCAATGGCATCCTAAGTATTCTAGGGTCAAATTTTTTAGAGTTTATATCATCTCGTGATGATCATGCAGACTCAATGCCTAATGGATAGCTATATGTAGCTGGTCACACTTTATCTAGCATGTAGATGGCCCCGTGAGTCACCAAATTGTTATCCAATTTCATCCCCTCGGGTGAAATTGGACAAATAGATCAAGCTTGCACCGAGGGAATCTCATGGATAATTTAGAGCTTATAGGAAGATTTCAGTATTCAAGGTAGAATCAAGGTCTTTGAGAGAATTGAAGGCTACAGAGGAATTTTTCCTCTTCTTGGTCTTCATAAAGTTTTGAGTTTTATTTAGTTTGGGAGACCAAGTTGGATACACCTACAAACACTAAGATGGTACTGATGTACTTGAAAAGGTCCAAAGAATTGATAAGATCTCGAAGGGAGTTAGAAGAGTTGAGGATTTGAATTTTAACCTTCATGAGTTGACCAAGTCGTGGACTAAGTTGTTTCATATATGAAGGTGAATTAGATGAACACCATGTCGACAGAGCTACTCCTTGGCTTGCCAAACTGTGTACACTTATGCACCAAGTTATTAAAAAAGAAAGACATCATTTCATAAACAAAGAAAATCGAGCTCCCTAGGTGTTTTTATTGGAATCAAGCTATAATATATTCGAGTTGTCATCATAGAAGAGAACAAGTTGTTAGAGACCTTAGGTGAGATATTTATGGAAAGTCTCGAGCCATATGCATTAATGAATAAGTTTCAAGCTCAACCATTTTAGAAAGGGCTACTTTGAGGGGGCTTGAGATGAGTCAAGTCACAAATCGACACACTATTTTTAATATTGAGCTAGTATTATTGAGGATGGGCTCAAGTTTTGGGCTTTGTATATGTGAATCGAGCTCCCCCATTGATTTCTCCAGCATGAGGGCTAAATGGTTTTTGAATGAATACCAAGCTAAAGGGAAGTGAAGTGCCCGAGTTGGTACCATGGGGATGAGCTCACATAATGGACCATGAGCCCTATATAGGAAGGTCGAGCTTTGCATTAGATAAGGGTGAGTTGTTTCCATGAGGACTTGGGTGAGTTTTATGAGGTTGGAATCCAAGCTAGTTATGTTGATCACCGATTTCATAGTTACAAAGAGCAAGCTAACACTGAACATGGAGAAAATAACTCATGGGGAAGAATGAAATGCCGAGCCATTATAGGAAAATGTCGTCTGAATAAATTTTTAAGCGAGTTCATGGCAGAGGAATCAGAAATTTAGGTCCCTTGTGACCCGAATGAACTAGGGACACCGGTGGCGAACTTTGACTCGACTCAGATGAGAGTTGTGCGGGAATGGTGGAATAAATCAGCTCAAATGACCAAGGGGCAAGTTGGGCCGCTCATGCCCAAAATACGCAATATCGCCTATAAAGAGAGGGATGTGGGTATGGTAATGGTCAATGGTCTAAGTGACCAAGTTAGCATGAGGATGGGGAACCCCAAAAATGGTCTCGAGGAATTCGTGGGGCCCTTGTTTAAGGTGCAAGTCGGAGGATTGATGCCTCGATTTACACTGGGACGCATGGTCTAAGGAAATTCGAGTTCCCCGCATGACATCAATTCTTGAAATACATTGGGTTCAATGCATGGAGTATCAAGGTGCCAAGCTCAAGGAGAATGGTGAGTTGGTGATAGATGCCAAGCATATGGAAGCAACATGGAAAGATGGCTTGGTGGGTAGGTGAGGTACTAGGCAGCACCAAGTTGGAGTGATAAGGAGATCTGCACACATCGAGTGGGTGGAATCATCAACGTGAGGTGTGTGACTCATGGGTAAACCCAATATATGACCTATACATTCAGGTGAGGGTATAATGAATGTGTGATTGAGTTACAGGTAAATCAATTAAGGGTCCAATAAGGGGCTATCGAGTTAGAAGTTAAACAGAGTCGGTGGTGAAAAATCAAAAAGAAAACTCAAGGGGGCGTCAAGGGGAGCTCGTTGTTTAAGGGATAACTCAAAGCACATATAGGAAGGGGGTCGATTTTCCAAATACAACTCGGTGCATGATGAATTAGGGGTCTTGGCGGTGAGAAAGGTGTCAACTCATCAAGCTTGGCAATATTTAAATGCTAGACCAAACCCCCATATATAACAATTTAATGGTGGTCCTTGAGCAAGAAATCAATTTTAAAACACCCCAAGAATTTTAAACCATGATGCAAGGACTTTAGAGAAAGAGGGAAATATTTAAAATATATCTTTTCAACAAGAAATTAATTCTTAGTCCTGTAATATGCTCGTAAGCCTGGAAAATCCCAAAATAGCTACAGTCACACAGGAGATCATATCTTGAGCAATTCTCAATGAAATCACACAAATAAATACTCATTGGAGTCGTGGCTTAGAGACATACATAAAGGGATTAAAAATAGAGATTGATGAATATTTGATGGTGAATTTTATGAAAAATGGACCTAGTTCTAGAACAATGATTTCAAGTGGTTGAGAAAGCATTAAATGGGCATGGGAAATCATCATTTTCTTCAATAACTATAGGTTATGGGCAAGTATGGGGAGTCTTTTTTGCAAATAAAATATCATCATTTTCACTCATTTATCATCACTTGCAAGTGGTTGAAAGATAGATTTCTGCATTGTATCCTCTCCTTCTTCTCAATTCTATAAATTGTAACATGGGCTCATTGTAAGAGGGTTAGTCATTTTTTCTCCTACCCCTCTCTCTTTCTTCTCTATTGGGTTGAATGTGGATTTTAAGCCTCCTCCCCATGCATTGTAATGGAATTTTCTAGCTTCTTTCCCACTAATTTTTTATGCAAACTTAATGCAACAATATACTATGTTTTGTGATGCATTTGTCCATCCTTTGCATGTTTTATAATATCTACTTGCCTCTCTTCAATGCAGGGTATATTGTGCATATATCTGATGTTTTTTGTAGGTTTTGGGAGTTTTGTTTAATGGGAAACAAATGGTGTTCTATGTGAATTCATCTCTTGTTTGTGGTGCATCTTGTCCACCCTCTCCATTTCTCACCTCTCTCCATTTCAGGTAGTTGGATAGTGATTAACAACCTCCTTTTCTGGTGTATCATCACTCTTAGTGTAGGTTTATTTTCATGTACTCTCTCTCCTTGTCTCCTTGGAAGGTTAGAATAGGATTAGATTTTTTTTTCTGCATTAGGAGTAGATTGTTCTTTGGTAGTTTAGGAGTAAGAACCAACTTTATCTAGAGGGTTATCTCAAGCCTGCAAGTCCCATAGCTTGAGAGATAACCCAATGTTACACAAATTACACTGAATGCCCCAGTCCATCAAACTATCTCATTCGAGGGTGATATAATTTCGTGATAACAATCACATCATAGAACCTGACTCATACTTCACCGAGGATGATGACTTAGCTTGTTCAGTAGGCTCTAAATTTTCTAAAAACTTAGATACTGACCTAGATTCTGACTTTGGATTCTAGACTTGTTACTTTTCATCATTGTTATCAACTGATGTATGTAATAATCTAAATAAGTGATAAACATTTTATCACACTTTTCATCTATCATATATTGTACACCATTTCATAAATAAAATCTTAAGTGTTTTAAAAGTAGGTTGATGTCCACATAAGGAAGTCTTTTGGCTTATGGGACTGGCCTTTTCTAGGAAACTTTCCTACCCATTTTACCAATTCCATTTTGGTGTAGTATTTTTATTTACAGGTTTAAATGCGGGAAAAGAGCTTAATTCGGAGTTTCTTCCTTTGGTCTGAGTGCAAATAACCAAACACTTATCACATCCCACGGGTACCTTGGAAACCCCGTTATATTTGAGCTTGATCCAATATTTTCCTATTGTAATACCAAACCAAGCTCGCGAAGGAAAAATTGTCATCAATAACTTGTGCTAGCGTTTCTCACTTGCGCTTTTGTTGGATTGAATTTTTCTCCTCTGTGTTAGGTTTGTTCTACTTTTGTCGGGATTGCACTATTGTCTCTCTACCTCCGCTATCATAACATTGTTTCTCACTTATATGTGTTTTTCTCTCGAGACCTATGTTTTTATTAAGATGTTTGCTCTAGTGCATAGGCTTGCGCTAGTGTGTTGTGTTAATTTTTAGGATTAGTTTTCAAGGTTTTAGATTCTATTTTTGTTGTTTTATGTTACTCTACGGTTTTCTAACTCTTTTTGTAGGTTATTTATTTAAATCAAATTTCTAACAATATTTTCAAGCTTCAATGAATTTTATGTTTCACGCTTTGCTTAAGTTAGGTTAAAGTTTGTGTATGCTCTTCTCTTACACCTTTGGGTTATCTTGTGAATCAAAAGTAGCTGTAGACCTTATTTTTCTAACATTTGGTTTAAGTTAGAAGCCTCATTATTCATTTTTTGCTTGAGGGAATGAATCATTTATAAAATCATTTTATGGTTCTTTAACTTAGAAGTTTTTCCATTTCTATATAGTTGGATTACTTGTTGTGTATGCTCTTCTCTTGCGTCTTAGGATGATCTTGAGAACCAAAAACAACATTTAATCCTCTTTCATAATATTGTAGATATTTTGGAAAACTATTAAATATTTGAGTGTAGGACCATACTTTCTTGTTAAAGAAAAGGGATCTAAACCATACTAAAGTTAGAGCCATATGACATTCATCACGAAACTTACAAGGCATTACTTTTTCTTAGTTTCTACCTTGTTATAAGACAAGGAAAAACTCTGCCAAAGTTATGCCAAGTATTTTCATCTCCACTTGGTCTATCTCCTTTTTTTTCTTATTTCCATTTTGGGACAAAAATAAAACATACATACAAAGTGTTTTCCAAAATCATGTCCACCACTTTTGCACCTACTTACATCCTTCCTTATTGTGACTATGATAGTAAGTGTTGAAAGTGTGTTGGTACGTATTCATATTTTGGTAAATATTTGTCTTGATACCCACGTCAAGACATCTCATTGTAGCTAAGGTGTCTCATCACTGATTTCCTCTTGAGTTGTTATGCTACTCGCATCATCCCAATACAATTTTAAAAATTACGTCTTTTTTCTTTGTAAAACTTGATCTAAGTGTCTAGATTGTATGTTTATGTTGCTTGCATGCTATCAACTTCTTGTTATACTTAGACCTTGTTTCTATCCAAACATTTCCTTGAGTTTTGAAAAGTTTCATTGTTACGCTATTTACATCGTGTCAATACTATTTTGATACTAATATCTTGCTTTTCCTAAAGTCTTGATTAACGTATCCAAGTTGTATTGTTATGCTACCCACATCTGTAGCCTCCATTTTTCAAGACTTGGACTTTGTTTGTGTTTGAAAAAGTTTGAGTATACCTTGTTTAGGAATCACTTCAACATCATTTTGATACTTAAGTCTTGTTTATCCCAAACTTGATTTAAGTATTGACGTTGTGTTGTCATTTTTAAACCAAACCACATTTGAGATATAGGGAGTAGTTACTCTTGTGATTGGATTATTGTCTGGAACTTGCTTGTTTATCCTTGGTGTTATTCATTGTACAATTTAGTGTCCTTTTTGATTCCTTGGTTTGTTGTACCTTGATTCTTTGGATTCTTTTTCATTAGTTGTTAGACATTCTTTGTGACCATTTTATAGTCATCACTTTGCTCAATTGTTCCTAGGGTCTTGTTATCCAAATAACTCTCTTGGTTATTTGGACAACTTACGTACATATTCTGGCTCTAAGACCTTCATTGTAGGTTACGCGCACTCCAGCTATCTACTTGGCACATTTCCTTGGCTGCATTTCCTCATGCGCCAAGCGTGCTTTGCTTCTACACTTCTCTCCCTTCCATTTTCCTTTTCCTCTTTGTTCCACTCTTCCCTTATGCACACCTTATGTGTGCCCACCTTCTTCTAGCAGTTCATGCATCTCACGTACACCTTGTAATTACTCCAAAATCTGCTAATTCATTGGCTTTCTTGGGTACCCCACACATTAATTTTTAATATTTGTGCCTTGACCATGTGTTTTCTTCCTTAGGCATTTCTCCCGTGTGTGTCACCTTTACGTGCACCCTCCTTTGTTTTCATCTCATGCTTCATTCTTCCGTGCACATGCCTTCACACCTTCTTCTACACCATTCCATGTCCCATCATCATCTTGAGAAGCTTGAGTGTGATTCACGCAACCAATCAAAGCATTCCAGCTAGGTGCCAAATCCTTGTAACAAATCAATGAATAACACATGGCGAGAAAAAGACAAGTATTTACACAATTGGCGTTCTTCTAACTAATCAACGCGTGCCACTTGTTCGTATGCCCAGATGACTACGAAAAACTTTTGTGATACAAATTTTGTGTCAATGCTTAGATCCTTGCATGCCTTGTCTCATTCGACGATTGCTCACATAGGCTACAATGTTTGATATTCAAATTCAAAATTTTGGCAGATCTGGTAGGTGAGAAATGGGAAAACATCTTTCTGGGAATTGATGAGTATATCTGATTGCTCTAACCACCCGATTTGATCTAATTTTCCCTCCTTCCTTCTCCAACATGCCAAACAAACTTGGGGGAATGCATTTGATAGATTTATAGGTAGATTTATATGCATTGAATGCTTCTTGTTGGTGGTTGTATTTCAAATTCAGTTTTCCCTCTTCTTCTTCCATCGATTCATCTATAAATGTAAGCGTTGGGATCATTATTAATGTTTGACATTTTTATCCTTACACATTCCACTAAGGACTTGATATATTTGTATTTTGAGTTGTAAACCTTTAGATCTAGCTCATGCATGTGGATATCGACCTCCTACGCCATTGTAATAGATTGTGCATCCTTAAAAGTAATAGAAGCATCGTTTTATGGCTATTCTCTACCTTAGCATGTTTATATTCTTCTTTCTTTCCTCCCTCTTGCATTATGTGTTTTTGTGTCACTTTAAATCCCTTGCATCACTCTTTTCTAGTTGTGTTTCATGAAATCAATCGTGGAAATTCTTGTTGGTTTTTTTTTTACACACGCCTAGCCTTCCCTCATGCTTTCTTCTTTGTTTCCTCACTGCAATGGATAGTGTTCACCCCTCTTTTTCTGATGTTATCACCTCCCTTTTAATTTTTTTTTTTCCTAGTAGCCTTCTATCCCTGGTCCTTGGCATTTTTAGCTTAGTTTTCTCTTTCAATATTAGGAGTATCGGTAGTAGTAGGATAGGAATCGGCCTTCTCTAGAGATCTATCTCAAGCGTGAAAGGTCCCACAACTTGGAGATGGTTCCATTTTTGTCTCAAAATATTAGTTCCTTGGAGCTAAGACGAGGGTGTAAGTTTGAATGACTAACAATTTCGGCACGCACGGTGGGATAAGCGGTGAAAGCTTAAATTTCATATTGTTAAGTTCTAGTGTGTGGAATTAGTATTTCCATCCTTTAGATGCTCTTTCAAACACATCTGGTGACTCCCAACATTCTAGATCTCCTATTGTACGGTCCTCCTACATAACCTCCTACATAACCTCTTCCGAGGTGCCAGACAATTCAAGCACTTGTCCTAGTTCATAACAATATGGCATAAGATTTGAAGTGGTGCTTTCTTATAATATGCCTCATAGTCAATATCACCGAGCCATTATGGGTGAGCACATGCCTACTTGATCTAGAATGCTTCTAACTGTGAGCCTTCCATCGGCATAGGGAAGCTCGAGAACAAAAAAATCCATAGGATCCTCACCCGAGGCCAACTTGATATTCTTTTGTGTTGAGTAATTGTGTGCAATCAATCAAACTGTGGATGATGTGAATAGACCACACACCGGGTTTTAGACAACACAAGGTATCGAAGAGGATGCTCAAATATGGTGTGCAAGTTTCAATCCAAGAAACATGAGCGAGACCCTCAAAAGTAAAAGGAATAGCTAAGGAATCCAATAGTAAAAGTTCCCAAGTTCCTACATGTGAGGCTCCATGAAAAATCCTCTTGAAGTGGCACGTTCCCTTCCTTTGGTAGGCCAAGCCTCTGCACCGGCTATGGTACTGTATCTGTACCTGAACAATGAAGAAAGGATGTTTTCATGCCTCAAATGCACAAGTTAGTGGGTCTTCTATTCAACATTGTGGACCAAATGAAGAAGAAAAACATAAATGTCACAATGTGGGATGCCCTAACCATTCCTTCTCAATGCGACTTAATGCACGAAGTGTCGGCTCAACTTCGACGTGTTGACCCCTATATTGAATTCGTGCACTTCTATCAATATCTACCAAGAAGAGGAGAATAAATTAAGTAATTTTTTTAATACCCTACCTTTCTATATGTCCTTAATCATAGGAAAATATCTCATCCATAATTGCATGATTGAGTCGGAGTGCTAGTACTTTTTCACGCCTAAGAAAATGGTTGATGTCTTAGGTCTTAAGTATAGCCCCTTAACAAAAGGAGTCATGTAACTTTATTTTTCAACTATCACTACTCTAGGAATCATCAAGGATCTTAAACTAACCCTCCATGCATGTCCAAGCTTCACAATAACTCAATATGTTTCAATCATTGACCTACCTCCTTTGTTTGCCTTGTGTTTGTCAATAGATTTTATTGCTAAAGTGGGTGGTTACTTGTCTTCTGATTAGTCCCATATGTTACTCAAGACAAGGTATGGTGCCCGGTTTACCATACAATCTGAGCCAATATTTTCCTATCATGTAGAGTCATATGTCCCATCCCTCTCCAAGCCAACTATTTAATCCAAGTAGAACAAGCTTCATTTTCTGAGAGCAGCCTCTTCCACCTTTTATTCATAATCTAGCACTTGATGAATGGGTGGAGAGACACCATATATTTTATCCATATGTTAAATATCTAGAAGCTTATGAAACTAGGCTTGGTACCTACTACATCCTAGAAGAGGAAGTTATGTTGTCATTTGCGCTCAAGCAAAGTGAAGAGAACCTCGGTCTGTGGAAGTTGTACTTTGATGGATCCGTAGTAGAAACGGTGCGGGAGAGCAAGTGTTGTTTTCATTTCCCCTAAGGATGAGGAATTATTATTTTCGCATATGTTGTGCTTTACATGTTCCAATAATGTGGTTAAATATGAGGCATTGGTGCATGGTCTGCTTATCACTAAAAAGAAGAAGATTAAGGCATTGCAGATCTTTGGGGACATAGAATTGGTTATCCATCAGGTCACCAACAAGTTCATGATAAAGAATAAGCTTCTCAAAGCTTATAAACATAGATTTTTGGATGTCCTTGAGATATTTGATGCTCTAAATTTGTAGGTGGTGTCACACAAGATGAATAAGGACACGACCAAATGGTTACACTTGGTTCATAGTTCTCCCCTACTGAGGACTTTGTCAAAGGAAACACTCAGCACATCAAGATGGTTATTAGACCATCCATTCTAGACAACAACATCAGCTGGCAATTTTTTGACAGTGACGCACAGATTGTCAGTTCATCTAGAATGAAGTTGAGTTCTCATCAAGCATGCAAGCTAACTTGCATGATAGCTATGGTGACCAAGTAATTCATCTAAAGACAAATAAGTTACCTAAAGGGTTGGTCACCTTAGAGAAAATGTTTAGCCCTGATCATGAGTTCAAGGGTAAAGAAAAGTATATATGCGTTGGCTAAAAAGATTTGCTCCCAGTCATTATTTCATGTGGAAAGGAGTTACTACTTATTAAATCTTGTGTACATGATGAAAAGTAGGCCTTCATTTCTCTCTATCCAAAATACAATGATATCTTCTCATGGGAGTATAATGACCACAAAGGTTTCCAAGTGTTTCTCAACACTCCATTGATCTTGATCTTGGTATCAATCCCATCGAAAAAACCAACGACAAGTCAACCCAAAGATAGAGCCCCTCATGAGAAAGGAGTTATCCAAACTCATTGAGGCCAAGATAATATTTTCGATCAAGTACTCTACCTAGGTCGTGAATCTAGTTCCGGTGTGCAAGAAGAATGGTGAAATCAAACTTTGTGTTGATTTCAGATATTTGAACAAGGCATCTCTAAAGGATCATTATCATTTTCCTTCTATGGAGCAAATTCTGCAGACTGTGGTTGGGGTGTAAATATTCTCAATGCTAGATAGATACTCTAGCTTCAATCATATCCTATGGTGTTTACAACCAAGTGGGAAATATATGCATATCAGAAGATGCCCTTTGGAATGTTAAATGTAGGCACAACATTTCAGCGCATCATGGATATTACATTCAAAGGATATATCAATGAGTTCATCTTGGTCTACCTTGATGTCATCATAGTCTTATCAAAGAAAATGTGGATCACATGGCACACCTAGAGGAAGTTTTGGGAGACACAAAAATTTTGGGTGTCTCTTAACCTCAAAAATTTTAATTGTTCAGTGGTACAAGGAAAGCTTCCAGGCCATGTGGTCTCAAAATATGACATCGCAATTGATCTCAAGCATGTGGTACCCATCTTGGCCCTCTCCCTGTTAGTGCACAAGAAAGCCTTACAATCCTTCCTTTACAAGATCAACTTTGTTAGGTGATTCATCCTTGACTTTACATGATTGGTAAGGCCCATCACCTGTATGCTCAAAAAGGACTTAGCTTTTAGATGGACATCAAAAGGAAGTTAAATTTTCAATAAAATCAAGCAAGAGATTGCTTGTGCACCAACACTCATCAACCTAGATTATGTTAAGTATTTTATCATTTATGCATATGGTGTTGATGTGAGTGTTGTTGTCATCGTAACACAAGAAAATGAACAAGGGTTAGATCAGCCAATGGCTTTCTTCATCTAGACAATAAAGCATTATGAATTAAGATACAATCACATGGAGAAACATGTCTATGCCATCATGTATGTGCTCAAGAAATTCAAGAGCATGCTCACCACAAATCATATCAAGGTGTTAGTATCCCACTCTTCTGTTAGATACTTCATCATGGGAGCATAAATCGAGAGAAGAGAGTGCGATGGGTAACCAAAATCATGGAGTATGATGTGACTATCAAAGCCAAAAAGCTGGTAAGAGGTAGTGCACTCTGCAAACAACTTGTTGAGGATATGTAGAATTAAAATGGGACCTCATTTTTTTATAAAGATCTCTCGTGCGTAGAACTTGAATGAGATACAAATCCTAGCACGTGTGATTAGATGAAAGACATGATCACATTCCTAACCGAGGGTGCATACCCTCCTAGTTTAAACAAATCAAAGAGAAGGCATCTAATATTGCAATCCATCCCTTATGTGTTGATTGATGGTATTCTCTTCAAAAGGAATCTGGATGGTGTGATTTTAAGGTATATTGATGGTGCACAAATTGAAAAGGTGTTAGCATAATTTCATGATGGATTCTCTGGTGGACACTTATCTACCAAGAATATAGTAATGAAGATCATAATGGAATGTATCTTTTGGCCTACTCTATTTGCATATGCACACAAGTGGGTCACAAAATGCAAGGAATGTGCTTTCTTTGCAGGAAAGAAGATATTGGTCGCTTCCCCTTTGACCAATCCAAGTGGATCAGCCTTTTTACAATGGGGTATTGACTTCATAGGCATGATCAATCCACCTTCAAGCACCAGACACAAGGGGTGCTAGCAACTATGGACTACTTTACGGATGATGGATGAAGCTATCGCACTTAACGAATGAACCAAGTCAAGAATCTATCGGAAGACTTATTCTAACTATTACCCTCAAGGAAATGGTCTAGCAGAGTCAACAAACAAGAACCTAATCAGGATCATGAAGTGCATAATGAACATCAACCAAAGACAATGGAATATAAAGGTCTCGTGTAGGCAAATAGAATTATAGTTCGAAATAAATACGAACTTCCCTTACAATATTTTCTATGGAAAGGAGGATAATATTCCTTTGATTCTTGAGTTGAACTCATTATCACTTGCCCAACAACTAGAATTTGAAGGCACATACCAAAGATAGATCATAATGATAAAGTTGATTAGTCTTTAAGAATTAAGGAATTCTCTCATGATCAAGCTAGCATGAAGATCAGCAAACAACAAAGAGATGGTTTGATAGAAAGGCTAGGCCTCAATTTGGGGACTTGATCTTGAAATGGGATGTTGACAAAGATAAACTAGGGCACTAGTCAAAGTTTGATACACTTTGGAGTGGCCCATACATCATTAGTTCATGCAAGGAGGCTAACTCTTTTGAGTTAACTCATCTTAATGGAGGCGCGTTGAAAATCCAAATAAATGGGATCTATCTCAAACCATTCCATTAAGTTTGTTACATCATTTTTATATATTAGAGTAGTTTCAGTTCCTCCAAGTGTGTTGCATGCACATTGTTTATTTGTACATAGTTCTTTCCTCTAGCGTGATTTTTGTGTGCGCTCTTCTTTTGCTTCCAAGATGTTGGTCATCTAGCAATTTTCAGCGATTTACAGGATTCAAACCATATATATGAAATGATTCAAGTGACTTTAAATGGCAGTTCTTCAAAGTTGTAGATCAGAATTTCATTATTACACATTAGATTTCATGCCCAATGGATGTTATAGGCTATTGATCTCCTTCATCTAGCAGGCATATGGCCCCGAAAGTTTCCAAAACTGTTATCCAAATAACTCTCCTAGTTATTTAAATAACTTACGTATATATTCTAGCTACGAGACCTTCATTCTAGGTTTTGCACACTCCAGCTATCTACTTGGAACATTTCCTTGGTTGTTTTTTCTTCGCATGCCAAGCGCGCTTTACTTCTAAACTTCTCTCCCTTCCATTTTACTTTTCCTTTTTGTTCCACTCTTCCCTTGTGTGCACCTTATATGCACCCATCTTCTTCCATCAGTTCATGCATCTCACCTATGCCTTGCACTTGCTCCAAAATCAGCTAATTCATTGGCCCTCTTACACACCTCGTATATTACTTTGTAATAGTTGTGCATTAATGGCGTGTTTTCTTCCTTGGGCATTTCTCCCATTTCACCCGTGCGTGTCACCTTTGTGTGTGACCCTCCTCTATTTTCCTTTTGTGCTTCAATATTCCACATGCATGCCTTCACACCTTCTTCTACATAATTTTGTGCCACGTCATCATCTAAGAAGCTTGAGAGTGCTTCACACAACCAATCAAAATGTGCCAGTGGGAACCAAAATCTTGCAACAAATCAATGAATGAAACATGGCGAGAAAAGTACAAAGCATTTGCATAGTTGGCCATCCTTCTAACTAATTAGCATGCACCATGTGTTTGGCATGCCCAGGAAGCTCTAAAAACTTCGACAGATCCACAACTTTTGTATCTATTCTCAAATCCCTACAATCCTTATCTCATTTAATAGCTACCGCGTAGGCTACGGTGTTTGATATTCAAATTCAAATTTTTGGTGGATCTGGTAGATGAGAAATGGGAAAAAGTCTTTTTGGGCATTGATGAATAGATATGATTGCTCTAACCACCCAATTTGATTTGATCTTCCCTCCTTCCTTCTCCAACATGCAAAATAAACTTGGGGGAATTCATTTGAAATATTTGTAGGAAGATTTGTAGGCATTAAATGCTTCTTATTGGTGGTTGTGTTTCAAATTAGGGTTTTCCCTCCTTCTCCTCTTCTTCTTCTATCGATTCATCTATAAATGTAAGAGTTGGGCTCATTATTAATGTTGGACATTTAAGATCCTTACGCATTATACTAAGGACTTCATATATTTGTATTTTGAGTTTCAAACCTCTAGATATGCCTCGTGTATGTGGATACCAGCCTCCTACGCCATTGTAACAAACTATGCATCCTTGAAATTAATAGAAGCATCATTTTGAGGCTATTCTCTACCTTAGCTTGTTTATATTCTTATTTCTTTCCTCCCTCTTACATTGTGTGTTTGTTGTGTCACTTTAAATCCACTACATCACTCTTTTCTAGTTGTGTTTTATGAAATTGATTGTGTAAATGTTTGTTGGTTTGTGTTACACATGCCTAGCCTCCCCTCATGATTTCTCCTTCATTTTCACTCAGAACATATAGTGTTCATCCCTCTTTTTCTGGTGTTATCACCTCCCTTTTAATTTTTTTCTATTATCCTTCTATCCCTGGTCCCTTGGCATTTTTAGCTTAGTTTTCCCTTCCAGTATTAGGAGTAGTAGTAGCAGTAGAAATAGATAGAGGACCCGGCCTTCTCCAGAGATCTGTATCAAGCACGCAAGGTCCCATAACTTGGTGTTTCATTTTTATCTCAAACATCTCGGTTCCTTGGAGCTGAGATGCGGGTGTAAGTTTGATCGACAAATAATTTCTTATAATATTTATACACATCTATTACTCTTAGTGAAACATTATGCGTTATGCCTACTATTACAAGAATGGGGCACCGAAAATTAGGGTCTAATCCTTTTGTAAATGATAAATTGAACCCTTTGTTTGAAGACGATACCATGGTAGACCATAGTGGTGATGAGGGGAACTATCCTTGGGATGAATTTGAATTTAATCCCACCCACATAGATAACTTCCTCTTTCAGAATAGAAATGAAGTCCTAGTGTGTGTTGTAGAATTGGGGAAAAACTTCCACCTACATTTGATCACACTCTCCTCACAAACATGGTTCATGGAGATGAAGAAGTAGAACATCCCCTTAGAACTGTTGATGAAATGTTAAACCATAGAAATGAATTCCTAGTGTGTACTGTAGAATTGGGGGAAAAATTGCCACCTACATTTGATCACATTCTCCTCACGAACATGGTTCATGGAGATGAAGAAGTATAACGTCCCCTTAGAACCATTGATGAAATGTTAAACCATGAATTTTCTTCTACTGGTAATGAAATGACAATTAAGATCCTTCTAAAAAAATAATGGTCGTCATATACCTATTGTTAAGATTAACTGTGATGGAAACATAGAACATGAAGACCATGAACAACCACCTCCTCATGAAACTCATGAAGAAAACCCAAACGGAAAGATCATGGTACAACAACAATTGTAAGATATTAGTCTCCAATTGCTAAGTTTATCTTCTCATGTCCATAAAAATTCAGAAGTATTTAAAACTCCACATCAAGAAAAGCCTAGAGCTATGTATCATGAATATTATACTAAGCCTCCTTGACAATAGAAACCAAAAGATATGTACCATGAGTTATATATGATGATAACAAAATCAATAAAACCTTCAAGGATAACCATATGTATATGTATGCCTCACCTACGCGAGGAAAAATATTTGATCAAGAATGGAAGTCCATGAAGAACACCCTTAGCATGTTGCAAGAAACTAACGTGGTTCATAGTAAAAAGTATCAATTTGAAGAACTATGCCCATATCCCTTTGATAAAGCAATGTTAAGAACACCTTTCCCTCCTTGTTTCGATTGTCCAAATTTTGATAAATACAAGGGTAAAGGTGATCTACATGATCACATTAAAGACTTATTTATGGCATGTCAAGAGGTTTCCTATAGCGACAACTATCTTATCTACATATTCCCACAGATTCTTGGGGGAAAAGCGTTAGAATGGTTCCTCCACCTACCTAAAGGGTCCATTATCACATGGGCTGAATTAGCATAAATTTTTGTATGTCATTTTTCATTCAACATGGAAAGTGATGTTACCATGTTAGACCTATGTAATGCGAAACAACAAAATAATGAGAACTTCACTAGTTTCTTATAGAGATGGAAAGGGTTAGCTAGTTGCTTCCCTTTCTCAATACTAGAGAAACAACTGGTTAGAATTTTTGTACCTAACTTATACAATGAAATAGCTTTTCACCTACATATGCACTATGTGAATACTTTCAAGGAGGTTATCGAAAAATTTAGTCAAATAGAAAAGGTGTTGTTAGCCAAAGGGACTCTAAATCCCTTTTCACAAGAACATCACAAATCCAAACCTATAGATAAAACTAAGTTCTTTCAAAACAAGAATAAAAATGTTGTAGGTGATGGAATAACTAATAATAAACATGTGCATTCCATTCAAAATAAGGCTCCATTGAAGCTTACTAAAGGACCTGTGGTATCTAAATTTAAACGTCGTGTGTTTACCCCTCTCATGATTATTTTTCATCTATATTGAAACAATTAGACACTGTAAACATGGTCACGTACCCTAACATTGTACCCTTTATAGATGATGTAGTAAAACCGACATGGTATCGAGACCATGAATTTTGTGCATATCATCATGTTAAGGGACATAACACTGATAAATGTTTGAAGCTTAAACACTTCATACAAGATCTCATTGATAATGGAGAGGTTGAAATGGACTCACCTGGACCTAAAAATATTCCAATGTATAGTTGGGGATATACAAAGAGCCATTTCCTAAGCATAATAAAGGGTAGAAAAATTGGATCAAGGTTAGTCTTCCCAAAATAAAAGTTCCAACTATTTTGATGAGTCTTCTAATCCATTTGACTTCCTAATTGGTTGTGCTTACCCACCTATTGACAATTTTATCACTATCAAGATCAAAGCAAGAGAGTTTGTTGTGGTAACATGACAATCTTGCCTTGTTATTCCATAACCTCCTTGGCCTACCCCTCAAGATAATCATTATGACATTTTAGAACAGCTTGAGAAAACCACTACTAAGATTTCGATCTTAGATATTCTCAAAATATCTAATGTACATAAGGATATTCTTTGTAAAACACTCCAAGGGTCAAGAGTTTCAACTGATATAGATCCTATGCACTTCCAAGCCTTGGTTGCGTAGATTGCTCCTTCGGAACACATCACTTTCAGTCAACATGAAATCCCAAGTGATGATCATACACACAACCTACCCTTGTATATTGAGGTTATTGTCAACCATAAAAATATTAAAAGAGTGCTTGTGGAAAAAGATCAAGCCTAAATATTTTCACTTTGAAGTTGGTTAAGCAAACTAGGCCACACTGATGTTGATATGGAGCCTAAATTTATTACTATCAAGGCTTATGACAATGAAGAGTGACAATTAGTCAGTGGTATGATCTCCTTTCCTATGGGAGTTGGACCTACTAATCATGATACTCGGTTCCATGTCTTGTACTTGGACCTTCCTTATAACATGCTCCTTGGTCGCCCATGGATTCATGTCATGCAAGTTGTACCTTCCACCTATCATCAATGTCTTAAATTATGTTATGAAGGAAAAATTATTACCATTCAAGGATATCCCCAACCATTTTCCCATTACAAAGCGTTTTCAGGTTATTTCCCTTCTACATATGATTTTCCTTTAACCAAAATAGCTATTTAGACTCAATAAGAGGCTCTCACCTCTGTATTTCCCTCATGATCATGGTGCTTCTACATCAATCTCTCCCTTTGCCTCATGGAATATGAAAATCCTTATAAGCTGGTTCTGAGAGAATATAATCTCCAATAGGCCCTCCTAATTTTTGATCTACCCTTATCACCCAAAACATGTGGTAGATCATATAACAAGTATCAACACTCCCGAGAGCACTATAACATTGAAACTTTCACTCTTGGTGGTCTCTTAGAAGATGAAAATTTACTTGAAACTTCTACACTTCAGTCTCTTACTGATGAGATGGCTTCATGCTATCAATCACCTAAGTATGTTATCCCCAATAAAATGATGTATGTTATGGGATATCAAGGCTATGGGTGTGGTACCAATGAACAAGGTGTGTGGGAACCTCTTCGACACCCCATCATAAGGTTTGTAAGTATGGTATTGGTATCGACCATATGGGTCCAATCCTCCGGAGGTCTATGCTACCTCTTATGAATGGGACTAATTATGATAGCGAGATAGATTCCCAATATAGTCTCTACAATAAAATTTCCTCCATGAACCTATTTTTTGAAATGGCTATCCTAACCATAACCCCTACCATTCCTAAATTAAACATTGTTTACCCTTCCCTTGTCAACTAGGACCAACAACATCATGTACCAATCGACTTCTTTGAGAATGATGAAGCAATTGGTGAGTTTATGGGTCTCTGTGATGACATTCCAATTGGTGACCACAAGAAAGGATTCTCCATCAATCTCAATGCCTACATGTACTTCAAGGAGGAGGTTGAGTTTTGTGGCCATCAAAAATATCTTCAAAAAATCCTTGTATAAATAAAAGTTTAAGTCCTATAGTGAAAACCTTTTTGAGGTGTTGGCGGACAAACAAATGGAAAAATCAATAGACATAAAATATGACCGGACTAAGGGCTAAAATATGATCCATATGCTCTTAAAAGAATATCTTGATCTCCCCCAATCCTACACATATGGAGGAAGAGTCCAAGTTGTTAGTGGAGGAGACTATAGATGTGAATATTGGAATAGAAGATAAAACTAGAATGGTTAAGTTAGGAGCTTCACTCTCAACCAAGAATAGAAAACCTTCATCATGCTTCTTCAGAATTCTCAAATATATTGTCCTATACATACATGTCAAGCTTGGATCCATCATTGGTAGTGCATAACTTAGTTGTGCATGAATCAACAAATCCCATCAAGTAGAAGATTCAAAAGATGCATCCTTGTGTTACACTCTTGGTTAAGGAAGAACTTGAGAAATTATTGGCAGTAGGCTTCATCAAGCCTATTGATTATTTTGAATCAATTTCCAATATAGTACATGTATAGAAAAAACCCATCGATATTAGAATCTATATTTATTTCAGAGATATAAATAAAGTGTTTCTCAAGGATGATTTTACTCTTCCTAACTCGACATGATTGTTGATTCAACTGAAAGTTATGAAATGTTGTCCCTCATGGATGGCTTTTTAGGATATGATTAGATAAAAAATTTAGAATACGATCAACGCAAGACTTATTTTAAATCCCCTTGAGGGAAATTCTAGTATCAAGTCATGCCCTTTGGCCTCAAGAATGCAAGTGCAACATATCAATGGGCTATGACTATCATCTTTCATGATATGCTAAATGATATAATGGAAGACTATGTAGATGACATCTTGGGAAAATCCAGGACTAGAGAGGATCATCCAGATATTCTCTAGTGTATCTTTCAATGTCTTAGGGATTATAAAGTCAGACTTAACCCAAATAAGTGTGTCTTTGGGGTGCTATCAAGAAAATTGTTAGGATTTATTATGTCAAGAAGAGGAATTGAGGTGGACCCAGAAAAGGTCACAACAATCACAAAAATGCCACCTCTTAAAAATATCAAGCAGTTGTATAGCTTACAAGGAAATATCCAAGCTATACATAGGTTTATCTCTCAGTTGGCTGATAAGTGTCACTCTTTTATGCATCTTCTTAAGAAAGATGTCAATTTCCATTAGGGTCCGAACAATGCAAGTGTTTCCTTTCTTAAATAATATTTTTCTAAACCCCTTGTAATCATAACGCCTACCTCAAAGTAACCATTGTTATTATACATCTCAGCTACCCAATTTGCTATAGCTACGTTGCTTTAGCTCAATATTATCAGAATGAGAAAGAGAAAGTTGTCTACTATCTCAGCCACACTTGTAGACAACAAAATATGGTATCAATACCCTTGATTGCTCATGTGCGCATCTTTCACCATGGTCCTATCTAGAATCTTTTAATTTAATCTTTTTCTTTTATTTAAATTCCCATATATTATTCTAACATTTTTAACATTTAATTAATATTCATTAATTGCCTTAATTAATATCCATTAGATAATTACCTTTAATTATCTTTCCTTTTATAATGATTTTATCTGTAACCACCTAAATCCACATCCCTATGCTTTTGTAGCTTTTATCTAACCCATCTTTATCTCCTAAATATTCATGACACTTCCCTAGGAAACCCTTACCCGCCTACATGCTTTAAAGCACTTATCCCAATCCCTAAAAGCCCCATATCTCAAATAAATCAATCATTCACCACTCTTAGAAATGGTTAACCTTAGTTGGAGGTGACCCATTCGGGTCATCGTCAACCCTATAAAATTGATTTCACCCCCTTCCAAAAATGAGACACAACCAAAGCTTTCTTGTACTATACAAACGTATATTAAAATTTAAGCATTCTTGCAGCTATGTCATCCCCTCCGGGAGTCCATTGAAGCTTATCTTTCATCACTTACAGAGAATTTGAGAGTTTTAATTATTTTCTTGTTATTTCATGTTATCATATGTTATTTTTGTTATTATCTATTAGAATTTAATGTCTTGCAAATTAAACATCGTAATTCCATCCTTAGCTTATTCTTCCAATCATTCTAATTACAAGTTTCTCATTCATCTCATATACCTTTGGCTTTATTTTGCACTACCAGGTCACCACCAACCCAATCTGTGTGTCATCATACTTCTTGTATCCATATCCCTCTCAGTGTCTCGATTTTGTTATGTTATTGTTTCCAGTTCTCATATCGCCATCATAATTATTTGTCACCCAAAATTGTTTTGTCTACACTCCAGTCACCACCAACCCAAGATCACTGGTCACATTTACTCCACCCGGATCATCTCCAACCCAATCATGTGTCATCATACTTCCTGTTTCCATATCCCTTTGAGTGTTTGCTTCCATTTTGTATTCTTGTTTCTAGTTATCGATCATCATCTTGATTCTTTGTCACCCCAAACTGCATTCTATCTACACTCCAGGTCATCACCAACCAAGTCTAGTCATCATCAACCTGAGTCCTATTTTTCATCCAATCTATAATAATCCTTGTTTCTTTCCATCCTCTTTGATTTTCTCTCTTACATATACTTCTATAGGTTATTTCCAGTGTTCACAAGCTTCTGTGATCACCTTATTTGCATTTGAATCCTTCTAGATATAAGTTTCCATCTTGTTATCTATACCCATCTACTCATCTCACCATCAACCTACCCCTCTGCAAAGCATGGGTCATCGTTGACCCGGCTAGGTATAATTTCCTTTTTTAATTCAGATCAAATCATTACTTTTCATCCATTTTTGTCATTTCCAGATTCTGTTATGTATCATTTTCTACATGTTATCCAATTATCTATCATTTACTTCACTTTCTTTTATCAAACGGGGGTTGACATCTACATAAGGAAGTTAACACTTCTAGGAATTGACTTCGTCGGGCAACCCCTCATCTACCATCTAATCCATTTTCCTCTTAGTTACCTTTGTTTTGTAGGTTCATCAGATTTGCAGTGAGGTCATCCACTTTGTGCTCGTCCATTTGCATCCATCATACTTCAAGGTACCTTAAACCCTTGCATTTTGGAGTTGTTTGGATTTCTTTAGTATATATTTCACTAATTTGAAAAAGAATGAGAAATTGGATCAAAATTATAGAACACCTAGTGGGACCACCCCTTTAGGTGAGTCTCTTGCATTTTCTTTCATTTTCCTATTTTCCACTAACATTGTAGTAGAATTTTTTTCTTTTGCTTGTTCATGTTGGCTTCTGGACTTTCTTGGATCACTCTTTTCTTACTTTAAAGATCATATAAAAGGAAAATCATTCTCCAGTGCGCTTATTTTTGTTTTATTTTCTCCTTTTTACATTGCATTTTCCCTTTCTTGTTTGTTTTTCCTCATCAAACTTTCACATTTGGATTTGGCTTAAAAAGAACCTTTTACATCCTTGTTTGTTCATCTAACTAAGTAGGTTGCATGGTGTTATGGTCACGTTATAAATCTTGCATAGAATCAAGCCTCGCATACCTTCGGGTATGTCGAGGACTTCCCAACCAAAAGCGCCTAAAACTAGACTTAGACTAGATACCCTCATTATCCACCTTTTCTTCCTCTCACATTTATTAATTAATCCTGATAATTAAAAACTTTTTAATTAATTTGTTTTTCAAACAAATATTTTCCCATTTTATGCCTATTAATATCCCTTCTCAAGACCAAACAATGCAAAAATTTAATATATCCAATGATCTTCCTTTCTCCAATGATCTTGAGATTATGCATTGGATTTCTCAACCTTGTGAAGACAACATCATTCAAATCAATCCCCCTTTTGAAATTGGTTCTCATATCTCCCCTCAGTCTATTTCCCCTCAACTGACCACACCTCCATCTCCTGCTCCTTTAGAAATTTTTGGGCCTCCTTCTAGCCCCATTTATGACTTCCAATTTTGTATATCTCCCATGATCTCTCAATCCTATCAATCTACTCCATTTGTGGATCTTATTCCATCACCTCATATCAACACTATCCCTACTTCATCCGATATTATCACTAGAATGCCTATCCAACCATCCCAATATACTAACATTCCTACTTCTCATATACCTCAATAATCAAATATTTCCATCCAATCCCAACCATCCTATCATGTTATTACTTTCTAACATCATACGTTCTCCCAACCAATCCACTCTTCACCACTTAATTGTACTCCCTCTTATCAAACACTCCCTTCAACTTCAACATACCCCTAAGCTTCTTTACATCCTTATTCATCCACTTCTCATGTTGTGCAGCCACAACTACCCACCTCATACATGTTGCCTTCACACAAAACTTTTATACCATCTTCTAATTATACCCCCTTAGGGGAATCTTACAATTCAATATTTGATAAGTTGGTATTGTCTTACCTCCTCATACATCCTCCCATCCGGCCTATTGATAACTCACACTCCAAACCCGCTTGGTATCATGAGGGTCACTACTGTAAATATCATTGAGTCCTATGTCACCACATTGAAAAGTGTCATTCTTTCAAAGATCATGTTCAACAACTTAAAAATTAGGTAGATCTCCATATAGAAAATTCAGCCTTATCTCTTAGCCAACCCCTTGACATCTTCGAACAGCCCTTTCCTAGTCCACCATTGGAAAATCAAATTCCATCTTCCACATCTTACAAATTTAACCCTTATGCAGTCAATACTATACATTAAACATCTCCATTATTTCTTATCTCATCTACCTCATCATCTACCCCTACCTTAGATATTGTGCCTATGACTTCTTCAATATCTAGCCCCACAAATACATCAACCATATCCATGACTACCACACCTATTATATTTAATTATACCACTTGTTCTACATCTACACATATTCCTACCTTTACTACATCCACATCGAATTTGAATATACCTTCCACTTCATCCACATATATCATGCCCTAAGCTATCTGTTCTAACCCCTTATCCACATCTACATCAAACACACGTATCACTATATCACTTACATCCCTAAACATCCCAATTATACTCATCTCTCCATCAATCCCAACTACCCCTATATCTACAACATCAGTAAACTAACTTACATCTACCTTGACATCTTCATCACATATTACTATATCCTTGCATATGGCCACATCACATATTTTATCCCAATCTTCTACACTTAATCCTTCAACATCTACCATTTCCACATCTATACCCACCACCACACCAATCACATATTCTCAATTTGAAAACATATCAATGATACCCCTTGAAAAATTTATCACACAAACTCCCCACCTAAGACAAACACAAAGGATATTCATGTCTCCTCTATAAAACCAACCATTTCCACATTAACCAATCTAAAATCTACACAATCCACATCTACACCCACCATTAATCTCACACTTAAATTCATTCCACCCTTACCTATTATACCATCCATAGAATCAATCCCACCCTTTCTATGTTACTATCGGCACCAATCACATCAACTATCATGACTACATCAAATTCATCTTCTCCTCCTACATTTTTTTCATCGTTTGAAGATTTTGTGAAATTACTCCAACTTGCTTTGACTTCAAATGATCCTTACAATCAGAAACTCCCACATCATCTTTAGACATTATCAAACAATAATTACTTTTTTTTCGTCAATATCCACCTCTGCACCACAACCTTCGAATCCTCTAGTTGATATTATTTTCATCCCTGCCAAGGGTAAACCTTCTTGATCAAAATCTAAGACTCTTAGTAAACATCCTCAAAGGTCTTTCATGTATCCTCATAAGAAGTTAGGTCTTACCTCTTCTTAGCAATCCAATGTTACAACATCCATCCTAGGAGCACCCCCATTTGTTTTTAGGTTAGGCCTTCCATCTAAGACATCCCCCAATGATCAATCCAAATCCAAAATGTTGGGCCAAAAACTGAATAATTCCCAAGGAAGAATTCGGTGCATGCAGGAAGCAATAAATAAGGAAAGCACTCGGGAAAAAGTGTGCAAGGGAAAGGTACGTAGTAGAAGAAGTTGGTGCACGTGGGAGTAGGAAGGTTTCAGGACTTTGTAACATCCCCATTTAAGAACATTAGAACAAGTAATTTTTTTTTTTTGATAAATGCTTCCTAGTTCTAAATACATAATTTAGAACTCACAAATCAAAACAACCATTCTTATAATAGATAACCATATGCAACTGTAATGACTCGGAGTACCTCCGATCTATTCATTCCATGACTCAGTAATCTACCAATCTATTCATGAGTATCAAAGAGTTGGCATTTTTATTTTAACACATCACTCTTGCGGTTCTCTTCCCTAATCTGGGAATTAGAATGCTCTGTCCAAGGAACCTATCTGAATAATTGTTACCATTATTCATCGGCATCTCGTCCCTTAGACTAGGTGACATAGGACAACGCAATCAGCAGCTTGCGATACTTTGGCCAAAGATTTGAAACATACTGCTTATGTCTCGTATTCCTTGACGGCATACTCGTCATTCTGGAATACATCCTTCACCCCATTCCTATGTTATGTAGAATGTCTTATACTAACTTCTGTCAGTCTCTCCTACCCCAAGTTATTCACTCAGGAACGGATTAGTAATATGACAACGTTATAGGGATGCTCCCGAGGACTAGGGATACGCTGACATACTGGGTCAACCCTAGTTAACCCAGTGTGTCAAGATACCCCGAGTCTCCTAGGGCAGCCTTATAACATGACCATGTTCCTAATCAGTCCCAGAGTAAAACTTGTTTGAGTTTAAGGTGTAAATCTTAACGATCAATGCAAAGGGTGTCACCATAAGTCACCTGTATTGTTGTATCTTTGAGAAGATCCTAATCTTCTCGAAGGTACAACCCTGTAGTTGACTTGTGCCATCAACCTTCAAATCCACCTCGAAAAGATCTACTCATTTATAAGGTGTTACATACGTTGAGTTAAAGTTAAACTTTAAGACGCTCCTTTTAGGGTAGTCTTTTCCCAACCCCTGGGTTCCTCACCTTAGAATTACCTTTCTCAATAAAACCCATTACGCAAAGAGAAGTTATTAAGAATCGTGGTCTCATCAAGGAGTTCATCGAAAAATAGTAATCTAAATCAACGAAACTGGGCAATAGCCCTAAATCTTCACATAAGGTTGCTAACCATACCCTTTTAGGTTTATATCAGTTCTCATAACTGAAATATATCTTACTTATTAGAATTGAGATATAGTGGTTAAAAATCCAATTAAACGTTGTCTTGACTTAGATCAAGACTAGGAAGTAATAATTTATTCAGCCCGTTTAGCTTCCTGTTGAGGTTTATTTTAACCTTAGCTTCTCGAAAGACAGTGATCTAATTTCCAATTTAGCTTTAGATAGAACATAACAGATCTACTAAACATTCACAAGTATTCAGTCACATAATCTTTTCAAAGCTTACTTAGAGAATCCCAAATGTCTCCAAGGTATACAATAATAACAATGCTCTTTAAAATCATTCGAACCGAAGAAGTTCAATCCATCAAGATACGAATGCAAACACATAAGTAACAAATACCTCATTTCATTCATTTCTAAGCTAATCAAATACATTTTATGCATTCAGCATATTGGATACAATACTCAACAGCAAAAGAACATCTTTCTTCAAGTAGTACATTTAGAGAATCAAATTGGAATTCATCATAAAACCAAATTAAATGATCTGAACATCATATCAGATCTACGTGTCTTTACCACTTACAAGAACCATCTCGCAAAAATTTTCAACACAGTCAATTCGGTGAACCGAGCATGATAAGCACTAATTCTTAAAACAATTGCAATCCACCAATTGTTCTCATTAAACAACCTGTTTAAATGAAATCATTTATTCACATACCAAACTTAAATCAAGGCTAATCATCCGATATGTTAGAGACTAAAAACATATGAATACAATCATTCTAAAGACAAAGAAACTCCTTCAAGATTGTTTCAAACAATTTCTCAAAGGTAGTTAAAACATTCAACAAGCTCACTGTCTTAATTCTTTTATCATCATAACACATTTCAATGGTATTGACAAGTATACCCATTTATACAGCAACACACATTTTATACCAGTCTCTCCATACAATACCACAGTTTATTCTTGTTATGCCCATACCGTAGAGATCGCAAAAGGATGCAAGAAGAAAGCACACAAGTTTTCCTGTCTAGGAGAGAGAGGATTTTCCTATTCCACTTACTATATACATCAACATATAAATTACAGTCAAGAAGAAAGAACAGAGTCCATCAGAATCCTAAATCAATAACATTCTGGACTGTACCGACTCCTTTAGTTTAATACATATATATTTACGCCTGCGACTAAACAGTCGTGATTACCAGAAGAACTACAGTTCCATCTAAATCCAAATATAAAAGTCACCTGTAGCTACTAAGTGATTCAAGAGCTTTCACGCCAAGCAACAGAAAATAATCCAACCATGAAAGACTCAACAAATCTTTTCTCTATCATTTATCAACATGAGAATACCCAACGCCATCGCCTGACATGGTACAGCTAAGAGCTCTTTGTTTCAGTCAAACTTGAGACAAGATAACATTAAAACAAATAACATTTCCATATGCAAATATAGTGACATTCACGCAGAGTCGAAACACAATATGCACAGCTTCATTCAACTAATCAAATCCCTACGATTATACAGCAAGGGTGTAAATTAGAAGCCATTTTCAAGAAGAATAATCACAACCAGGTCTTCACAGGAGCCAAATTCCATACCAATAAATTTCCTCAAAGTTTCATCTGAAGTCGAGTTACTACAAAATATAACAGGGTATCAACAAAGTCGAGTTGATAAAGAAACCCCATCCCTTAATTCCTCAGAATCGAACTGAACATAACACAACAATATTAAGAAAGAGTCAAAACGATATGCATGCTCAGCGAGGGCTCAAATTGAGAAATGAGCCAACACGCAGCATATCATGGACTCCAACAGTGCCAAATCCAACCAATACTTATAACCAAGGTTTCAATTGAAGTTGAATTCATATGACAACAATTCAAGAATCCTAAAAGTACTCACAGCAAAACTTCTACAGAAGTTAAAACATAAATTACCTTTCAATGACTCCATCGAAGTCAATAACATTTAGTATTCTTAACAAAACAACAAAGCATTCATAACCAAGCTTAGACAGAAGTTTGAAATACTAGATACATTTCAAGGACTCTCACTGAGTCAATACCAACCGTATTCACAACTGAGCTTACACAGAAGTAGAAACACCAGTTACATTTCAAGGACTTCAACAGACTCAGAATCAATGAGTATCCACAACAAGCTTCCGCAGAAGTCATAACATACCACCCATTTCAAGGATTCCAACAAAATTCACAATAAAACTTCTTACCGAAGTCGAAACATTAATTACGTTTCAAGGACTCAAAAGGAGTCGAACCCATATAGTATTCTCAATTAAACTTCTACAGAAGTCAAAAATACTATCTATTCAAGGATTCCAACAATATCAATTTCAACAAGTGTAAATAGCAAGGCTTCGACTGAAGTCGATATCAAACAAGAAAACATTTCATGGACTCCAACAGAGTCTGTTTCATACATTATCCTTGCAAGCATTTCTTCGGAATCTACCAAAATGCAAAACACAGCATGATAATTCAACAACACGAAACCAAATGTACACCCAGCAAGGAATCAACTGAATAGTCGAGCCAGCATGAAAACACAGCAAGATACTTCATACATTGCTACCATAAAAACCAACTGAACCAAAAATCATCTGAACAGAGTTGTTCTAATGAAATCATTTGAAGGAAAGCAAGATTTTTAAAAGTTAGGGCCTAACATGCCTGGTAATGTTGCTTAAAAATCTGAAGAAGACCTCTGAATGTGCTCGAGCCTTCTTCTCCTCTTCCACGATAGATTCAACAACAATAATTTGTTACTATCATGTCTTATAAACTTTCCCCGACAGAGAAAAGAGCTAGATAATCTCATAGTTGCCATGCAACACATAGTAGACTGGTTCGAAGAACCAGTGATCAAACAGAGAGAAAAACGGAGTGAATGGAAAACCAAAATACCAACAAATTTTCCATTTGCATGCCTTCCCAAGCAATCCGCGCTCGGGAACCGAAGTTCATCAATGACATTAACTCCAACATTCCCGCCTAACCTCCATTGCCACCGACCGCCATAGTTGGCGATGGACAAAAACAAACCAAAGACCATTTCCAGATTTGGTGACTCTGCCACGTCGGTCTCGATGGCCATTTGAAATCTCCACTAAATCCCTTGTCCTTCATGCTTATCCCCTTCATTTAATGCCATAGAAACTACCACCCATGGCTCGCACCCCTTCATAGGTCCCCCTTCATCCATGGTCATTAGTTAGGTTAGAAACATAGGTTAGATCTTAAGGTGATACTTAGTCTAACTTCCTTAGTGCTAGGTCGCTAACCTTAGAAACATTTAGCTTATAGTTTAGGGCTAGGTTAGATTAGCACTAATCCAACCCATAGGTTATAGTTTAGGTTTAGGTTATTAACCTTAATAAATCCAGTCTAGGTCTAACAAATAGAATCATTCAGTATAAGAACCAACAGATATACATTCCCGAAATGGATTCAATCCAGCATTGATAATAAGCTAGCAATATATATACCAGAATTTATTACCTGGCTCAAGGTCTAGACCTTCCTGATATTACGATATCGGGAACCAATTCATTTAACAAGATCAGCCTGAGTTAACTCCTGAATTTCTCATTCAACACATTCAGACCTTGCAACCTTCGTAAGGTCTATAATTTTTGTTCATCCAGAATAAACTTAAAACATCTCTTGGATCAATGCAACTGATCCAAGGCTGAGTCATAAAGATGGGTAAATCCACAATTCACCCCGAAATCAGATTAAACTCAGGTGCTAAAAATGAAAGAAATAAAAGAGTCCAAGCATATCCTGACTCAGTCAAAGATCTTCAAGAGCAAAGAAGATACAATCCATATCAAGCATGACTTCACAATCAAAGGAACACATCCTTTTACAGAAGAAATCATATATCAACACTTGAATGCTCAGGAGGAAGTAACAATAGTTCAGGGTGTTACAGACTTAGCCATATTTTGAAGAAGAATTCACATGAGAAACATGTGAAAATACCAAGTAGGCATGTTGAATGGATAAGGTTCCATCCTGGAGCCTTGGAGGTCAAGAAAAGAATATTCCACGTAAGGGATATTCCCAGGATGATCATTACAGGTAGTGGAGGCATTTGTAAGCTGGCATAGGCATTTGACCATGGAGGACCACACTTCCACTTGGCATGTGATCTATTCATGAAGGAAACCAAGGTGGTGCATCCAAATCCTATTTAAAGGAGTGCTTGGGTTTGAAATAGAGGAAGAGGAGAGTGATAATGAAGTGTTGGGGAAATGAAGGGTTAAAGAGGGTTTTAAGTAGTAACAAGGTGTTGTAGAAATACTTGCAAGGATGTTATTGAGCATATATGCATGGGTTTTGGTATGAAAAAGGGTTGTAATGGGTAGAATAGCTAATAACTCTCTGTATAGTATTTTTGGAGGGTTTAAGATAATATTCCTTGATGTATTCGGTCTATATGACCCTTATGATGTAATGAGGCCATTGTAAATGTTTATAAATCAATATATGTGTGTGATTTTGGTTATTCATGTTCTTAAGTGTAAACCCTTGTGTTCTTCATATTATTTTGGGTCAGATCTAGTTTCATTATGCTTATTTACAATGTTCATTTCCATTTATGATGCATCTATGCACAAATCTATTGTCTGTATCTTTTGTTTTTGAGTGAATGTCTATGTTTCCATTCTTGCAACTCATTCTCCATTAATGGCATACCATTCTCGCGAATCTCACATAAAGGAGGGGCTCGAACCCATGCACACCTTAGGTGAATGCCTAGTGCATGCTTGGTGATAGGTCTATGCACTTGGGGTAGAAAGAAGGTATATGAAGAAATGGCTACAAAACAATCTAATCCTCCTCCTAAATTTTATTCCTCTTCTAAGACATCTAATTTACCCATCCAATATACATCCACTTCTTCCCCTAAATCTTAGTCAAAATATCCTATCGAAACTCACAAGGGATACCTTTCTCCCAACACTTTGATCAGGTCCTACACAAAGATCCTTAGACATTTAATCCAAAAATATGCCATCACTCTTCCACTTATCAAGGCCTTTGACCCAAATAGTAAGAATCCCTCATGGTTTGATCCCAATCACATTTTTTCCTATCATCGCACTTCATGTCATGACACTAAACATTATAAGGCCATCCAAACCATCATCCATGATCTTGTTGAGGAATATGACCTCTAAATCTAAGAGGATCTTCCTTCTCCATCTACCACACCAATCTAGATCCTACATCCCCATCCATCAAAAATTTTGGTCTTCTCCTCTATCCACATCAACCCTTATCATCTCTCCCCCACATTTCATTCCTCCTAAAGAGGGTCCTCCCTTATTCATTGATATTGTTTGTCTTACCAATCACCCTTATGATCCCCAACCATCTATCCAATCCAAATCCAAAGTTGTCATCAACATTCCCTCTAATAAGCCCATCAAATGTCCTTCGACATCCACTATCTCATCTACATCTAAGTTTCCCAATATAGTATAGTATCTTTCACTAGGGGAGAATATTCCCTCATCATTGATCCTCTCACATCAACTCATACCCCTATCCACCCAACAACTCTCTTGATGTTGGGGGACTTCACTCTTGGAATTCCTCCTTGACATTGTCTTATTTACCTCATCTAAATTTGACTGATCATATTCATTTTATTAGCTTACCTTAGACAACCAATCTATCTACCATCTTATCTAATCTCAAGTCCACCTTGTGGCCATATTTGTGCTTCCTCTAGAAGCACCATGGTTTCATCTAAATTCCACCTTTGTGGCCATATTTTTCCTCTCTTAGGGGCACCATATCTTCATCCTAAGCCCACTTTTGTGGCCATTTTCTTGTCTCCTAAGACACATATTTCCTATTTCCTCATTTCTCGAGCTGCTGCACATATTTTATGACCTTTATCCAACTCATATCATCTAATTTTAATTAAATTTTTCTCACCCAAAGTCCACCTTTATGGCCATACTTGTGCCTCTCTTGGGTGCACCATATTTTCATCTAAATTCCACCTTTGTGGGCATATTTGTCTCATTAGGACGTATATTTTCTCACTTCCTCACTTTTAAAAGGTAGCACATGGTATTTATCTCATCCTATCCTAATGTGAATTTAATGTCAGCAACCTCGTCCTTTAAGAAAATCAGAACGTCACTACTCTAGAGAGAAACCAATGTGGAAATTTTTCCCCCAAATGGATTGGACCATACATCATTACGCATAAGTATGGGTTGAGAGCCTATCGTTTGGCCTCCCTTGATGGTAAACTAGAAGTGGAACCACTTAACACATTGCACTTACAACCATTCTATTGTTAGCATGTCTAACACAAGCACTTAGTGGTATTCTTAGATCATTCATCCATCATTGGCCTCTTCCATCTATCATTGTAATGAACTAGATTTATGCGGTCTACCACTACTTTCCTCAAGCATAACCTTAAGTATGGGCACCATAGCTCTATCCATCACCCTTTAAATACCTATTATAACCACGCTAAGGGGCCATGAGTGTCTCTTGTACATTCATTGTCCCCTTATAAGTGGTCTACCTAGCTATTCAGTTTTCCCCATGTTAAAATCAAAGTTCATGGATGTTTCTATCAAAAATCAAAGCTATCAAAAACAGATCGCTGCTCCCTCGAAGGACAATTGTTCATGTAAAAAAATAAAAAAATCAAAATCAATAGACCGATCCCTCGAAGGATGGATATCATGTATAAATTAGACCATACCCTTGAAGGATGGATACTCTTTTATATAATGGCATTGAAATATTCTGCATTGATCAGCCTTCCATTTGATTAGCTTTCTTTTAGAAAACTTCCCACATTGATCATTTTTCTCTTTCCCCTTCCTAGAGCTAGGGCATAGATTTAGGGAACACCACTTATGGAGAACCATCTTCCCACATACAAGTTACATCACAAACCCCTTTATCGTGTTGACAGTAGGTTTATAAGTTCATCCCATCCATGCCTCTTTATGATCTTTGGAATAACTATCTATTGTTGGTTATGTGTTAACACATGTTTTGGTCACATGTGCATTACATTACTTGGATCCCTTTTTTGTTTACCTTGATGCAGTTGGAGGCATCAACTCCTCATGTGACCCTTGATATGATGTAGTATAGTTCATACCCATAGGTCACTAATCATCAAATAACATCCTATTCTAATTTTTCACACCTATCATCATTATCTATTTTCTTTTTACTTTGCCTACATCACATTAACCATGTCTAAATCATCTATATACTATCTATCAAAATATCCCATTTGATCAGGTATCCTATCATCATTATACCATCTTTCCTTCCATATTATTTTTGGTGTGTCACCAATAGTACACGATTCCATGTTGTTTTTGGCTTTGCCATCATCATTTCTTATTTTTCCTTTTCATCCATTATTTTGTCCTCTGCATTGGAGTAACATATTATCATCCATATCTTATCTTAATTCCACTTTTGTGGCCATATTTGTGTTCCCTCTTGGGGCACCATACCTCATCTTTTTATATTTTTCCTCCTTGGCCATTATTGTGCCCTTTATTGGGGTACCATTATTTCTCTCCTCCTTTGTTCTATTGTTGTTTAAATCCTTCTTTCTTGGGGCATCTTTCCTTGCCTTATCATTTTACCCATATTTCTTCTCCCACCTTCCCTTCACCATCTACCTCTTTCAAACTCGTCATCGATTCCCCTTTGCGTTATTAATCCCTTGTTTGAGGGGGAGCTCATCATCAACCTTCCATTAGTCTTCATCCTACTCTCTCATCATTTTTGTCTTGTGGCTTGCCCAACACAAACCATGAGACAAAAAGGGAAAATGTAGACACCAAAATTTGGTATTGCTACCCTTGATTTCTGCGTGTGCATCGCTCACCATGGTCTTATCTAGAACCATTTTAATTTAATTCATTTCTTTTATTTAAATTCCCATCTATTAGCCTAACACTTTTAATTTGTAATTAATCTTCATTAATTACCTTAATTAATCTCCATTAGCTAATTACCTTTAATTATCTTTCTTTTTAGGATGCTTTTATCCCTAACCACCTAAATCCACATCCCTACACTTTTTCTAGCTTTTATCTAACCCATATTTATCTCCTACCTACTCATGACACTTCCTAGGAAACCCTTACCCACCTACATGCTTTAAATCACTTATCCCAATCCCTAAAATCCACATATCTCAAATGAATCAATCATTCAACACTCTTAGGAATGGTTACCCATAGTCGGCGTTGACCCAGCTGGGTCACCATCGACCCTAAAAGACTGATTTCATCCCCTTCCAAAAACAAGACACAACCCAAGATTTCTTGTGTTGTGCAAACTTATCTTCGAATATGAGAATCCATGCAGTTGTGTCAAGCCTCTTGGATTCCATTGAAGATTTCCTTTCATCACTTACAGATACTTTGGGAGGTTTACTTTGATTCCATGTTATTTCATTCTAACATATGTTATTGTTGTTATTGTATGTTAGAATCTAACATCTTACAAATTTAGCTACTGTTGGAATTCCATCCTCAGCAAGTTCTTCTATTAAATCTACTTGTAATTTTCTCATTCATCTCATCTACCTTTAACTTTATTTTGCACTGTCTAGGTCACCTTTGCTCCACCCACGCCACTTGCAACCCATTCCTATGTCATCATACTTCATGTTTCCATATACCTCTTAGTGTTTGCTTTTGTTTTGTTATTGTTTCCAGTTCTCATATCTCATCATCTGGATTATCTGTCATCCCAAACTATTCTTTTTTCACTCTAGTCACGCTAACCCTGGGTCTAGTCATCGTTGACTTAAGTCATGTTTTTCATCCAATCTATCCTAATCCCTTTTTCCTACCATACTCTTTGCTTTTTGTCTCTCAAATCTCCTTCTTTAATTTATTTCCGGTGTTTTTAGGATTTTGTGATCACCTTGTTTGCATTCGAATCCTTCTAGATCTTTTTTTCTAGCTTATTGTCTAGACCCATCTTCTCGAGTCACCATTGATCTACCTCTCGCAGCTTGGGTCACCATCAACCCACCAAGTACAATTTCCTTTATTTTAATTTAGATCAGATCGGTACTTTTCATCCATTTATGTCATTTCCAGATCTTGTTCTATATCAATTTCTACATGTTATCCAATTATCTAGCATTTACGTCACTTTATTTTATCGAGCGGGGTTGACATCGATGAGGTTTGTCAATCCTCTCCATTAATAATGTCAATCCAAGGTTGGTGTCGATGGTTGTATGCATTAAGAGAAAAAAATTATTTGGAAAACAACTCCGTTAAACACAATCCAAACTTGCATAAAATAAATCACACATGCGAAATGTAAAGGCACACTTGCAGAAATAAAGTTTGCATGAAGGAAACACACTTACATAAATGAAATTTCTAAATTAAAATAAACGAAAGATAAATCAAGACACCTGCAAGTTCACAACAGAAATTGTACGGAAAGAAAGATCACATAACATGAAATCAAAAATTTACAACAAAAGGAAAACTACTAAATAAAGAATTGAACATAAAACATTGATCCTTATTTCTTGGAATGCATGGCCAGCTCATTCCTTAGAAGAGAACTTAATTCAAAACATGCAGAATAATTTCACTCAGAAGATTGAGAAAGAACTGATCTATTATTCTTGGTAGGAAAATTACATATATGAGTGTGGAGGGTTGCATTTATAATTTATTCATCCAACCAACTTCTTATTTTAGGAAATACAATCTAATCTTATCTTCATTCCAATCCTAACAAGCAAGATCTTCATCTCCACAAAATTAGGAGAGAGATATGTTATCGAGTCAAATCTTATCTTGTTTATTTTAGGGAGATTTGCTCCAAATATTCTCCTTGCTTTTTGGTAACAAGAATCACAATGATTTTATTATCCTAATTTATTGGAAGGATATTTTTCCTCAAAAAATTACTTTGACCAAATACCTCTCCTGGATTTTCCATTTGACTTTGTTGTTTTTTACTATATAACTTTTGGTGCTCATCTGATACACTTTTTCTTGAACTGCAGTTCACTAAAAGTTAGATTCCTTTTATTGGTAAAACTTTTAGAAAATATGAATGAGATTTTTGTTAAAAATATTTCTATGAGAAAAAAATCTCTCGATTTTCCATGTGACTTTGTTGTTTAAGCTACATGGAACTTTTAGTGCTCGTCTTATACATTTTTCCTTAGACTGCAACTCACTAAAAGTTAGATTTCTCCTTATTGGTAAAACTTGTAACAAATCTGAATGAGGTTTTGTTAAACAAATTTCTATGTACAAAAATCTCTCTTAGATTTTCCATTTGAATTTTTCATTTCTAGTTGTGGAACTTTTAGTGCTCGTTTAATACACTTTTCCTTGACTACAACTCACTAAAAGCTAGATTTCTCTTTATTGGTAAAACATGTAGCAAATATGAATGAGATTTTTATTAAACACATTTCTATGAACAAAAACCTCTCTCATATTTCCCATTAGATTCTATGATTATTTACAATTCCTCATTTTATACAGGTTCAAACTAAAGCGCAAGTTCCAGAGCTAACTCCCACCGTTCAAGCTAACTTCAATTATTCTGGAACTAAATCTGTAAGTTTCATAAATAAATCTACAAGTTTGAACTAAAACTACAAGTTTCGAGCTAGCTCCAATTATTCTGGAGCTAACTAAAAACAGATATAATTTTCGCACATGATCTCATATTGAGATGATTATTTTTGAACTTACATAATTTTTTGAGATGAATCTAGATATGAAATCATATTTGATTTTAGATGTACTATCCATGATTAATTCCACTTTTCCTAGAACTAGCATTATCTTTCCTTTATGGCCTACATGCACAAGACTTTGCATCTTTCCTAAATAATCAATAGGATTAGTCAACAAAATAGATAACAAAATACTTCTAAAGAATGAACAAGATATATATCCTATATTCTATCTCAAACAAACTATAAGTTCTAAGATTACATTCAAATCTACTTTCAAAGGTAACTTGGAAGGACAAAACATGGTAATTTATGGTCAATTTATGGCCTCATCATTGTCCCACACTTAATCTTATGCATGTCCTCATGCATTATATTATTATCTCCTCTTCTTAGAGTCTTCTCTGCATTGAGCTTATGCATGTATGCATTCCATATATAGTTCAATGACAGGTTCTTTTAGATCTCCTTCTCTCCCACACCTAAGCTCATGCATGTCCTCATGCATATTGTTTATAAATGGTTGAACATAAATTAGAATCCAAAAGTTTGATTGCAAAAATGTGCACATATTTTTCATATCTGTAAGTAGGGGAGATATAAATTTTATCTTGCTTTCCTTAGAGATCTTAAAAGTGGATCTAGCTGTAATAAAAAACTTAAAAGAAACATTAAAAATAAAATAGTAGACAAATAACTTGATCATATCTCTAGTTGTCCTTGTCATATTGTTAACATGGTCAAATAGTGCCGAGAAGGAAGCCACCAGGTAACAGTTGATTTCTTTTAAAGAAGATCCACCCCCTTTTGCCTTTGATTGGCGAGCAAGATGGTTTTCCAATCAAAGTTTTTTTCCTTTGATTGTCCAACAAGTTGGTTTTCCAATAAAAATTTTGACTTTTTTTTGCTAAAATGATAGCATGAGAAGAATTAGAGAAAATTTTGATCCATCATCAAACTATATTCATTAAAGTGTAGCCTGTGTAAAATAAGAAGCAATGTCTGAGATCTCATAAAAACCTCTTTGCATACTTGGTAACTCCAAGAAGATTTCTAAAAATTGTGTAGACAATTTCTAGGTCTTTAAATCCCAACTTGAATTGTGCATTATCGGAATCACCATAGTAATCTTCAAAGCCCAAACTAGTGATCTCAGGAGATGGATTGTGTTATGTATCCGTGGGTCCCTCCAAACTTGCTCCTTGGTTGATATTGTTGGTGCTCAAAAATCTACATGCTAGTACCAAGAATAACTCTAGAAATTCCTGTGGATGTTAGCATGAAAAATTGCTTTCCTTGATATTCACAATAATTATTTCTTAATGTTATACAAGCATATACAAAAATGAATAAATTGAAAGACATGAAAACAATTTTTTCTAATGGATATGGTTTAGGGATTGAATTTTATTATGGGATGAAAAAATAATTTGGATGGGTGGATTTATTATGAGTGGTTTTTATTTTGGCTCTAATGAAGTCCCTGAATATGGATGGAGTTAATTAGAAATGCTACCACTTCATTATTACAAACTGGATAAGCCATTTTTTTACTAAGGTTATGTGCAATAAGATCATTGAGTTGTTAGTTGATACAAGGGGGAATGGTGGTGGTTTTCAACAATGAAATTTGATATTTCATCAACTAGATCTACTTCTAGATTCAATATCATATTTCTACCATTTCTTCATAAATAGAATCCAAATCTGAATTCTTTGTCCTGCCATTATACCTTCTTGATCAAACATCACAATCATTTTTCTTATACACAAAGTTAGTTTGTGGGGAGGTAAATATTTACAATCTAACATTCCTAATTGCAGAAATAAAATTTTAATCTATATTGCATGAATGAAAATATTAATCTATTTACGAAAATAAAATTTTAAAGAACTACCTCCAAATACTTCTTGTCACAAAATTTTCCAAGAGGTATTCTACTGTCACTAGAATATTCTCTTAGAAAACTCTAAATCTCTTAATAACACCGTTTCCTGGAAATGGTGCCAAAATGATGAGGTTTTTCAATTCTCTCCATTAATAATGTCAATCTAGGGTTGTTTTCTGATGGTTGTATTCATTAAAAGAAAAACATTCTTTAAAAATAGCTATGTTAAAATGTAATCCAAACTTTCATAAAATAAATCACACATGCGGAAATGTAAGGGCACACTTGCAAAAATAAAGTTTATAGGAAGGAAACAAACTTGTGTAAATGAAATTGCTAAATTAAAATAAATGAAAGATAAATCAAACACCTGCAGGTTCACAACAGAAATTGTACAGAAAGAAAGATCACATAACATGAAATCAAAAATTTACAACAAAAGGAAAACTACAGAATAAAGAATTGAACATAAAACATTGAAAGAAAAGAACATAAAACATTGATCCTTCTTCCTTGGAATGCATATCCATCTCATTCCTTAGAAGAGGACTTAATTCATACTTTTAAACTTAATTCAAAACATACAAACAAATTTCACTCGGAAGATTAAGAAAGAACCGAGATCTATTATTCTTGGTAGGAAAATTACATATATGAGTGTGGAGGGTTGCATTTATAATTTATACATCCAACCAACTTATTATTTTATAAAATACAATCTAATCTTATCTTTATTCCAATCCTAACAAGTAAGATCTCCATCTCCACAAAATTAGGAGAGAGATATGTTATTGGAGTCAAATCTTATCTTGTTTATTTTAGGAAGATTTGCTCCCAAATCTTCTCCTTGATTTTTGGTAACAAGAATCACAATGATTTTATTATCCTAATTTATTGGAAGAATTTTTTTCCTCAAAACATTACTTTGACCAAATACCTCTCCCGAATTTTCCATTTGACTTTATTTTTTTTTTGTGTAACTTTTGGTGCTCATCGATACACTTTTTCTTCTTGCAGTTCAATAAAAGTTAGATTCTTTTTATTGGTTAAACTTTTATAAAATTTGAATGATATTTTTGTTAAAAAAATCAATGAGAAAAAACTTCTCTTATATTTTCCATTTGACTTTTTATTTCAAGCTATGGAACTTTTAGTGCTCGTCAGATACACTTTTCTTTAGTTTGTAGCTCACTAAAAGTTAGATTTATCCTTCTTTGTTAAAACTTGTAGTAAATAGGAATGAGTTTTTGTTAAACACATTGCTATGAATAAAAACGTCTCTCATATTTTCCATTTCAATTTGTTATTTCTGGCTATGGAACTTTTAGTGCTCGTCTGATACATTTTTTCTTGGACTACAGACTCACTAAAAGTTAGATTTCTCCTTATTGGTAAAACTTGTAGAAAATATGAATGAATTTTTGTCAAACACATTTCTATAAACAAAACCTCTCTCATATTTCCCATTGGATTCTCTAATTATTCACAATTCCTCATTTTATGTAGGTTTCGAAAGTAAAACTACAAGTTCCGAGCTAACTCGAATTGTTCTCAAGCTAACTCCAATTGTTCAAACTAAATCTATAAGTTCTAGAACTAAATATGTAAGTTTTGGAACTAAATCTGCAAGTTCGAACTAAAACTACAAGTTCTAGAGCTAACTCCAATTGTTCGGAGCTAACTAAAAATATATATAACTTTTACACACTTTCTCGAATTGAGATGATTCTGCTTTTTTAACTTGCATAATTTTTGAAAGGAATATGGATATGAAATAATATTTGAGTTTAGATGTACTATCCATGATTAATTCCACTTTTCCCATAACTAGCATTATCTTTCCTTTATGGCCTACATGCACAAGACTTTGCATCCTTACTAAATAATCAATGGGATTAATCAACAAAATAGCGAACAAAAGACTTATAAAGAATGAACAGGATATATATCCTATATTCTATCTCAAGAAAACTATAAGTTCCAAGATTACATTTAAATCCATTTTCAAAGGTAACTTGGAAGGACAAAAAAATGGTAATTTATGGCCTCATCAACATCCACGTAAGGAAATTAACACTTCTAGGAACTGACTTTATTGGGAAATCCCTCACCTACCATCTAATCCATTTTCCTCTTAGTTACATTTGCTTTACATGTTAGTCAGATTTACAATGAGGTCATCCACTTTACACTCATCCATTTTCATCCATCGTACTTCAAGGTACCTTAAACCCTTGCATTCTAGAGTTGTTTTGATTTCTTATTTATATATATTTCACTAATATGAATAAGAATGAGAAATTGGATCAAAAAAACTTTAATTTCTTATGAGTTGAATTACCGCAAATTGAGAAGGCTTGTTTGGCCATTGTTTTTGCATTCCAAAAACTTCATCATTATCTGTTAAATAATAAGACCAAGCTCATATCTAAAATTGACCCATTGAAATACCTACTATCAAAACCTGCACTTACTAGGAGGATGGCTAATTGGATCATCCTTCTTAGTGAGTTTGATATTGAATATGTCAACCAAAAGTTAGTTAAAGGAAAAGTACTTGCAGATTAACTAGTTGAATCCCCTTTGTTAGGAATTGAACCTTTGAGTTTGGAGCTTCCAGATGCTAGTATGATGTATATTGAAGAATCTATCACATGGAAACTTTACTTTGATGGATCCTTTACCTTTCATGGTTCAAGTGTAGGATTTGTTAAGAAATGTTTATTGTGCTAAAAGTAAGGAAACTTGATATATGGCCGAGCATATTATTTTCAACCAATCACAATGCCATGGCCTTTTTCAAAGTGGGGACTTGATCTTATTGGAAAAATTACCCCTACTTCATCTGATGGCCACATGTTCATTATTACTGCCACTGAGTATTTCATGAAATGGGTAGAGGCTATCCCTCTTACCTATGTTACTGGTGTACAGATTTCCAAGTTCATTATGAACCACCTCATTTTCCATTACGGTATCCCCTCTACCATTGTAGCTGACAATGGTAAGTTGTTCAAGTAAAAAATGAAATAGTTGTGCCAACATTTTCAAATCCAACTCAAATACTCAACCCCTATTACCCTCAAGGTAATGGACAGGATGAGGCCTCAAATAAAAATCTTGTTCATATTATGGAAAATATGGTTAACAAGACTAGCCATAATTGGCACTTGCAAATTCATGCGACCCTCTAGGCCTATCGAACATCCATGCACTCCCCTACATGTGCTAGTCCATATTCCCTAGTTTTCAGCATAGAAGCCATCCTACCCCTTGAGATCAAGATCCCTTCTTTACACATATCTTTGCGAGACTATCTAAATAAAGAGGAGGATTATAGAGTTTCCAGACTCATAGAACTAAATTTGTTGGACGAGAAACACCTTCATGCACTGGATCACCCAAAATTGTATCACAATAGAGTGCATCAAGGCTACAATAAAAGAATCATACCTCGGCAGTTTAGGGTAGGAGACCTTGTTTTAAAGGAGAATCAGTTCAATACCACTAAAGATTGAGAAAATAAGGGAAAGTTTGAGCCTAATTGGTTAGGACCATATGTTTTGGTTACTAAGTTTGGTTCAGGAGCATATAAACTTGTTGATTCGATGGTGATGAGTTATGGGAGCCTATGAATGCCATGCATCTCTAGCGTTTCTACGCTTAAGCATGAAGGACCTTTAGAAAAACAAAAAATCAAAAAAGTATAAAAGATAGAAAAATAAATAAAATATAAATAAAGAGAAATGAATTTGTCCAAATGTGAAAACCATGCAATTGTGGCACATTAGACAAGTCCTTTGGTGAAAACCAGTTTCTAGCATTATCGAAGGGTCCGTTGTTCACAAACATCTCATACCTAGGAGTACAGTGACTTTATCCTAAATCCAAAATTTTCCCCTATGTCATGGGATCCTTCTGAACCTATCCTTCGTGGCCTTGATTTGGTTGATCCTATTCATGTTGCAAAGATTTTCCTTTGTACATTCCTACCTAACATTAGGGGAACTTTGCATCTTCACTTTCTTGCACATACACGTGGTGTTTTCCCTTGTACATTCCCATCTATCATTTGGAGGCATCCATGTTTCTTCATTTTCTTGCACATAGCTTTGGAAAAAATTAGAAAGTCACAAAAACATTCATATAAACTTTCATAAACTTTCAAATATGTTTAGTCAAAAATTTCAAAAAAATAAAAAAACTTCAAAAAGCTTTAAAAGTTCCAAAAAAATTGTAAAAATCAAAAATCCTATAAAACATTTGGTAAAAAAATTCACACATCTAAATCATTTATTGGATGTAATGTCCTCAAACATCGAAAATTGTCCTACAAAACATCTTTCTTTGGTTCTCTCTTGTTCTTACATGTGACTTGTAGATCATTTTCATCTATCCTCCATCAGAAAAGTTATTTTCCTTGCTATGTTTGTCTTCCTTGCACAAACAGCTTGTTTGGGGTAGTTTAAAAGTGCACAATTAATTTTTCACGGGACTTCTATGTCCTCCATTTATTCACCTCACATGTATCCTTGCTTGGGGTTCCATTTTTACCCTTTTCATTAACTCAAACATATGGTCACTAAAGCTCGATAACAAAAAAATGGTGCAACTCTCTTGAATGTTGTTTGTTTGAGTACATTTTTTTGTGTTTGTTTCCTTGTTGGTATTCTTGTTTACTTTCTCGTACTACATTACTTTATGTATGTTTCATTGAGTTAGTGTTTTAACAATGAACAAATGTTAGTATTATGGATTTTCATGTTGTTTTACACTTTTTTGTATGCTTATATATAATAAAGGGTTGATGATGTAGATCATGAGAAAAGTGATGAAATAAAGTTGTTCTTGAGCCATGCTAGATGAAATCTATTTCCATTCTCTTCATCTTAATTTTTCTTCATTATCATTTTCTTCTATCCTATTTTTTCTTTAACAATTCAACTAGGGAAATAGGGATTATATTTATCCCCCTCCTTTTTTCTTCTATCCATTTCCTTCATCTTTTCAATCGTCGATCAACCTCTTTCATCACCCCATCAACACTCTAGGAAGCATAGATCACTCTACTAATTTATCTTACATTCCATTTAAAATTTACTTTTTTATAATTGGCTACTATCTTTAAAGTAGTGTTGCTTACGTCACCCCAAAGAGGGGCACATGTAGACACCTAAAATCTACGGGTATGCGGTTTTACTACTAAAATTGCACTAATTACCTTCTTTCCCATAATCTCCATAATAATTAGTGATTTCCTACTAATTAAATAATGTTTCCCTCTCATTTCATTCAATTAATGACACTTCATTAATTAACTAGCCTTTACTTCACTCGGATGCCAATTAACGACACTTCATTAGTTATAATCCTCTTCCGATTGAATAATTAACTATTATTAGTTAATTAAGCTTATTTACCCTTGTATTTAATCAATAAATCTTCTTATTGGTTAAAACCCCACTTTCAATGTTATCAAATATCTCTCCTAGAAATTTGGATAACTTGCATACACATTCTGGCTCTAATTTATTCTTTATAGTGTTACGTGTGCTTAAGGTCACTTGGCACATTCCCTTGGTCGCAATTTCCCTACGCGCCCCTTTCCTTTCTCTCCTTCCACTCCTCCCTTGCACCCACCCTGTGTATTCACCTTCTTCCTAATTGGTTTCTTCCCTTCTCACACGCCTCACACTTTCTTTAATCGGCTAAGTCCCTAGCCCTCTCACGCATCGCGCCCATTACTTTTTAATAGTTACACCTTCACCATACGTTCTCTACTCACCAATTTGCCTCATTTCCCTGCACACATCACGTGTACTCCATCTATACATTCCTTTGTTTCTCCATGTGTACTTCCCTTGCACCCTTCTCGTGTCGAGTCATCTTTTGACATGCTTGAGAAGCGTACTCAACAAGGCATCGAATCATTACAATAAATCAGCAAGTGACATGTGGAAAAAATGAAAAGTATTCACATAGTTGGCCATCATTTCAGCCAATTCACATGTGCCACGTGTTTTTCATGCGTAGATGACTCGACATCTTTTGACAAAGTCATATCTTTTGCTACAGATCTCGAGACGTTGCACACTGGACTTTTCAAAATCTACACGACATCGGCTACATCTTGCTAGAAATTCAAATTCAAATTCTTGGTGGTTTTGGTAGGTGAGAAATGGGAAAACATCTTTATAAGCATTGATGAGTAGATCTGATTACTCCAACCACCAGATTTGATATGATCCACCCTCCTTTCTTTTTCAAAGACGCCAATCAGGCATGGGGAAGCATATTTCATAAATCTCTAGGAGGATTTACAAGCATTGAATGCTTCTTGTTGGTGGTTGTGTTTCAAATTTGGGTTTTCCCTCCTTCCCTTATTCCTCCATGGATTCATCTATAAATGTAAGAGAAAGGCTCATTTGTTTGGGTTGGACACTCTAGATCCTTATGCGTTTTGCTAAGGACTTCATATTTTTGTATTTTGAGTTGCAAACCTCTATGTTTGAATCTTACGTATGGATATAAGTGTTAGGAAATAAGAGATAAAATATGCGGAATAATCCCTTACAGGATCGCAACAAGAGAAACTAATATGCGGAAAATATTATAGATCTCAAATAAAAGTGCATAATAAATAACACAACACAGGGAGACAATATTTAATGTGGTTCACCCAATTTGGGCTACGTCCACCAAGAATCACTTACTCAGATTTTATTACAAGCCTCCACTCTCTCAATACAATACCCAAATCCATTTAGAGCTATGTTCAACAAACTCTACAGAATTCACACCTGAATTCAAAACACATCTGCAATACATTTACTTGTACATCTATCATATGCATAAGACCATATAAATAGACAATTGCTTAAGCAGTTTGATACAAAACCGTGGGTATCAAAATAATGGAAAAAGATGAAAAAACCATGGGCCCCAAAAATAGCCCATAATGGTTACCCATTACCCATGGGTTAATAAACCACCCATGAAAATTTGCTTCGGGGGCTTCGCCCCAAACCCCCCGACCCGCTCACCGGCGAGTGGGACCACCATAAAAATACCCGAGTGTAACACATAGAAGGTACACCACATTCTAACATGCAAATAGGCTCCACAAACATAACAATCAATCGTCTTCATCATTGTAATAGTTCTGTACATTTATGGAAGTAATAGAAGTATCATTTGTGACTATTCTCTATCCTAACATGTTTTCATTCCTTCTTCTTTCCTTTACTCTTACGTTGTGTGTTGGTTGTGTTATTTCAGGTCCCTTACAGTTCCATATTTAGTTGTGTTCCATGAGAATGATCTGGTGGATACGTGTTTCGTTGTGCTACTCATGCCTAGCCTCCTTTCACGCATTTCCCTTCATTCTCACTCAGAATAGATAGTGTTCATCCCTCTTTTCTGGTGCTATCACCTTTAGTGTAGTTTCCTTTCATGTTATCCTTCTATCCCTGGTCCCTTGGCATCATTAGCTTAGTTTCCCCTTCCAGCACTAGGAGTAGCAGTAGCAGTAGAAATAGATAGAGGAACTGGCCTTCTCCAGAGATCCATCCCAAGCTCGCAAGGTCCCACAACTTGGGGATGGTTCCATTGTGGTCTCAAATAGCTTGACCCTTCCGAGAAACAAGACGTGGGTTCCCATTTGAGTAACAAAAATTTATGGCATGCTCGGTGGGACCAGATTGAAAGATCAAATTTCATATCTCTAAGTTCTGGTGTGTGGACTTAGTGTTTCAACCTTTGGAGGCTCATTTCAACACATCTGGTGACTCCCAATATTTTAAGATCTCTATTTCAGTAGTCTTGAGCACCTTTCATGAGAAGAGTGCACACAAGAAGAAGTGTAGTAGTTGAAGATTCTTTTGAATACCTCTAGCTATCCTTGAGAAGAGTTTGTTCTAAAAGTCTATGCATGCATCTCTATCTCCAGCTTGTCATGCCCACTCAACTCCTCCTCAAAATAGACAACTGCGCACCCAACAATGGTGTATCAAGAACCTCCTCCATTAAGAAAATTTGCAAAATTTGTTGGAGGGATTCCCTTACTCCTAGATGTGCAACATGATATGCGAAATGGCTCACTCAAGAGTATTCCATACTTTACTGGTGAGAATTAAGTCACCCCTCATGATCATATCTAGAATATAGAAAACATGTGTTCACTCTATCTGATAACACATGATGATGTAGATCAGGATACTTGCCTCTTTTAAGGGTAAAACTCTTTAATGGTGCTTGAGTCTTGAGGCTTGGATCTATCACCACCTAGGATAAACTAGGAATAGCTCTTTGCAATTACTTTAAAGATAAGTTAGATCACCTATCTTTCTGGAGAAACCGCGAAAACAAGGGGGAGCCCAATGAGTAGATGACTAATTTCAACATTAGATTTCAGAAGACTTGGAACAGAATCCCTCTTGTGGTAATACTTATAACCCAACATGCTTTCCTATATTATCCGAAGGTGCTCAATAGTGAAATTTTAGTTATGATCAATTATAAGGGAGGTAGGACTTTACCATTTGCTTATAGTATTGTAGTAAGGGAAAAAAAGGTCTTATTCAAGGGGAAAAGTTAGCTCCAAGACCACTTATGCCCTTGTTCCCATAAATTTCACAAGCACCCCAGTCTTCTGTGGCCCCTATTCATGTTCTTGAGAAAAGTGTGAAAAACATCCTACTCTCCATCGTAGAAAAAGGAAGATGAAGAATTGAAGGCCTTGATTATTAATTTATCAAACAAAGTCATATAATTAGAAAAGAAACATGTGCAAGCCTATAGAGGCAATTCCAATCAGGCACATGGCCAAAGCAATCATCCTTGGTGGAATCAATATGGAAATCAAAGATACACACCCAACTAGTAGAATGATAGATGGCAGCCTAATGCACATCTACCCTTACAAGTTGTTCCTCCCACGCCTTCTCTTCTAGTACCCAGTCAAGTAGCGCTTGTTCCAATTCATAACAATTTGGCACAAGAGTTAGAATGGTGCTTCCCTTACAACATGCCTCATAGTCAATATCATTATTCCAATGTTGCATGCACCCAAGCCTTCATGATCCAGAATGCTTCAGCTTGCAAACCTTCAACAAGTGCCCCTAAAGCAGATAACCTAGAAATACCAGAAGCTCCTCCAGAGACAAATTTGATGTTCTTTGGTGTGGAGGAATTTTATGCAATCAATCAAGCTACAAAAGATACAAACAGACCATGCGCCTAAGTTGCGAACAACACAAGATACAAGAAAATAATGTTAGAGTCGTCAGCGCATGTCACAATCCCGACAATGCAAGTAGTTTCTCAAAAGAAAGAAGTAGATAAGGCATCTTATAGTAAAGTCACTCAAATCCCTATGTAGGAGGCCCCGTGTAAATCTCCTTCTAAAGCAGCACATTCCCCTCTTTTGGTAGGCCAAACCTCTACTCTAACTAAAGATCAAGCTTCCATGCCTAAACAACTAAGAAGGGATGCCATTCCCCAAATGCACAAGATGGGGGCCTTTTATTTAGCATTTTGGACTAGATGAAGAGAATAAACATAAATGTCATAATGTGGGATGCCCTGACCATTCCATCTCAACAAGATCTATTACATGAAGCTCTGGTGTAACTCCCGATCACTGATCTAGATATGCAGAAGCCACGTGCTTCTATTAACATCTTCCAAGAAGAGGATAAACAAGTAAGTTAATTTGTTAAAGCCCCACCCTTCTATATGTCCTTGATCATAGGCAATCACGTAGTGCATAACTACATGATTGAATCAGGCGCTAGTACTTCTATTATGCCTAAGAAGATAGTTGATGTGTTAGGTATAAAATATATCCCTTTATCTAAAGGAGTCCTAAAAATTGATGGCTCAATTGTCACTACCTTAGGAGTCATCAAGGATCTTGAGTTAACCCTCCATGCATGTCCAAGCCTAACAATTACTCAAGATGTGTCAATCATTGACCTACCTCCTTTGTTTTCCCTATGTCTATCAAGAGAATTTTTTTGCTAAAGTGGGTGGTTACTTATCTTCTGATTAGTCTCATATGTTACTCAAGATAAGGTATGGTACTCGATTTACTATACAAGCTGAGCCTATATTTTCCTATCATGTAGAGTCATATGTCCCATCCTCTCTCCAAGCCAATTGTTTGATCCAGAAGAACAAGTTTCAGTTCCTGAAGAGCTGACTCTTCCACCCTCTGTTCCCGACCTAGTGCTTGATGAATGGGCGGAAAGACACCAAAAATTTGATCCCTATGTTGAAGAACTGGAAGCCTATGAAACTGGGCTTGGTACTTATTTCATTCTAGAAGAAGACATTATGCTTCCACATGTGCTCAAGAAAGACAAAGTTTAACATGGTCTGTGGAATTTGTACTTTGATGGATCCAAAAGTAGAAACGGCGCAAGAGCAGGAGTGGTTCTCATTTCCCCTAAGGATGATAAATTCTTCTTTGTGCATAGGCTATAGTTTGCATGCTCTAACAATGTGGTAGAGTATGAAGTGCTGGTGCATGGATTTCTCATTGTTGAGAAGAAGAAAATAAAGGTGTTGCAAATCTTTGGGGACACATAATTGGTTATCCACCAAGTCACCAACAAGTGCCAGACAAAGAATAAGCTTCTCAAATCTTATAAACATAGATTTTGGGACCTCCTTGAAAAATTTGATGCTCTTAATCTGCAGGTGGTTCCACGCAGAATGAATAAGGAAGCTAACCAGATGGCCATACTCGGTTCACAGTTTTCTCCTACTGAGGAATTTGTCAAAGGAAGCACTCAACACGTTAAGATGGTGATTAGACCATCCATTCCAGAAAATAACACTAGCTAGCAAGTGTTTGACAGTGACATGCATATCATCCAATTTATCTAGAATGAAGATGAATTTGCATCAAGTATGCAAGTTGACTTGCATGACAGCTATGGTGACCAACTGATATAGCTGAAGATAAATAAGTTTCCTAAAGGACTGGTCACCTTAGAGAAAAAATTTATCCACGATGATGAGTTCAAGGTTGAAGAAAGTTACATGTGTGTTTCACAAGAAGACTACTCTTCCATCACTATTGCACATGGGAAAGAGTTGTTGCTCAACGGGACTTGTGCACATGAAATTAGATAGGCCTTCATCTCTCTCTGTCAAAATTACAGTGATATATTCTCATAGGAGTATGAAGACCTCAAAGGTTTTGATCCAAGTGTTGCTCAACACTCCATTGACCTTGATCACGGTATCAAGCACGTTAGGCAGCGGTGACCGGTCAATCCAAAGATAGAATCCCCATGAGAAATGAATTATCAAAACTCATTGAGGTAAAAATTATTTTTATTATCAAATACTCTACCGGGTCACAAATCTGGTTTTGGTACGCAAGAATAATGGTGGAATCAGACTTTGTGTTGATTTCAGAGGTTTGAATAAGGCATCTCTAAAGGATCATTATCCTTTTCCTTCAATGGAGTAGATTCTGCAAACTATGGCTGGCATGCGAGACATTCTCCATACTAGATGGGTATTCAGGTTTCAACCAGATCCTAGTCAAGGAAGAGGATCAATTCAAAACAACATTTACAACCAAGTGGGGAACATATGCATATCATAAAATGTCCTTTGTTCTATCAAATGTGGGCACCACATTTCAACATGTTATGGATGTTGCCTTCAAAGGATACATTAAAGAGTTCATCTTGGTTTACCTAGATGATATAATTGTCTTCTCAAAAAGCGAGTGCAAACCACATGGCACACCTGGAAAAGGTCTTTGAGAGATGTAGATAATTTGGGGTGTCTCTTAACCCCAAGAAGTGTAATTTTTGGTAGCACAGGAAAGCTCTTGGGCCATGTGGTTTCAAAGGATGGCATCACAATTGATCCTAAACATGTTTCAACCATCCTAGTTATTTCCCTACCGACGCACAAAAAGGCCCTATAGTCCTTCCTTGGCAAGATAAAATTTGTTGGGAATTTTATCCCTAAGTTTATGAGACTGGTTCAGCCATCACCTTGATGCTCAAGAAGGACATAGCCTTCAGATGGACAGCATAAGGAAGATAAAGATTCAACAAAATCAAGCAAGAGATTGCTTGCACGCCAACACTCATCAATCCATATTATTTAAAGGATTTCATCCTTTATGCTTATGGCACTAATCCAAGCATTGTTGTTGTCGTAACACAAGAAAAAGAACAAGGGTTAGAATAACCAGTGGCCTTCTTCAGCCAAACACTGAAGGATTACGAACTAAAATACAATCACATAGAGAATCAGGTCTTTGCCATCATGCACGTGCTCAATAAATTCAAGAGTATGCTCACCACCAATCATATCAAGGTGTTAATCTCCCACTCTTTGGTCAAATACTTCATCATGGGAGTAGAAATTAGTGAGAAAAGAGCACGATGGGTGACCAAAATCATGGAATATGATGTGACTATCAAGGCCACAAAATTGGTAAGAGGTAGTGCACTCTATAGGAAAATTGTTGAGGATGCAGAGTGAACCTAAAGCTTCATTATTTCTGGATGAAGACCTTCCACGTGTAGAACTTGAATAGAATATAGAATCATGCATACATGACTAGATGAAGGACATGATAGCATTTCTTTTCTAAGGGTGCATACCCTCTTGGTTTAAATAAAGCAAAGAGAATACATCTGAGGTTGCAATTTGTCCCTTATGTGTTGATTAATGGACTTCTCTTCAAAAGGAATCTTGATGGCATGTTATTAAGATGTATTAACGATGCGTAGACTGAAAAAATTTTAGCATAATTTCACGATGGATTCTCTGGTGGACACTTCTCTGCCAAAACTATAGCAATGAAGATCATAATGGAAGGTATCTTTTGGCCTACCCTATTTGCATATGCATACAGGTGGGTCACAAAATGTAATAAATGTCCTTTCTTTGCAGGAAAGAAAAGATTGGCAACACTTCCCCTCTAACTAATCCAAGCAGATCAGGCTTTTGCGCTATGGGGTCTTGACTTCATAGGCATGATCAATCCACCTTCAAGTGCTGGACATAAATGGGTGTTGACATCTACAGATTACTTTACCAGATGGACAGAGGCTTTCGTGCTTAAGGAATCAACCAAGGTAGTCATTCTTGACTTTCTCGAAGGTATAGCCATAAGGTTTGGCATTCCTCAAACCATTATCTCTAATAATGCAAAATCCTTCTTTGGCACTAAAATCATTGATTGGGCTCTAATTCTAGGCATTTACGAAGACTTCTTCCAACTATTACACTGGGGAAGCAGACTAGCGAGCGAATAAAAAAAAAAAAGAACTTAATCATAATCATGAAGTGCACAATGAACATCAACTAAATACAGTGGCATACAAAGGTCACACATGCGCTCTAGGAAGATAGAATCATAGTCAAAAAGGCAATAGGAACTTCACCTTACAAGCTTGTCTATGGCAAGGAGGCTTCCCTTCCTTTGACACTAGAGCTAAATTCGTTAGCACTTGCCCAACAGCTAGAATTTGAAGGCATAGACCAAAGATAAATTAGAATGGTAGAGTTTGTTAGTCTTGAAGAACTCAGGAACTCTGCTATAATCAAGCTAGAACAGCGTCAACAAGCAACAAAGAAATGGTTTGACAGAAAGGCTAGGCCTCAAAATTTAAAAATTAGGGATTTGGTTCTAAAATGGGATGTTGATAGAGCTAAACCATGGTGTCATTCAAATTTTGATACAATTTGAAGTGGGCCATACATCATCAGTTCCTGCAAAGAAGCTAACTCTTTCGAGTTAACTCATCTTGATGGAGGTGCACTGCAAATCCCAGTAAATGGGATCCATCTCAAACTATTCCATTAAGTTTATTACATCATGTTGTATATATTAGAGTAGTTTCAATTTGTCTAAGTGTGCTCCACGCACATTGTTTGTTTGTATATAGTTCTTTCCTCTCATGCGCTTCTTGTGCATGCTCTTTTGTTGCTTCGAGAATCTAGAGCTTTTTTCAGCAAGATTGTAAGATTCGGATGAGTCAAGAAATGATCCACAAAGTAGTTACAAGGGAAATTTCATGATTGCATAAGTAGACTCCATGCCCAATAGATGCTCTAGGCTACTAATCTCTTCCATCTAGTAGGCAGATGGCCCTGAAAGTCACCAAAAATGTTATCTAAATATCTCTCCTAGCAATTTTGATAGCTTGCATACACATTTTGGCTCTAAGTTATTCATTACAGTTTTACGCACGCTCAAGGTCACTTGGCACATTCCCTTGGTTGTAGTTTCCCTGTGCACCCCTTTCCTTTCTCTCCTCCCACTCCTCCCTTATGCCCACCTTCCACACATTCACCTTCTTCCTAATAAATTTCTTCTCTTCCCACGTGCCTCACACTTGCTTCAATCGGCTAAGTCCCTAGCCCTCTCACATGTCATGCCCATTACTTTATAATAGTTGTACCTTCACCATATGTTTTCTACTCACCATTTTTCCTCATTTCTCTATGCGCATTACGTATGCTCCTCTCGTGCCTTCCTCTATTTCTCTATGTGCCCTTCCCTCACACCCTTCTGTGCCAAGTCATATTTTGACATGCTTGAGTATTCCATGCGTAATTAGCCAACCATGCCAACAGAGTGCCAAATTCTTGCAATAAATCAACAAGTGACACATGGCAGAAACAACAAGTATTCGCATAGTTGGCCATCATTTTAGCCAATCCACACGTGCCATGTTTTTTATGTGCGCTGATGACTCTGACATCTTCTGAAAGCCATATATTTTAATACAGAGCTCAAATCGGCGCGCACCTAGACTTGTCAAAAAGCTCACGACATCGCCTATAGTTCTAGAAATTTAAATTCAAATTCTTGGTGGTTTTGGTAGGTGAGAAATGGGAAAAAGTCTTTCTGAGCATTGATGAGTAGATCGATTGCTCCAACCACAAGTTTTGATATGATCCACCCTCCTTTCTTCTTCAGACACCAAATGCGGGCATGGGAAGCATATTTCACGAATCTCTAGGAGGATTTATAGGCATTGAATGCTTCTTGTTGGTGGTTGTGTTTCCAATTCGGGTTTTCCTCCTTCTTCCCTTCTTCATCCATAAATTCATCTATAAATGTAAGAGAAAGGATGATTTGTTTGGGTTGGAAACTCGGATCCTTACACATTTTGCTAAGGACGTCATATTTTCCATATTTTGAGTTGCATACCTTTATGTCATGTGGATATCAGTCTCCTTCATCATGTAATGATTCTATGCATTTCTAGAAGTAATAGAAGCATTGTTTGTGACTATTCTTTGTCCTAACATGTTTGTATTCCTTCTTCTTGCCTTTACTCTTGCGTTGTGTGCTAGTTGTGCTATTTTAGGTCCCTTGCAGTTCCATATTTAGTTGTGTTCCATGAGAATGATCTAGTGGATACGTGTTTCGTTGTGCTACTCATGCCTAGCCTCCTTTTACGCATTTCCCTTCATTCTCACTCAAAAATATAGTGTTCATCCCTCTTTTCTAGTTCTATCTCCTTTTAGTGTAGTTTCCTTTCATGTTATCCTTCTATCCCTTGTCTCTTGACATTATTAGCTTAGTTTTCCTTCTAAGCACTAGGAGTAGCGATGTGATAGAGAAATAGATAGAGGAACCGACCATCTCCAGAGATCCATCCCAAGCTCGCAAGGTCCCATAACTTGGGGACGGTTCCATTATGGACTCAAACAAATCGGCCCTTCTAAGAAATGAGACGTAAGTGCACGTTTGAGCAACCAACACCAACCATTCAAGATCTTCTTATTTCCCTCCAAATCATCTCTAATGGCTTTCTAAGCTTATCCTAGCCTATTAATTAATCCTATTTGATTAATTAAAGCACCCCCAACTCCCATGAGTTGTTAATCACTTGTTAATTATTCTAATCAAGCTTAATTCTTCTAATTACACTTTATCATTTATCCCACATGTACTAGGATTCATGCTTCTCCAAATTGGAAATCTATATAATAAACCTAATATTCCCTCACACAACAACACACCTCACTTTAAATATTGGAAACTATAAGCATAAGATAAAGGCATTCTCCATTTTATTGGAATAGCTCCTTCATCATTGCATCCACCCTCTCATTGTTGAGTAGAAAGGAAGATCTAAGTATGGCCTTGTAGTCATTTCTTGGTGAGATCCTTCCCTCTCTTTGGAGATTAACACACAAATTTGATTGCTCATGATCTAAAGAGGCTCATGCTTAGAAGTAATCATACATTACAAGAGTAGGAATGGTTAGCATTAGGTGATTTCATTCATGTTTATGCAATAGAGTAGCTAATTCCTTTAAGCTTTTATCTTGATGTTCTTATTAGATTAACTTTTCTTGAAGCTACTTGGTGTTAGTTTCATTCAATTAGTTTAGTTAGTTTAGTATGGCTACAAATACCAATCAACCTTCATGTTTGACCTTTGGTGACACCTAATGGAGATTCATATGACCTCACATGACACCCATTTCCATCAATGGACTTGATGTGATGCCCATTAAAACAACCCACTTGAGACCCAAGAAACAACCTAGGGTTAGTTAGGAAAATTATGGAATAATTTTTTTTTATTAGAAGTGTCTACAACAGGTTGTAAGACAATAGTTGACACTATCAAGTTCTAGAACAAGTCTAAAATTACTAGAACATATTTTTCATTTATTAACAATTTTCCAGAGGTCACATGGTCCAAATTTTAGGGTTAGAAGTTTCAGTTAGGTTCAGGGGGTAAATTATCACCATACCCACTCTCTAACAGGTTCAGAGTTTTAACTTGATTTTTCTCACACTTAATGCATTCAAAATTTCCCTAAATCATTCCCATTGGATAGGAAATTTTCTCGCCTTTCTAACGACATAAGGAAATCCTCCTAACTCCTTGTAAAACTCCAGTTATGGACCGGCGGGCCTTAGGGGTCAAATTTTCCCCCAAGGGGACACGTGTCGAGTGGGGAAGAAGCCCCTTTGTTGGGTTGGTGGGTTGTGGGGTGGTGTTTGGAATTTTTCTTACACAAGAGAAAATTCTTATTTGCGTCTGCTCCTCCGTTATGCCACTAGGGACACATGTCGGGCTCCGAGCTTATGCAAGGGAGGTTGGAAATTTTCGCCAAAGGTAGGAAAAGAATCCAATGAGCACTCGTGTGCCGGGTCCACCAGGGACATGTGGCACTCAACCAAACAATGCAGGGAAGGAAGGAGGGAAGGGTGCGGTGGTAGGAGAGTTTGGGAGATTTCACCGAGGGAGGAAAAAGGGAGAGGTTTGACACGCAGTCCGTGCATCCATGGAAGGGTATTCACCAAGGTGAGGCAGGAGTGCGGGGCCGCAGGGGTCCTTTGAAAAAAAAATCCAAAAGAAAAATTCAAAAAAGGAAAGGTCGCGAGGGTTTCCCCACCCCGCTATCACCCCCATGCTGCCATGTGGCAGCCTCTGGTTGGATGTGGGCCGGCAGGGTTAATTCCAAAAAATTTCCCCAAAAAATTTTTAAATTTTTGAAGGATTTATTTTCAATGGGAAAATTTAGAGCCACGGGCCCATGAGAAAATTTTCCCAAATTTTCCCGTGAAGGAAGAAAAACTTCATATGGCCATAATTTTTTCTAGAAAGCTCAGTTTTGGGAAAATGAGGACTTTTTAGAAAGCTCTCGATGCCCTCTTTGTACAAGAATCATAAATTTTACATTTTGATAAATTTTGAGTGGTAATTTTTTTAAAATGGTCTACAGGATTTTAAATAGCAACTGGTAATTTTTAACTTATAAATTTGATTCAATTTGATCTCCTCCTTCACTCAACATGCCAAACGGATGGAGGATTACTATAGGAAGCATTTAGGATATTCTATGAAGGTAAATTTTCTCAATTGATTCCAATTTAATTTTTTTCCAACAATTGACAGAAAACGACTGTGAAAAGTTTTGGGCTCGATTTTGCAATGTTCTAAATTAATTCTTAAGTGTTCTTTGTCAATTTGAGTTCCTTGATAATACAACATGCTAAATTTTAATGTTTCCAAGTTGATTATTATGTGCAGGCCCGAACTGTACATTTTGATTAAATTTATTTGCCAGTTTTGAATTTACAACAGAGATCCATTTCTAGAAAATTTTGTATATCAATTTCATCATTTAAGTGTGGTATTTCATTTCTAATCTAATCTAATACATTCAGTTGTCTATAAACAAATCATTTAAAAGCCAAATTGTAAAGTCTGGTTTCCAATTTAATATATTTCCAAAAGAGACAAAGTAATATAATTCCTTCCTACGTATTTCTTCTTTTCAACAGAGATCTAACTATCTCTTTTGCCATACAATGAAACATTTAATTCAATCCATGGTAGACTTAAGTTTTTTTCCTTCTTCAAACAGACATCTAAACAAGAATTCCAGTTTCTATCTTTCCAAAAATCATATATTTGAAAACAAGGCAAAACAATATAATTACATCTCACGTGTTCTTTTTTTTTCCATTTTCCAAAACAGGGACTTCCAATCATAATTTGATATTCATACAACACAACAATGCAAATGAGGTAAAATTCTTGCAATTCTTTATTAATTCCAACTATACTACTTTACATCTTTCCATGTTTAAATGCAAATAACACATTTCTATTGTATTTTTTCCAATAAACAGAACAGAGTATAAATATACTTCACATTCGAATGTACAACTTTCCTAATTAGTTACAACATCTTTTCTTCACAAATATATATTAAAATTTCATCCACTTCAAGTGGGAAAGGTTACAAATGAATTTGTTTCACAAGGGGCTAGCAAAACTGTCTTCTTCTGCTCTAGAACAGCAACATGCAAGTTTTCTTTTTCTTCCAAATTGATCACAACAAAAGTGGGGAAAAGCAACACTCTCCACCCAACCAAGACATCCAATGAAAGGAGAATACATCCTTCATCATTAGCCCCCGAGCCCCAACCATGGTTTAATAACATGTGTGATTCAACCCATGGCAACAACTAGCTTCCACAAACACACAACATTCTTTCAACATGCATAATTCAATATAAAACATAATCCAAACAAAAACAACAGTTTACAACTGCATTTGCAAACATTCAAATAGAACTCAAGCTTGATCATGCAAGCCAAAGGAGCAAGGACTATGGGGGAAGCTACTTATGCCTCCCAATGGGAATTGGGCATCCACCAAAATAAACCGCCAATAAATTTCACCACACATATCCTTATGCCCCCACAATCCCTCCTTATGCCCCCACAAAGTAAGAAATGCAAGCTATTTCTTTTCCATGGTGGATCCCAAACCCAAACTCCCTCCAAAAATATGATGCCACTGGCATTCCCTTATGCCCCCACATGAATTCCCCATAGCCTTCTCCTACACCATTCCTATGGTAGTCTACCCAACCAGCCAACAAATAAATCAAAAACATGCACCATTCATTCATACACAAAAGAAATAACAATCACAAAAGAAGAGCTAAGCTCCTACCTTTCCATGGTAGCTTTTGTTTCCAACAGCAAGCTTTCAATGCCAAAAACACAGTCCCAAAACAGCAATGCCAAGTATGAAATTATCTCCAATCTCCTCCACAATCCACAAGAGCTCCAAATAGCAAAAATGTGCCCCCAAAGAAGTTTGCAAAATGATTCAACAACCCAAAACAAGCAAAGAGTTTGAATTTTATAGAAGAGGATGATGTGGATCCATGTAGGATGCCACATCACACATCTTTAACTCCAATCACAAAAGACAAAATTTCATTCTCCTAAGCACAATAAAGAGGTGGGTGAAAATATGACAATTTACTTGCACACTCCAAAAGCCCACACCCCAAAGGACTGCAAATTAAATAAAATGTAAGAGAGTGCAATCAAAACTTACAACATGATGTATAGAATGCATTAAAAAGGGTCTAAAATCAACCCTCCAACCATAGGTATGGTTAGTAAATAGCTTTAAGAGACATGGGACAAGTTTTACTTGTCCCACAAGCCTCCAAAAATAGCCCCCAAGGACAAATTCGAATTTCCAAGGAGGTGGAGTGTTTCATACTCCAAAATCTGACTTACACAAACTTACACATCCCTTACATATTTAATACAAAGAGCCAACAACTTCCATTATTACTTTCCCATATCCCAATTTGATTTATTTAAATTTTAACCATATGATTTCTCACATTAATCTACCACAATTTTAATTAAATAAAAGAAAGGGACACATTACTAATAAAATACATACAACAATAATAAAAATTAACCACATTAATAATTACACAAAACCCATGGTCACATATAAAGGTGATCCCCCATGGGAATCCCTAACAACAACAAACACAACATAATAAAACAAGTTACCATGGTGACCTTGTCGAATTCACCTAGAATTATATTGTGGTTGGTCTCCAATCCCTCGATGTTTGTTGTGATATTTTAACCTATAAAACACAAATACCTCCTTCGGCATCATGGCCATATCAGAACATCCAACATGGTATAAATAAAATCACATAATCATCTATACATGTTAATCACAACAACATCAAGGAAATTAACAATATCACTAACAATTTATATCAACAACTATATCGTCATCTGATAATGTCCATTTTCTAGATCTACTCATAATATCCAAAATCACACATCTAAACAACATCCATAAAATTTCCATGTCAAATAGTATATCATCATCCACATATGAGTGTCTCTAATAATCATCGTGCATCATAACCAAATCAAGATCAAGAATAATCCATGATCAAATGTCTAACATCATACTAAATCAAAGCATAATAATGTCCATAACGTAAACAACATTATCAAAATAAGCATCCAAAGGGGTCAAATGGAAGCGGGCACTACACTTGACATTAATGAAAACACTAAGACACATTGTCCAACATATATGTGAAGGAAGGTACTAGTCCTTTTGATGGAATCATTCCACCAAGAAATCCAGCCCTCCTAACCAACAAGGCGAGACACTAAATTCCAAACATGTTGAATATGTGCCACATCAGAGCATGCTTCGGGTGTGCAGTTTTAGATAGAATTGAGAATTGATTTTGTGTTTCGTTACAGGATTAAACCAAGTAATATCAAATAAAATGGGAGAGTGTTCAAATATAAGAGAAATGTTTGCAACAATAATAGTTCTTACTAGATTGGGATAAATATAGAAGAAGTCTTGACTTGACATCAAGACACAGTCTAGCCGCTTAGACAATTCAATCTTCCCCTTTCTGAAAATTGGAGAGAACTAAGAAGAAGAGGAGATCTCTTTAAAGGTGATATTGGTGTCAAACAATCTGAGCTTGTGCCTTAGATAGAACTAGGTGTTGACACAAAAACATGCACTTTGGATAATTATTTAGTCTCGATCGAATACTACTATTAATATGGTTCCTAAATAAGAAAATTACTAATTAAACCATATCTTTGGTCACTTTCTTTGATTTATGCTTCTTATTTTAGTATCACACTCTTATTTGATCTAAAGTATAACTTTTCACCTTTCGACATTTTTCATTCTCGACACCAACGCCCTTGACTAGGATGCCAAAGATCAAGTTCCCCATCCCCTTCGGGTGCCCTTGTCCTCTTTTGTATTTTAGTCACACTTTTGTGTCCTTTCTATCCATTGAGCATCTTAAATTTTTAGTAGTCGGCCTTTTCGGGGTTAGTTATGAAATTCAAGTAAGGGAATCATATAAATATAAAGTTATGTGATCATAATAAGGGACCAAACACTAAGCACTATCTATCACCACCTATGGTTACATCCATCAAGACATCTAAAAGCTCCATTGTATCCATCTAGATCCATCACAAGGGACACTGAGGATGGTTTCTTGCATCACAATTCATAGGGGGAGTTTATTCTATTCCATACATGCATTATTTACATTCTACATCTAGCTACTTGCTCACTGCTTCAAGTGCGACATGCACAAGAGTAACCTAGGGAATAATTCCACACACACACAAAACTACATTGGTTATGAAATATAGTGTAGCACTTAGTTATAAATCCACCATTGCGGTGGTTGCAGATAGTTTGAACCCTCGTTTTACATCTTTATTTTTTAGGATTTAATGTCTATTTGAGGGTTTTGTAGGTGCTTTCTTCATTGCAGGTTTACAGATACTTTAGCAATCCAAGTGTGACATACATGCGACAAAAGGTGAACAAGTGTGAATCCACGATGACCATATTAAAACCAAGTTCTGACCCTTTTTCATACCAGGGGTGCCCAAAAACCATACCCCGAGCACCAAGAGAACCCCATCCTTCTCCAAGCACCCCATTCTAGCCATATCACTTAGATCTACATTTTTCCAGGCTTTTGTGTGACAATCTTCCAACTATGTTCATCTTGTCATCACCGCAAATCAACTAAGGCTATTTTAATCCTCTTTGCACTTAGGGTTTCATATTTTGATTGCTTATTTTCTTGGGTATTATTTCGGTATTTTATTGTTCATTTATTTATTGCAAACTTGCATTAGATTAAGCTATTATTTTACATTTTAGCATAATTATTTTGGTGAAACCCACTTGTGATCGATCATTCATATCCTTATTTGGCACATCCTCTTTTATTATCATGGCTCCTAAATTTTCTCAAATTTCTTTGTTTGGTTTACTTAAAATGCATTCCAATTGCTAGGATATTCTACAAAAAGCCTTAGACACTATGTATCTTCCTAAAGATACCCCACCACATGAAATAGGTCATATTTTCGATCATCTATCTGTGCAACCCTAGCCTTCATGATCCTCCATCTACTCGGCCCATGTTAGAATCAACCCAAGCTTTACATTCTTTATTTCAAGAAAAATTTCAGGATATGGAATCCATGATTACATCTCTCAAATCTGAAATCCATCATCTTACGAGATGCTTCTTAGGCTCATGTTTGTTTTCCTTCTACATCTCATCTTCATTTTATGTCTTCCACATGTGCTTATATTAGTGAGCCTCACGCCATACCACTACCAGAGCCTCTCACCTTTGATCGTAATGCTAAGCAACATGAAATTCTTAGTGAGATCCTTAGTCATCAATTGATCACTTTACCATCTACTCAAGCCTATCCTCCTTACTGAATTGTAAAATATCAAGGTCACCCATATTAACTATCATCGAATCAATTGACATAATGAAAATGATTGCTATGCTTTACGACAAATAATCAAGCATCTTTAGTGTCAAGGCTTTATCTCATTTGTTGCACAACATTTTGTTGCATACCCATCTATAATTTTTACATCCCAATGGGTTCCTAAATCTGATTCATCTATATCTAATGAGCATCATGCCATCATTTCTAAGGTTCCTTCTACAGAGACTCAAGAACTACCTAAGCAAAAACCTCTCAAAATCATTCCACCTTCTTCTACTATCAAGTCTTCTCGTAACATCATTAACCCCACTTAAGTTACCACCATTCAATATTACTCCCCATTATTATGAATTACTGAGAACAAATGTGTGGAAATAATTCCTCAAATAAAAGCGGTAGGAAACTATTTAGCAGAATTGTACTTGCAGAAATCTAATAGCATATATAAACAATGCACTGAGAAGAAGACAAGACAATATTTAACGTGGTTTACCCAATGTGGGCTACATCCACCAAGAACTCACTTATATTTTATCATCAATAAGAGTAAATAACTCTCGGTGTTCTCTCAATTACAATTACACAACAATCACTCATGAACTCACAATAGAATTCCCAAAGATGCTAAACCACATCTAAGACACAATTGAAACCCAATTGCTCAGCCTTGATCAGTCTTGATCACTTCTTGATGTTCTAAGACTAAAGATCTCTTGATCAATCAAGATACATTAAAATGTCCCTAACACCTTTATCTATAAGATTACAGTCCTTATAGGAAGTTCTATAGCCAACCCTAGAAGTCTAAAAGTCATGACCTTTCAAATTCTCACGGATGGAAAATCCATCACTGTGACAACCTCCAATTAACAACAAGTAGCAAATACGCAACACAAAAATAACACATGACTTCATAATACTCCTAAAGTCTTGAAACATAACTGTTCGAACTCCAACACTTCAATGTTGATTCTAAAAGACCAAAAACAGGCTCCACACCCCAACAATCTCCCAATTGAAGATTGTTCCCACTAAGAAAATTTTTCAACCCTTCATTATCATCCATGAAGGCTAACTAAAGTTTTGTGACCACCTTGGTCATCATATCCACAGGAATCTGACTGGTATGAATATTTTCCAGCTTTAACTTATATTCTTCCAAATTTACCCTAATGAAATGATATCTCAATTGAATGTGCTTCGTCCTAGAGTGGAAAGAAGAGTTCTTCACCAAATTAATAGTTCTCTAACTATCATTGTGTAGTCTCCCTACTTCCTACTTATGCCCCAACTCATTAAGCAATTGTTGTATCCAAATCATCTCCTTTCTTTCCTCTGTGGCAACAACATGCTCATCCTCTGTGGTTGACAAAGCCACAACCTTATGTAACCATGAAATCCATCTCATTAGTATATCACCAACCATAAATACATAACCTATCATACTCCTCCTGATGTCCAAATTTCTTGCCATGTCGAATCTACATAGCCACACAATGTTTTTCCCATGGTCCCTCTAAAATACCAAAGGATCCACTTCACTACCTAACGGTTGCTCTCTACCGGATCACTCATAAACCTACTCACTTCTCCCACCACATGATCAATATCAAGCCTAGTTCATACCATAAAATACATCAAGCTACTAACTTCCAATGAGTATGATACCCTAGACATTTGGATTCTATCCTCCTCGGTCTTGGGACTCTGTTCCTTTAATAATTTAAAGTGACTCGCAAAGGAATACCAGCCAGAGTTTAGCATCCTCCATATTAAACCTCTCTAAGACCTTCTTTATGTAATAATCTTGATATAATACCAATTTCCTCTCCTTCCTATTCCGAGTTATTCTCATACGAAGGATTTTATTTTCTTCCCCAAACCCTCATAGCAAAGAAGCCGCCTAAATATTTCTCTTGAGTACCTTTATTTCATGCATGTTATTCCTTGCTGACAAGTGTAGCATCCACATACATGCACATAATAATATAACTACCATCAAGAAAATTATTTATGTACACGTAATGGTCTAAGTGACACCGGAATAACCCTTCTCCTACATAAAACTATCAAACTTATTTTACCATTGTCGTGGAGCTTGTTTCAGGCCATACAAGCTCTTCTTCAATTTACATACCAACCTCTCCTTCCCTTTGATCTCATAACCTTATGGTTATTGCATATACAATTCCTCCTCCAACTTGCCATGAGGGAATGCAATCTTCACATCCAATTGCTCTAAGTGTAAGTCTTCTACTATTACTAAACCGAGAATAGTCCTAATAGAAGTCATTTTAACAATAGGAGAAAAAAATTCATTAAATTATGTACCTTTCTTCTATGTAAATCCCTTGACCACAAACCGGGCCTTGTACCCTTTTCTGTCTCCATCTTCCTCTTTGATTTTTTACAATGACTTATTTTACAATGCTCTCTTTCCTTTGGGTAGCTCCACGAGATCCCAAGACCGGTTCTCCATAAGAGATTTATGCTCTTGATCCATGGCTGCTCCCGACTTCTTCTGACATCCACCTTTGCTTCCTCAAAGCACTTTGTCTCTCCTTGCCGGTGAGCAATAAGTAATTCAAAGATGGAGTAAAGTGTTTAGGTTCCCTTCTTACCCTAGAATACTTTCTCACCTCAGGAGTTTGGGATTCTTGATGAGTAGGTTTCGAACTAGGTGTGTCGGAACATATTGCACTGAATGGCCCCTTGGACACCTTGTCATCTACAATGTCCTCTAACACTATGTATTTTTATTTTTTTCCTCTTTTTGTTCCTACAAGTGATCTTTATACATGAATTTTTCATTAAAGATAATATCTTTAGAATGAAATATTTTCTTGTCCTTAAGACTCCAAAAAAAAAGAACCCAAATTCATCCACACTATATCCAACAAAGGTGAATTTCTCAAACTTAGCCTCTAAATTTTTCTTATCATCTTTATCAATGTGAAAAATACCTCACATCAAATAATCTAATAAATGAGTAATTAATTTTCTTACGGACCAAGCCTCCTTAGGTATACCTCCATCGAGGCCATAGAGGGTCCTCTGTTAATCGGATAAATAGTTGTGCTCTTTGCTTCCACCCAAAACATGAGTGGCAACCCCACATGTAACCTCATGCACGTAGCAAACTCCATGATTTTCTGTTCATTCCCTCTAACACTCCATTTTCTGTGGAGTCTTGAACTATCATTTTCTTGTGGATCTTATTTATCAAAGAGTAATCAAGAAATTCACCTCTGTAATACTCCCCTCCATTATCGACATAAGAAATTTTGGCTTGAGACATGTTTCATTCTCAACCAAGGCTTTCCATCTTTTGAAAGTTTCAAACACATCGATTTATTTCTAATGCAATATACCTTAACTTTTCTAGTTGCATCATCAATGAAAGTGACACAATAACATGAACCAATAATAAATTTTACCTTAGTTGGCTCCCATATATTTATATGCACCAAATCCAACTTACCCTCCTTTTGGTAGGTCCTGACCTTGAGGAATCTCACCCACTTCTATTTCCCATTAACACAATCCTCATAGAAGTCCAAATCTAGCTCCTTTAATGCGGGCAACCTATCCTTTAGGAAATGCATCCCCTTTTGACTCATATGGTGAGTCTCGATGCCACAAAGTTTCATCTCCATCTGTAGCAACTAAATTACAATAATCAACACCCTTTGGTTAAATACAAAGTACCAATTTTCTTACCTCTTGCAACCACAAGATCTCCATTGGTAACCTTCAAAGAATCCATTGTAAAACTAACCATACAACCATCACTACCCAGTTAACCCATTGATATCAAGTTCCACCTCAACTTAGGCACATGTCTAACATCCTTAAGTAGCCATGTGTTCCCATTCTACATTTTCATCTAAACATAACCTTTCCCTACTATGTTGCATGGTTCATCATCGCCAAGATATACATGTCCAAAATCACCATGAACAAACTCAGTAAAGTAATATCTATGTGGGGTGGCATGGAAAGAAGCCCTTGAATCTAACACCCAAGACTCAACAATATTATCTAAAGAAATAATTAAGGCATCTTGACAGACATCACCTACTACCATATTTACCTCCTTAGTTTCCTACTTATTCTTCTTATCCCAAAGATCCCAAAAATATTTCTTAGCATGACTAACCTTCCCATAGTGCCAAAATTCCAACTTGCTCTTGGACTTTGACCATCTACAATCATTTGAATTCCACGGTTACCTTTCCCTATGTTCTTTTGTCTCCCTCTACTCTCCACCATCAAAGTGTTTCCAGAAGTAGAAGAATCCCTAGAGTTCTTCCTTCACATTTCCTCACTCAGGATCACACCTATCACATCTTCAAACTTCAACTTTGAATTATTAGAGACCGAATTACTTACAACCATAACTAAGTTGTCCCAATTATCTGGTAAGGAGAAAAAAATCAAAAACTCCCTGACCTCATCATCAAATTTAGTTTTCACTAAGTTTAACATACTCACAACTATACTAAATTCATTCAAATGATCAACAACAGAACCATTCTTAGACATCTTCATATTAAATAACTTTTCATCAAAAATATTTTATTAGAGGCAAGAGGGTTTTTCATATAACTTCCCCAATGCATTCATGAGACCTTTTCGGTCTTCTCTTGTGATATGTTGAAAGTGACCAAAGATGCAAGACATAACTAAATTTCCCCGAGCACCTTTCTATCAGAAACTCCCAATCCTCATCCCATATGGTTGTAGGTTTATTTTCTTTTCCAACCAAAGGAACATAGAGGTCCTTCGATATAAGTAATCCTCCATCTGCATCTTCCAAAAATCAAAATTCTGCCCATTGAACTTCTCAACCCTCGATCTACCCTCATCCGACATAGATCCCACTCACGCTAAAATTTCCTGTGATTCACCACTTTAGCAAAAAAGCTGCCAAAGCTCTCATACCAATTGTTAGGAATTAGAGAACAAATATGTGGAAACCGAAAGAGGGTTTGAAAACCCACAAGTGAGGATCAAAAGGGACAATGTGCACATCAATGGATGTGCAAACGGCGTGAAGAGATCTCGGGAGGAGCGAGCATCAACCGAATGTGCATGCAAAGATTCGACAAATGGGCAAAACCTGGTTAAGCCATAAAACTCTCCTCTATCTCATAGATCAAAAGACGTGTACATATAGGAGGTGTTGAGTAACCCCCAGTGCTGCAATCATGACAACTCGAGTAGAGAGGGGGAGTTACATTCCCAGAATAGAAGTGTAACTCCCAATGACGCATATGACACTGCTTGATGCCTGAGCGTGTTGCCTTGCGACATGTTAACGCGCGCGTAAGGGAATCTCATAATGACCCCTAAATGACACATGGACCTACAATCTCACCTAAGTGAGATGACTCACCTGATGATGTGGAAAATACACACACCAACACCCCCCCTTCATCGTAACTTAGGATGAGGCGCGAGTCGAGAACAAGAAATGGGTCTCGGCACAAAGCTTTGATGAGGCACCCATGTACAAGAATAAGTCCCAGCGGTGAAGGAAAAACCAATGGGAAAAACATCCACCATAAGAGAACAACACACTCTCTAATCTAAGAAAGATGCCAAATATGGGTCCCGGCCATAGACGAGCTTGAAAGGGTACCCATGTACAAGGAGGAAATCTCTTGGAAAGAAGAAGAAGAGAGAAGAAGAGGGAGACGAGAGGAATGCAGAAGATGCCATGGACAAATCTGAACTCTGCAGCTCTAGGAAGTCTCCCAAAAGAATGTCGATGACGAGATCGTCTACCTCTGGACTGAAGAAGAGCCACCCATAATGAATTGTGTGCCTACCCTTAGGAAGGACAGAAATGACATCTGGAAGTCTGCCCACTCCATTAAGGAAGCGAAGGTAACAACATGAAGAACTCAAGAGTGCAGTTCCTTTGAAGTGTGACATAGGTCTAGCGAGTGAGTGCGAGGAACCAAGGGTAATGCCATGTGCATAGAAGCTGTCGAGTGAAGAGAAACACCCACAAAAAGGATTTCCAGTGATGTGAAGGGAGCAGAACATCCTCGACAAGAAAAGGGATCCACGGTGAGGGTGGATCAATGAAGGTCTCTCAGGAAAAGTGGAAGTGGTAAGAGTCCCAGAAGGGGCACTCCCAACAATGAAGATGATGAACTCCTCTCAAACACTTATAGATGGATGAGAAACCTGTAGTGTATCACAAGTTTACTCTGCGAAAAGATGACTAAGGTCGGAAGATACTTGTCCCAATGAGGGGTCTCAACAAACAAAGAGAGATGTCGGATAGGTATGAGTCATCAATGAAGGTAGAGGAGGAAATGGGCATCACACACTTTGGAAGTGGAAAGGAGGTTGGTGTAATGACGGTGTGAGGCCGAGTAGAAGATTGCTCGATATACGATGAGATGTGGGGGTGACAACAATGCGGAATAGTGAGAGAAAGAGGAGAAGAGTCCTCTGTAGTACTCTTAACATCAGAACTGGATGCACAATCCTCGTCATTAGAAGTAGAACCAAACGAGTTTTTGTCAATGGAACTATCATCACACGAAGAAATGGAGGAGACAACTGAATCAGCAGCAGCAACAATGGCGGTAGTATGTGAAGGGTCTCCACAGAGGACTAAAGAATGCTCCAGACATGGTGAGGTGGATCTGAGTCTTCCACGTGAAACCAGAGAGAATGAGAGACATGCATCATCATGTGACCAAAGACATGGTCACAAGTGTCGAGGAAGTCCTCTAGATGATGATGATCAATGGGTGCAGGAACTGGCCCAAGTAAGAAGGCTGAAAGACCCTCGTGGGTGAAGTAATGTTCCATAGAAGCACGCCAAGCTGAATAGGTCTCTCTCCGGTGAGAAGTGGCGGAGGCTGTAAGGCGATCCTACGATGCTCACATCTAGAAAGAGAACTCTCCATGATGAAAAAAGCAAGATGCACAAAAGCAAGACATCGGACTCGGCCGATAATGCGTCTGCGTGTGTAGGCCCAAGAGTACAAGCAACCCCCCCAGAATGCGGCACTTTATAAAAGTAGTGCGTTTACAAAATTGGAAATGCCATCATGTAGTGTGTAAAAAATCATTTGACTTTGAAGCGCTCAAAAATGAGCAGCGAGTCAAAAGTTTTAGCATAAATACAATTCCCATAGTTGATGGAAAAATTCAATAGACAATCTGCAAACGCATTAAAAAAGTGCTCAAAACGAGTGCAAAGGGTATCGTGTGACTACTCGTTAGAAACGGTATCAAATTTTAGCAAGGGTTTGTTTTTCTTGCGAGGGGGAATTAGCCTCCTGCCAACCCCGGACCTCGCCCTCCATCTTCAACGCGCGAATGAAGGACATAATACAAGCAAAAATGCAGCCCAAAATTTATTACAATGCCATGAATGAAATGTTTTGTTTTTTTAATCACTGTAAAACATTAAAAATAAGGTGATAGGAGGGCCCACGTGGAGATACTCTTTGACCAAACTGAAGATGCTGGGAATGCATGCTTGTAACTACAATTTTGCATCTTCTTATCAAAAAAAAGGCATTGAACTTGCTATTTGAGCGATCGATGATCGGAAACAAAAATTGGTGTGACCAAGTGAATTTAAGCGTTTGGACTGTCACCACGTTTCAGAACTATCACCACGTGTCGGGTGAGTGGAAGAAAACATTGGAGAAGACAGGAAAGGTGCAGGTTTGCAAGCTTTTGTAACCGTTGGGACCATAACGTCTGCAAATTGTAATGTCTTTGGCTATGCTTAGTTGAAGTGACCAAAAAATAGCAAATCAAAAAATGTTTTTCCAATGCAAAAAAACGTAGTTTGTTGGAGATGTTGCAGGTCTGAGCTAGAGGAGTTGTTGAACATCTGAGTCAGGCTGGGAGAACCAAGGCACGAGAGCTCCAAAGGCAGTGAGCCAGGCATGATGTAGGATCAGTCTAAGTCAACTTGGAAAGCCAAACAAAGCGGCTAGGAATCCAAAGCAAAACCAAAATGGTGAGCAGGTCCAATGGCAAGTGTGTGAAAGCTTAATGCATAGAGGCAGCGATGCAAGAACCTTGAGCATGATCTGGTATGAAAACAGATCCGAGTGGAGTCTTACGCTGAGTTGGGGCAGTGGGATCCTTCGCAGGTGAGTGCACACGCGATGGGGTCTGGGAAGTTACAGATGGTAGAACCACAACCCGAGCACAAGGAACAAGTGGTGAAAGAGCCCAAAACCGAACAAGGTAGCCAAGGTGTCCACATACAAATGAGACAAGCCCGTTGCATGAGCAAGTAACACTAAAATAACAATGAAGCACGAGCCAACAGTGAAGTTTGAAAAAATGAGTATGATTCAAACCCGTCAAACATGAGTCGAAGACCGAGCTAGTGAGAATCACGTTCACGTAGAAACAGACCTTGAAGTAACCCAAGTCAATGTAGATTAATGCACAGGCACGTGAGAGCTACACCGAACGGTCGAAGACCAATACCCACTAAACTCTTGTTGAAAAACCCGAAAGTAAACCATGAGGATCGAAAAATGCTAAAGCAATGACCAATGCAGGAGCTGCAAGTTCAAAACCGACCCATAGACCAAGAAGAGCTTGTCAACAACCAAGGCCAATGCATGTAACAGCTGAAAAACCACAAACACCACAAAAAACAACCACGATCACACGAGCAACTCTACAGAGGTATGAAACCTGAATCAGTGCAAGTAGAGCATGGTCAGAATAACCATTATGACACACGCAATGAGATCGGATATCATGGGAAGTCGAAAAACACGCACAGAAATGTTGATGAGTGCATGGATCCACAAGATCCGCTCTGATACCATGAAAGAGGGTTTGAAAACCCCTGGCGAGGATCACTGAGGGACGACATGCACATCGATGGACGTGTAAACAACGGTGTGAAGATATCTCGGGAGGAGTGAGCATCAACCGAATGTGCATGCAAAGATTCGACAAATGGGTAGAACCTGGTTAAGCCATAAAACTCTCCTCTATCTCATAGATCAAAAGACGTGTACATATAGGAGGTCTTTAAGTAACCCCGATTCTGCAATCATGACAACTTGAGTAGAGAGGGGAGTTACATTCCCGGAATAGAAGTGTAACTCCCAATGACGCATATGGCCTTGTTTGAGCGTCTTTGACGTCTTTGACGCATTAATGCGGCGACGCACTGATGCGTAAGGGAATCTCATAATGACCCCTAAATGACACATGGACCTACGATCTCACCTAAGTGAGATGACTCACCTGATGATGTGGAAAATACACACACCAGCGAAACAATTCCTCAAATCACCTGTGATAGGAAACTATTTAGCAAAATTGAACTTGTAAAATTATAACAACATATATAAACAATGCACAAAAGAAGACAAGATAAGATTTAACGTGGTTCACCCAATGTGGGCTACATCCACTAAGAACTTTCTCATATTTTATTATCAGAAGAGTAAACAACTCTCACAATATTCTCATGATTCTGATTGCACAACAATCACTCATAAACTCACAACAGAATTCCCAAAGATGTTAAACGACATCTAAGACACAATTGACACCTAATTGCTCAACCTTGATCACTCTTGATCACCTCTTGATGTTATAATACTCAAGATCCCTTGATTACTCAAGATACATTAGGACGCCCTAAAACCTCTATTTATAAGATTAAAATCCTTCTAGGAAGTTTTATAGCCGACCCTAGAAGTTTGAAAGTCGTGACCTTTCAAATTCTCACGGATGAAAAAAATTTCGTGACAACATTTGCAAATTAACCACCAATTCATAGCAAATACGCAGCACAAAAACAACACATGAGCTGCAAAATGCTCTGAAGTCTCCAAACTTAACCATTCAAACTCCAACACTTCGATGTTGATTCCAGAAGACCAAAAACAAGCTCCACACCCCAACATCCACCCTTCTCCACTTCCATTTCCAATTCATTTCATCAAAGAAACTACCCCTTCTACTAATGATGAGGACACATTTCAAAATTTTCCACCATCGCATGGTCCTGCTATTGCTTTTTCCACACATGCTTCCACTGCTTCATTTCAACTTGGTCTTTGGTAGGTGACTTCTATCACCTTACCCCCTGATGACACACTCATGTTCTTAACATTCTTACATGAATTTTAGGGCATATATTACAATAAGAACCCCATTTCCTCGTTACATGCTTCATTAACATATCTATCTATTACATAATCACTCATACATACATACATCTACAACCATCTATTACTCATGATGCATCTGATAAAATCTCTCATTAGTTATCCCATCACTTTGAATCGGTCTTACAATATCTATGATACTTCACTACCTTCATACATCACTTCTCTATTTATTGCCAAACATCATTCATCGAATAACACACTCATCACCATACACTTGGTGGGCATTGTACTTACTCCCCCTATTTCCTAGTACCTTCATCTATCTTACACACATCACATCTAGTTTTTTTACATTCATCATACACATTTCGATACATTAAATCCTCATTATTTGATTACGCACTCTTGTGAATCGGTTTACCCTTGACTATTGAGGGCATATTATACACATGAAGCTCACACACTGCCTGATGTAGGCACTACACATTATGCATATTCACACATCTTACACTTTTATTATCTTACATCATATATCTTACATCTTTTGCTTCATACATCATACACATATCTCACACCTCTTGCATTACACTCTACATCTGCTACACATTTTACACATTTTACTCATCTACTTATATGTGCTACACTCACTACCCTATGATGCACTCTATTCTCATGGTCCATACTATAATTTTGAGGGTATACATCACAAATGGACCTCATCACATTTACACATTCAACCATTCAATATTTTTCTCATGTGACATTCCTAGATTAGTGATATATGTTATAGGCTACATCATCACTTTTTTTTTGCATCATTTAGTGATATATGTCATGAGCTACATCATCACTTCCTTTAGTATCATCTAGTGATATATGCTTTAGGCTAAATCATCACTTCTTCTACTTATATTTTGATATACACTTTACGTTAAATCATCACTTCTTTATCATTATTTCATGTTATACGCTTTAGGTTAAACCGTCACTTCTTTCATTATCTTGTTGTGATATACACTTGAGGATAAATCATCACACATTATCACACCTCATCTCTATATCGCATATCATCACTACACATTCATCACACAATGCTACACACAACACATCATGCAAACCATTTCCCAATGACACACTCTCGTTTATGGTTCATTCTTGACTGTTGAGGGGACATAAATAAATGAACATCACTACATACAATTTCATTCACTTGGGGGGCACACAAATCCTATCATTCATTCTGCATTTCATTCCATCCATCCACATCATATTGCATATCTTGGTTGCATTTACTTATGTTTACATTTACTTGTACATGTTCACTTTATTACACATGCTAGATAGATATCTTGTATGACAATATCTTTATCATACACACATGTGCGTTCACTTTCTTTTCTAGATGTGATCACAGATTCTACGAGTCCATTACAAGTAGCATAGGACGTTTGGAATAGTACCTATTACCGATCTCACAATGCTCTGGGGCATCCACTTTCGTACACCACGAGATCTTATTGTTTCATTTTTTTTTCATAACACACCACTTTATCATAGTATACACGCTTTGACATAATTTTTATATTTCTAACATGCTAATGGGTGGTTCATATGCAACATTTATTTTGTAGGACTATTTTCCACCTTGGTTATCTATTATATTGCTTGTCATTATATGCCTTTGTTTGTGGGCTTTACCCTTTGTCTTGTGTGCAAACTTGTATGCTTTTAGATTCGTTGTCTTTGATTAGCTTGCGACACCACAAGTGGTGTCCCATGTTTCTGCAACCCAATTTTAGTAGTCCACATTATATTTTTGTATGTTCTAGCTTACATGTTGTTTTTTTAGCTTACACTTTTTCTTATACATGCATGTTTGTCTTTTCTTGTATTAACACTTATCTTCTACCACTTGTTTGCATGTGCCTTGGTTTCTACCAAGCACATCCCTCCCCCTGTAGGGTAGAGTTTCAAACACAGCGATCGATCCTCTTTTGGGCTACATACTCCTACATTTGCATTGCATGCACCCCCGAAGGGGGCATCATTTGGGTGAATCAATTACCCCATACTGATGGTTTATACATAGTACACAACACAACACGGTATTGGTACAACACATTTCGGGGATCAAAATTAGACTTGGGTCCTTAGTACAGTGATGCCTTTCTGGAGCACCTATAACTAGGGGTAGTTACACATCAATTAGGTTCAACATAGTCTACGAACTCTACACAACAACTTTTACATGGCAGATTTTCCTTAACATTTACATTTGTACACATCATTTACACTCGTGTTTTATTTTGGGGATGACTTAAAGGTTAGAGGATAACACTATACCTTCCTCTCTACACTACTTCTATCATGGCATAGGATCACCCAAAAACTAACATTTGAGCATTTTACATCTTCGGGAAGCGAGTTAAAGGTTGGCGAGTGACACCATATAGTTCTACATACACTTATTCCAATACATTGGCATGATATCACTCGAAAAACTTCGTGTGCGTCGACATCATCTACAAGATCCTTTCTACACTCTTTCCTCATCACGGATCAGGTGCACATGTTTCTTTTTCACATTTTTAGCATTTTTTACATACTTCTTTACATGATTTTTATACATATACATGTGTATTTGACTTGATCATCTTCTCTTTTGTAGGTCCGTCTGTATGGGAAGCAAGCAATCAAAATCATACACATCGACACCAATAATAGGTACAACATTGACATCTACACACACACTTTCACCCTAGGTTCACTTTCATCACCTTTTTACACTTTTACATCTTTAGTCCCCACACTTCACCTTTTTATCACTTCACGCTTTGTCTAGTCCCTTGACACACTTTCTACATCAATCTACATGGATATCATGTGCACATCTCTATCTACTTTATATTATCGAGCATTCCTCTCACCAACATAAAGTGGGGGCAAATGTAGATGCAAAATCACACACTTTAGGTAATTATCTAGTCTCGATTGCATACTACTATTCATATGGTTCCTAAGTAAGAAAATTACTAATTAACCCATGTCTTTGGCCACCTTTCTTTGCTTTATGCTTCTTATTTCATTCTTGCACTCTTATTTTCTCAGTCTGTCTTTTCACCTTTCGACATTTGTCATTCTAGACACCAGGATGCCAATGCCAGGCACCCTTATCCCCTTTGGGCGCCCTTATCCTCTTTGTACTTTGGTCACACTTTTTGGGTCCTTTCTAGCCATTTGAGCATCTTATCTTTTTGGTATTTATCCTTTTGAGGTTAATTATGAAATTCAAGTAAGGGAATCATACAAATATAAAGTTATGTTATTATAATAAAGGACCAAGAACTAAGCATTACTTATCACCACCCAAGGTTACATCCATTAAGGCATTTATAGCTCCATTTGCATCCATCTAGCTCCATCACAAGGGAAAAAGGTTGGTTCATCTACATCGGACTTCATTGGAGAATATTTTAGTGTATTCCATGCACACATTATTTACATTCTATATCTAGCTACTTGCTCGCTACTTCAAGTGCGACACACACAAGAGAAACTTAGGGCATAATTCCACACAGACACACACACACATAACTACATTGGTTTTGAGATGTAGTGCAACTCTCAATTGTAAGTCCACCATTGTGGCGAGTTGAGGATAGTTTGACCCCTTATTTTGCATCTTTCTTTTTAGGATTTGATGTCTATTTGAGGGTTTTGTAGGTGCTTTCTTCATTGTAGGTTTATAGGTACCTCAGCAATCCAAGTGCAACATACATGTGACAAAAGGTGAACAAGTGTGAAGCCCTAGCGGCCATATCAGAACCAGTTCGACCCTTTTTACAAACCAAGGCACCCAGAAACTAGAGCAAAGTGCCCCGAGCACCCCCATCCTTCTCCAGACACCCTACTCAAGCTAGATCACTTAGATCTACATCTTTCTAGGCTTTTCTACAATAGTCTTCCATCTCTATTTAGTCGTCCACCATTGTGACACGATCATAAAATCACTTGTGGATCGGTTAGGGCTCTTTTAACCCTCTTTGTACTTAGGGTTTCATATTTTTATTGCTTAGTTTCTTGAGTGTTATTTCAATATTTCATTGTTCATTTGTTTCTGCAAATTTGCATTAGATTAGCCTATTATTTTCATTTTAGCATAATCACGGGAATTTCGCTCTCGCACACCGGTGCATGGAAAAAAGACCAACATTGTCTTCTCGATATTCAGCCATATTCAAATCATCGTAGATAATCCACGAAGCAATAGGTAAGGAGTAAACAATCCATCGCCAAATCGAGATCACTCAACAACATCATTGGATGCATAAATATTGGTAAGCATGAGATTACGCCCTTGAAATCAAGAAAAGAGTCCAAATCATTTGATGAGTGGGGTCCGATCCTAATAAATCACATGTTGTGCAAGCTCAGTGTAATCAAGGTCATGACCCCTCCACATCTAGATTCATGATTGGACATGTGGAAAACAACATGGGGCTAGATGGTGCTAATAACGAGGCACGAGTAAAAATCCTGTAGGTATAACTTCTTACAGGACAAATAACATGCATATGACGAAAGTGGACACAATTGTCCCTAACTAGATATCTCGGGTGGGATCAGTAAGGCCATGTATGTTCTAAGAGTAAACAATCATTAGACATAGTAGAGGTACATAGATCCCTCATCATCAATATTTGAGAGGGAAAAAATTGGTTATGAGACAAAGTCACATCGCAACATCATCCGCGACCACGATCTATGTTTTTCTTGTATGAATTCACTGTCTTCTGTGGGGGTAGAGCTACAAAAATGACTAAGGCAAGATTTTCAGGAAAGGGAGTCAGGAAACCTAGTTATCTTCCATGAATGACACTTCTGGAAAATGGAGGGGCAAAGATACGAGGAAGAGGGATATTGTGAGGAACAATAGTCAAGGCGGTTAGTGGAGAGTAGGAGGGAGTCGAAGCGAGCCATGGGCATTTGAGGCACAACGAGAACTAGCTAATAAGAGGAAAATGAGGGTTTTGCGGGGCCCAAGTGGCACCCCTTTTCATTAGTTATCGTGGTCCCCCATCCACATATGAAGAAGATTTGACCTCTACTTGTGACTTTTCTTGTGACACGGGACATGATTCGGCTATGAGAGGACACTCGTGAATCATGTGGTTTGATGTTTGACAATAGGTATTAGGTAAGTTAATATAGAGTGCTCGTTGACAAAAATGGGTCTCCCCTGACTTGAATTGATGGTGTCTTTTAAGTCTTTGGAAAGATCAATTGATCTGAAACACGCTTTTGAGGGTGAGCGTTGAAAATTTTAGGTTGTTCTAAACAAATAATTTAACTTATGGGTTTGATCGGGTGTTCAAAAAATCTCCATAAAGGGAGTGGGAGCCCAGGAATTCCGCCCAAGGCGAGATTTTAAGATTGGCTTGTTCTGAAACCTGGAAATCCCTGTTCCAGTGAGAAAACACTACTAGTGTGTTTTGAATGAACTTGAGGTCATGGTTGACAATGGCTATGCAACATTTAGTGTTATTGAAACGAAATAAGAAAAAACCCTTGGTGAGGTTTTACACTCCCTCAAGTTTGACACCATGATGTTGCTAATGGTTGTGAACCCATTGTTTCAACAGGCTTTTAGGGGGACTCAACCAAAAAATACCCAACAAGGGTGAATGATTCAAGCCAGTTACAAGCCTTATCAAATTTTGGTAAATTAAGCACAACATCAAGTAAAGGAGTCTCAGAGTTAGAATGATTACCTCATCAAAGACCTTTAGGATGAATTTTCTCGCCTTCTTTCGAGCCATGAGAGTCAAGTGTTCCATCAACCAAACCTGCATGCAATACATGGAGGCGGCGAGAGGGAAGCCATAAATATAGATGAAACGTTGCCCACTGGGGAGTAAATTACCCACTCGGTGAATAAACTATGCATGTAAATAAAAATCCTTCCAAATCCCAAAAAAAAAAGATAGTATGACAGCAAGCCAATACGGAAAACAACAAATATGGGAGGACCTAAGACCTAAACCCTAAGAGAGTCATTGAATGAAAACCCTAGTAGAACTCAATACCATCGTAGCTCTTGCAATATTTCACACTCTTGAATTTAACTTCTTCAATACTTACCCCACGTTGAATATTTGAATCTCAAAAAGGAAAAAAGAAAATTAAACGGTGTTAACTATTTTATGGGGTTGTCAAACATTCAAAGGCTTGTCTGCCTTTGAGATATGTTTATACATTTGAATATTTGGTTGCCTTGGAGATATGTTTTCCCATCGACCAGGTATTTCTCCTTTTTCGTTGGCGTCATCTTTAAATTTATTATGTCTGGAGTGGTGAGATAAGGTGTAAAAAGATAAGGTGGGTCGTGGATATGAGGAATTTGTTATATGGGATGAAAAAATCCCCGTCTCTATCATCCAAATTAAAGAGACCTGCCCATTTTAATAAACAATGCATTGATAGGAATGTCACTAAATTTCAGATACCTCCTCAGCAGGAATTTGAAGACAATTCAAAAGGAATCTCTTACGTAATCGAGCGCTCTCACCACGCACCATGTATGAAAGGATAATTACAACAGTAATATGAAAGGATGATTACAATAGCAACTAGAATTGCACATGAGTTGTAAAATACGTCGAAGAGGATAATAATGTGTCTACATAATTTGAGTAGCATTTAGTTCTGACATCGCTTCAAATACTTATCTTTACAGCAACACCCACAAGTATGCATTCACCTTCTATCAATTAAGCAAACCAGAAATCTCTCTGCAGCCACAAATACCATCTTGCTAAATAAATTGACTCCTTAGTAATATGAATATGGAGACCCCATATATAGAGCTCCGCGTGTAATTTTTGTATTGAAATGTTGACCATTTGTGATATTAGAGGATGATATTATTTAATTCCTTATTATTTTGTTGCTATAACACTTCCGGTTTTCCTAATAATTTAAGATTTTAAAGAAGGAAAACAAAGAAAATAAATTATGCAAGAGTGAAAACTACAAATTCAACCTAAACTATATTTCCATATAGGATCAAATAATCGAACATTCATCGTGATTTCAATGAAACACTCAAAAATAATATTCATTTGAACTATTACTATAATGGGTATTACTCATATATTAAATTAAAAAAACATCACAAATGGAATGGAAAACTAAAATCACATACAAAAATAGATTTGTGCATCTTTTCAAAAGTCATATGCTTCTATAAACTATGATGTTACAGAAACAAAAATGACACACATCAAACACATAATTTTATTAAATGCATCCCCTTTCTCACAGCCACACAAAATAATATATGAAAATTATAAAATAAAATAAAAACAACAACTGACATCTGTGCAAGGGACAATATAGTGGTTATTGTCCCTTGGTTATCTCATGTTGTTCTTACTTCTGGAACACCCACCCAACCTCATCGCCACACCCCATTCCTCCACAATCAACATGTAATTTGTATACTGATCAGTCAACAGAGGAAATCCCAACATGGGAACTCCCAACCATAAGCTCTCCATGATTGAATTCCACCCGCAGTGAGTGAGGAATCCCCCCACAGAAAAATGAGACAACGCATCTAGCTGAGACAACCACTCAAAAACAATGCCCTGTTATTTTCTCGCCTCCAAAAACCCTTCGGGAAGTATGTCTTGCACGTTTGAGGCAACAATGTCTGGACGGAGCACCCAAATAAATGGCTGTTTGTTGTGCAGCAATCCCATGGCCATTTCATGAATTTGAGCTTTGGAAACATGGGCATAACTGCCGAAGGAAACATAGATAACGGAGTTCTTGGGCTTGTCATCAAGCCAACTGGTGCAGTCGGATTCGGCCCACATGCTACTCGTGTCATCTTCAAGTTAAGATGAAGGAAGCAAAGGACCCACAAAAAAATGGTATTCCCGACTGCATTTGCAGCTCTTCGATTTTCAGCTCTCGAGCTCCACAACTGTGTTGGAAACAATCCAATCTGCAGCGCTCACTGATTTAAAAACTTGGTATAAATATTTGTACTGCAACTCTGGAAGATCTGAATCCTGAAGATACGAAGGAAGGTCTATTAGCCTCAAAGCGGGAGACCCAGGAATATAGTTTATTAGCTCGCCCTCTGCAAACAAAAACATTATTTTTAAAATAAAATTAAGGATAGAAAAATAATTCTACAAATTGAAAAGTATTATTGTTCCCTGTAAAGGGATAATGGCCATTTTTATGAGGAGGTCCCAGTTATAATATATGGCGAACACCATGACCGAATCTGTCTAGAAGGAAACGTAGGGTAGTCCAAATTTCTTGGCTATGCGATCGGGCCAAACAAAATATGTATCGGCGATGATGCACGAAATGGGAGGTTCCTTTGCTTGGAGATCCGTGATGAATTTCTCGACGTGCGACGACATATTAAACATCACGGAGCTCATGAATTCATAGGCATTGAGAGATCTATCGAAGTCGACAGGAAAACCGTCTGATACAAGTGCACAATGGATATCTAAGTTGAGCCTCTTTGCATGCACAACTCTCTCAGCTCCCAGATATCGGCTTTTAAATGGTGCAAATCTGATTTTCAATGAAGCAGATTAGATTTCCAATGGTGCAAATCAACTTTTGATTTAATGAAAGTTATGTTAAATAATGAAATGATGGCGGTGGTGAAACTTATGGTGGTGGAAGAAATGAAAGTGAGTGGATACGAAATTCAATATCAGGACATCTGTAGCAAGTTGTTCTACTTTACACTGTCTTCATAGTTTCAGATATTTTGTAGCGGCCTAGATAATTTTTCAGCCGCCTAAAGAACAGTAGTTTCATATATTTTTCTGGATTCATTTATAGACTAAGAGTCATACCTGGCATGAAACTCTTTATGGAAAGAAAATAAATGTAGGACAGTCCCTTCAAAAAGGTTAAGTAGGTAGCCGGAAAGGGGCCTACCGGAAAATTTGTTGGAATTTGACACTTTCGAGCATAGGCATCTTCAAAGGTGGACGCCTTTGGACGAATTAAAAGCAAGAAGATGATGTGAATGTTTATCAAGGCTCTCATTATTCTTTCTTACCAAAATTCAATGGTATCAAAATACTTAAAGTGTGTGAACTCGATATTTTTCAATATCTTGTCATGTTTCTAATATTATTTTAATCCAAATACCTCAAATTGTGTCAAATATTGTTAATCCATCTTTTATTATACGTCTATTCCAATCTCTTCACTACTACTACTATTTCTATGCAAGTTTGTGAAATGACCACCATGATATGTACATTGCAAGATTTACAACAAGATAGAATTTTTCTTCAACGGTTTGAACATTTAATGGTTTTGTCTTGTTAAATAGTTTGGTCAAGAAATGAGGGATGGTGTTGTGGAGCTATGTGCATGATAATAATGAGTAATTAATTTCTTGTAGCATGTTTGAGAATTTCTATAAGAGGTTAAGTAGTGCAATGATGAGAGAAATTCTTGCAATAGAAATGAGGATGGACTAGGAGATAGTCGGTAAGATCATAATAAGCACACAAGTCATGAATAAAAGGATTAATTCAATACAAAAATTATCAAGTGCCAAATTATTAAAACTATGTATCTCTGATAGTATCCTAAACTTCCTTTGCACTTCATCCATAGGATGTTTCTCCACCCACTAATGGTAATTATATATGATCTCTAAAATATCTTTTTGATGACTATGTTATAGGCCATAAAGGCCATGCATCCACTAATCCAACATATGGGGTTTGTATTCACATAAGTTTTCACTTTCTTGAATTTTTATTAGCATGAATCATTAGCAAATTAGCTTTTCCAAAGAATTATCCTCGGGGATACTACTAGGAGTAGGGAGAAACTTTGAAATAGTTGCATGCATCCTTTGAGTTGAATTGGACTAGTCAAAAGTGGTTCTTATGTGAGATATTTTATGCATAATCCCGGTCATATCATATATGTCATATATTTTCACAAACTCTAGATTTGTCCTTTGTATTCTTTGCGAGTCATCAATTCCAGTTTCCTTGTGATATAACATTGTCTTCGTCTTGTGGTCACTATTACACCTACTTTTACCACATTCACACCTTTATCATTAATTCGCTTATCACATTAGAGTCTTTCCATACTTCTTGTCTTTATTTCTTGACTTTACCATGCTCATGTTTCCCTCTCATGTGAAATTAGCCACGATCAACACCATATATTGAGTAAATTTATTTGGTTGACAACATTAAAAATTGTTGATGTCATTAACTTAGAAAAACATAACCAATGACACTAACTAACATAAAATATTAATGCTATAATTAGGATATTTATACTTGGTAGATGATTTTCCATTCCACATCTCATCCACCACTCATTTATTATAGTAGTACTTGTCAATATTCCCTAAAAGGTTAGAAAGTTCTAAAGTTGGTAATATTCATCGTCATTGGATTTCACATCTAATGCATTGGGTACTTAGGATCTACAAGACATATATGTTACATTTTACATGGTATACCAAGAATTTTATGTTATATCATTAATGTTCCTAGGTATTCTTCTCATTCATTTTTAGTCCCCAATAACAACTATCTCTCATAAGGTATTGCCAACACTAGGGGAAGGTAATGCACCAATGGTGCCTTCATGCATGTAAATATCTCTAATGTCTCTTGTCCTTTATCTTATTTAAGATTTAGATTTTTGGATATGGTCATGCATGTATTATGATAGGGTATAATGTTATTTTCCATTGTATTATTTATATATTAGTCATTACCTAGCTATAACCTTGCATAATCCTTGATATTAGTTTGCAAACTCTTGGGCCTTTCTTGCAATCCTTGTCACTCTTTCCCAGCAAGCTATTTAATATTTCATCTTGTTAAATTACCTCAATTATATTCCTATTTACAATCTTATTATCACTATATTATAATTTGGAGCTATGTAGAAACCAATACCTTATTCTAGGTCTAGAGTTTAGAACCCTATACCTCCCTGTAATGTGTGGAGTAACTCCTTCCTAGTTGCGTGTATACATCAAATTTAAATTCAAGGTGTGGATATTGAGTGTGGTAATATTTTGTAATCCTAGTCTAGAATACCCCTATTATGGATAGAAGAAATGATTTTTAATCGACCATTCTTTTTGCATACACTTTAGTTAACCTAATGTGAATTGTACTCTCTCTCCCAATTTGAGCCCCATTCATGTTTTTATTACTTTGAACTCTTTTCCGAATATTTTCTATGACATTACAACATGGATCATCTTTATAATTCTCAATATAATGATGATTCCCAAGATTGGGATTCCTCTATTAATCCTACTCACTTATATTACAATTGTAATATGACTAACACCAATGCCAAATACATATCCATAATGAAAACAAACGGTAGAAGAGTAACCCAATCTAATACCAAAAACTAAATCCCATAGCTCGAGCACTGAAGGAAGGAAGAATAAAATACTAAATATTTATATAATCCTTCCATGGGACAATTCATTTTATCTTACCCCAATTTCATCAACTAACCTCTCAAAGCCATCACAGATAGTAGGGAGGATTACGGTGTTGCTTGGGGAAACTATTATGATATAAATCCTTCTCATTCAACATGTGCTACCATTAATGTGCCTCAAAAATATAATCTGAATTCTAATCAAAATTACTTTTCCATTGATCTCTCACATCTTATCCTAAAACTCATCAACCAAATGATCTTGCAATAAGCTAACTTGTTAAAAACACATTTCTTCAAATGAACACAAATCTCACTCATATTAACACGAGACCTTAAAACATTTAGTACCTTATCTAGTTGATGACAATGTAAATCAAGTTATGTAGCCTCTCATATCCAATAAGGTGCTTAAATATATTTAGAGAGACCCCTTGGCCCCCTATATAGTCTTTATGGATATTGAAGGTGTCCTCCATTCTATCACCTATGATCTATACTTCACTTTAAACCATTTAGAAATTTCTATATGGATTGTATCAAAGATAATTATTATACAACTTATAATATCTTAGCTAAGACCATCATGGGAGATTATTTATATTGGTATCATTCCCTCCCTCCTATCTTCAATGTTGAAGATGAGGGGTTAGTCAATGTTCTACTCAAATAATTCCATTCTCAAGATTTACCTGAAAATAGCTTGAATATATTCATCAATTGTAAACAAGGTGATAATGAGAATGTCCAATCCTTCATCAAATGATGGAAAAAATTTGCAAAAAAAAACATCTTTCATTGATGATATTATCATATATTCTTCCTTAACACCTTATAATCTCAGCTTCAATACAAGGTTAAGTTATATTCTCATACCATATTAGAAGAAGAAGTTAAAGCGGGATAGGAGGAAAAATTATCTTAGGTACACATTTTAAAAAACTCAACAAAGATAATCTAAAAATCAACCCCAATCTCAAGTGCATAAAAATTTTAATGTTCTCAAAAAACCTCATAATTGTAATTCTATGAATGAAAGTCTCATTCATTGTTAATACTAATAGTGTTTTCCAAATAACCATTCAAAATGTATATTAAAATCATCTTAGATCTAATAAAGATAATTTTACCTCTTCTTCCCAAAGATGATAACAATAAACCATTTTCCATGGAATGTGTTTCACCGTGTCTCCCTAGGCCAAATGATTAACTTCTAAATACTTCTCTCCTTTCCCTCCCGGTTCAATTACAAGCTCTTTTGTTAGTGGCATTCCAATTAAAGTCACTCATATGAAAATTGTAAGGATTTCTACACTATTCCTACATCATTTTGCTTTATAACAACTTCAACCATGAAGATATGGCCCAAAAAATGTTAGAGGTAGTTGTGACAATTTTGACCATTCAAAAGACATGATTGTCATGTAATTTTGTAAATAAAGTTCAAAAACATCTAAGAGTATACATTGATCCCTTTCCTAATCATTCCAAGAGTAAGGCAAATCCTCAACCTAAAAATGATAATTATAAGTATACTTTTTTAATACCATCGAAACTTCCTATAACCTTGAAATAAGTATTCTAAAGAGTGTGGTCAACATGAATGACATGAAATGAGTGATTGACATAATTAATACTTCTTTCTCTACTAATTTATTTTCAATCCTATCAAATTGTTTAAGTGTATGCTATCATTCAAAAAATTTAAGATCCACCTCATTATCCTATAAATACTAAAAATCCCCTTCAAATAAACGGCATTCGCCGTCTTGAAACAATATGGCTAATACCGATTTCTTCTACTTTTATCATCTCCAATGCCATCAAATATCACGAAAATATGGGATCAATGTCATCTTCTTCTTCTTCTATCATTCCCAACACCATCAGTCATCTTGGGCGATTGGGAAAATTCCATCTACCTTTGGTTTTTCCATATCAATGGTGTATGCAAGGGTTTGATTGTTAACTTAATTAGAGTGGAACTTACACATAGAAGAACCTAGACATACAATATTGGTCTTAAACATCTAGAAAATCCTTAAATACAAGAAAACTATTAAGAAAATATACATAAAAAAATAAATTCCAAACCTCCCTTTGACATCGTGGAGATTTAACAAAATTAAATCTCAATCGAAGGCCCGAGATCAATAAGATAAATATCATAAACACACAATATCCAGCATATAATGGCAAGTAACTACAAGTAATAAGGAGATCGAGTGTCTTAGTTGATATATGGCTTTACGGGCTAAAATGATGGTGAAGCAGACTCCAATCTAGACTATGTATGATTTTTATGGAAAATAATGATGTGTAGGTGCATTGGATAGTAATGGACATTATAGGACAATACTAACCTAGAAGGTAGTGTTTGAATTGGTTGGTAGTGTCCTAGTAGTAAGCACAGATCCGGTTCTTTAAGGGTCTATTCATGTTGTCTTCACTTCAATTTTTTCACTCCCACTTCATTGTAAAGTTTTTGTTAGTGAAGGATCACATCACCCCCAAATGGCCCAATTGTGAGGAGCGGAGTGGGGCATTCGCAGTGTGATTTCACAACTTGGGACCATCTCTCAATTTGTGGGACTTGTAAAACTCCGAGATGGACCTCCAAAAAGTCGGTTCTTGCTTCCTAATCTACTGTCATGAGCTACTATAGTGCAGCAAAGAATCTATTCTATATTAATCTAACCATTCCAAGGGGATAGGGAGAAAGAGAGAGGGTGAAAGAGCCTACACTAAGTGGTGATACACCAGAAAAGGAAGTGGATGATCACAGACTTGACTACCTGAAGTGGAGAGAGGTGAGTAGAGGAGAGGGTGGACAGAATGGACCACGAGACCAAAGATAGATTTCAGATAGAACACCACTTCAAAACCCATTAAGCATAGCTCCCAAAACCTGCAACAAACATCAAAATATGCATAGTATACCTTGTAATGATGAGAGGTAAGAAGAGACAACAAAATGAGCCAAGGATGGACAGATGCATCATGAAATAGATTTTATTGCTCCAAAATGTTACATAGTGCATCATCAGTGGGAAAGAGGAAAGAAAATGCCATTACAAGGCCATGGGAGGAGACTTAGAATTTGCATTCTACCCTAAGGAAGAAAAAGAGAGTGGGGCTAGAGGAGAAACAACGACCAATCGTTTGAATATGCCCCTCCTTTACAATATATAGGAAGAATAAGAGAGAGAGGAGGGAAAATTTTGAATCTTGCTTCAACCACCTTGAGATATGTGTTGAATCTTGCTTTGAAAGCTCAACCACCATCAATCAATGCCCCTCTCAAATCTACCTACAATCTGTTGATTCTAGCTCCCAGTAAATCAAATTAAATCAGATCGATCCGGTACTTGGAGAAATTGGGCTCTGTATTAATGGCATGGAAGAAGTTTTCTTATTTTTACCCACCAAATCCTAGTAAAGATAATATTTTATGCTTCCATGGCTTAGAGGATGTCGAGACATTTCAAAAATCTTCTCCCCTGCCCAAATCTGAGTTTCCAGTTAAAAGATATGTCCATCTAAATTTTAGGGTCACGAGCGCACAATATTTGAAAGAATCTGTCCATACGGGTCCACGTGGAAACCTCGCACACCTTGGACATTTGGCCAATGCCTTTCACTTCTAAAATTATGTTGAATTGACACGTGGCCTCTTCTATAGGCTCCATGGTGTCCCCTTGTATTTTTCCTGAGTCCTTCATGTTTGGAGGGGCCAAAAGTCTGACCTTGGACACATGGCAGCTTGGCACTCATTTGAAAACAACCCCTAGATTTTATCTTTGAAGTTATGCGGTTGAGACACGTGGAGACATCCGCTTGCTTTTGGACTTTTCAATGGCCAACTACACCTCTTCGGACTTTGGGACACATGGTAGGTTGGTGCTTATTTAGAAACCCGCCCCAAATTTTACTTTTGAAAGAGCATCATGTTGACACATGGCTCCTTCTTTTGGATTTCTTTTGCTTCGACTATTCAACTGAATCTATCCCTTTTTGGACTCTGGGACACGTGGAAGGCTCGCGGTCTTTTGAAAACCCACTCAGAATTTACCTTTGAAGGAGCATCATTAAGACATGTGGCGCCTTCCACCTACACTCTATACTTAACCAATTTTGGGCCCGCTCTGTCCCACTTTTTTAATTTGGGCTACGTGGTGAGACCGCGCTCGTTTGGGTCTCTACTTTTGGAAATTTACCTTTGGAGATGTGTCGTTTGGACACTTGGTAGCTTCTGCTAGCACCTTTATACTTAGTCATTTTGGGCCCGCTCTCCTTTTTGACCTCTGTTGACCATTAGCTACGTGGAGGGTTGGCACAAGTTTGAGTCTCCACTCAGGATCCCACTTTTGAATGTGCGTTGTTTGGACACTTGGCACCTTTCGCTGAGTCGAAGAATTTTCAACAATGGCCGGTGTAACTTTTGGGGCTCTAGGCAGTGGAGGCTTGTCACTTGTTTGAGGAATGCCTTTTAGATTTAACCTTTAGAGATGCACCATTTGGACACTTGGCAGCTTCCGTTGTCTCCTCCATACTTAGCCAATTTTGGGGCTCATTTTGAGTCATTTATAGATCCTGAAGACTTCGAGCCTTTTCGTTTCTTCTCCTTTGAGCCTCTAGTTCTCTTGACACTGTCTCTTCTTCCCCGACCTGTTGTTTCATTTTAGAGCCAGTCACTGCAACTGTTTGTTGGATTTGGAGCATAGGCTCGAAGCGATGGAACCGTTATTTTGAATTTCTTGCCGCACGGGGTCGTGGGTGATCCAATTTTTCTAGGGGAAAAAATTGAGATAACAATTGGTGACTCACAGGGGACATCTGCCTACTAGATGAAGGGAACAATAGCCTTGAAGCATCCATTGGGCATGGAGTCAAGAATAATAGCTTGATGTTGATCCTTTTTCTTTGAAAATCTTATCCCAGAGAGCGCTGTGAGCCCGACTACTTTCTCTTTCCGACCCTGAGCTTGTCCTAGAAATGGACTACCTCAAAATATTTTTAGTTACTCTGCATTTGTTTTATTTTGAAATTAGCAACTGTCATAGGAAACTATGGTCTTCTGCCATGAATAGTGAAGGGCCTAGCCTTATGCACCTCTAGAGCAATGCGAACAAAACTTATGTACAAAGACAAAATATTACATGCCTCAAATAAGACATGCAGAGTGTGCACAAGCACTTCTTCTGCTGAAACAAAGTCTACTCCTACTCCTAAACTAACCAGAGAGGAAGAAAATCTTAAACAAACCTCCACTAGGAAGGGAGAAGTAACTTCCCTTTCTCAAAAGGGGCAACCATGAAAATTTTTGACACTAAATATAGCTTTGTATGAGTGAAAAACTGACAATAAGTTGGTCCTCCACCCAAATCATCAAGGTATCAACATCAATGGGAAATACCTTCTCGAGTTGATTGGTATTGGACTCCTATAGGTGCTGATGGTGACCCTTGGTGCTTTGATAATCATCCTCGTGCCCTGAAGTGGGCATGACTATTTTGGCTTCTCCTTGGCTCCAATGAAGCCAAGTACCTAATTGGGCAAGGTCTGATCCTTTGGATGTGCCCCTTGCTCTGAATTTCAACTCCAAAAATGGAATCTTTTTGTGGACCTTCTTGAGTGGATGGTGTGAGAGGGAGGATGACATCCTCTTGCCTTTTCTCTTCCTTCTCCTGTGAAGAACATGGAAGACTTGTATCTTCCAACCTTAGTTCTAGAGGGATGTTGTGAGGCATAGGTTGTTGTTCTTGCATGCCCTCCTTTATGGCAACAATCTCATATGCTTGGGAGGTGGGTGATAGAGGAGTAAATGATGTAATTTCCTCATACCCCTCTCTATCAAAGCAATCCTCCAAGTCAGACAGATAATTTTCCTCCTTGTTGTCCTGTTGTATGTGCTCTACCTCCTCAATGGTGTCCTCCTAATCTATAACTATCTCACAATGGTTCCCTTCATCCTCAAACATGAAGTTTTAAAGATCAAACTCTTCTTCAACATCAAATCTTGAAGGGGAGGAAGTGGGAGGAAGAACTGAAGGTTCTTTTGTGGCCTGCTCTGAACTTGGGGCCTCTGAAACTGTATGATCCTCCTCCATCATGGGTTCATCAATCAAATCAAGCCCTTGAAATGAAAGCAAAAAATCTTCAATGATGCTTTCTTCATTGAGTGGATTCAACTCTAATTTTATCTCTCCTAGCTGCTCCTCTTCAATGGGACTTGGAGCTGATTGTTCTTCCTCCTTAAGCTTGGTTGCGGCATGGATCGAGATCAACATCCTCTTGAGATAAAATGCCATTAGGGACACTAGATTCGAGTAAAAAAACTATTGATCTTCTTATTCTTATTCTTGTTCTTGTTTTTTCTCTCTACTGTGCAAACTTAGCCTTAGCCACCATTGGCTCTTCAACCTGACCTCCTCTATTGGCTTGACCATCAAGGGGATCTTTGTAAATCCAAATTTGGCAGCCCAACTCTTCAAATTGTCTATCATTTCTTCTTTTTTGGGCTCTTCTTCTTTTTGTTCTCCTTGACTGGATTCTTGAACCTCTTCCCAACATGGACTTGGGAAAGTAAGAGGAGTGACAAATTGGGGTTCAACTAGCCTTGCAATTGTTTGTGGTGGGGAGGGAGGTGGAACTTCTTGTTTGTTTAGAGGGAATGACTGTTTGGAAGGGAAAAGGGGAGAAGAATTGAAATAAGATGGAAGACTAGGAGATGGAGAAATGAAATCAACACTTGGGGTAGCAAGTGAGGGGCTTGACTCTTGATCATGCTGAAATGATAAAGTTTGAGAAAGAGAAAATGAAGAGCTAGGAGGTGGTGGACTTACCCATTGACAAGGTTGTCTTATGTCCAACTCATAAGCCTCAATATCCTCAATCCATTGTGTAAGTTGAGGCAGCACTTCAACCATGAAGTCAATCTTCTCTTGAGGGTTGTAATGTCTTAGAAAAGGGCCTCCCGTGGACAAGGTTCCCTACAACCAATCTTGAATGCCTTCATTTGTGCTATGGCCCTTGACTAAACCATGTTAGCCTCCATTTTTGAATCTTCTCCAAAAAACCAGCATTCTCTGTGTAGTTGCCACCATTATATGTGTCCCCTTATTCTTCATAAGCTTAATGGCCAAACTGACTTTGACCCTGCTCATATGGGTAAGCATAATGGTTCTGGATTTGATCATAATGCTGATATGGAGGAGTTGAGAAATGAATTGGAGGTGGATTACATTTTGTTGTAAGTGTGAGTTCCATGAAGGGAATGAAGTCATGATTACACAACTTCATGGAATGGAAGAAAATGAAAGAGATGGAAGAAGAAAATGGATGAAAATGAGTGGAAATGGATGGAAAAGGTTTGTAACTTAGAGGATGGGTTATTGACTAGATGGAGTCACCATATGTGCTTTGAATGTGCCTCTAAAGGTTAAATCTCACCAAGAACACATCAACTTGATGAAATAAAGTGAAGACCTCTTGTCCCACTGGGCATGCCAAAACTATTAGTGTGGTCACTTTGTGGCTTATGATTTGTTGTTGTAATGAGACACTTTGGAAAGATGGAAAATCTAACCTCAGTGTCCCACCGAGCATGCCAAAATTGTTAGTGCAGAATCACAGCACCCCCGAATGGCCCGATTGTGAGGTGCAGAGTGGGGCATTCGGTGTGATTGCACAACATGGGACCATATCTCAAGCTATGGGACTTGTAAAACTTGAGATGGACCTCTGGAGAAATCTAGTTCTTACTTCCTAATCTACTTGCCACAAGCTACTCCAGTCAGTGCAGGCGTAGAATCTATTCTATCTTAATCTAACCATTCCAAGGGGACAGGGAAAAAGAGAGAGGGTGAAAGAGCCTACACTAAGCGGTGATACACCAGAAAAGGAAATGGATGATCACATACGATCTTGCTGAAGTGGAGAGAGGTGAGCAGAGGAGAGGGTGGACAGAATGCACCACGGACCAAAGATAGATTTCACACAGAACACCACTTCAAAACCCATTAAACACAACTCCCGAACCTGCAACAAACATTAGAATATGCATAGTATACCCTGCAATGATGAGAGGTAAGAAGAGACAACAAAATGAGCCAAGGATGGACAGATGCATCACAAAATAGATTCTATTTCTCCAAAATGTTACACAGTGCATCATTAGTGGGAAAGAGGCAAGAAAATGCCATTACAGAGCCATGGGAGGAGGCTTAGACTCTGCATTCTACCCTAAGGAAGAAAGAGAGAGGGGGTAGAGGAGAAACAATGACCAACCATTTGAATATGCCCCTCCTTTACAATATATAGGAAGAATAAGAGAGAGAGAGAGGAGGGAAAATTTTGAATCCTGCTTTAACCACTTTGAGATATGTGTTGAATCCTGCTTTGAAAGCTCAACTACCATCAATCAATGACCCTCTCAAATCCACCTATAATCTAATAAAGATAATATTTTATGCTTCCATGGCGTAGAGGATGTCGATATGTTTCCAAAAATTCTTCTCCCGCCCAAATATGAGTTTCCAGTCAAAAGATATGGCCATCTGAATATTAGGGTCGCGGGCGCGCAATATTTGAAAGAGTTTGTCTATACCAGTCCACATGGCAGCCTCGCACACCTTAGAGATTTGGCCCTGCCTTTCACTTCGAAATTGTGCAGTTGACACGTGGTAGCTTCTACGGGCTCCACGGTGTCCCCTTGTATTTTTCCCGAGTCCTTCATGTTTGGCGGGGCTAAAAGTATGACCCCGAACACGTGATACTGGCACTCATTTGAAAACTACCCCTAGATTTTATCTTTGAAGTTGCGTGGTTGAGACACGTGGAGACCTCCGCTTGCTTTTGGACTTTTCAATGGCTGACTACACCTCTTTGGACTCTGGGACACGTGGTGGGTTGGCACTCGTTTGGAAACCCACCCCAAATTTTACTTTTGAAAGAGCATCATGTTGACACGTAGCTCCTTCTGCTGGCTTGCTTCTAATTTGACTATTCAACCCCGACTCTGTCCCTTTTTGGACTCTGGGACACGTGGAAGGCCCGCGCTCTTTTGAAAACCCACTCAGGACTTTACCTTTGAAGGAGCGTCATTAAGACACAGGCACCTTCCTCTTGCACTCTATAATTAACCAATTTTTGGCCCACTCGCCTCACTTTTTTTTAATTTGGGCTATGTGGTGAGACCACGCTCGTTTGGGTCTCCGCATTTGGATTTACCTTTGGAGATGCGTCATTTGGACACTTGGAAACTTCCTCTAGCACCTTTATACTTAGTCATTTTGGGCCCACTCTCCTTTTTGACCTTTGTTGACTATTACCTATGTGGAGAGTTGGCGCAAGTTTGAGTCTCCGCTTAGGATCCTGTTTTTAAATGTGCGTCGTTCGGACACTTGGCACCTTGGCTGAGTTGAATAATTTTCTTGAGTCGGTGTAACTTTTGGGGCTCTAGACGCGTGGAGGCTTGGCGCTTGTTTGAGGACTGCCTTTTGGATTTAACGTTTAGAGATGCATCGTTTGGACACTTGGCAACTTCCGTTGTCACCTCCATACTTAGCCAATTTTGGGGCTCATTCTGAGTCATTTACAGAGCCCGAAGACTTCGAGCCTTCGTCGTTTCTTCTCCTTTGAGCCTCTGGTTCTCTTGACACTGTCTCTTCTTCCTCGACCCTACGGTTCCATTTTAGATCCCCCTCTACAACCTATTTGTTGGATTTGGAGCATGGGCTCAAACGATGGAACCGTTCTTTTGAATTTCTTCCTGCATGGGGTCGTGGGTGATCCAATTTTTCCAGGGGGTGAAAATTGAGATAGCAGATTTCCCTTCCAAACTTTTACATACAAAACAAACCCTAACTACCTAAACAAGGATAAAGAACACTGTAGATGGAATAAAATATGCATAAGATTGAGTTAGGCTGATCTCGGTGGTCACCCCAATGTGATTGTCATCAAGCATTGTACGACATTTCAGACTCAATGTAGTTTTGGTGTGTGTGTGTGTGTGATAGAATCGTGTCCCTTAAAGCTAGGTTACCCTTGTTCCAGTCACACTAAGATAGTGAGCTATAATTATTTTTCCCCTAAGATAATGTGTATGATGGAATTTTGAATTTTCCCTTCCTATATAGTGAATAATGTAGTCCAAATTTTGAAATGGAATTTTATTTTAGGATTGTGTTTAAGATATTTAAAGCTTTGTTATGTTTTCAGAGCCATTTGTTTAGAAATTTTAATAGAGTTTTGGGTTTTGATGCTTATAAATGTTCGAGTAAATTTTGATTTAGTTTTGGGAATTGCTTACTTCACAAAACTAGGTAGTTATTCCAATAGAGTTTCATGTTTGGATGTTTAGAAATTGTATCTTAATCGGAATAGAGTTTCATTTTTATTTTTTTTTAAACGGTTTTGATTTTCATAAATTTTCATGTTTTGTGTTTTCAAACAAGATTTAAGGGGAGTTAAGGAACACAACCTATGTTAATGATAACCACATATACTATGATAACCACACGAATTATAAGGGCATATCGATAAACCTTTTGATACGTGAGGCACAAGTCCATGAAATTATAGAGTACCGCCTAATGGTGTGGTTTCAAGGATCAAATTCCCCATTTCCTTTACTCTAGCCAATTCGGTGGAGAATCACCAAAAATGATAGTTCCTAAACTATGGGGTGCTTTATGACAGGCCTTAGTATTATTAGTGGAAAATGTATTCCTTCTACTCTATTAGATGAAAGGAATCGTATGTCTAAACTCCATCTTAGAAATCACATCATCCTTGATATCCTTGACATGTTGGGTCATCAATAATTCAGCATACATAATAATTGGTTTGAAAATCATGTTCCTCTATTTTTACATAATACGAGTGCATGTTTCATTGAAGTGTTCAAGGCTAATGTTGAAATTCCCTTTCAATTAATCAAACTCCAAACCAATCTCCCTTATTTTGTTTTTGAGAATAGGAAAAAGCTTTTGATATTGTTCTTCATCACTTCATGCACAAATATTGATTTCCATTATACTTAAATTTATAATTTAAGGTATTAAATCCACTAGTAAATCATATCTCATAAACACTATCAGTCAACATGCTTAACTATAAAGTCTTTAAATAAGTTGCCTATCTTTTTTACTTTAACTATTGGAGTCACCGACTTAAGATTTTCCACATCTACTATCCATTCTTTTTGCACATACCAATTAAGGAAATCATAATGCTTGAAGGGTGGGACCTATCATATTTTCAAGACTCCCTCAAATATGTCCAGTATATTCTCATCAATGATATGAGCTTCATTGGGCTCAAATTGCTTTCCAAGGTTGACTACAACCTTCGTGAAGCTTTCCCACACTTCAAGACATCCATTTTTAGTGATAGATTCATCATTCTCGTAAGTGACCTAGGAAATTGTCGTATGTCAAGGATGTCTCGTTGTACACGTAAGACACTCAAATGGAACAAACATGTGGCATAGATTTCCGCATGTGTAACATTACAAACAATCTTCCACTAACAAAAGGTTCAAATATAGCTCAACTTTATTTTTGCCAACTATTACTCGACATCCGAGATGATTCCCCACATTGAGGATTTGGAAACACGCTTGACTCGCATAGATGCTTTCTAAACAAGAAATAGTTTATTTCCATTTTACGCCACATTTGTTTGCTAAAAATGAGCTTCATCAACTGCCATAACCTCAACATGTTAAAATAATTGAACATTTTGGTCATCCACTCTATTGCACAAATCAACGAGCATTGCAACTCAATGGATCCCAAGGATGAACAATTAGAACACAAATTTTATATGCAAACATCAGAAAGTAATGCTTATGGCTAATTTTTGGGTTGAAGCAATATTTGTGAATGGTTCAATAAGCACACTTTTGGACATGGTGAATAGTGTTTCCACTTCATCGTCGGACCTTCCAGTTTTTTTAATCATCAAATTTGACAAATATATAAGCCCTCCTTAGATGCAACTAATCATTTACATGTTCCCCTTCCGCCTATCTCTAGAGGCAACCACAAGAAACTACTTCTTAAAATGGCCCGAGCCTGGCAATCCACAAGTCCCAAGGCTTTACATTTCCAAAGGCCCCTATTGATATCAGTAGCATTGAAAGTTAGGGGCTAACATTCACCACATTATCCAAAGTCCTCTCACTTAAAGACCTTTGCATAGCATCTACTTTTTCTTACAAGTGTTACTCTAAAATGTCTCTTGGACCTTTCCTCAAAAAAGGAAAGAAAATAAGACACACCTTTCAACTCTTTAGTGTTTCTCAATTTAATATAAAGTTATCTCTTCCATCTTTCCCCTTCTACCTATATCTTATATTAAAATTTCCCTTCTCTTTTCCATCCATATCTCATAAATTTAAGCTTCCATTCATACATGAAAGCAACGGGTGCATCTTTGGTTTTCCAATTTTCATACATAACCTTTTCTCTTTCTTTATATGTTAAATATTTGTTGTTTCTAATAATTTTACGAAACTAATAAATGCTTCATTTTAATGTTAATTTTATAGATTTGACTTATTGATCAAGCATGCCACCTCCTCTTCCCCATAGTGTAGGTTGTGTCCTTTCTCACTCCCTTAGCTACCCCTTAAAACATTACTCCCACTTTACTCAATGGCCAATATTTACTAATGTCACCACCCCTTTCCCAAACCAAAGAGAGTGCTTCCCCCTTCACCTTTTAAGTACTTATATACGATTGCTAGTAAAATAATTACTTAACCCACCATATTGGGCGGTGGCTCTCCTCCACTCAAAATGCACCACTTTTACAAAGGGAACTTTTTAGGTGTAGTGTAAAAGTGGTACATTTTGGGTGGAGGATAGACTTTGGTGTCATAGTGCCCTCACCGTGTACGTCACCATATCCTAACAACGTGAGTTATCAGATTTTTGTAAGAATAAATAGTCCATGTGCAAATGTATGATATGATTAAGTGGTCAAGTCAAACATAAAAGTGTGGTTAAAATACGGGTTTGGAATCCGTAATAATAGATTTAAATTAAGGAGCAGACCCTCCTCCCAACTCTCACATCTCACTTGTCCGCGGCATCGGTGAGTCCATGTCAAAAATATCGACGTAAGTTTTCTGCATTCTGTGAGTCCTGTGAAAGAAGGAATTTGTGTAGCAAAAAGATCTAAACCAGACTTCCATATTACCTGTAAGCACTGTATTCCATTCTGTGTAATTATCAAGGCAACAAATCCTTTCTTGATTTAATAAATGTTATGTCACGACTCTGAAATATCTTACGTAAGATAAATTAGGAAACTCCGAGTGTATGCGCATTCATTCATGTTTGTTTTAGATTGGTGGGCTTAAACACAAAATTCTTTTCTATTCGTCTGTTACCAAGTCTGTGCCTAATACCTATGCCTCTCTTAATCCCATATTTTCTAGAAATCTTGTCATATTTTTCACAGCCTGTTTGGTAAGTGTCAAGTCAGTTAAAAAATGGATTGTTTTTTCAATATTTAATATGAGTTGCAAATCCAGATTATCAATGTTGTCGTGACCTTTAATTTCTTAAAAAGATAAGGTGGGTCGTGGGTATGTGATATTTGTTATGTGTGACAAAAATTCCATTGCAGGTGAGACACTTGTCCAGTTTTGTCAGTAGGCGTTATCCTTTGAAGATGCCCCTACTGGAAAGTGTTAAATTCTAGTGGATCCAATGTTTACAGGTTGCCGGATTTTAGATATTTGTTTTTTTTGCCAAATTTTGGATATTTATAGTTGCAACAATATTCACAATTAATATATTTGGTGAAATAGTGTGAGTTGTCTTGCATATCTATTTGCTAAAGCAATGTTTTTTGTTGAACAGTGTTTGGAATTAATTAATTTGGTGAAACAACATGAATGCAGAAGTAAATATATGCTTTAAACTCGCCTCCTCAATGGCCCTTATCTTTTTTTTAACCAAAACAACATACAGATAGGAGGAAGCAGCCTAGAGCGATTCACCTATTCATCCTCATTTAAATTTTTTTGTAAATATCAAGATAATGCATTCAATGTAATGTGAAGAAGAATCCACTACGCAAAATTGGCAGTTGTAATTGTAGTGGCTTCTGCAGGTAACGAATGTCAATTATTTGGCCCTGTTTTGTCAATTATTAGGTAACGATTGTTTCTTGATTTTGTTTTTCATTTGATCCGCCAAGAAGGAACAGCAAAGTTTTTTAATCTGTCATCCAAGTTATGACATGGTATTTGTTTTGTCTAATTCAATTTGTATTTATATGTCTATTATTTCTTCATGTTTTGAGATCTGCAAAATTTAGTCCTATTTGGACGTCCTGTTGCATCTGAATGAATCATTTATTGCTTACGTTTAATTTAGTATTTTCTTTTGTGTTGCTACAAAAAAATTTACAGTGCCTAGGTTGTACATAATTCTTACATATGAAGCTATGTTTTAAGTATGTGATCTGTAGTTGCATTCATATATTTGACAAGGTTCAATTTATTGCTTCTGGTTTTTTGATCTTCACCTAAAGTAATTGGTTACACAAGATTATGCTCGCATATTTTTGTTATTGATGAAGCTAGAATTCTATTGTTAGGGATGAATTTGAATCATGTTGCTTTCAATAAATCTTTATCAATCATTTGAATGGATTTTGTGTCGATAGTTTAGAATTTTATAGGTCAATCGATGTATTGTTAAAGATCAGTGTTCAGTGTACGAATTCGATAGAAGCTTTAAGTAATTTGTGTCTATGAGGTTTTTGTCCCGATCTTTTGAAACTTTGTATCAATCTTGTGATTATTTCGGAAGCCTCGACAATAGCCGGTATTGTTTGACATTCCCAGGTACTATGCACCGCTAATAAGGACTCCATTTTTGCATATTCATCATTATTTGTAGTCGATGCATCATAATTTGCGGTGACTCTAATTTCCAAGGCGTATATCAACCCGAAAGTATTTCTCCTCTCTCTTCCCTTTAATATTTGTCATGTCTACTACTTCACTATTATTTTTGTCTCATTTTTGACACGTTTTGTATTACGGATCTTTATCCCCTGGTTTTTTGAAGCTCACAGTTTCAGATGTTTTCC